>OY728123.1:2103870343-2105203128 GCA_963277665.1 Viscum album
TTAAAAAACCACTTTTTAATTAATGTTTTCAATAAAATTTATATATAATATAATCAATAAATATTTTTTATACTCATATAATATATAGGTATAAGATAATAATAAATTAAATTTTGTGAATAAAAGGATGTATTTTATAAAAGGTAATTTGACTGCCTTTTAATAGAAAACCCATTTTAAATATTATTTTGGAAACTTTTACAATTTTTATTTGATAAAATAAACTTTAACTTTTAATTATGAATTTCAAAATTATATTAGGGTTAAGTTTTGGTATTTGTTACGAAAAACTTCATTTCTTGGATGAATAGTGACAAATTTTGAATTTTAATCCAACACTTCTTTTTCATCTAATTTATTTATAGGGTTAAAAAATATTTTTTATTAGTTTCAAAGTTAAATTAGATAACTTTTATATAATATAATCCAATTTAGTTTATTGAAATCAATTTCACTTTGAAATTGGATATAAAAACCTGCCAAACTTTTGAATATTTTTACTTTAAAAACCTGCTTTGTCAACTAGTCTATGGGATTAAATTTAAATTAATTTCCACCAATTATGTGATTTTAATTTTTTAAAATTAATTTCACATTTTTTATCATCATAAATTTTAATATCTAATAAGTTCAAATTATTTTTTTACTAAAAAACTTAGTGAATGTGAATAACATTAATTACAATGAGTAAGAGAAAAATTATCCTAAAAATGACTAAACCTTAATCTTAAGGGCCAAAATGACCTATATAATTTTAAAAAATCCATTTAATAGACATATAGAGGAAATATATTCTCTTGGATCTAATTGGGTCAATTATTGGATCCACTTTTCATCAGAAAAACCTAGGTGGAATTAACTTTTCAAAAATTTACAGGAATTCCACTCCTCTACTATTAAAAGGCACTCACCCCTCCCACTTATTCACATAATTAATGCCATTTGGATCATCCAAAATCTATAAAAATAATATCACAACATCCCTAACTTCATCCTAGAATACTATCTTTTTGAATAAATCAATGCAAGGAATCCCTTTGGTTCAAACCAAATGGAGTTACCAATATAATAGGTAACATTCTTCCTCAAGCTCCTTTGTTTTATTTTCATTCTCCTCCACCTAAAATATTCTTATCACATGATAATATAATTATATAAGTATAATAAATATAATGAGATTTTTTTATAAGTTTTCTACCAACACTTACACACACTTCAATATAATAGGTAATGAACTTATCATTCTTATGTATAGTGAACTAACACCTCATGAAATGATGTTCTTTTGTTTTTACTTTACCACCTCTCGCAGTTGGGAATTATGATGGAAATATATTTTTATGTAATATATTTATGATATTTATGATTTATTTAGTTTTATTTAATTATTATATAAAAAATACATTAATTCTTTCCATTTTATGCAAATATGGTAGCTTCGTTTTTTGATGTGTGGACTACCGCCTCCTCAAAGCGATGTGATTCATTCACATCATAAATAGAATGTATTATGGATGAGTTTAGTAAACCAACATGATATATATAAAATTATAATGCTAATATAATGATTATATATATATATATATTTATATATGTCATTTACATTCTTTAATTCAATGCGATGGTAAAAAGGAAACAACTTTCAAGAGTATGTACAACCAACTGTCTCAATGAACAGTGTATTATATTTCATACTTATATATTATATATATTTTTATAAATACACATATATTTAATATATATGATATTTAAATAATGGTTTACATTATTTAAATAATTAAATCATTATCTATATATGAGGACCAAGAATAACAAATCAATACATGAATGAAAAACAGGGCAGTTATCATCTAAAACATATCTTTTACATGGAGTTATTTATGAACGGTTATTATATAGTCATAAGTAAATAATATATGGTATTATATATACGAATATAATTATTTGATGGCTTTATAATAAACTTATATTTATTATATAGGAGGTTTTAATGGGTATGATGAGAGTCAAGACATAAGTTGAGAGTTTTTCATCTCTCTTCTTATATCTGTGAGATACATGCCTTATTCCCTACTCATTTATTTTATATGGTGTATATAATTTTCATGATTTTTATATGATTATTATAATTAAAGTGATGATAATTTATATATCCACTTTTTTATCTTTATTTCATAGGGTATATGTTTCAAATGTTACCAAATCAGTAAAGTAATTATGTCACAATTTTCCTTCTTTAGGACACATTCTGTAACATCCCGCCCCATCCCACTGGCTTGAGAGGGAAGAAGAGTGATAATAGGCCTTAATAAATGTTACCAAAACACCAATAGCTAGAAATAAATTCCAAGGACTTTAAGAATAGTTGGGGGAGATATTTTCCCTTTGAAAAATAAACAACCAGTCATTACCCATAATACCATATAATTCATGTCGACATTTCAACCCAACCATGTATTACCGAAAAGACAACCAAGTTGTTTCATAATACAACCCCAAAACCAATACCAATGAATATACAAAAACCATGCCAAACACAGTATCATAGTACCATGCAGAAGACTAAATGAGAGACTCAAAATAAATCCAATACACACTTCAATTCTCAACACCGAGCTCCATGCTCCAAGCACCACAACATCTCCCAAGCATCAACACAAACCACTTGTAATGAGATGATTTACCTTTACCTGTATTCCAGAATATGAAATCTGAAAAATCACCAAAGTTCCAAAGCATGGGGTGAGTACTAATACTCAATAGGTTTTCCCTAATTACTTCCATACACACTCCACTAGGATAAAACCATTAGCAAATTTATAATAAGAAATTTATTTTAAACATTAAAAAGTGAAACCATTACCACAAGACAAACATACCCTTATCGAGCCATATAACACAAGGGGAAGCCACAAACATGCCATAATCCATATAACCATCACACACATTATCATAACCAATTATAACTTCGCATATCCACAACATAATCAAATCACAACATAATTTTTCACAAACCCAAACCGGTATGACAATCCCACTGGCCCTTCTGATCGAACTGTTCCTTCCTTCTGAATTTAGTAGCACTTCTCTTCCACTTATCCTTAATGGTGACCCTTCCATACACTATCCTTCCTTTTTTTAATTGTGTTACTTCTCACCCACATTACACATAATTCACACAAGCCATACCCAAGCACGACCCACCAAGCCCACAACAATATACACGTAGCCATTTTCATCACATGCCAAACCACTTCAATAAATAACCCATTTATTGAAATCACCATTTAATTATTTTCCCATGCCAAACCACATTTTAATAAGACAATATCTGTATTGAAAAACATTCATCAACCATTTTTACCAATCATTTCAAGAAACCCATTTTAAAATCCGCAACAAGAACATTCCAACCTAAAATCTCCTTTCTTCCCAAATATCCACAAAACATTACCAATGGAAATTACAACTAATTTAATACATAAAAACAAAATTAATTTCAATCACAACAAATTAATTGTAACCAAGCTTCAAGATCTAGCCAAGTGGGGTCGAGAGAGAAGCCACCTACCTTTAGGGTTCCGGTGAAATCGACCCAAAAGAAACTAAACCTCAAATCCGGAGAACGCATTACTGAAACTGATTTAGATCCCCTTAAATACCATCCAAAAGAATTAAATTTAACACCAAAGGCAACCACAACCCTATATATACACAAAATGATTATAGATCTATAAAACAGAGAGAGATATGTAGATCTAGAGGAAACCACAAAGAACCATGAGGGGATACTTACCCGAGAAGAACCACCTTCAATTCACCAAGAAACCCCCTATATTTGCTTCCAAAACATGTGGGAGAGCACCTATAACCTTTTAAGACCCAACATACTGATTGAGGATTGAGTGGGAGGAAGTTTGGAATGAAATAAGACAACCCTAAGGGAGCTCGGATATTAAAAACTATTTTTAAGTGGCTGCACGGTAAGCCCGCACGGTTTGGTAAACCGTGTGCTAACCATATGCACGCCACTGCCTTGAGAGAAGGGGTTTTCATGACGTCCTCACATAGTTTGTAAAATGGTGCATAGGCCATGTAAATCCCACTATCTCCCCCTGCACAGTTTCCTAGATAACCATCACAGTTTCCCCTAACCATGCTCAAACCGTGCACCCTTATAAAAGCCTCCAAACTTATTCAAAACTCTTCCAAACTCTCCCAAACCCTTCCCAAATCATCCAAAAAATGTTAAAAACATAAAAAGGAATAAAAAAGGCCACATACCTCAAACAGGGGTCACTACACATTCCTTGATATGCACCTATATTTTTCTATATGGTTTATATAGTACCTTTTTAATGTTATATTATAGTGACCCTCGCTTTTCAAACATTAACATTTCATTACATACGCGGAATATGCAATCATTATACAAACATAATCCCAAAGACCATAGTTGGTATAGTGCATTTGGAAACATGGAAATATAAAACTAGTACATATGTGAGCTACATTATCTCCCACTAGGTTCTTCTCGATTTACTCCCTTCATAGACACGTCAAACATAATACATATCTTCATAACCTGCGGAAGGAAATATATAAAGAGGCAAAATAAAACGCTCAATAAGGGTAAAAAAGGGAGACATGTAAGCATAAACATGATAATAAGGGTATGAGAACATGTTCATGAAAATAGATCATCATACGCTGCATATCAAAGATCATATACATGAATCATGGAATAAATCTTGGAAGTTCATAAGTCATGAATCAAACTGAAGTAAAGGACATAATCCATGAAAGCATAACATAGAAGTAAGACATGAATTTTGGAAACACGTAAGCATAAAATAATTTCCATCGTATCCAAGGAATCAATGTCAACACCATTTTAGTGGACAAATTCCATTACTAAACCAGGTGAACCCTCATTCCAGCCATGTATTACTGAACCTAGTAAACCCTCTTTTTATCCTTGTATTATTAAACTGAGTAAACCCTTATTCCAACCCTTTATTACTGAACCGAGTAAACCCTCATTTCGACCATGTATCACTGAACCGAGTAAACCCTCATTCTAGACCTGTATCACTAAACAAAGTAAACCCTCATTATGGAACTATATTACTAAACCAAATAAACCCTCATTCCAACCCTGTATTACTGAACTGAGTAAACCCTTATTCCAACCTTATATTACTGAACCAAGTAAACCCTTGTTCCATCCATGTCTATCTCATGAGATATAAATCTTTATCCAATACATTGGAGAGAGATATAGGTCCCACCCATCACATAATGAAATCATACATACATGTTTCATAAGATCATAAGTAAAATATCATAACCCATGAAATAAAATGGGTATCATAAACATGTAAACATATCATAACCCATAAAAATAGACGGGTTTCATAATCATTTCATTATAAACATAACATGTCAAAAGAATCGATTTTGAAAAGAATATAACCCGTGAAAGAGAATTGAGTTTCATAAATATACTACCCATGAAGGAGGAATGGGTTTCATAAATATCATGAAATTAATAAAAACTCAATCATAGAAAGGATATTAATGGAACCACTATATCATTTTCTATAAGGTATGATAAATATTAATAGATGTAATCTTAGATGGAAAATAATTTTGAAATATCCTCTTAAAATGTTTCTTAATGAAAATATCATTTATTTTAAGTATTTTCAATACATAAAACCATTTGAAAATGATTTTCATATAAAATAATTTGAAAATTTATAAATAGGACATGAAATCGTATTTAAAACCATTTTCCTTGAAAACCTTTAAAATAAGCTTCAAAACCTTTTAAAAACCTTTTTCTTTGAAAACACTTGAAAACTTTTATAGAAAGATTGATTTTTTTTTCAAAACCCATTTCTTGGGAAATTTTTTTTAAACTTATAAAGAAATATTGAAAATTCGTTTTAAAATAATTTTTCTTGAAAAAATATAAAGAGTCTTGAAAACTATTTGAAAACCATTTCTTTGAATGAACTTTGAAAACTTGTAAACAAGAATTTAAAACATTTTAAAAATAGTTTTCCATGAAAATATATAAAAGAATTTTGAAACCATTTTGAAAAATATTTTCCTTGAATTTTTTTTTAAACTATTTTCTTAAAGATTAACCTTTTTAACAAATTAAATGGAGCTTTGAAGAAATGATGGTGCGTAAATCCGTACATGTCTTATGAGGTCAAAAGAACATCCTTTTTCACAGTAAAAAAGATAAAAAATTTCCTTGTTCATAAAGTGGAAAGAATATTCCTTCGAATATATTTGTAAATTAAAAAATAGTAAAAATTTATTTTAGATATTATAGGGTAATGGTATAATATTCTTGGAAAGTCTTCTTAGAAATCATAGATTTCCGATCGAAGAGGGGGTAAAGTCGGGTTGTCTTAAAAACACTTTCTTAACTATCTTATGTACCAAAGATTAGAAAATGGTACCAACAAATGATTATATCAAGAAATAATATAGGATAGTTTAAATCTTGAATATTCTTGATATATTGATCATAATATTTTATCAAAGTAATCATTAGCATAAACAATCTCGAAAACTAATGAGATTGTACTAATAAACTCTTATAACTTCGTATCTTGGAATCATTCTCTCCATGTAGTGAAAGGTAATTATTTGAAGCATATAATATGATGAAAATATTTAGATTCATGATATTTCATGTAAAATTTAATTATATTTACCCCAAAAAAATAGTTCAGGTGCATAAAAAACATGAGTCTCAAAGAAATAAAATTGAGACAAAAACATTTTTACCAATTTGGTAACTTTTGAAACTTAAACCCAATGAAATATGGATCATAAAATGGGAATGTTAATACCCATAAATTTAAGTACAAGATACATAGAATAAAATCATGTATATTACATACACCACACAAAATGAAAGAGTGACGAACATAGATTGTATCTCACAGAAATTAAAAGTGAGATGAAATCCCCTTAACTTGTGTCTTGACTCTCTCTGTACTCGTACAAGATTTCTATATAATAAATATAAGTTTATTATAAATCTTTAAAATAATCATATTCTTATAAAAAATACCATATATGGTTTTATTATGACCTTATATTACCCGCTTTTTAGTGATCTTATGTTAAAGTGTCGCTTTGGGTAATCATTTTCTTTGTTCTTTGCATGTGTCTTAATTTGTTATAGAGTTGGTCATTATACTTATATCATGATTACATAATATATAACATGATATAAATATAAATTATATATAGTGTATGTATATTACTATAATTTATTTCATAATTAATTACGAAATTGAATACACTTTTCAGGGAGATGGTAAGGTGTTCGTATGCATGAACATTGTTTCTGTTTTTATTGTTCGTACACATGAACAAATTACATCTCTTTGAGGGGGTCGTAGTCCACACTTCCTCAAAAGAGATTATCATATTAAAAAAAATGGAAGGTAAAAATATGTATGTTTTAAAAGGAATATATAAGCCTATATAAATAATAAATATAACATATTAAATATATAAATAGAGTTTCCATTATATTGGCCACCATTATTGTTGGTAAAGGAGAAATGATCAATCATCATTTCGTGAAACAACAGTTCACCGTACACAGAAACATTATGTTCCACATCCATCAGAAGGATATATGTGTAAGTTTAGGTCATAAAATTTGTATAAAAATATCCTATTATATGGAGGATACTAGTGTTTTCACACAATAAGGGAACAAAGAGAGTGGACAGGGCATGGCCGAACTTAAGAGGCTTGAGAGGTGTGACGAAGGGGTAGAGTGCTTTCCTTTTTATAGTGGAGGGGGATGGTTGGTTTATCTTTCCTAAAGTTCCTCCAAAATGAAAAAATAATGTGGTAAAGGCGAATAATTTTTGATACAAACCACATCCACACAAAAATATGTGCATTTTAATTATTTGGTTCCTTAACTTCTAAGATTCCCTAATTTTATCATTTTGGTTTTTATTAAAGCATATATTTTTCGAATCTAATTAAATTAACCATTAAGACTAAATTAAAGTAAAATTATTATAAACTAAATATATAATGAATTATTATCATTATATATAATTTATAAAATTAAAATATAATCTTTTTTGTAAATTAATTTCAATACAATCGCATATGATGTGCTAATACACTGCTTGAACCAAGATCATCTTAACAGCGTATTTACATAATATGGGTCAGTATGTTAATTATAAAAGATTAATTATTAAATTAATATAAAATATTTAACATATATTAACAATTATAAGTAACTTTTCAAAAGATATGATTTTTATCCATTTTAAATCATTTTATAAGATTCGTTTATATTAAAATAACAATAATGTAAATTTTGACATTATTTATTTAATGTTGATTTTAAAATATCAATAATATATTGGAATTAAAATATATTAGGTTTATAGGTGTGTAACATGATATATAAATCTAAAAAAAATAAAGACAATAATTAAATCAATTAACTTCACTTTTATTTTTTACAGTGTCATTTATTTTGGTTATTTATTGATTAAATAATCGTTATGTTGACATTTCTTAAGAATTTTAAGTGCTAAAACCATATTTAAATATTATTGATAATTTATATTTATAAAAATAACCCATATATATTTCAAAATGATACATATAACTTAAAATATGATGTTTTTTAAATATCTCAAAGTTTTATAAATGTTAAATGTAAGGAAAGGTCTCTTTTTGTCTTTTTCCTTAATCACCCTTTTTTATAGGGAACGTCCATTTAATAATATCCCAAAATAAATATATTTTGAACCAAGTGGGAAATTAATCAAAAATATACAACCAATGGATTTTGGAAAAGTTTCAAAGTCATTTTATTATTTAATATTAAGGTTTAGTTCCTTATTATTTTTAATCATACCTTAATCACCGTAATTAATTTTAATCACATTCACTAATCATTTTGGTCAAAAATTTAAGTTGATATTATTATACCAAAAATATCATAAAAATTACATTCATGTATGTTTTATTTTCAAAATTATAATCAAATAAGTGGGAAATTAAGATTAACTCAAATCCCACAAACAAGGAAAAATAACATGTTTTTATAGTAGAAAAATGTTCAAAAGTTTGTTAGGTTTTGATATTCAATTTCAAAGTGGAATTGATTATAATGAATTAAATTGTTTTAATATATGTAATATTTAACTAATGTTACCTTAAAACATATTTATAATATAATTTAACATTGATAAATGATTAGACAAAAAGGTAGTTTTTAACTAAAAAACAGTATTTTTCACTATTCATTAAAAAATGATGTTACTCAGAAAAGTCTCCAAAATTCACCCTAGGATAATTTCAACGTTATGAATTAAAATATGGTTTTTATTTTATAAAATTATATTTATAAATTTTACTATAATTATTTTTATTATTAATTACAGTTCATTCAAGAAAATAGTATTTTTAACATAAAAGGATATTACCAAAAATCTTATCTTTCATTATCAATATTTTTATTTATACAAAACAATTATAACCAATATTTGGAAATAATTTATTAATATTCCTATAACTATGTTTAATGTTAGGTTATAATTACTAATTTAATTAATTATATATATATATGAACATGTTTAATAGAAACTCAATGTTGCTTGCATCATATACCAAGTTAGTGTTGCTTGTAGTGCAAGCCAAGTTGGTATTGAATGTGAATGGAATGTTTGAATTAGTTTTTTAATATATATATATATATATATATATATATATATAAGAACTATTTACAATGTCATTTGAAATGAAAAATATTAAAAATATAAATTAATTTGAAAAAAAATAATTCTCAAGATCTCAAAGTGTTAAATATATCATGAATTTAATTATTTTAATGGTATTTTAAGCTTCATGTAATGTTATTATTTCCATTATATTATGATTCAAAGTTTCCAAAGTTGTAATAGTTTATTGTTACAGTCTCATCTTTTATTGAGATTGTTTCTCATTTTTCTTCCACTGATGAAATATTTTGATCCATATATATCAAGAAATATCATGAATTTTATTACCATATAGCTATTCATGTTATATCCAAGTAATGGTACCATTTTTTCACTATTTGGTACTTAATATAATTAAGAAAATGTTTTCATGAAAGTTCAAATTTATTTCTCTTTTCGGTTGGAAATCTACATTCTTTCAAAATCAAGTTTTCTAAAAAAAATTCCATTTTTTACTATTATCCTATGAAAATTAAGAGAAATTTTTACTCAAGTATTACCTTTTAAAAAAAATTGGTTTAAGGGGAATCTTCTTGTTATTTTCCAGTCAACGTACTTTTCTAAAATTTTAAGGTGAAAAAGGTATGTTTGACATGTATGAACTTACCCACAGTAATGATCATTATTTCCTTAATGTATCCTTTGTAAGTTTATAAGGTTTTTTCAAAGAAAAAGTATTCCTAATATTCTATATTTTTTTATTTTAAAATGATTTTCAAAGTAATGTTGTTTTTAAAAATTGTTTTATGCTAAAAAATTGCTATGAATGATTTTCAAAGCTCGCTTTATATGTTTTTAAAAAATATATTTTCAAAGAAAACGATTTCAATGATCTTAAAGTTTCTTTATAAGTTTTGAAAGCTAATTTGAAAGAAAATAATCTTTTCAAAATGATTTTTGTTTTGAAGAGAAATTTTTAAATCAGAAAACTTATTTTCCTCAAGAAATTTTTTAAATGATTTTAAGGATTACTTTATATGTTTTAAATGTGTTTTTTAAGAAAATTATTTCGAATATGTTATAATTTTTATGAAAGTGATTTTTTCTTCATAAATTCTACAATTGATCTTTTAATTTTTTTCCATTTATGATTTCATCCTTTGATATCATTTAATATTTATTGGGGACATGATCCAAGAATAGAATTCATATTATTTCTTTAATGGTTTATGATTTGATGGAATGATGTTTACAACACCCGTTTATCTTCCACGGGTTATATGCTTTTGGAAACTCGCTACTTTTCATGGGTTATGCTTTAATGGAATGATTAGGAAACCTATGTATTTTACATAAGTTATGATGTGATGAAATGTTCACAATATCCACTTCATTTTATTGGTTATGATTTGATTCTTATAACCAATATATTTTCATGTGTCATGATATGATGAATATTTTGTTATCTTGTGGTACATTCATGTATGATTTCATTGTGTTATTTTGGAAATACATCTCCCTCCAATGCAATGTGTAATGATAAGTGGCATATTATCTCAAAGGGTACATGGGTTATATACCAAGCCTAAAAAGAAGAGGGTGTACATGTTGTATCCCTTTAATGACAATAAAAGGGTACATGTGTTGTATCCCAAGCCCAAAAATAAGAGGGTACACGGGTTTTTAGCCTATGCCCAAAGAAGGTAAATGAGTTATAGCCCAAGCCTGACATTTTATAAAGGTCTTGGTAGGTATCCTTAGCATAAGATTTTATATGCCTATGTGTATGCCACAAATTATATGGATTATTCCTTAGTTTTGATTTCATGGATTATGCTCCTAATTCCCTTATGATTCATATCTTGTAAACTAGAAATATTTATGTCATGACTCATGTGTATGGTCTTTGATATGTAGGGTATGATATTATAATTTTATTCTCATGATATCATACTTTTATGTTTATGATTATTCTTAATTATCCACTTTGTTTACCCCTTAATTCTATGTTTTATTCATGAAAATCCATTTAAAAATTTTCCCCTAAAATGTAGCACAGTAGTGACCATGGGTTGTCTCACGTGGAGGTTACAAGCTAAGTTGTCAAACTGTCACTTTGTTAAATTTTTTTATTAGAGTTAAAACTAAAATTTGGAATTTGAAAAGATTTAAACTAAGTAAAATTAATGTAAAAAATATTAAAACTAATGTTACATTTAGATATTAGAAATTATAAGATAACTTAGCAGAAAAGAATATGCTAAAGAAGGCAACATTGGACAATCTTTTATCTTTGGACAATCTGTTTCCCATTGTTTAAATTAATAATCCCATTAAATTTATTAGTGTATACCTAAAGACCTCAAGAGATACACCTAAATTGAATTCAAACCATATTGATACCTCAAATATGGGTGTCAATCCTCTTATTAATGTGATCCGATTAACCAAAGAGCTCCGAGCATCCAAATCAGATTACACTCATTGTGCTCAATGGGGAGACCTTGACCAAAGAAATTTAAAAAAATAGAATAAATAATTTAAATTCATAATTTGAACAGAAATATAGATTAATTTATAATAAATTGAATTCATGAATGAAAAGGACCCTCTTCATAAAAAAACAGTTTCCAGAGAAATAAAAAGGAAAATAATGAAAAGCACAATCTCAAAAGGAGAAATGTACACAGATCACTGCTTCCCAATAGCACATAGAGTATATCCCTTCATTGATTGATTATATTAATTTAAAATTATTCTTCTACAAAACTTATTCACCATAAATACACATTCCTTAAATTTATTCCCCTATTAAAATGAAATGGAGATGAGAATATAATGAGAGGAGGGCTGAAAATCTTCTATCCAGATTCTGTTTCCCAAGCATTTTCCTCTATTTTTGGCCTTCTACTAGATGAATCACTCTCTAGAATCTTCCAAATATTTGTTCAAAATAATATTCTCTAAACGATCTCCAATAGTTGGATGATTTTTAAATGTGTAAAAAGGTTATTATTTAATTAATAAATCAATATTTTATTCTATAACTGACACTTCATATTTCCTCTCTTGTACCTAAACCTGAACTGGCTTAATGGGGAATGTTTCCCTTGGAACTCATCATGAATGAAATAATTTGAGTCCCCTTATATATACATTTATGATCATCTCATTTTTACACACATATATCCATAGTTACACCCCATTCAATACGGTGGGGTTCTTTCTACCTAAAAAACAAATTTCCATATTGAATATTGTTTTGGGCCACTAGAAGGTCAAATCAATACCTGGTCTAGTTGAATAGTATATATCCCACTAACTATGGGTATATAACTAAAATAATAATTAGATTTGGATCAAAATTAAAAAAAAATATCCAAAATACATAAGCTATTGAAAAAAGATAAAATTCCAGAATTATGGCATTTCACAATTTAGCTCCAAATAGTTCAAAATTTAAAAAATGATACAATTTTACATAAAATTAAAAATTTATGGGATTTAAAGAATTTAAATTCAAATTAAAAGTTTATAAAATATAATATATACAAATACCTCACACTTAACACTCATACTCTAGGACAAGTGAGCACTTCAAAATATATTGGTAATGAAAATTCAAAATGTATGTCAATAAAATTCACAAGCTCAAATTCAAGCACCAAACATATAATGCCACTTCAACAGCTTTAATTAATTTTTTTATTATTTTAAGTCAGTAAATTCACATTTCATCAATTCCTTCAGGAACATTTATTCTTACCTTGCATTATTTCTTTCTCTCAACACATGATTTTTGATTTTGAGAAAAGTTTTTCTCATAAAGTAAATTCTAGGGCCACCATTGGCTTAAATAATTTATAAATCTCCAGGAAATTGAGTCAAATAATTATAACCATAATGAGGAATTAGAAAATATTGTTTTTTGGTTTTAAGGTTTTCAAATGTGAAACATTTTGAGGGAGAAAGAGATTTCTTGACTCTTTATTGAAGTAAAATTTAATGATTTCAATTTCTACTCAAGTATATTCTACTCATATTTATTCATGGAATAAAATAAGCACTAAAATAACTCTAATATTTCTTTCATTAACATCAAAAAACATATCAAAATCAAAATAAAATGGTATGATGGTTTATTCTAAAAATTTTAGATTTTATTCAAAGCTCTGGATAAGAACAACTTTAGTTATTTGGGAGCTCTAGAAAGACACAAATCCCTTTTCCTTGAAATCTCCAGAAAGGGAAAAAAATTTAGAAAAATACCTTCTAGAATAAAAAAACATCTCTTAAAACTTTGAATCTCCACCCAAAGTAACACCAAATGAGTTATCACACCACAAAAAATATCCCCCACACTTAAGATTTTGTAAAATAATGGAATGTACTTCAAGAGTGGGTTGAATAGGAAAACTGGATTGTAATGTGGGTATCTAACTGGTTGTATATGGCTAATAAGGGATAAAGAAAGTTAAAAGGTATAGGGAAGGCCAAATAAAATTGAATCTCATGAAAAAATGATATTTTAATCACAAACACATTTCCTCAATATTTTTGAACACAACTTATTTAAAGCTCATAAGTTTTCATATAAAAAAAATGCATTTTATGGTTAAAAAAACATTCCTTAGATCACTCAAGAAGGGGTGAATGTGAAGAGGATGAAAAAATGGTTCAGAATCCTCACTCGGAAGTGATTTTCAATATTTGACAACATTCATGGAATTAAATTCAAAATTCAATGGTCTTTTCATGAATCTCTACAACTTAAATCCAGAAAAAATTACATTTCAACAAAAATTTATGTTTAGTTCAATGAATCATATTGGTTCCTTACAATAGAAAAAAATTTCAATTCAAAGAGGATATTACTTTGAAGCTCACAAGTTTTTTTAGTCCAAAATTTGAAATAAAACACACAAATTTTGAAAAGAAAACACACAAAATCTTAATCTACCTAGGATGATCCCCACCCCCCACATATTTTGTACAATTTCCTCATTGTACATAGTTTATATAAGAACTGTAACTCAATAAGATATGACATAAAAAAACAAGTGTAAATGAAAGACACAACCTGATTTTTATTGAGTAGTAGCATCCCTGAACTAGTCTCCTACAAGTTGTAACTTGGAAACCGGCATGAAAAACAAAACAAAGAATCAAATATTTTTTGAAAGTAACAAAAAAATATAATGGAAAAGGGATTTGGTATGAACCCCCAAGTGGGTGTTAGTATTTCACTTCCCCTAGTCAGGCTGTTCCAACTGATCATCCCCAATTTGAAGGTGGGTGCAGTTTCTTCCTCATGAACCAGAAAAATGAATTTTCACAAGTATTATTTAGCTAAAGAAAACTTTTTGAAGATCCCAAAATAAAATTTATTTTGATTCCCCTCCATGAATTAGATTTTTTAATGATGTAGTGGAGGAGGGAACCAAATGTAAGGGAAACTTCCCCTGACTTTACCCTCACAAAAACAGCTACTAGTTGTGGAATTTTAATATGAGGATGTGGTTCATCATTAAGTTCATCTTCAAAAATTATTTATTCATTGAAAATGATCTTGACACCACCATCCTCATGTGTACCAGTGTACTCAAAAGGTAACACCATTATCTCTTAAATTTCTTCCTTTTCATCCTCATAATCTGGAAAATAAATATATTCTAAAGAAATGGAAACTAAATCTTCACTGAGAGAAGTAGTTAGTGAATTAGAATCAAAATAATTAGGAAAAATTGGATCAAGAATTGAGGTATATCCCTATAAATTTTTAGGTTACATATCATTCTATGAGTCAAAAATAATGGTATTGAAAGTGGGAAGAAGCTTAAGTTATTCCATATACACTTCAAAAATAAATTACTCAGGTTTATCATCCTTTTTAGATAAAGATTCATACAATTTTTCTGAATTTTCTATTTAAAAATTAGTGAATTAATATGAAATTTAATTTTCAAAAAATTCAACACAATAATTTTCCAAAGCATTT
This sequence comes from Viscum album, assembly GCA_963277665.1. NCBI lineage: Eukaryota > Viridiplantae > Streptophyta > Magnoliopsida > Santalales > Viscaceae > Viscum > Viscum album. The sequence continues at coordinate 2,103,886,079 of OY728123.1, forward strand.
TTATTTCCCAAATACATGTCAATTGGTGAATCAGTGAAAATTTATTCATTAAATTTTAAAAAAAGGAGATTTAAAATTATTTTTCAGATCATCCAAAAATGGTTCATCAATATCAAATAGTGGTTGGGAGATGATTTTTCATTTCCCAGGCATCGTTTTGTGCTTTTAATTATTTCAATTCTTTTAATTCATTAGAAAAGTTTCCTTTTTATTTGAATTTTTTTGAATCACCAAATTCCTTGGTTTCATTTCAGGAGTATTTTTTTAATTGAAATTTGAAAAAATCATCATGACTAGGCTCCTCATATTTTTTATTATCATTCAAAGAATACATGTAATTACTACAAATCTATTTTTTTGTTTTCTTAATATTATAAATTAATATTTAAAATCCTATAAATTCAAAAAAAAAATTAAAACCTATCCAAAAAAATGTCAAATTGACACTGGGGTTTTTAGTCTCATTTCTTTATTCAATAATTTCCCCATAAAATGTATCACAGTGGTGACCATATGGATGTCTCACGAGGAGGTTTCAGGCTAAGTTATCAAACTATCACTTGGTTAATTTGTTTTTGTTAAATTCAAAATTAAAATTGGGGACTTCAAATGAGTTAAAATAAGAAAAAATTAATGAAAAATATATTACAACTAATCTTATATTTAGATATTAGAAATCTGAAGGAAATCGAACTGAAAAGAACAAGATAATGAAAGTAGCGGTGGACAATCTTTGAGATTCGGACAAACCCTTTCTAATTGTCTAAATGAATTATCCAATTAAAGTTCTTAGTTTAGAAATCAATAACTCAAGGGATACACATAAATTAACTAGACAACATATTGAGACCTCAAACATGGGTTCCAATCCTCTTATGAATGTGATCCCATTACTCGATGATCTTCGAGCAACCAAATCAGATTACACTAATTGTGCTCAATGGGGAGATCCTGCCCAAATAAATTTAAACATAGAGATTAACCAATTTTCATTTATAATTTGAAAAAAAATCCAGATTTATTTAGAAGAAATTTGAATTCATGAAAGAAAAGGACCCTATTCATTCAAGAAAAATATTTTCCAGAGAAATAAAAAGGAAAAAAAAGAAAATCACAAACTCAAAAGGGGATATGCCCTCAGATCACCACTATCCACCACCACATGGAGTATAGAACTTAATGGGTTGATTATATTCATGAAAACTCCTCTTATAAATCATTCCATCACCATCACATAACCTTACTTCAATCCATACCCCTCTTAAAATGAAATGAATATGAGAATATAAAGAGAGGAGGGATGGAAATATTCTGTCAAGATTCTATTTCCCTGAAAGGTTCCTCTATCTTTGGCCTTCTCCCAACCGAATCACCCTCTAGACTCTTCTAAATAGTTTTTCAAAATAAAATTATACACAAACCATCAAATTTTAAGATTATTTAGACATGTTTATAAAAATATATTATTTAATTACTTAAGATAACATTTTCTTTTCTAAGTGAATCTTCATATTCTCTCTATTTTACATGAACATGGATTACACTAATGAGAGGATTTTCCCTTGAAACTCATCAGAGACACGTGAATTTGAGTAAACTTACATATCTATTAGGAATCATATAATATTGATGCTTGTATCCAGTTTTATACCCCATTAATTGTGGTGGGGTCCATTCTATCCAAAAAATGAGTTTCTATATTGAATGGTTTTTTGGGGCCTCTAGAAGGCCGAATCCAGATCTGTTCTAGTTGAAAAATATGTATCCCAAAAACAATATGTTCTTAAAAAAACTAATCATTAAATTTGGATAAATATTGAAAATGATATATCTAAAATACAGAATCCAATGAAAATAGTTACAAATACAGAATTAGGTAATTTTCACAATTTAGCTCAAAACTCTTAAAAATTCCAAAAATGATGCAATTTCACATTAAATGAAAAATTGGTGGGGTTTAAATCATTGAAATTCAAATGAGAAATATCAAAAATATCATCTCTATCACTATTAATGAGCATATAAGGTCACCCCTTTCTTATGTTTCCTTTCCTCAGGTTGTGAAAAGAGGTTTTATATTGAAGTACTAATAGGGAATATATATACGAAAACATTGAATATCTTTCATGGTGTTAATATATATTTTTATGATTTTCAAAATACACCAAACTACTACTATCCTCGGGTATTTATTTCTATAATGTGCTAAATATTAATCTCAATTGATGTAATATCCATGTATTTCAATCCAAGGTTTTTATATGCATTTTTGGTACAAAGGATTCAACTATAAATATATATCTGTTAGTATAGAAAAGGTGTTTGACATGATTCATTTTATTACTAACAACTTGAGACATTTTTTCAATTACTACTGTGAAGTTATTGACTCCTGTTCCCATCATATTAGGTATTTCATTAGGAAAATAATTACATTGGCTATCACATATATCATTGGAATAATTTCTTCTATTTACAGTTATTTTATAAAATAAATTAAAGTTTTCGATGGGGATACATGATTCAATAATCATGTAAAAAGATAAACTAATTAACTTATAAGGAATGAAATATATAACCTAAAGTATGAATCTCTAAGTTTTAATCTAGGTTATGCATTGTTATTTTTCAATTAGATTCTCTAAATATAATTCATCAATTTATATAACAATACATTTTAATCCTTCATACTTATTTTTATGGTTAATTTTAATTATCCAAAGCATATACCCAAGGAGTTTCAAATCAGGTGTAAAATAGGGCCCACTACTCATGCACATGGTGATGATCATGTTAATACCCAACTGTCCCTTCTCAAGGATTTTAACCCAAGTTTCATTTGTTCTGGAACTACATCTAATTGTTTGAATATATACAAATATATCATTGTTATGAAACCACACACTCTATAATTTTACAAAATTTTGGAGGGTATACTATATTTAGACTTATTCTTAATATTTTTACTAATGTTTTCTAATATTAACCCAAAAAGTGACAAGAAATTAATTTGGTACCAACTATGATAAATAAAATTTCATCACATGATTTATTATAGTATATTTAACATAAAATTCATAAAAACATCTAGAATAATTGAGAGGCCTAGTGACTTTGGGAAATTTGTTATATAAATATAAAAATATAAAAAATGAACTAAATTATATTTATTTAAACTCCATCACTTTATGATTTATCTAACTGATCTTATAATACTATATAAGATATCCTGGGGAATACATATATAAAAGGGGTGAGATAGTAATCCCAGTAAGTGAATAATCAGAGTAAGAATGATATATATGAGACAAAATGGAATATAATAATGACATCAAATCATGAAAATATGATATCATAAAGACATTTAATCAAATTGATGTGATAATAATATAAAATATGACAACATAAGCATAAGTCAAGTCTCACCACCAAGATATCATAATAAAGTGTGGTAGGCTAACCAACCGTGCACCATACATAGTATCTCATGTGATGAAAAAATTTACCCAATGCATTCAAGTTCAATCAGGGAAAACCATTCATATGTCTAAATTTATGTATTTCAAACAAATATTATATCAAAACATTTAATTACTAACCCATGGAAAATGTGAACAAGTTTCACATAAAATATATTGATTTTATAAGAGCTTAAAAGGAATGAACACTTAATAATTTGAAACCCACAAGAATTGAATGTGAGTTTCATACATGGAAATTACAAATCACAGAAGTAAACTTACATTTATATGAATTCCATCAAAATAAAATAGTATTGGGTATTCATAATGAAGTAGGGTGGCATGTAAAATCATATGATGATTTTGGCAGTATAGTGGGTATAAAAAATGGATAATGAAATGGGGATAATGAGAGAGAAAGGAGGTCTCACATTAATACAGAATTATTTGGATAGTAAGGGAGTGATTACGAACAAACAAAAACATAATCAGTTGGAAATAAAAAGGCTTATTATAAAGTAAGTACTTGAATAAAAGGAGAGAGGAAGAGAATCCCATACCTTGGGAGATAGCTTCTTAAAACTTGATAAGAGATCCTTGGAACCTTAAAAACTCCTTATAGAGACTCTAAATAGTTAAAATGGGAAAAAATTCATTCTCAAAGGATTATAAGTGGATAAGAATTGGGGAATGGATTAATCTTTATTATAAAATAAGATAAATTTTTTATTAATTTCTAAACATAGGCTTTGGACATCTAGTTTATAACAATTTCAAAAAAAATCCTTTAATATGGTTTTAGCCCATGGTACTTTCCAAGTGGGAGTGATTTTTTGTATTTAAATGGTTTATGAGCTAAAATACTTAAAATAACATCATTCATGATTTGGAAGTGATCCATGTTCAAAAATAATTATTTTTAAAATCTTAAAACATCCTTTAGGTTTTGTAATGTTCTTATAGGTTTTAAAAATTAACCATATCACATTGAAATAAGTTATTTTAAATGAGATTTTTTTTGTTGATAAAAAATTAATAGTATTTATCATATCACTTTTATGTCATTATGATGCCATAATACTTACCATATATTTATATTGTATTTTACTTTTTACCTAAAAATTCAACAGTCTCAAAAAATTAAAAAAAAAATTACCATTTGATAATTTTAATGTGTTGATTTATAAAACAAAATTTATTTTATTAGAATAATTTTATAAATAAGAGAAATTTAATATTTAAATAAAATATTTATTTTTTCAAAAATACCTATTTTTATAACATGATCATGTATCTTACCCAAAGAAAAATTACATATGATTGCATAAAATTAGTTTATTATTTATATAATAAAAAATATTGTTGTTTACAACATTTTTATGAAAATAGAATTTTATTTCAAAATATTGATTTTTTATGAATTTATTTTAATGAAAATTAGACACATATATATTTTTTCAAAAAATGCAGTTATGTTTTCTTTTTTCCAAAAATAAATTTTATCTCATTCATCATCAAATCATGTTATTTTTTTATAAGTATAATAAATTCAATAAAAATGTGGGAATAATATAGAAAATATTTTATCTCATAAAATAATTTACACCATAATACTACTTATGGCATAAATATATAACCCCTTATGAAACCCACATAATCCTTAAGGGTAAGGTGTGATGTGGTTTTAATTCCATGGGGTGGATCAAATAAAATCGATATAGTGGTTATATTTAGTAACTTGAACTTTTCCCATAGGTATTTGCACTAGAACCTCACTTGTTGAAGCTCTACTTGGGTTGGGTCATGTGTAAACCCCATCGATGCTACCTCCCTACCAATCTCTAATAAATGATCTTTTAATACATGATTCTACTGGTCGAGTTCATCAATTCACCCTTACTTATCAATTATTACTATTAATTATAGTTAATATACAATGATTATAACAATCATATTATAATGACTACATTTCCAATGATCATAATGACCAATGATTATAATTCCCAATATTCATAATGCCCAATGGTCATAATTCCCAATGGTTATAATTCCCAATGGTCATAATTCCTAAGAGTCATAATACCCAATGACCATAATGGTTTTCCACCTTCTATAAATACATCCAATATTATTCATTCATACATTACTTAAATTTATATGAAGGTTAAATGTTATTCATTTTCAAAATAAATATTACTCTACAATCATGCCATTTCTTTTTGACCACATTGTTCATGAGTGTGATAATCCAAAGAGATAGATATGATCAACATTTTCTAATTCCATTTTTTATGTATATGTTTTTTCTATAATCCCATTATAATGTTGTTTATTTTACTAGGTTTAATTTTTGAATAAATGTAATTTTCTCAATTAATGAAATAATTTGTTACAAGTGTGTTTTATACTATACTATATTACTGAATATGTTATACATCGATATATATAAAAGGGAAATTATATATAAAAATTTTTGGTTCATTATAGGTACATTGAAAAATTACTCAATGGTTAACCTGATATTTAGATACCTACATAAGGGTATGATAAATATCGAAAAATTTAATATTATGATAATGAAATGAATTGAATATGATAATGCTTATATGATAATATTTATGAATAAAATATCAGAGTAATGTGATATAGGATTAGGATGCATCAAATAGTAATTACTCACATCATAAAGGGGAAAATATTGACTTGGAAGTATTGTAATATACATGCATGCGAATCATGTGTAAAAGGAAAACTATAAAATTCATGAAAACTTCCATGCATGATTTGAGGAACTCATGTTGTGTCCAAAACTATCACATGAAAATTTGGATGACATGTACTATTTAGTGATACGAAATAATAATGGAGAAGCCATGCAATGATAAGAAAATATATATGCCTCTTGAGGTTAAAAATACCATGTAACTAACGAATACATAAAGAAATAGAGAATTCATAATCTATATGATATATGGAGTAGTAGAGAAGATGAAGTTATTTACAAGATATATGGACAAAAAAATGTCACAACCCCAAGTCTTTTAGGTATTTAAAATGAATTTTTAAAATGGATTGTATTTTGGTGATTTAAATGAAGGGAAGATGAAGTTGTTATTATTCAAATATCATATGAAAATAAATAGATAAATCTTTAGGTGATTTAAAACCATAACAACCTAGAAATTTTTTGATTGAGGAAGAAAAACATTTAACATACAGAGTTTTCTAGAACATGAAACATAATAATATCTAAGAATAAATGAATTAACTAATATTCATAATAATTTCCTATGAATACATATCCATTAAAATATCAAAGAATAAGTGTTTAATATATTTATAACTCACATTCATCATGTGAAAGTGTTATAAGAGCCTCGTACTATATATTATCAAAGATATAGATGGAGTTGATATAGGTTAATTCTATAATAAATGAGATCACAAGTTCCTAAGTATTTGAATACTAAAAAGAAGAAGACCATTCAAGCTCTAGCAAGAGTCTCTAGATCAAAATATTTGTTCCAAGTATCTATTAATGATCTTGAAGAGTTAAATATAATAATACCAGTTATTATAGTCTATTTATAGAGGAATATCAAATCACATGTGTAATAGAAGAATCCAAGATCATAAGGATATATTTCTATAAATAGATCACAGTTGAAGAAGAAGCTTCTGACTTGGGTGTGTTACCAGTTTCTATAATCATGTGATTGGGTTGTTTGACCAATCACAGAAGAATTGCAATTGGGGTTTATAACCAATTTCTGAAAAATTGTAACTTGAGTGCCTAAAAAGTTGTAGTCACTTTTTCTATAGTGGATAATAAATTTTGGAGTTTTTTAATAACATGGAAAGGAGTAGGATTTTATAACGAACCTTATGAATATTATGTGTACACTCTATTTCATTACTACTTCACATGTGGTGTGACTATGAGAATATTTTGAGTGCATTGAGAAATCCAACAGGTTCAAGTGGTTGAATTTAAAATTAAAATAATTCATACAATAATACAACTCATTCACCCCTATAAGTGGCCTATACAGACCTAGGAACTTCATTATTCCCACTAACTCCATAGCAAAAAAACTATTTGTGTTTATTTTATCATATCATTTTTTTAATATTTATATTTTAGAAGGATGAGAGGTATATTTGGCCTTTAAATAATTATGTGAATCCCCTTCCAAATATTTAAGAGTACTTCCATTTTAGCTTTCTCAAAATTTCTTCAATCAGTTCCCAAATAGGTTTACTTTAATGAAACACATAATAAAGTAAAATTCCAACCCTACACTTTAGTTCAACCATAATCATGAATTTTTTTAATATAATAGGTTAGAAAGGGATTTTGAGTTTTTAATCTGGATACCTATAATGTTTTTTCAAATATTTTAGGGGATTACAAGGATCAGATGTAAACATAGGCTATAATAGAAGATTATTTGTAAAAACAGACTATTTCAATCAAAAGAATTATTAATTCATATTTTATAGAGAATATAAACTTTTACATATTTATAGAATATAAAACTATCTTGTCTTAGATCTCAAAACATTCCTCACTACACTCAATAAAAATATAAATGTAAAAAAAAGTTTAAAACATGTTTATAAACCTCTATAGTTGGGAAAATTGAACATTGGATAACACTTGTGCACATGAGTTGCACATTTGATCAAATTTTCTTAAATTAATAGATTGGAAATAAAGAAAAAAATCAATTTAAAATGATTTAAACTCTTAGATATTCAAATCATTACATTTTTAAAAATTACCTTGATGATCTGAAATTTTCAAAGAATTCAATTAATCCCAATATTCCTAAAAGCACACTTAGAAAAAACATGTTGTAAACTTTTAAAAAACAATATAATATCAACCTAATCAAACTTAGATTCAAGTAACCTTAATTTCATCTCATGTAGAATCAAAATAATTGGGTTATGAAACCAAAGAGGAGGAGAAATACAACCAGGTTTATTTGTACTATGGTGGCCTGAACTAAGATTCTAATTGCTGTAATTTTATGTAACCTATAATAAAAAACAAAAATAATAATTTTATTGAATGAAAGCTAAAAAGTTAATTTATAGGGAAAGAAAAGGAAAATTATTTTATTTAGGACCCCTAAGTGGGTATTGAGTTGTTACATCCTTTTATGAGGAAGTTCTAATTATATCCCAAAATTAGATTATGGGAGGGATTTATTTGAAAAAAATCACCACATATTATTTTTTTTATTATATATATAACCTCACACTAGTTATATATAGTTAAATAGATATATTACTACGGATCCATCTTCATAGTTATAAGGTTTAAATTTCATAGTGGGGGTTGGAGAAAATATGGGTCCTCTAATTTTTCCACTATCTGTGTAGCTTATTTTTCATTATTGAGGTCCTTCTCAAATGTTGATCTATTTAAAAATTAATCCAATTTGAAATAAGTAAATAAATTTTTTTGAATAAAATTAAAACCAGAGGAATTATTATAAAAATATTCCCTTTAATTGGCCAACTTGTAAGTCAGTCTCCTTATAAAAAGACACTAAGAACTCCTTATGCACTCCCTATAATAAATGTGTAATGGGTTCAGGGGGATTCGTGTGTTTTTCAATAGCTACCTAATAATTTTATTCGCCACTCTCCAAGTTAATCCATGTGTTGGAAGAATCTGATAATTCAAAGTAATGATAGGTAAAATTCAATTCAATTTCAATAAAATTAGATAAAAATAAGTTTGAGAAAATATTATCTCCCCGTGTTATCTCAACTATCAATTATTTCTATTTTCACAAATTCTCTTAGAGTTGGGTTTTCATGGTTAGATGAAGGTAGTCAATTTTATTCATCCTTTCACTAAATTCCAATATTTCAGTGGTCTTTTTACTTCCAAATATAGAAAATATAAATTGGTATTGATTTTAATTTATTGAAGATGAGACGATCACTTAGAATTTAAATTTGAAAACATAGTATAATAATATATTCTTCCACTTTATCATGTTCTTATTCCTATATTTGTTTAATATTAGATGCATAAAGACATAAATATATCAATTAATTTGGTTCCTCATAACCAAATATATTCACTATGATTTTACTGTTGGGATTCTATTTCATCATGAATTTATTTTTCTTATTATATAACCTGAGATCATTGGTTAATCCATACATAAAAATTTGAATTGAAATAAATCATGGATATATTTTTTATATTTTTTTATGAAGTCAAAGAAAATTAATGATAAAAAGTGACAGTAATAGAAAAATTATCAATTCTGTTAGATCCCCAAATTTTTTCATGGTTTCTTACACCCCCATATGAAGGTTTATGAAAATAATTTTTATTTTCCTTGTGTTGAAAAGTGGATGACTAGGGTCCTTTATTTTGAGAATCCTTTTATGTTAATCAATTAATATTCAAATAACCTTATTATATATATTTTTTATTGAATGTTTTAGGAAAAAATGAATCATGGGTTGGAAATGATGAATATATTCATGAAATATAAATGAAAATCAGAAAAGAACAAATCAATTTTAGCATAAATGGTCTTATTACTCAGATGGGATACTCGAGTCCCTTAATTATCCAATATTTTTTTCTAAAATTTATTTGATATTTATTACCATCATACATGAACCTCCATCCCCTACTTTGAGTGTGATGCATATAATTACTAGGAAATCTCTTTAACACAGCAAGTATCACCTCCTTGAGTAGTCAACAATTTTGAATGCATCTCAAATGGGTGTTTCACCCCTTCAGAGATCTTGCTCAATTATTTGACATTTTGTCTCACAAAAAAAACTCAACTCAATTGTAATAAGATATTTCCCAATAAGAGGGAGTGTATGGATATTAGGTAGGGAATAGAAGTATATTGGGTTTCATTCCTTATAGAGGTGGAAAAACACCACACTAAACCTCAATTAGTCTCCTTTTTGTATCACAGGTAGACAATAAATAGGGTGAATTAAAGAATATGGAGATGAGTACACTGAGAAAACCTTTCTTAAGGACAATCCATGAGTTTATTAGTTACCATAAATAGTATTATGTAGGTATAATGAAGGAAAAAAAGAAAACTATAAATGAAAGTAGAAGAGAAAATAATTATATTAGTATGAAGAAAATGTGTATAGAATAGAAAAAAACCATAATCTAATTTACAAGGGTGAAGGATAATTTATGAACTTAGAATCAATTTTATAATCAAAAGGAAATTATTTTAATAGAAATTTGGTAGTGGTTCTAGGACTAGTGGAAGCATATGGTGGTGGGTGACATATTGAAATTTATTGTAATATCTAATTTCCCAAAACCTTAAGTGAGGATCTTACTTGTTAAATTTATAATTAATTTATTTAATATCATAAGAAACAAATAAATTATCTTAGAATTATTTCTTTGATGTAGATGTTGATCATCAAAAAATACCCTTTTGGATTGTATTCATTACGATGTGAGGATCCAAGGATAAAATCCATCAAGTGGTGATACACACATGCTCCTTAGATCTCCAAGGAACTCCAATAAATATCTAAGTGCTAGTGTGGAGAGTTGATTGTATTTATTTATTCATTTTGATCACTCATCGGTCAATATTTAAGGGAGATCTATTGTGTTTCTCATTCTTGGTAGGAAGATAAAAAGGAGGAGTCAAGTGGGATCTTTCATTTGTGTAATGGTTCTCACGTTTCATTTTTTTAATCAATAAATATTTGAAATAATGTTCTATTTATAGAGATAAGTTTTTGGTTTAAATAATTATTTAATTGTATGTTGGCCCTTAAATATTTTAATAATCCTTAATAAACTTTATACAACATAATAGTGATAATAATATTATGATTTTTTGGTTCACACCAACTTACGCAATAACAAATATTATTTATATATATTATGTTATTGGGGGTATAATTGCATTCAAACACACACAAAAACACACCACACACACATGCTAAAAAGGTAGGACATATCCCCTACCCCAAGGAGATATCCCACCCATCAATACTTATTTATTTATTATATGGACCATAGGCCTAGTGGGCATGAAACCCATAACATGGTCTGAAATACCAATGCAGTGTTATTCTTGCACTATCCTACCTGCATCACTAGGATTGTGTCATACCTGCATCACTGCCTACCTGCATCTTAGCTACATCACTACTTGCCTACTTCACCATCTTTATCACCACTAACAAAGTGTTGTAATAGTACCTTTTCCCACTCGGATTTGTTCCTGAGTTTGATGAAGAATTATGGGAAGCCTTTACCACTCAGGTATCCACCAAATACATAAAAAATAGTTTTTATTGGATTGTTAAGTTATATTTGTTACAAGACTCGGTCTTGGCCTATTCAAACTCCTCTAGAATTTATTGAACTCTAGAATAAATATTTAATTTAAATATTTCATTCTCCAATAAACATTTTTTGTCAATAAAACATGAATAAAATTATCCATTAGTATTTAAAATAATATTTATTCAAATAATTAAATTCAAATAAATTTTAATCAAGATCATCAAAAAAATTATTTTGCGACCCTCTAGGAATATTTCTCATTTATATTATATGGTTTTGCCTAAAGTCCAAAATTATTATTTAGAAACGGGTCATGGAACCCAATAGAATGAACTTAATGTCTCATTGAAAATAACAACATATAAATACTTACTATATAATGTAATCCCTTCATCACAATATATCATCAAGCAGATTACATATATGTGTCACTAACTGATTTGATCAATATTACTTTCTTTGATTTTCTGAAATAAACACATCATTTCATGATGGACATGGAATTTAATGTGATGATTATATTCCAATAAAAGGGATGAGATTCCAACTTCTAAAAATATGGAAGGGAAAAATAATTTATTGACTTATCTATTGTTGACATTACAATCATGACACACCCAACATAACCTACCTCAATGCGAACATATGGAATTATAGTTTTCATCAAAAAATATAATTGAGTGATTCATGAAATGAATTAATGATAATCTTAAAGTATGAGGACCATTACACACAATCGTAGATGGAAATTTTTGATATCACCAAAACATGTGGAATTCCTACAAGTGGTTCTATTTTCATATTATCTCCTCTTGGAGATTACCAAGTGAAAACTTCATGAGATTAAGCCTCATCTTCTTATGGGTACATGCACCTAATAATATATATATTTTGTGTCCCACCATTGAACATTATCTGACCATGGAGATATTTTTAATAATAACATCAAAGCAATTCAGGGTTCTCATCGTAGAAGGGAATTGTTATGAACATATTAATGAGACATATACTCTATAAGACTTTATCATAATAAATTTATGCAGAACAATGAAAAATATAAAATAAGAATTTATATTATTATTTAATAAATCAAATATATATGTAATAAAATTGAAAATAGTTGTTCAAAAGACTCAAGCTCTAACAAACTCTCACTTAAACTAGATCCAACAACCTATGAATTTCAGTCCATTAGACCTCAAATGACAATCATGTTTTTTCTAAGTCAAGGATTTAGTGAAGGGGTCCTCCACGTTGTCTAAGATGAAAATATTTCTCACTTCAACCTCACCTATCTAAGAAAAATAACTCAAGATATGATACATCTGAAGTATATTACCCTTTTACTATTGTGACCTTGGATCCTTTTCAAGAGCCACCACTATAGTATTATCAAAATATAGTGTGATAGGATCATTACTGCTAGGAACTATTTCAAGAGCTTAGACATGTTATGAATCCATATTGACTCTTTAGCTACCTCATAAGCCACAATATACCAATAATTGTTTGTAGTATTTGTGACCATAGACATATTTGAGCTCTTCCAGGTTACATCACCTCCATTCAAAGTAAAAAGGTATCACATTTAATGACTTCATGCCATCTTGATCTTTTTTTGGAAAGTATAATTTTTATATAATTTGATGACTAGTTCTATATCTCCTCTATAAACCATGAACATGTCCTTTTTAACCCTTCAATACTTTAGGATAGTATTGACTTCCATGTAATGGTGGTCACCTGGGTTATCTTTATATCTTCTTATTGAAGATAATGTATAGGTGAAATCTAGTATAGCATAAATCATATCCTACATGACTGAACAATCACTAACACATATATAATCCTTTACATTCTATTTCTTTCCTCATGTGTCCAAGGATACATATTCATAGAAATATGAATGCCATTTGATTCAAGTAACAATCCCCTCTTGGATTGTTCTATATTAAATCGCTTCAGTATATTGTCAATGTATCTACTTTGACTTAAGCTAAGAAGTCTCTTGGATTTATCATGGTGGATCTTGATCCTATGAATATATGCTGCCTCACCCAAGTATTTCATGGAGAAGAATTTATTTGACCAATCCTAAAAAGATTGTGAGACTGGTATTTCATTTCTAATAAGTATTATTTTTTAGCATATACTATTAAGAAAAACAGATTTAGTCCCACAAAATCGTTTTTAGGCACAAATATCATATTCATTATTTATGGAACTAAATTCCATTATGGATTTATCAAAAAAATATTCCATGACCTGAATGCTTGATTCAATCCATAAATAGTTTTTTTCAATTTTCAAATATTTTTTCCATCCTTTGGAGTCAAAAACCCTTCGGGTTGTGTCATATAGGCTTCTTCCTAAAGGTTCTCATTAAGGAAGGATATTTTGATATCCATTTTTCAAATATAATAGTCATGGTAATTTTTAATGGTAAGTATAATTCTTACATATTTCAACATTGAAACTTGTGAAAAGGTTTCATGGTAGTCAATACCTTTACACTTTTAAATCCATTTTGTAACCTATCATGTCTTATAGGTACTAGCTCATCCTTCCATGTATATTTTCTTCTTGAATACCCATTTGAAACCAATGAACTTATATCCTCTAGAGGGCCTACCAAAATCCAAACTTGGTTTTGGTACATGGAGTCCATTTCATAATTCATGGATTCTTTCCACTTGGAAAGATATGTGCCACTTACTAATTCCTTGTATGTTATATTATCATTATTATTAACTAATAATGATTCACCGTCCTTGGTGACTAGAAAACCATACCATTATGGTTCTTTAACCTCTCTTATACTCCTATACAGTGCTTATGTCTCTAGAATGGTTTCTTCTTCCATGGAGTTTTGTGGAATCTATTCTTATTCCCCCTACTTTGTAATTTGAGCCTTAACTTAATCAAATTTTATCTTACTATGACTATCACTTTTAGAGATGTGATCCTTCTCAAGGAATATGGTGTGTCTTTCCACTATCACTTTTTTTCTGAGGGGTCATATAGTTAATATCCCAATGTTTCTTTGGGGTACCCAATAATGGTAAACTTTGTGCCTCAGGGTGAAAGTTTGTAACCCGAATAGGCCTTAACAAATGATTCACAACCCCGCACATGTAATTATGAAAACACTAGTTTCTTTCCAATCCATAAATGGTATGGTATATGATTTTATCCTTTAGTTAGAACATATTTTAGTATTTGTGTTTATTTTTATAATGTGTATCCCCAAAAATATAATAAAAGACTCACATGACTTATCATTGATCTAACTATGTATAATAAGGTGTGGTTCCTCCTTTTATTTACACCATTCTGCTTAGGTTTATTAGGAGGGGTGAGTTGAGATAGGATCCAAAACTCTTATAAGTAATCAATGAAATCATAATTAAGATATTCTCCACCACAATCTGAATGGGATTTCTTAATCTTTTTACTAGGAAATTTCTCAACTTCATTATTTTTTCCCTTGAATTTATCAAATTAATTTGACTTCTACCACATTTAGTAGATATATCCATATATAATAAAATCTTTAGTAAATGTTATCAAAACTAACAACCCATCCCTTTCCTCAATAGTAAATATTCCACACACATCTATATGAACTAACTAAAGATTCTATTTGAAAGTTTCACCTTTTCCACTAAATAGGCATTTTGTTATTTTTCCTTGTAAACATGCTTGACACATACCAAGTGGTTTTAGTTCAAAAGAATCAAAATATCCATCTTGTTACAATTTAATCAAGTGATTTTAATTTTTTTGTATAACATGGTGATTCTATTATTGGGTGTGGTATGAGTCATGTGAAGTAGTTTCATTATCCATTTACATTACTTGGTTCATGTAATCCAAAAAATAAAGATCGTTATTTAAATGTTCTTTACCATAAAAAATGTTATATTTATAAAATAAGAGAAATTTATTTCCAAAATTTAGAATAAAACCATTTTTATCATGTCTGGATATAGAAATAATATTTTTGGTAACTAACAGCACATAATAACAATCCTAAAAAACAACGATCATTCCAGTCAGCGACGTGAGGTGGTAGTCCCCGATAGCTAAACAAATCTCCATTGGAAGATATTATATCACCTCCGCTTGGTTAATATTTTATAATCTAATTGGTCCTCATATTTTAATAAATTATTGATCACCACAAGATATATATAATACCAAATTTGTAGAAATAGATAAATTTCACTCGATAACCAACACACCTAAAGCTTCCCCTTGCTTATTTGGCTAGTTGAAATTTTTCTTCTAGTGTACCTTATTTACACAAGAGAAAAAAATAAAATCATGTTCTTAAATCTATTTAGAGATAAAACGTGACAAAATATGGATGCGACTTCTCAATTTTTTATATATTAAAATTTACAACAATTTTGGAGAAGATCTGAGAGAGTGATGCCAAAATGATATCAATGCCCAGTTCTTTAGGGTTTTTAAAACCTATAACCTATAGGGGATTAATGGACCTAATTATATTAACTAAATGAGTCCCATATGATGATCCCTCCCTAAGATTGGTGTGAAAGAGTGACTACAAATACTTAAACAATTCTTGTAAAGCTCATTCTTTGTAAAGACCACAAAGTTTCTCATTTATTCTATATGCATCCATGTTTTCAGGAGACATCATGAGTTATATAGACATATATGAAAGCATTAAACATTTAATATAGACTTAATCTCTCAATTATTTTCATATACGAGGAACTCTTCATCACTCACCAGTGTACTAATATCATGAATTGAAGATTCTAGCACATAGGATTTCCATTCATGGCGCAAAAAAACACAAGGCATCTGAACCAATATTGAATGTTACTGTTAGTGATTATATTGTATTTATCTAATATAGACTGAATGGATAGTGTGGATGAATAAATTTTCATTTTATTCTTCAATTAAAAATCATATTATTTATATTTTGATCAATTATAACATATGTGAGAAATAATAAATTAGTTGAATTTATTAAATCTCACAATATTTTATCAAGTCCAAATAGCCCTCACCATTGAAATAAAAATGTCTATTTTCTAGGGAATTTTTTATTCAAGGATCCAAATGTCCCTTTTCATAACCCCGATTAGGGTTGGTCAAGCTACTTAAAAGTATTTAGGTTGGAAGATCTTTTACAACTGCAGACTTGTAGATTCTTGATCTGTTTAGTGGAATCCATTATTCTAAAATCCTTACTTGGATTTCCTCAACACTTTCCTCCAAGTAACATAAAGTCTATAAAGGTGTACTTATCCTGATTTAAGACGGTTAAATCAAACCATAACCATCATAAGAACTCCATGTTATAAGTAAATTTCCCAACAAGGGTTGTTCAAACACTTAGTTCTGAGGATTTTATTCCTAATCAAGTGATGGAAGGACCAGTCTTACTTAATATATAATTGAGGTTTTTTAAGTTATTATGCATAAATTTTATCTTGTTTTATCATTTAAAAGTAGTTTTAAAATTAAGTGTATTTTACTTAATAAATTAACAATTCTGGAATAAACATTTATGCATGATCCATTTATTTAAATTCCATATTTTCACATTAATTCATTCATTTATGTGATTATGGTATTGCATCTATAAAATCTAATTATGTACAGATAGAAATAATTAAGTATTTAAATGAACCATTCATGATATTTATCTAATGGTTGATTTAATTAATAAACATTAAAACAACCTATAACCAAGGGGAAATATTTTTAATGACCCGAAGATTTATGAATAAAATCCCCTTTCTTTTGATTTAATTAAATTTCATATCGATATAGAAATCACATGAACATA
This sequence comes from Viscum album, assembly GCA_963277665.1. Classification (NCBI taxonomy): domain Eukaryota; kingdom Viridiplantae; phylum Streptophyta; class Magnoliopsida; order Santalales; family Viscaceae; genus Viscum; species Viscum album. Next base: position 2,103,903,702 of record OY728123.1, read on the forward strand.
TTTTATTATACCCCATTATATTTTAAATGATCATTAAGTTTTATTACCATTGGTAATATAATCTTTGAATAGTTATCACATAACTAGTATAAATACATTGCTTTAACAAGCCCTTTTGGAACAGACAAAGGAATTGATGGCCTCAACCAGTAGGATCATACACTATAAAGTCCATTTATCAGAGATTCCTAGGGAGACTTCATGTAATGCCCCGACCCTAGTTACCCAGAGTCAGTGCATTATTCTAATAACATTGACATGATTACCAGAAATCAAGTCCCGAAAGACCAATCAATTTAGCAGTCTTGGAAAATAGATTACATACTTAAACGTTATATTACACATTAGAAAATAATACACAACATAGATGATCCTTTGAGAATTCCATTAATCCCCTATCTTAACCCTTTTTATCAATAATAAAACACTTCTTGGAATCATAGGAAAATAAAACATAAGAATGGGGTGAGTTCAAATGCTTAGTAAGGTTAAAAATATAGTAGAAACTTTCATAAATAAGCATAAACATTTAACGAAATGTATAAGACTAAAACAAAAGCCTTTTAAACTTAAACATCAGCATAATATGACAAAGATAAATCAAATAATTCCATTTACTTATTCTCATGGATATTCTACTAGTCTAATAATCACATTCAATATCAATAGCCAATTTCATAATGATGGAATGCATAATGCCAGACTTCATAACCCCATAGTCAAGGCCTTGTTCCAAGAATACAAATAAGATTTTGTCAAGGCCTTGTGCCAAGACACTAGTTTGTCTAATGATACCTACCGATGCATCGAGGTGCTATATTGGGCTCCACCCATCACTTACTAAGTCCAATACATTCCTCATATGAAAATGTTTAAACATAACATAAACATTCGTATTAAAACTAGAAAACCAAATGTCAATACTTTATCAATAAACCATGAATGGTATAAAAATAACACATCCACAATAAAACATATCACAAAACCTTCAATATAATATGGAAGATTTGTATCATAATAAATCAACCTCGATCAAGAATAATATCCCATAAATGATGTTGACATGGTTAAAAATGACCAGTAAAAATCTTTGATAGAAATATCCTTTTTTCATGAAATAATTTAAAAGTCACAAAATTTATGAAGGAAGTAATTTAAAATATAGTTTTTAATCAAAGTGTCCCATACCAATTTGAAACTTTTCAAAGGAATTAACATTTTAAAACATTAATGTCCATATAAATAAATCCTTAAAATCCATTTTGAAAACATAGACATTAATGAGAATGGTTTAGAAGAATAAATATTTAAACCATTTAAAATGATGATCTAGTTAAAGATCCCCTCCCATAAAACCTTAAAATATTCCTTTTGAAAATATTTTTATGAAACACGGATGTGGATGATAAAGAGGTCCCAATAGACAATTACGTAAAAACAGCCTTAGATAATAAAGAGATTATGAAATTAACCTTTACCTTGTACTTTTCATTGGTTGACAGTACATTAACCTCTTGTATAATTGTAAAAAAAAATATTAAATTATAAAAGAACCACATACATAAATATGATATCATATATGATCTTCTAATATTTCTTTGTTAATAATATTTTATTAGTATCATTGTTTCAGGTGTTAACTCATCTGTTTTCCTTTATATTATTGGTTATGTAAGACATGTTTGTTATGGATAGGATGTATTTGATTAATATCCATAATTATATTAAGTTCTTAAAATTTATTTTTAATTATAAAATGAAAATTATTCTGGAATGATTACGATGGGGAATTAATCTCATCCCATTTGTGGAGACTATAATCTGTACGTATGCACGAGCGACAATATCATTATATTGATGGTGAAATTGAATGTAATTGGATGTTATATCTTATATAAAGAATAATTAAAATGTTTTATGTATAATTTAAATTAGTTATACTCATTATTATACCCATCCAAATAATTAACTGTTTGAATAACAAACTACACCACGATGTGGAAACGCGAAGTCGTACGTACACACGTATCGTGAATTTTTCATTTATAGGATGGATAGAATAACGAATATGGTTATACTATATTTATGATAACATCACTGTATGTAGGAGGTACTGGATTTGTTATTTTGGTATGGAAAAAACAAAGAAAGAGGAAGTGGAAGAAGAAAAAAACTTGAAAAAGGGTGGTGAAATTATTACCACTTCTTCAGGTGTTTCCTTTTGAGTTGATCAAAAGAGATCCTTAGGTTTTCTTTATGATCAAATTAAGGACTCTAGGTTTATTTTAGGTAAGTTAGGAGGATATTTGAGCAGGTTTTGGCCGATCCAAAGTGCTTTGGAGGTGTGATTTTGATAAAAGGGGAAGAACCTTTATATAAGAGAGGTGAGGGTCACTTTAGGAAAAGCTTGAAATATTATTTTATAATAAAATACTTTTCGGTATATAATGGCTCTAAAAAGATTTATTTCTATGATAAGGTAGGTATCGGTCTAAAACTAATCAAACAATAGTTTTTAACTGGTTTAGGTCACCATATTAACCTTATCTTTTATATTTAACTCTCAGTTAAATAGTTTAACTTTTACCGTGTCTTCTTGTAGTCTTACACAATATCGTTAATAAACTTACTCTAAACTTACAATATAACCTAAAGTGGTTAATTAATGAAATATATAATAATATTTAATAACATTGGTGGAACATTAGATTTTTAGGAATATTATATCAACCAATAATATAGTATATGTTTTAAAAACTAATTTATGTCAATTTTGACACTATTTTGTATTTTGTTTTTGTGAAAGTCATAAAAACCTTATCAATTTGAAAAATATTAATCCAATAAACCATAAGATGTCATATTAACCTAATAAATTAGTGTAATTCATCATAAGTCTCAATTTAAATTTATTTGTATATTTATAATATCAATTGTTTTAATATTTCATTAATAAGATAATTACTGCATCATCATTATGTCATAAATAAATTAAATTATATAATGTATAAAATTTATAAATAAAATACCATTATATAGGAAATATTTTTATATTTCTAATGAATATTTATAGTCAAATTTATATTATGTATAACCCTATATTAAAAATGGTTTAGTTAATAAACTTTGAATTTAACACTTTTAACTCTTCTTTAAATAAAATAATAATAAATGTCCTAATCTAATGCAAGTGGACCTAAATGATCATATTTTATTCCTAAGGTTGTTTTTTGTCGAATTAAAGTTATCCAATATAATTTGGATATGTTTTAGGGTAATCATAATATTATTTTTACATTTAATTACCCTCTTTACTTTTAACTGTGGTAAATAAAAGTCAAAATTTACTATTCACCAAAAATTATTTTATCTTATTGAACCACATTTTAGTTACTGATGTCAACTGTGTTTCTCAGATTTTTGAAATTCAACTCACAGAAGAGGTGAAATTTAGTTTTATGCAAATTTGCAAATGCTTCTAGAAGGTCGGTAAAAGATGATAAAAAGTTCAATAAATATTTATACATCTAATTTTATTATAAAATGACTCCATTTAATTACATTGAACTTATATAGGTATTATATATCTATTATGACTTAAAATAAATTTAAATAAAATAAATAATTATTTAATTGAAAATTCGGTTTTAAACAATAACAGAGTGTTTTTCACTATTCATCAAAAATTGAATATTTTCAGAAAAAATACCAAAAAATCACTATAAGCTAATTTTGATATTCCAAATTCAAAAATGAAGTCTATTTTACCAAATTAAGTACATATAAGTTGAATTTATAAATTTAAAATTAATTCCCATTGTCAAAATCAAAAAAGCGGGGTTTTTTAAAAGTAAAAACTATCAAAAGATTGACATGTGTTTATGTCAAATATAAATGTGAAATTACTTATAATGACCTACATTATATTAAATGATAAAAATATAATCTGATTATACTTCCAAACCATTAAAATTCATAATTTATAATCTAATTATACTTCTAAACCATTCAAATGCATAATTTATCACAATAATTTATTTCGATTAAAAAAGTTATTTTCAATTAAAATTTAGTAATTTTCACTATTCATCAAAATATGAAAGTTATCAGAAAAGTACCAAAAATTTATCCAAACTAAATTTTTATGTCACGATTCTAAATAAGAATTTAATTTCATTAAATTGAATATATAAATATGTCAAAAAAATTTTAAAAAGGTTTCTCTATTAAAAGGTGGTAAAATTACATTTTTTGAAAAATAATTCTTTTATCTGAAAAAATGAATTTGTTATCATATTATGTCTAAGAAACACATAATATGGGTGTTAAAATTTTATAGAGTATATAAGATTCAAAATTCAGTTAATACTATTCATAACCACTTTTTGAACGACTAGTTTGGTAAGTCGTGGTGTGCTCGAACTCGGTGTTGCATGTAGCGCAAGCTATTGAATTACTTTAAATAAAACAACTTACTATGAAATTTTGCAGTGTTACATTCTACCCTCCTTCAATAAATCGTGTCCTAACAATTTTAAAATGTTCTTCTAAAATAAAAGGTTAAAATTAGAAAAATATATTTGCGGAAAACTCACATCAGAAATTAGTTTAATAAAATTTAGTATTAATAAGAGGTAAAAGGAAATGAAATTGTCACAACCAAATTATCATCTAGATTAGGAGAACATTGGTGGGAATATAGAAACATAATTGGAGGGAAAATGTAAATATTTATAGGGATTGATTGAGGTCATCAATCACAAACAAGTGTAAAATTGAGGGCCTCGAAGCCATCAATCTATGATGATTTAAAATACCTTCAGTTCAACAAAACATAAGGTAGTAGGATAACACATTTTTTGTTTGAAGATCCCTTCCCGAAAGTTTAAGAATTAATTTATTTATATAATAAGATTGGAAAAATATACTTGACAAGTAGAGTTTCATCCTTCAACTAATTCTTACCACAAACTCATCTTTCACTCCAAAAAATAATAGAATTCAAAAATATTCTATTTATCCTAATCGTATAGGGTTCCAAAGAAAATGAATTTATAATTTATCTATAATACCATTTAAAAAACTACATTATACAAACTAGGACATCAGATAGACCAGTTTTAGGTGATTCACCCTTGTCTCCCTTCGATTGTGGGTTCATGTCTCGTGGCCTTGACGGATGCGACAAGTTGTCACCCGACCTCTGAGTTGTACTTTTTATGACAATAACAAAATAATTTAAAGAAATGATTTAACATTAACAATAGTATCCAATGTCAAACTTAATATATTACAACCTTTATACTTATCCAAAATATTTCTGTCCAAACTCATTGTCCAACATTTATAAGGAAGGTAAACACAATAAAGATATTTTATGCCACATAATAACATGTGAATACCTTCATCGTGTATTCTTTTAAAACACGGTAATACCCTGAATTTCCACAAAAAACTTATTGATTACATTCATTCTCCCTTATTCCTTATAGAAAACTAGATATACTCCTTATATCCAAAAATGTTGTAAACTCCAACAATGACGGAATATACAAATCATTAATCAGTTTCAAGGTAGTCAAGAATATCCAATATAATTTATCCAAATGAATCATATATTATTCCAAAATCACTACCTCAGTATCAAAACCATATTATGGTTTATCTTTCTCTCAACCATAAATTTTCCAAAAAAAATTAACATGCTATTGAGTCACTTTTCTTGGTTCCACACAATCTCATGTCCTTAAATAGTACTACATTACAATCCTTATATATTCTATAATCCTTATAACATTTACATCATTAATATGATACTCAAATAAAACAATACTTTAATAACAACATAAGAACTCTAATTATCCCTATTCATCTTTGGTAGTATCGTAACTTGATTATTAACTAATAAAATCATTTGGGGTATACTCTCATGATTTGGACATTGATTCACGTAGTGTCCCAACTCCTTGTAGATGAAGAATTGTACATTTGAAACCTTTTTCTTACCCTTGCAATCACGTACATGGTGTTCGTTTTCTCCAAACTTATAACAAACTCTCATTCCTTTCAAGCATTTACCAAGGTGATTCTTTCCACAATAATCACATCTGGGAAAATCTTTATTTCCCCTCTTCCCTTTATCCATCTTTCTCTCTTCCATCCATTTCTTCTCTTGCTTACCTTCAAAGCCATAGGACTTAGAGAATTATTTACTTATCTTATTAACACATGATACTATTTCTTCTTATGATGAGAATATGTGGGAGAATATTTCCCTTTTAAATGTTGGATTAATACCATGAAATATATGATCCTTCTTAATCTTTTGATCATGCGTGTTGTTGAAATTCTCATTCCTTCTACTAGGAACCATTTCTAAACAATTTCATACACTAGGTTAGTTTATAAATCGCAATGAATAATTCCAAACTTGTAAAATACCTAACGTAAATTGAAAAGATTGTGCATATAATCTATAATCATAAAATATTTTCTTTGAGGAAGTACTTACTCCTAAATCCTTCATAATGTATTGTAAAAAAATGTGAATTATCTTAAGCATATCTCTTGGGAGTGTCTTAACCAAGAGTGAAGCAAGGCTCATTGTCGTGTACAAGGATACCCCGGGTCAAGCCTGAAACTCCTTGTCAGAGTTTTCACTCCTAGGTACATTTGTGCCAGAGCTGACTCTACCTGATCGTATCCTCATAGGGATGTATTGATTATAAAATACACAAAATCTCTACATTACCAAAATTCTAGGAAGTTATTCTATACTAATACTCAAATTCTATCTGAGGATAATGTGCTCTAATCAGAGTTTATCTAAATATAGTTTCCAAGATTTGTACTAAACTTCCTTTGATACCAACTATAACGCACATACCCCAGTTACCCAGAGTCGGTGCATTATTTTAATAACATTGGCATGATTACAAGGAATCAAGTCCCGAAAGACTGATTAGTTTAACAGTCTTGGAAAATAGATTACATACATGAACATTACATTACACATTAGAAAATAAAACACAACATAAATGATCCTTTTAGAATGTCGTTAATCCTCTAGCTTAACCCTATTTATCAATCATAAAACACTTCTTGGAATAATAGGAAAATAAAACATAAGAAATGGGTGAGCCCAGATGCTCAGTATGGATAACAATATAGTGGAAACTTTCTTAAATAAGCATAAACATTTAAGGCAATGTATAATACTAAAACAAAATCCTTTTAAACTTAAAAATTAGAATAATATGGCTAAGATAAATAAAATAATTCCATTTATATATTCACATAGATATTCTACTAGTCTAATAATCACATGTTATATCAATAGCAAATTTCATAATGATGGAATGCATAATTCCAGACTTTATAACCACATAGGCAAGGCCTTGTTCCAAGACTACAAGTAATATTTTGGCAAGAACTTATTCCAAGACACTAGTTTGTCTCATGATACCTACCGATGCATCGAGGAGCTATAGCGGGCTCCACTCGTCACTTACTAAGTCCAATGCATTCCTCATATGAAAAGGTTTAAATATAACATAAACATTCATATTAAAACTAACATACCAAATGTCAATACGTTTTCCATAAACCATGAATATTATAAAAATAAAACATCCACAGTCAAACATATCACAAAACCTTCAATAAAATATGTAAGATTTGTATCATAATAAATCAACCTTGATCAAGAATAATATCCCGTAAAAAATGTTGACATAGTTGAAAATGATCAGTAAAAATATTTGAGAGAAATATCCCTTTTTCATGAAATCATTTAAAATCACATAATTTATAAAGTAATTAATTTAAAATATAGTTTTGAATCAAAGTGTCCCAAACCACTTTGAAACTTTTGAAAGGAATTAACATTTTAAAAAAATTATGTCCATATAAATAAATCCTTAAAAACCATTTTGAAAACATGGGCATTAATGAGAATGATATAGAAGAATAAATATTTAAACCATTTAAAATGATGATCTAGTTAAAGATTACCTTCCATGAAACCTTAAAATATTCCTTTCAAACATATTTTTATGAAACACGGATGTGGATAATAAAGAGGTTCCAGTAGATACTTACGTAAAAACAACCTTGGATAATAAAGAGATTGTGAAATTAACCCTTACCTTGTAATTTTCCTTGGTAGAGGGTTCTTTAACCTCCTATATAATTATTAAATCATTATTATTAAATTATAAAATAACCATATACATAAATATGATATCATATATGATCTTCTTATATTGATTTGTTAATAATATTTTAGTAGTATCATCATTTAGGGTGTTAACTGGTCTGTTTTCCTTTATATGCTTGGTTACGTAAGCCTTGTTTGTTATGGATAGGATGTATTTGATTAATATCCATAATGATATTAAATTCTGAAAAATTATTTTTAATCATTAAATGTAAATTATTCTAGAATGATTATGATGGGAAATGAATCTCATCGCGTTCATGGAGACGGTAATCCGTACATACGCACGAGCAACAATATCATTATATTGATTGTGAAATTGTATTTAATTGGATGGTATATCATATATACAGAATAATTAACATGTTATATTTATTATTTACATCATTTATACTCATTATTATACCCATCCAAATAATTAATTTTTTGAATAATAAACTACACCACGACTTGGATACGGTAAGTCGTACGTACGCATGTATGGTGAATTTGTACTTTATAGGATAGATAGAATAATGACTACAATTGTACCATATTTATAATAACATAATAGTATTTAAGAGTTACTAGATTTATTATTTTTTTATTAAAACAACAAAGAAAGAGGAAGTGGAAGAAAAAGAAAAAACTTGAAAAAGGGTGGTGAAATTATTACCTCTTCTTTAGGTGTTTCCTTTTGAGTTGATCAAAAGGGATCCTTAGGTTGGATTTATGATAAAAGTAAGGACTCTAGGATGATGTGATGGAAGTTGGGAGGATATTTAGGTCAGGTTACTCTAAGCGAAATGGCTTTGGATGTGTGATTTTGAGATAAGGGGAAGTGCCCTTTTATAAGAGAGGTGAGGGTCACTTTAGGAAAAGCTTGAAATATTATTTTATAGTAATTTAATTTTCAATTTCTAATGGCTCCAAAATGATTTATTTCTAGGATAAGGTGGTTATGGGTTTAAAACCACTCAAAAAATATATTTTATACAGGTTTAGGTCACCATATTAACCTTATCTTTTAGATTTAACTCTCAGTTAAATTGTTTAACGTTTACCGCATCTTCTTGTAGTCTTACACAATATGGTTAATAAACTTACTATAAACTTTCAAGAGAACATCAAGTGGTTAATTAATGACATATATAATATTATTTAAGCCCTTTTTCTAAACCTTATATTTTTAGGAATCTTATACCAACCAATAATATAGTATTTGTTTTAAAAACTAATTTATGTCAATTTTAACACTATTTTATATTTTGTTTTTCTGAAAGTTGTAACAACCTTATCAATTAGAAAAAAAAATTATCTAATCAAACCTAAAATTTGATATTAACCTATAAAATTTGTTTAATTCATCAGAAGTATCAATTTACATTTATTTGGATATTTATAATATCAATTATTTTAATATTTAATTAATAAGGTAATTACTACATCATCATTGTTTCATAAATAAATTAAATTATTTAATGTATACAAATTATAAATAAAATATCATTATATAGGAAATATTTTTATCTTTATAATTAATATTTATACTCTAATTAATCTTATGTATAACCCTATATTAAAAATGGTTTAGTTAATAAACTTTGAATTTAACACTTTTAACTCTTCTTTAAATAAAATAATAATAAATATCCTAATCTAATCAAAGTGGACCTAAAGGATCATATCTTATTCCTAAGGTTGTTTTTGGTCGAATTAAATTTATCCAATAGAATTAGGACATGTGTTAAGGTAATTATAATATCAATTTTACCTTTAATTTTCCTATTTACTTTTAACCGTGGTAAATAAAACTCAAAAGTTATTATTCATAAAAAATTATTATCATCTTATTGAACCACATTTTACTTACTTATGTCAATTTTGTTTCTTGGATTTTTAAAATTCAAATCACAGAAGTGGTAAAATTATGTTTTATGCTAATTTCAAAATGGTCCTAGAATGTGGGTAAAAGACGGTAAAAAATTCAATAAAATATTATACATCTAATTTTATTATAAAATGACCTACAATGAATTAAATTGAACTTATATAGGTATTATAGATCTATTTTTACTGAAAATAAATTTAAATAAAATAAATAATTATTTAAATAAAAATTTAGTTTTAAATAATAACGTAGTGTTTTTCATTATTGATCAAAAATTAAATTTTTTTAGAAAAATACCAAAAATTCACCCTAAGATAATTTTGATATTACGAATTTAAAAATTAAGTCTATTTTACCAAATTAAAAACATATAAGTTCCATTTATTTATTTAAAATTAATTCTCATTGTCAAAACCAAAAAAGAGGGTTTTTTTAAAAGTAAAAACTATCAAAAGATTGGCATGTGTTTAAATCAAATTTAAATGTAAAATTACTTATAATGATCTAAATTATATTAAATGATAAAACTATAATTTAATTGTACTTAAAACCATTCAAATTCATAATTTATGACTATAAATTATTTCGATTAAAAAGTTGTTTTCCATTAAAATTTAGTATTTTTCACTATTCATCAAAATAAGAAAGTTTTCAGAAAAGTACCAAAAAATTATCCAAATTAAAATTTTATATCCTGATTATAAATAAGAATTTAACTTCATTAAATTGAATATATAGAAGTGTCAAAATTGGTTTTAAAAAAGTTTCCCCATTAAAAGGTTGTAAAATTGCATTTTTTTGGATTACATTAAATAAAATATTGAGAGAAACTATTTACGGGAGAAGTTCAAGCTCATCAAGATCATATCCCAAACCATGTTCACCAAACGGCTCCCTGAAATCCCCTCCATCCCAAACCTTACTCTTAGGAAATATTATGGATTAATAAAGGGATATGAATCAATACCCTAGCATTAAGATTATGTACATTATTTTTGTATAGGATAATGAGTATATTTACTTTCTATTATTGTTACTTTGTAAATGATTTTTAAAGCAAGAATAATATTTTTGATTAATACTTAAATTTAACTAAGAAATATATTTTGATGAATTAATGAATTTTTGAAATAAGTAATATTATAATAAAATGTTATTATTAAAATATTTTTTTAAATATAAATGATGATATATTTTTTATGAAGTAAAATGTATTTTTTATTAGGCTTCTAAAACACGTATTGTCAAAAAACCAGTCAATTTTCAAAAAATGTCCATTTTTATTTTAAAATTTAAAATTCACATATTTAAGAAGTTATTTCGGAAAAATGAATATTATTTTTTGGAATCAAGATTTCAAAATTATCCAATGGGGAATTTTTCATAATTTTCTGAGATAGCTGAAATTTTGGGTAAAAATTAAATACCATATAAATACAGAGTTTGTTTTATGTCATCATAATGGCACAATAATGATGTAATAAATACTATAAAAGGTATATTAGAGACAATTTATGTTTTCCCATTAAAATAATGGGATTATAATTTTTTTTATTTATTTTACAAATCCTTAGTGAAATCTCTAAGACTTATAATATATTTTAAGATTTTAAAATCATTTCTTTGAAAGTGAAATTCACTTCCACATAAGAAAGGGACATATTTTATTATATTAAGCACTTAGACTCATTAAATAATTTATAACAACCCCCTTTTCAAGAAACCATGGGAAAAACCATGGGATGGTTTGTGGTTTTAAATATTTTATTATGTAGTGTCTAAAACCAAAATAATAAATAAATCCCCCTCCTTTCCTATATAAACCCACCCAATCTACCATTTATATTCACTCAAACTAATTTAATCCCATAAAACGTATAACATTTAATCCCTTTATTCCTACCAAGGTTCCCCCAAGCTCCCTAGAAGCCTCTCCCAATCCTTTAGAGGCACACATCCAAGTAAGGGATCATCACCTTTCTCTCTTATCAATTCAAGAACATTCTTTGGAATTTGTCTTTATAGTTTCAATTAGTTATAATTTAGTTCATTTATCATGATCCCATTGTTGTCTAATTGATATTATTTTAATGATATAACATTTATACTCTCTCATTTTGACCCTTACCTAAGACATTACTATGCTGAAATTTCTTTAGGGATTTCTCTCCTCGCCTTTGAATTCAAGAACCTTCTTTGGGGTCAATTCTTTTAATTTCAATTTCATATATTCAAATTCATTTTTAATCATTAAATTAATGTCCAATTTATCTTATTTGTTTTATTTATCATTTATCCCCCCTTATTTGGTCCCTTACCTATGTCGTTACTATGTCGAAATTCCGTAAGGGATTCTCTCTCTCCTATTTTAATCAAGCACTTCATATATGATATTTTTTTTTGAATTTCCATTTTCTTATGTTGGGATAAATTACTACCTATATCAACTATTTTCCACTTATTTTTTAAATAATTATATTCCCTTTCACTCTCATTTAACCCTCCTAATAACCTTTATGTACACTTGATACCATGTCGAAATTTTGTAAGGGTTCTTTTGCTTTCTCCTATTTATTCAAGATTATTTATTATGTTACACCTTATATGTAAAATTAATTATAATGGGGAATGTCCTTAAATGTCTGTATTACTATCCATTTCATGTATAAATGATGATATTCCCCTTTCTCTCTCATTAACCCAATTTATGAATTTATATATAATGTCGTTATGCTGCTGAAATTGCACCATGATTTACCATGCCTTTGTAGTGAATACCATGCCCATTTATCTATCAAGGGAAGTCACCTATATACGCATATAATTATTTACTTAGGACTTAAATGTATGTATTACACATCCATAGATCTTGAAATAAATTATGAAGTTTAATGAACTCATGTTATATGATCTATGTGGAACACTTAATCATGAGATTGAAATGTTTATGAAGGGTGATGCTTAGTATCATGATACATCATATTGGTACAAGGGTTTAACTAATTCCTTTATGAGAATTTTTTCCGCCATGAAGTCTTGGTGGTTTAGAATTGACTTATGTTTATGCTTCAGTGTTTTAAGTTCTTACCACATTTTCATTTTATGATTATCATTCCATATCATACCTTATTATTCATGTTTCTTTACATATCATTGATATGCCTTGTCTAACATGTGTTATTATCCACATGTTATTTAATGTTTATTAACTTATTGGAATTTATAGCTCACCTGTTTCTTATGAAAGTCCTTAGGTTATCCCATGAAGTGTTAAGTATTAAGGAATTTTTTGGTTGTGTCAAAGAATTTTTTAATAAAGATATTGAATTTTATGTTTTAAGTTGTTATATAATGTTCCTAATTCCTAAAGAAACTAGACCTCTTGATATTTTGAGTGGTATTAAGTGAAATTTTATGTCATAAATCATGTTTAAAAATTAAATAAATATAATGGTTGTTATAGTTGGTATAAGAGGATAGGTTTAGTTATTTTGTGGATTAGGATTAGAAAACCCTAGTGAAAATCTTTAGGGATAAGACTAATTTTAAGAGTGAATCCATAAATTTTGGTGAGTATAGATAAAATGTTCTATCAAGAAAACACATCCCTATCTAGATACTATAAGTGGAAGTGGTTATGGCAGAGATGTACCTAGGAGTAAAACATTTGACAAGGTGTTCTGGGCTTGACTTGGGGTAACCTGGTAGATGACAATGAGCCTTAATGTGCACCTGGTTTGACACTCCCAGGGGATATGCTTTGGTAAATTCATAAGCTCATTAAAAACCATTATTAAGGTAATAAAGAAAATAAAATTCCATAAGAATATTTTTTAGGAAGAAAATCATGGATAATATGGACTAAAGCCTAAAAATTCAAAAGTTAAGGAGATAAATTTAATTTATAATTTAACCCTTCAATGTCATTGGATTCCCCTTTATGTGTTCAATATTTTAAAATTAACAATACCTATATCTATTTTGATAATGTATAACCAGAATCAAAAAGTGAAAGTTAGGGTTATCGTCTATAGTTCTACAAATTCTTTTATATCATTAAAGTTTAGTAGAACTATTCAAAAACCACCACAAAGCATTGAACTAGATATGTCAGTGAATGTAAAATGGGAAATTTATTTAAGCCCATGTATATAAATCCTCCCCTATCACAATTTTTTGTATTTAAATTCTTCGAGAACCTTGAAGTACTTAACTTAGTGTAATTTTATGCGATTCTAGGCATGGATTGGCTTTACCTATATAGAGTTAACATAAATTCATGTGAGGGGAAATCACTCTTCGTATGGTGAATCAATCCCCAATTCTATACAAGTTTCAGGAGGAGGATGAATGTTCTTTTGCACAATAATATCAAGAATGGATATTATTTCCCTACAAGAAAGCATATCTAGATCAAATGATTGAGTTTAAGGAAAGAACCATTCTCAAAGACATGGTTATTGTAAGGAAATTCACTGATTTGTTTCCTAAGGAATTTCATGGTCTTCCTCATAGTCGAGAGGTTGATTTTTTTATCAATATTATAGCTAAGTAATTTCCAATATCCAAGATTCCATATAGAATGGTTGTTGTATAACTTGAAGAACTAAAGAAACAATTACAGGATAATCTGGATTAAGGGATTATATTCCCAAGTACTTCACCATGGGGTGCACCAGTTCTCTTTATGAAGAAGAAGGATGGGTCAATGTTCCTTTGTGTTGATTATCATGAGCTCAACAATATGAAGATAAGAAAAAGTATCATTTTCCATGAATTGATGACTTATTTGATCAACTACGGAGAGAAAAATACTTCTCCAAGGTGGATCTACAGTTGGAATATTACCAAGTAAGGGTGAAGAAGGAGGATATCCCCAACACAACTTTTTATAAAAGTTATGAGCATTATGAGTTCATAGTGATGTCATTTAGACTCACTTATTCTTCAGAAATATTCATGGACTTGATGAGTAGAGTCTTTAGAGATTACCTAGAAAAATATTTGGTAGTCTTTATAGATGATATTATAATATACTCTAAAACCAAGGAGGGGCATGAGGAGTATCATATCACTATTCTAAAGACCTTTTTAAAGGATAATATCTATGAGAAGTAAAACAAGTGTGAGTTTGTGTTGAAGGAAGTCTCATTATTGTGATATATCATCACAGGAAAAGGGATATCTGTGGATCCTTCCTAGATAAATGAAATTGAGGGTTGGCTGAGGCTAAAATATGTGATAGATATTCATATCTGCCATGGGTTAGCTGGATGTTATCAAAGATTTGTGAGAAATTTATCATGATTTTTAAACCCTCTCACCAAAATAACTTGGAAGGGGGTAATATTTTCCTGGAATTATGAACGTGAAGAAAGTTTCATGGAGATGAAAAGGAGGCTCATCACTGCCCATGTGATCACACTAAGCACTAGTGAGGATATTTCATAATTTTCAGAAATGCTTCAAAGAAGGGATTGGGATGTGTGTTAATGAAAAATGATAAAGTTATTGCCTACACCTTATGGAAGTCGATAATTCATGAGAAAAAGTATCCCACACATGATTGGGAGTTGGTAACTATCATATTTTCATTTAAAATCTAGAAGCATTATCTCTTTGGGGAAAGTGAGAAATTTATATGAATAAAAAAGTCTCAAATATATATTCTCACAGAAAGTTCTAAATATACACCAACAAAGATGGTTAGATCTTATCAAGGATTATGAATGCTCAATCCACTACCATCCTGGGAAAGCGAAAATGGTGTATCATGCCTTAAGTATAATGGACCAAAAAATTCAATCATTGATGATAATTTAGATGGATTCGATCTTCTTTGACTTGAAGAAGTTGTACATGGGAATCATAAAGAAAGGAAAATCATCAGTCCTTTCACAAATGGCTGCTCAAATGTCTATTTTGGAAAGGTTAAATGATTATCAAAAAGATGATGTGGGAATTCAAAAGAAAGTGGAAACAATTATAAATTGTAAATCCTTAGAGTTAAATGTTAATGAAGAAGGAATTGTGAGATTTGGGTCAAGAATATGTGTTCCCTCAGATCCTAAGTTAAAGAAAAAACTTTTGGATGATGCACATAGTTCAACTTTCTCCATTCACCCAGAAAACATAAAGATGTATTGATATCTCCAAGAACACTATTAGTGGGATAACATAAAGAAGGAGATCACTGTATATATTTATCAAAGTGTCTGGTATGTCAGCAAGTGCAGGCTAGAAGGAAGAAGTCTAAGGGGATGATGAAACCATTACCTATACCAACATGGAAATGGGAAAAAACCCATGGAATTTGTCACCGGACATACAAATACATCCAAAGGAAACAATGATATCTGGGTTGTTGTAGATCATCTTACAAATACTGCATACTTAATTGAAATTCAAGAGGATTTCTCACTGAATCAATTGGAATGGATAACATTAGAGAAGTGGTAAGGTTGTATCGAGTACCACTGTCGATTATGTCTAATAAAGATTCAAGTTTCACCTCTACATTTTGGAAGAGTCTCAAAAATGATCTAAACAATGAGATGAACTTCAGTATGACTTATCAACCCCATACTAATTTCTAATGTGAGTGGACTATCCAAAAACTTCAGGAAATGTGCAGAGCTTTCTCAATGGAATTTTAAGGAGGATGGGACCAACATCTTCCTTTGGTGGAGTTCTCTTAAAACAATAGTTTCCATTCTCACATCAAAATAGCCCCTTATGAATCCCTTTATGGGAAGTGGTGAATAACACCATCATATTGGGATGAATTAGGGGAATGAAAACTTCTAGGTCTTAAAATGGTCGAAGAAATGGTGGATAAGGTTAAGACCATACAGTAGTACACCAAAGCTGCTCAGAGTCAATAAAAGAACTATGTTGAAAATCATTGATGAGACATAGAGTTTCATGTTAGGGAAATTTTATTCAGTTATATATCTCTATTTAAGAGAGTGATTTGATTTGGGAAAAATGTAAAGATTATTCCAAGGTACATCATCCCTTTTGTGATCCTTGATCGCATCAGAGCAGTGGCCTATCAACTAGCACTCCCAAAAAACCTATCTAAAGTATATGATTTATTCCATGTGTCCCCCTTAAGAATTCACATACTAGACCCATCACATGTACTCACTCTATAGGTGGTACAATTAGAGAATGAACTTCCCTACGAGGAGTAGTTGATGAAGATATTAGATAGTAGAGAAAATGTTTTACAAAATAAGACAATACCCCTTGTCAAAGTGTTGGGGTGAAGGTGTAAGTTTGAGAAAACAACATGGAAACCAAAGAAGGGTTGAAGAAAAGTTACCCTAATCTATTTTATTGTGGGAAAAGGAAATTTTGAGGTTAAAATTTCTTATGGGGGAAGGATGTGACAATCTAAACATTTATGAATAAAATTACCTTTCATTTGATTTAATTAAAAGTCTTATTGATATAGAAAATACATGAACATATTTTATTATATCCAATTGGATTTTAAATTAACATTAAGTACATTTACCATTGATAATATATTTTTTGAACAATAATCACACAAACTAGTATAAATATAGGTATTTAAAAACACTTTTGGCATAGACAAAGGAAGTGGTGACCCCAACCAGTAGGATCGTACCCTGTGAATCCCATTTATCAGAGCTTCATAGGAAGATTGAATTTCTGGGATTTTCCCTAGATTAAACCCAAGATGAGATCTAACAACTTAAGCATGATTGAATCCATTTATGGGATAATTTCAATCTCATCAAGATCACAACCCAAACCATTTTCACCGAACGTCCCCATGAAAGCCCTGACATCGCATACCTTACTCTTAGGAAATATTCTAGTGTAATAAAAGAATATGTATCAAGAACCTAGCAATAATATTATATAAATTATTTTTTATATTATAATTAATATATTTTCTTCCTATTATTGTTACTTTTTAAATGATTTATAATGCTCAAATAGTATTTTTTTATTAATATTTAAATTTAATTACTAAATATATTTTGATGAATTAATTGATTTTTGAAATAAATAATATTTTAATAATTTATTATTATTAAAATACTTTTTTTAAATATAAATGATCATATAATTTTTATGAAGTAAAATGTAATTCTTATTCAGGTTCAAAAACTCGTATTGTCAAAAAAACCCATCAATTTTAAATAAATATCTATTTTTATTTTAAAAGTGAAAATTCAAATATTTATGAAATTATTTATATAAAAATATGATTATTTTTTGAATCAATATGTCGAAATTATCCAATGGTTATTTTTTCATAATTTTTTGAGAGAGTCGAATTTTGGGGTAAAAATTAAATACTGTATAAATATACAGTGTGTTTTATGACATCATAATGGAATAATAATGATGTAATAAATACTATAAAAGTTATATATGTCCAAATTTATATTTTACCTTTAAAATAATTTTATTTTATGTTTATTTGATTTATTTTACAAAGACTTAATATATCCTCAAAGACTTATAAAATATTTTTAGATTTTAAAACCATTTCTTTGAAAGTATGATTCACCACCACATAAGTAAGGGAAATATTTTATTTTATTTAGACCTTGGAATCAGGAAATAATTTATACTAATCACCTTTTCCATAAACCATGGTAAAAAATCATGGGTTGATTCATGGTTTTGAATACTTTATTATATAGTGTCCAACACAAAAATAATAAAGAAATCCCCCTCCTTTCCTATATTAATCCATCCAAGATCCCATTTATTTTCACTAAAACTACTTTAATCACATCCAACCTCTTAAATATTATTTCTATAGTCATCCAAAGGCACCCCAATCTTCCAATAATCCTCTCTCAAGCCTCTAGAGTCCCACATCCAAGTAAGGGGTCCTCACATTCCTCTCCTTTCAATTCAAGAACCATCTTTGAAATTTATCTTTATAGTTTAAATTGGTTATATTATAATTAATTTATTATGACCCCCATACTTTCAAATTGAAATTATTTTAATTATAGACCATTTATACTCTCTAATTTTGACCCTTACCTAGGTCGTTACTATGCTGAAATTTCGTAAGGGATTTCTCTCCTCATCTTTGAATTCAAGCACCTTATTTGTGATTAGTTCCTTTAATTTGAATTACTTATATTAATATTAGTTTTTAATCATTAAATTAATATAAAATTAATTTTATTTTTATTATTTATCATTTATACTGACTCATTTGGTCCCTTTCCTAATCTATTACAATGTTGAAATTCCGTAAGGGATTCTCTCTCTCCTCTTTTAATCAAGCACTTCATTTATGATATGCACTTTGAATTTATGTTTTCTTATATTGGGAAAGATCCTTACCAATCCCACCTACTTCCCACTTGTTTTATATATGATTATATCCCATTTCACAGTCATTTAACACACCTAATAACCTTTTTGTACACATGATACCATGCTGAAATTTTGTAAGCATTCTTTTGATTTCTCCTCTTTTTTCAAGATTATTTATTATGTTACACATTTTATTTATAATAAATTAAGTTGGGGAATTTCATTAAATTCACCTAATACCATCAATTGTATTTTTAAATGACTAGAGACATATTTCTATCTCCTCAACCCGTTTTTTTAATTTCTATATGATGTTGTTATATTGTCGAGATTGCACCACAATTTACCATGCCTGTTTAGTGAATACCATGCCTATTTATCTATCAGGGGTATTCAAATTTATTCAAATATAATTATTTATTGAGTAATTTCATTTATTTATTATACATACCTAGATCATGGAATAAATTATGATGTTTAATGAACCCATGTTATATGATCTATGTGGAACACTTAAGCATGAGATTTAAATGTTTATGAAGGGTGCACCCTGATAACGATCCAATGCATTGGGTAATCTTTAGTATCATGATACATCATGTTGGGATAGGGGTTTACCTAATTAATTTATGGGAATTTTTTCCACTATGAAGTATTGGTGGTTTATCATTGACTTATGTTTATGATGTAGTGTTTTAAGTTGTTGCCACATTTCAATGTTATGATTAACATGTTATATCATGACTTATTGTTCATGTTACTTTGTGACTCATTGAAATTCCTTATCTAACATGTATTATTTTCCACATGTTATTACATGTTTATTCCCTTACTTGTGTTTATATATCACTCATTTCTTTTGTATATCCTCAAGTTATCCCATGCAGTGTTCAGTACGAAGGAATTTTTTGGTCATGTCAAAGAAATTTTCAATAAAGATTTCATATTTCATGTTATAAATTTTTATGTAATGTTCCTAATCCCAAAATACACTAGACCTATCGATATTATGATTTGTACTAAGTGAAATATTATGTAATAAATCATGTTTAAAAATGACATAAATTGCAGGGTTGTTATATAATTCATGTTTCTAGTCTTGGTATATAACATTCCACCTGTCCACACGTGTAACACCTAGGATGGCATCATTATTATTCTATATTAAACCACCTACATGAAACTTTGGAAACTCCATTGACTAAAATTATTAATAAATCACACATAGGAGAGGAGAAGATGAAAATTGGTCCAAGGGGGATTACATTAATATCCTTACACACACAAGTCCCACATAGTAATGGAGGGGGGGTTGAATAGTAGGCCATAAAATTTAATTTAATAATAAAAAATTGCAAACCCATGCAATAAATAAAATTATATAAATTCCAAAACAAACATTGGTCTTTGTCTAGCTCATGAATTGTCATAAATTCAATGTATATGTAAAATTAAATGAATAACATTCATTTATTTATTTATTGTTTATTATTAAGATAAACATGATTGCATTAATTAATTAATTAATTAATTACCTTTCATATTAATGACCATCCAAATTCATTTTGGAGATACCTGTCATTAATGGCATTCATGTAAAATAAATGACAGAACCAATAATTACATATTTTATTACAATAAATTAATTGAGCATTTAAAATTATTTAAAACTATTATTAAATTGTCAAACCCAAATGGTGTCAATCAATAAAATAAGGTTTTAATGTTTCAATTTTTAATGTAATTTATTTAAATTCTATGAATTTATTGATACACTACAAAACATGTAATATATAGCTACATGTTGTGTTCCACAGTTTCGATGTATCTATGGTGCACACCTGGGGCATCATCATGCAATGCGGATGGACTAGAAGGTGTGTACTAAAGAGTTAAATGTCATGTGTTATGCTTATTGTGTTCCCAAGGAACGTGAATGGGTCTTCAGTCGGTATCTTGATGGATCACATGGAGTGTGCAATCTAGATACACGCTGTGTTGATTGAATTCTGTGTTCCTATCCAAACCTCCAAAAGAATTTGTTTGTTCTCAGATGAGAAACTAAATGACATGTGCGCACCACCTAAATGCTAGGTATCTCTAATACCATGTGTCTAGATAAAAAAACCAGACACTCAAAGTGTATCTCAGATGTAGGAATTAATGAACTACATATCGTGTACACTGGCTACACTATGTGTATGTCATTATTGCCCTGATTTTTTATCTCATGCAAGTTGACTGTGTAGAATGAAAACATTGATTGTTCAAATTTCTTCACTAACCCATGTAGACTACAGGGTGTGTATGTCGTATACATGTCATGTAATTCGATATACCAAGTTCTAGGTTGTCCAGTTAACATATGGTGTACACCACATCTAATATTTTCATGGCATTATGTGTATCCCATGGCATGGTCATGTGAAGTGTACTAGGGTACATGGTGTGTACTCCGGATAAACACCATTTAACATTGTCTTACCAGAAAAAAAAATGTTTTTCCTAATGGAATTTCTGGCCATTATTATTTTTTTCTTAGATCTTTAAGAAAATGAAACATTGGATGAATATTATTAATCTTCCAATAACATTTTAATTCAATAAAAATAAATAATGAATAATATCATATTAAAGTTCAACCATGAATTCATATGGATAAACAATAAAATAAATAATTATGAATTTAAATGTGACCCATATAATACCACCTGTTGGTCCCAACCGTAACAGAATCATGCAGTGATGGGTGATATATTTAAATTTATTTTAATATTAAGTTAAATGAATCCCAAATATAGGATCTTGCACATAAAATTTATAATTAATTTATCTAATATTTGAAGAAATGAATACTTAATATGATAATTATTTCTTTGATGTTGATGTCGATGATATGAAAAGATGATTTCATATTTCCTTCAACATGATTTGAGGATCCAAGGATAAAATCAATGTAGCAGTGATCCACATGTGTTCCTTTGATCTCAGAGTAAGACTAGTCGATCTCTGGGTTCTAGCACTGTGATTCAATTTCATTATTTGTTTTAATAGATCATCCTTTGATCTTGGTGGGATCTCTCTTTCATTTCTCATTCTTGAGAGGAAGATAGAAAGGATTCAAGAGATAGTTTCATTGTGCACAATGATTCTAATGTTTCATTTTTTGATCAACACATAATAGATATAACGATCTATTGATAGAGATAGGTTTTAAGTTAAAATAATTATTTAAATGAATTTCAGCCCTTAAATAATATAATAAAATTTATAAAAACCCATTCCATATAATAATAATAAAATTATTTTAAAATTTTGTGCACACCAACTTTCACAATAACAAATATTATTTAACTAGTATCTTAATTAATATTTTTCACTAGACTCATACATGGTCAGTTAGAACTCCTCAAAAATTTATTGATTTTCGAAATACATATTTAATTTAAATATTTCTATCCTTAATAAACATTTGAGATTGATAAAATGTGAAAAAAATTATCCTTTCGTCTTGAAAATAATATTTATTTAGTTAATTAAATTCAAATATAATTTAATCAAGATCATCAGAAACACTTAGTTTATGGTCCTCTAGGATTATTTCTTATTGGAATTTGGTGGGCTTGCCTAAATTCCAAGATTACTATCTAGAAATAGGTAATGTAACCCAATAGAAAGAACTTATTATCACAATGATGACAACCACATACAAATGCTTAATGTGTAATATGATCCCTTTATCATAATATCTCATCACGCAGGTTTCACATATGTGTCACCAACCAATTTTCTCAATACAAATTTCTTTAAATATATGAATTAAATACATCATTTGACCATGTACATGGAATTTAATATTATGTCTTTATTCCAATAAAATGGAAGAGATGTCAACTTCCATAAAGATGGAAGGGACAAATCCTTCCCTCACTTATTCATTAATGACATGTCAATCATGGTGAACTAAATGATCCCTACCTCACCATGAACATATGATGTCATAGTTTTCATTAGAAAATATATGAATTTAAGTTACGAAATGAATTAATGATAATCATAAAGTCTAAGTACCATTATACACACTTGCATATTGGAATGTATAATGACACCAAAACATGCAGAATTCCTACTGGTATGTCCATTCTCATTATCTGTCATCTTGGATATTACCAAGTGTGAACTTCATCAGAAGAAGCCGTATATGCTTATGAGTACTGACACCTAAGAGTTCATATACTCTTTTCCCTATCATAGTATGTTATTTGACTGTAGATATCTATTTAATAATATCATCATAGCATTTCAAGTTTCTCATCATATAGGTGAATTGATATGACCTTATTAATGTGACATATACTCTATGAAATTATTACCTTAGGTTCATGAAGAACAATGAAAAATATTTAATTATAAGTTATATTAATTTCTAATACATAAAATATACTTGTAGTCAAAGTAAAAATAGTTGGTCCTGGGAAATTAACTCCAACAAAATCCCTCTTGGACTAGAGCCAATTACATACAACATTTATTATTCTAGATCTAAAATGATTATTATGTTTATACAAAGTCTTGGATTTAGTCCAAAAATATTCCACATTATCTTATATAGAAATATTTCTCGCTGAAACCTCACATATTATAGAAAAATCCCTCAAGAGATTATACTTTTGAAGTAATTTCTTCATCTGCTAACGTGTCCTTGGATATTTTGTGAGAGCCACCACTACTATTTTATCATAATAGAGCATAATCAGATATTTAATTCTATGTACTATGTCAAGATCTTGGAAAATTTTACACATCCATACTGCTTCTTTATCTACCTTAGAAGCTTCAATATACTCGGACACAACTGTAGAGTCTGCGACCACAACCTTCTTTGAGATCTTCCATCTCACAACACCTCCATTAAAATTGAAGATGCATCCCATTTATGACTTAATGTCATGTTGATATTTTAAGAAACTAGTATATTTATATACTTTAATGACTTGTTACTAATATTCTCTATAAAGTAGGAACATATCCTTAGTACATCTCACTTACTTATGGATTGACTTCCATCTAATGGAGGTCACCTAGATCAACATGATATCTTCCTACCACAGTTAATGCATCGGTGAAATATAGACCAGTAAATATTATATAATACATGAATGAACCAATCACATATATATATGTAATCCTTTCCATTATAATTATTTCTACATGTTTTTTAGGACACATATTCCTAGAAAGATGAATTCCATGTGACACTAGTAACAATCCCATCCTGGATTGTTCCATTCTGAATTTAGTATCTTTTCAATTTATGTACTCATACTTAGGTTGAGAAAACTCATTGATCTATCATGATGGATCTTAATCCAAAAAAATATAATACCCTTCCAAATTCATTTATTGATAAGAACTTATTCAACCACATATTGATAGACTATGAGTCTGGTATTTTATTTCCAATAAAAAAAATTCATCGATATATACTATTAATAAATTGATTATACTCCCACTCTACAATTTTTAGACACAAGACTCACATTTATTATTTATGAATCCAAATTACGTTATGGATTCATCAAAATTAATGTTCAAGGACCTGGATTATTTATTTGATCCATAAATAGATTTTTTCAACTTTCATATCTTGTTGGAATTCTTTAGAGTCACAAACCTTTCTGGTTGTGTTATACAGACATCTTCTTGAAGTCTCTCGTTAAGGAAATATATTTTACATCCATTTTCCCAATCTCATTGTCATGGTAACCTATAATGGAAATTAGAATTATTATGGATTTCAGCATTGAAATTGGTGAAAAGGTTTTTCCATAGTCAATGAATTGATGATGTTTAAATACTTTTACAACCAGTTACACCTTATAGGTACTTTCTTGTCCATCCATGTAAGGTTTATTCTTGAATACCCATTTGAAACTAATGGGATTTACATCCACTAGAGGATCTAAAAAATCCATACATGGATTTGGTACATGGAATCCATTTCAGAATTCATGGATTCTTGGCACTTGGAAACATTTTTTCCAATTGCTAAAACTCATAGGCAGATGGCTCTAGTCCAAGTTGGAGTTGATTGGAGTTGGGGTCCTAGGACCAAGTTTTTGTACTTTAGTTACATGTACATTTGATTTATTAAAAATTAGTATAACTTATTCTTACATATTGTTCATTCTTTTTATTCTATGCGCACTACGCTAAACACACATAGTATTCTCTCTCCAGAATAATAAACTCAATTATTCTTATCTTCACTAATACCTTTATATAGTAGCAACACCTTGATCAAAGTCTTGTATTGTTACAAAATTATTTTTACTATTTGAACTTTAATTTTATATTCAAATTCAAAAAAACAACTTCAACTAATTTCAAATTATCTTCTCAACTTTTCATTTTTCTCTCACACTTTTTATTCAGTTACTAAAACTATCCAATTACACACTAGATAATTCATGGTGTTTTGGAATTAACCATGGCATGGAAAGTCAATTTCAATAACTAATTTTTAAAACTTCCTCTCCTCATGAAGTGAAAATATTGAAAACAACATGGCACAAATATTATCATATTCTCTCTGTTTTCATGTCATGGCATGACACCATGAATCGCCACATGGTTTATTTAACAATATTAAAATAGACTCGATAGAAATATTAATGAATTTACATCATGGGGAGACTCTATTTGAATCATAGATTCATGAATTTCATCATGGTGTAACAAAAATCTTTAAAATGTAACCAATATTTTCCGACTTCTTGTATCCCAAATTACCTTTGTGATATTTATTTATTAAAAAATAGTTTCAATATCATTATATTAATTCTTCTAAATTCTATTTAATATTTTTAAATAATTCTTCTAATAACTACCTTTTATATTTTGGAAACCCCTTGTTAACTTTCTTTTAACTTCTTGAAATTCTCCTATTAACTTTTGAACACTTCATATTTTTGCTAAGTTAAATAAATTACATTCCAAAGAAAAAATTATCTATCAAATAAAAAATCTTACACATCTCAACAATCATATGAATCAACCCCATTTTCAAGTAATTTTCCAGTATAACTGAGAAAAAAATATCATACATATGCAAAATATCATATATGGTATAATCTTATATATCATATAAAAATGTTATGCATCATAAGAATCTTACGCATCAACACTGTATTGAGGACTACCAATTTTTTTCTTAGACAAAATCTTATGTATTGAGAATAAATTATTGCATATCAGTGTGAGTTATTTAATTTTATGAATCTTCTACTCCTATTTTTTCTAAAACCTTATGGAAAATAATATGTTGTTCACCTTTATTGTTTTTCAGCCTATATGAATATAAAAAACCTATCCATGATCCACTAAAAAAAGGTATTTTTGATGTTTTTTTTGGTATTTAGCGGCAGTTTAAACCACCGCTAAATGATGCATGATGCTTTCTTAAAGTTCCATGTATTTGGGTGTCGAGAATAATTTCATGATGGTTTTTTAACCACCACTAGTTGTTTAGCGTCATTTTTTTGTTATTTTATTTAGATGATTTATTTATTTATTATTATTTATTATTATTTATTTACTTAATTAATTAAATTATTATTTGTTACTTTTGATTATTTTTCATTTATCATTTAATATTATTTATTTATTACTATTATTATTTTTTATCCTACCATGCATGCCATACAAGCCATGCATAAATCTGACATATATATGCACTGGGAGAGATTTGAACTCCTTACCTGTTGACTATTCTGTAAAGACATTACCACTCTAGCAATCTCTTCATGTGGTGTGAAAATAGTATGTAATATACTTATATATATACAGATAAAAAAATTAATGATATTAAAGAATAATAAACGATGTATAAATAATGAATATATAATAAATAAATAACAAATTAAAAAATAATATATAATAGATAAATAATAAATAAATAAAAATCATATAAATGATAAATACATAATAAATAAATAATAATTAAATATTAAATAAATAAGAAATGAATAAATATCAAATAAGAAATAAATAAATAATAACACTAATAATAGTATATAAATAAATAAATAATAATGAATAAATATTAATAAATAAATAACTTATAAATAAAAAATAACTAATAAACAAATATATAATAAATATATAATCAATAAATAATAAATATTTAATTAAAATAAATAATTAGTAAATAAAAATAAATAATAAGTAAATAGCAACGAAATAATAAATAAATAGTAAATAAATAGTAAATAAATAGTAAATAAATAAAATATAAATATTAAATAAATTATAAATAAATAATAAATAACTAAAAATTAGTTAATAATTAATTAAAAACAATAATCATATAATAAGAAATAAGAAATAAATAACTAATAAAAAATAAATACACAATTATTAAATAAGTAATAAAAGTGTAATAAATAAATAATAAATAATAAGTATGTAAGATATAATAAGAAATAAGAAATGATGAATAAAAAATAAAAAAAATTATAAAAATAAAAAATTATAAAAATTATAAATAAATAGTAAATATTAAATACGTAATTAATAAATAATAATTAAATATTAAATAAATAATAAATAATCATTAAATAACAAAAATAAATAACACATAAAAATAAATCATAATAAATGAAAATAACTAATAAATAACTAATAAATAAGTAATAAATAAATTATAAAAAATAAATATTCAATATTAAATAAATAAATAATAAATTAATAATAAATAAAACAATAACTAAATAATAAATAAATTATATATAAATAATAAATAATAAATTAAATTAATAATTATATATATATAAATTATAAATAAATATACATAAATCTATAAAAGTATATTAATATATATATATAATAGATAATAAATAACCATAATAGGGAAAAAACAATAACTATAACACCATCAAATCAATTAGAATAGAAATCAAAGGAATAAAATCATATAAAACCTAAAAGAAAAAGGAATATACCCTTAAATGAAGATAAAATCTCATCGGATATTCAAAAATCATGATATCTGAGCAAATAACTCAGTTTTAGAGGCCTTCAGGACCTTTTTTACCTCAAAAAAATAGTGACCAAGGTCCACCTTGATCATCATGATATATATCCCATTGCAGACTTTGATTTGATATGTGGTATATCTCAAACAAATACTTGGATCAAAAGTTATGACAATTTGAAGTTGATGTTTGATTTTTAACTTTTCCTAAAACTATAATAAATTTAATTTCTTTAGTTTTTTACTTAATTATTATCTAATGTGATTGTAGTTCATTTAATAAGATTCAATTTAACTTTTTGTGAAGCTAAAACGAATGCCCTAATGAAAATTTATTGTCATTTGATTGTGAATTTTTATTTTCAACTTACATAAGAATAAATGTAAGTTTTGGATAATTATTAACGTATAATTATATTAAACTAATAATTAACACATTATAATTAATTAAAATTAAAAATAATATAAAAAATAAATGAATTCAAATAAAAAATCATAATTAAATATTTAATATTTAATATTTTTTCCATTAATTAAGTGGTGGTTTTAATAAACCGCGAGTAAAAGTAATTTTGAAAAATAAAAAAAAATAAAAAAAATCTAAATTAGTGGCAGTTTCTTAAAACTGCCAAAAAACATATTTAGTGGCGGTTTTAAGAACCACCACAAAAAAACTGCCACAAAATTTTTTTCCAAGAAAATTTACTAACGGTTTTCAAAACCGTTGGTAAAAAACCACCATGAACCCCCTTTTTCTTGTAGTGATAATAGGTTTTTTCATTTATCAAATTTCATCTCCTTTTAATATAAAAAGCTTATGAAAGGAATAATTTCCTATTTTTTAGATCTAAATCTTCTCATCCACTCTATATCTCAGAAAAAACACCCATTGGTCATAGAAACCTCCCTAAGGTCACAATCACTTCATCATCACACCTTCCTTTTCATGGTATCAACAATCATCACCTTTAGATTTTGTTGGAAGCCATTGAACATAAATCACCTTAAAACACATCAAACCTATCAATGAATAATTAGTCAATAATTATAAGCCTTTCTGATTTTACTAAGTGTAAGATACAAGAACGCTAAATAATAATATCATTTTATCCATAACAGTGGCTTATATCCACTTCAACAAAACTTTTAATACCATTTGATACAAAATCAGAACAATTATTCATCCATTTTTCAAAACCATTTCCAATTAATAGAATTATTTCTTCGACCTATGTATAATAATCTCGGGTATACAATATCATCAAACATGTTATAATAGTTCACATGAAAACTTCACAACTTACCCATTTAAAAAAATATCTATAAAGATATACTCCCCCTAAATAAGAGATATTTTCCCTATTATGTTAAATACATATCTTTGGATTATCTTCTAATATTAATGTTCTCCCTCATTGTAAATGCACAAAAGAATAAGGGTAAATAGATTTATGTTTTCTTTCTCTCCCATTGAAGAAAATAATCCAATGAATATGCGAGACTGGGAATTAATTTTCAAACCTTAAATTTGTATAAATGAAGGCTGAGAATTATTATTTAACCTCAATGTGATGGTATTCAACTCCCCCTTTGACTAAAAACTACTTTTATTAGCCATAGTATTCTTTAAATACCATTTCATGTTGGGAGAACTTATCATGTTCATTACTTAAGCAATGTGAAATTCCAAATATGATTTCTTCTTATTGTTCTTCACTTCTTCATTTTCACAACATTGAAACTGTTTCCCAGAAATCAAAGAAATTTGTTTTCCTTTCTTTCTCAAACTTATTCTTCTTTATATCTCACTTCCAACAATCTTTTTTGGAATTCATGTTTGTCTACTATTTTTTTATAAAGGGTTGATATGGAAAGGCCTATTTATTGAATGAGAAAAGAATACAAGAGAGGATCCAACAAAGAACCACAAAGTGCAAAAGAAACCAGAACCATGGTTTTTAACCCATTTTAGATTGGGTACTCATACTATGGTGAGGAAAGCATTCACCCCTAACATGAGGATGTTGTCCCCTCATCCATGTCTTTGACTACATCCACTCGCCCTCACCATTATCTGAAGAAACCTCCTTAGCATTAGCCATTATGATTTTAGGTCCAGAGACATCCTCTTTCCTTAATCCATCATCATCATTGTTATTGGTAGTGAGCATATCGAACGAGTTAAAGATACTAACATTACTTTTTAACTTCCCAATATTAGATGGAGTGCTTTGAATTGGAACCATTCCTTCCCTTGTAACATAATTTTTAGTCCTCTCCAGCATTTGTGTAACATTCTCCTTACTAATAAAAGCCATATTCTGGTAGTAGGAGGCCTTCCTAAGTCCAGGCTTTACAATATCTAGCAATTGGTAAGAAACTTTACCAGGGGGTAGGGTAGTCCTACTGTGAACTCTAAAAGAATTTACCATGTTTAGAGAACCACCAGAACCCAAAGTTATGGTCTCCATATCAAGTTGGTATGGTGTTATAATTAGTTTCATTTTATCCCTTGTGTTAGATTCATTATGTTGTACATCGTATTCCTTGTTTTTGGGGTCATTTGATCTCTATTTGGGGGAAACCATCTGGATTCCAGGCTTTTCAATGGCTTGTATTTGGTTAGAGACTTCACCAGTGAGTTGTACAGACATGCAGTGTACTCCAAGAGGTGTTTGAGTAGTGCGGTGATAACTACCAAATCCAAGGGAGATGGTCGCCCCTTTGATAGAGGACTGCATTTGAGGATCTTGCACACCTAAAATCCACAGTGTTGTAGATGCAGTCATATCTTTTTCTAAAACAGTTTTAGAGGGACTTATCACAACATAGGAATCATCCACCATTAAAGCAGATTGTCTTTGCTGGGAATTGGGATCTGGTAGTGATTTCAATTCATATCTATACTATTTTTTCATCATCAATCAAGAGGAGGGGCCAACAGAATCAACATTTTTAACATATTTATTTAACTTGGAAGGGAATGATGATACGTTTTCATTCCTAAGATAGGATTTTCTATTCTATTTACTTGTGTAAAAACATTTGGTATTAACCTTCACTAAAGTCGCTTCCTCTAATAAAAACTTCCCTTTTCTACCTTTTGTATCATGAAGCTCCTGCATGACTATATTATCAACCATTTCTTGTGATGAAAATTATTTCTCTATTTGGATATCATCTGAATCTGTTTCATTTTGTACTTCATCTATACACTTAATCAATGCATCCATGAAAGAGATCCCCACTTCATTTGGGTCATATTATTTAGCTAAATCTTCCTAATTGAAATCATTCTTACCAGTCTCATCTTTCTGCATAGGCTGAATTTTCTCAGCTTGGAAGTTTTCACAAGAATCTTGAGGTACCTCAATAATATCATGTTTTGAAGATTGAACAATGGTCTCTTGGGAAGTTTTACTTCCCATCTTCCTTCTACAATGCGACTCATCATTCTATTTTATCTTTCAACTATCACAAATAATGTTTGAATGATATTTGTACCTAGAATGCTGAATAATACAACACACATCAAAATAGAGGGGCATTTTTTCATACAAAATTCTTAAATTGATTTTTTCATGAGGGGTGGATTGGACCACTTTATCAATCATAGTAGAACCTAAATCAATTTCTACTAATATTCTTTTAAAGTGACCAAAGATAACTTTTTCAGTGGCTATGTCCATCCTGATTGGAATGCCTATTGTATAAGTGATGTCATATAAAATTTCAGAGTGACACAAAACCCATTTTAAGCCATAAATATCAATCCAAACTTGAGAAAAGGTATCCTTAAATTAATAGAGAATAAAATTCATATTCCATTTATAGATCCTAAGAGTTCCTGGACTTAGATTTATAAAACCAGAACTCCATGTTTGACCCTTAAAGTTGAAGGAGGGAAACGAAAGGCAGAAAAAACCTCTCCTTAGAGAAACTCATTTAAATTTAGAAAAGCCCGAAATAGTATACATGAGAGTGATAATGTTAGTGATTTTAAAAGGCTACATACCTTTAGATAATGATATTCAGGAGATTAAACAATTCTTGAAAATCTATAACTATTGAAAAATAA
The DNA here is from genome assembly GCA_963277665.1 of Viscum album. NCBI lineage: Eukaryota > Viridiplantae > Streptophyta > Magnoliopsida > Santalales > Viscaceae > Viscum > Viscum album. The sequence continues at coordinate 2,103,936,223 of OY728123.1, forward strand.
CACCATCTAAACTCAAGACATGTGTTTTTGATCCTTTTCTGACGATGCGTTGTGCTATATAATTTTTGGGGAAAACAAAAAAACCGGTAAGAATCCATGAAGAGGAGAAATTTCTTAGATGATTCTAAAGATTCTGGACCTTTTCCGTGATATTCAATATCTGAGGGTTGCATTGGTGTTGTGAATCATAGGTGTAGAGGTTTAGGCCTCTTGGACACACTGATTAAATTTTGTTTCTACCCATAAACAAATAATGTGTTCTCCAAATCTATCTTATCTTCTCAAATGAATTTTGAACAATTATAGTAATTTTTAGTGAATTAATATTGTCAAATTTCATCAATAATTTATTTCAATTTTTATAATCATTCATGATATTTTAATATTCAATCATATGAGAGAAGTATCCAGTTTACAAGATCCATGGATGGTTCATTTGTGTTGTTATGTGTGAAACTTCAACAATCAAAGCCTTCTATTTTCCTTTCACTCTCATATTTTGAGACTATTGAGTATTATAAATCAAAATAAAGTGGGTAATTAAAATGGTTAGACGTTATTTATAAAGGTAACTTTTCTGTTCAAATATTCCACAAACCACTTCCAATGGTTGGAAATTTATCTCAATATACAGTCTATATTTTTTATATTTCTTCTAGTTTCTTTTACTTTGAGTGAACTAAATCCTACTCAATATTTATCTCGAAAATATTCTTTGATTATATAAATATAAATTTTTATAAAACAATTTTTTTTAATGATCCCAATGTCTCAATAATTCTAAAAATATCTATAAAATTCATACTTACCCTTGAAAAAAACTTATTGTCCAAATTTTCACATCTCATTTACATCCATGTTTTAGCTACAAAATTTGGATTCTTTTTTAGAACACAAATTTTAATAAACTCCAAAAACTTTCATTTTCTCACTATAATTATTTCCTTCCCTTTTTAAAACATCGTTTCTAGAAAATTTTACTTTCAAGTTAATTTTCATGGAGTTTCTAGATTTCTAAGAATCATCTTTTTTCCATAAGATTGCTTGTATTCCCAGATGAATTTGAATTAATATCTCTATCAATGGTTCCATGATCATTTTGATCTTTGAATTTGATCATTATTACCATACATGAATCTCATCATTCAATGGGACTTCAACTCCTTCAATAACATTTTATATTGAGTTTTCTCAAAATTGTTGAATATAGTTCTAAATGTTGGATATATGGTTACCTGATTTATTTTTCTCCTTAAACGAATTTCTATTGGAAAATATCATTATTATTGTACTTTTATTTTAACTTAATTTCAATTTCAACACTCATATTCTTATCTTCATTAAGAAACTTCTTCAAATTGTCGATCAAAATTTTCTATCTGGACTCTTTTTCAGCATTCAAGTTTTCATTGTTGCCAGATATTTGAAAATCCTACTTCAAATTTTCTTCTCATTTTCCAATTAGATGATATTGAAGAATAAATATTTTATTTATTTATTTATAATGGAATCCATCTCTATATCTTCCTCTATTCCACCATTTATACTCTCGTTACTTGTGAATTACTCTTCATTTACCTTTATAATATATTGGATTTCACCAACTTCATTAGATTCTTTGACTTCTTTATCATCCTCAGTACTATCAATTTCATCAATGTTTGTAAATAAATTATTATTTTTTGTATATATAGAAATAATCAGCTTCCAATTTGGAGAATATATTTATTCTTTATACTTTAATAAACTTTAAGGTTTCACATCAAATCTTCATATTATTCATCTTTATCTTTTTTGAAACTTGGAGAGTTAGTGTCAAAATGTCCAATATATTTCCACTCAAAAAATTTAAGTGTAAAATTACATTGAAACTTTCCTATGCATCCTTTTTCACTTCTTGACACTACTACAAATATGGCCTTCAATAGCACTAGTAAAAGGGATTTATCAGTGCTTTAGAAGTGCTGATAATGTGAGAGATGTAAAAGGGTTGGATTTAAGAGAGCTTAAAAACCTGTGTTAAAGTCCCCCTTGAACAAAACTTTTTTTATCATTGATAAAGGGGACCATTAAAAGTTCTTTTTTAGTAATATTAAAGTCCACCTTTATCAGTTCTTTTTTTAGCATTGTTAGAGGCCCCCTTTAATATTGTTAAAAAAGAGCTGATAAAGGCCCAACTGATAAAGGGTAATAATTTCTTTATTATAACCACTTCCTATCCTACCTTTTATCAGTACTTATCATCCCCCATTATCAACACTGTAGATAATTCCACCCTCTCACGTGGGCCCCTTCCTCCAGCTACTTTCGAACCCAAGACCTCCTGCTCATATCCCACCGCCTTTTCCACTCCCGAATGTTGTTTTGTATTCCATTTTATGATATATCTATATATTTATATAAATTTAGTTAAATTTTTAAATCCATATATTTATATAGATGCTTATATATATATATATATATGTATATATATATATATATATATACATACATAAAATATGGGTTTATGTATTTATGTTTGTGTGAATATATAAAAAGAAGTATATATTATTATATATTTGATTATAAATAATAGTAAATTATAAAAACAAAAAAAAATTCAAAACCATAATATCAATATGATTGTAATCCCTACAAATAAATTCAGTACCCACTGAAAAAATAAACTAAAACCCCCTTAAAAGGGGATGAAATTCCATGAGATTATAAAAAATTGGGATACCCCCACTAAAAATTAGTTTTTGAGGAATTCTGGTCATATTTTCACCTAGAAAGAATATTGACCAGGGACCCCCCCCCCCCCCCTATCAACACGGTGTAGATATCATCACAAGCTTTGATTTGATATATGGCAGAGCCCAAATGAACACCTAGATCAAAAGTTATGGCAGTTTAAAGTTTGAGTGACATTTTCATCTTATTTTCGAAATTTTATTAATGTTTTTGATTTTTTATCTTCAAATTATTATGAAATGACTATTACATGATAATAATTTATAAATTATTAATTAAAAGTATTTTTTAAATTATTTTGTAATCCAATTTCACTAAATATATTATATATATTAATTTTAAATGCCTATTTAACCTTATCTAAAACATATTTAAAAATTATATAATATATTTATATCAATATAAATATATTTATATTAATATAAATATATCTATATATTAATATAGTATTTTTAATTAAATGTTTTTTTAAAATATACCCTTTATTTGTGTTTTTTTACTAGCTCTAAACATGGGCCCCCTTTATCAGCTCTTTTTAATATCACTGATAAAGTGGGGATTTATCATCACTTTTTTACAAGAGCTGATAAAGGGCCCCCTTTAACAACACTAAAAAAAGAACTATTAAAGGCCCCCTTGGATAATGATTTTTTTATCACTGATAAATGGGGTCTTTAAGAGTGTTGGATAATCCCTGTTTTGTAGTAGTACAAAATTAATGATATAAATTTATCAATTTAATTTCAATACCTTCTTTAGAATCTTCCTCACCTTTATCAATCACTTTCATACAATTCTATTTCTTGAAGGATTTTAAGGATATCTCCCTATTATTTCTTCTCTTGTTATTTAATTAAATTCCCTTCTATATTTAATAAGAAATAAGAAAACCATGTTGATAATCCAATGGAAGTGTACATGGAACACAATTTTCAATCCCTAATACCTTTGCATCAAATCTACTCAAAAAATAAATATTTTCTTCTCGAAAATCATAAAATCCCATAACATCTCACCAAAACCTAATTTCATGCTCAAAGTTTCATTTATTCAAATAAAGAAATATTTTACTATTTAATAATCATGTATCTAGTAATCTTTATATCTCAATATTTAAAATAATATCTTATATTTCTAAACTTTCACATTTCCTTTATAAATAATTTATCATTTCTCTTAAATACTTTTTTCTATTTTGATCCCATTAACCTTGAGAAATACCTAATGTAGAAGAGATGATAAAATAAAATTCCAAGAATGACCATTATTCTAAAAATTATCCATATCAACAACTATCATAGAAGCACCTTCGTCTTGAGGAAAATATCCCCCAGTATCATCCTTATAAACAACTAGATTAATGGATAATAGGTAATGATTCATCCAATCTCTTGAAATGTAATAATTATTACCATTGAAAGTGGAAATATTCATTCTATTCACCAAATTAAAGTTTATCATGTTCACAACATAAACTCAATGACCAAATATTTAGCCACATTGAGAGAATTTCTTGAAAAAACTAAAAACACCAACTGGATTCAACAACATTCATATTAGTAAACTTAAAACTTATGGGTCTTTATAAAAAACTATGTGCGACATCCTCATCCTAGTTCACTCTATAATAATCAAATCAATGAGCCTTGTGAACTCAAGTATGCCTCACCATATTCCATAAGATACTGAATATGATTCAGGGTTTAAGGTGTTTCCATGTGGAGAATATACCTGCATTCCAGAGTAACACATATAATGTAAATTGCTAATGAACATTTACAATAGTAATCATAGTACATATAATAATAAAAATATCCATGATATAACAAATGAAATTCTATTATACAAGTATAAATCCTAAAAACCCACCCCTCAATATTGCCATGAATACAAAACAAATAGAAGGGAACAAAATAAAATGAGGTTCTACTATAATCCTTAATAATCATCTCTAAATTCCCTTTGTAACACCCCAATCCCAGTTTCCCCAAGTTGGTACATTATTTTAACACATTATCATGCTTACAAGGAATCAAATCCCAAAGTAACAATCATTTTATCAATCTTAGAAAATATATTACATATATGAAATTTACATTATAATTAAAAGAATAAAATACAACAGAGATAATAATTTGAGAACTCCATTATTACTCTAGATTAACCCTCCATATAACTCATAATATACTTCTTATCATCCTAGGAAAATAAATACTAAGAAAGGGGTGAGATCATATGTTCAATATAATAGAACCTTTAACATATAACCATAAACTTTATGGCAAGTATATAACTGAAACACATTTCTTTTAAACATTAAATTGAACATAATTTGGAAAGAATACATCAAATAATTCCATTTAAAAAATCACATGGATATTCTACTAGTCAAATAATCACATTCAATATCAATAACTAATCTCATAATGAGAGAATTTATAATACCAGATATTATAACCATATCATCAAGGACTCGTTCCAAGACCATAAATTACCATTCTGTCAAGAACTCATACCAAGACACTAGTATGTCTCATAAGACCTACCGATTCATCAAGGGGATATAGCAGGCCCTGCTAATCACTTACTAATTCTGATGCATTCCTCTTATAAAAGGGGTAAAATATTACCAGCATAAACATTCCTATTAAAAGTAGCATACAAAATGTTAATACATTAACCATAAACCATGAATGGTATCAAAATATAACATCAAAATTCAACAATATCAAAAAGCCTTCAATATAATATTGTGTCTTTTAATATAAAAATCAACCTCATTTAATAATAAAATCCAACAAATGATGTTGACATATATTAAAAATAATCTTATAAAATCATTAAAACTCTTCGAGAGAAATATCCCTTTTTTTCTTTGAAAACATTAAAAGTTTCATAATTTATAAAAAATCATTTAAAAGATATTTTTGAATCAAATTTTCCCATACTAATTTGAAAATTTTTGAAAATAATTATCTTTTTAAAACATTAATGTCCATAAAAATAAATCTTTAAAACCATTTTAAAAACATGGACATTAATAAGAAAGATTCAAAAGAATAAATATTTCAAAATTTTAAAATAACGTTTTAGTTAAAGATTACATTACATAAAACCTTAAAAAGTTTCATTTTTATTTTTTAATAAAAATGGACATGGATAATAAATATGTCTAAGTAAATACTAACACATTAACAATCTCAGATAATAATGATATTGCAAAATTAACCCTTAACTTGTATTTTACTTTAGTTGAGGGTGAATTTAACTTCTTTATAATGGTTAAATAAAGTTATTAAATTATAAAATGACCATATAAATTTTTATGATATCATATATTACCCACTTATATCGTTTTTTTAATAATATTTCAGTATTACCATTTTTTTGGGTGTTATATACTTCATTTTCCAATGCATGTTTTGTCATGTAAGTCATGTTTCTTATGAATAGAATATATTTTATTATTTTTAAAAATGATATGAATTTAATAAACATTATATTTACTCATCATATTAATTTTATAATCATTCTTTAATGGTTAACATATATAATGAATCTCATCATGTTGTGGAGATGGTAGGTCGTACGTATGCACGAGTGACGATATCATTCCCTTAATGGTTAAGTTATATCAAATTGGATGATTTATTCATTATAAATAATAACCATAATGTCATATTCATTATTTATATACATTATACTCATCATTATATCCATTCAAATAAAGTATTATTGAATAACAAATTACACCATGGTGTGGAGATGGTAATTCGTACACACGCACGCATGGTGATATTGTTATTTGTAAGATGGATAAAAGGACGAATATGGTTGTACCGTAACTATAATAAAATATAATAACATATATGATACTAGATTTATTACTTTATCTTGGAAACAAAATAGTAATATGAAGTAGAATAAGAAGAGAAAATGATTTGAATCGGTAAAACAATTACCTCTTCTTTGAGTGTCTCATTTTGATTTGCACAGAAGGACTCATTTGGTTAGATTTCTGCCCAAAGTATATCCTCTAGGATGAATTTAGAGATTTATACGGATAATTGGGTAGGTTTTGGACAAACTAAATAGCTCAATGTGGTGTGATTAAGTGAGGGAGGTGGTGCCTTTTATAAGGGAGGAGAGGGGCACTTTTGGAAAGTCTCAAAATATTAAACTATAATAAGACTATTCTAGATCCAAATACTTAAAAATGTACCATAAATGAAAATTAGAATAAATTTTAGAACATATCCTATCCCCTTGTGATTATTTAACACCTATTTGGTTTATAAATAATTTAATAATAAATTAATTCAAGAATATATCATTATTGCCAAATTTAATACTATTCATTTAATTTGACTTAAAATACATTAATACAAAGTGAGAATTAAAAAATAATTATTTAAAACATATATAATATATCTTATAGATCTATTAAATTTCTTATACAGATTTAATTATTCATAATATATCAAAATTAATATTATTAAAAACATTTATTCTATTTTTATATTAATTAAATAAATATTGTTTTAGAATTGAAAAGACTTTCAAGAAAATTATATAACTTTTAAAAAATAAAAATAAATTTATTTATTGAAACATATTTCATTTATATTTAAATATACATTTACATTCGTTCAAAGATCCATTTTCTCACTATGTGTACACATAAAAGATATTGAAATACAAGATAGTGATATTTTGTAATTATCTTTGATTTAAATAATATATAATTAATTTTTAAGGAAACGTGTCCCTTAAAGAACTAAAAATCTCTCTTAATGTGATAATTAGTGAATAATATTAATCAAATAATTTTTGGACTTGTTTTGGTTATATTTTAAACATTATAATTTTGATTTACCCTTAAGTAATCTATTTAATTTTAATTGTGGCCATAACATTTCCAAAATTAAAAGGTTAAAAAAATTTACTTATATGGTGTCAATTGACCAAAAATGGAAGTTTATGAAATTTTAGACCATAAAATAATTATTTTAAATTTTTTTATTATTTTTATTATTTTTAAAAAATTTAAAAAATTATTTTTTTTAGAAAATGTCAATAGTGTCAATTTTGACACTATTCATATCTTTGACTTTAATTAAAATTAAAACTGAAATATATCTTCGAAACAAATCATTAAATATACTTCTAAAATGTCATAGTTACCTATAAAATTCATGGATTGACTTAATTAATTCAAATTATATTTATTTGAATATTTTTAAAATAATGTATTTGATATTTCTATTAATAAAAATAATTTTTGTATCACTATTGTGTCATCATTAATGGCAATTATTTAATCTATAAAAATTATGAATAATATACTTGAATGTAGGTAATTATTTTATCTTTATATATAATATTTATAATTGATATTATTTCCTATTTATCCCAATATTAAAATTAATATATTTATATAAAATGAGAGTGTGACATTTTGTCACATTCATTGATTTTAATAATATTCTAGTCATAATCTTGGAAAAGTTTCCATTAAATGATTCTATTCTGAATATTAGGTTATAAGGGTCTATTTTAGTCATACAATATAATATTTATAGGTGTTAGGGTAATTTTATTTTTTTATTTGTACCTTTAATTATCTGATTTACCCTTAACCATAGTAAATAAAAAATTACTAATGTTACTATTCATAATGTCAAAAAAAATCTATTTATATAATTTGGACCCAATGATTCCAAATATTTAATCCATTTTTTAAAATTCAAAACATATAATTTTTAGTAATTAAATTAAAATTAATCCCAATGAGGTAATGAGAAAAAAATGTTTAAAAAATAAGAAGAAAAAAACATCAAAATACTGACTTGTGTTTATATAAAATTTTAATTTGAAAATAATTAAAATGACCTAAATTATATTAGATGATAAAAATATAATCTAATTATACTTTAAAACTTATCAAAATTTTAATTTAACACTATAAATTATTTTGATGAAAATTTTGTTTCCAATTAAAATTTAGTTTTTTTCACTATTCATTAAAACATTAATCTTATCAGAAAAACACCAAAAATTTAACCAAATTAAATTTTGACATTAAAATTTCATATAAGAAGTTTATTTTTTCAAACTAAATATATATAAAAGTTTCAAATACTAATTTAAAATTGGGGCACTGTCAAAAGGTGGAAAAAGTGCTTTTTTTAAAAAAAATCTTTTATATAAAAATTTTAATTTGTTATTATATCATGTATATAAAATATACAAGATGAATGTTAAATTATATTTAAATATAAAATTAAAAATTTGGTTAATAATATTCATAACAACTAATTTAACGGCTATGTTATATATTATATTAAATAATAATATTTTATTAATATGTTGTTGTTTGGTAAAATTGGCCCTTGTGTGTAATGCAATCCAAATCATTTTTGTGTGTAGTGAAAGCTTAACATAGTGATGTGTAGAAATAAATAAAGTAATAAAATTAGATTTATTGATAAATGAAAATATTTTAAATTATTTGGGTATTATATCCTTCAAGTTATCTTGATCAAACATGCAACACTGAGCCTCTATATTACATAAACCTATATACATGAGGTATGATTAGGTACCAAAATGCCAAAAAATATTTATAAGGGTGTGAGTAAGAGTTGGTAGGTTACCACTAATAGTTTCACTAATATAACTAGTAAATACATTGTATACACTAGTGATATGATCAAAATAAAAATTAAATCATGGATGTAAAATAAAAAACCAACATCATCCCTTAGGTTATAAGGTGGAACTCATGATAAACTATAGATACTTTAACCAATGTTAGATATCTCTTAGCTTGAATAATACTCATTAGGGGAGATGATACCCATCCAAGAATCAAGAATCACAACTTCATCTAGGAGGAATGATTCCTTAACTAGGAATCAAAATTAAACATTCATCCAAGGGGAATGAACCCCACCCATGAATTATTTCATACATTATCCACCTAGGGGCCATGTAACACCCAAGAATTATAAAGTTTTTAAAAAATAAATGATACAAATCATATCAACAAGGTGATTCTTTCTTTTAGGAATCTAACCTGATTAAAACTTCATAGTTAAGCATGATTGGGCTGGAGTAGTGATCAGGATGGGTGACCTTTCTGTGAAGTTTCATAGGGTGTGTGTGAGTGAGGAAAAAGCACACTAAAAAGAACATGTGTTGGTCTAAGAGGATATTCATTAGTCTGATGACCCGTTCGGGAATATGGATGGGCCCTAGTGAGGGGACCACGTGTCTGTGGGAAACCTAGTGGTACCTAGAAGGTCGGTAATGATGCCCATATTAAGATGGGGTGTTTGTGCTTTTAGTGGGGCCCAATTGTTACATTGGTATCAAAGTAGGAACCCAACCTTAATTGTGGTGGCACTGCCTATGTTGAGATATAGGGTCTACAATGAGGATATTGTGCTCTGAAGTGGGGGTTAATATAACACCCCATCATGATAGTGTAAAATGACTAAATAACATGGCTCATATCAACAAGGCAAACCTTTATTTTAGGATTAATAGTTAAGTATGCTTGTCCTGGAGTAGTTATCCAGATGGTGACCTTTTGGGATGTTTCCTAAGATACATGTGAGTGAGGAAATAGAACTCTGGAAATAGCATGTATTGGAATATGAGGATATTCATTAGTTTAATGACCCATTTGGGAATATGGGTAGGCCCTAGGGAGAGGATCGTGTGTCTGTGGGGATACTAGTGGTACCTAGTTGGCCAGGACCTGACAATCATGTTAAGGTGGGGTGTCTGTGCTGTCAGCGGGCCCTAGTTGTTACAGGTTATATCCCATACCCAGAACCATTATGTATCATTCACCATGAGAGTGACATCCATTACCAAGAACTGTCAAATACCATCAACTCGGGGGGGTCACATCCCCAAATTAGAACTATCACATCAAGGGGGAGTGGTTCTCCACCCTGGAATAAAATATCATATCATCTACCAGGGGGATCATATATTTTACCCAAAATCATCACATATCATCCAAAGGGGGGGTAACATATCCTACTTTTAATGATCACATTAGGGGAAAATGAAGCCTTACCATGGGATCCCATATCATATCATCCACTTGGTGGGTCTTATCTCTTACCCAGAACCATTATGTAACATCATCATGGGGGGTCAAATCCCCTACATAAAATGATCAGATATCGATATATCTATTTATATTTATATATTTATGGGTTTTTACTTGTGAATTCATTGGAAATTAATTGATTCAAGTTGATTTTCATGGAAGATATTAATGTTTTATGTTCTATTATATAGGATCAACATTTGAATCAATACCAATGAAAACTTGTCAATTAAGTAATATAGAGTCAATTCATATTAGGTCGCGAAGAGACATGGAACAAAAAAGAAAATATGAAAAATCTCAGATAAAATATTGAATCCAAAGAGACATAATACATCCATAGAATGAATATTTTCCATGATGTCAGATGATCATAGGTGGGGGGTTCTAGAGGCATAAAACTAAATAACCATGGAAAACAGAGCTTCAAACATTGGAATATGACTTTACACATCTTGTAATAATCACATGTCTAGTCAATTTACAATCCATAAACCAACTGTAGGACATGAAAGATAAGAGAAGTTATTAGAATAAAGAACACTTATGTCATAGCGTGACACACATATGTCACTCCCTGACACGAGTCAAAGTTTTCTAGAGAGATCTACGCATCATGCAACATGTTGTGAATATTTCAATACCCAAATATTATAAATCGTTTAATATTTAGATGATGTTTAAGTGTCAGACACAACAGGAAAACACTATTTTCCAGTGTATATTTGATGGAGGGTTATATCTTTCGACCAATATTTCCATTAAAATCCTATATTTGACCTATAGAATCCCATTAATGACATTATGGAATTTAAATAAGAATTATAGCCAAGATTTATGTGATTAATTTTCCAATATTGAGGTGAAACCACTTAGAGGATTCTATAGGGTTCTGACCTTCCATAGATAGGTTTTTATTTCGGTTTTTATTCTCTTTTCATTCCTCTGCTTTCATGTAAGATCAAAAGAAATTTAGCTTAATTATAATCTTTATCTTTTATTTATTCATTATTTTTAATCTATTTCCTATGGTTTTGGTTTTAATCATCATTTTAGATCACTCAAAGATGGTTGAATAAAACCCATAGGGGAGATAGGTATCAGTTAAATGGGGTTCATTCCATAATTGTTCGATTTAATTTCACTCGTAATGTGGTTTTATTCAATATTATCATGTTATATCTATGCGTCTATTTTATTAATCATTGATCTATTGACTATATGCCTTAAATAATTAATGAACACCAATATGATTGAGATAATTTATTCATGACCATTGAATGGAATTATTCTTCTTCTTTAAGAAATATAAAGATAATGGACTTTATCTATTTTGATTCATATAACTAGGAGGAATTGAGATACTAGGGTAGTTTAATTGAGAATGTTGATTTGTTTTATTAAAATAATTATTTGGTTGCACAATTACTTGATATAATTATCTTATAAGTGAGGTTGAATTTATTTATTTAGAAAACTATCCTTGGAAAGTGGTCCCCCTCTCTGTTGTTCTTCTAATTGAATTAATTTATTTAAATTGAATCATTTTTTTAACAAAATAAATCCAAAATTTGAGCAACCTGACATTTAGTTAAGAGTTTTCATCGATGCATTCCCCATTCTCTATGGGATCTACCTCACACTTCTACTATACTACAACTTTGTAGTTAGTATGATTTGCGATAAAATAATTTTTTATTTGATTAGACAAGAGGGAAACAATGACACCCTTTGGCATAATAACTATAAAGGCGTATTATAGTAGAATTGTAGGGTCGATCCCATAGATAGTGGGATATGTAGCAATGAAAACTCTTAACTAAAGGCCAGGTCACTCCAATTTCTGATTTATTTTATTAAACTAATTATGAAATTTAAATAAATGATATATAATAGAAAAATAGCAGAGTGGGGAACTAGTTTCCAAGGATGATTTTTCTAAATAAATTAATTCCACTTCACCTGAAAAACATTTATATTAAGAAGTTGTGCAACCAAAAAAGTATATCGATAGAATAAGTAGTCATTATCTACCAAAATACCCTATAATCCCAATTATTCATGTTCATATGAATAAAAATAGATAAAGTGCATTATGTTAATATTTCCAAAAGTAGAAGAATAATTCCATTCAATGGCCATGAATAATCATCTCAATCAGGTTGGTGTTAGTTCATTATTGAAGGCACATTGTTAATGGATCAATGATGAATAAAATATATTTGAATGAACAACATGATAATTTTGAATAAAATCATCTTACGGGTGAAATTAAATTGAACAATGATGGTACGTACTCCCTTTAACTGATTTTTCTCTCCCTTATAAGTTTTATCCAACTATAGTTGGGTGATCACCAATGAAGATTAAAACCAAAACCATATAATATAGATTAAGAAATATTTAATGAGAAAAGAATAAAGAAAATTGAATAATTGGAATTAAACCAAACAAAATTTGATGTTACTTGAAAGGAGAAGAAAGAAAAGATAGAAATAAAAACCTATCTATGGTAGGCCAAAACCCTATGGTAGCATCCCAGTTGTTGCACCCTAAGCTTGTGAAAAGAATAGAATATCTCTTGGATAGACACATTATTTATATGACATAATTTCATTAATGGGATTCCATAGGTCAAAGATATGATTTCAGTGAAATTTGGGTCTAAAGATATAACCCATGTCGAAGATGTGTTGAAACAAAAAATGTTTTTATGTTGCAGAAGAAACTTACACATCATGTAAATATTACACTTTGTGCAATCTTTGGGTATCATAATATTCCCAAAATGTTGCATGGTGTGAAGAAATATCTGGAAAAAAATTTCATGTTTCATTGTCTTCCATATATGTTTCACACCGTAACATAGGTTTTATTTACTCTAATAACTTCTACTCTCTTACGTGGCCAACAAAAGGTTCATGTCTTGTAAATTGACATAACATGTGATGATTACATGACTTGTAAAGTAATCTTCTAGGATGATAAGCTCTGTTTTGCCATAGTTATTTAGTTTTTAGTCTCAAAAACCTCCCATGATCATCCAACATCATGTAAAATATTCATTAAATGGATGTATTAGGTCTTTTTGTCTTTAATATTTAATATCAACTTTGTCATATTTCCATTGTTTCACCATGACACTTAACAGATCAGTGAAAAGTGACTTTATATTCCTTAATTTCCAAATTTTCATTAGTATTTCTCCAAATGTCAGTCCTACAGAAGAATACATAAAACATTAATATCTACCATGAAACTTATCTTTAATAATTTAATATTCCCATGAAACTTAACTTTAATCAATTAATATTAAATGAAATCACTTATAAAAACACATCAATATATATATATAAATGGATATATCACATACCATCCACCGAGGGGTCACATCCCCTACCCAATACCATCACACCAGAGGAAATGAAACCCAACCTAGAATCACATATCATATCATCCAACCAATGGTTCATATCCACTACCCAAAAGTATTACATATCATCCACCCAAGGGGTCTCATCCCCAGAAAGGAAATATCAAACCTAGGGTAATTTTTTCATACCCTTGAATCACATATCATTTCATTCACCTAGAGGGTCACATACCCTACCCAAAACTATTATATACCATCCAACTGAGGGGTCACATGCCCCACCCATAACCATCACAATAGTGGGAAGTGGTACCCCACACTAGAATCACATATCATATTATCCACCTGGGGGTCACATCCCATACCTAGAACCATTATATACCATCTATATAGGGGGACACATTGCCTCCCCAAAACCATATAATTAGGGTGAATAGCATCCCCACCTTAGAATCACCAATCACCTTGAATATGGTTTTCTACTTTCTCAAACCCATCACACAATTCCTAGATTATCCTATTTAGTGTGAAACATTTCTTCAACACCATATTCATGATGGAATATTACCATACTAGATTCCCTTTACTAGCCCTTCCTAGCATCATCATAAGACTAGAAAACCCACTGTGGTCCTTTAGAACACATCATGGTCTGGACAACCTAAATGAGCTCCTCTCTAAAATCCCCAAATCTAGGCCTAATCTAATCAATAATAGGGAATAATATCCCTCATAATCACCATGATTTCATCATGGTCCTATCAACCATATTGTAAGTAAAACATAGGCACTATCTTATAGAGATGGTATAAATCCCATATCATCTACAAGGAAAATCTAGGTCAGTTCTCTCTCTACACCTATACATGATTCCTCACCAAATAATCCAACTAAGGATGTGGAATAAATCCCCTCTCCCTTGTAAGTAAAATAGGACAGTTTGATCAAACCCAACCTCCCTATAGTCCTAACTAGGGAATACCTACCAGCACATACTAATGGAAAAACAACACTCACCTCACTCTCTAGTTAACTAGCCTAAAGGATTTATGATATCCCAATATTCCATATAGCCTAATACTAAACTAATTATTATTAGTCTGTTAATCTTCCCTACTCTGAAGGAGTTAAGGGATTCTATCTTTAGGTATATTATGTTCATCCTTGTATTTTATACCACTATAGGGTCCATATATCACACAACCCATATTTATGATCAAACCATTGTCTATCAGTAGTCGAGCCACCATGTTAGTGTTCATGGATTCATTAGGTCCCTTGAAAACTTCATTCTTTTAATAGGAATTAATAGAAAATTAATTTAATTTTTCATGTTTAATCACACATGCATGGAATGAAAACATATCAAAAGATACATAAAAAATAAACAAACCTTATAGAGATGTTTAAGGACCACATACATCATCCCGGGTTATAAATTTTATGAAATCTTAGCAATCATCTCCGAAGATCGTCTAAGAATTTTCCAATTTTGTATCAACACCCAAGATCCTATCTCAAGGCGAACTATTTATGTAATTAATTATATCAATTATAAATAATTATTTAATTTAATTCAAAGAGGTGTAATTTCCAAAAACCTCACCAGATAGTACCCTGTTTCCAAAACCTTGAGAAATGACATGCCAACATCCCATGGAATGCATGTGGTATCCCTGAAAACAAAATCCCTATCACATGACATCCACCTGAGAACTGATTTTATGCCAATGAGGTAGAAAAACCTTGAAAATTTCACCAAGTAACTTACCTATAATAAAAAAAATGAGAAACAGAATGCAATCATCATCTCGAGAAATCCTCTATCCATTACACACAAAATCCCAATTTCTCGAGATTATTTCCACTATGATCCATTGATATAATCAATGAAACTAATGCCAAGGACACTAAAGTCAATTACTAACAGGGGTTATAATTGGAAATAAAGGAAATCACCTTGGATCACTATAGAACAACTTAAATTTTACTCCTCTTTACAGGGTATTGAATGAGAGGAAGAGAAGGGTGGCGGTAGCTTAAAATGACACACCCAATGTGGAAAATTTCCTTAAACTCAAAGGTTGTTGACCTAGAAATTTCTTGTGAGGCCCTCTTAAAAAAAGATAAAAGGCCCTTTTTGGAATGGCCTATGGGGTATATGATGTAAATTCATTCACTTGAGTTTTCATTATGGAAAAACACCCATATTGTGGTGGAAAGGATCACCATTAGGAACATTCTATGGCGTAGTTCAAGGATCCATGATGTGACACTCATACCATGTGGTGCTCAATACCACTTACTATTAAACACCCCCTTATTGAAACCCCATAGGTGAGGGGATCACACTTTGTAGTGTAGCCTTAACTCTCTACACCATGAATCCTTCTCCCTCAATACCCTTATGACATAACACCTTAGAATTCAACATGGTTTCTTTTTCATATATAATTATCAAATTCATACATAATTTTTTCCTCCTCTGTAGCATATCTCCCTACTCTATGGCCCAAACCCCATAGATAATATGTATAGCATTTAAAATAATCCACCATGGTGCATCCACCCTCATTGTGGTGTAGTGCTTCACGCCATTCCATCCTCACAACGTAGTGCCTTCTTCTATATTGTGATTTAACCATATTTTTATTTTTTTTCCTTAACAAAATTTCCCACAAAAAATACACTAATCCATAATACCCAATGTTCATGGAGTTACCTACTTCCTACAACTGAAATTTATAAAAATACCACCTGATCTAGCTCTGATTCTCCATTTAGAACCTAAAATATCTCTAGGTCCTTTAACTATGTCCAATAATATTTTTAATGATTTTACAAACTTTAGAATTTGGATCTAAATCTTTATTATCAATATATCCCCTACTTCATAAATAAAAAATCAAATTTCCCATGATTTTCATAACCCATAACAATGTGGTTCATTATAAACTTTTGTATAATTAAACAATATTTAAACCCTTGACAGATCTAAGGGGTCACAACTCACAAGTCCAACATGAGATCTTACCCAATTCACATTTTTAAATACCAATGAAATTAAAACCTCCCAACTGTATGATCGTTCATCCCCAAGCTATCCCGAGTCACATACTAATCCACCTTCACCAAGACTAGAGTGTCTTGCCCACCTCATATCGAAAACACCACATACATGGAATAACCCAACCCCCCCAATTCAAATAGATTGATCCATTTTATGGGAAATACCGACTAATGAAATCGACTACCCAGTCTCACCACAACCAAATAAATGACACATTGATTCCCATTTAACCCTAAATCATCCTAGATGCCCAATTTTATCCTACATCATACATGATTCCCGCTTTATACCAGATTATAATGCATCCCACTTTCACCATTAATCATGTACAATGGTCACATACTAACAAGCACTTGGTTAATATATTTTTCATATATGCACCACATACAAAATTATCAACTATAAAAAACCACAGTCACATGCTTAAAATGTAACTCTAATTATCAATGTAACTTCAACCTTCTATGGGTGGGTAAACTAGATTATATGTAATTGACTCAAGGCCTAACTACTTGATGCCTTCCTCCATTGTATAGTCGTAATGATAGTTGACCACTATCCCTACCACATTGTATTCCATCCACTGTCATGTTTCACATATTCAAAAATTTATCAAGTGGAATAAATAGATTTCATGTTGGGTTTTTGACATCGGTTATATTATAACAGATTTTTATTTTTTTTAACATCATTTATTGAAATAACCAATATTAAAAACCTGATGTGAAGGGTTATGGAATCAGTTTTTGAAATAAATGATGTTAAAACACTTCGTATCTGGGGTTGTCACGTCATTTGTTTGAATAAAAAATGTGAAAACCCTATCATTGGTGGTTTATAATATCTATTATATAAATAAACTACTTAAAAATTCATAATGAAAAAGTTTTTAATAATATCAGTTATTTCAATAAAAAACATAAAAAATATATAAATTAATTTTTTTCACATCCTTCGTGCACAATTTTACTTTCCTAACAATAAATATATCATTTTTTATATAAATATTTTTGGATCATTCCCATAAATTTTTACTTCTCTTGAAGAAATAAATCGAACCTTACCTATTTTTTCCATTTCATACACAAACTTTCATATCATCCCTATATTATAATCTATCATTCACATATGATTTCTATCCCAAGTTTCATTTCCCACATTATTCATCATTTTTATATTCTAAATCATGATTAAATATCCATAATGATTATTTTTCTAGATTAAATGCAACATGAGGGAGAGATTTTCCTCATTGTGAAAGAATTTATCGTAATCAATGATCTTGTATAGAGGTAAAATCCATTGAATGATCTCTTTTATTCTCATTTGATATTTATTTTCCATAACTATTTATAATATCTTCAAAAAAAATTATTATTTATTGAAAATTTATTAATTATTTAGTTCTATTATTGTAAGGTATTTTTTTATCATTTCAAAATGAAATTTAACATTGGAACTAATATTTGGTTTTCAGTCATAATTTCATTATTGATTCTATGAAACAAACATGTAGGTTTATGGATTCTCTATAAATATTTTTTTTTAAAAACACATAATTTTAATATTGTTTCTTTGAAATAATAAAGTGAAAAAATCACTTTATGTGTGTTTTTTATAAGTGATGTGAAAGGATATTTTTTACTTTAGCTATTAAATAATCGATGTGAATGGTTTTATAAAATTATATTTTATATTATTTTCCAAATAATAATTTTTTTTAAAATAATCTATTTTATTTTATAAAATATGATTTTAAACATATATTTACAACATCGATTGAACAAACACCGCATTAAAAACCAACATTAACACCCCAAAAAACTGATATTAATGATGTTTTTTACAATAGTGTATCCCATCTACGTTCTACCAATCCTACCTTAGATGGTTGGTTTTTTCCTGATCCTCATCCCCATGATGATTATAATAAAATTTTACAAAACCTCTACAGATTTACCATATGGTAGCATTCCTAAGAATCCTTTGGTGGTCGATCAAACAGGGATTGAATATTCCCTCAATGCCCACTATATAAGAACATCAACAATAACCCACTCCACAGTGGAATAATAAAATTTCTACTCTGAATGTCCTCTTGGGTTTCTTCATATCCCTACTTCTAGATTCTTGGAACTCTATGACCTATCTCGCCCATGCCCATGGTTCAACTCGGTGTTCTTTGCTTCTCCAAATTCCAATTCACTATCAGTGCCGCATTTATCACTTATAAAAATGAAGTCAGTATAAAAAAATTTACATACACCTTAATAGAATGATATAACTATATTGAAATCACTATACTTTGTCAATATCATCCCTCACTAGTGTCAGGTAAAACTGTATCAAATCCTTGAACCAAATGAAAAATATATTATATATTTTTTCCTAAACCTCATGGAAAGTTTGTTTTTGTTTTTTTCACTCCTATGTCAGATATACTATGGATTACTTAGATTTGTGAGATATTCAGTCAATTATTTGGATAAATCACACCAATATTTCCCTTATCTTCACATATAACAACTTCCTAACTTCTCTACACACTCTGGTTGAACTGAATTCCTTGATGTCTCTTCTTAGGGATCATGTTAAACTCTACCTCACACTCATTCTAAGTATATATATAAGATTATAGATGTCACAAATGGGGAAATATATAATAGTTAGTGCAGCCCACTACTATTACACTTCCCCGCCACACTTATTTCTAAACCATCTGGCTCTAAGACCCCACCTACCCATGTCATATTTAAATACCAAACACATTATTCAAATATAGTATTTACTTACTTTTTTCATATAATAAGTTAAATCCCTAGGCCAGTTGAGTAGAATGACACTAAAAAGATATATAGGAAACCACCATATGGGATTTTTTCTGACACTTTTAAACCCTAATACACTTCCATTTGACAAAGAAAAATATAAATGTTATATCCTTACTAGTTCAACTATCTAGAATTGCACCAAATGACTATGTATAAAAATGATGTTTAGCCTATTTTTTATACTTTAAATCACTGAACCCTCTTAGAATTCCTAAAAATATTAGAAATCACAAGAAACACACAATTTTCATGTGATCCCTTTGTGTCTAAAATGATGAATGTGTATTATCTCATACCTCTTGGGGAAAAGAGGATCAACTAAAAATAAGTAACATAAAATACACATTTATCTAAAAAATAAACTAACTATAACAAAAAAAAGATAATAACAATTACTCTAGTAACTTGGACTTCATCCCATACTTGTGCTATCTTGGCACACAAAATGGTATCACTCTTATGTTTTAACTCATTATTAGACCTACATACTATCATTACCCAAATATTTTTGGTGACTTTATCTGACACCACTTTATTATTTCCTTTTCCTAGATAACTCT
Organism: Viscum album; assembly: GCA_963277665.1. NCBI lineage: Eukaryota > Viridiplantae > Streptophyta > Magnoliopsida > Santalales > Viscaceae > Viscum > Viscum album. The sequence goes on from OY728123.1 coordinate 2,103,956,918, forward strand.
ACTATAATTGAAATAAAGATATTTGTGACCTCAAGCATGCATCCTTGTACAATAGAGGTTACTGACTACCAGTGATGGGATAAAGAGTTTTCACGGGGAGATTATACCCATAATATCATATAAAAAAATAAGAAAAAACAAAAAAACATATAGAAAAAACAATCAGAGAATACAAAAAAATACAGACTATAATAAATATAATTCTATTTTCCAAGCATACAAATCAACTAACCACTCACCAACCTGATCACATATACTGAATAAAAAATGGAATAAAATACAAAGAGGCTCTACTACCATCCATATAGATCATTTCTGACCTCAATACAAACTATCCATTTTGACCATGTGACATTAGGCCTTTACCATACCTAAACCAATGAACATTTGGTCTACTTGGGTACTAAAGTTTTAAGGCTTCCTAAGCAGGGTGTGAGTAAAACTTAGTGAGCCACTATAAATGGTTTCCCCAACATAAAAAGTAAATATATTGTATGCATAAGTTTTCTCCACTTATCATACTCTACATGTTGTAGCGTAGCACCATGAATTGTGAAATGATATAATTTAATATCTCAAAATAGTGTAGATAGTAATAATCACATCGTTTTATTACAATTTGACTTCATTTAAATCACATACCAAAGGATTTCATAATGGTGTGAAAAATATCTTCACAATATGATCAATGCTCTCTAATTTATGTATTAACAATTCCTTTTGTGATATTTCTTCCTTAAACGTATATCTTTATCATCCTATGATTAATTATTCTGAATTATTTTTTTCCAAAAATAAATATTTTGAAAAATAAATTTTAATTTTCCAAAACTAACCATCAACTTCCTTTTAAATTTCATTTTTATCCTTTTAACTTTAAAAAACTTCACATATTGGCTAATTAAAATATCTTATATTCTATATAAAATAATTATATATCAGATTAAAAATCCTTCACATATCAAGAATATTATAAACCAGCCATATGTTGAAGTACTTTGACAATTTTAACTTAGAAAAAATATCTTTCATATTAAAAATATCGTATATGATAAAATCTAATATAGCATATAAAACTTATACATATCTCAAGAATATTTTGCATCAACTTTTTATTTTTGACTTCTAGTTTTCTTCTAATAGAAATAATCATATCTAATGAATAATAAGCATTAAGTATCATAGTAATTTATTTATTTATTCTAAATATTTAACTCCATTGTATAAAAAAACCATACACACCACATTAAGTTCTTATATTTTTTGTTTTTCTGACTTCATGAAATTAAAAACCTTATGCATCGCAAAATATTTTTCTTCTTGTAAAATTTTATCTCTTATCAATATAAAAACCTTATGCAAGTAGTAATTTTATATATTTTCAGATCCAAATATACTCATCTAAAAAAAATCCAAACAAATACAAACTTATATAAAAGTATTCCAAAAATAAAAACAACCTTCACCTAATGAAATAGAATTTATTTTATCTGAGATTGAATATTATTTATATATTTAAAAAAAATATAACATAATAAACATATCCACTCATTCTTATATAATTATACTCCACTATAAAAATTTCATAATTATAGGGAATGCTTCTTTAACTCCATATATTAGGAAAACCCCCTAGGGTCTCAAAAATATCCCTAAGGTCCCAATAATTTCCTTATATCAGATTCTTCTTGACGGTATAAAAATACCCCTTTGGATTTTATTATCATCCATTGTGCATAAATAATTGTCAAACTCATCACACTTATCTATGAATCGTTATTAAATACATCTAGGCTTATATTAGTGAACTCAATGTATAAAATAATAAAAGTGTATAATAATATCATCATGTCCATAAAATTACTTAAATACACTTCTTCCCATATTCAAACACCATCTGAGAACAAATCATCTTCAATTACTCAAAACCATTTTCACTTAAAAAAATTATTCCATGAACTTTTCTTTAAAAAATTCCAACATACATTCTCACCTGACATGTTATAAAAGTTGACATGTTGACTTCACTACTTACCCATTAAAACACTATCTAAATAAATTATTCCTCATCTATATATTAGATTCCCTAAGTTAGTTTCACTAGTATTTGATAATTAATATTCTAAAAATGTAATTTATTTAGGGGGTATTTAAAACACAAAGATTTCGGAATAAATTTGTCTAAATAAATACATTGTTCAATAGATTACTCCTCTTGTAACATGTAACTAAAATAGTATTTTGAATATTTATTATTAATAAAATTTAATAATAATAAAACATTTTCGAAATAAAAAATTATTAACCAATTAAAAATGTTTATATTTAGAGGATATATAATTAATATGATTTAATATATAAAAGGATTCCCCATTTTAAATTAATTATTTTACCTATTAATAAAATAAAATAGATTAATTTGAAAATATTAATTTGATAACATATAATTTTTCAATATATTTAATAACATATTAACACCATTAAGTTTGGAATTGGTTTGATACAGTACTAAGAACACTTATTGTTTAGAAATGTCATTTTTTGATAAAAGCATTTTTCTTTATATTTTATTTTGAAATATATATTTTATAATTTTAATTTTAAAAAATAAAATTAATTATCAAATTATAAATATTAATATTATCCTAAGGATAGTTTTTGAGATTTTTCTAAAATAACTGATTTTTAAGTAAATAGTGAAAATACAGTTTTCACAAAAACTCTAACATTACATAAGAAAGACCTATAAGTGTATAAATATTTATTTTTTTCTCTAATAAATTGAGCTATAAATACTTCATTATTAGGTTTCATAAATCCTATAATAGAATTAGTTTTTTGTGAGATACTATAGTCATCCTTGCACTGATAGATAATCATATGCTGGTTTGAAATATGAAATGTGATTCCCCTATATTTTTATTATTATGGATTCTATGTGGTGATATGCAATAAATTTCTAGAATCACATAATGTTCATCTAAATTAGGGATAATAAGACTTTACTAAATTTTATTCCATATAATTTAACATGTAATATAATAATAAGATAGGCTTTTCCATGGAAATATCAAATCAGTGGTCTATTGATTTGATACATTTAGAAAAATTTCTAGATATACTATAATCACTAGAATTAGAATCCAACAAGGCATCCCCCATTTTAAGTAGAGGATAAGTATCCATTAATTAACATGATCGACTTTTTTATCAAAATCTACTTCAATTGTGGGGATTTTATAGGTTTTTAATTATTCTATTGGCTTGGGTGGATGTTTATGTTGATTATTTTCATCAACCCCAGGTTCAATGCGCTTGTTTTATCAATTCTAATACTCAAAATTAGAGTGAGTATTTTTCAAAAAGCTGAGAATTCTCTCCATCCATTTCATTAGTTTATCTCTCTGTATCTCTTTAACATTCATGTACTTAACAAACTTATATTCAAAAAAGAATAACTTTTCCCTTAGATAAAGTAACAAAATATGATTCTTCCCACAAATTATACATTTTAAAATATGAATTTTATATCCTATATAGTTTTAATGACTTGAATTTCCATATAAATCCATTTTCTCAGCTTTTCTCCTAAACCATTAGAATAATGAGAGTCTCCACATTCCATTTCCACATTATGTTCACATCATAAACTCACTTAATTACTTAAAAAATCCCTTATATCCAATAATATTCTGAGACTTGGCTTCAAACCACTAAATAAATGATTGAACTTACCTTCATGGTCAATGATAAAACTATAGGCATACCTTTCAATTCTTGTGAGGTTTTATTTATAGATACTAATGGATATATCTTCCTTTTACTTCAACTTAGGGAATTCTCACACCATTTTTTATTAAGAGTTTGGGGAAAATATTAAATAAATAATTCCTCTTTATTATCATCCCATTTCATGGAATTTATTTCTTTCTTTGTACTTGTGTTATTTATTAGGGCCCATAATTGATTAGCTTTACCTTATAAATGATATAAAACCAAAAAACCTTTTTCATTTTTTAAGATCTATATAAAAGAAAATATATTTTCTATTATATGGATCTATTGTTTAGAAATTAGTGGGTTGGGAGACTCATTTAAGGTCCATTTTATTGGCACATGAATAACATAATAGCAAGTTACTCCTTATTGTGTTTGGAATCTCCACTTTGTATTCATTATTATTCATAAACTAGCATAGAATTGTTATGAATTTTTCCATTATATTTTAAATCCCATTAGATATATTATTTGGAAAATCTACACACTATCCATTACACTAATTATTGACTATGTTCCTCTTATTTCTAACAATTACTTTAAAAAATAGGAAAGATAGAAATGAGAAAATGTTAAATACACAAGATGAAAACTATAAACCTAAAATAAATAATACATATATGACATATATACCCCAATTTATGAATATCAATCTTTCAATCCATGTTATCCTTGGTCATAAACCTAATTAGTTCTCTAAGTGGACTAGTAATGTACTTAATCAACTATAATATTTCATTAAGAGAATGCATTTTAACCAAAGCATGTCACTCGGGTGTGTTAAACTAGGTGTCAATTTGGGCCTCTTTTTCATGTACTAGGTGGTGATTGAGTTAATATCAAACACAAACTTTTAGGGTTATTAACCTTATATATATATTTATGCTAGATCCTACATGCACTTTTAGTATCCATATTGTGATGTAATTTTTAGGATAACTATATAAATAACTATTCTATAAAAACATCAGAATGTTATCTTATACTTAGACATATCCTATAGAATTATCCCTAGGATTTTAAACAATGTTCTCTAACCATATTCCAAAAATAACTAATCTAATATCCAAAATAAATCAACCCTCCTATAATTCCAAATATTGTGATCCAAGATAAAAAAAACTTAAATAATACAATAATTTCATGATTTAGATGATATAAATCAAAAACAGTCACACAACCTATGGAAAAAAAATTTAGTGTCTTAAATATTAGCTACATAAAATCTTAATCTATAATAATTCCTCCATAATAAAAATCCTCTAGAATCCCTCATCGTATTTATATAATATATACTTATCTTAATAACCTGGGTAAAGGAAATCATAAGAAATTAGAGAGCTCAAATACTCAGTATGGGAAAATTTATCAACATGTCATCAAGGGTTAGATAAAAAAGGAGAAAAATTTGGAATAGGATAAATAATAAAGATAACATAAAACAATAATAGTTATGGATATGTCAAGATAGAATCACAAGTAATATCAAATGAATGAACATACACCATGAGAAATGTGTGTGGAATCATGAGACATTAATCATGAGTTAAGGATCATAATCACAGGTACATTATTATATAATAATAGTGTGGAATAAACATAATTATATAAACCACATGTCAAGGATACCCACCTATTCATTCATCATATAATAGGTTTGGGCTAACCACACATGTACCTTATTTTAATTTTGAAAAAACCTCTTGCATACCCCTTTATCTTGGGATAATTCTTCCCATTTACTATTTTTCATGGGATAAATCCTCATGTATACTCCTTTTTCATGGGATAAATCCCCAAATTCACCCTTTGGATTGTAATTAATATTCATGTGTACCATTGTGAGCTGATGAGACATAAACATAACACAATACATTAGAGGGTGATATAGAATTCCACCAATCATCATCCATACACATGGGTGCCACATAAAATAAATCATCATTATATCAAAAATAACATAAGGAATGAAATTCGGTTTCATTTACTTCTCAAATGGAATTTGAAATTCAATAGGGTTGTTGAACCACTTATAAGGGGGGTTCAATCGGTGGTTATCTTTTCAAAAATTTAAAACTTTATGAAATTTTATCCAATAAACTTATTAGAGTTGTTTTCCTTATCAACTTTTATAAAAATATCACAAGAATTAAAATATGAGAAAGTAAAAAAGGAACACACAATTTACAAGGTTTGGAATCAGTGTGAGAACCTACATCCTTTCTATAGTGACTTCGATTAGTCTATATAGATTCACTATAAGAAATAAGTGAATATTACTTTAATCCAACTTCTGTTATACTTCTTCTATCTTTACATTGGTATGATTATACTAACTCCTATCAATTTACAATGTTTTTCTTACAAAACTTTTCCTCAATAAAAATATGTTTAACTTTATAAATCTGATCCCCCAATTTTCATCAAGAAATATCTACCCAGTGTTCTCCATCCAAAAGTGTTTTTCCTATGTGATGGTTCTCGGTGTAGTAGAAGAATTGGTTGGTGGTAATTATATAAGAATTTATATTAATATTTACTTTACTTAAACCCCATGTGAGGATATTTAAATTTAAATTTATAATTAATTAATTTATATCTAAATAAAATAAATACCTTATCTCAGAATCCTTTCTTCAATGATGTTGTTGATCTTTCGAAATACCCTTTTCGAATTTTCTTCTTTATGATGCGAGGATCCAAGGTTATAATTCCTCTTGAGGTTATCCACACATGATCCATTCATCTATGAGAAATTACAATTAACTTCTGGGTGTTAGAACGACAAATTAATTGTCTTCATCATTTGTGTTGATCACTCATTCTTCAATCTCAAAGTAATCTCTATTGTGTTTCTTATTCTCGAGTGGAAGTAAGAAGGAGGATTAATTCAAGATAGGGAGAAGTTTATAGTGTGAAATGATTCTATTTTAACAATTTTTTTATTAACCCTATACAATAGACATAACCACATATTTATAGAGTTTTGGTTTAGGTAAAAATATTATTTAATTGTGTACTATCTTTTAAATAATATATTGGAAAATATGAAATCCCATGCCATAAAATAATTATAATATTATTATTACTTTATGGTGTGCGCCAATTTTTATAGTGATGAATATTATTTAGGATCTTGCAAATAAATTTTCATTTTTGAACATCGTCTAGGTCCATTTTAACTCCTCTACATTTATTGAATACCAAAATAAAATTATTTTATCCACTTAAATAAATATTTTATTCACAAACTAGATATTAAATATTTGATAAATATTCTATAAATAAAATAAATATTTTATTCATAGACCAATGAATATATATTGATTATATACATTAACATAATCAAATAAATTATTTATTTATAAATAAATAATTATTTGTTAACTTTTGAATATTTGAAATAAATAAAACATTAATAAAATTATTCCTCATTATTGAGAATAATATTTATTTCAAAAATTAAATTCAAATTTGATTTTTATCAAGATCAACAGAAACACTCAGTGTGTGACCTTGTTGGATTTTTTTTCATTTTCATTAGGTAGTATTTCCTAAAGTTCAAGATTTCTATCTAGTAATGGGTCACAGAATTCAATAGAAAGAAATTAATGTCACAATGATGAAAAAAATACATGAATGATCATTTTTAATACAATCCCTTTTTATTAGTATCCCATTAATCATGTGTCATATATGTTTCATTAACCTATTTTCTTGATATTTATTTATTTTACTGTTTGAAATAAGCTTCATTACACCATGTCCATGAAATTTATGTGGTAGTTATATTTCAATCAATGGGTCAAGATTTTAGTTTCTATAAATATGGAAGGTAAAATAATTGCATGACTTATCCATTAATGACATGTCAATCAAAACACACCCAATATAACCCACCTCACTACAAACATATATCATCATATTTTTTGTTAGAAAATCTAAGTGTGTGAGTCATGACATGCATTTATGATATTATTAAAGTCTAAGGAACATTACACATGCTCATAGATAGGAATGTCCAATGACACAAAATCATGTAGAATTCATATTAGCAGGTCTGTTCTCATGACAACTTATCTTGGAAATTACCAAGTGAAAACTCATGGGATGAAGTCCCATATGATTACGAGTGCTTGTACATGATGGTATACATTCAATGTTCCCCATAATAGTATGTTATCCTACCGTAGAACTATATTTTATGAATATCATCATGGAACTTGAACGTTATCATCATATTGGGAATTTATATGTATTTATCAATGCAATTGATACCCTAGGACATTATCACATCAATGTTATGTAGAGGAAAAATCAATATGTGATAAGATGTTTAAATTAATATTCACTTATTTTTATATACATGTAATCTAAAGTGAAATGTAGTTTCCTATATGAAACAGAATTCAAAAAACTCCCACTTACAATAGATCCAACTGCTAACAACCAGTTAGTTATCACTTACAAAAAAATTCTTCTAGTGAGTATGGCTACATCTACTAGGCCTATCACATTTTCATGGATAGGTTTGGAAAAAACACATGTCTTTTTAGAAAATCTAATTAGTGAAACATTACTATATTGAGAAAATCATTCAAGTAGTGATATAACCAAGTATCCACCTCATGTTCTCATGTCAGAATCTTGACATCCTAACTAAATCCATAGTCAAATCTTATCATAAAATAATAAATATCTTTATTTTGGTATAACACAAAATCAATTCAGGATGTTTCTTAAATACTTCTTAAACCACACCAGTAGCCATAATATACTTGGATATTGTGGATATGGAAATCACTAGCTATAATATGTTTTTCGTGCATATTACTAGATTCTTATTAGTGATACTAGATCAAATTAAACTAAAAAACGATAAGTGTTCAGTTTCCTTAATCACTAGTATTCTCAATTCTCCAAACATGAGGAACTCATCTAGTTTTAATTTTCAAATTACTATTGGATAGTTCTAATTAAAATTATATACAATTATGTTGGTTTTGTTTGATATTCACCTATTATTATTTATTCATCAGTTATATAAAACAATAGTACATATCATGTAAGATGAGATGAATTAATAGAACACAAGCTTGTGAATTTTTTTTAATCTCTATAATCTCTTCCTAAGTCTATGCATGTTCTATTAAAATAATTATATGACAAAAAATATAGTCTTGTATTTATTTAAACTTGTAAATTTTCAATTCACAATTAATATATATACTATGAATAAATTGGGAAAACCCATGGATATATATTATAAATCTTGTTGCATATAATATGGTTGCTACTTCAAGATATATTTGGATAAATTTTCATTCCTTGATCATAACAAACTAGTAAGACACATAATTCGTTTTCCATATGTTATCAACATATCTAATCAGAAAACTTATAGTGCTCCCTCTAACCCAATAGAGACACCTACCACTCATTCACTTCCAAATGAATATTCCATAACCACTATGAATTATTTATTCGAAAATGAATTTATACAATATGCATATCCTATTAGATTTTTTTGATGTCTTTAACCCTTTTACCTATGCTACTAGAAATATACCATAGGGTCTCTATTTTTTGTGCCATATAGATTTATTCCATAATAATTCCCCTAATATAGGTGGTCATGATGATCAATGGACCAATATGATGATCATAAAAACATGGTTTGGAAACTGTAATTCAAAAAGTATTTTAGTCTTGATGAGTGGTGAATAATCACCAACAATATCAAGTCTTAGAAACATTTAAAATGAGGGGTCCTGAATCTTGATACAGGGAGTCCATTACTTGAATTTATATATACTTGTAAACCATAGAATATTACTATTTACTTATTATTTTTATGAGTATTTTTTCTAAAGGAATAATACATGTATCTCCCACCATAGTGAATATGAACCACTTATTTGGTTATGAATTCCTATATAGTATGTGTCTCTGTAACTACTCCCACCACTAAGATCGGTGGATTCAATTATTCCTATTAAAACTCATGTGCATAAAGAGGCTTAACCTAATATGTTAAGTGAACTATCACTATATTTAAATTGATATGATTACTTTATTGAGATATAGTTGATATTGAATAATTGTTAATATCCTTAGTAGATTTAGGATCATTAACTCAAATGAACCTTTGTGTTTTGATGTTAGTTTGTAGATCATGCCAGCTTTTACCAAATGTTTTTCAATAAACACTTGTGGTAGTATTTTAATTAATTATAATCATATAACATTTTATATGATATCCATTAGAAAATATAGTTAGCATATAGTTAGTTGTTTCAATTCTATTTTTAAAATATTTCTTAAAAAGGGATAATAGAATATTTGAAATATATATAAGACTCATAAATGGTCATTCTTTCACTACCATCATATCATTGATGTATTTAAGTAAATTTGAGTAATAGATAACCTTTACTCAACATATATGATCAATGATTACTTGGATAAGATACACTATGATAAGATATCTTGGAGATTCCTTTTACCAATTACAATCATTTACTTCACTGAGAATTTCAAAAAAAATCATGAAGTATAAGAGGTTACCTTTATCATTATAATTTATCAAATGGCCATGTTAAATGAAATATAAAAAATTTATGACATACCTTTATTTAAAATTATTCTTTATCTAAAGCATGATAAGTAGTTTTTCTGTATATCCAGTATCTTAGCTCAATTGAGACAAAAATAATTTAATAGAAATAAACAAGTCAACTACTTTTCATTTTATTTGATAAATAATTATCTTTCCATATTCTAGTAAGATTATAATATTTTATATTCATCATTCATTACAATGTATATTTTTTATTAAAGATTTATTCAACCATTAGTTTAGTATTAAAGTACCATTAAAACATTTATTCAAAAAGAAATAATGTCTCTTTGTGTCTAGCTGGACAATGAGATAATTTTTTTGATAACACTTATTACAAACTTGAATCAATCCATTTTGTAATGATAAATAGTGATATCCCCTTGGATAACAAAAGAATCACCCATTCTCAACACCTTTTGAGTTCACTATATATAAATTCTATTCTTTTTCATTTTTAGTATTCAAATACATATATTTTCTAAGAATATTTTATTTAATACGCAATTGGTGAATAGAAACTTCATGAATATACCTAAAGTGGATGAAACTTATTGCTACATCAATTCATTTCAATATCTTTTCTAGTGTACATTGTTTCCAAATAATAATAAAATAACTTAGTTTTCATTCCTATAAATTTTAATATTTTGTCTCTTTGAAGAAATCCATATAGGATATTTTTTATTTAGATTATAAATTGGATCATCATCCTTTTAATTCAAACATTTCACCATAAGGGGTGGAGAAAAAAGTTTCAACATGTCATTATCTACTTGGTGAAGTATATAAAAAAGTTTCCTTATCAGCTATCTATCTTTTTTATCCATTCATGTATAATTAATGATAATCTTGGTAGTAAAGATGATAATATATGATTTGTGGATAATTTATTATCCATGTGGAAGCTCAAATTCACTAATTAATCAGTACACTGTAACATTTTGAAAGCGTGATCAGTATCTAGATTTCATTTTTCAAGTTTACAAAAATATAATGTATTAAAAATCATATTTATTTTAATCCTTATCTTTACCAAGTGAAAAAATAGGATATATTATGGTTTAAGAATCTATGTATTTATGTTTTATAATAAAATATCCATAAATAGTTGATAATATGATACGAAAGGCATATGAATCATTGTCTACATATCTCAATTAGGCATCATTGTCACCTTCAGTCACATTATGAAGTGGTAGAACTAGAATATGGGATTACAACACATAATACTATTTTTATGATAATAATGAATCACATAAATGATTATACCATATCTGAACATTTGTATTTGAAAATACATTCCCCAACTTAAGGAATGATTTCACTAATTTTTTGGTTTTTTTCATTTTTCTACAATAATTAAGATAAATGAGTAATACTTAACTTGATTAAAAATAATATGATACATAATAACAATAATAATTTTATTAAGTCTCCCACTATTTTATCAACACCCAATATCCCTCACCATTGAACATAGAATGTTTAGTTTCTAGGAAATTCTAACAGTAAAGATCTATATGTACCTTAGAATTACCCCAACAAGGTTTGATCAAGATACTTGAAGGTATGTAGGTAGTAATATCTTTTCCAACAATAGGCATACAACTTCTTGATCCATTGAGTAGACTACCCAATCCTGAAACCTTGACTTAAATTTCATCAACCCCTTCCTCCAAGTTACATCAAGTCTAGCGAGGGTTAATTCTCTTAATGTAAGATGGTTAAGTCAATCCAAAACCTTAATAAGAACTCCACATTTAAAGTAAGTGTCTCAATGAGAGTTGGTAAAAAACTTAGTTCTAATACTTTCATTCCTAATTAAATAAGGGAAGACCAAGACTAAAAAATATTTATTTTAGTGATTTTAATTTATTATGCATAAATTAATTCTTGTTTTATCCATTAAATAACTTGTTAATATTAATTAAATTTTAATTAATTAAATAACAATATTGGATAAAACATTTATGTATAATCCATTTATTTAAATCCCATCTTTTTACATTAATTCATTTATTTTTTTACAGTGTTTTTGTATCTATATAATAAAAACTTTATAACACATAAATAAATAAATAATAAATGCCCCAATCATGTTCTTATATAATGTTTGATTAATTTAGTGGATAATAAATAAAATTTTTACTTAGGGGAATAACTTCTTTTCTAGTCTTGGTATGTGTTGCAGCATTCCACCTATCCATATATGTATCACCTAAGTTGACATCATAATGATATAATCTTGAATCGCCTCCATGCATCTTGGGACACTCCCTTAATTATTAAAATTTATGAATCATAATCATATGAAGGGAAGAAAAGGATTGGTTAAATGGGATTACATAAATGACCTTGGATATGTGGGTCCTATATAATAATGGAGGGAGAGATGAATCAGAGACCATCCATTTAATTTAAAAATTAATAATTGAAAACCCATGTAGTAAATTAAATTAAATAATTTCCAAAACATATATATGTTTTGGTCAAGTTAACGATCATTCAAACATGTAAAAAATAAATAAAAATACTGAGCTAACATTCATTTCTTATTCATTATTTATTATTAATATAAAGACACATACATTAATTAATTAATTAATCAATGAATTAATTAATTCCCTTTCATTTTAATGACCATTTGAATTCATTTGGAGATAGTAATATTTATGGAATTCGTGACAAATAAAGGGTAGAACCAATTATTATATATTATTACATTGAATTAATTGATCATTAACAATTATTTAAAAGAAATATTAAATTTTCAAACACTTAAAATGGAAATCAGAGAAATAATGTTGTAATGTTACAATTATAAATTTAATGTAATTTAATTTTTCACTTTATTGGTGGACTTAATGGCCTATACTATCCAGCTACATGCTATGTACCTCAGTTTTCATGTATTGAGGTTACATGGTTGAGGATTCGGCATATCAACTCATATAGACTACATAGCATGTATATTCCAGCTAAAAGTTGTGTATACACTTTTTTGTGCTTGTAATAAACTAATGTGATTGTGTTTGTATCTAAATTTGACTATAAGACATGCACAAGCCAACTACACATCCTATATCCCTTATTCCATGTGTATTATTTTCTCACAAAATGGTCCATCATGTATTTTTGACACAGAAAATGATGAACTGTACAACATGTAGACTGCATAAACGTCATGTATATCAAAATTTCCTAAGGATTTCAATTTCACATGGTTTTACCATTTATAATGACCATACATATTTCCCAATTTATACCACTAACTGGTTTAGACTATATGGAAAATACACCAACCAAACTTTGTGTAATCCTGTATCTTGTGTGCTAGGTTGGCCCGATCTACATGTGCTATACAATAAATGAACAATCTGTAATTTACTTCTTAGTTTTTTGTATATCCTAGGACACATATAGGCTCTTTTGACATGGGTAAATGGCTTGTACTTCAGCTACATGTTGTTTAATCCAGTTTTAAAGAAAAAAATTTCACTTCTCAATGGAATATCTGGTTGTTATTTATCTGTTCTTTGGCTTTTAAGAAAATGAAAAACTAAAAAAACTTGTTTAATATATTGATAACCTATTAAGTAAAATCGGATTAAAGAAATAATAATGTCAAATTAAACATTCAACCCTGATTTTTTATAGTTAAATAATCAAATAAAAAATTATAAATACAAAATCTGACCACTATGATACACCTTGATAGTTATGGGCATAGCAGAAGCGCTAGTTGGTGGATGATATATATATATATATATATATTTAATTTCCTAAAACCCTGAGCAAGTATATATCATGTTAAATTTATAATTTTTTTAGATTTGAAGATAATAAATACCTTATCTTAGGATCCTTTATTCGATGACATTATTGATCATCCAAAAGATACCTTTTAGATTTATTTCATTATGATGTGATGTTCCAAGGTTAGAATACCTATATATTTGATCCATGTAAGCTCTTTTGATCTCTAATAAACCCCAATTGACTTCTAGGTTCTAGTTAGGTGAATCAGTTATCTTACATCATTCATTTTGATCACTCATCCTTCGATCTTAAAGGAATATCTCTTTCATATCTCATTATTGTGAGGAAGAATGAAAGATGAGGAATTCAAGATAGAGAGAGATATATATAGAGAAATCCATTGTGTGAAATTATTCTATATTTTAAGCTATTTGATTAACCCTACACAATAGATATAACCACCTATTTATAAAGTTAGGGTTTATGTTAAAATATTATTTAATTTTGTATCAACCCTTAGATAATATAATGACCATTATTATAATAAACCTTCTCTTTATTTCGCACTTAAACATAATTTATTGCATTAAATTTTACTTAATAAAACATAGAAGATCAAGAATTCTAGTGTCTTTGGGGATTAGGAACATTACATCATAACATAAAACATGAAATACACATCTTTATTGAAAACATCTTTTACATGACCACAACATTCTTTCGTACTTAGCAGTGCATGGGATAACCAGATGACGTACATAAGAAAGGGGTGAGCTATAAATATCATTAAGGGAATAAACATGGAATAACATGAGGAATACAATATATGTTATACAGTAGTAAAATCAATTTATCACAAGAAAAACATGGACATAAAGGCATGATAAATCATGATAATCATAACATAGAGATGTGGCAACAACATTTAACATGATATTAGCATGATCCAAGGCTCATTGCACAAGGAGAATTAGTAAAACCTCATTTTAAAAAAAATTTAATGATTCAACACCCATTTAACTCAATGTATCATGATACTATACATTACCCAATGCATTGGAGCGCTATCAGGGTGCACCCTTCTTAATCATTTGATTTCATGCATAAGTGTGCCACATAGATAATATAACCTGGATTCATTAACATCATAATTCATTCCCCGATTAAGAGATGTGGAATACATATATTTAAGTCCTCAATCATAAAGTACATGTTCATAAAGGTGAAAAACCTTGATAGAATAATGGGTATGGTATTCACTTCACAATGATTTTGGTATGGAAATTTTGGTGCCATTTCAGCAACATAACGGTGTCAAATATAAATTCCTAAAATGGTTTGATGAAAGAAAAAGGGTTATCTCATAATTTATACATTAAATAGACATTAAGGGGATAATGTTAAATATTATACAAACATATGGAATGGAATTTAGATACATAATAAAAAATAATTGCTTGAATAGAAATGTGGAGAGAGAAACCCCTTACAGAATTTCGACTTGGTAATAGGTGTACATGAGAGGCATTAATGAGAGATAAATGGGTATATCATCATTAAAAAATAAGAATGGAAGTATAAGGAAGGTGTAAAATCATACCGAAACATTTTTAATTGAAATTATAAGGGAATAACAATATAAGGAAACTTGGACAAAAATAACGAAGGAAAGTGAGGATTCCTTATTTGGATGTGTGATACCAAATGCTTGAGAGGGGATTCTTGGGAGATTGGGATCACCTTGGGAGGACTCTAGAGAATATAAGGAAGATATTGGATGATCTAAAATGAGTTTTAGTGAAGATAAATGTGATCTTGGGTGGGTTTATATAGGAAAGGAGAGGGAGTTCTTTATTATTTAGGTTTTGAACACTACACATTAAGATATTCAAAAACAAAAATCATCCCATGGTATTTGAACATGGTTTTTGGATAATGGTAGTGGGAAAAAATAGTATATGTCCAAGGGTCGAAAATATTAAAATATTATCCTTTATTTTGTGTAGGTGAGTCACACTCTCAAAGAAATTTTTTTAAAATGTTAAAATACTGTATAAGTTTTAGGGGGTCCACTAAAGCAACATAAAATTAATAAATTAATCTAAAATCACAATATTTTAAAGTTAAAACATATATTTTCCGAATATAACTTTTATATTATTTTATTACATTTTTATTTGGTCATTATGACGTCATAAAACACATTATATATTTATTCCGTATTTAATTTTTACCCAACAATTTGACTGTCTTAGAAAATTATGAAAAATTCACCATTGGATAATTTCGACATCCTGATTAAAAAAATAATATTTATTTTATCTAAATAATTTTCTAAATATGTGAATTTTCACTTTTAAAAAAAATGGGCATTTATTGAAAATTGACGGGTTTGGATAAATACAATTTTAAACCTTAATAAAAACTACATTTGACTTCATAAAAAATTATATGATCATTTATATTTTATAAAAATTATATAATAATAATATTTTATTAAAAAAATATTTATTCCAAAAAATCATTAATTTATCAAAATAAATTCTTTAATTAAAACTACAATTTCAATTTTTTCGTATAAAAATATAATTCTTATCAAACTGAATACTTAATCATTTATAGGGTAAAAAAATTGGTAATATAATGACAACTTATAATTAAAAGGAGTATTATTATAATTATATTATAATAACAAAATTAATAAAACCTCAATTTAATATAATAATTTATCTATTTATAAAAAGTACCATTTTACCTGAAAAATCAATTTATATAATTCATTATATTTTTAAGAAAAACCAATCTCATAAAGGAATTGATGGAATAAGAATTTAATTTATAAAATGGATTACACAAAAATTAGTTAATTCCTTGTTACATAACCCCTTATAATACTTACATAAGACCTAATGGTAAGGTGTGTGATGGTGACTGACTCTTGGGGTGGTTCAGATAACATCGCTCGGGGTGGTAATCTATATTAACTTCCACTTCTCCCTTATGAAATTCCATTCAAGCTTAACATGTTGAATCTTGTCTTGGGATTGGTCAAGAGATAATCCCGGTGGCACTACCTCCTTTTTGAGCTCCGAAAAATGAGCTTAGTACAGCTTGATTCAACTGGATGAGTCCATCCTCTCCTTTTTCTATGTCGATGGGGTTATTTTTAAAAAATTTAAATTTATATCAATTATGTGATCACTGTTAAACTGTTATATTATCAATGGTAATGGTACTTAATAGTAATTTAAACCAAATAATAATAAATAAATAAAAATTTCAAGTGTTTTCTATATCCATAATACATTTAATTAATTAAAATAAAGGGAATTTTATTCATGAATTCTTGGGTCATTACAATATTCTCCCCGTCAAAAATTTATCCCTCAAATTTTATTTTTCCTATAGTAAAATATATGTGGGTAACTCTGCCTCATCACTTCCTCCGGTTCCCACATTTCTTCTTTAAACTTGTGGATTCTCCACAACACTTTGACGAGGGGCATTATCCTATTTCGTAGAAATTTTTATCTATGGTATAATATCTTCATTGACTTCTCTTAAAAGGAGAGGTCATTCTCCAATATTACCACCTCTGGATTGAGTACATGTGATGGGTAAGGTATGTACTTCCTCAAGAGTGTTACATGGAATACATCATGTACTTGAGACTAGTTTGTTTGGAGTTCTAGTTGATTGGCCACTGATCCAATGTAATCAAGGATCTAAAAAGGGTTGATGTACCTTGGACTAAGCTTTCCCTTCCTCCTAAATTTCATAACTCTCTTCCATGGTGATATGTGAAAGAATACCATGTCTCCAACATCAAACTCTTAGTATCATTTATGATTATCATCATAGCTCTTTTTTCAACTCTGAGCAGCTTTAATGTGCTGCTGGATGGTCTTAACCTTCTCCACCATTTCTTTGACCATTTCTGGACCTAGGAGTTTTTGCTCCCCAACTTCATTCCAACATGTCAGTGTTCTTAAACTCTTCCCATAAAGGGATTCATAAGGATCCATTTGGATGATTGAGTGGAATTTATTGTTGTAAGAGAAATCAGGAATAAGAAGATGTTGATCCCATCCTCTGAAGTCCATTGATCATACCCTCAACATTTCCTCAATTGTTTGGATATTCCACTCAGATTGACCCTCAGTTTGAGGATGATAATACATAATGAAGTTTATATCATTATTTAGAGCATGTGGAAGAGTCTTCTAGAACTTAGAGGTGAATCCTAGATCTTGATTGGATACAATCGATAGTGGAACACCATGAAGCCTTAACACTTCTATGATGCATATCTGTGCTAGTTGATCCAATGAGAAATCCTCCCAAATCACAATGAAGTGTTTATTCTTTGTAAGATGATCCATAACAAACGATACAGCATTGTTTCCTTTGGATGTCTTCGGAAGTCTAGTGACAAAGTCTATGGTGATGTTCTACCATTTACATATTGGTATGGGTAGTGGTTGCATCATCCCCTTATACTTCTTATTTTCAGCCTTTAATTGCTTACATATCAAGCACTTTGATGTATACTCTGCAATCTCCTTCTTCATGTTATCCCACCAATAATGCTCTCAGATATCTTGGTATATCTTTGTGTTTCCTAGGTAAATGGAGAAATTTAAACTATGTGCATCATCCAAATGTTTATTCCGTAACTCCAGATTTTATAGAACACATAGTCTTAACCCAGATCTCACAATTCCTTCTTCATTAACATTGAACTCTAAGGATTTACCTTTTCTTATATTATCCACTTTCTTCAAGACACCCACATCATCCCTTTGAGCATCCTTTAACCTTTCCAAAAGATAGGGTTGAGAAATAATTTGTGAAAGGATTGATGATGTTCCCTTATTTATGATTCCCTTTTACATAATTATCAAATCTAAGAAGATTGGATCCTTTTCGATTCTCACTAATGATAGAATCATTGGGTCCTTTCTACTTAGAGTGTTTGCCACTTTATTTGGTTTCCCTGGATGGTAGTAAATTGAGAATTCATAGTCTTTGATCAACTTTAACCATATTCATTAGAGAATATTCATCTCTTTCGGGGTGATAATATACATGAGGCTTTTGTGATCTGTATATATTTCACACTTCCCCCCAAATAGGAAATGTCACCAAAATTTTAAATCAAAGATTATTGCAGCCAACTCCACATCATGTGTTGGATATTTTTTCTCATGTACATTCAATCGCCTTGAATTATAGGCAATTACTTTTTCATTTTTCATCAACACACATCCCAAACCCCTCTTTGAAACATCAATGAATACCACAAAATTTTCTCCACTTGTGGGTAGTGTGAGAATGGGCATAGTGATAAGCCTCCTTTTCAAATCCTTGAATCTATCTTCGCATTCATCACTCCATGAAAACTTGACTCCCTTTTGAGTGATCTTGGTAAGAGGGTTTGATAATTTTGAGAAATTTATCACAAATCAGCAATAATATCCAGCTAACCCAAGGAAGCTATAGATATCTAACATAGATGTTGGCCTCGGCCATCCCTCAATTGTATTTGTCTTGGAGGGATCCACAGATGTCCCATTGCTTGTGATGATATAACACAAGGATGAGACTTCCTTCAACCAAACTCACAGTTGTTGTACTTTTCATAGAGATTCTCCTTTCACAAGGTCTCTAGTACAGTGCATATATGCTCTTCATTCTCCTCATTGGTTTTTCAGTATATTATAATATCATTTATAAAGACTACCATAAATTTTTCTAGGTAATATCTAAAGACTCTATTCACCAAGTCCATAAATATTACTAGATAATTAGTAAGTCTTAAATGCATTACTATGAATTCATAGTGAATGTACCTTGTACAAAAATTAGTCTTAATAATATTATCCTTCATCACCCTTACTTGGTAATATTCCGACCGCAGATCCACCTTGGAGAGGTATTGTTCTCCATGTAGATGACTGAACTAGTCATCAATTTGTGGAATAGGATACTTGTTCTTTATTGTGATTTTTGTTGATCTCACAATAATCAATGCAAAGGATCATTTTAACGACCTGAAATTTTGAATAAATCTTGTTTCCAAATTTTGTGTGTTATTTTATTTTTTTATACTCAACAAAACTGTTTCATTTGATAACATGAGTATAATTAAAATGAGACTATTGGGTTTTGACTGTTATATGACCATTGGTCAATATGACCGCTAGAAACTAAACATTTCGATATTTGTCTCTAAATACAAGTGATCTTGGTTAATTAATATAGAAAGAAGATTCGATGGCCTCACCCAGTAGTCTTGTACCGATCGAAGCCCATATAACTGAACTTGGGAAGGAGGTAGCACCAATGGTATTTTCTCTAGACCAAACCCAAGCCGAACTTCATCGTGTAAAGCTAGAACGGAATCGACTTCGCGAGAAGTTCAAACTGATAGAAATTACTACTCGTGCGATGTTGGTCGAGCCTCCCTCGGGTTATCTCACCTTATCACACCTTACACTTAGGCCCTATGCTGGTGTGATAAGGGGCTATGTAAGGTGACTATAACTGCCTTGTGTAATCCTTTGTTTTAAATAAAAATTTTGATTTCTTCTTATGATGAAGTTTATGAATTTTCAAATGTCCGGATAAATATAGTATGCATATTTTTGGTGAATTTTAGAGAAAGTATATTTTAAAAAAAATGTTTATGTAAACCTTAAATAATTAAAAATGTGTAATGATTTTCAAAAAATGGTCTTCTACAATTATGTTCAGTACGAAATTTAGAGTCTAATAAGATCAACTTAATTTTTGATGAAGAGTAAATTATGAATAGTGATTTTATGCTTAGGATTAGTAATGTGACCAAATGGATTAGTAATCTCACTTAAATAAAGCATTAATATAATCTAGGCACCTTGATTAAGTAATGTGATTCAATAAAATGGTTAAATAACGGTTTCATAAATTATTAGTCAAGTATTAGTTTTTTTAGGTGAATAGTGTTTTTTAATTAAAAATTTAATTAATAATATTTAGAAAATTATTTTTATAAAATGGATTTCATTTTTGAACTAAGAGCATCGATATTATGTTAAGGTAATTTTTGGGGATTTTTCTGAGAAAAATGAATTTTCAGTTAATAGTGTATTTATTTAAAAATTAAATTAAAAATATTTAGAAAAATATTTTTATGGAGTTCATTTTTGAAATCAGAGCATCGATATTTGGTTAAGCTGAAATTTTGGAATTTTTCTGAGCAAGTTGAATTTTCGATGAATTGTGAAAATACGGTTTTTAAGTTACGGGTGTTTAATGACATCATTAAATGATGTATTAAGTATGTAATCTGTATGGTCGACTTATGAATAGTAAGATAAGGTATGAGGTATCCCAAGTGGACAATACCATGGGAAAATACCATGGGCAAGCCCATGGTTTTGAGAAAACAACTAATGAGGTGTCCCTTGGCCATTAATGCCTTGTCCCCTCACTTTCCCTATAAATACCAAGTCATCCTCTCATCCATTCGACTCCCAACTCTTCCCCAACGAATCTATGGTATCATTACCTCCCAAGGATTACTTCAAAGGTTCCCCCAAGGCCTCAAGGTCCCAACCTTTGAGTTTTAAGAGTTACATTTTAAGGTAAGGGATCCAAACTCTATCTTTCTTTTCAAATGCTCTCTTTTAAGTCATTTCTTTTATGCTCTATGTTCTTATATTAGAGGATGTTCTTTTATATTCCACTTACTTCCCTTTTCATTTTCATATAATGAGAGATCCCCTATTACTCTCATTATTTAGTTTTATGAATGTTTAAGTGTCGTCATTAGGATGCCGAAATTTTTGTAACGGATTCTTTCTCCCTTCTCTTTTTTCAAGATCTATTTTCATGTAAAGTCTTTCAAGTTCCTTTTTATTATGTTGGGGTGTGATCTCTATATCTATCATACTGATATTTTGTGATCATATGATGAGAGACCCCATTTGATATCTTCAATTCAGTATTTTTAAGTTTTAAGTGGCGTCGTTAGGCTGCCGAATTTTTAAGTGGTTATTTCACCCTTCTCGTTTTGAAGTTCTACTTCCATGTCAAGTATTTCAAGTTCCTTTTTATTATGTTGGGGTATGATCTATATATCTATCATACTGATATTTTATGATCATATGATTAGAGACCTCATTTTATCTCTTCAATTTAGTATTTTGATGTTTTAAGTGACGTCGTTAGGCTGCCGAATTTTTAAGTGGTTCTTTCACCCTTCTCATTTTAAGTTCTACTTTCATGTCAAGTCTTTCAAGTTACTTTTTATTATTTTGGGGTATGATCTCTATATCTATCATACTTATCGTTTATGATCATATGATGAGAGACCAATTTGATCTCTTCAATTCAGTATTTTGAAGTTTTAATTGGCGTCGTTAGGCTGCCGAATTTTTAAGTGGTTCTTTCACCCTTCTCATTTTGAAGTTCTACTTTCATGTCAAATCTTTCAAGTTCCTTTTTATTATGTTGTGGTATGATCTCTATATCGGTCATACTAATATTTTATGATCATATGATGAGAGACCCCATTTTATCTCTTCAATTCAGTATTTTGAAGTTTTAAGGGACGCCGTTAGACTGCCGAATTTTTAAGTGGTTTTTTCACCCTTCTCGTTTTGAAGTTCTACTTTCATGTCAAGTCTTTAAAGTTCCTTTTTATTATGTTTGGGTATGATCTCTATATCTATCATACTGATATTTTATGTTCATATGATGAGAGACCCTATTTGATCTTGTCAATTCATTTTTTTAAGTTTAAGTGACGTCGTTATGCTGTCGAATTTTCATAAGAGAAATCTTTTTTTGTCTTCCTTCTATGTTTTTCATTTAATATTGTATATATTTCAAATTTCATTACCATATTCTTATACCCTTTATATTCTGTCCCCCTACTGTTATATGGATCATTTATGAGTGGGTGACTCATGTCCCCTCTCTTTTCAATGTTTTCTAAAGCCCCGAAACATAGTCGTTATGCTGCAGAATTTCCGTCTCAAAATGTCTCTCTCTCTTGTTCTAAAGTTCTTTTATTTTATTAAGTGAATACTCAAAGCTATCTCTTCTATAGGGGTATTCACATATATACCAAAATATTCTATTTTAAATTCTGGGATTTACATACATGAGACCCACCTTCCTTTTCTGTGGGTTTTAAAGTGACACAAAGATCATGTCTTTAAAGCAGTTTTTTTAAAACGTTATGATTATGAAATGAAACCCATTCCTTTTATGATATATGGGTTGTTTATGAAATTATTGCTGATGATATATGTGGATCACATGATAGTAAATACATGTCAAGCGTGCGCCCTGATAGGGCTCCAATGCATTGGGTAAAGACTTCATCTCTAGAGATGACTATTTTTAACGATGCCCTGGTGAATAACCTTGGTAATTTTTAATGACACCTTGGGTATGGACCTTCGTGAAACAGAAATGATTGTCAATATTAAATGTTGTAGCCACATCTTCAAGTTATGAAAAATGTTATTTTTATTATGATATGCCTCATGATTTCTTTCTCATGCCTTCAAGTTCTTTTTCATGACATTGTTGATGTATCTCAAGTTCACATGTTAAATGTTTCCCATTGTTTCCCTTACTGGGTCTTCTGCTCACCCTTTCTTTTGATGTATGTACCCAGGTTATGAGATGCAAAAATGAACCTAGGATGAACATAAGGAGAATAATTTCAAGTGTTTAAGAATAATGTTTTTTTATTACATCTATTAAGTTCCTAGTTTCCAAGACACTAAACCTTAATGATCCTCAGTTTTGTAAAATGTAATGAAAAGTTATGTTATAAAAAGGCGGGATGCTATAGTTGGTATCAAAGGATGGTTTAGTTATTTGTATAAATTAGGATATTAAAACTCTAGTAAGAAACCTATAGAAAATTTGAAATATAGGAAATCTTCCTGGTATTTTGGTGAGTATTGAGTAAGGGATTGCCAAACAAATATATCCCTGTCTGGATACGACCAGGTAGAGGTGGCTCTGGTACAGATGTACATAGGGTTAAAACCTGAAAACACCACTTTGAGCGAGACTCGAATGGGAACTGGTACACGACAACGGGCCTTTCTGCACTCTTGGTTACGACACTCCCGGGGGATATGCTTTTGTAAATTCATAAGCTTAGTATGAACCATTATTAAAGGGACAAGGATAAAATAAAATAAAGATTCACATAAGAATATATGTTCACAGATAACCTAGATTGGAACCTAGGGTATCACAAGTTAGGGTATACTTTCCTTCTACAAGTTTATCCTTCCATGCTTAAAGTTTCCTTTTAATGATTATTGGCTAAGTATTTAAGCCCCCTAGTTATACGTTCTTTTCTTAGTTAATGGCGGGAAATAGAAGAGCATGTCCCAACGACCAATGTGATAGGAAATGTGACGATTTCCATATTAATATGACAGAGATGATTAGGGGATTAAAAGATTATTATTATTTTGGAAGACGTTCACTATTTTGGAAACCCTATTTGATCAAGGTAAATAGATTACTACGGTATTTTCTTTGAGGAATAAAGGTTGACTTATATTTTGAAGAATCGATGAATTTAAGGTGAACTTATGGTAATATAGGTTACTTATGGAAATGATTAACCTATCTAGGGTAAAATATGTTTAGGTTAGCTACTTTTGTTATAAGATGTTAGGAGTGGTTGATGTTGTTTGGAGATGAACGATGAAGTTTATTTTGGAAGACAATGTTATCAAATCCTTCTTGTATTTTGGTTTCAATCTTAGTTGGGTTTATTTTAAGGAATTTTAAGGACAGTTATTTATGGAATGGTCTATGATGAACTCTGGGTAGTACCGTGGAACTTTGAAGATTTAAAAGTAGTTTCCCTTCCTATGGGATTCTTTCTTTTTGAAGAGTTGTTGTATCTTACCCCTTGTGTTTTTGGGATAATGCTTAAAGATAGAAGAAATAGATAGTTAATTATTTGTGGATTATGTGATTCTATAGAAGATTATTCTTGTATTTCGATGAGACCAAGTAGTTTTGAATGCTCATCATTTGGAGAAAAGATTAGTTTTGGTAGAAACTTGTTAAAAGATGAAACTCTACTTGAAGGTAAATATATTTCCTTGTGTTTTTATTCTATGTAATAAATGAATTTCTCAAAATTATGAAAAGGAACGTAAAACAAAAATGTTGACCGTTAACATTTCCTACTGGGAAATCAAATACCGTTTAACCCATCATAAGTTTGTGATTTTCTTGTTATTAACTTTCTCTTAATCATGTTTTCTATCACTCTCCCTTAGAACGTGACCCTTTGTTTTTTCCTCCATGTCCATGTTTTCCTACATGGAATCCTAGTATGGGTTAACTCGGGTGACCTTTTTACTTCCCTTCCTTTCTTTTAAAGTAATAGTTTTACTGACTCCTTTTCCAGTGTGGGACTTTCAATGAAATTTTAAAACCCAATTTTAAAAATTGTGAGGACGCAATTCCTTAAGGGGGGGAAGATTGTAACAACCCGAAATTTTGAATAAATCTTGTTTCCTAATTTTGTGAGTAATTTTATTTTTTTATACTCAACAAAACTGTTTCATTTGATAACATGAGTATAATTAAAATGAGACCATTGGGTTTTGACTGTTATATGACCATTGGTCAATATGACCGCCAGAAACTAAACATTTTGATATTTGTCTTTAAATACAAGTGATCTTGGTTAATTAATATAGAAAGAAGATTTGATGGCCTCACCCAGTATTCTGGTACTGATCGAAGCTCATCTAACGGAACTTGGGAAGGAGGTAGCACCAATGGGCTTTGCTCTGGACCAAACCCAAGTCGAACTTTATCGGGTAAAGCTAGAATGGAATCGCCTTCTTGAGAAGTTCAAACTGATTGAAATTACTACTCGTGCGATGTTGGTCGAGCCTCCCTCGGATTCTCTCACCTTAGCACACCTTACACTTAGGTCCTATACTGGTGTGATGAGGGGATATATAAGGAGACCATAACTGCCTTGTTTAATCCTTTGTTTTAAATAAAAATTTTGATTTCTTCTTATGATGATGTTTATAAATTTTTAAATGTCCAGATAAATATAGTATGTATATTTTTGGTGAATTTTAGAGAAAGGATATTTTAAAAAAAATGTTTATGTAAACCTTAAATAATTAAAAATGTGTAATGATTTTCAAAAAATGGTCTTCTACAATTATGTTCAGTACGAAATCTAGAGTCTAATAAGATCAACTTAATTTTTGATGAATAGTAAATTATGAATAGTGATTTTTTTCTTAGGATTAGTAATGTGACCAAATGTATTAGTAATCTCACTTAATTAAAGCATTAATATAATCTAGGCACCTTGATTAAGTAATGTGATTCAATAAAATGGTTAAATAACGATTTCATAAATTATTAGTCAAGTATTATTTTTTTCAGGTGAATAGTTTTTTTAAATTAAAAATTTAATTAAAAATATTTATAAAATTATTTTTATAAAATGGATTTCATTTTTGAACTCAGAGCATCGATATTATGTTAAGGTGATTTTTGGGGATTTTTCTGAGAAAAATGAATCATCGGTGAATAGTGTATTTATTTAAAAATTAAATTAAAAATATTTAGAAAATTATTTTTATGGAGTTTATTTTTGAAATCAGAGCATCGATATTTGGTTAAGGTGAAATTTTGGTATTTTTTTGAGAAAGTTGAATTTTCGATGAATAGTGAAAATACAGTTTTTAAGTTACGGGTGTTTAATGACATCATTAAATGATGTATTAAGTATGTAATTTATATGGTAGACTTATGAATAGTATGATAAGGTATGAGGTGTCCCAAGTGGCCAATACCATGGGCAAATACCATGGGCAAGCCCATGGTTTTTCCAAAACCACTAATGAGGTGTCCCTTGGCCATTAATGCCTTGTCCCCTCACTTTCCCTATAAATACCAAGTCATCCTCTCATCCATTCGACTCCCAAATCTTCCCCAACGAAGCTATGGTCTCATTACCTCCCAAGAAGTCCTTACAAGATGCCCCCAAGCCCTCAAGGTCCCAACCTTTTAGTTTTAAGAGTTACATTTTAAGGTAAGGGATCCAAACTCTATCTTTCTTTTCAAATGCTCTCTTTTAAGTCATTTCTTTTATGCTCCATGTTCTTATGTTGGAGGATGTTCTTTTATATTCGTCTTACTTCCCTTTTCATGTTCATATAATGAGATATCCCCTCTTACTATCATTATTTAGTTTTATGAATGTTTAAGTGGCATCGTTAGGCTGCCGAACTTTTTGTAACGGATTCTTTCTCCCTTCTCTTTTTTCAAGATCTATTTTCATGTAAAGTCTTTAAAGTTCCTTTTTATTATGTTGGGGTGTGATCTCTATATCTATGATACTGGTCTTTTATGATCATATGATGAGATACCCCATTTGATCTCTTCAATTCCGTATTTTGAAGTTTTAAGTGGCGCTGTTAGGCTGCCGAATTTTTAAGTGGTTCTTTCACCCTTCTCATTTTGAAGTTCTACTTTCATGTCAAGTCTTTAAAGTTCCTTTTTATTATGTTGGGATATGATATCTATATATATAATACTGATCTTTTATGATCATATGATTAGAGACCCCATTTGATCTCTTCAATTCAGTATTTTGAAGTTTTAAGTGACGCCGTTAGGCTGCTGAATTTTAAGTGGTTCTTTCACCCTTCTCGTTTTGAAGTTCTACTTTCATGTCAAGTCTTTCAAGTTCCTTTTTATTATGTTGGGGTATGATCTATATATCTATCATACTGATATTTTATGATCATATGATGAGAGACCACATTTGATCTCTTCAATTCAGTATTTTGAAGTTTTAAGTGGCGTCTTTTGGCTGCCGAATTTTTAAGTGGTTCTTTCACCCTTCTCGTTTTGAAGTTCTACTTTCATTTCAATTCTTTCAAGTTCCTTTTTATTATGTTGGGGTATTATCTCTATATCTATCATACTGATATTTTATGATCATAAAATGAGATACCCCATTTGATCTCTTCAATTCAGTATTTTCAAGTTTTAAGTGACGTTGTTCTGCTGTCGAATTTTTAAGTGGTTCTTTCACCCTTCTCGTTTTGAAGTTCTACTTTCGTGTCAAGTCTTTAAAGTTACTTTTTATTATGTTAGGGTATGATATCTATATCTATCATACTTATCTTTTATGTTCATATGATGAGAGACCCTATTTTATCTCGTCAATTCATTTTTTTAAGTTTAAGTGACGCCGTTAGGCTGCCGAATTTTCATAAGAGAAATCTTATTTTTGTCTTCCTTATATGTTTTTCATTTCATATGGTATATATTTAAAATTTCATTACCATGTTCTTATACCCTTTATATTCTGTCCCCCTACTGTTTTATGGATCATTTATGAGTGGGTGACCCATGTCCCCTCTCTTTTCAATGTTTTCTAAAACCCCGAAACATAGTCATTATGCTACAGAATTTCCGTCTCAAAATGTCTCTCTCTCTTGTTATAAAGTTCTTTTATTTTATTAAGTGAATACTCAAAGATCTCTCTTCTATAGGGGTATTCACATATATACCAAAATTTTCTATTTTAAATTCTGTGATTTACATACGTGAGACCCACCTTCCTTTTCTGTGGGTTTTAAAGTGACAAAAAGATCATGTCTTTAAAGCAGTTTTTTTAAAACGTTATGATTATGAAATGAAACCCATTCCTTTTATGCTATATGGGTTTTTTATGAAATGATTGATGATGATATATGTGTCTCACATGATATTAAAAACATTTCAAGGGTGCTCCCTGATAGCACTCCAATGCATTGGGTAAAGACTTAATCTCTAGAGATGACTATTTTTAACGACGTCTTGGTGAATAACCTTGGTAATTTTTAATGACACCTTGGGGATGGACCTTGGTGAAACAGAAATGATTGTCAATATTAAATGTTGTAGCCACATATTCAAGTTATGAAAAACATTATTTTTATTATGATATGCCTCATGATTTCTTTCTCATGCCTTCAAGTTCTTTTTCATGACATTGTTGATGTATATCAAGTTCACATGTTAAATGTTTCCCCTTGTTTCCCTTACTGGGCCTTCTGCTCACCCTTTCTTTTGATGTATGTACCCAGGTTATGAGATGCAGAAATGAACCTAGGATGAACATAAGTAGAATCATTTCAAGTGTTTAAGAAGAATGTTTTTTTGTTACATTTATTAATTTCCTAGTTTCCAAGACACTAAACCTTAAAGATCCTCGGTTTTGTAAAATGTAATGAAAAGTTATGTTATAAAAAGGTGGGATGCTATAGTTGGTATCAAAGGATGGTTTAGTTATTTGTGTAAATTAGGATATGAAAACTCTAGGAAGAACCCTATAGAAAATTTGAAATATAGTAAATCTTCCTGGTATTTTGGTGAGTATTGAGTAAGGGATTTCCAAACAAATACATCCCTGTCTGGATACGACTAGGTAGAGGTGGATCTGGCACAGATGTACATAGAGGTAAAACCCGAAAACACCGCTTTGAGTGAGACTCGAACGGGAACTGGTACAGGACAACGGGTCTTTCTGCACTCTTGGTTACGACACTCTCGGGGGATATGCTTTGGTAAATTCATAAGCTTAGTAAGAACCATTATTAAAGGAACAAAGATAAAATAAAATAAAGATTCACATAAGAATATATCTTCATGGATAACCTAGATTGGAACCTAGGGGATCACAAGTTAGGTTATACTTTCCTTCTACAAATTTATCCTTCCATGCTTAAAGTTTCCTTTTAATGATTATTGGCTAAGTATTTAAGCCCCCTAATTATATGTTCTTTTCTTAGTTAATGGCGGGAAATGGAAGAGCATGTCCCAATGACCAATGTGATAGGAAATGTGACGATTGCCATATTAATACGACAGAGATGATTTGGGGATTAAAAGTTGATTACTATTTTGGAAGATGTTCACTATTTTGGGAACCCTATTTGATCGAGGTAAATAGATTACTACAGTATTTTCTTTGAGGAATAAAGGTTGACTTATATTTTGAAGAATCGATGAATTTAAGGTGAACTTATGGTAATATAGGTTACTTATGGAAATGATTAACCTATCTAGGGGAAAATATGTTTAGGTTAGCTACTTTTGTTATAAGATTTTAGGAGTGGTTGATGTTGTTTGGAGATGAACGATGAAGTTTATTTTGGAAGACAATGTTATCAAATCCTTATTGTATTTGGGTTTCAATCTTAGTTGGGTTTATTTTGAGGAATTTTAAGGACAGTTATTTATGGAATGGTCTATGATGAACTCTGGGTAGTACCGTGGAACTTTGAAGATTTAAAAGTAGTTTCCCTTCTTATGGGATTCTTCCTTTTTGAAGAGTTGTTTTATCTTACCCCTTGTGTTTTTGGGATAATTCTTAAAGATATAAGAAATAGATAGTTAATCTTTTGTGGATTATTTGATTCTATAGAAGATGATTCTTCTGTTTCGATGAGACCAAGTAGTTTTGAATTCTCATCGTTTGGAGAAAAGATTAGTTTTGGAAGAAACTTGTTAAAGGATGAAACTCTACTTGAAGGTAAATATATTTCCTTGTGTTTTTATTCTATGTAGTAAATGAAGTTCTCAAAACTATGAAAAGGAACGTAAAACAAAAACGTTTTCTATTAACGTTTCCTACTGGGAAATCAAATACCATTTAAACCATCATAAGTTTGTGATTTTCTTGTTGTTAACTTTCTCCTAATCATGTTTTCTATCACTCTCCCTTAGAACTTGACCCTTTGTTTTTTCCTCTATGTCCATGTTTTACTACATGGAATCCTAGTATGGGTTAAATCTGGTGACCTTTTTACTTCCCATCCTTTCTTTTAAAGTAATAGTTTTACTGACTCCTTTTCCGGTGTGGGACTTTTAATGAAATTTCAAAACCCAATTTTAAAAATTGCGAGGATGCAATTCCTTAAGGGGGGAAGATTGTAACGACCTGAAATATTGAATAAATCTTGTTTCCTAATTTTGTATGTTATTTTATTTTTTTATACTCAACAAAACTGTTTCATTTGATAACATGAGTATAATTAAAATGAGACCGTTGGGTGTTGACTGTTATATGACCATTGGTCAATATGGCCGCTAGAAACTAAACATTTTGATATTTGTCTCTAAATACAAGTGATCTTGGTTAATTAATATAGAAAGAATATTTTATGGCCTCACCCAGTAGTCTTGTACCGATCGAAGCCCATCTAACAGAATTTAAGAAGGAGGTAGCACCAATGGGCTTTGCTCTGGACCAAACCCAAGACGAACTTTATCGTGTGAAGCTAGAACGGAATCACCTTCGCGAGAAGTTAAAACTGATAGAAATTACTACTCGTGCGATGTTGGTCGAGCCTCCCTCGGATTCTCTCACCTTAGCACACCTTACACTTAGGTCCTATACTGGTGTGATAAAGGGATATGTAAGGAGACCGTAACTGCCTTGTGTAATCCTTTATTTTAAATAAAAAATTTAATTTCTTCTTATGATGAAGTTTATAAATTTTCAAATGTCCGGATAAATATAGTATGCATATTTTTGGTGAATTTTAGAGAAAGGATATTTTAAAAAAAATGTTTATGTAAACCTTAAATAATTAAAAATGTGTAATGATTTTCAAAAAATGGTCTTCTACAATTATGTTCAGTACGAAATTTAGAGTCTAATAATATCAACTTAATTTTTGATGAATAGTACATTATGAATAGTGATTTTATGCTTAGGATTAGTAATATGACCAAATGGATTAGTAATCTCACTTAAATAAAGCAATAATATAATCTAGGCATCTTGATTAAGTAATCTGATTCAATAAAATTGTTAAATAACGGTTTCATAAATTATTAGTCAAGTATTAGTTTTTTAGGTGAATAGTGTTTTTTAATTAAAAATTTAATTAAAAATATTTATAAAATTATTTTTATAAAATGGATTTCATTTTTGAACTTAGATCATCGATATTATGTTAAGGTAATTTTTGGGGATTTTTCTGAGAAAATGAATTTTCGGTGAATAGTGTATTTATTTATAAATTAAATTAAAAATATTTAGAAAATTATTTTTATGGAGTTCATTTTTGAAATCAGAGCATCGATATTTGGTTAAGGTGAAATTTTGGGATTTTTCTGAGAAAGTTGAATTTTCGATGAATAGTGAAAATACAGTTTTTAAGTTACGGGTGTTTAATGACATCATTAAATGATGTATTAAGTATGTAATCTATATGGTCGAATTATGAATAGTAATATAAGTTATGAGGTGTCCCAATTGGCCAATACTATGGGAAAATACCATGGTCAAGCCCATGGTTTTTCCAAAACCACTAATGAGGTGTCCCTTGGCCATTAATGCCTTGTCCCCTCACTTTCCCTATAAATACCAAGCCATCCTCCCATACATTCGACTCCAAACTCTTCCCCAACGAAGATATGGTCTCATTACCTCCCAAGGAGTCCTTAAAAGGTGCCCCCAAGCCCTCAAGGTCCCAACCTTTGATTTTTAAGAGTTACATTTTAGGGTAAGGGATCCAAACTCTATCTTTCTTTTCAAATGCTCTCTTTTAAGTCATTTATTTTATGCTCCATGTTCTTATATCGGAGGATGTTATTTTATATTCCTCTTACTTCCATTTTAATGTTCATATAATTAGAGATCCCCTATTACTCTCATTATTTAGTTTTATGAATGTTTAAGTGGCGTCGTTAGGCTGCCGAAATTTTTGTAACGAATTCTTTCTCCCTTCTCTTTTTTCAAGATCTATTTTCATGTAATGTCTTTCAAGTTACTTTTTATTATGTTGTGGTGTGATCTCTATATATATCGTACTGATCTTTTATGATAATATTATGAGAGACCACATTTGATATCATCAATTCAGTATTTTGAAATTTTAAGTGGCGTTGTTAGGCTGCCGAATTTTTAAGTAGTTCTTTCACCCTTCTCGTTTTGAAGTTCTACTTTCATGTCAAGTCTTTCAAGTTCCTTTTTATTATGTTGGGGTATGATCTCTATATCTATCATACTTATCTTTTATTATCATATGATGAGATACCCCATTTTATCTCTTCAATTCAGTATTTTGAAATTTTAAGTGACGCTGTTAGGCTGCCAAATTTTTAAGTGGTTCTTTCACACTTCTCGTTTTGAAGTTCTACTTTCATGTCTTGTCTTTCAAGTTCATTTTTATTATGTTGTGGTATGATATCTATATCTATAATACTGATCTTTTATGATCATATTATGAGAGACCCCATTTGATCTCTTCAATTCAGTATTTTGAAGTTTTAAGTGGCGTCGTTAGGCTGCTGAATTTTTAAGTGGTTCTTTCACCCTTCTCGTTTTGAAGTTCTACTTTCATGTCAAGTATTTCAAGTTCCTTTTTATTATGTTGGGTTATGATATCTATATCTATCATACTTATCTTTTATGATCATATGATTAGAGACCCAATTTTATCTCTTCAATTCAGTATTTTGAAGTTTTAAGTGACGTCGTTAGGCTGCCAAATGTTTAAGTGGTTCTTTAACCCTTCTCGTTTTGAAGTTCTACTTTCATGTCAAGTATTTCAAGTTCCTTCTTATTATGTTGGGGTATTATCTCTATATCTATCATACATATCTTTTATGTTCATATGATTAGAGACCCTATTTGATCTCGACAATTCATTTTTTGAAGTTTAAGTGACGTCGTTAGGCTGCCGAATTTTCATAAGAGAAATCTTATTTTTTTCTTCCTTATATGTTTTTCATTTCATATGGTATATATTTCAAATTTCATTAAAATTTTCTAATACCCATTATATTCTGTCCCCTACTGTTTTATGGATCATTTATGAGTGGGTGACCCATGTCTCCTCTCTTTTCAATGTTTTCTAAAACCCCGAAACATAGTCATTATCCTACAGAATTTCTGTCTCAAAATGTCTCTCTATCTTGTTCTAAAGTTCTTTTATTTTATTAAGTGAATACTCAAAGATATATCTTCTATAGGTTTATTCACATATATACCAAAATGTTCTATTTTAAATTCTAGTATTTACATATATAAGACCCACCTTCCTTTTCTGTGGGTTTTAAAGTGACACAAAGATCATGTCTTTAAAACAGTTTTTTTAAAACGTTATGATTATGAAATTAAACCCATTGATTTTATCCTATATGGGTTGTTTATGAAATGATTGATGATGATATATGTGGATCACATGATAGTAAATACATGTCAAGGGTGCGCCCTGATAGTGCTCCAATGCATTGGGTAAAGACTTAATCTCTAGAGATGACTATTTTTAACGATGCCTTGGTGAATAAACTTGGTAATTTTTAATGACACCTTGGGGATGGACCTTGGTGAAACAGAAATGATTGTCAATATAAAATGTTGTAGCCACATCTTCAAGTTATGGAAAATGTTATTTTTATTATGATATGCCGCATGATTTCTTTCTCATGCCTTCAAGTTCTTTTTCATGACATTGTTGATGTATCTCAAGTTCACATGTTAAATGTTTCCCCTTGTTTCCCTTACTGGGCCTTCTGCT
Source organism: Viscum album (assembly GCA_963277665.1). Lineage (NCBI taxonomy): Eukaryota > Viridiplantae > Streptophyta > Magnoliopsida > Santalales > Viscaceae > Viscum > Viscum album. The sequence goes on from OY728123.1 coordinate 2,103,991,676, forward strand.
CACCCTTTCTTTTAATGTATGTACCCAGGTTATGAGATGCAGAAATGAACCTAGGATGAACATAAGGAGAATCCTTTTAAGTTTTTAAGAAGAATGTTTTTTGGTTACATGTATTAAGTTACTGGTTTCCAAGACACTAAACCTTAAAGATCCTTAGTTTTGTAAAATGTAACGAAAAGTTATGTTATAAAAAGGCGGGATGCTATAATAATTGACCTATCCTTCTTCTTGACAAAGAGGAATGGTGTACCCCATGGTGAAGCACTTGGTCATATAAACCCTTTATCTATATTCTCCTGTAGTTGATTATTTAGTTCATAAAGCTTCATAACATCCATTATATATGGAGTCTTGGATATTGTAAATTCCCTAGGTATAATACCATTCAAGAATTCAACATCTCTTCTAGGAGGAAGACCAGACAATTCCTCGGGAAACACTTTAGTGAATTCCTTTACAATAGTCATGTCTTAAAGAATGGTTGATTCCTTATAATCAATCATATGAGCAAGATATGTGTTCTAATAGGGCTGTAGTATCTATTCTTGAGATGATGGTGCTAAATAAGATTCATCCTCCTCCTTGCACTTGTATAGAATTTTGGGGGTCGATTCACCAGATGGAGAGGGATTTCCCTCTCATATCAATTTATGTTGTATCTATATAGGGAAATCCAATCCATGCTAAGAATTGCATCAAATTTCCTCAGAGTGAGTATGATGAGGTTCATAGGGAAGTTCAATAAAAAAATTGTGAGAAGGGAGGAGTTATATTCTTGGGGTGTAATAATTTCCCCATTTTCTATTCTCACCAACATCTATACTTCCATGATTTATGGTGGTGTTAGTATTTTTCTACTAAACTTTTGGGATATAAAAGAATGAGTAGAACCAGAATCAAAATTTATATTCACTGTTCTTGAAGGAATAACTATCATAACTATCACCACTTCATTGTCAAGATTCGCTTTGGGTAGTGATGGAAAAATCTTGCCCTTAAATCCTTGGAGGTTGTTGGTTGCATAAAAAAAACCCTTGGATTATGGAATTGGTTTGAAAAGTTTCCTAGTTATTTAGAGTTGTATAAATAAACAATGCATTGAGGGTTGAGTGGAGAATTCATCTCTTATGACACTGCAGCGGGTTTTCCTTGTCGTCAATTAATGTCGATCTACACCTAAAGCATTTCCTCATCCCCTTTAGTCAATTTATAGGGTGCTTATTCTTCACCTTTTGCAAGTGGGGTGCTAGAATTTCTTAGAACCATTATATTTATCCATCAGATCGCTAGAATTAATGTCCACTTTCCACTTCTTATCCCCATGATACCCATGAGATTCACCAATATCCATTTCGAATTTTAGGGCTCATTGGACAATTTTTTTCAAAGCTATCAATGTCAATGATTGATGGGGATTTCCATAAGCTTGATTTTATCCCACCAATGAAGCGGTCAACTATGAATTCGGGGGTAAAACCAAAGATAGAGTCATATCGTGCAAGCCTTATGAAGTATGCCTTGTGCGCTCTGTTGGATTCATCATCTTTTTTCTTGAGGGAAAGGAAGTCATTTTCCATCTTAAGTCGGAGGGTGTGCGGAAAATATTTATTAAAAAACATTTTCTATAAATCCTTCCATTCTAACGCCTTGATCTCTTCTTTAGGCTTCATATTTTTGATCAATTTCCACCATTGATCAGCTTCACCCTCCATATGATAATAATCCATAAGAACCCTCTCTTGTTCATAACATTGAAGGATTAATAAGATCTTTTCAATGGAGTTGATCCATTTTTTGGTGATTGAGGGATCATATGATCCATTGAAAGTAGGAGTCCTTTCTCTCATAAATCTCTCAATTACAGATTTTTCTTTCTTCGGGGGGTGTTGAATGTTCCTCTTGACCCATGTTTCTATTAAAAACTTGAGTTAACTGAGAGAGTATCATGATGTACTTTTCAATTCTCTCTCCCATAGAATTGGGCATCTTATTAGAACAATCATCACATTGATCTCCACATTAGTTGTTTTCCCATGTCCTCCTACTACCAGATATTGGATGGAATAAAAGTAAAGTTAGAGGTAATACATAAAGGGGAATCCAAAGACAAAAGGGATAACTTATAAATTGCATTTATTTCCTTAACTTACGAGTTTATAGAATTCAATATTTGTTTTCCATGATCTGCTTCCCAATATATATACTTAGGGGGATTTTTTTATTCAATTAATAATGGTTAATAATAATCTTATGAATTTACCAAAGCATATAATTTGGGAGTGTCAAACCAAGAGTGCAACAAGGCCCGATTTCATGCACCAGTTCCCGTTCGAGTCTATCTCAAAGCGGTGTTTTCAGGTTTTACCCCTAGATACATATGTGCTAGATCCACCTCTACTTATTCATATCTAGACAGGGATGTATTTTCTTGATAAACCGCTTACTCAGTACTCACCAAAATTTTAGGTATGTTTTTATTATACTTAGTTTAATACCTAAGTCTTTCACTAGAGTTTTCTAATCATAATCCCAAAAATAACTAAACCTATCCTCTAATGCCTACTATAACAACCATGTTCTTTATTTCACACTTAAACATAATTTATTACATAAACTTTTACTTAATACAACATATAATATCGATAGGTCTAGTTTCTTTGGGGATTAGGAACATTACATCATAACTTAAAAAACAAAATACACATCTTTATTGAAAATTTATTTTACATGATCACAATATTCCTTCATACTTATCACTACATGGGATAACCTGAGGATGTACATAAGAAAGGGGTGAGATATAAAGCCTAGTAAGGGAATAAACATGACATAACATGTGGAATAAAATAATTGTTAGAAAATAGGAAAATAAATGGAGCACCAGGGAAACATGGACATAAAGGCATGATAAAGCATGATAATCATAACATGGAGATGTGGCAACAACATTTTACATGATATTAGCATGATCTAAGGATCATTGAAGATAAAGCATGAGTAAACCCTAAATTCAAATTAATTATAATGAGACATCACCTATTTCATATGACGTATCATGATACTATACATTACCCAATGCATTAGAGCGCTATCTAGGTGCACCCTTCTTAAACATTTCATTTCATGCATAAGTGTGCCACATAGATTATACAAAATGGATTCATTAAGATCATATTTAATTCCAAAAATAAGAGATGTGGAATACATAAACGTAATTACTCCATAAAAAAGTACAGGTGCATAAAGGTGAATACCCTTGATAGAGGAATGGGTATGGTATTCACTACACAGTGATTTTGGTAGGGAAATTTTGGTGTAATTTCGGCACCATAACAGCTTCAAATAGAAATTCGTAAAATAGGTTGATGAGAGAAAAAGGGGTCTCTAATAATTTATACATAAAATAGACATTAATGGGATTATGTGACCTAATATACCAATATAAGGAATGGAATTTTGATGCATAATTTAAAATAATTTCTTGAATGGAAATGTGGAGAGAGAAATTGCTTACGGAATTTCAGCATGGTAATAGGTGTACATGAGAGGAATTGATGAGAGAGAAAGGGGTATATAATCACCAAAAAATAAGGAGGTAAGTATAGGGGAGGTTAAAAATCATACCCCAACATTTTTAATTGAAAATAAAAGGGCATAAATATATAAGGAAACTTGGACAAAAATATGGATGGAAGGAAAGTGAGGATCCCTTACGTGGATTTATGACACCAAATGCTTGAGAGGGGATTATTGGGAGCTTGGGAGCACCTTGGTAGGACTCTAGAGAGTAGAGGAAAGAGGGTGGACGATATAAAATTAGTTTGAGTGAATATGAATGGGATATTGGGTGAGTTTATATAAGAAAAGAGGGGGGTTCTTTATTATTTAGGTTTTGGACACTACACATTAAAATATTCAAAACCACAAATTAGCCCAGGGTATTTGCCCATGGTTTTAGGACAAGGAGAGTTGAAAGAAATATTTTATTATTACAAGGACCTAATGTATTAAAATATTATCCTTTCTTATATGGAGGTGAGTCACACTCTTAATGGAAATTGTTTTAAAATGTTAAAATATTTTATAAGTCTTGGAGGGTCCACTATGGCATCATAAAATTAATAAAACAAATCTAAAATCACAATATTTTAAAGTTAAAACATGTATTGGCCGAATATAACATTTATAATATTTTAATACATCAATATTAAGTAATTATGACATCATAAAACATATTATATATTTATTTGGCATTTATTTTTTACCCAAAAATTCGAATGTCTCAGAAAAATATGAAAAATTAACCATTGGATAATTTTGATGTCATGATTCCAAAAATAATATTTATTTTGTCTAAATAATTTTGTAAATATTTGAATTTTAACTTTTAAAAAAAATGAACATTTATTGAAAATTGACGGGTTTTGACAAATACAGTTTTTAAACCTTAATAAAAATTACTTTTGACATCATAAAAAATTATATGATCATTTATATTTAATAAAAATTATATAATAATAATATTTTATTAAAAATATTATTTATTCTAAAAATTAATTAATTCATCAAAATAAATTCTTTAATTAAAACTAAAATTTCAATTTTATCATATGAAAATATATTTCTTATCAAATTGAATACTTAATCATTTATAGAGTAAAAATAATAGGGAATATAATGACCACTTATAATCAAAAGGAGTGTTCTAATAACAATATTATAATAACAAAATTAATAAAACCTCATTTTAATATAATAATTTAATATTTCAAAAAAGTACCATTTTACCCAAAAAATAAATTTATCTAGTTCATTATATTTTTAAGAAAAAATAATTTCATAAAGGAATTAATGGAATAATACGTTAATTTATAAAAGGGAATACACAAAAAAGTAACTAGTTCATTGTTACATAACCCCTTATAACACCCGCATAAGACCTAAGGGTAAGGTTTATAATGATGACAGACTTTTGGGGTGGCTCATATAACATTTCTCAGGTGGTAATATCTATTAACTTCCACTTATCCCATTGGAGATTCCGTTCAAAATTAACATGTTGAATCTCATCTTGGTCTTGGTTAAGAGCGAAGTCTAGTGATGCTACCTCCTTTCTAAGATCCAAAAAATGAGCTCTGTATGACTCAAGTCTACTAGATGAGGTCATCTCCTCCTTTTTATGTATCGAAAGGATTCTTTTTAAAAACCTTAAATTTGTATCAATCATGTGATCACTATTAAACTGCTATATTATCAATGGTAATGATACTTAACAGTCATTTAATCCAAATAATAATAAATAAATAAATAATTTCATGTGTTTTCTATATCCATAAGACATTTAATTAAATAAAATAAAGTGAATTTTATTCATGAATCTTCAGTTTGTTACAATTATAAAACCCCATTACATAAAATAATTATAATATTATTATTATTTTACAATGTGGGCTAACTAGCATAGTGATGAATATTATTTACCGGTTTACAAATAAATATTCATCGTCAGACACAGTCTTGGTCTCTTCGAACTCCTATGGATTTATTGAATGCATGAATAAAATTATTTAATTCACTTAAATAATTAATATATTCACAAACTAGAAAATAAATATTTTCTAAATTTTAAATAAATAAAATAAATATTGAATTCACAACCCAGAAAATAAATATTTATTATATATATTCACTCCATTAAATAAATTATTTTCTAATAAATTAATAATTATTCATTAACTTTTAAATATTGGTGATCAGTAAAACATGAATAAAATTATTCCTCATTCTTGAGAATAATATTCATTCCAATAATGAAATTCAAATAGAATTTAATCTAGATCAATAGAAATGATTAGTGTTTTAGCCTCTATGATTCTTTCTCATTGTCATTAGGCAAGCTTTCCTAGAGTCTAAGATTACCATCTAGCAATGGGTTAAGCCACCAAATAGAAATAACTTAATGTTCCAATGATGACAAACATATATGAATGCTCACTGTGTAATATAATTTATTTTTCATGGTATTTCATCAAGTAGACTCCATATATGTGTCATCATCCTATTTGGTCGATACATATTTATTTGAATATATGAAATAAATGATGTTACACCAAGTCTATAGAATTTATGAAATAGTTATATTTCTATAAAATTAATAAGATTTCAACTTATATAACAATAGAAGAGACATATCCTTCATCTAATTATCCATTAATAACAAGTCATTCGTGACATTCCACCCAACATGCCCTACCTCATCGCAACCATATGTTTTCATGTTTTTCATCCACAAATCTAAGTGTGAAATTCATGAAATGAATTAATGATAATATTAAAAGTCTAAGGATCATGACACACAGTCGTAGATGGGAATATATTATGACACCAAAACATGCGGAATTTTTATAGGTAGGTTTGTTCTCATAACCTCCCATATTAGAGATTACTAAGTGCGAACTTATTGAGATGAATTCTCATTATCTTATGAGACTCAAACTTGACAATATATACACTATGTTCTCCATGATAGTATTTTATCCAACCGTATAAATATATTTTTTAGAATAGAGTCATGGGACTTCAAGGTTCTTATCATAGTGGGGAACTTCTATGATCTTATCAATGGGACAGGTACCATAAGAAATTATCACATTAATGTTATGAAGAAAAAAAATAAATATAGGATAGAATATTTTAATTAATATTATATTATTTTAATATGTATATGATCTAAAGTACAAATTATTTGAATCTAGAGAACCACCTACAACATGGTGCACCCACTTCTATATACAATTAATGTCTATTCATTATGCCTTACTAAAAGTGTGCTTAATATATAGCCTATGATATGTCTAATTATCAAAAACACTATGCCTAAAATAGTTCATGGAAACATTGTTCCATTATTTTTGTCTTGTTTCTCTGAACAAAAAAATCCATACAATTATTCTAATAGAAACATTTTTTGATGCTCTCCTTTAACCCGAAACTAAAAGTCATTTAGAAACTCAGACTGACACAAATTTTATAGTGTTTTAGCTTTTCATATGTATGAATAGTATGATGTACACTTATATGTTTTCACTCATTTTATATAGGTTCTCACAGAAATATAAATGGTGAGAAACCAATTTCACTTTCCCACTCACTAAAATTCAAAAATTAATCATTACATAATAAGTGAAATTCACTAGATTCTTCTAAAATCTTATAGAATGTTTAGGAATATTCTTGAATCTTCCATGATTTCATTAGTATCGACACCTTTATTCAAATTTCCATAACATTAAATTTTAAGTAATTCACTCAAACTTCCTTGAATTGGGGATAAATGTCAAACCACTTGATAAACGGATCCATATGTCCTATATTAAGTTTGGGACATCAAAAATATATGTAAATATTATTAGGAAATAATTGATCTAGAAGAATTTTTTTCTAGAATTTATTTTTGTAAATTACTCCATCTGGTGAAATGATTTTTTGGTAACATCTTCAAGAACATTTCAACTAATCAAAAAACCCCAGTTCTCCACTTTTCTATATCCAACTAACTCTGTCCAATAAGGTTGAATCAAATCAAAATAATTTTCCATTAATTTTCTATTCTATGAAATCAAAAATGTTAATTTAATATAGTTATATCAGATGGATGTTCTCCCAATTCACACATCATAACTTTAAAACATTGAAGTTAATATATTAATAAAAACTCTATTATTCAATATTTTTAAAAACTTTTTATCTTGAGAACACATATAACTTAATATATTTCTATTAACCCTCTAAATATAATTGACTAAATTGTTAAAAATTATAAATACATTATTTACATACATATTTCTATATCTGGTGGACTATTCTTTATGGTAGAGACTTTATCTTTTATCCATATTCTCAAGCATTAAACTTCTTAATCCATTTAATTTTACTTATTTTTTGTTTATAAAAATCATTATGTTGAAATTATTATAATTTTCTATCTAGAAACTCTATCCAATAATAAGTGTCTAGTGGATCATGAAAAACTCCATCTGATTTCATTAGTCTGGATATATCTTTCAGATTATCATGTATATGATAATGAAGTTTTACTTATCTCATTTTTATCATATTATTTATTTTATCACCTTTAATCTGGAGATGCAACTTCAAACTTATTCACAAGTATCTATTCATAAAGGTTCATCTATCAAACTGTGTCTGAAACTCTACGTCTCAAAATATATGTCCTTATTTCTTCTATATTGTAAATTCCTCTCCCTTTGATCCAAAGCTTGAATTATGAATATTCATGATTCTTAGGAATTTAGAGATTAGCATAGAATTATCCAACTTACTAAAAAAAATTATTAAAAAAGCTATCTAACTTCCTCCAAAAACCCCATCTTCAACTTCTAGAAATAATATTTTATATAAAAAATATCATTCTTAACATAAAAAAGTTTTAAAAAAATATGAAAAAATATTATGAAAACACCATAAAGGATCTTCAATCCCCTCTTTATATTTTTTGACAGCATTAATTAATAACTTTTATAACTCATCGTTTTTCCTTACTCAATATGTTTCATAAGCCATTTTTCTAAAAAAATAATTTTTGCAAAAAAGTCATAAAATAGAACCTTTATCATAGAGAATATCCTTACACCACATTTCAAGATAAGGTAATCTTTTTAAAGGAATTATATATATTATTTACAAGAAATTTTTTGGTTATGAAAATATTATCTACCCTTTAATTTTTTATTCAGTATTTTTATTATTTTCCCATATTCTTTGATAACCATAGCTTCATATTCATTTTTAAAAGAATGGAAGTTACTCACCACCTTTTTTGATAAATTTGTAAATTACCTATCCCATTTTTAACATAATCCAAAGAATAGTGGGTGACTTCCTTAAAAAAATTAGAAAAACTTTGGTGGAGGCTAAACATGAAGTTGTGGGCTCAATTCCATAAACCAATATTTTGGGATTATTTTGGTCAAATATTAGTGATTTCATACTTTGTTGAAATATATTATGATATAACATTTCCTCTAGAAAATTTCTCTTTTATAAAATGATATTTGTTGTCAATGTGTTTTGATCTTGAATGTTGTTCAAGATTTTTTCAAAGATCAATGGAACTTTGGTTATCCCAAAGAATCATCCACGGTTTAGAAAAATTCAACCTCAAATATTCTAAATAAAATTTTATCCAAATAATTTGAGTATAATATTTATTAGTGGAAGCATATTCTACTTCTACTCTACATAAGGTCACTATAGTCTATCACTTACTATTACAGCTAACACAAAATCATCCTAAGAAAAATGTTCCTCTTAATGTTTATTTTCTATAATTTCAATCTATAATTCAATAAATATCATTGTATCCAAGAAATTTTATATCAAAACTTATTTAATGCAATATCCATGGGAAGATGTTCCTTTAACATATCTTATAATTATTTTTTCTGTCAATATATATAATTCTTGTTGATTACTCTGGTATCTAGCAACCAATAAATAGCATACATGAGGTTGTTCCTTGAAGTTGAAATATAAATATAACTTCCTATCAACTTTTGAAAATATTTTTGATTCACACTTTTCCAAGATTCATCTTTTCTCATCTTCATACCATATGAAATGGGAGTAGAATCTTATTTTGAATATAACATGTAAAACTATTCTAACAACACATTGACACACTTTTCGTATGATAGGAAAATATATCTTTCTATTTATTACACTTATAAAACCATATATAAGGTCAATTATCTGATAATTAGCATTTCAAAAAAAATAATCATTTCTTCAGACAACACTTAAAAATAATTTTCTCTATCACCTACAAATAATATTTCAACAAAATAAACATTAACAATTAGGGTATTTATGTTAATCTCATACACATATATGTTTTTTAACTTTCCCTTAATTAAAATTCAACTTATTCAAGTAACTATTAAATTAATAGTATCGGGCTCATGGATTTTATTTCAACATGTACAAGCCTTTCTTCAAATTATAGAACTTGTATTGGTTTTCATTAAGTGGGAAACCACAAGGTTTCACAATATGAACTTCTTCCCCAATCACTCCATTTAATAAGGATAAATTGAAATCCATATGATAAAATTTATAACAACGATGTTCTACCACTGCTTAGAAAATTTAGATAGTTTCATATATTTAAATAAAGGTAAAGTGTGTTCAAATTCTATGCATTCCACCTATAAATTTCCTTTACAAAGAACTCATGTTTAGTTTTTTAAAACTTATCCATGTTCATTCATATTATTTATAAACACCCATTTTGTCCCAATAAAATTCATTCACAGTGGTCATGGAATAATTTCCCAGGTGTCATTTTTCTATATTTGGTCTAGATCTTGATTCATAGAATCTACGCATTATTCATATTAAACTACTTCTGAAATTGATTCTGGTTCAACCTGTGAAATAAGTGATGGTAGATTTTCTAATGTAAAATTTATTCTAGTCTGAATATAATATTTATAATTTCCAATTATTTTTTCATATTCAATAAGTTTCTATTGGGTATAAAATTTTATATATTTCTATCCTATTTCTCTTTCCTTTAATCATGATTATTTGGAATCTTCGGTCACCTATTTTGACTCACTTTCATATAAACATTTTTTATTCTTATTGGAAGTCTTTAATTTATCTTCTAAACAATTTTCAACATCCTTTTTTATAGAAGTTTTATGTAAAATAAATTTCACATAATAAGAATTCATTGGATTTTGTAAACATTTATTCCAAAAAATTTAACTTCTTTTGTTTGGTGAATATCCCATGAAAATACCTTCCTCATCTTTTTCATCAAATTTTCCAAGACCTGAATTTTTGAACTTTAGTAATCAGGAAATTATAAAAACCATGAAATATTTCATTAAAGATTTTTTGTTATACCAAATTTCATTAGAAGTCATGTTCTGTTTTATGCTTAAAAAACAAGATAAATTTAGAAATTTTATACTCTAGTAGCATACTTCTTCCTATTTCCATTAAAATTAAAATTTTCATTTTTAAAACTCCATTTTGTTGAGGGGTGTATGTATCATTATAATGATGTTTAATTTCATGTTTCTTAAAAATAGGATTAAAAATCATTACATATATACTAATTTCTATTATTGGTTCTAAGTTTTAGTATTTAAACAACCCGCTTTATTTCAAATTATCTTCTGGAAATTCTGAAAATTTCTATAGCTTTTGGTTTATAATAGATAAAAATAATGTTGGTTATCCAAGTAAAATCATCAAAAAAGTGATAAAGCGCAAATATACTTTCATTAGTTGATGTCTCATCAGCCCACAAATATCTGAGTTAATAAGATCAAGAGGTCTGATAGATTGGATTTCAAATATCTTATACTTGTTACTGACTATCTTCCCTTTAAAACATGTTGTAAAAACATAATATTATTTTATTTTTAGGGGATATAAGTTTCTTATGGTATCAAATTTAGGAATTTTGTTCATGATTTTCTTTCCAAGATTCCTGATCTGGTGATACAATGATTTTTTTCATCTTCAGCACTCAAATAAAAAGTATTACAAAGTTCTCTAATCTCAAACAGATTTTAGTTGGTTTTTACTCCTCTGGTTACAACTTTTCCATCTTCCCCAACTCTAATGATACAAAATTAGTTCCTAAATGTATCTTTATTACCATCATCAAAAAGTTGTATAAAATTTAGAAAATTTTGTTTAATTCTGTAAATATATAAAACATTTTTATATTTTAGTTTCTTGGATGCAATCTTAGTAGTTCCTATTCCTATGATTTTTAAGGAACTATCATTACCAAAAGTAGATTCTCCTCCATCACGATTTTCAACATAGTTTGCGATCTTTAAATATTATATCTAATATGAGGAATAACTATTATCAAGAATCCTTGGTCTGTTCCTTTTTATTGATTTTAGAGATATCTCAAAAAAAAGATCTTTCTTCAATTTTCTTCTTTCAGGAGTGTTTTCTTTTTGAGAAAAAGAGTTTTTTCATATAAGAGTTGTTAAATTTTTTTAGCAATGTGACCTGGTTTTTCACATCTTCCACAAACTTCCTCCAGATAGCATGTGAAGTCCCAAACCCAGTTTACTTGTAAGTAACCAAACCAGATTATCCATATGGACTCATGTATACCTCCCCATAAACTAGATATTGCTGATTAGTAGTGAGAGTCTATGATTGTATGATGTTAGGTCCACAAGGTTGAATACCCTGAGAGGGGGGTGAATCAGGGTATGAAAAATTTAAAATTAAAGCCCGTTTTGATCTTGTTTCGTTGTTAAGAAAAACACTCTTCTCTCTCTTTCCTGATGCACAATATAAATAGAAAGTAAAGCATGTATAGGACACAATTATTGTTACTTGGTTCACCCTCACTGGGCTACATCCAAGGAGAATACGCCGAAAAGTTTTCGGTCGTACCAAATTCCTCTAAGCTTCACTAGTTGTGGATTACAAGGTTCGGGCACAGTCACTTTGTCCCAGGATCACTGCCTTTACAAGGTTTAGGGTCATCTCACTGCTTTCCCAAGGGCCACTCCCTATTTCTCTCTCTCTGGCTCACTGCCAGTGGAGAGAATCACCTTCTTCCTCTTCCTTTGCTCACTGCATCGGAAAGGATCCACTCACAGTTTATAGACCTGTAGGTATCTTCATTTTAATGAAGGAATCCATCTTTATCTTTATGTATATGCTCTATTGAAGCCCAAATTTCACCCATAGATGAATATCAATTTGCACTGAAGGTATCGAGCAATCTTCCAACTTCCACGCATCCTGAAAATGCGGTCAGGGAATCAACCTTACTTGGAATGCAAGTCTACCTCAGTGCGTAAGTATCGGCGCGCAAGTCACAACTGGCGCGCAAGTCCTCCTCAGACATTTGCGCGACACAAGCTTCCCCAACTCCAAACTTGTGCGACTCTCTTCCTTTTAAGCCAAAACCAATATTGGCGCGCAACTGCCAACTGGCGCGCAACTTCTCACACTGGCGCACAACTTTAACCACCAGCGCGCAACTTCACCTACGCGACCACACACCACTTGCGTGACCACCACACCTACACAAAGAGAGCTCTGATTTCTCGAAGTGTTGAACTCTGGTGGTGAATGAGGAGAGGTGGTCTAGTATTTATAGGCATTTTTTTCATCCTGTGCGACGGTGCGCAAGTCTCCCCTCGGCGCGCAAGTCTCGGGGCGCAGGTCTCTTCCCCTGCAAGTCACATGCGCGACCCAATTCAAAACATGTACGAACCTATTTTATTTGCCATATTTTGATCTTCTGATCTTGAAAAACCACAGGCACTCAAGTTCTCAAGCTTCCAAGGCATCGACGCACAATTATCTTTCACAACGCGCAAGTCACTTGCGCAACACCACCAATACTTGTGCGACACTTATCCCTTTTCCATATTTTGATGATCTGATCTTGAAAAACATATGGTGCGCAAGTTTCCAAGCCTTCAAGTACACGGCGCACAATTCCCTTTACCAAAAACCACTTTTCTTCATTTGATGATTTTCAGGCCCAAAAAATTTGGCAAACACTGGAAAACGGCGCCACCTTGTAACTGTTCTTTTTGTACCGCCTCCAGATCATCCATCTCTTTGTCGACGTTCTTGAATCAAACATGGATCGTTAACCACAGCTCTTGAACATGACATTCCACCATGAAATCCCCATTGTCAACAAACTGGTATGTCATTGTTTTGCTTTGTCAATAATCACCACTCAGATGTCCACTTTGTCAACAAACACAATCACCTCAAAAATGCTTCAATGATACCTTGAAGGATTTTTTCCCAACATATGATGAGGAGACTATACCCTCATGATAAAAGTAATAGATAGAGTTAATATAACAGATGAATCATCAGAAACATAACATCCATAATAATAATAATAATAATAATAATAAGTAGGCTAGAGAAATAATGATCGGAGTCATAAGCAGTGCAAATCATCATAAACAATAATTGAAATATATCCAATATCATATATAAAAATGATTTAATAAATTTATGCTATATAAAATGGGAATTCAAGGAAACTGAGTAGCAAGAATATACAACATGCCATATAAAAATGGACAGAAATACCTAAATCTATCTCCAATAAAATCACATGCTTAATCTCAGTCATCTTCTCCCAAATTCCATCCGAGTGTAGAAAATCATGTTTCTATTACTTGTTTCATCCCCTTGTCCCTACTTGCGTCTATGATATTTGTCTAGGTATCAAACGGAGGCCCGAACATAGTGTGAGATATACTCAGCAGGCCACCACCAATGTTCTCTAATTATATCCAGCCCATGAATATATAAATAAGAAGTAAAAATGTAATAATATAAACTATGAATGAAACATATAAATCACATGTCAGACCAGGTTCCAAACAAGACACCTACCTGATGCCACCTACTTTGGCCTAATATTCGAATAATTATAGATTATGATTTAATTTATTAAAAATTGCTTGAGACCTATATCATATCCAATATGTCCCTTGTGGATCATATCAGTATCAGTAATGAACACATCTAATTTCATTTACAACTCAAAAAAGGCATAAAATAAGGTAATCATGTAAGTAAAAAACTGACCAAATCCAAGTATTTTCTTTAACATGGAAGACACATTGCTTAAATTAATTAATAAATGAATTACTTATAAACCTGATCCCATTCAATCTGTTCCATATGAAGATCCTAGGAATCACTCTAGGTGTACTATGAATACATCGCCGAGAAATCCCATCCATATAATTGCTCATAGAAATCCAATTATCACTCTAGGTGTGGTATAAAGTCCTTACCCTATGCGTCAATCTTTTTTCTTCTACATAGGAAACTCAATCATCACACGAGGCATAATATAATAAGTTTCTATTTGATCCCACACTTGGGATTCCATGTAGGGATCTCAAGTGTCACTAATGGGATAATATAAATCTTCCCTCTATATGTTCCCATCCATGGTGTTCATAGGAGATACCATGTTCACCCAAGGTGTGATATAATCTAGTTATTAATTCATTTAAATTGAACAGGCCTACAAAGTCCATCCATAGAATTCTGATTCAATAACCATGTATCACCCTTTTAATACTATAATGAATGGTTAGGGGATCATAGTCAAACCATACAATTTAATAATGCTTTTAATTCACATTGGTGATTTAATTTAAATGTAAAAAATCACCTCATAAGGTGGTTTAAGTACTTATCCTAGTCTTAGAAGGGTTATAAAGGTATTTATCCACCCATAATTTTTAATTAATCAAGTTTATTTAATTAATTACAACCTACAGGTTACAATAAGCAAGAACACACCTCTAAACGTGAGCCAAATTTATAAGAAACTCATGGTTGTTTAAACTAGTTTAGAAGTACACCCAAAGGGGTGGTTCTACTGGGGATTCTCAATCCTCATTGATGATTGTGGTTCATATAACATAGGGACAAATATTTAATATAAATAATACTTTACTTAGGATGAGACTCTGGGGATTTTTGGCACATGACACAGTGGCAGAATATATATAAAATTATAATTTAAGGTAAAATCATGATACCACCTACCATATCTTGGAATATGAAACCTTATTTAATATTATATTCATATTAGAGATCATTTGGGATATATATAAGAAATAGAAAAATTCCTTGAAAATAGGTAATTTTTTCTCATAGGGATTTAGAATTCCATGTGGTGAGGTAAAATAAGAAAAGAATATAGTGGAATATAAGCCTTACTGAGAAGAATATAACATAATGAATGGAACTTGATTTGGACTTTGAATGGATGATATCCAAATGAAACTATGTGGATGGGGGAATAGAACCCTCCATGAAAGGCACTGCTAAAAAAGGAGAGAAGGTTAAATGAGGGGTTCCTACCTTTTTAAAAAGGTATGAAACATATTCATAACATGAATGGGATTTATGTCATGAATTACTAGGTTTTTTCTCTCCTAGTAAAAACTATTTCACATTATGAATGGGATTCATGATGTGAATTACCCTTTCATAGGGTCATTCACATCCTCAATATTTCATGTCCTATATAAAATTCAAGGGGTCTAGCCAAAGTAATTCACATCCAGAGTTGCATTCACTTTGTGAATTAAATTCACATCATAAATTTCATTTATGTCCTGAATTTTTTCTGCAACCAGGGTTTATCCCCCTTTTACCTTCTTTCTGAAAAGTAAAATGACGGGCCTAAAGTTTTGTTTACAATGGTTTGAGACAAAAATACAAACTCAATAAGGGTTTAACCAAATATAAATGAACCCGTGACTATCTAAAAATTGGGAGCATTACAAACCCCCCTATTTAAAAATAAATTTTCCATGGGTTACTCTTATAAGAGTGGTAATGAATTTTTTGGGAATATATTTGGAAACTGAGCATGTACATCAGCCTCCATCTCCCAGGTCTCATCATGTACATGGCCATGATTCCATATCTCCCATACTAGAGGGACTAACATGCCTTAGGTATCCTTTATTCTACAATCTATGATACATAATGGATAATCCTCAAAATAAGAATCAACAAATAATTCCACCTTATTAGGATATAAAACATGGAATGGGTCTGAATGATAATAGTGAATCTGTGAAACATGGAAGAAATCTTGCATGTATTGGTACCTCTAAGGAAACTGAAACTGATAGGCTACTGACCCGACTCTCTATAAAATCTCAAAGGTTATAACACTCCTAGGTTCTATCTTCCCTTGTTTCTGAATCTATCTAATCCCTAATCATGGAGAAACACAAAATAACAATTAATCCCAGACCTCTAACTCTAGAGGCCATCCACAGTGATCAGTATAATAATTCTTCCTAGACTAAGTTGTATCCATATGATTCCTAATAAGTTGTAACTAATTTTAAGTCTTGTGAACAAGACATGGTCCTAAAATATCTTTCTCTTATACCTATAACCATCATGTGGGTGAACATAATGATCTATAGTATATGGCCTCATATGAAACCATTTTTATTGTTACTTAAAAGCAATTATTTTATGAAAATTCTTTGAGAGGTATTTTCTCATCCTAATAACCTACAAAATATTGGATTCATGATTGTATCATGTCCTCCAACACACACATAATACATTTATAATTTCCATCATTCTATTGGTGATAGTTTATACTTAATATTACCTGTGAACTCAATGCATTCCACAACCCATTATAGTACAACAACTTAAAGTGAGCATCCATTTATGATACTATAGAATATGGAACTACAAGAAGGTGTATAATTTCTTAGACATAAATAATCCCAATCTCATCCATAGAAAAGGTCTCCCATATATATAGGAAGTGGGTAGAATTAGTGAGTTTATCAATGATCACAAATACCGCATCACTACCTCATGTGGACTTAGGTACTCTTGTCACAAAATCCATAGTGATATTTTCCCATTTCCACTTAGTAATGGGTAATGAGTGTAAAAACCTAGCTGGTCATTGGTGTTTTTCCTTCACCTACTGATAGGTGTAACACCTAGTAAAAAACCTTGTAATTTCACTTTTGATTCCCAACCACCAATACTAGTGGTGTATGTCATGGTACATCTTAGTAGGATGAGGTTGTATTTCCCATTTAGAGGCATATGAATCTTGTATAAACTCCCCGTACATTATTTAAATAACCTAGAAATGACCATGAATGTGAAATATCGCATATTTACTAATTAACCAAAATGTGGTGGGTGCTCTCCTGAAATACATTCTTTGAGGACTAAGACCTCGTGTAAAAAACGTGTCTTATCTTGACTCTATTCAAAAGTTAATAGGTCACTAAATAAAGAAACAAATAAAAGTTTCCCATAATAGTTTTGCAAAACCTAGTGAAAATCATAAAACATATTCATCAACTTCTAGTTTCTAATGGATTCCCAATCGGCCTTTGTCTGAGTCTATTACCTCAGACCTTTATCCACTACATTTCCCTTTATAGGAATATAGGAAAGCTCAATGTCAAATGATTATAGGTATTCAACACATATGTACTATTGATGGATCAAGTCACACTATGGAAATATGTATTTTATATTTTTTATAGTCTGTGTATATAATGAATCTCTCTCCTAGAAAATAATGCCTCTGACAGAACAAAGCATGAACTAAATCTGGTAGCCCAAGGTCATGTGTCAAGTAATTTCACTCATGATGTCTCAATTGATCAGACCCATATGACACAAATTTCTCACCATGTATCAGAACTACCCCCATGTTTATGCCTAAAGCATTATAATAAATTGTATAACTTCTTCATGGCTCTAGAATAATCATGATCAATGATGAGATCAGCCTTCCCTTTAACTCTTGAAAGGCCTTCTCACATGCTTCAAACCATATAAATTTTTAACCCTTCTTATTCAAGCCCTTAATAAGAGATTCTAAGCATGAAAATTATTTAATAAAGTAGCTATAATATGCCACCATCTTTAAAAAACTCTGTATATAAAATCCTTACTTGGGATGATCCAAAGAAACAACTTCTCTCACTTTCTTTGGGTTAATAGATACTCCTATCTCCTAGATGATATGACCCATTAAGTACACTTTATTGATTAAAAAATGACATTTTGTGAGATTGACATATAGTTTATGGTATCTATAAGTGTATTCAATATGATCTCAAGATGTTTTTTATGGTTATATCTTGATTTAGAATACACCAATATGTTTTCTATGAGGACTAACACAAAACAATCTGGGTATGGATGAAAAATCCAATTCATCAAGACCATAAAAACTACTTGTGCATTCATTAGACTGAATGGCATGAACAAATACCCATAAAGGCCATATCTGCTATGAAAATATGTTTGATGGATTTTTGAAGGCATGAAACAAACTTGATGGTATCATGAACTCAAATAAATACTGTAAAATACCATAGATCTTCATAGATGGTCAAAGATGTCGTCAATATGAGGTAGGGGATAATAGTTCTTAATCGTAAGCTAATTCGATTACTTATAATCCACAAAAATCCTAAGGTTGTCATCAACTTTCTTGGTAAAAAAGACTGGTGAACCCTAAGGAGATGTATTAGGTCAGATAAACCACTTAGATTCCAAGACCTATAACTATCTCTTAATTTCCTAAATCTCAGTAGATTTCATCCTATAATGAGGAATATACATTAGTGTCACTCCTAGTACTAGATCAAAAGTTGATTCTACCAATATCTTAAGGGGTATTCTAGAAAATTATTCAAGGAAGACATCCCTAAAATGATGCACTATAGTAAGGTTTTTCATATTTGGGGTTCCATGGCCATCTAAAAATCTGGGTTGTCACTCCGCTAATCCCACTGTGCTCTGGTCCAACTCAAACATTAGGTACATCCTATTCACCTTTATGAATATCACTACTACCCAATGGGGATGAAAATGAAACCCTCCAATAATAAAAATCAACATTATCTTGGTGAGGAACCAACAAATACATCCCAATAATGATAAATAACATTTCATCTCTACGATAAAGAGGTTCTATATGAAGTGATAGCCACCTATCTCAAGAGGTCACTCCCTGTATTGTTGTACACTTTATGGTCATAGTACCAGTGAAGTATCTAGGGTCATGAAACCATAGAAGTAATCTATCTCAACTACAAGGTTTTCAATAACATACATTTATATGAAATAATGTGTAGTACCTATATCAAATAATGAATATATTAAAGTATATTCTACTAAAATCATACCTTGTACTGTAGAAGTTCTAAATCTCTTTCCTATGGTATAGGTTGTACTACATATAGCTGTCCAAATCCACAACCCTGATATATAGCCTAAATAACCTAAGAAGACCCACTCTACTAGCAATATATCTCATATCACTCAGTTTTAATGCCACTCCCCCACTACTCTGTTTGATTGGATAGTAGGAGTCCATCTTCTTACCTAACATGGAGTTGTTAATCCCACACCCGAATAAGGGGTCAGTGTAGATTATCTCTCAAAATGAACTAGAGGGATGGTTCTAAAAATACAATAAAGATTCCCCATCTTACTTCAATCTTGACACTCAATTGGGTCCTTGGTACATTGGGCCTTCTTATGAACTACTTTCCACACTAAAGACACGCCACGTAACTATTAGTGCATATTTTCTGACTGCTTCTTCCTCCATGAGAAGACTCAAGGTGACATTTCCTACTGATATAAAAAACACTTCCCTACCTCGATACTAAACGTCCATATCCTACACCATTATCTTCCCTTAGGTTCCACAAGATGATGAGGTCTTAGTTAACTATTTCCAAAATGGAAGTCAACTGAAAAATGTTCAACTGGGATTATATGGAATACATGATCCCATCCTCAAATATTCTCATTTTCAAAAAATCAATACTAGTAAGGTTCACTGTGAAGCATTTATGCTTAGTAAAGTGAGATGAATAATCCACCACATACATATCACCCTGTTGTAGATGTATAAACCTTCTATAATTGTCTTCTCTCAATGTCTATGAAAAGAAGTAATCATAAAAGGTCATTTGGAAGTCCCTATATACCATATCACAATGATGTTATGTCTGGGTAATAATGTACCACCAATGATTGAAAAAATGAAGCATGTTGGTCATGGTCTTGACCCACCTTTCTGGAGGCATCTTTAAATGATCGAAGATAGGAAACATGGCCTCTAGCCAAAACTCATCCCAGACTCTGACTACCTTCTTGTTGAATAAACATACCAAGACATTGGTTGCGGGGGAATTTGGGACATGAATCATATTGGATTGAGTCATATCACTCGGGTTTCTATATATATGTGTACATAAAATTGTGTTATGTCTTCACTAAAATTTAAGGATTCCTCCAAAAATATATCCATCTAGGTTATCAATTCAAGATCATGATGATGATTTGGTGATTTATGATGGCTTATTTTAGGGGCCATCTTGAAAGATCTTTCCTCTGGGAAGGTAGGTAGAAGCACCCCCACATTTCAAGAAGTATATTATACCAGTAGAGCAGGTTGAGGATGCATGAAGGCTTATCTCACTCTATGAGTTCTATAATAATAGGTTGTTGAGGTTATATGGTGATATCGATCCCTAGGAAGCATAGTATTGACTTGATTCAATGATTCAGGTTTTCAAACTTATGCAGTCCTCAACTATACAGATGGTTTTTCTGGCATCCAGTCTTTTCCATAAAGTAGCAGAGAACTGGTGGAGTTTATTCATGCATACACATGATGAGTCAATACTCTAATGGTTAAACTTCCAATAGTTATTTCATGAGGATTACTACCCTTTGTGCTTACATTCAGTTCATATTTAAGAGTTATTTGAGTTGTAGAATGGAGAGATGATAGTTTTTGTCTATGTTTTGAGGTTCAATGACCTTTTGATGTACTCCCTTGATGTGATTCAGGATGGTTACTTCTAAAAATACATATTTGACTAGGGTATCTGTAGAGACATATGTGTTGACGTGGTACCCCTATTCATTCCCATGTATACTAGAGTATCAGAGTGGGTATTTGTGATAGAGATCTTCCTATATGAAGGATTCCATGTAGCTAGAGATAGAAGTAAGAATCATAGGGTTAATTCATCTACAGCAGCTAGCAGGTTCCATTTAGTGTGGTCTTGGTAAGGAGATCCCCTCATGGACAGACTCAAGCATATGTTCACATGTGATGGGTGAGGACTAGGGCATCCCAGAGATGGGTAATACTATACATGTGATGGGTAAAGTCACATGGCGCATGATTGGCCAACCCGACATATTGAGGAGGGTAGATAGATAGTAGATGGACTATCACATTAGAGGTATTCCCCGATCATGGATCTCCTAGATGTGGCCAAAGTGGAATCTAGGGAGGTAGATCTAAAATAGGACGTGCATGGTCTCCCATGGGAGGATCTAGTGGTGGTGGAAAATATTTGAGCTCTTTCCACCACCACAACTAGGTGGTCCATGAGTGGCTCAAGAAGATGGTGGTTGGGGCCATGGGCAGCTGCAAGCTTTAGAGACTTATGACTCGGTACCTCATGAGATTATTAGAGGGGCTATTTGTGTTTATTCTACCATTTCTTCAGTACTAGTATACATAGATGAAAGTCATTCATTTATCTCCTTAATACCAGTGAGATAACCGGGGATCCCATTATATACTTTTTCCCAACTGCTTTTTATTAAGGTTTCTATAGGTAACACTTCATCAATATTGTTTATCTACCAACAGTGCCAAATATCTCTTAGTGGAGAGAGTTTCTTGTGTGAGCTCTTGGTCATCACATTGAGACCATATTACATCATATTGGGTATGGAATTATTGTCCATAGTTTGATCCCAGATTGGATATCATGGTAGACATTCTCATTTGTGGGAAAGAGAGATCTCATGGCATAGTGAGTGGGCCTTACGAGAAGGAATCTTCAACCCATCACCCTTCAGTTGGAGAGTTTATCCCTTAGTGAAGTAGACTCTTTAGGAATCCAGATTCCTTCATTCATGGAGGATTATATGGATAACTTCCTTGAGGACATTTTGGGACTACCTTCAAGGTGGGAGATGGATTTTTTCATCATCCTTCACCCCAATACCACTCTGATATCTTCTTCGTTATATCTAATGGAACCTACTGAGCTCAGAGATCTAAGGGTGTAGTTGGAGGACCTTTGAGATAATGGTTTTATCATACATAGTGTGTCCTCCTAGGTAGATCTAGTTTTGTTCCTGAAAAATGTAGATGATAGATTACGACTTTATGTTGATTATTGTCTCATAAACCATGCATAATAAAGAACAAGTATCCCTTTTCAAGGATTTATGGCCTCTTTGATCAATTGTGAGGTGCGAGGTGGTTCTTGAAGATTGATCTCTGGTTTGTCTATCACCAATTGAGGGTTTACAAGTCTGATATTCTGAAGATAATATTTATATGTCTCTATAGATAATTTGAGTTCTTGGTGATTCCTTTTTGTGCGATGAATTCCTCTATTGTGTTTATGGATTTGATTAACCAAATTTTTTAGCCATACTTGGACCGATTTGTTGTTGTATGCATTGATGACAGACTTATCAACTCTACATCATAGGAGGAGTATACAGATCATTTTATGTTGTTCTGAGTCTTGCTTTAGGAGAACCATCTTTATGGTAATATTTTGAAGTGCTAGTTTTGGATCCATGAGGTTCGCTTTATGGGGCATGTCATTTCTAAGTATGGATTAGCAGTGGACCCAGAAAATACTGATGTAGTTATTTCTTGGGAGTCACCCAAGAGTGTTTCATAGGTGTAAAGTTTTCTTGGATTAGGGGTACTATAGGAGGCTCATAGAGGGCTTCTCTATGATTGCATCCTCATTGAACACCCTAACACAGAATGGGTATTCATGTACCTGCACTGAGCAATTCCAGAAACCTTTTAGGAGTTCAGTCTGAGGCTGATGACTGCACCTGTTTTGAGACTTTCATAGGAGGTCATGGAGTATGAAGTGTATTCTTATTCCTCTATATCTAGGTTCAACTACATGTTAATGAAAATTTATACAATGAGTGCAAATGGGTTGAGGCAGCAGAGACCCCATGAGAAGAACTACGTGACTCACGACTTGGAGTTGGTAGTGGAGGTCTTCGCTCTGAGGATGTGGAGATACTTTCTTATAGGAGAGAACTTTGTTGTTTACTTAGATCATTAGAGTCCCAAATATGACTTCATGTAGAGAGACCTGCACTTGAGATAGAGGTGCTAGTTAGAGTTCTTGTAGGACTATGACTTTGGGATAGTCTATAATTTTAGGAAAAGCAATGTGGTGGCTGATTCCCTTAGTAGGAAGTCTCGTTCTCTCCTAGTAGAGGAGGGATTTGAGCAATTGTCTTCTATATAGTTGACCCTAGTAGAGGTGGAGGGTGCAAATGTTCTTCAATCAATGGTTTTGACTCCTTCACTTATTCATCATGTGAGGAAGGTGTAGATAAGAGACATCGACTTTGAGGTCATAAGTGACCATATATCATTTGAAGATTCTCTAAATGGATTTTTTGAAGGAGGTGGTTATGTTTGTGATGTGATAGGAGGTGATAAGGTAGTTTCACACTCCTCATTTGGTTGTACATCCTGTGTAGGGAAGGTATACAGGGACCTTCAGCAGCAGTTTTTGTCACTACCACAGATCACGCCTTAGCCAATGCTTCCTTTTATCAGTGTTAAATAAAAAAGGTTGATAAAAGGGTAACATTTATTAGTACTAGCTAAAAGCATTGATAATGGTAAATTTTATCAATGCTAAAAAAACACTGATAAAAGTCCACCATTTATCAGGGATTTTTTAGCACTAACAAAGGTTAATCTTTATTAGTGTTTTTATTAGCCACTACTACAGAAAAAACTTTTAACAGCATTGGCCTTTATCAGTGCTAACAAAAATCACTAATAAAGGTGCCCTTAATCAGTGCTAAAACAAGCTTTGATAAAATCTACCCATTATCGGTGCTTTTTTAGTGCTGATAAAGGGTAACCTTTATCAGTGCATTTATTTAGCATTGATAAAAGGTCCCCTTTATCAATGCTTTATTTTTAGCTCTCATAAAGGGTTCCCTTTATTAGAACTTTATTTTTAGCACTAATAAAGACATCCTTAAATTGTGTTTTTTTAGCGCTGATTAAGGTCTCGCATAAAATGAAATAATTAAATAAATAAAAAATAAAAATAAATTTATTAAGAAAATATTAAAAAAAATATTAATTAAATAATTATTGATAAAAATCAGTAAATTTAATATACTATATATAAATTATAAATATTAATAAATAGTATATATTAAATATATATATATATATGTAAAATGAAATAATTAAATAAAAATAATTAAAAATAATTAAATTAAGAAAAATATTAAACATTTTATTAATTAAATAATTATTAATAATATTAATAAAAAGTATATATTAAATATAGATATATATGAATATGTATATAAATATAATATTTATATAATACAAAATATTTATACTTTACATTAAATAGGTCATATATTAGTGAAGAGTGGTTTATAATTAAAAATTAATATGAATTAAAAATACTGACTAATTTCATCAAGTAATGGAAATAATTGAATATTGTATGATTTTTCAATTTAACATATATATCAAATTTTTTTATATTTATTTCACGTGCATATGTAATTAATGCATTTTTACATATAACGCACACACATAAATATTTATATAATTAATGAAATCTTATATTGAAGCACATACACCTAATATTTATGTAATTGGTAAATTTTATTTATTTATTTTATTTTTATTACAGTTAGGTATTAATTCATTTTTAATATTTTTTATTTTTTATTTTTTTGGGAATTTAATCATTTTCTATTATTTATTTATGTATTTATTTATTTACAATGTTTTAATATTTTAAATATGTATTCAATATATATCCATATCTTTTTAATAATTTACATTTAATTAATAAAAATTATCTATTTTTTCAATATTTTTAAGTTTACTCATTTTTAATTATTAAATTTCACTAATTTTTAACATGCATTCACTTAAGATTAATTATTCATTAATAATGTTAAAAATATATTTTTAAATAAATATTTATAATTAAATATATTTATAAATTTATATTTACTATATTTATACATTTATATATT
Source organism: Viscum album (assembly GCA_963277665.1). Classification (NCBI taxonomy): domain Eukaryota; kingdom Viridiplantae; phylum Streptophyta; class Magnoliopsida; order Santalales; family Viscaceae; genus Viscum; species Viscum album. The sequence goes on from OY728123.1 coordinate 2,104,017,380, forward strand.
TATAATTATAAATAAATAAATATTATTTATATAATTATAAATAAATAAATATTATTTATATAATTACAAATAAATAGTTATATGTATTTAAATATTTATAAAATTATAATAAATTTATTTAAATAATGAATATATTTACTATATTTATATTTATATTTATTTATTTTATATATATATAATTATATAAATATATATAATGATATAAATATATATAATGATATAAATATATAAATATATAAATATTTTTTTTTAATATTTATATAATTATAAATAAATATTTAAAAGTTTAAATAATTATAAAATTATAATAGATATATTTAAATAATGAATATATTTACTATATTTATATTTATATTTATTTATTAAATATATTTAAAAAATTCTTCATTTATAGTTATAATTATAAATATTTTATCAGCGCTTATTAATTTAGCATTGATAAAAAGAATCTTTATCAATGCTGTTTTGGAAACGCTGATAAAAGTGTCCTGATCTATTTATAAAACCCTAACCAATTGCAATATCCAAATCTTTCTGTAGAATCCTCGTGTTTTTTGCGCTCCTCTTTGAATCTAAGCTCGAATCAAGGCTCAAACAATTCCACGGCTTGAATCTAAGGCTCGAATGATGCAACGGTCGAATGAATCTAAGGCTCGAATGATTTCCAAGTTTGGTTATATCTCGAATTTCTATCAGATGATTCAAAGATTAAATCCAAGGTACGTTATTTTCTTCTCCTCCTCACTCATTGATTGCTTGTTTGGGGATGTCTATTTTAATTTTTTGTTCATTGTCTGTTTATATTCATTATTCATCTCCAATTTCCATTATATAATGAATTTATAATTGGAGGTTTCTATGATTTTGGGTTTTTATTGACCCTTTAAGGGATTTTCCTACTACCTTGTATTATATTAAGAATTCCACACACTGATTTAATTCTTATAGCGTATTAGGTTTAAATATTTTGAACTTCCTTCAATGGAGATAATGCACATAAAGTTTTTGTTGAAATTCTACCTAGGTTTCTTATTTAATAAATATAAATAGATTTCATGTAGTGATTTCCTGAAGTTAAGGTGCGGTTTGTTTGGGTTTTTTATATTTTAATGCTTCGGTGGTATTACATCAAGATTTTTTTTTATGTTAAGTGTCTTAAATTTTATCTCTTTGTTTTTTTCTTGATATCCCATATGAACATCCATATATATATTCATTTTGAAATCTACATATATATATATAAACACATTATTTCATGTATGTATGTATGTATGTATATAGTCATATAAAATATAGATATTATTCATTCAATAAAGTAGATGATAATTTTTTTTCTTGGTTTCAAAAATGCATTCTAGGAGAGATGTTAATGTGTTTTTTTTTTTAAATTGTAAATTTGAGTCATGTTTGGAACTTATTAAAATTACTTTGATTCTCACTTTGTTATTTTGAATAATATTTAAAGAAATAAACTTTTCATTAAAAATTAGTAGTGGTATCAAGTGTTATGTCCTTTTTGGTACAATGAAATGGTTTCTATAAAAATTTATCACCATCTGTGGAAGCTTTCTATATTATTTTTGATGAGGTGAGGTTTTTTTTAAATAAAGAGATCATATTTATGGGTTTTACAAGGATTTTTTAATAGACATGTTTGGGTTATATTGATTTTCAATTGATATATTTTCTAAAAGAATGACCATACCTCCCATTACTATCATAATAGGGATCATATGCATCTTAGTAATGGATGAGATATAGTTACAATATACTCCCAATTAGATTGTATGGGTCCCCACTTATATCAAAGTCCATATGGGAGTCTAACAAGGTAGGATAGTTATTGGTCTCTAGTAGGTTATAAAAATAGGAACTCATCATCATGGTTATAGGTGGTTCCAACCCAAGTATGTCTAGAGTCACCTCATAGGATGTTTTTGAATTTCCCAAGATTTCATATGCTTCATTTAATACTATTTACATGTATATTATTTTTGACTTACTCCACATTTAATATTAATCCATTATAATGTGACTGATTTTTTATATTTTTTATTTGGTTGTATTGATTTATTTATTTTTCTAACTAATGTTTAGTTTTATTATTATATATTATTCTTCATGAGTATTGTTATAAAGAGGAATATTCAAGAACCCTAGAATGTTTACAGAGTCTATAAGTATCTCCATTCAATAAAATATCAGTTATTAAGGTGAAAATATTTATTAAGATAATTTATATAGATTAATGATATTTGATATACCATTGATATTAAATATAATAATTCTTTAGGTTGTTATATCACTTGTTCCAAAAAAATATAATAGAGGTTATCAAATTCTATATATGTTGGAATAATTATTAGAAAATAGTTTTAGGTATTTAGAATTTTAGGTCTACATGTATTGGTTCCACCCCTAGGAATCTCTGATTACCATCCGTGTATATAAAATAACTCTTTACTTATTAAAATGTTTTATCAATACATTTTTATACATTCTAGTTGATGAAATGAGAGTTTATTATTCTTGTTTATCATATTTGGGTTTATTATTACTACTTAATTTCCTATATTATCTTTTCATTTATTTAGGGGATTTAAGAAAGACTTGATGGATCATTTTAACAGAGGTAGTACTAGTCTTAGTTAGAGGATTGAGATTATTAAAAGTGGTATTTCTTCTATAAATATAAAATTAATAGTGGCCCTAAGGATTCATATATCATAACATGTCCCCACCGAGACCCCTTGAATCACAATCAAGAATGTGTATGCCCCACAAATCTCACCTTCAATAGTCTATGAGGTAATAACTAGTGTCGATGGTGTAATTCTCACAAATGGGAGGCATTTTCCTTTTTATAGAACACAATGGGGTACAATTTTCATCCTCGTCAGAATCATATCCTAAACATTTATTATTTTAATTTGTTTATTGAGTATCATCCTCCATCTCTTTAATGTTTTTTGAACTACTATAAGTAGTAATCACCCCATGGATGACTACTTCTTAGAGTATTTCAAGCAACATAGGTTCATGTCCACAAGAGATAGTGGATGAGTCTCAAAAAAATGAAATAATAATTGTTCGGAAGATAAATCTATTGAAGATGAAAGTTGTATATAACTTTCACCTTTGGGTGAATTCAGAGTATAAAACCTACCATAATGGAGTAATTAATTCCTTAAATTATATTACCCATTTTCTTCAAATAATATTTAAATTCTTTGAAATAATAAATTGTGGGGTTTTCCTTATTAGAATTAACTATAACTTTTTCCTTTGATAATGAATATCATATGTGTATTTATTTATTTATTGTAAAAATGAATTTTTTAGGAACCCAATGGGATGGATATGAATCGAAGATGGATTCACACTAATTTTTAAAAAAAAGAGTACGAAGATGGAGTTAAAGAGTTTATCAAGTTTGCAATAGAGCATACATATGACCCTTCTCAAATCCTTTGTCTATGTTTAAATTGTTGTTATTAAAGAAATATTAGTCTGGAAGAGTTGAAATAACATTTGATTTGTCACAAAATAGATCATAGATATAATTATTGGACTAGACATATAGAAAAATGGAACGTGCACATCGATTGGGATGATACCATAGTTTATGGATCGTTTAATATGAATACTAGTGTAAATGATGATAGAGATCGCATCCAATAAATGAAAATGGAAATTGAAGATGACTTTGGTGATTGTCCAAATTTGTTTCAGAATTTAAATAGTTGTTTTAAGAGACCATTTTATACTAGTTATACTAAATACACAACATTTTCACTTTTATTAAAGTTATATAATTTGAAAGCTAGTAGGGGATGGAGCGATACTATACTTACATAACTACTTGGTCTCCTGAATGATATGCTTGAGAAGAAAATAAACTACCATGTCAAACATATGATGCTAAATGAATACTATATTCAATGGGAATTATCTCTAAAAAATATATTCCTTTACAATGATTTCATATTTTTTTTCAAGGACCATGAATCACTCATAAAATTCCCTAAGTGTGGCATGGATTGATACGGGAAAATTAATCAATTTATTTGAAAGTTGTATGCTAGTTTCCAATCATTCCATGGTTTAGAAGACTATATGAATGTCAGGAAAATACAAGACAATTTACATGGCATGTAGATACAATAATTAAATATGGGAACCTACACCATCCAGTAGATTCTCCTAAATGGATTAAAATTGATTATTAGTATCCTAAATTTGTAAATGAGATGAGAAACTTTCACCCTGTGTTATAAGTAGATGTAATAAATCCTTTTGGTGTAGGATTAGTATTCACAGTACATGGCCTTTCATGTTGGTATACTATATATTTCCTCCATGGTTATTTATGAAGTGAAAATACATTATGTTGTCTCTACTTATGTCTAGACTAAAGAAACCCAATAACAATATTGATGTCTATTTGGATACATTGATCAAAGATCTGAAATTGATATAGGATACATGTGTCACAATATATGATTCTCATAGATTCATATTGAGAGCCATTTTGTATGGGATAATAAATGACTTTCATGCTTATAGAAATTTATCAAGCTATAACATTAAAGGAATGTTAGTGAGTCCCATTTGTGAAGAATTCACACACTCAGTTTAGTTTAAATGTTCCTTGAAGGATGTGTTTTTAGGATATCAGATATTTTTACCTCTACATCATAAATACCAATCTTGTATTATAGCATTTAATGGGAATATAAAACAAGGTATGACACTATCTCTACTAATAGGTGATCAACTATTAGATAAAGTAAAAGATATTGAAACAATTTTCAGTAAACCATTTTTGAAAACCCTTATGAAATCATGTTGGAATAATAGATTAATTTTCTTTGAATTTCTATATTGGAATTGTTTGTATGTAAGAAATTTTCTTGATTTCATGCATGTAGAAAAAAATCTATCTGATAGTGTTATTGGAATGTTACTAAATGTTCCTAGAAAAATGAAATATGAAATAAAGGCTAGGTTAAACATGAATGACATGGGGATAAGGGAAGAGTTGGCATCGGTGAAGGGTAAAGGGTGTAATGTTCTTCCTCTAGCATCTTACACTCTATCCAAATATGAAAAATTTTAATTTTTCCTTTTCTTTAATGGTGTAAAAGTTCCAGAGGGGTCTTCTTCAAATATCAAGAATGTTGTTTCTATGACTAATTTAAAGTTAGATGGACTAAAATCACACGAATATCATGTTTTGATACAAGATTTTATACTTATTCATTTCCATTGCATTCTACATAAAAATGTATAGAATAAATTAACCAAACCATACTTCTTTTTCAAATTCATATGTAGTAAATTTATAGACCTGATGAAGTTTCCAATCTTGAATAAGAAGGTTGTAATCATATTATATGAATTATATTGGTTTTTAACACTATAATTCTTTGATATAATTGTCTAATTGATGGTTCACATAGTTAGATAAGTTCAACTATGTGGCCTTTTCCATAACATATAGATACACCCCATTGAATGGTATATTAATATATTAAAAGGTTATATTAAGAATCAAAGTTGTCCAGAAAGTTGTATTATAGAATGATATATTTTTTAAGAATATATCGAATTCTATACCGATTACCTATCAGATGTTGACATCATAGGTCTCACAAATTCTCTTTACAGCAGACACCTTGTGGGAAAGAGATTTATGGAAGAGATATTGTAACAGTTACCTTGATAGAGTGGGAGAAAGCGCACCTTTACATTTTATATAATAGTGAAGATATCGATCCATATATTGAATATAAAAAAGAGATTCTTAGATATTTGAATCCATAAAGGTCTTAAGTATATATATCAAACACATATAATCAATAGTTTATAGGATGGTTTCAAGATTAAATTTATAAGGATTTATCTAAAGAATATAATTCAATTGTTGAATAACTTCGATGGTTATCTTGGGGACTAAATCAAAATGTTATATCATACACTTTTTTTAATCAATGGTTATACGTTATATACAAAATAACATGATGACTGCGGTACGATGTAAAATAGTGGTGTTTCACTTATGAAGGAAGTGATGCACATATCTAGTTCCAAGGATAGAAATCCAATTTATGAAAATATTCCATATTTTTTAATTATTGAAAAGATATATGAGTTGGATTATATAACATTTAAAGTGTGGATTTTTATTACAAATGGGTTGACAAGATGAGTTCAGTGAAATTTGTTTAAATGGGCTTCGTGAAGGTAAATTTCAATGTAGAATTGGGAAACAATGAGCCATTCATAATGGTATCACAAGTAGTGAAAGTATTTTATATCTCAGATCCAGAAAACAATAATTGGGTTGATTGCACTACGGGTGACTAAAACATAAGCCAGATTAGATGAAAATTCAATAAAGGATGTACCTTTCATTGGGAGATCACAATAAGTTCATGTTGGTCCCAATGTATAAAATTTCTTGTATCTTAGATGGGGTCAAAAAGAGGTGATTTGGATTCTCAATAAAGGATCCATATCCCTAAAAACTTTAATAAAGGAAGAGGTCAATGATAACATAAAAGTGTTTTTTAATATAATATGTTTTTCCTAATAGTATTATATATTCTCTACTACATTAACAAAATCTAAATTAAATTCTTAACTACTAATGAAAAAAATTTCTTATGTACATGATGATGTTACCAATCCCATTGAATAATAGAATATAGTGAAGGAAACCCTTTTTGAATATGTAAAGGTAATGTTACTGTATACTTTCTTTATTTTATTAGAAAATTATATAATGAAACATCGGTTTCATTTTCATTATTCCTTATAGAGTTCATTTATTTTAGAATATTTCTTCCCATATTTCATGTCTTTCTATGCCAAAACTTCCATATACTTTTTCTCCCTCAAAACCTTTTCACCCCAACAGTGTTGGAATTTATCACTTTCCTTAAAATTCCCCCCACTTCCTTTTTAGAAAGTGGAATGAAATTTACTCTTCTCTATCACATACGTAATCTTGATGTTTTCATAGTAAAAGCATTGTCTGTAGAATTAATTTATTGTTCCATATTTATGTTTAATTTATTTTTTTAGTATTACTCATATAATAATTGTTTTATTATATAGGTGGGTTGTTTTTTTTGAGTTTGGGTGATTTATTAGATGTTGTTCAGCCTCGTTAAAGATTATACTTAGAGGATGCAACTGAGATAATAGAAATAAGGAAATGGGTCAAGAATTTATACAACCATCATAAAAAGGTAAATTCATACTCTCTATTTAATTAATTTTTTTATCATTTTATATATTATTTGTAAGTTAATTTCCTTATCATTTTTATCTAATACTTATTTAGTTTTTTTCATAGATCTTTTGGGAAGTCATATTTTCACATTTTTTTTATTTCAGAAGATTTTTTTCATATTTCATGCCTTTATGCACTAAAACTTCCACATACTTCTTCTCCCTCAAATTTTTTTTATCCATGTAGTGTTGGCATTTATCACATTCTTTCAGGTTCCCTCTGCTACCTTTGCAGGAAGATAAATGATGCTTCCTCTACAAAATCACAGAGGTATTATTAATATCTGCACAATAAACCTATTTTTCATAGAATTAATTTATTATTTCATATTTATGGTTTATTTATTTATTTTTATTATTACTCACATAATAATTATTTTCTTATACAGGTCGATTCTTTTGTTCGAGTTGGGGTGGTTTTTTATAATATGCTCATGCTCATGAGACATTGTACATCAAGAATGCAACTGAGATAATGAAAATAAGGAAATGGGTCAAGAATGTATACAACCATCATGAAAGTTTAATTCCTACTAGTTATTTAATTAATTTTTTCATCATTTTATATACTATTTGTAAGTTAATTTCTTTACTATTTTTATCTAATAATTATTTTTTATTTTTCATAAATCTTTTGGGAATTTATTATTTGATTTAAACTATCTGTAACAAGCCATGAAATAGATAACATGTTTTTTTCTACCTATGTTACCATTCTTTCTATTTCCTTTGTCGAATTGCCAACACTGCATAATGAGTCAGTATTCTAAGCCAAAAAACCTTTTTCAGCTTTGAACATAAACTCAATATGAAGTGTTGTTAGTTAGAAAAATAAATTCAATGTAAAGTGTGGTAAAATTGCTATTAAGGATTATTTTGAGTATTTGGGATGTGTAGAAAAAATCTTCACCTTAATCTAACACAAGGTGTGACCAGTTTGACTCCAAGTCCTTATTTTTATTTAAAATTGACATTAATTTTAGTAAAAAATACAACTGACATACTCAAAATCAAGAAAACAACATTCATATAGTTTTTATACTTTATTAAAATGATTCATAATTCATTTTTTACTTGTAAGAATCATCCATACCTCAATATGATACATGATGTTCCCAGTATGACTCAAAGTATCTATTATCAGTTTAAAATTGACATTTTAGTTCAAAAAGCGTCACTCACTGAAAAATAAGAAAATGTACTCTGATTGTATTGATAATTTAAACAAAAATTCATAAGTAATTTGTATTGTGTAGGAATCAGTCACACGTCAAACTAACACATGATGTGACTAGTATGACTCAAAGTGCGTATTTCCATTTTAAAATTACATTTTAGTAAAAAATAAAAGTTACAAACTCAAAACTGAGAAAATGCACTTGGATTATTTTGATACTTTAGTAAAATGATCCATAAGTCATTTAAGGTATGTAGAAATCATCCTCACTTCAATATGATGCATTTTTTGACCATATGACTCTAAGGGATTCTTTTTTTTAAAATTTACATTAGTTTTAGTAAAAAAGGAAACTGACATACTCAAAATTGAGAAAAAAACATTCTAATTGTTTTTATTATTTAGTAAAATTATCCATAATTCATTTTTTACATGTAGGAATCAGCCACACCTTAATCTGATACACTACGGTATGACTCTAAGTGTTTGTTATCAGTTTAAAAATGACATTTTAGTTTAAAAAGTTTCATTCACTAAAGACTAAGAAAATGAACTTGGGTTGTCTTAATAATTTATAAAAATTATTCATAAGTCATTTGTGACATATGTGAATAATTCTCATGTCAAACTGACACACAATGTCACTGGTATGACTCAAATTTCATGTTTATAGTTTAAATGGTATTTTAGTAAAAAAGACAAGTGATGAACTCAAAACCAAGAAAATGATTTTGTATTGTTTTGATACTTTAGTAAAATGATCCATAAGTTATTTGGGACATGTAGGAATTATCCTCACTTCAATTTGATACATGGTGTGACCGTTATGACTCCAAGTGTGTATTTTTATTTAAAATTGTCATTAATTTTAGTAAAAAGGAAATATAACATACTCAATCACAAGAAAATGGATTCTTATTATTTTTATACTTTTGTAAAATTATCTATAAATAATTTTTGACATGTAGGAATTATCCTCACCTCAATCTGATACACGATGTGTCTGTTATGACTAAAAGTGTCTATTATCAGTTTAAAATTAACATTTTAGTTCAAAATATGTCACTCACTAAAAACCAAGAAAACGTGCTCATATTGTCTTGATAATATAGGATAATGATTCATAAGTAATTTTTGTAAGTTTAGGATTTAGTCTCATGTCAAACCAATACACAATGTGACCATTATGACTCAAAGTGCGTATTTCATGTTTAAAATGATATTTTAGTAAAACATATAAGTGACGTACTCAAACTGAGAAAAAGAATTCATATTGTTTTGATAATTTAGTAAAACAATCCATAAGTCATTTGGGATATGTGGGAATATTCCTCACATCAAACTGATGCATGGTGTGACTTCTATGACTCTAAGTGAGTCTTTACAATATTTACATGTCATTTTAGTTTAAAACATACATCACATCATCAAAATTGGGCAAACAATCCTAGATTTTTTTCTCATCACTATATATTCTATTACTTAATTAATTTCTTTATCATTTTTATATTATAATTATTTAGTTAATTTTCATAGAGATAATGCTTGAAGACGAACAAGAAATGGTGTGACATTCAAGAATCAACCGCAACTCAATCTGATACATAGTGTTCCTACTATAACTCAAAGTTTAGTTTAAAATTAATACTTTTTGTTAATTTATTTATTTATATTATTACTAACATAAGAATCGTTTTTTTTTAGTTGTGTTCTTTTTCTTGAGTAGGGGTGGTTTGTTCGGTAATAGAATGAGTCGGGGTGAGGATCAAAAGGAAAAGGAACAATGATATTTTTGAATGTATATAATAATTTGTACTTACATAATTGTATAAATCAATGTTTTAAGTGTATATAATATTGAGTTTTTTTCTTGTATTTGTGTTATAAATTTTATTTCATTTAAATTATCTATTGTTAGTTGATTTTTCTAATTTTTTGTGGTGTTTCTAGTGTTTTAGTGTACTATTACAGCACACTTCACTAGTGTTATAGTTTGTTAGTACAGCACATTGCAGTATGCCTCTTTATTAGTACTAAATAAAAGCACTGATGAATGTTTTCCTTTATGATTTCCTTTAAATGTTCTGATAAATAACCCCTTTATCAGTGCTTTCTTTAACCCTAATAAAGGACCCCTTTATCAGCACTTTGTTAGCGTTGATAAAAGCTTATGGCTTTTAATCTCACTCTGGTAGTTAGTGCTTCTATGTCACTGATAAAGATCATTTTTAGCGCTATTAAAGGCATATTATTTAGTATTGATCACTGATAAAAACTTTTAATAAAAAATATTATAAATATATAAAAAAATATTATTTTTATATTCAAAAAATAATATTTATTTATATACATTAATTTAAAAATACATGCATATAATTAATATAAATATGATATATAAATATATATTTTTTAACAATTCAAAAAAAAATTATAAATATAAATGATATATTGTTAAAGTGTGGTATTTAAACTTATATATTTATATTATTGTCTGTGTACATATATGTGTATGCATTATGTTGTGCTTTCTATATGTGTATATATAGATGTTGTATGTGTACATATGTATGTATGTGCATATATATATGTATGCACATGTATGTGGGATGTACACATATATATAAAATGTGTACATGTATATATGTATGGCATGTACTTATTTAATTATAAAATTATAAATGTGCATATTTTTAAAAAAACGTATTTATAAAATTATAAATAAATATATATTTTTAAATAATTATAAAATTATAATAAATATATTAAAATAATAAATATATTTATTATATTTATAATTATATATACTTATATATTAATATATATATATATATATAATTATATATATACATATAAAAATATAAATATATTTATAAATGTATACAAATATTTATTTATGGTGATGATGGTGGCCAGAGAATATGAGGGATTTTCTCTCTATTTCCATGGTGATTAGGGAAAATCATTTACATGGATTTACATTTGGATGATTATTTTTATCTAGTGAAAGTTTTTTTTGGTCCCTCAATGAAAGTGAACAATGATCTTGATTTTGGCGATGTGCCTTTGCCTTTTGATGTTGAGCGAGTAGTGAAAAGGTTTGAGCTTGCTTCTCTCTCTATAAAGCATGATACTTAGAGGACAGATGAGGATATGAGAAATTCATTGCGGTTCAACACGAATGACAGGTTCATCTCTGGTCCTCACAACGAATCGGTGAAAGCACGTAATAGGATCTCACGAAATGGTGTTATGGAACTCATTGAAGCAAATCCAAAGTTATTTGAAGATCAGATTTAAGATTAAAAATACTCCATTATTACACAAATCACTCCTTTTTTTAGATAAATTCCTAAAAGATTTAATACTTAAAGAAATGACTTACATATTTGGGGATTCGGTGGATGGTGTATTGTCTATCGATATGGTTTTTTTCCACCTTTCCTTTCCTTCTCAAGACCTCAAACTATGGGAAAGGTTTTCTGGTTTTTTGAATCTCAACCTAGGGGTCCTGAGATTCCAATATTGGGACTCATGGTTTGATCTTTCATAGGCTAGAAACACAGTGGCACAATCTTGGATTCTAATCAAAGGATTGAACTTGTTTTTTTAGCATCTGGATATTCTATGGGATATTGCCTTTGTTGTGTGTACCCCTATTAAGTTTGAAAAATTAACATGGTTGGCCAAATATAGACATTACGCTCTTGTTTTGGTTGAATTTTATATTAGTTCAACTATAGTTGAGACATTGTTTTTGGATGCTGGTGAATTTAAGTTCAAGCTTAGAATTGAATATGAATATGTACCAAATTTGTGTACCAATTGCAGCCCAATTGAGCATGTTAGAGGAAATTTTCATAGGGGGATGGGGTTTTCTAATTGTATAAAACATGGGGATAAGGTTGAAGAATGAAAATTCAAGATTCCTAACTCTTATGGTAATAAGGTTACAATGAATGAAGGAATAATGGGAAAATTGATGGATTATAGAAATGGAATGGGGACAAAAATGGTGCCTTTGGGTCTGGGGTTCTCAATCGTTTGTTTGTTGATGTGGTCAAAAACCCTTATGATTCGAATTGGGGTGAGATTGATGTGGATCAAATGGATGTGATAGTAAATTTGGCTTTTTTAGTGGCTCTTTTATACAGCATATGGAGTAGGGTACCCAAGAGATGCTTCCTTTTAGGAAAGATCTCTCTTTGTAGGGAAGATCACTCAATAGGCATGTGTTTGATGATGGGATCATCCTCCTTGAGGGGAATTGAAACAAATTCACCTAGTGGGACAACCCTAGTGGCACCCTCATATGATGGAACACCATCCATGAAAATGACTAAGACCTTGAACAAGGTTAAGAATATTTTTGTGGATGAGTAGGGAATTCAAATGGTTTATCCTCAAAAATCCAAATTGAATGAGCAGAAACCTGTGATGGCTACAACTTATTTTCACCATTGGACTCCCGCATGTGGTAAGGAGGTGTCCCTACTAGTCCAAGTAAAGTTTACTGATGTTTCTTATTTTCAAGATGGTTCTGATGGAGGGAATAAGTTGCAATCTAAACGAGATCTTAATTTGTAGGCTCTTGTGGCTGACATAGAGGAATTCCATTCCTCTCAATATGGGATTTCCTTTGATGAGATTTTACAAGATGAAGTTGATTTGTTTGAGGATTCTTACCTTCACGAGGATATAAGAAAAGGAAAAAAAATAGATTTTAGGATGACCTCTTCTCTACAGAAGAGGAAACTAAAAAAGGTAGGTGTAAGTCTACCCACTGTTGTGACTCCTTTGACACAGGTTCAGGCTCTTCCTCTGCATATCGATCATCCATTCACTAATCAAATATGCATGAATGCTAATGGTTTTGAAAAGGTGGGGTGGTATTATCCACCCCATTTTAATGAACTAATGAAAAATTCTTATGTCACTTTTGGAAAAGCCTCAGATGAGGAATGCGGTGCTGCATGGGTAAAAACTCCAGTATTATACCTCCAGATGATCAGGAAGTAGAAAGGCCCACCTAAGGCCTTACCAATGAAGTAGAAGAATACTTTTATATGAAACTTTAAGTCACTTATTCTATTATAGAACCATATTAATTTGGATTAAATGATTATTTAGTAGTTTAGAAATTTTTATCATTAAATATTGAGGATGGTTTCCGATTCAATCCAACAATGGGATTTTGGGACTTGTCTTGGAAATTTCAAAACTTGTCAACTTTGGGAGAATTAAATCATCATCGGACAAGGAGGATGATCCCCTTCAAGGGGATAAGACATAGCAGAGTGTTCATCATCTAAAGGGCATAGGAAGATTTCCTAGGAATTTGGGCTCTAGGTGATTTGTAGGGATCAACCTTTTTTCCCTTAGGATTTTTCTTTTGATGTGGGCACTTTATGTTATGTTGTATCTGCTTATTAACTTGTACATTTCCTTTTATTAATAAATTTGGGGCCATGGTTTGGCTTCCAAATCCATGATTAGGCCGTCTTGGTATTTATATACAAATATTTACAAATATATTTATTTATAATTAGAACTGTAAATATATTTATTTATATATTTATTTATTTAAATAATTATAAAATTATAGTAAATATACTATAATAATAAACATATTTATTATATAAACATATATAATTATATAAATATATGTAAATATATAAATATATTTATTATTATATACAAATAATTATGAATATATTTATTTATAATTAGAATTATAAATAAATTAATAGAATATGGGGTGTTGGTTGAGTGGTAAACCAACCTCATCGTGCATATAGGCGGATGGGGTTCTAAACCGAGACACATTAGTTTTAGGCCCCAATTAAATTGGGGGCAGTAATGTGACCTAGTGTCAAAAATAATGACAATGTTGTGTTGCTTACAGGTGGAATGTTAGGATCGTCGACACCAATGGCTACCAGCAGAGAAGGTGGAGTGGTGGTGAAAACTAAAATAGGGAATAGTGATGACAATGGAGGTGCAGGGATGGGTGTGGTCGGCCGACAATGAGACTCATGGGAGGTATAGGGGTAGCTACTGGTGAAGAGGTTCTGTAAGATGGTGACAATGGGTCTCACGGGCATCATGATGGCAGTGGCCATTGTGGGGGATAGCAGTGAAATAAGGGTGGAGTACAAGGGGTGTGACCATAAATGGTTACTAGTAGTGCAGTGTTGCGATGATTCGGTGATGCGGTGGCGTAGGTGATTGATGTGTGGTAGTGTAGTGGGAGAAGTAGGAAGGAAGGTGGAAACCCTCAAGGCATAAGTAGTGATGGACTTGGTCCTCATACATTCCCAATGGTGAGTGGTGAAGGGAATGGATCAATAGCATTGACAGTGATAGAGAAATGGAACAACCTCATATGGTATTCCTTCATCAGGCTTTTAGAGGATTTTATGCAGTTTTCATCCATCGGTACTGTCCTTTGAGGGGCAGGCTTGTGCGATGGAGGGCCACCTCAGTTACGATGAGGGAACATTGCTCTGATGGTAAAGGTTGGTCACAATGGGGGATACAAGCATAATGGTTTGTTGTGATGGTTGTCTAGGCTTAGAGTTGATAATTACAAGTTGTTGGGCCTTATAATTAAGGGCTCGAGGGTCCTTGTAATAACAAAATAATGGTCTGTAGGGGCCATATAATAAGGGCTAGATATGGTGGGTTACCCCTTCGGGGGGGCTATAACCTATCTATTTCCACCTATGGGTGTGAGGTGTTTGTGTTTTTGTATGTAATTATACCTAAAAGTATCTAATATATAAAAATAAATTAATATATATTTAAATAATTATAAAATTATAGATAATATACCATAAGGGTTCAGGTACTGAGCGAACTCGACCCTAAAATTTATATATATATATATACACCAAGAAGTTGTGAACCATGGGATATATATGATGGTTACTAAAATTATTGAAAATAAAAGCACCATAAAGTTCAGAGGGAGATTGGGAGTTTAAGAATGTGACAAACCACTTAACAATAAGAAAGAAAATCATTTCTGAAATTGATCCCCACCCCTGCATCTTAGATGATGGTCCCTCCTCCATGTTTTTGGATATTTCCATGTTCCATTATTCACTTAAGCATAAGTATCACCATCTGGTGGGGTGGAATTCTCAAGAGAATGAGGATTCCCTTCAACAAGGATATCCCCTAATCATTTCCAAATTCCTCACAGAAAATATCCATGTTGTTGGACCTATTTAGAATATCAAGGAGACTAAAATGATTATTACCTGGGCCTGTCAAAGAAAACCCCTTTTTGAAAGACTTTCTATTGGATTCACTAACTGTATTAACTTTTGTGGTGGATTTTGGTCCCTCACTTCCATTGATAGTACTTCCAAAAACCTACTGCTTTTGGGGTTTACCTCTCAATAAAGCTTCTGCATCAAGCTTTTTCTTACCCTAGTGACTTGAAGAAATTAATTACTACTATGTCAATTAAAAGTATCTAGATTCTTTAGCATGAATTTTACCCTCAAAGATATATGTATCGAGAATATGTACATCATCAAATTCATCCTCCACTAATTTATCCCATGTTTTTTAGTCCTTCCGTTATGACTTTCCTTTTTTTCCTAAAAATGGAATTCCCATGTGGGGCCTTCTTGAACCCTCCACATAAGGAAACCCCCCTACCCATGAAGAGGTCACTCTGGAGAGAGCCCCAGTCGGGAAGGAGTTGTTTCCAACCGATATGGAAGAGTGTCCCGAAGGGTGACAACCCGGGAGGTGATGGTTCGTCAAGAAATCCATCAGAATGGGTGGGTTGCACCTCATTTTTTACACCCAGTTAGAAACTGGGTGACCCAGCAAGGTGATTGGATCCTAGGGGAGAGGTTCACTCCAAAAGAAGACTCCCAGGATTCGAACCCTGCACCTCCCAAAGAACGGCATTTTTGTACCCCTCTCCTTCACCACTACGCCACCGCCAAAGCGGCGCTTATTCCTTCCTTTATGCATATGTGACCAAAACACCCTTATCATATTGGTTTCACTTCCCATCTTTCTCACCACCAACCGAACCATCTTGAATTGGAATAATTTTCGACTGATGAACAATAAATACTTCATTACATTTATTTTCTGAATCATCACTAGTGATCGTATCTTAAGTCTCCACTATTTGAGAAGTTTGACCACTCAAAGAATTGAGGTACCATACTACCTTAATTCAGAACCTGTATCAATTATATGATTCCTATCAGTGGAAGTATGAGATTAATTTCTATAGGCTCCCCCAATGCCATAATTCTTCTTTAAGCAATGTTGTATGCCATGCCCCTTATTAAAATAGAACGAGTGTGATAAATACTTATGAAATTGATATTTATCATTCCCAATGATTTGATATCCCGAGCAAGGTGGGGTTTTCATATTCAATTCTCAAATAGAAATCATCATCTAGTTCCAAGAGAAAAACCTTCTTAATAAGAGGGGATCTTAGGTCCACTTAGACTGATACATGTGTATAGAAGTGAAATTTTCCTTCCTCTATTTCTTGGTCCATTTTAATGGGAATACCCAAAGTATTAGAAATGTCCTAAATAATTTTTTTTATGCCATAAAATCCAACTAAGACCAAAGGTTTTCACCCAAACCTGATCCCTCAGGTTATTCACCTTAAATGGATTGAATCTTTGATCCCACTCCTACAAGAATAACATTCCTATATTTAAATAATTCGATCCAGATACCCGTGGATTTTTCTTGAGTTCATCATAAGTAAATAGTATATGAAAATATCCAAGCCTCGTAAGAATACATTTGAAATTTATAAAACCCTAAAAGTTTGATAATGAATTTATTAAATCTTGGGTATTCTATAACTTACCTCCAGAAGGATGAAACAACCTATAAATTATCAAATACCAACATGTCTTGAATATTTAAAAAATTTAATCCTAATTCATAGTAAAATATACAATATTATCTCATTTAAGAACTCGAGTCAGAATCCCATCACTATAGTAAGGGGAAATCCTTTACAAAAAACTGTTAAAATGCAAACTTGGTCTTATCACCTTCATTAGAGAATCCACTACCTTGTCCTTCATATAAGAGTCAACATATGGAATGGGAATAGAGACCTCACCTCCCACAAGGAGTTTGAGCTCGATGTCACAAGGGAAAACCATTGAAATGAGGAATCCCTAGATTCCATCCTCACCACAATAGAGAGTGTTATATATCCACATCCCCAATCAAAGTATATAATTATACATAATTGGATAATGGGGGTTTCAGTTAAATTAATTTGAAATCGGATGTGATGAGAATTCATGAATAGAGTTTCAATTTTAATCCAAACAAGTTCAAGGAAACATGTGCTCAGGTATGGGTCAAAATCTATGGCTTGAATTGGGTTTAATGGAATCTTATTATATTGTTTGACATTACCTCATCAATTGGTCTACTGATCAAGTTGGAAAATACTACTAGTTCTTCCTCTTTTGAAAATTATGTGATGGTCCTTATTAAGGTCGACCTTAGCTCTACCTTAATATAGATAGTAATCCTCTCTACTCCCATGGGTGAATTCATTCTTAACATTCAATATGAGAATAATCCACCTTTCTATTCAATTTTTAGAATCATAAGGAATTTAATGTACAATTGAAGACCAAATGTTCTATGTTTGAACTATCATAATAAGGTTCATGACATGGATTTATATATAAGGGTAAAGGAAACTCGTGCACCTAGGAAGTTTCAAGAGGATAGTGGAACTCTTGATAGAAGCAAATCCATTAGTACTATACAGGGTAATTTCCATAAAGGTGGGACTAGATGAGGAGGACTTGTATCTGGTTCTGCTTCTGCTGGGGTTGAATTTACTCAAAAAGAAAAGGTATTGAGGTATTTTAGTCAATCCTATTCTAATGTGGCAGTGGTAGGGGTTCCTACAAGAAACTTGGATAATCATTTTTCCAAATTGACTACCCAAAAGCCTGTAAAGGATGGAATTTTGGCTAGGTAGGAGGCAGAGATTGTTTCACAACATACAGGTGTGGTTGTTGAGAAGAATACCTCTTGTAAAAAGAAATTGTGGGTGGATATTTTTGTTGAAGTGGACACTGATTAGCTTATGATATCTAAAAGTCTTGAGGATATACCTTCTGTCACTTGCACAATCAAATTGAACAGCTCTAAAGAGGTTGTAAGGGATGTTATATTAACCCTATTGCAATCAACTGGTCATGGTGGTGCATCTGGATTGCACATGAATGATGTACCTAATGAGGAATAAATTGATCATCAATACATCAATGAAGTTGGTTCTCAAATTTTTGTTGATCAATTGTTAATGCAGGAGTAGATAATTACATCAAGTTCTTGAAAAGGTAAAAAAATGAATGCTAAAACTCTAATGAAGATTGAAAATACAAAGGCCACACTTATACATCAGACTGATTTTGGATAGTTATCTCATATCCCATTAGCTATTTATTCATTGGGGATTGGTAAACTAGATATGTAGGCTCGGTCTTTAGAGTATAAGAAAGTGGATGAGAGCGGTGCTCCACTACTTGTAAAGGGATATGATTCTTCTTTTCCAGAAGCAAATAGACCATCCCCATTGGATGTGGATTCTTTGGAACACAATTCTCTAGAATCACATGGAGATTTAAAGGCATAGGTGATTATATAAAATCCTTATGGAGTTCTTGATTCTCTTAATGAATGGAATGAAGGTAGAGAGAATGTTGGTCATAAGGCATGTTGCATTTCTATTTTCCTATAAACAATTTCTAAAGTAGAAATTAATCTAGATAAGGATCGGACCCTCATAGGGAAAGATAATGAGACCACCTTACTTAATTCTACATCTAGTAAGGTGGAGGTTCAATAAGATGTTGGGGGTACTAACTTGGAGGACAGTGTAACTTCAGTGGATAATGGATTCCTAGTCTATCATAGACCAAAAAATGAAGTCTGGGTCATAACCTCAAATATTTATTAAGTTATTGACCCAAATAATGAGTTTTTAGGTCAAGAGGAAGAAGTTTTTTTTGATCTTAGTCCACCTCGGGTGGTTAAATCACATATGGATGTTGTTGTAGTCTTTCCAGATAATTCCATATCAGTAGAGAAGCCATAATATGCTTCTTAAACCCAAGTGGTTAGCTCATAGTTGGATGTTGTTACAGTACTTCCAGATAATTCCATGCCACTGGTGAATCCACAACCTCCTTCTTGCACACAAGAAGATTCAGGTGAGGAAACGAATAATCAAATTTTGATTTCTAAATCTTATTCTCATGAAGGAAATTAGATATTGGCAGTGACTCTTTAGTGTTGGGTATAAATAATAAAGAGATGACCTCAATTGAGAAGAGAAAATATGAATCATAGTAGGACAAACTGAAGGGAACTTGGCAATAATCTAAGTCATGGAAATAGGGTTTTCATCCAAAAGATTCATGGTAGAGGATGTAGACATACTGACTGAGTGGATCAAAAGGAGGATAGGCAACAAGAGGATCCTAACTCAGATGAAATTGAAATTTAAAGCCTACTCCAACAAGTGGAATGATTAAAATAGCACTATTCTATGGGTCATAGTCGTGGATGTGGTCAAGGAATCTATTGGAATTCCTAGCAAGAAGAAGAATGTAGAATTTGGATAAATATTAATAAAAAACTTGGTATTTTACTATTTTCATTAAGGTAAGCGTTGATTTATTTTTTCCCACCTTTATAAATAATAAATATATTTATTTATAATTATATTTATAAATACATATTTTAATTCTTTAAATATATATATATAATTATATAAATTGAAAAATAATAATTATATTTTTTTATATTATTAAAATTGGGTCTTTATCAACGCTTACTATTTTAGCGCCAATAAAACATGTCTTTATCATCCCTTTATTTAAAATTCTGATAAAATCTTTACTTAATATTTTATATATAGCTCTAATAGATTCTTCCTCCCTCGTGACTTCAAGATTTCATGGAACCAAACTCTTTCCACCACTCCTCATCATGCATCTCAAAAAATTGATCCTTTCAAGATCTAAGGTGTGTGATTATTTCTTATCCTCTTTAATCATGATCCTACATGCCTGATCCAATTCCTATCCCACTGTATCTCATCACATCAATCAAACCTTGGTTGGATAACCCCTCCCTTCAGTTTTTCCAATGGAACATCATTTGAGCTTCACCTATTGCACTTACACTTTGTGTATATAGTTTGTATGATTTTTTAAAATGCCAACATAGCTAACAAAATCAATCCAACACAATGAGCATTGTTATTCTCAACTCCTCCACTCTTTTTGAACTCCAACCTGCTACACTAACACTAGTTTATCTTCCTGATATTATTCTTCAATAAATTTTTGTTTGATTCCAATTATTGAAATTTATAATTTTTCATTGACCTCTATGTGAGGAATTGGGTAGAATTCTTACTCTATTATGAAAACATCATAAAACTTCTCATATGGGTTTTAAATTGTAATACATGTGAATGTGTAAATTTCTATGAATCCATTATCAATTTTTAGTTGGTTTTGTTTCATTTTGTGTTTTGATGATTCTAGATAGTTTTTTTTTCTTAACAATTTCCCTTCAAAGGGTTCAATCCTTGATCCTTTTTAAAATAAATTTACCTATAACTCATTCAATTCAATTTATTTTTCAATGATTAATAAAAATTTGTTTCATTATCAAGGATAAATAAATCAATAAAATATTTAGAAAAAGGATTGATGGATCGTAAATTTTTTTTTAAAATATTTACCTCATCTTTTGTACTTACCAAACATTAAGTAGAATATTAGGAAAAAATTAAGAAACAACACATGTAATATATAGATATGTATTAATAAAACTTTAAAGAACATAACTAAACATTATTTTTGGTACATTTTAACTAAAAAATAGTACCAGTATGGTATTCCAAGGCATGACATGTACAATGTTTCCATCATTGAAAAGAAACATAAAAATACCAAAGGTGTGCTTATAACTCATCATAAAGAAAAAATGGATTCTAAATAATCCTTAAAATACATATAAGATAAATTAATAAGTTATTCCTAAAAAAAATTATTCAATTTTACTTAAATTCACTCAACTCTATATGGGTTTTAGCCTATCTCTGAGGGAATATGAGAGGGAAGAGGTGTATTCCTACCAAAAGGATTACAGAGAATTGCTTTGGATTCAATGGAAGAGAATTCAACCACCACTTCAAGATAAGAACCAACCTTAACTATCATAAAATTAGGTATTGGTTTGTTTTTTATATGAATTATCAGACTATAAAAGGGAAACAATGTATTACCTTGGTATAATCTAAGAAAACCATCCACTCCAACCAAATCTAAGGATCATTGAAGGATAAAAAAAATATTAAATGGCATAATACCATATTATAATGCATAGGGATACTATAAAAAAGAAAATTTTTTATAATAATATGATAGGATAACATATAGGCTTGCATTTTTGGGGAATAGTCCTTATTAAAGATTCCATGGAAGTGGTAATTTATCAATAAGAAGGGGAAATAAATAATTGATACACTTTTTCTTAAAAATTAAACTTTATAAATTAACCTCTATTATCAATTAAAGTCTTGATCCACTCACTTACTAATTTCATTTTCCTTTTTGAACACTCCTTAAAATATGTTTCAAAAAGTTGAGTGATATCTGTATTTATAAATACAATGGGTTGTGTGGTATCTATATTAATAAATTCATATATATGTAAGGAATAAGGGTGGTATATATATTTATATGATCATATTAACTTTCAAATACCACCTAGATACATAGAATCTTATATCCTATATAGTATTGATTCATAATAACATTATAGAAAGGGCATTTCACTAACTCCATCAAATGCATTGGATATCCATCATGACCCCACTCCCAAAAACTTAGCCTCACAGGAAGCTAAGCATTGCTAAAATTAACTCCTTAGACGAAAATCCTTTTACTTTTAATGAAGTGATTGATAGATTTATTTGAATGTTGTAACTATAATGGTTGTCTCAACATCAGTGTGTGTAATTTCATCCAGATGAGCCTTCTCACAGTCAAACCAATCGAGGATCCCCTTATAGGGAATAGACTATTGTAGATAATTTTTTCGAATTTAGATAGAAAACTAATAAATTTTGTCTGGTGCTTTTCCAACTCCCCAGCCTGGGAACATTTAAATTTAAGGATACAACTATCATCCTCATCGGATTTATCTCCCAAATAGTTATTATTTCATTTTATTGCATGAGACTCATCCCCAATCTCTTATAGACATGAACCTATGTTTCTTGAACTACTCAGACTAGTAATCATCCTATACCAGGTACTTGTAATAATTTATTACAAATTCAAAGGATAACACCTACCACTAGTGGAGTAATTATTTTCATAAATTCAATTACCCATTTCATTCAAAGAATAGTGAAATTATTTGAAACATTAAAATGTTGGGTTCCTTTTATTTTAATGCCCCTTTTGTATTTATTTATTTTATTAAATATTATTATTACTAAATCAAATAGGATGGACATGAATAAAAAAATTTTGGATGTTAATCATATGATAAAAGAGTATGAATATAGGGTGAAAAAGTTCATCAAATTTACAAAAGTTCATGCTTGTGACCCTTCTCAAATCATTTTTATGTGTTTACACTGTTTTTATTCAAGAATAATTAGTCTATAAGAGTTATAATAATGCTTGATCTATCACTAAATAGATCAAATTTGTTATATCATCCCACCTTTTTATCACATAAACTTTCATTACATTTTACAAAACCGAGGATCTTTAAGATTTAGTGTCTTGGAAACCAGGAACTTAAAACATGAAAACATAAAAGATTCTTCTTAAACACTTGAAAGGATTCTCCTCGTGTTCATCCTAGGTTAATTACTGCATCTCATAACCTAGGGACATACATCAAAAGAAAGGGTGAGCAGAAGGCCTAGTAAGGGAAAGAAGAGAAACATTTTACATGTGAACTTGAGATACTTCAATAAGGTCATGAAAATAACTTTAAGGCATGAGAAAGAAATAATGAGATATATCATAATAAAAATAACATTTTTCATAACTTGAAGATGTGGCTACATCATTTAACATAGACAAACATGAACATATCACCAAGGTCCATCCCCAAGGTGTCATTTGAAAATTATCAAGGTTATTCACCAAGATATCGTGAAAATTGTAATCTCTAGTGGTTACATCATTACCCAATGCATTGGAGCACTATTAGGGAGCACCCTTAAATTTGCCTTTATTATCATGTGAGACACATATATAATCATCAAAAATTTCATAAATAACCCATATAGCATAAAATAAATGGGTTTTATTTCATAATCATAACGTTTTAAAAACTGCTTTAAAGACATGATCTTTATGTCACTTTAAAACCCACGGAAGGGGAGAGCGGGTCTCATGTATGTAAATCCCAGAATTTAAAATAGAAAATTTTGATATATATGTGAATACCCCTGTATAAATAATAGCTTTGAGTATTCACTTTATAACATAAAATAATTTTGAGAAAAGAGAGAGGCATTTTGAGACGAAAATTCTGCAGCATAATAGCTATGTTTCGGGGTTTTAGAGAACATTGAAAAGAGAGGGGGCATGGGTCACCCACTCATAAATGATCCATAAAACAGTAGAGGGACAGAATATGAAGGATATATGAACATGTTAATGAAATTTGAAAGATGTACCATATGAAATGAAGAACATGAAAGGAAGACAAAAATAATATTTCTCTTATGAAAATTTGGTAGCCTAACGGCGTCACATAAACATCAACCAAAAATGAATTGACAAGATCAAAATAGGGTCTCTCATCATATGAACATAAGGGTACAGTATGATAGATATAGAGATCATACCTCAACATAATAAAAAGTTACTTGAAAGAATTGACATGAAAATAGATCTTGAAAACGAGAAGGGTGAAAGAATCCCTTAAAAATTCGGCAGCCTAACGGCGCCACTTAAAACTTCAAAATAATGAATTAAAGAGATCAAATGGGGTCTCTCATAATATTATCATAAAAGATCAGTATGATAAATTTAGATATAATACCCTAAAATAATAAAAAGGAACTTGAAATACTTTACATGAAAATAGATCTTGAAAAATGAGAAGGGAGAAAGAATCTGTTACAAAAATTTCGACATCCAAACGGCGCCACTTAAAACTTCATAAAACGAAATAATGAGAGTAAGATGGGATCTCTAATTATATGAACATGAAAAGGGAAGTAAGATGAGTATAAAATAACATCCTTTAACATAAGAACATGGAGCATAAAATAAATTACATAAAAGAGATTTCTTGAAAAGAAAGAGAGAGGTCGGATCCCTTACCTTAAACGTAACTCTTAAAACTCAAAGGTTGGGACCTTGAGAGGCTTGAGGGCACCTTGGGAGGACTCCTTGGGAGGTAAGGAGACCAGAACTTCGTTGATAATGATTTTGAAGTCCAAAGGATGAGAGAATGGCTTGGTATTTATAGGGAAAGTGAGGGGACAAGGCATTAATGGCCAAGGGACACCTCAAAAGTGGTTTTCTCAAAAGCATGGGCTCTCCCATGGTATTTCCCATGGAGTTAGGACACATGGGGCCCCCTAAACAATAATTCATCACCTTTGGTCGGCCAAACCATAAAATATCTCATGACATCATCATGACACAGTTATGATGTCATTAAACATACCGAAACCCTAAAACTGCTTTTTTTACTATTCACTGAAAATTCAACTTTCTCAGAAAAATCCCAAAATTTCACATTAACCAAATATCAATGATCTGATTTCAAAAATTAACTCCATTTTATAAAAATATTTTTCTAAATATTTTTAATTTAATTTTTAAATAAATACACTATTCATTGAAAATTCATTTTTTTCAGAAAAAACCCCAAAAATTACCTTAACATAATATCGATGCTCTGAGTTCAAAAATGAAATCCATTTTATAAAAATAATTTTCTAAATATTTTTAATTTAATTTTTAATTAAAAAACACTATTCACCTGAAAAAACTAATACTTGAATAATAATTTATGAAACCGTTATTTAACCATTTTATTGAATCACATTACTTAATCAAGGTGTCTAAATTATATTAAAACTTTATTTAAGTGAGATTACTAATCCATTTGGTCACATTACTAATCCTAAGCGTAAATTCACTATTCATAATTTACTATTCATCAAAAATTAAGTTGATCTTATTAGACTCTAAATTCCGTAATGAATATAATTGTAGAAGACCATTTTTTGAAAATCATTACACATTTTTAATTATTTAAGGTTTACATAAACATTTTTTTTAAATATCCTTTCTCTAAAATTCACCAAAAATATGCATACTATATTTATCCGGACATTTAAAAAGTCATAAACATCATCATAAGAAGAAATCCCAATTTTTATTTAAAACAAAGGATTACACAAGGCAGTTACGGTCTCCTTACATAGTCCCTTATCATGCCAGCATAGGACCTAAGTGTAAGGTGTGCTAAGATGAGAGAATCTGAGGGAGGCTCGACCAACATCACACGAGTAATAATTTCTATCAGTTTGAACTTCTCGTGAAGGTGATTCTGTTCTAGTTTCACACGATGAAGTTCGGCTTGGGTTTGGTCAAGAGCAAAGCCCAGTGGTGCTACCTCCTTCCCAAGTTCTGTTAGATGGGCTTCGATCGGTCCAAGACTACTGGGTGAGGTCATCGAATCTTCTTTCTATAATAATTAACCAAGATTACTTGTACTTAGATACAATAATTGAAACGTTTAGTTTCCAGTGGTCATATTGACTGATGGTTATATAATAGTTAAAACCCAACGGTCTCATTTTAATAATACTCATGTTATCAAATGAAACATTTTTGTTGAGTATAAAAATAAAATAAAATAACACATAAAATTAGGAAACAAGATTTATTCAAAATTTCGGGTCGTTACATTTGTAAATGTTGGAATAAACATGGGAAAAAGTGAATATAGATGTGACTGAGATAACACTACATTTTATGGATCATCTGATATGATTAGAAGTGTGGAAAATAAAGAATACTATATTGAAGATGTGATTACAGGTGTGAATGATGATGAATATCATATTGAGGAAATGAAAATGACTATTGAATATGAACTTTTTTATTGTACAAAATTGTTTGAGAAGTTAAAGAGTTGTGAAAAGACACCATTATATACTATTTTTACAAAATATACAACATTTTCATCAATATAGAAGCTGTATAATTTAAAAGCTGGTAATATATGGAGTTATGCCAGTTTTACTAAACTAATTTCTCTCTTGAATGGTATGATCCCATAAGATAATGAGCTTCCTAGACAAACATATGATGCTAAATGAATGCTATATTAAATGATTATGATCTCTAAAAGAATACTTTCATGTCCAAATGATTGTATACTATTTCTCAAGGAGCAAAAATCCCTTAAAGAATGCCTAAATTGTGGTGCTTCTTGATACAAAAAAGATGAATCGGGTCCTATGAAAGGTGTATGGTACTTTCCAATCATTCCAAAGGTTAGGTGCCTATATAGAAGTGGGGAGACTATAAGGCAATTGATGTGGAACAAAGATAAAAGAAATAAATATGGAAACTTATTCACCTAGAAGACTCTCCTCAGTGTAATAGAATTGATCATAAGTATCATGAATTTAGAAATGGTCTTAGAAACCTTCATCTTGTGCTATCTATATATAGAGTGAATCCTTTTGGTTTTCAAATAATCACTCAAAGTCCATAGCTAGTTATGTTTCTAAATTTTAATTTTCTACTGTGGTTTTGCATGAAATGAAAATACATTATGTTATTTTTACTTATATTAGGACAAAAATGACCAGGTAATGATTTTGATCATTATTTGGATCCATTGATCAAATATTTGAAATTATTGTGGTATTCAAGTGTTACATTGTATTATGCTTATAGAAATGAAGATTTTACATTGATAGCCATGTTGTATGTGATGATAAATGACATTCCTACTTATAAAATTTTTTAGGATATAGTATTAAAGGAACTCAAGGGTGTCCCATTTGTGAACAAGGTATGTATTCGATTAGGTTGAAACATTCATCGAAGACTACGTTTCTATGACATCATAGATTTATACCCCAATGACATAAGTATCAATCTTGGATGACATTATTCGATGGGGGTTTATAAGAACATACAACACCATATTGGATAATAGGTGATCAATTTTTTGATAATGTAAAAGATGTGAACACTACTTTTGGTAAACCTTTTTTAAAAATCCTTACAAAAACTGGTTGGAAAAAGTGATGAGTTTATTTTTGAATTACCAAACTAGATTTATTTGTATGTCAAGAATTTACTTGATTTTATGAATGTTAAGAAAATTAATGTGATAGTTTCATTATCATAGAACTAAATTCACCTAGAAAAAAGGGATTTTATTAAGGCTATGTTGGACATAATTGACATGGGAATGCAGGAAGTGTTAGTGCCAGTGAAGGGTGGAAAACAGAATTTTCTTCCTTCGACTACTTACACTCTTTCTAGGAAAGAGAGATATCATTTCTGAAACTTCTTTAATGATGTAAAGGTTCCAATTGGGTATTCATATAATATCAATAATATTAGGTCAATGATTGATTTAAAGTTAAAGGGTCTAAAATCACATTATTGTCATGTTTTGATGCAAGATATAATTCATGTATCTTTACATTGCATTTTTTACAAGAATTTGTGTCATACATTAACCAAGATCTTTTTTTTTTCAATATACATACAATAAATTTATAGACCTAGTGAAATTTCCAACTACGGAAAAATAAATTGTCATCATATTATGTGAGTTGGAAATGTTCTTCCCATCGACATTCTTTGATATAATGGTTCCCTTGGTAAAAGAGATTCGACTATGTAGTCCGATACATTATAGATATATGTACTTAATTGAACTATATATGAATATTTTGAAAGGGTAATTCAAAAATTGAATTCAACCAGAAGTTTGTATGGTGAAGTGATATATTATTGAGGAATCCATTGAATTGTGTATTGACTACCTATCCAGTGTGAAAATCATCGGTCTACCAAAATCTTGTCACGTTGGGTGGATTTTTGGGTGAAGGAATTTCTGAAATAGATGTTGTTATAATCACTATTACAGGTTGGGAGTAGGAACACCATTAAATTTTTCATAACAGTTTAGAGGTTTCCCTATATATTTAAACTAATTAAAAAATTATTAGTCATTTGAATCCATTGAGGGATGAAAATATAGATTCAATTTCAGAACAAATTTGATGGCTAGACAAAGTACCAAGTGTGAATGTATTATCTTATAATGGTTATTAAATTAATGGTTATATGTTCTATACAAATAAACATGATGAATGTGGTACCATGAAAAATACTGGAGTTGTACATGTGGCTGAAGTGATACATGTATCTAGTACCAAGGAGATAAATACAATTTATATAAATATGTCATACATTGGTATCATAAAACAAATATGGGAGTTGGATTATACAATATTCCAAGTGTCAATTTTTTAATGCAAGTGGGTTGATAATATGAGTGATATTACAATAGATGAATTCATATTCATGAAAATGGGTTTCATTAAGGAATGGTACAAAGACGAACTATTTATAATGGTATCACAAGTAGTACAAGTATTTTATGTTCCAGATCCCTCAAACTAAAAGTGGTCAATTGCTATGTTATTGACCAAAACCGCAAAGGGTCAGATGGAAATTCAACTGAGGATGACCCTTTCATTGGGATTCCACATTAATTTCACAAGAGTCCCAATGTAGATGAGGTATTATATGTCATATGAGATAATAATTAAGGGATTTGAATACTCGATAGAGGTTTCAAATCCATTCAACCTTTAAAAAATTATATTTCAATAATCAGGTTATATTTTTTCTGTAATATACATTTCACTACCTCATATTATTATCTATTCATTGCTAGATTTATGTAATCTAAATTAAATGTTCAACCAATTATTTATATAATGACTTCTAAAAATACTAATTCTCTCAATCCTAAGGAAAACAAGTTTCTAAACCTAATGGTGCTCTCAATATAGAGGAACAACCATCTTTTTCACATACT
Source organism: Viscum album (assembly GCA_963277665.1). NCBI lineage: Eukaryota > Viridiplantae > Streptophyta > Magnoliopsida > Santalales > Viscaceae > Viscum > Viscum album. The sequence goes on from OY728123.1 coordinate 2,104,047,036, forward strand.
GATGCTACTAATTCAAAGGAACAACATATTAATGATGTTGAACCTATGTAAATTATAGATAGTGAAAAACTAGTGTCCTAGAAAAAACAAGAGTGTCATATCATGATGGTGTTAACAAAAAATATTAAGTTGAGAATAAAAGGCATCAAATTAGAGGTTTGATGGAATGCATGTAGCCATACATTTAACCCCAACAAGGCCATATTCAATAGTTACATTGGGATCACCACTTGTTGGTGCATGATTATTGATATTGATTTATGGAAGAATATTGTGCCCACTCTTAAGACACTGATTTGGGAAGATATTTAGGCAACATTATGATATACTTTCTTTACTTTGATAAAAAAAAATGAAACATTGAATTACTCTTCATTATCCCTTTTAGAGTTCATTTATAATAGATGACTACCAAATGAAATTTGTATTAATTCTTTCTAGAAATTCTCATAGAGGCTTTCACTCAATTTTTATGAAGTTTTATCTCAAATATGTTGAAGGGGAAAAAAACCTACACCCACTGTAGATGTATTCACACCTGATAAGCCAATAAGCATGGGATGAGTTTATTGATCATCATGAGGAGACATATTTTCATGTTCATTGTGACTGGTAATACATTGTTTTAAAATACATGTATTAATCACTTGGATTAAGAATTTTTAATTTATGAAATAATAACTGAGGGCCGAAAATAGGTAATGAGTAGAAAAACCAAAAAACCGCTACCATAAATCAAGGACGGGGTATGCTTCAATTTGAAGAAAATGGTACATGTTTTAAATATACCATAATACTTTTATGTAACATAAAAAAACAAAATAATTATATTACTCTATTTATATGCATATTGATGAATCCAAATCCAAATCCACTTCCATCCCACATCATATGATATGGAAAGAGGCATGTGTAAATAAAGAAAAAATACTAATAGATGAAAACACACAAAAAAAGTGTGGAAATAATGTGTAAGTATGAAATAATAAAAATTTGTTTTTCTTAGTTTAGTATTACATAATAATTATTACTTATTTTCCTATATATTTTATCCAACTTAGTTACAAGAATCATTATCAGTTGTACCCGATGAATAACTACTATTAGTGGCCTTGAAGTATCCAGAATAGTACGGTCGTGTTAGAGGTGTGGATTTTGGGGTGACACCCCAAACATATTTTGATAAAATAAATGAATAGGGGATAAAGATAAGAAATGGAAGAGATTTAGGAATGATTATCTTCTCTTGGAGAAAAAATTAATTGGATTCATAGTTTCTAGAAAATGTTTTTTATAGAATCAAAGAGAAGAAACAACATAATAACAAGTGATACGTGAAGATCCCCCCCCCCCTCAATCTTTGAGGAGAGTCATTACCCTCAAAGTGATGTCTTAGATGAGGTAATCAATATTCTCATAATTTTTTCTGTGAAATGTTAATCTAGAAAATACTGAAACCTTTCCTGTACTGATATTCTGCATAGTGAAAATGATTTTGATTTATATCTATCAACACCCACCCATCACCTTGTTATGAGTAATTCCATGTTCAATATCCAAGAAGATACTCTAAAAAATAGAAAATTTCCAATAGGTTATGTGAGAGTGGGGATTAACATAGCTCATGACCCAAGCATTGAGTTACATATTCCAATTGATGATGTAGATATTCATATGGTCAATCAAGCTATTGGAACATTCATAACATGGACGTTATATCTTTTAAAAAAACATGTTGACAAGGAGGTATTAATTTCCAATTTATTTTTCATGTAAAACCTTTAAAAATAAATGAAAAATGGTATGAATTGATGAATGTTATTACAAGTGGACAAAGTGAAGGGGTGAAATAGAATGTCGAATCAAAATGATCTAAATGATTAACCAACCAATCAAAAATATCTTCACAAAGTACCTTTATCCCATCTATTCAACTTCTTAATTTACTAACATTGAATGTTCATGTGGTTAAAACATTATCAAATAGTGATATGACTATAGTTGATTGTTAAGAACAAATGTACGGAAGGGCCATTACAGACTATATTGGTCTTGAGAATGTAAAGGAAATCCTCATGAATGAATGGTTAAGAGTCTTGGTTGTAAATTTATACATAATGTGTGTTTTCATGATTTTTCTACCCAATATCCAATCTAGTATGTTAATTATGATTGAATTCTATTCATATTTTTACAACCATATATATGAATACCAATTGAAGGGAAAACCTTGTGAACATAAATTTGGACTCATTGGTCCTCACATCACTTCTACACAAGAATTCCAATTGGAAACAAATCAAATTAAAGTAATAGTATAAGAATTATCCATAATGTATGAAAGAAAAATTATAGAAGATCGACTCTTCTTAATACTCGCGATATAGGGGAAAACTCTATAATTTAATCATATCTAATATATTTTCATTGATTTAATTACTTATTCGTTTTTTTAGGAATCATTGGTTACTCATTATAGTCAATTTGGATCCTCCAAAGATCTATTTTCTCGATTCAATGGGTGGAAACCCAAAAAACCGACCACACATGATGACGTGTATCAATTTGTAATAAAAAACATGCAACATTTTACAACTAAACTTCAAGTTTTTCATTTTATATTATTTTTTAATGAAAATTATTTTATGATAGGGTGGTGTTTAAATATAATCAAAATCATGGTATGAGGATAGTCCATGAATACAAGGAGCCTATCGAATTCTACAAGTGAAAAAATATTTGGGTATATATAATAAAATTTCACTATCAAAACATATATCAAAGCTAATTAATTATTTTTCTCAATGTTCATCCAGCATCTAAAACAAACCAATGGAAAATATTATAGTTATTATGTTTGAAAATTTATGAAGGATATCATATACCATAAACAAACTAGAATCCTCAAAAAGGTATTTTTTAAGATAATTCCAATTTCATTTAAAATTATTATTAATTATTTGTTTATTTAATAATTTTCTAGTATTACTAGGACTAATAGTCATCATATTCACAAGAGGAAATATATTTGTTTAAAACAAATTGGAAGAATACCTAGTGTCAGAATGTATATATAGATCATGAAAAGGTAAATTCCTACTTCTTATTTAATTGATTTTCTCATCATTTTATGACCAGCATGACTCGAAGTGTATGTTTTCAGTTTAAAATGATATTTTAGTAAAAAAGAAAAATGACATACTCAAAACTAATGAAACACATTTGGATTGTTTTGATAATTTAGGAAAACTATCTATAAGTCATTTGTGACATGTACGAATTAGTTTCACCTGAATCTGATACACGGTGTGCTAGGTATGACTCAAAGTGTCTGTTATCAGTTTAAAATTGACATTTTAGTTCAAAACATGTGTCACTCACTAAAAACCTAGAAAACATGCTTATATTGTCATGATAATTTAGGATAATGATTCATGAGTCATTTTTGACGTGTAAGAGTCATTTTCACATCAAACCAACACATGATATAACTGATATTTTAGTAAAAAAAACACAAGTAGCATACTCAAAATCTATTAAATGCATTTGGTTTGTTTTGATACTTTAATAAAAACATCCATAAGTCGTTTTTGACATATAGGAATCAACCATACCTCAATCTAATATATAGTGTACTCGGTATTACTCAAATTGTGTTGTTTTAGATTAAAATTGACATTTTATTAAAATATTGTTTCATATTTATGTTTAATTTATTTCTTTATAGTATTACTAACATAAGAATGGTTTTCTTATATAGGTGGATTATTTTGATCGAGTTGAAGTGCTTTGCTTAAAGATTCTCATGCTTATGTATACAAAAATCATGAAATTATAAAAAAAATTATAATTGTTTTGTTAATTTTTTCATCATTTTATCTATTATTTTTAAGTTAATTTCCATATCATTTTTGTCTAATACTTATTTAGTTTTTTTCAAAGATCTTTTAGGGATTTTTATTTTTCTTTCAACTATCTAAAACAAGTCAGAAAAGAGTGAATATATTCCTTTTGGATGGAAGAGAAAACCCCATACTGCCTAAAACGTGAAGTGTTTTAGGTAGCGTGGGGTTTACTCTTCCATAAAAATGGAACATGCTCTCTCATTTATGTCTTTTTATATATATTTGAAATAAAAACCCACATCACATACTCAATTAATCAAACCTCAATCTGATACACAGTGTGATCGATATGACTCAAACTGTATTCTTTTCATTTCTAATTTAAATTTTAGTTCGAAACACACATAACATACTCAAAACTAATCAAATGCATTAAAATTGTTTTAATACTTTAGTAAAATGATACATAAGTCATTCGTGATGTGTAGGAATCAGTCACACCTTAATCTGACACATGGTGTGTGGCATGCGTATCGCAACACATGCAATTAAAAATATTTATTAACCTACCAACTACTGTAGAAGCAGCGAACAGGGTCAAACCACAGAGAGAATGTGGGTAGACACTAGGAATATCCTCTTGGAGGAATGCTCAGGCATATAAGCTTTAATTATGATTAATGACTAAAAATTATAAAAATAAACAATTATTTAAAAATGACTATTTAAATTAACTAAATATATCTAAGTGAACTAAATTAAGCTATGAAAGAAACTGGTGGAGATAGAAGTGTTAGAGTCGTGACATCTATTCAGGTGCACGAAATGTCAATTATTTAATTCCCAAATATGAATATTTATTTGTTTAATTATCATCGATTCCAAATTTAATTAAAATACAATCAGGTCTTGTTCTTTGATTTTAGATAGTTTTCTAATTTTCACATAAATTATCTGTCATTTTGTTTTTTTTTATGAATAATGTGTGTGTCATTGTAGCACTAAATCACTTGGTGAAATACAATGACTCATTTCTCATAAAGTTTAATTATCTACCTACATTAGGTTTACTCACATTAGATCACTTATTAGGTATCACTCAGGCAAGTTTAAAGGAGAGCACACATAAAATATTAATTTTTTAAATTAATATATTTATTTATTTAGAATACACTCACACTTATGATTGAATTCTGGATAAGCAAATTCTATGATGAACTTACGTCCGTGATTACTTATTAGGTATCGCACAAATGGGAACCAAATCATGCGTGCAGATCCCAAATGACAATTAATTCAAACATAGATATAATTAATTAAATAAATATCCAATTAAAATTAATTCAAAAGGAAATCAAACATGGTTCAAAAATAATGACATGCAATCACCTTCAATTTATTCATAACTCTGACACAAAAGAATTAGTTCTCCATCACGACAATACGACACATAAAATAATAAACATAAGATATCACTATGCTCATGTCATTGTTATGGTCACTGCAAGATGACATAGATGATTTCTTAATAATAATCATCATTATATCAATCCTTGCAACATCAAAAAAATTATTGTGGTGTCATACACTCTCATCGCACAAATCACTTGCCACTGTCAATTATTACAGCATGAAAATCATCACTCCGCCAATTTCTGCAATATTGAACCGAACTCTCACCTATGTCGATGTCGAATGCAATTGGAGATGTTGGGTGGCCATAGAGAACATGATTCTGCACCTTGCCTGGTGCATCGCTGCTACTTATGGGCAGGGGGTATGCGGTAGGGGGAGGGTAGGGAATGAGGGATGAGAGGGGATGGGGAGCTATGTGGGGGGTGAGGGATGAGAGGGGTGGTAGTGGGAGGGGAGGGTAGGGAGAGTGGGGTGAGAGGGGATAATGGGGCGGCGGCTGGGTTAGGGGGTGGGGGTGAGGGGTGATAGGGGTGACTAAGAGGGGAGGGTAGGGGGAGTGGGGAAATAGGGGATAGTGGGGTAGGTCAAAGGGAGGGGCGTTGGGGATGGAGGAAAGTGGGGAAGGGGGGAAGATTCAAATAAATGAAAAACAAAATGAACAAACAGAAACAAGTTAAATTCAAAATTCAAATTAAGAAAATAAATCTTATTATCTAAAATTTAAATAGAAATATAATAATTATAATATCAAAATAGAATTAAAAGATAATTATATACATATATTACACTACATATATAAATAAATATAATTAAAAGATAATGCTATAATTATAAATATAATTAGGTATAACTAAAAATACTAATACTAAAAATTAATATATTAAAAAAATAACTAATAGAATAAATAAAATTATTATTAAAACTACTAATATTAGAATTATATACAATAATATATAATACTAATATAGGAAATTAATATAAATAGTAATAATATTAATAAATTAATAATAAAACTAATATTCATTAAACTACTAAAAATAATTAAAGTGTTAGAAACAAAAATTTAATAAATTAATATTAATGTGAATTAATAATATTATTAATAAATAACTAATATTAATATATAATTAACTAAAAATTTCAAAAATAACAAAAACACTAAAAAACTACAATTACAACCTAAAACGCAAAAAGTGGTTAGATAAATATTTAAAACTAATTTTGAAAATTTTGAAAATGTTAGAAAAATCAATGTGCATCAGTGTGACCGGTATGACTCCAAGTGTGTCTTTTTTATTTAAAATTGTCATTAATTTTAGTAAAAAGGACAAGTGATATACTCAAAACAGAGAAAACACATTCGGGCTATTTTTTATACTTTAGGACAATAATCTATATGTAATTTTTTGATGTGTAGCAATTATTCACACCACAATCAGGTACATGGTGTAACTGGTATGACTCAAAGTGGTCATTATCAGTATAAAATAGACATTTTAGTTCAAAACATTTTTCAATCACTGAAAATTGAGAAAACATGCTTGAATTGTCTGGATAAGTTAGGAAAACTATTCATAATTCATTCCTGACATGTAGAAATCAGTCTCACATCAAATTGACACATAATGTGACCGGATTCAAAGTGTGTGTTTCTTGTTTAAAATGAAATCTTAGTAAAAAAAGTGAGATACTTAAAATTAAGAAAATGTATCTAGATTGTTTTTATACTTTATGAAAACGATCTATAAATCATTTTTGATTTGTAGGAATCATCTGAACCTAAATCTGACGCATGGTGTGACTAGTATGACTCCAAGTGTATCTTGTTATTTAAAATTTACATTATAGTATGAAAGAAAATAGACCTACTCAAAAATAATAAAACACATTAATATTGTTTTGAAACTTTATTAAAATGATCTATAAGTCAATTTTTACGTTTAAGAATTAGCCACACCTCAATTTGATAAACAGTGTGCCTGATATGACTAAAAGTTTTTTCTATCAATTAAAAATTTATATTTGAGTTCAAAACATGGGTCACTCACTGAAAACTGAAAAAAAAAATCTCATATTGTATTTATAATTTATGAGAATGATTCATAAGTAATTTTTGATGTGTGGGAATCAGTCTCGCATCAAACTGACACACGATGTGATATGTATGACTCAAAGTACATGTTTTCAGTTTAAAATAATATTGTAATAAAAACACAAGTGACATTATCAAAATTGAGAAAACACATTCTCATTATTTTGATAATTTATTACAATGATTCATAAGTAGTTTTTGTTATGTAGGAATTATCTACACCATAACCCGATATAGGGTGTGACTATTATGACTCCAAGTGTGTATTTTTATTTAAAAATTGATATTTTAGTAAAAAAGTAAAGTGGCATACTTAAAACTAAGAAAAACATTTGTATTGTTTTGATACTTTAAGAAAAAAATCTACGCTTCATTTTTTATGTGTATGAATCAACCTCACCTAAATCTAATACACAATGTGCTCGATATGACTCAAAGTGTCTATTATCAATTTAAAGTCGACAGTTTAGTTAACAACATGTGTTGCTCACTGAAAAATGATTAAACACACTTTCATTGTGTTTATAATTTAGTAAAAAAATCATAAGTTGTTTTTTATGTGTAGGAAACAGTCCCACCAACACATGATGTGGCTGGTATGACTCAAAGTGTATGTTAACAGTTTAAAATTGACAATTTAGTTCAAAACATGTGTCACTCACTAAAAACTGAGAAAACATGTTCTAATTGTATTGATAATTTAGGAAAAAAATTCATAATTCATTTGTGACATGTAGGGATTGGTCTCATATCAAAACGACACATAGTGTGACTGGTATGACTCAAAGCATGTCTTTTTATTTAAAATTGACACTAATTTTAGTAAAAAGGACAACTGAAATACTCAAAACTGAGAAAACACATTCATATTTTTTTGATACTTATTAAAATGATCAATAAGTCATTTTTTATTTTTAAGAATCATCTGCACCTCAATCTGATACACAGTGTGCTTGGTTTGACTCAAAGTGCATGTTATCAGTTTAAAATTGACATTTTAGTTCAAAATGTGTGTCAATCACTCAAAACCAAGAAAACACACTCTAATTGTCTTGATAATTTAGGACCATGATTAATAATTCATTTTTTATGTTTCATAATTAGTCTCATGTAAAATTAGCACATGATGTGACCAGTATGACTTAATGAGTGTGTTTTCAATTTAAAATGACATTTTAGTAAAAAATAGAGGTGACATTCAAAAAATTGATAAAATGCATTTGAATTGTTTTTATACTTTAGTAAAATGATCTATATTCCATTTTTGACGTATAGGAATCAACCAAGCCTTAATTCAATGTATGGTGTGACCGGTATGACTCCAAATGTGTCTTTATTTAAAATTGACATTTTAGTATAAAACACAGGTGACATACTCAAAACCAAGAAAACACATTTGGATTGCTTTTATACTTTAGGAAGATAATCCATAAGTCATTTTTTATGTGTATTAATCTTCCATACCTTAATATGATACTCAATATGTCTAGTATGACTCAAAGTATCTATTATCAGTCTAAAATTGGCATTTTAGTTTAAAACGTGTGTCACTCGCTGAAAACCAAGAAAATGCACTATGATTTTCTTGATAATTTAGAAAAATGATTCATAATTAATTTTTTATTTTTAGGAATCAGTCTCACATCAAACTGACACACTATGTGTCCGGTATGACTCAAAGTACATGTTTTTAGTTTAAATTGACATTTTAGTAAAAAAGACAAGTGACATACTCAAAATTGATAAAAAATATCTTGATTATTTTAATGCTTTAGTAAAATGATCCATAAGTCATTTTTGACATGTAGGAATCAACTTCACCTCAATCTGATGCACGATGTGATTGGTATGACCCTAAGTGTGTCAATTCATTTAAAATTGACATTTTAGTAAAAAAGAAAAGTGACATAATCAAAACTAATAAAACACATTCATATTATTTTTATACTTTATTAAAATAATCTATATTTAATTTTTGATGTGTAGGAATCAAATAGCCCTCAATATGATACAAAGTGTGCATTGTATGACTGAAAGTGTCTGTTATTAGTCTAAAATTGACATTTTAGTTCAAAATGTTGTTACTCAGTGAAAACTGAGAAAACATGCGTGTGTTGTCTTAATACTTTATTAAAATGATTCATAAGTCATTTGTGATGTGTAAGAATTAGTCTCATATTAAACTAACTCACGATGTGACTGATATGACTCAAAGTGTGTGTTTTCAGTTTAAAATGAAATTTTAGTAAAAAATAAAAGTGACATACACAAAACTAAGAAAACACATTCGGATTATTTTGATACTTTAGGAAAACTATCCATACGTCATTTTTGACATGTAGGAATTAGTCCCACCTCAATCTAATGCAAGGTGTGACCCATATGACTCTAAGTGTGTACTTTACTTTAAAATTAATAGTTCATTCATATATTTTTTCATATTATGTTTAATTTATTTCTTTATAGTATTACTAACATTATAATTGTTTTATTATACAAGTGTATTATTTTTCTTGATTTGGGGTGGTTTGTTTGTAAAATGATACCATGAACATGCTTTTTTGAGAGGAGTCAGGTGCCAAAGACAATGAAACATTGATGTTTTGGGATTTTTATGATTGTAGTTGTTAATGTAATGTACAAAACATTATTTTAAATTTCTATAATATAGTATTTTTTATGTATTTGTGGTGTAATTTTTATTTCAATTTAATTATGAATTTTTCATATTCATGTTAGTGATACAATGTGTTTTAATTCAAACAGAACACTACAGCAGTAGGGCCTTTATCAGATCTATTTCTAACATTAATAAAGGCCCCGTTTATCAGTTCTAATGAAAGTGCTAATAAAGGTTGCTCTTTATTAGAACTAGAAATAGTGATTATAAAGGGGGACTTTTATCAGTGCTAAACTGACACTAATAAAGGTCCTCCTTTATCAATGCTTTTTTTAGAACTGATAATGGGGTCCCCTTTTTAACAGTGCTTAGGAAAATGGTATTGTTTTATCATAGTTAAAACCCATTTTGTGTGATGTTAAAGGGTTAATTTGTAGTAGTGGGTGGGATGTAATATGGTATAGTGTGGCCGAGTACATCTCTTGATGCCTCATATATCAGTAAGTGAAGGATGAGCACCAGGTTTCAGTAGGTTTGTTACAACCTCTAGAGATCTTGGATTGGAAATGGGACAACATATCCATGGACTTTGTGATAAGGATTTTATGGATTGCGAGAATCCATAATGCCATCTGGGTGATAATGGACCAACTTAAGAAGTCAGTACACTTCCTTGCTATCATAGAGGAGATTTTGGTGGAGAGTTTGGGCCAGTTTTACATAGGATATCATATGTCTTTATGGGATTCCCTCGATTATTGTCTCTGATCATAATGTGTGGTTTACATCATGTTTTTGGAAAGTCCTGTAGGAGGAATTCAGGACCCAGATGAGGATGAGTACAGATTTTCTCCCCTAGAAGGATGGAAAAAACCGAGCGTACTATCCAAGTGCGAGAGGATATGCTGAGGTATTTCATGTTAAACTTTGGGTGGAGCTGGTAGGATCACTTACCATTGGTAGAGTCTGCTTTCAATAATATCTATCACTCTACTATCAGCATGAAAATTTTTGAGGCCCTTTATAGGAGACCCTGTAGATCACCCTTATGTTGGACTGAGATCGGTGAGGAATATCTTGTCAGGCCAAAGATGGTGAAGGTGATTATAGATAAGGTCTAGGTGATCCACAAGCAAATAATAACAACCATGATTCAATAGAAATCTTATGATGGTTGACATCTTAGTTCCTTAGTGTTTGATCAGGGAGACCATTTTTTTCTGAGAGTCTCCCTATGATGAGAATTGTGAGGATTTAGCTAGGGGTAAATTTATCCCTGAGGTTTATTGGGTCGTTCGAGATCTTGTAGAGGGTTGGTAAGGTTGTTTACCACCTCTCCTTACCCCCACAATTAGAGTGGGTGCATGACAACTTCCATGTATCGCAGTTGAGGGGATATGTGCATGATCCTATGCACATTATTGATTAGGGTGAGTTAGATATCAAGGATATATCCACTTTCATGGATCACCCAGTGATGATCAAGGATTGGTAGGAAAGGATCATGTGTGGATGGACTATTCTTTTGGTTCTTGTGTTATGGCAGTGTTGTGGTAGCATGAGAGCATGCAGGAGAGCTCCTGGGAGAAAGAGAGATAGATGTGGGCTCAGTATCCCCACCTTTTAAATTATTTTATGCTTTGGGGGATGAAAATATAAAAGGATGGAATAATGTAGAGACCCTTTTTTCCTTATAAGTCACTGAAATATGTTAAGGAATATTTTTAGAGCCAGGCATTCAGACGGCACACAATTCTGAGGTTCAGTGATCCCGAAATTAATTTTATAAAAATATTAAATATATTTTATATCATGTGTGCACATTTTTTCAGAAATAATAGAATACCTCCATAACCGAGTGTCAAATCGGGAATATAAGAGCACAGTTGAATCTAGAGCATGAAATTTACCCTAAACGCAACCTAAAGTTAGTATGTTATGTGAATAAATAAATTAATTCATTTAATTAATTCATTTAATACTCAAGACATAATCTCCTCTATAAATATGTGGTTATGTAGAATCTCCAAGGTTAGCCACATAACCCTAAGATCTTTAAGAGGATGATTCAACTGGCCTTTGTTGGAAAATTGAGATCAGACAATGAGTGACAATCGGATCAAGGTGAATCGAGGTACAGTGAACATGGTGGATCTTCTCCATCATTGGTGAATGCTTCCTTCATAGAGAAATGATCCAATCTTGAGGTAGGACACATATTTTATTCATTTCCACTCTCTTTTTAATTAATTGAAAATAAATCCTGAATCATCTTTGCTTTCTTGGGAATTACCAACCTTCGCATGATCCCCATTGATGAATAAATTTATTATTCAATTGATTATATATTCTTATGACATGCTTCTCATCCTAGATTCCCCTCTTGAAATCATTGGATTATAATGGTTGACTAACGATGATTGTCACCTATGTTATGGTGGTTTTCCCTCATCATTTTTTGTTTTCTTCATCATTGGACTACGGGGTTACAATTCGACTTTTCCAGGCGGGTTCGAGCATGATCGAACCCCCGGATTCACAAAATATTTTCTTGCAATGAATAGATTGTCAATATAAGTATGGATCGAGATAGATTTCAGGATGTGGGTGATGAATCCCATGGATCTGGGATCTAGGACCGAGTGGAAACGATGGGAATCTCATGAGGCACGTGTGATCTTCAAACAAAGGATTAAAACTCAAATTTATGGCCACTGGAGGGATAGAAATGACTACTGGAGGATTTTTACACTGATTTCGGGTGGTCAAGGGGTAGATTTTGTGGCAGAGAAGCTGGATCTGGAAATTGCATGAGGATTCTGCAGGATCTGTTAAAAACCCAACTACGCCCCATGTAGTCTGAAGAACACATAGCGTGTAGACCCCTAGCCGCAATGGTTAGGGTTTCTGGATGAGTTAAATATCATACGCCATGTGGGACCCCCACACGTCGTGTGACTCGGCACTAGTGGCCCGATGTGTACTTCGGGAATACACGGACACAGACACAACTAGGCACACACTATGTATTAACCGATGTACACGGGCAGGACCAAGAAATCACGGGCAAGCCCCAGGTGGCTGAGACATGCAGTGTAGTACCCTTACACATTGTGTAGTACTACATGGCGAGTGAGCCATGTATTGGAAAGTACACAACTAGGAAGAGGAGCAGGGCTACATGCTGTGTGGACCCCTTACACGTCATATACCACTTGAGAAACTTCTACCTATCATGTCTCATTCATTTGGACTCAGATTTTGGCTTAAGAGTATCCTATCTTGAGTGTTTTTCTGCGTATAACGCGATAGTGTCCATCGTAGTGGCTTTTTATATATGATGTGATATGTTCTGAGCATTATGTTTATTTAGGTGATGGTTGACAATGGTTGTGATCATATGGGATCATCATAGAGAGACTGGAGTGGTGCCCCCCCCCCCCTGAAGGACTAGGTCGTGGGTCCTCTATCTACCTATTGAGTAGTAGCCCCTGATGGACTAGGGCATGAGTCCTTTATCTATCTACTAAGTGGTACCCCCCCCCCCAGACAGAATAGGGTGTGGGTCCTCTATCTACCTACTGAGTGATACCCCCTGATGGACCAGGTCATGAGTCCTCCATCTATCTAATGAGTTATACCCCATGATGGACTGGGGAATGGGTCCTCTATCTACCTACTGAGTGGTACCTCATGATGGACTAGGGTGTGGGTCCTCTATTTAACTACCAAGTGGTATCCCACTGATGGACTAGGGAGTGGGTCCTCTATCTACCTACTGAATGGTCCCCCCTGATTGGATTGGGCATGAGTCTTCTATCAACCTACAGAGTGGTACCCCTCTGACGAACTAGAGTGTGAATCCTCTATCTATCTATTGAGTCCCCCCCCCAGTGGAGAAGGCATGGGTCCTCTATCTACCTTGAGTGGTACCCCATGATGGACTAGGTCATGGTTCCTCTACCTACTGAGTGGTACCACCTGATGTACTAGAGCATTGGTGCTCTATCTATCTACTAAGTGTTACCCCCTAACATACTAGGGCATGGGTCCTCTACATGCACTATTGCAAATATGGTCTTTATCCGCGCTAGAAAAGGTCATTAACAGCGCTACAAAAGCATTGTTAATCGAGACGAAGATAAAGAGGGGGTCCCTTTTATCAACGCTCATAAAAGCATTGATAAAGGCCCCTTTTATCAATGCTAAAAAAAGTGCTGATAAAAATGTCATTTATCAGCACATTTTTTCAGCACCAATAAAAGACCCCTTTTATTAGCGCATTTTTTAGCACTGATAAAAGTAAAAAAAAGTTAAAAAGAAAATACAATGCCCGGGGAGCTTTTAATAGCACTTAACACCCCCCCCCCCCCTCTTATCAGCGCTAGGTGGATCCCCTCCCACTCTCCTGCGTGCTGCACTTTCCCGTGTATCCACCACTTGTCTGCGTGCCCTTGCTTCCACCCGAACTCGAACCTGAGACCTTCCCCCTTATGCGCCTGCACCTTTACCACTAAGCTATTTAGTTTTTTCTCTATTTAATGATATAATTATTTATTTATATATATATAGTTATATTTATTCGTATATTAATATAGATTCATATTAATATAAATATATTTAGTTATATTAATACATATATATTTATTCATATTTTTAATATATATATATATACATATATATTCATATATTAATATATATTTTTATATATATATAGTTATATATATTTGTATATTAATATAGATTCATATTAATATAAATATATTAAGTTATATTAATACATATATATATATGTTCATATAATATATATATATATATATATATATTCATATATTAATATATATTTATATTTATTTATATATATATAGTTATATTTATTCGTATATTAATATATATATATATAGTTATAATTTTTTATCCATATATTTATTTGTATATTAATATATATTTACAAGATTAATTTTAAATACATTTATAAAATATATTTTTTATGTGTGTTTATAAATAAATAAATAAATGCATATATACATATATAAAACACACACACACACACATATATATATATATTTACGAATAAATACATATATATGTGTATTTTAAAATCCATAGAATGTTAAAATGACCCTAACTTCTAATTCATAAGTCTGTTTCAACTCCACAACCAATAAAATCGAAGAAAATGAAAAAATATTCGATATTATATATGGTACAATCCTAGAGGACATCCGGATCATAATTTATACCTGTTTGAATGTTAAAAAATCGGGATATCCTAACTAAAAAATTTAGTTTTGGAGGCCTTATGGGCCTTTTTGGGCCTCAAAAAAATGTGACAAAAGGTTTTATTGGTTCACTAATGTGTAGATAATATTGCAAGCTTCTATTTGATATGTTGTAGAGCTCAAACAGACACCCGGATCAAAAGTTATGGCCGTTTGAAATTTGAGTTGCATTTTCAACCACTATAGGAAAAATGAGTATTTGTGATGGGTCATTTGTGATGGGTTCCCATTGCAAAAGGTTCTTTGTGACAGGCTCGTAGCAATAAAGTATTTGTGATGAGCCCATCGCAAAAAAAGTATTTGCAACGAGAGAGTATACCCGTCACAAAAAACATAAAAAAATATATATAAATAATATTAATAAAATAAAAAAATAATAATATAAATAATATTTATATAATAATAATAATAATAATAAAATAATATACTAATAATATTATTATTAATATTAATAAAAATGAATAATAATAATAATAATAATAAATTATAAAATAATAAAAACCTCAATATTCAAAAAATATAAAGATATTAATAATATTAAATAATTTTAAAAATATAATAAATAAATAATATTGTAATAAAATATTAAAAAATTAAATAAATAGTAAAATAATAAAAAACACAATATTCACAAGAGTATGAAAAACTCACTAATCCATGAGTCAGACATCACATATACTTCATCATCTGCTAGTGTTGCTACTCCAGTAAACGACACATCTTCTCCTCCAACTATTGTTGCTATTGTCATCGACACGTCACATTCTATTTGCCCTAGTATACTGATCACAACGTGCGTTAGATTAAAGTGTATTTGATTCGTACACGTCCCAAAGTCTCAAAATAGTCTTAACTGCTAATGTAACCTCGTTTCCATTTTCATTCTATGTCGAACTGTTGACACTGTGTATTAACTCAATTTTCTTACCTGAATTTTTTCATTTTGTTGAAAGTCTAAAGAAAATAATAAGCTCATGTGCACATTATATCATGAGAATTCACCACAATAGGCACATGAGTTTCCTTTACTATCTTGTCCTTCAAAATTGAGAAATGGTTTTTAGTTAACAACATTGAATCAATATGTTGTGCTGGTAGTTCGACTAAGAAAGATGATGAATATGGAAAAATGGTTACATTGACAGAAAGAATTATTTTATCTATTTTGTGTCGTGTTGCAGATAGTTGAAAACAAAACATGACATCCCAACAGATCTAGGAAAAAAAATAATTCAGTGTTAGATAAAAATGATAAGGTAAATAACTTACAAATAATAGATAAAATAATGACAAATTTAATTAAAAAATTAGTACAAATTAACCTTTTCTTGATGGTTGTATTCATTTCTGATGCATTTTCTAATTACCGTTATATATTAATATTAATTATTACTAATTATTACTAATTATTACTAATTATTACTAATTATTACTATTTATGCCTATTTATTACTAATTATTCCTAATTATTTCTAACTACTACTATTTAATTCAAATTATTTCAAATTAATCCAAATTATTGATAATTAATCCCAATTTAAAACTTATTATTGATAATTAATCCTAATTATTACTATTTATTACTAATTATTACTCATTATTATTAATTGAACCTAATTAATCATAATTAATCATATTTTTTACTAATTTTTACTAATTTTTACTAATTATTACTAATTATTACTAATTATTACGAATTATTACGAATTATTACTAATTATTACTAATTATTACTAATTATTACTAATTATTACTAATTATTAATAATTATTACTATTTATGAATAATTATTACTGTTTGTGTATAATTATTACTAATTATTAGTATTTATTACTAATTTTTATTATTATTGTTTACTAATTATTCCTAATTATTACCAATTATTGCTAATTATTACTAATGAATTGCTAATTATTACCAATTATTGCTAATTATTATGAATTATTGCTAATTATTACGAATTATTGCTAATTATTACTAATTATTGCTAACTATTACTATTTATTGCTAACTATTGATAATTACTCTTAATTATTACAATTTATACCTAATTATTACTATTTGTTCCTAATTATTACTATTTATTCCTAATTATTACTATTTATTCCTAATTATTACTAATTATTCCTAATTATTGCTAATTATTACTATTTATTGCTAATTATTGCTAATTATTGCTAATTATTACTATTTATTACTAGTTATTGCTATTTATTGCTAGTTATTGCTATTTATTGCTAATTATTTCTATTTATTGCTAATTATTTCTAATTGAGCTAATTATTAGTAATAATTGCTAATTAATAAAAATTACTGCTAATTATTGTTAATTATTGCTAATTATTGTTAATTATTTCTAATTATTGCTAATTATTACTAATTATTTCTAATTATTGCTAATTAGTCCTAATTATTGCTAATTATTACTAATTATTGCTAATTATTACTAATTATTAGTGATTATTACTAATTATTAATAATTATTACCTTTAAACATGATCTTTTATAGGTGTAGATGACTTCAAAATCTGTTTGTAAAAAAAATTAACTCAGAAAAATTTTAACTCTAAAATTAGAGTTTAGAAAAAGAGAGAAAGCAGGAATAGAGAGGGAGAATGAAAAAAACGAGTGTGGGTATATATAGGTTAGATTATTTGCGACGGGTATCCCGTCGCAAATACCATCGCCTGCATTAATTACTGTCGGCTGTTAAAAAGCTATTTGTGACGGGTCTTGTCGCAAATAGTGACCTGCCGACACACTTTTTGCGACGGGGGAATATCCCATCGCAAAAGGTATTTACTGCTGTCGGTTATTTGCGACGGGACACGTTGCAAATAGTGACCTGCCGACACACTTTTTGTGACGGGAGAATATCCCGTCGCAAAAAGTATTTACCATCATTGGGTATTTGCGACGGGGAGGCACCCCCCGTCGCAAATACCCTTCCCACGGTCTGCGCCAAACATTTTGCGACGGGGCCCCTTGTCCCGTCACAAATAACTAATTATTTGCGACGAGTTGATGTCTGCGTTGCAAATAACCTTTTTGACGGACTATTTGCGACGAGATCTATGCCCGTCGTAAATAACCGGTCGCAAAAGGTCATTTTTCCCGTAGTGAACTTATTTTATATTTTTTTTTTTTGATTTTTTGTGTCTTCAAATTTTTATTAAATGATTATTAATCGATAATAATTAGAAAATTATTAATTAATAATATTTTTTTAAAATATTTTAAAGTCGTTTTCACTAAATTTCTTATATATTAAATGTAATAGTCTATTTATACTTATCTAAAACATATTTAAAATATATATATTATGTTTATATCAATATAAATATACTCATATAACAATATATTATTTTTCACGATTATTTGTTGAAATATGCATTTTATCAGTGCTAGGAAAAAGCGCTGATAAAGCCCCCCTTAATCAGCGCTACTAACAAAATCGTTGATAAAGGGGTCTCCTTTAACAGTGCTAAAAAAAGCGCTGATAAAGGAGGGGATTTATCAGCGCTTTTGTTTGGCGCTGATAAAGGGTGACGTTGCGGAAATCCAGTTTTGTGGTAGTGATGGAGATTGTGCCTCATCAACTATGAGACACAATGGTGAGGTGTGGGTTCTCCATGCGATTACTACTTCAGACAGGAAAGTGAAATGTTGGGCATCATTGATAGACCATTGGAACTGTTGGCAGACTCTTCCTGGGTTGGGTTATGAAATGGAGATCTTTTTTCTCTCTCTTCTGAGTTTCTTTTATGAGAATATATATTTGTTGTTGCTAGGATTTGTTTCCCCTCTTACTTTGGGGTTGAGTTAACTATTTCTATAGTGTCTTCTATTGCTCCCCATAATGTTTTCGGGGTGTCCTACTGGGTATGTATATACTCACCCCAACATGAGTTTTGCCTGTGTGTCTCGTGTCTTATCCAAATGACAAACATGGAGACGCTGATTTCAAAAGATCATAGGGATATCCAGGTGCATTTGACTGCATACAGTGGTCGGGGCTTGGAGATTTGGAGTCAGACTCTCAACATTTCTTTTCCAGATATTGTCAAGTTGGGACATCTGTTTTGATTGGACATGTATTTTGCCCCTTTGCTTTTCATATTGCACTCTCGCACTCTTTTGTATTTCCCTAGAGTTTATTACATGCATGGTTTTTACTCTAGATGTTGCTGCTTTTATTATTATTTCTCTGCACTTCTGTATGGATATGGATGGCTATATAAAGGGATGAGATCCCTCCTATTGGGTATGACCAACTTTATGCAAGCCTTTAGATACTCTATGTCTCCAGAGATGCAGTTTATTATTAAGTAGAGGTGTTAACACCCTTTTTGTGTTTAGGGATCCTCACAAAACGTGTCAGGATCCTTTTTCTAGTGTAATCCCCTCAGAGGCAGAAGACTTTTGTCTGTTGTTTCGGTGATCAATATCAAGGGTACTCTATCAAAGAATGACGATGAATATTGTTTTTATCCAAGTATACACATTTATGTTATTTGTTTATATTACATGTTGATTCTGTTGAGGATAGATTAGGATGTTTTTTGGGTTTTCTTACACTATTAAGGATCATAATGATCCATGAAAACCAATCACTATCGACACTCTAGAAGCATCTTATGGACAACAATCCATAATTGTGCATGTGGCAAGCATTTTCATAGTCCACAACTAATATGATTTACAAGGGATGAATATCATAGAACGAACTCACCACAATAGATCTCCACAACAACTGAATCAAGGATTGGTGGACACATTGAGAGTGCTTTTAGTCATTCAAAACAGTAAAACATTTCATCCGTAACACATAAAACTACCAAATAAATAGCTTTACGTTGCACTACCCTTTAACGGCGCTAAAAAAATGTTCATAAAAGGGATTCATTTATCATCACTAAAAAAACATTAATAAAAGATGATTTTAAGAGCGCTAAAAAACATTAATAAAAGATGTACCTTTATCAACACTAAAAAGTGTTGATAAAAGGTGCGTTTAACGATGCTAAAAAACGATGCTAAAAGTGCCCCTTTATTAGTCTTTTTTTAGTGTTGTTAAAAGGACCCTCTTTATTAGCGCTTTTTTAGTAGTGGTGATAAAGGGGGTATTCATCAACACTTTTTTAAGCGATGATAAAAGGTATATTTAAAAAATAATAATTTATTAAAAAAATATATTAATATATAAATATATTTATATTGATATAAATATAATATATGTTTTTTAAATATGTTTTAGATAAGAATAAATAGATATTTACACTTGATATATAAGATATTTAGTGAAAATGACTGAACAATTAAAAATATATCAATTAATAATATGATAATTATTATCAAGTAATAGTCATTTCACAACAATTTTAAGAGACAAAATATCAAAAAAAAGTTGAAAATGTAACTCAAACTTCAAACGACCATAACTTTTGATCCGGGTGTTCGTTTGAGCTCTACCACATATCAAAACGAAGGTTGTGACGAGCTCTACATAGTGGTGACATCTAGGAATCTCTTATTACTTTTTATGTGTCCCAAAAAGGCTCAGAAATCTTTCAAAATTGAGTTTTTAGTCGGCATATAATAATTTTTTAACATTCAATGGACTTTCAGCCTCGTTTAAGTAAGTCTTTTTGCCCATTTTAAGTGAGGAAGAAATTTATTGTCAAGACTTACATTCATATTGATATTATGGTTTTGAAATTTTATAGTTTTTCCTAATGTAATTTTATTTATAATCGAATATATAAAAATATATACATATTTTGTATATATTCACACATAAAATTTAATTTTATAAATATATATGTGAACATATTTACAGGTAAAGTATAATTCTAAATATATAAACCTTATCTAAATAAAAAATAATATCCATTTTATTTAAAATAAAAATGTATGAATATTTATATACATATACAATTAATGAATATATAATGTTTATATATATATAAATATATTTTTGTGTGTATTGATAGAGATATACATTTATCAATATATTCTAATATATGTATATAAATATTAATATATAATATATGTAAATTAATATAAATATGTATAATTATATTTATAGATGCGCACATATACATAATTATATATATGTATGTATTTATAAACACACACACACACACACACAAAACATATTTTATATATGTATTTAAATATAAATATATTAGTACATCTATAAATATATGGATAAAATTAATTATTACTACTTATGCCTATTTATTACTAATTATTACTACTTATGCCTATTTATTACTAATTATTCCTAATTATTTCTAACTACTGCTTTTTAATTCAAATTATTTCAAATTAATCCAAATTATTGATAATTAATCCCAATTTAAAACTAATTATTGCTAATTAATCCTAATTATTACTATTTATTACTAATTATTACTAATTATTATTAATTGAAACTAATTAATCATAATTAATCATATTTTTACTAATTATTACTAATTATTACTAATTATTACTATTTATGAATAATTATTAATAATTATTACTATTTATGAATAATTATTACTATTTATGTATAATTATTACTAATTATTAGTATTTATTACTAATTATTAGTATTTATTACTAATTATTAGTATTTATTACTAATTATTAGTATTTATTACTAATTATTAATATTTATTACTAATTATTAGTATTTATTACTAATTTTTATTATTATTTTTTACTAATTATTCCTATTTATTAGTAATTATACTTATTTATTACTAATTATTCATATTTATTCCTAATTATTACCAATTATTGCTAATTATTAATAATTATTCCTAATTATTACCAATTATTGCTAATTATTACCAATGAATTGTTAATTATTACCAATTATTGCTAATTATTACAAATTATTGCTAATTATTGCGAATTATTTCTAATTATAACTAATTGTTGCTAACTATTACTATTTGTTGCTAACTATTGATAATTACTCCTAGTTATTACTATTTATTCCTAATTATTACTATTTATTCCTAATTATTACTATTTATTCCTAATTATTACTAATTATTCTTAATTATTGCTAATTATTACTATTTATTGCTAATTATTGCTAATTATTGCTAATTATTACTATTTATTGCTAGTTATTGCTATTTATTGCTAGTTATTGCTATTTATTACTAATTATTTCTATTTATTTCTAATTATTTCTAATTGAGTTATTATTAGTAATTATTGCTAATTATTGCTACTTATTGCTAATTATTGCTAATTATTGCTAATTATTGCTAATTATTTCTAATTATTGCTAATTATTACTAATTATTAATAATTATTACTAATTATTGCTAATTATTCCTAATTATTCCTACTTATTACTAATTCTTGCTAATTATTACTAATTATTAGTAATTATTAGTAATTATTAGTAATTATTGCTAATTATTAATAATTATTGCTAATAATTGCTAATTGTTCCTAATTATTACTAATTATTGCTAATTATTACTAGTTATTGCTAATTATTACTATTTTTTACTAATTATTACTAATTATTAGTAATTATTACTATATTATTAGTAATTATTACGATGTTATTAGTAATTATTACTCTTTATTAGTAATTATTACCATTTATTAGTCTTTATTACTATTTTTTACTAATTATTACTATTTATTTCTAATTATTACTAATTAGCGCTTATCATTACTAATTATCCTTGATTATTATTAATTACTGCTAATTACTACTACTAATTACTAATTACCACTAATTATTTATATTCATTTCTAATTATCGTTAATAATTCCTAATTACCACTAATTATTAATAATTAGCACTAAAAATTTCAATTTATTACTACAAATAAATACTCATAACAAAACAATCTAAATCTAATTTAATTACCACTAATTAACAATAACTAAAATTAGTATACAAAATGAAATAAATATTAAATTAAATAAAACATAAATACATTTAAACATGATCTCTTATAGGTGTAGATGACTTCAAAATCTGTTTGTAAAAAAAATTAACTCAGAAAAATTTTAACTCCAAAATTAGAGTTTAGAAAAAGAGAGGAAGTAGGAATAGAGAGGGAGAAGGAAAAAAAACAAGTGGGGGTATATATAGATTAGATTATTTGTGACGGGTATCCCGTCGCAAATACCTTCGGCCGCATTAATTACTGTCGGTAGTTAAAAAGCTAGTTGCGACGGGTCCCATCGCAAATAGTGACCTGCCGACACACTTTTTGCGATAGGGGAATATCCAGTCGCAAAAGGTATTTACTGCTGTCGGTTATTTGCGACGGGACCCGTCGCAAATAGTGACATGCTGACACACTTTTTGGGACAGGAGAATATCCCGTCGCAAAAAGTATTTACCGCCGTCAGGTATTTGCGACGGGGAGGCACTCCCTGTCGCAAATACCCTTCCCGCGGTCCGCGCCAAACCTTTTGCGACGGGACCCCTTGTCCTGTCACAAATAACTAATTATTTGCGATGAGATTTATGTCTGTCATAAATAACCGATCGCAAAATGTTGTTTTTCCCACAATGAACTTATTTTATATCTTTTATTATTTTTTTTGATTTGTTGTATCTTCAAATTGTTATTAAATGATTATTAATCGATAATAATTAGAAAATTATTAATTAATAGTATTTTTTAAAATATTTTAATGTCGTTTTCACTAAATTTCTTATATATTAAATGTAATAGTCTATTTATACTTATCTAAAACATATTTAAAATATATATATTATATTTATATCAATATAAATATACTTATCTAACAATATATTATTTTTCATGATTTTTTTTTGAAATATGCATTTTATCAGCGCTAAGAAAAAGCGCTGATAAAGCCCCTCCTTAATCAGCGCTACTAAAAAAAGCACTGATAAAGGGGTCTTCTTTAACAGCGCTAAAAAAAGCGTTAATAAAGGAGGGGCTTTATCAGCGCTTTTGTTTAGCGCTGATAAAGGGTGGCGTTGCGGAAATCCAGTTTTGTGGTAGTGATGGGGATTGTGCCTCATCAACTATGAGGCACAATGGTGAGGCGTGGGTTCTCCACGTGATTACTACTTTATACAGGAAAGCGAAATGTTGGGCATCATTGATAGACCATTGGAACTGTTGGCAGACTCTTCGTGGGTTGGGTTGTGAAATGGAGATCTTTTTTCTCTCTCGTCTGAGTTTCTTTTATGAGAATATATATTTGTTGTTGCTGGGATTTGTTTTCCCTCTTACTTTGGGGTTGAGTTGACTATTTCTAGTGTCTTCTATTGCTCCCCCTAATGTTTTCGGGGTGTCTTACTGGGTATGTATATACTCACCCCAACATGAGTTTTGCCCGCGTGTCTCGTGTCTTATCCAAGTGACAAACATGGCGACAGTGATTTCAAAGGAGCATAGGGATATCCAGGTGCATTTGACTGCATACGGTGGTTGGGGCTTGGAGATTTGGAGTCAGACTCTCAACATTTCTTTTCCAGATATTGTCAAGTTGGGACATCTGTTCTGATTGGACATGTATTTTTCCCCTTTGCTTTCGGATTGCACTGTCGCACTCTTTTGTATTTCCCTAGAGGTTATTACATGCATGGTTTTTACTCTAGATGTTGTTGCTTTTATTATTATTTCTCTGCACTTCTGTATGGATATGGATGGCTATATAAAGGGATGAGATCCCTCCTATTGGGTATGACCAACTGTATGCAAGCCTCTAAATACTCTATGTCTCCAGAGATGCAGTTTATTATTAAGTAGAGGTGTTAACACCCCTTTTGTGTTTAGGGATCCTCACAAAACGTGTCGGGATCCTTTTGCTAGTGTAATCCCCTCAGAGATAGAAGACTTTTGTCTGTTGTTTCGGTGATCAATATCAAGGGTACTCTATCAAAGAATGATGCTGAAGATTGTTTTTATCCAAGTATACACATTTGTGTTATTTGTTTATATTACATGTTGATTCTGTTGAGGATAGATTAGGCACATTTATGGGTTTTCTTACACTGTTAAGGATCATAATGATCCATGAAAACCAATCACTATCGACACTCTATAAGCATCTTATGGACAACAATCCATAATTGTGCCCGTGGCAAGCGTTTTCATAGTCCACAACAACTATGATTTACAAGGGATGAATATCACAGAAGGAACTCACCACAATAGATCTCCACAACAACTGAATCAAGGATTGGTGGACACATTGAGAGTGCTTTTAGTCATTCAAAACAGTAAAACGTTTCATCCGTAACACATAAAGCTACCAAATAAATAGCTTTACGTTGCACTACCCTTTAACGGTGCTAAAAAAATGTTCATAAAAGGGATTCATTTATCAGCACTAAAAAACGTTAATAAAAGATGCTTTTAAGACTGCTAAAAAACGTTGATAAAAGATGTACCTTTATCAGTGCTAAAAAATGTTGATAAAATGTGTTTTTAACGATGCTAAAAAAACACTGCTAAAAGTACCCCTTTATCAGACTTTTTTTTAGTGGTGTTAAAAAGACCCCATTTATTAGCGTTTTTTAGTAGCGGTGATAAAGGAGGTATTTATCTAACGCTTTTTTAAGCGATGATAAAGGGTATATTTAAAAAATAATAATTTATTAAAAAAATATATTAATATCTAAATATATTTATATTGAAATAAATATAATATATATTTTTTAAATATGTTTTAGATAAGACTAAATAGACATTTACACTTAATATATAAGATATTTAGTGAAAATGACTTATAGAACAATTAAAAAAATATCAATTAATAATCTGATAATTATTATCAAGTAATAGTCATTTCACATTAATTTCAAGAGAGAAAATATCAAAAAAAAAGTTGAAAATGTAACTCAAACTTCAAACGACCATAACTTTTGATCCGGGTGTCCGTTTGAGTTCTACCACATATCAAAATGAAGGTTGCGACGAGCTCTACATGGTGGTGACATCAGGGAATCCCTTACCACTTTTTCTGTGGCCCAAAAAGGCTCAGAAAGCTTTCAAAACTGAGTTTTTAGTCGGCATATTATAATTTTTTAACATTCAATGGACTTTCAACCTCGTTTAAGTAGGTTTTTTTGCCCATTTTAAGTGGGGACGAAATTTATTGTCAAGACTTACATTCATATTGATATTATGGTTTTGAAATTTTATAGTTTTTTATAAGGTAATTTTATTTATAATCGAATATATAAAAATATATACATATTTTGTATATATTCACACATAAAATTT
Source organism: Viscum album (assembly GCA_963277665.1). Taxonomy (NCBI): domain Eukaryota; kingdom Viridiplantae; phylum Streptophyta; class Magnoliopsida; order Santalales; family Viscaceae; genus Viscum; species Viscum album. The sequence goes on from OY728123.1 coordinate 2,104,073,528, forward strand.
AATTTTATAAATATATATGTAAACATATTTACAGGTAAAGTATATTTCTAAATATATAAAGCTTATCTAAAGAAAAAACAATATCCATTTTATTTAAAATAAAAATGTATGAATATTTATATACATATACAATTATCAATATATTCTAATATATGTTTATAAATATAAATATATAATATATGTAAATAAATATAAATATGTATAATTATATTTATAAATGCACGCATATACATAATTATATGTATGTATGTATTTATAAACACACACACACACACAAAACATATTTTATATATGTAATTAAATATAAATATATAAGTACATATATAAATATATGGATAAAAAATGTAATGAAATATATATAAATATATCATAAAATACAGAATAAAATGATTTAGGGGAGTGAAAAAGATGCGGGGTTATGAGGTGGGTCTTTGGTTCAAAACCCAACAGGGGCTCGTGTGGGCGCGTGATGCATGTCCCTAATGATGTTGGAGGTACCTTTTTAGTCGTGATAAAGGAGTAGGGAGGGTAGACTAGTGGTGTTAAAAGGGGGAGAACCCTGATAAAAGAGGGGAGGTCTCACTAAAAAAAGGGGTGAATTTTTTATTTTTTTGACTTTTATTGGCGCTAATAAGTCTCATTTAACAACATTTTTTATAATGGTGATAAAAAGGCGTTTATTATCACTTTTTTAACATCGATATGTTTTTCTTAACGATGATAAAAGGGATCACATTTTTAATAGTGTTGAGTTTTATAGTACTTTTTATTTGCACAGTGTTAAAGGGATGATATGTAGTAGTGATAGGACAAATGAGCCTACAATATGCTTCATGACAAGTGATCTAGTAGCATGCCATCTTGCAACCACCATTTTTATCCAAACTTCCCAATTCCATGGTCACCATGTACAAAACTTCAGCACCGTCAGTTTGTTTTTGTTGCCAACAAATACAAAACCAAACCAATGACTCGATAGTTATGGGTCTAATTCATGCGAAATTTTAAACTACCGTATATAAATCCTACTCCTAGTGAAGAGTTTGAGCACCTACTATGGAACAGGTTCTTTGTCACCTTTGGAATCAGTCGTCTCGTCTTCAACATTGCAGCCCATTTCCTTCTGTTCCGCTCCCTCCCTCCCTCCCTCCGAGTCCTGGGAGGGACTACTTCCGCCGCAAATCCTTCACGAGCCCCGAGGGATTCCGAGAATAAGTCGTCACCATTTTTGACGTGGGAAAGTGCATTGTCGCCACTGTCTTCTTGCAGGCATGTCGGTTGCCTGAAAATTAAAGTTCAAAAGAAAACGATAACACGACAGCGAGGTTTAGGCTGGTGGGACGATCCAGATCAGAGCGATGTTCTATCCAAACTCAATCCATGGAGGAGCCAATGCGGGACGCCGCCCCTCCGGCCATGCTGAAAACACTCATCTCCACCGGCGCCGGACCCCGTCCGCCGCACCCACTGACTGCGGTGGCTCGACCCCTCGAGACGCCGCCGCGCTGTTTCCGGGGCTCCTCCGCCGGCGCTGCCCCCGATGCTCAGCGTGAGCTCAACCTCCGCCCCCTCGCATACCGCGCCGCCGCAGGGAGGCCGCAGCCGGAGGCCGCCGGACGCCGCCGGCCCCTCGTCCTCCACCGCGCTCACCGCCGTCGAGACGTTGTCGTCCTCGCCCCGGCTCACTTGATCGAACACGCTCCGGCGCGTGTCGCCGGAGCAGCTCCCGCCGTATCTCCCCCGCGTGGGATCTTGGCACCAGTCCTGGAAATCCGGTCGTCCGTACAGGCGGCGGATCTGGGGCATCACCATTTTCTGAACGGCGTACAGCCGGTGGAGCTCCCGTACCTGCAGGCGTCGAAAGCTCTCCATAAAAATCGGATCTTTTTAGAACATGAAGATGACGAAAGGGTGCGGGTTTGGGATGACGATGCCTGGTGTTTGAAGGTCGCTTCTTGCATGAGCATTGTCCTTTTAATGGACTCGATGTCGTGTTCTTCCATGGCCGCCGGAAACTGCTCCAGGTCGCTCCTCGTCACCCCCACAGTCGCCTCCCGATCATCACTCCGCCGCCCCGCAGTGGGCAACCAATCAACCGCAACTTGGAGCTCTGTACCCATGCCTGCGCACAGGAGTCGAGCTCTGCGATCTGGTTTTGGGGTTAAAAAGGGAACAAGACTAGTGAGAGAGGGAGACGAATCTAGGCCAAATAATTCATCCCCAAGCAACTTTTAAAGTCAAAGATAACCAATATAAAACCATAATATCTAGGTCTATTCTTTGAATTGATCAATGCCTCCGCCATGATTGCGCGCATAAGGAGTGGCGGGGGAAGGTGGGTGGAGTCGTATGGCGATGGGGTAGCTTATAATTGGGCGGGTCGGGGAAGAAGGAGAAACCCTGGGGGTACCCCCGAAGGAAGGCTGGCTGGCAGGCAGGCATATATGAGATAATATAGATATATATTCAGACAAATACAGATACCTCACTCCAAATTATATATATATCAAAGTGGGAATGATTATGTATATATATATATATATATATTTATATTTATAAATTTTCACTTTCAATCATACTCAAATGTACAATATTTAATCCCAAAAAGAAAATATTAACATGATTAACACGATTTACATACCAAAAAGTCAACCAACATTTTATTTAGCAAGATCACCCTGCTTTTGAGCTCAAGAATGAACCTAAAAAGGAGGTAATCTGATGATGTAGCTCACACTACAAAAGACTGGGTGTTCATAAAAGGGGTACATTTATCAACCCTAAATAAATGTGGATAAAAGTACCCCATTTATCATTGTTTTTTTAGTGATGATAAAAGATATCTTTCATAAAAAAAGTAATATATCATTAAAAATCATATATTAATAAATAAATATATTTCTATGAATATCTGTAACTCAAAATTTTATCAATGGACATCCATTTCTTATAATTATGTCACATAGTATAATCACAAAAAAATCACATTAAGAACACAGTGCAAACATTATAAATGAAGAATGAATTAATGAAATAAGATGTATTTCTAGAAGTTAAGAAAACTATATCGATGAAATAGTAACTTGACCTTAGGAATAGTAATGACCCTTACAAATAGTAAACCAGCCAAATGAATAGTAACCTCATCTATGAACGTATAAATAAAATTTAGACATCTTATAAATACAACTATGATATAATTGTACCATAGTATAAGTAAATAAATGTTTTAAAAATTATAAATTAAATGTTGGTATTTTTGTAAGTTATAAATATTTAATTACAATTTTATAATTAATATAAGGATTTAAAAGAAAATTTATTTTCATAAAATGTATTCATAAATTAATATTTTGTTGTCTTGTGATTTTAAGATAATTTTATGAGGCATTATTTAATTTTTCAAAGTCTTGTAAAATTAGATATAATTTTAAAATCTATATTTTTCGAGTAAATAATGATTTTAATTAAAAATTAAATTTATCATATTTATAAAATTATTTTTATAAAATGGAGTTCATTTTTGAATTTTACACATCGAAAAATGGACAGGATGAATTTTTGGGATTTTTTTAAAATACTTGAATTTTTGGCGAATAGTAAAATACGATAATTTACGATAAATACTAAATACAAGAATTTTTTAGTCATTATTGATGTAAGGCTGAGGTAAGTACCATTAGTTTGAACTCCCATGTACTAGTTAATGTATTTAGTTACAAGAATCAACACTATTGCATTTCTTGAGCCAAAATAATAAACTAATGATTAAAATAACAAGAAAACACTTCTCTCATGTACTATAAATATCACCCATCACCCCCTCTTCTCCTCACACCTTACAAGATTTGAGCCTTGTCCAAATTCTGCTCAATAATCTTCCCAAATCCCTCTCCCACATCCAAGATCTCTTGGTCTCATCAAAAGACCAAAACCGTTGCCCTAAGGAGGTTCTCAAGGTGGATAAATTAAAGAGGTAAATCCCTCTTTCTATTTTTTTAATTTCTTTTCAAGTTCTTTTCTTTCTTAATATGTCATCACCTCCCCTCATCCAAATGACATGATAACTACAGTATCTTACATATACTAGAATGTTATTATGCTAATGGAATAATCTATCATCAAACCCCTTCTCTCTTCCCTTTTATTCTAAAAATGAAACTGTCGTTCGTGGGGTGTTGATTTATCGTCTTCATGGACAACAAGTTTTCATTTTCCTTTATCTCCTTCAAAGATGGTCTTAAAACCATTATAATGGTTGAAACAAATTGTAAAATGGTAGTTGTAACCCTTTTTTATGTTCTGGAACTAACATATATACATAATACTAAATGATAAAACAAAACAAGTTCGTTGAGATCAAAAAATTACTAAAATTAATCTAAACGATTATCATTAACATGTTATCTAATGATTCATCATCATATCTAGAAAAATTATATATATAAATATATATAAGACCAATTACACTTCTAGTTGTTCATTAATAACATATAATTTCAATTATGTAGAATTATACTCATTCTAATATACTCATTCTATATGAACTTCCATACTCATATACAAGCAAACCGATCATGAGAACTAAGAAAACGAACACTCCAGAACGATGAAATTGAACACTATAACACATAAAAAATGCCCTAAATGAACTTAATAAAATTATACTAAATCAATTACATGTAGAAAAAGTTATGAACTTATTAATTAATGAATCTAATTTGATCATTCAGGACATTAAGATCAAGTGCAGAACCGTTTCAGACATAAGGTAAGAGATCCTTTCTGAACCTCCATATTTCCTTCGGGTTACATTTTCTCTCTATTTACCCAATGTGACTCTTCTTTATTTTTATGTACTTATTCTAAATTCTATGTATATATTCCAAAACCATATACCTAGATCATATCATTCTTCTTTGATGGGGTAATACATGTTTTAATAAGGATCCCTTCTCAAATATTTAAAAAAAAAACCCGATTCAAAGGAACTTCTCGATTTCTTACTAATTTTCAAGTGCACTCCATAATTTGTTTTAAGGCACCTTTATTTTTCTAAAATAACTCATTTTATCATGAAATACTGTAACGACCTAATGTTTTATCAATAGAATTATCTTCTTATAACTATGCCTTATAGTATAATCACATAAGATTACATATAGAACACAATACGAACCTTATAAATGAAGAATGAGTAAAATAAAATATATCTTTTTAGAAGTTAAGGAATGTATACCGATGAAAGAGTAACTTAACCTTTGAAATAGTAATGTGACCTGTATGAATAGTAAACCATCCAATTGAATAGTAACCTCACTAATGAAAGTATAAATAAAATTTATCCATCTTATAACTGACAATATGATATAAATATAACATAATATAAGTAAGTATATATTTTAGAAATTATTAATTAAGTGTTCGTATTTTTTTTAAGTCATGTATATTTAATTACAATTTTCTGATTAATTTAATAATTTAAAAGAAAATTTATTTTCATAAAATATATTCATAAATAAGTATTTTTATGACTTATGATTATAAGATAATTTTAGGAGACCTTAATTAAATTTTCAAAGTGTTATAAAAACAGTTTTAATTTTAAAATTTTTATTTTTCGAGTAAATCATGATTTTAATTAAAAGTAAAATTTCACATATTTAGAAAAATATTTTCATAAAATGGAGTTCATTTTTGAATTCTAAATGTTGAAAAATGGTTGGGGTAAATTTTTGGGATTTTTCTAAAATACTTGAATTTTTGGTGAATATTAAAATACGATAATTTATGATAAATGACAAATAAATAATTTTTTGCATCATGCTTGGGTCATGGATGATGTAAATGGCCATTTGTTCAAACTCAAATTCTCTCTTTACTATTTTTTTCACAAGAATCAAGACTATTTATAGTATTGATAAAAAATATTAAACTAATGATTAAAATAATGGGAAACCCCTCATCTCCTCCACTATGAATACCACCCCTCTTTACCTCTTCTATTCACTATTCTCAAGTCTTGTGACTTGTCTAAATTGTACTAAAATATCACCCCAATATCCTCCCCAAATCTAGCATCCCTTGGTATCTTCAAAATACCAAATCCTCTCCACTAAAGAGGCTTTCAAGGAAGATAAATTCAATAGGAAAATTCCTCTTTTCTTTTCTTTTCTTTTCTTTCAAGTTCATTTCTTTCGTTTTATTTCCTCACCTCCCTTCATACAAATGTTATGATAACTATAGTACCTTAAATGTACTATAATTTTGTTATGATAATGGAATAATTCATCATCATCTCTCCTCCCCCTCCTTTTGTACTATAAATGAAATCACCATCCGAGATGTGTTAATTTATCACATTGAAGGATGACGAGTTTTCAATTTCTATTACCGTATTCAATTCTGGTCATGAAACCATTTTGATGGTTGAACCATACTATAATATATGTATTATAACTTATTTAAGGTTCTTAAATATTTTTTTACACATGATATTAATTTATAAAGCAAAATGTGTTCGAGGTGATCAAAACCCTCGAATTAACCAAAACAGTTACCATTAAAGTTTTATATAATGATTCATATTCACTCCAAATAACCAAATGAATTTTATAGACATGTAATCTTCTAGGTTTTCACTAATAACATACAAATTCAATTATAGACAACCATTATCATCTTACATATTTATCCTTGCATGCATAAAAGTAAACCAATCATGAAAACCAAGGAAACTAACACTCCCAAACAATGAAATTGAACCTCTTAACCCATAAAAAAAGTCACAAATGAATTTAATAATGTTATAATAAATCAATTAAATTAATAATAGGTTATGGAATTATTAATTATTGAATGTAATTTGGTTATCCAAGACATTAGGATCAAGTGAAGGACACCATCAGACTTAATGTAAAAGATGCACCCGAACCTCCATTATTCCTTCGAAATGCTCTATCTTTCTTTTTACCCAAATGAAGTTATCATTTATTTTTATGTAAATATTATAAATGATGTGTATATTTTCCAAAATCATGTATCAATTTCCATTCATCATTATCTTTTGGGGATATACATGTTTTTAAGTGATTCCCTCCTCAAAACTTCCCAATAAGCAAACCCTTTAAAGGGAACTTCCTGAAATCTTACCCAATTTCAAGGGCACTCTATCATATGTTTTAAGCCACCATGGTTTTTATAAAATCAGTGTTTTTATTATGAAAAATTTCTTGGTTCACTTTGTTGGATCGAAATATAGATGTATGTGTATATGAGATTGCACAATACAAGAGGGGTGAATTGTAGGTTTAAAAACACTGTATTTAAACTCTTAAGAAGGAACTTAGTTTAAGAGGTCTTAAAATAATACAATTCACAACCGATACAAATTATTGAACTGGTCTTGGATCTGATAGATATGATATGATATGATACCACAAGTAATTAAGAACAATTTTATTTGAATTGAATACAATGATCATAGTAAAACAAATGTAAATGATTCTACCATACAACGTATAGAATATTTTAATATAATATGTAATGAATGTATCATAATTAAAACTATTACAATAAAAAAGAATATGAATAGAAATAGGAAAAAAATGATTCCCTTTCTATTACAAATAGCAGTGAAAAAACAAAAGTTATTATAATTATTTTATCTCAAAGAGTAGGGTATCCTTTCACCTAGGATAAGAGGTCTGTCTTACCACCACCCAGGTAAGACCTCAATATGATGATCGACACGTCTGTCTTCCTATCCATGTAATCCCTCAATTAAGAAGGTAATCGACACCTCTGAATTTCAAATACTTAAAATCCCTTGATACAATGATCAATATCACCATCTTTCTATCCCCGGAAGTCCTCGATCGTTATCACAATGATTGGTCGTACAAAGAAATAAAAAGAACTTATTGAAATACAAGAACTAGGAACAAGCCATTCACATCTTGTATCTTCAAGGATTTTCCCATGAAGTAAGAGAGATGCCACATAGTCTCTCTCTATAACTTGGAAGATTCAAAATTTGATCACTCTGGTTCGAATGACCTCTTATTCATAGGTCTCAATTTTCAACAGTCACATTTCCTCTAACGGTCATATTTCTCGAGAAAATTTAGAGGGACTTGGACACCTGGCATTATAACGGTCAAAACAAACAGAATACACGAAATCATTTTTATTGGTATATAACTAACTTCACGACATCATTTTGGTTAAAATATAGGGAATACAAAAGTATGAAAAAATGAGTATGAGAAACATGTATACGAAATTGGAGTAAGACATGCGTATAATGCATTACATGAGTACGATACATAACTTGGTTGTGATGTTTAACATGGTTACGATGTATATCGTGATTATGATGCATATCGTGGTTACGATATATAATACAGTTACAATTATTTATATGGTTATGATGCATATCATGGTTACGATTCATATTGTGGTTACGATACATAACACGGTTATGATTCATAACATGATTACAATGAATATCGTGGTTTTGATGCATATCATGGTTACGATGCATATCATGGTTACAATTCATAACATGGTTATGATTCTTAACATGGTTAAGATGCATAAAATGTATACTATGCATAACATAATTACGATACATATGGTTACAAAAACATCATACATGGTTATGATTTGTAAAACAACATATCTAGTTACAATGTAGAACAAACAGTATATGATTACAATGTAAAACAACATACATGATTCCGATATATGTGATTAGAATAAGAAAACAACATATATGATAAACAAGAAGTAATTTGTGATTTCCAATACAAAAAGATCAATGGGAAATTCGAAACATATTTTGACTCAACAATATCCCCCTTTTTGGAAAGAAAAAAACAAAACAAACAATAAAGACTTATCTCCCCCTAAGTTTAGTAGCTCTTCTGAAAGTAATAGTGAATACGACTAATTCCACCCTAGGATAAAAATATCATTAAGTATAATATTATCTTTACTTTTACTTGTGAGTTCTCCCCCTTAATAAGGTATTCACCCTTTTTTTCTTTTTATGAAAGAAATTTCTTCTTTTCCAAATTACTCTCCCCATTTGTGATTTTCAAAAAGAATAAGGGAATACATTCATGTTTTGTAAAGAGTTAGAGAAAAAAAGTAAGAAACGATAGACCATCCATCCAAATCTGTTTTTTTAATTTTCTAAAAGACACTTTTTGGTTAGTGGTAACCACACAATTCAGAATTCAAATACACCAAAAATCCAAACATCAAGAACAAAAACAACAACATACATCAACCGAGTGCACATATTCAAAAAACCAGGAGCCACCAGAGTCAACCACCATCAACCCATCACAACCATCTTCAACTCGCCAGGTCATTCACATCCAAAGTCATCGGGCCATTGAGAACAAAAAATAAAATCTTCAAAATTCAAATTTCAAATAGAAACCATCATACCGCCTAACCACCTCGGGCCGCCCACCCAAACCGCAACATTCAAACTTGAAAATAAAAAGATCACGCATCAAACCTAACACTATCCCATCTTCTTGGGACACAAAAAACTATCGTCGCCTCGAGCTGATCCCCCTGAAAATCAACCACATCCTTGAAAGCTCCACTGCTGATGAGCACCCACCGACGAACATCCCTCCGCAACATCAGAACACTACCACAGAACTAATACCATATCACCATCATCACAACATCTTTCACAAAGCTGAAACAACCAGATCCGTCGACGATGGCCACTGCCTCCGCACGCATCGTAGTCGTCGGTACCATCACAAATGAAATGTCGGCGTCGTCGCCATCGAGAACCACAACCGAACACAATACCATAGTAAAACCGATAAAGAAAACACAGAAAAATCCATCCGAATGACACCAAAAAATGAAGAACAAGCCAAATGAAAGCAGGATGACAACGTCAAACGAAACATCACTACGGATGAAGAATAATGAAACCAAACCAGAGAGAAACAAACCAACTCCGGTGAAGAAAATGCACTGATACCACTGCCATCCCCCCTCCAACATCATCCCAATAAATCCCAAAACCCGCATCGGGCCCGAACAAGATGGGGTCGAGCGCGATGGGTTGAAAAACAAGGGGAGAGGAGGAGAAGAACCTCGAACGCCCCCACCGGCACCGACCCAAGCCGCCTGAAGAACCCGCACAGAGACCCAAAATGGAGGTCTGATGAGGGGGTAAAGGCAGTAAGAGGGGGGGTAAAAAGCGAATGAAGACCCACCAGTGAACAACATCGGGCAAGAGGGGGAGGAGGACAGGGGAAATAGAAGAAAGAGCAAGGTGGACCAAGGCGAGAAGCGCCTTCACCGCCGAAAGGAATCGTAAAATCCCGGGGAGGCTGAGAACGCCGAGATGACCAGGGGTGAAATAGAAAGTGGAGGGAAGAGTGGAGGGGGAGATTAAGCTGAGGCGGCACATATGCCTCCCCCTCTGAAACGCCTCCAGAGGAAACCCTAGCTCAGGAGTACGAAACAATAGACATTACTTGGAATGAAATAAGATTTTATTATAACAAGAGTTAAAAAATTCATTCGTTTTCATTTTGTTTTTCCAAGAGGTTGAACATAGAAATCTTAATCTTTTTGAATTATTTTCTATCCTCTATCAATTTGTCAAGGGCTTCTTGCTGAGCCTTCAGCCTCACATCCTATTCTGTAATAATCCCTTCTTACTTCTGGAGCCTATCTTTATGAATCTGATTGATTGCTTCCTGTTCTTTAAGCCTAACTTCATGGGCATTGAAATCATCCACTCTGAGTCTTTCTTGTCCTTTCTATTTTTTTTAATCTATATTTAAAATATTTCTTTCCAACAATTTTTTTCATTATTAGAGCAAGATTCGCTAGTTCATTCTCTAAATGATCACTTTCACTGGATTCTGATATAACAACATATTTCTTAGCTTTGGATATTGTTACCCTTTCTGGTGTCTTGGATTTAGATTTAGTAGTAAAATCTACACCTCCATTATCATTCTTCTTCTTATTAAAATATGCATCTCTTTTCATTCTTGTCTCCCACTGTAAGAGAGTACCAAATAATTCATCAGGAGTGATTTGAGTAACTTTCCTGTTTTCATCAATAACTGTCCTTTTTTATTCCCACTCATTCAGAAATATAGAAATTATCTTGTCTATAAGAGCTTCATTATCAAGACATGTTTCTCCTATAGATTTAATACTGTTGACAATTTTCAAGAATTTTTGTTGAATTTTTCATACCGGTTCTCTATAGGGAAAAACAAAACCATGATATTCAGCTCAGAGCATGACTCTTCCTATTTCTATAACTTTTGATGTAACAAAATGTGTGACTTCCCAATTTATTATAGATACAATTGGATACTTCACATGATGATATCTTACTATATATATTCCTAGTCATAGAACATAATAGAGTATTGTGTACCTTATAATTTAGTTGATATTCTAGTTTTATTGGTTGGTGAAGGTTCTGACTTCCTTGTCTGGAATTTTGTAATATCTTGTGAGAATAAAAAAATTATCTACTCCAATATTAATAACAAAAGTTTTCATTCGATCTCTCTAGTACTCATAATCATTCCCATAAAAAATAGGCGGTCTAGTTGGGTTTAGATTGTTAATTGATCCAATATTCATTCCTACCATCTTATAAAAAATACTTTTCCACTCCACACGTTAGTGTAGTAAGTAAATCTAAATAAAGATTTTATATCAAAAATATATCTATCTTATAGAAATAAATAAAGAATGTAAAACAAATCAGTGGAAACCTTGCTCTGATACCAATTGTTGGATTGAAATATAGATGTATGTGTATATGAGATGTCACAATACAAGAGGGGGGGGGGGTGAATTGTAGGTTTAAAAACTTTATATTTAAACTCTTAAGAAGGTCCCTTGAAAGGGGGGTTATCAAAAATCAATAAAAATGAAGGCCTTCAGGCCATTCGGGCAAACTCTTAAGAAGGAACTTAGTTTAAGTGGTCTTAAAATAATACAATTCACAACTGATACAAATGATCAAACTAGTCTTGGATCTGATGGATATGATATGATATGATACCACAAGTAATTAAGAACAATTGTATTTTAATTGAATACAATGATCAGAGTAAAACAAATGTAAATGATTCTACCATACAACATATAATTTTTTTTAATATAATATGTAATGAATGTATTGTAATTAAAACTATTACAATAGAAAATAATATGAGTAGAAAGAGGAAACAAAATGATTCCCTTTCTATTAAAAATAACAGCAGAAAAATAAAAGGTATTATAATTCATTTATCCCAAAGAGTAGGGTATCCTTTCGCCTAGGATAAAAGGTTTGTCTTACCACCACCTAGGTAAGACCTTGATACGATGATCGACACATCTGTCTTCCTATCCACAGAAGCCATCGATTAAGAAGGTAATCAACACCTCTGCCTTTCAAATACTTGAAATCCCTCGATATAATGACCGGCAGCACCGTCTTATTATCCCTTAAAGCCCTTGATCATTATCATAATGATCGGTCATACAAATCAATACAACACACTTATTGAAATACAAGAACTAGAAACAAGTCGTTCACGTCTTGTATCTTCAAGGATTTTCGTATGAATCAAGAGATATGTCACACAGACTCTCCCTAGAACTTAGAAGATTCAAAAGTTGATCACTATAGTTCATATGAACTCCTATTATAGGCCTCAGGTTCCAACAATCATATTTCCTCCAACAGTCATATTTCTCCAGAAAATTCAGAGGGACTTGGACACCTGACATTATAATGATCAAAACAAACAGAATACATGACATCATTTTGATTCGTATATAACTAAATTTACAACATCATTTTGGTTAAAAGATAGTGTATACAAAAGTATGAAACAATGAGTATGAGAAACATGTATATGGTATTGGAGTAAGACATGAGTATGATACATAACTTGGTTATGATGCTTAACATGGTTACGATGCATATCGTGATTGCGATGCATATCGTGGTTACGATATATAATATATTTACAATGCTTTATAAGGTTACAATACATATCATGGTTATGATTCATATCGTGGTTATGATACATAACACAGTTATGATTATTAACATGGTTACGATGCATATCATGGTTACGATGCATATCATGGTTACAATTCATAACACGGTTATGATTCTTAACATGGTTACAATGCATAAACTTCATAAGATGCGTAATGTAATTATGATACATATGGTTATGAAAACATCATATGTGGTTACGATTTGTAAAACAACATATCTGGTTACTATGTAGAATAAACAGTATATGATTACGATGTAAAACAACATACATGATTATGATATATGTGATTATGATTAGAAAAAAAAAACATATTTGATAAACAATAAGTAATTTGTGATTTCAAAAATAAAAAGATCAATGGGAAAGTCGAAACATATTTTTACTCAACACACTTCTATTTTTAAATAAAATATTATGTCTTTTCCTATTTTAAATGCGCTTTAGTATTTTCCTTAAAACTTCACTAAAATTTTTTAATGCTAAAATTTATTAAATACTCTTCTTACATGTTGTCACTTCTATTTGACATCACTTACCATTAAATATGCCTATTTTCCCTTATGAATGTTCATGTATGTTTTAATCCCTTTCTTTCATGGACACTTGTATGATACACCCATTCATTGTGTTTTATGACATGATTATGATACCCGTTTCTTTCCACGGGTACCCTTATGTTAATGTATGATTGATTATATATGATTCATTATGTGGAAAACATATTCATGAACATGTTAAGATGGGTGCACCTAGATAGTACTCCAATGCATTGGGTAAAGTTTAGTCTCATGAGACGTTATGTGAAATGGTCTTGGCGGTTAGCCTTGACTCGTGCGACTATGTGCAACAGTATTGCTGGTTAACCTTGACTTGTGATCCTCTATGTGAAATGAGCCTTGAATCATGCTAAAGTAACATTTTATATTGCTTCCACATTACTATGAAAACATGTTTATTTGATCAAATGTTTATATATCATGATTCCATATGTTCCATGCCTTTTAACCCATGTGCTAAAGCTTTATTCTTATGTTTATTCCCTTACTGGGGTTTTTAGCTCATCCCTTTGTTCATGTTATCCCCAGGTTATCCTATGAAGATGTATGAGTAAAATAGAAGTTAGGATATCTTTATGAATATTAAGTAAATAAATGTTTTATTTAGTCTCATGTTTTCAGTTTTATGTACCCAGTCTTCCAAGACACTATACATTACGATCCTTGGCTTGTAATATGATGTTTTATTATGCTTAAAATCATGTAATGATATGTTTTAAAGGATAGGGTCTCTATAGTTGGTATCATAGGATGTTCTAGTTATTTTTTGGGATTAGGAATAGATCACTTTAGTAAGATTCTTAGGGGTGAGAAAAAGTATAAAAAACATCTCTAAATTTTGGTAAGTATAGAGTAAGTGGTTTATCAATAAAATAAATCCTGGTATAAATATGAACAAGTGGATATGGATCTAGAACAAATGTATCTAGGGGTAAAACCCGAAAATATCACTTTGAGATAGACTTGAATGAGAATTGGTGCATGACAATGGGTCTTGCTGCACTCCTGGTTTGACACTTTTGGGGGATATGCTTTGGTAAATTCATAATCTTAGTACGCACCATTATTAAGGGAACAAAAAAAAAACCAATAAGAATATATGTTAGGAAACAGATCATGGATAACCTAGATTGAAACCTAGGTAATCACAAGTTAGGATATACTTTTCCTTTAAGACTTTATCCTTTTATGTTTAAAATTTTCTTTTTATGCCTAATAGCTAAGTATTCAAGCCCCCTAATTGTACTTTATTTTTCTTAGATAATGGAGAGAAATAGAAGAATACATGCCAATAATCAATGCGATTGGTAATGTGATAATTTACCTATTAATATACCAGATATAATAGGAATGAGCACTCAAAAACTTATGACAGTACTTTATCAACTGAATCAATTTATGAATAATAACTTGAATCATGTGGAACACCCTCCTCCTCTAAGGAAAGAGAAAGTTGTCGTTGAATCCTTCATACGACAAAGGCCTCCCATGTTTAGTGGATCTTCTGATCCCCTCCTCATAGAATAGTGGATTAACTATATTGAAAGGATTTTCTCTGTCCTCCAATGCTTAGAATAATAGAAAGTCATGCTGGTGGTCTATCATTTTGATAGGGAAGCTAATCAGTGGTGGAAACTAATCAAGAATATCAAGTCTCAGGAGGAAACTAATTCCATGGATTGGGAGGAATTCAAAAAAAAAATTCAATAATTTTTCCCTAAACCCTCCACATCAAGATGGAAAGAGAGTTCCTCAGACTCAAGCAGAAGGAAGAAAAGTCTATCGTGGTGTATGAAGAAAATTTCCCAAGTCTTTCAAGATATGTCTCCATCTTTGTCATGAACACCAAAAGCAAGGTGTATCGCTTCTTTAGAGGAATAAAGCCAAGTCTATAAAAAATGTTGGTGATTCGTGACTTTGATAATTATGAAGAGATTGTATGTTGTTCCCTCAAGGTTGAAATGTAGATTAGAGACTCTCAATGGTATCATGGTCCTGGTGATAAAAAGTGGAAAATGGAGTCTAATATGGGTGGTTCGTCAAATAAATCCCATGATGAAAAGAAGATCTAACATCCCATGTGTCAAAATTGTGGGAAAAATCATCATGGGAACTATCTAAAGGGAACTAGGAATTGCCTCAAATGTGGAATAATGGGACATATGGCTATGTATTACCGAAGGGATATGAAGAATCCCACTAACGTAGAAGAAGAAAGGAAGGTTTATATCAACACTCATCCTGTAGTGCAATGTTATAACTGTAAGGAGCATGGACATTATGTGAACAATTTACCTAAGCCAATAGTTGTTGGAGGCAATCAACAAAAACCTCCAAGGTAATAAGGAAGGACTTATGCTATCACTACTACTGAGGTAGATCTATACAACGATGTGGTGATAGTTACACTAGTTATTCATTCAAGAATAGAGAATGTACAATTTGATTTTAGTGCTATAAATTCTTTCATATTATGAAAGTTTAGTAGATATATTCAAAAACCACCTCAAAATTTGAAGATTGAGTTATCTATGAGAATAGAAAATGGGGCAATTATTGTGTCCAAGGTTTATAACTCCTCCCTGATAAATGTTTGTGGACTAAACCTCCCAGCAAATATTGTCATACTTCCTCTGGTGGATTTTGATACTATTTTGGGAATGGATTAGCTATATTTATAAAAATCCAACATTAACAGTTGGGAAAGGGAGATCACTCTTCACATCCCAGAGTATCCTCCAATCCTATAAAAGTGTAAGGAGGAAGATGAATCTACTTCAGAATCATCATCTCAAGTGTGGATAATGTTGAATTTTAAGCAAGAATATATTCCTAAAATGATTGAGACAAAGTATGTCACGACCCGACCCCTAGGGCCTGTGCTGTGACTACCCCAAGACCACCTTCCATAGATCAGGGGCTGACGACTAACACCGAGTATGCATATCCCAAAAAGGGAAGGGATTTTACTTTAAACCTGTATACACATATCAAGCTCAAACTACAGAAAGTAAACACAAAGAAAACCACAACTGTCATTGAGACAACTACTAAGAGTACAATACAAACCGAAAGTACAAAGGGGCCAGAATACAAGCGTAAAACCATAAAGGAAAGTACAACTGCTATGGTCCATCCTCTCGAGACCCCAACTGAAACGTAGGTGAAGGGTAGATGCTTATATCCATAGTACTACGCCTGTCTGTCACATCTCACTAAGCACCACCTAGTCCCGGACCACCAAGGTCTCTTTCAAAGCGTCGATCACTTGCACGGGACATGACATGTGCAGGCGAAGCCTGTGCAGGGGTGAGTAACACAATACTCAGCAGGGACCCCAAACCACAAAAGAAAGACCAAAAAGTAAAGACTACACAACAAAACCACAAAGCAAAGATATCTCACACCAGGTATAAATATATGTATAGGAATTATAATTGTTATTTGTAAAGATGAACATTCATACTGCTGAGGGATTCATCATATGGTCCCACTCATCACCTATGCCAGCTGGATTACTGAGACCTGCTCATCTCTGGGGTTAGCTGAATCACTCAGACCTGATCATCTTTGAGCCAGCTGGATCACTTAGACTCGCTCGTCTCTAGGCCAGATGAATCACTAAGACCCACTCATCTTTGGTCTAGCTGGATCACTTAGACTTGCTTGTTTATGGGATATCTAGATCACTAAGACCCGCTCTTATTTTGGGCCAGCTGGATCACTTAGACCCGCTCGTCTCTGGGACAGTTGGATCACTTAGACCTGCTCCTCTCTAGGCCATCTGGATCACTAAGAACCACTCATATCTTGGCCAATTAGATCATTAAGACTCTCTCATATTTTGTCCAGTTGGATCACTAAGACCCAATCATCATATCCTTCGCGTCACAGCTAACCGTAGGATTCCTGATCGCAGCACGCTTGATTCCGGGAGAGTCTACTCCTCAAGAAATCAGTCGCATCTCAAATACTAAAAAATCTCACTTAGAGTATTCCCAAAGGACCTTATCGTCGCAAGGGTTCCAACGCCGTAGACGGTGCGTCAATCAGACGCTCGGTCTGAAAGATATTGGCATTTTAGTAAACAGGGGCCAGTTATGTCCGGGCCTAGTCCGACCTGGTCTGACCGACCAGAACAACCTGGCCCGGGGGTCCCGCATGACCCGACTTGGTTTAGTCAACCCGACTATATCCGGTATAGACTATCCTAGTGGCTAGGCCCATTGGGTCTTGCTAGACCCGTCCTAGTTCAGCCGTGCATCCAGCCTGTCAGGTTGCCCAGCGACCCGGACCACATTCTCCTACCCGCTCTGACTTGGTTGGACTGGTAATACCCTACCGAGCCACCCAACAACCCACCCAATGAACTGCCCAACATCCCGCCCAACGGCCCGCCCAACGGGGGGCCCGATTTTTCCTCCTGCTGGGCCACCCTAGCGGCCCGGTTTTATGTCGGCTTAGTTTGGGACCAGACCGGATGCCCTCTTTGGTGTCCAATTCATGTAGAACGCGGCCAGTAGGTGGATGACCACTCCTCCACACACAGTCCTACAGACTGTGTGCCTGCATCAATCCACGGACCGACCATGGGTCTTCCGAACCAACACAGTTCCCCACTGGTGCTGTGGTCCTTCATCGTTGTGGACCACTGGCCATGGCCTCCCGGCCTGACACGGAAGCAGACCGATGCCACCACCCTACACTACCATGACCCCTGCTGGCTGTGGCCTCCACCACCCCAACGCGCCGCTGGGGGGTGCCACATCCACACCGTCATGACCTGCTAGCCTCAGCCTCCTCCACTGCAGCACGCCGCCAGCGCGCGCCACCGCTATCATCATCGCACCTCCGTTGGGTCATCCTGATGGTGGGTCCATGTTTTTGGGATTGTTGCACCAAGGAACGGGTGAATAAGGATTTGTCGTTCATAACCCCGCAAAGAATTCAAGAATATAATTGGGGAAGGATTCACACATGAGAACACCCAAAGAATGATTCGGGTCCTTGTTCGTGTTGACCCATATGCATTCTTGTTAGCAGGATCACGAAGAATCACAATAAGGAGGAAACAATCACTAAGATATATATCCCCTTTATCCCACATCATTAACCATATCACACGAATAATCAATCTTCGAGTTAAATTTTTTGTGAGTTAACCCGTGTTCATCATTTGAAATAAAGAATTGGGAAAAAAATTCACACAGAAAAGAAAAAAACCCTTACCTGGGAAAGAAGATTGCTGAAGAATGATATTTCTTCATTTTCCATTGATCTCCAATCCTAAATCCGCTCTCTAAGGGTGTCATCACCATCGTCTGATTCTCCGATGTTTGTCATTGGAGAGCCTTCCTTTGTCATTGGTCAGAGGAATTCCAGGGTTGTTCATCAACCTAGAATTCCTTGTTTAATTAAAGAAGGAAGACATGTGCATGTTGCATCATCGACACCCTACTCTATTAATGAGATTCATTAATGAGATTCAACGTTTCTTCATCGCTGCACCGCAGTGCTGATGTGCCACTGCTTAATGATGAAGAAAACAAATAAAATAACTTTTTTTTATGTTATTTTATTTTTCTTTTGAAAAGTCCAAAAATCATCTTTTTCCCTCGACCTACACCGGTTGAGGTTTGGACCTACTTAAGGAGAACATCTCATTACGAACTTAATGGTGGTATCATATTTTTAATCAGAGTTACCATTTTTGAGTTATAAGGATTCCAAAAATAAAATAACTTTTATTTAAAATATTTTATTTTCAGTTACGTCCCAAAAACCAACTTTCACAGCTAGCCCGCATCGGCTGATTTTAGGCTCTACCTAAGGGAAACATGCCCTCACGAGCTCAATGATACTCTCAAATTTCCAATCCGAGTTATCTTTTTGGAGTTACAAGGATTTGAAAATAAAATAATTATTACTTAAATATTTTAGTTACGGCCAAAAACTACTTTCCACTAATGGCCTGTGCTGACCAATGTTAGGCTCTGCCTAAGGAAGGCATACCCTCACAAGCTCAATGGTGGTCTTGAATTTTCAATCTGAGTCACCATTCGTGATTTATAAATATTTAAAAAATAAAATAATTTTATTAAATAATTTTATTTATGGTTATTCCATTTTCGGATTTTCTAATTGGAGTCCTGCACCGACTAAAGTTAAGTCGCACGTAGGGAAAACCCGCCATCTTGAATGTAACGGTTCCCTCAGAGTTCTGATTTGGGCAGCCGTTTAAGAGTTTTTCTACTTTTTCAAGAAAACTTCTAACATTATTTTTAAAACTTAACATTTTTTGATGGATCACTTCGGGAACTCTGGGTCTTAGAATCATATGTCATCTCAGCACTTGGTCTCAAAATAATCCCATTTAATTTTCAAAAAAATTCATGAAATTTTGTGGTATTACATTACTCCCCCTTCAATGATTTATGCCCTCGTAAGCACAAACAAGGGCTAATCAAATAAATGGGGGTAGTGAGCACGAATTTGAGCCTCCCACTCCCACATGCTCTCCTAGAGATTCTCGTGCTTCCAACAAACACGTACCAGAGGTATCAACCGTCCATGAAGGATCCTCTCCTATCGATCGTCTATCTCCACTGAGTACTCCATGAATTTTACCCCATCATTAATCTCCAGCACATCGTGGTTGATGACATGAAAAGGTTCATGGACGTATCTTCTCAACTAGGATACATGGAAGACGTCGTTCAACTTCTCTAACTATGGTGGTAGAGCCAAATGGTATGCCACCTCTCTCACTCTATGCACTATCAGGAAAGGTCCGATGAACCTTAGAGATAACTTGCCGCCCTAGCCAAATCTATATATCCCTCATTGAGGAGAGACTCATAGGAATATGTGGCCCCCCTTTTCGAAATCCAAGAGTCTTCATCACCTATCAACATAGGACTTCTGTCAGCTATGTAAAGTCTTCATCTTCTCCTGGATAACCTACACCTTCTCAGTGGTATCCTATACCATCTATGGACCCATGAGTGCTGACTCCCCTAGGTCTGTCTAGCATAACAGTGACCTGCATGGTCATCCGTATAGTGCCTCAAATGGTGCCATGCCAATGGTGGAGTGGTAGTTGTTGTTGTATGAAAACTCCACCAGTGGTATGTGGTCTCCCCAACCATGACCAAAATCAAGGATGCATGCACAAAGCATGTCCTCTAAGGTCTGTATGGTCCACTCTGTATGACCATCAGTCTGTGGGTGAAAGGCTATTCTCAAGCACAACTAAGTCTCAAAATCCTATTACAATCCCTTCCATAACTGGGATGTAAATCATGCATCACTATTTGAGACTATCATAGATTGGACTCCATGGAGTCAAACTATCTCCTACACATAGAGGCGTCCCGAGCTCTTTACTAAACCCTACTCTCAAATGGGTAGGAAGTGGGCTGACTTGGTGAGTCGGTCTATGATCACCTAGATGGTATCATGAACCCTAGAAATATGTGGTAAGATCATCATAAAGTCCATCAATATTCCATCCCACTTCCACTCTGGTACCTTCAGGGGTTGTGTCAAACCTGCTGGAACCTGGTGCTTAGCCTTCACTTGCTGACAAGTGAGGCATCTCAAGAAAAACTCTGCTACTACCTTCTTCATCCCCGACCACCCGTACTGACATCGAAGGTCCTGTTACATCTTTATTACACCTAGATATACCGCCAAAGGGGATGTATGGAACTCCCTCAATACCTCCTCCCACAAATCCACTGCTACTATGGTTCATCCTATGAAAAGGATGATGTGATCCCCACCTTTCAACCATCCAATAGGGGCATGCCCTGTGGAAGTCTAGGCACGTGTAGTCTCGTAGATATAATCTCCAAGTTATGCCTCCCTGACTCACTATAAGAGTGGAGGGTAAACTACCATTGACTAAATATAATCTACCACATCTCTATCCATAAAGGATATCTAAAGTGAGGATAATTACTCTGAGGCCTTGTTCAATTACTATAAACTCGATCTCATGCTGAGAGCATCTTCCACCACGTTCCCCTTCCTAGGAGAATAGACTATATCAAAGTCATAGTCCTGGAGGAACTCTAGCCAATGTCATTGTCTCAAATTAAAATACTTCTGAGAAAAGATGTACTTGAGACTCTTGTGGTCAGAGTAGATGATGATTTGTTCAACCATATGGTAGTGTCGCCACATCTTCAGTGAGAAGAATACCACTATCAACTCAAGGTCGTGAGTCATATAGTTCGACTCATGCAGTTTCAACTATCACGAGACATAAGAAATAACTTCTTTCCCTTACATCAAGACACAAACAATCTCGGTTCCTAATGTGTCACAGTACACCATGTAGTCAACACCCTACTCTAGAAACCTCAAGACAAGAACACTCGTCATGCTCCGCCTTAACTGATGAAAGATCTACTGGTATACTTCTGTCCACACAAAGGGGTTTTCATTACTCATAAATGTCATTATGGGTGATTACACTCTGGAGAAGTCAGGTAGAAACCTTCGATAATACCTAGCCAACCCAAGGAAACTCCTCACTTCAATACCGCTCTTGGGTGTATGCCAAGAAAAAACCACCTTGATCTTTGCTGGATCCACCACAACTCCAGCCTCTGTGATGACATGGTCTAGAAAATAAACCTTTCGTATCCAGAATTCACACTTCGAGAGATTTCCGTAAAGATGGTGCTCTCAGAGTGTGTCCAGAAACATCCTCAGGTGTATCGCGTACTCCTCCTTAGATGTTGAATACACTAAGATGTCATCAATCATGACCAATTCAAACCAGTATATGTACAACTAGAAGATCCTTTTAATGAGTCCCACAAACATTTTTGGGGCGTTCATCACACCAAACAACATCACTAAGTACTCATAGCGACCATAGTGACATCTGAAATCCATCTTCGATATGTCCTCATCTCATAATCGAAGATAGTGATAACCTGATCTCAAGTCTATCTTAGAGAACTATCTCGATCCTTTCAGTTGATTTAAGAGTTCATTAATCCTTGGTAGAGGATATTTGTTCTTTATGGTCACTTGGTTCAGGTGAAAAAATTCCACGCATAGCCTCAAGCTTCCGTCTTCCTTCTTGGTGAACAATACTGGGGCTGCCCATGGAGAAATGTTGGGCCTTCAGAACCCCTTCCTCTACAAGTCATCCAACTGTACCCTCAGCTCCCAGAGCTCTGTGGGAGCCATCCGATATGCAGGTGTAGATATCAGTTTTGTCCTAGGGTATAGATCAATGCAGAATTATACCTTTCTATGAGGAGGTTGTCCTAGAACATCCTATAAAAAGATTTCCTCGTACTCTTCCACTACTGTAGGAAACTTTAGACTCATATCAAAGCATCTACTGCTATACGGGTAAGGATGGCCCCATACAGCTACCCCCTTCCCCTTTCCTCCAGCTCCTTGAGCCTGGTGTGAACCACATTGGGGTGGTGGTTGTAACATGTCGAAATTTATACCACCCATTGCTGCTCTCCCAGCTCCTCTACCACAAATGCCACCCTGCAGATTAATCTATTCCTACTTTTCCACAACATATATCCACTGGCTATATCTGTTCAGCTAAAGGACTTTCAACCACAAGGTTCTCTCTAGTGCCCTAGAATAAGTAGAAATTCACAGAGAAATAATACTGGCTTGGATTTCCCTAAACACATCTTGCTCAGAGGTCCGAGCCCTGAATTACTGGTTGTATCATATTCATCGAGTACCTGGAAGGATCATTACGCCTCGATGAATACCCATCTACCAACATGTCATCCTACAGAAGCTTCATAAGCTCTTGGGCATTCATATCCTTAAGATTTTATGTAAAAATATCCTTCTCTTAGAGAGGTTCTCAAGCTCTGTCCACAAAAAAGTCACTTCATTGTAAGATCGGGTAATCTAAACCCCTTCATCACACTAATAAGCCATGTAGAAAGCTCACTACTAGGACTTCCATCTGGTCAAGTGGTGTCCTCACTAAGTGAAAGACCCACATCACTTACTCTTTCCAACCCTCAGTGACATGAGGATCTATCACTCCCCTGAACCTGGGAGGTCTCTATCACTAGAACTTTTGTAAGGCACTGAGCCTACGTGCGTCCTCTACCAGTAGCATCGGTAGTAACTACTGACCAACGGGTAGTGGTTTCACTGGGACACCACCCGAAGGTTCCATCTTGTGAAATGATCCTTGTACCAAATCCTCATCGCTCTATGGACCATACCCATGGTCATGCACTGGAATCCTCGCTGGCTATCTGCGTCAAGGCATCCTGAAAGATATCAAGATGAACCACTGTTAATAGATTATACCTAGCAAGATGAATCTGACTCAGAAAGATCATGAGAAAACATCCAAAGACACATGCAACCAGTGTTTTCATGTATCTGGTTCAAAAATAGAATTCAGGGTTCTTGTGTATGGATACGTCGAATCCTGCACCAACACTGAACTCCTTGGCCTAAAAGCCTAACTTAAAACACTTAACACTATTTCCCCATAAAAATTAATAGACTCGTAGTTCTTTTGGTAGAAACGACCACCCTTTAATACCACTTTGTCATGACCCATCCCCCAGAGCCTGTGACATGACTACCCTAAGCCCGTCTTCCATAGGCCATGTAACGAACCGAACATTCATGAATAAAATTACATTTATTTTATTTAATTAAATGTCTTATGGATATAGAAAACACATTAAATTTTTATTTTATTTTATCTAATTTGTTTTAAATGACTGTTAAGTATCATTACTGTTGATAATATAGCCATTGAATAGTGATCACATGACTAGTATAAATTTAAGTATTTTATAAGGATTTTTTCAACACAGACAAAGGAGAGGATGACCTCATCCAGTAGACTCAAGCTATATGAAGTTCAATTTTCAGATCTCAGAAAGGAGGTATCATCACTGGGATTCGCTCTTGACCAAGCCCAAGCTGTGCTTCAAAACATTAATCATGAATGTAATCACCTATAGGAGAAGGGGAAGTTAATAGAGATTACCACCAGAGCGATGTTATCTGAGCCACCCTAAGAGTTTATCACAATCGCACACCTTACCCTTAGGTCTTATGCGAGTGTTATAAGGGGTTATTTAACAATGTATTAGTTACTTTTTGTGTGATCCCTTTTATAAATAAAATTCTTATTCCATCAATTCCTTTATGAGAATAATTTTTCTTAAAAATATACGGAATTAGATTAATTTACTTTTCGGGTAAAATGGTACTTTTCAAAAATATATAAATTATTATATTAAACTAAGTTTTTATTAATAATGTTATTATAATATTGTTATAAGAACACTCATTTTAATTATAAATGCTGATTATATTTATTTTTTTACTCTATAAAGTATTAAGTATTCAATTTGATAAGAATTATATTTTTATACGATAAAACAAAAATTACATTTTTAATTAAAGAATTTATTTTGATGAATTAATTAATTTTTGAAATAATTATAATTTTAATAAAATATTATTATCAAATTAATTTTATTAATAATAAATTAGTATATAATTTTTATGAATTCAAATGTAATTTTTATTAAGGTTAAAAACTGTTTTTTTAAACTCATCAATTTGCAGTAAATATCAGTTTTTATTTTAAAAGTGAAAATTCACATATTTAGAAAATTATTTAGATAAAATAAATATTATTTTTTGAATGAGGATGTCAAAATTATCCAATGGTGAATTTTTCATAATTTTCTAAGACAGTCGAATTTTCGGGTAAAAATTAAATACCGAATAAATATATAATGTGTTTTATGACATCATAATGACCCAATAATGATGTAATAAAATACTATAAAATGGATATTCGGAAAATATATTTTTTAAATTTAAAATAATGTGATTTTATATTTGTTCGATTAATTTTATAATGCCTTAGTGGACCCTCCAAGACTTATAAAATATTTTAACATTTTAAAATGATTTCCTTGAGAGTGTGACTCACATCCACATAAGCAAGACTAATATTTTAATTTTTAGGCCATTGTCCTTATAAAATATTTTATACCACCCCCTTTTCTAGAAACCATGGGCAAAAATCATGGTATGGTATGTGGTTTTTATTAGTTTAATATGTAGTGTCTAAAACTTAAATAATAAAGAATTCCCTCCGCCGCTTCGGCGGTGGCGTAGTGGTGAAGGAGAGGGGTAAAACAACGCCGTTCTTTGGGAGGTATAGGGTTCAAATCCTGGTAGTCCGCTTTCAGGGCGAACCTCTCCCCCGGGATCCACTCGCCTTGCCGGGTCACCCGGTTTCTCACTGGGTGGGAAAAATGAGGCGCAACCCACCTGTGCTGACATATTGCTTGACGAACCATCGCCGCCCGGGTTGTCACCCTCCGGGACGCTCTGCCATCTCGGCTGGCAATGGCGCCTTCCCGGCAGGGGCTCTCTCCGGAGTGACCTGTTCATGGGGAGGGGGGTTTCCTTGTGTGGAGGGTTCGAAAAGGCCACACAAGAGAATTCCCTTCTGAAAAAAATAAAGAATTCCCTCTCATTTCCTATATAAACCCACCCAACCTCCAATTAATCTTCACTCAAACCATTTTAAGCTCAAAAAAACTCTTCCCCATACTCCCTAGAGTCCTCCAAAGGTCCCCCCAAGCTTCCAAGAATCCTTTCCCATTCCTTTGGGATCACACTTCCAAGCAAGGGATCCTCACTTTCCTCTCCTTTCAAATTCAAGCATCTTATTTGAAAGTAGTTCTTGTAATTTAGAATGATTATAATGTGATTATTTTATAATAATTCTATTAATTTCTATTTTATGTTATTTTAATGAGGTATTATTTATCCTCCCTCATTTTTACCCTTACCTAAGCTTTTACTATGCTAAATTTCGTAATGGATTTCACTCTTCTCATTTCCATTCAAGCTACTCTTTTACATTATGCTTCTTAAGTCCCATATTTATATGTTGGTTTATGATGTTACATGACCCCCATACTATAAATTTTTTGTATATATGATTAAATACTACTTTCACTCTCATCAATCCACCCTATGATTCTTTAAGCACACCCATTACTTTTCTGAAATTCCATAAGGGATCTTCTACCCTCCTCTTTTATCAAGAATTCTTTTTCATGTTATGTCTTTTAATTTATTTTATTCGAATGTTGGGATATGTTATTAAATAACATCCTTACTTCCCATTTTATTTATAAATCATGATATCCCCTTTCACTCTAATTTATCCCTCTTATGAACCCTTATGTACACCTGTAACCATGCCGAATTTCTGTAACAGATTCCTTCCTTTCACATTTGTATCTAAGTTTCTTTATGTTGTAATTCCCTTTTACTTTCAATTAAAAATGTTGGGGTATGATTTTTCACCTCCCCCATACTGAACTCATTATTTTTTAATTATTATATACCACTTTATCTCTCATTAATCCCTCCCATGTACACCCATTACCATTCAAAGATTTCATAAGAGTTATTCGATTTCTCCTATTTTTTAAGTTACTCTATTATGTTACACATTCTATTTAAAAATACCTTGTGTTGGTAAATATACTTATATGAACCCCTTAACTTCCATTTTATGTATATATTATGAGAGACCCCTTTCCCTATCATCAACCATTTTTTATGAATTTTTATTCCACACTGTTAGGCTGCCGAAATTGCACCGTGATTTTTCAAGACAAAATCATCGTGTAGTGAATACCATACCCATTTCTCTATTAAGGGTATTCACCTTTATAAAAATATACATATTGAATGGTACTTATATGTATTTATTCCAAATTCTTTAATCATTCAATAGCTTATTATATTGAATGATTCCATGTTATATGATTCATGTGGCACACTTATGCATGAAATGAAATGTTTATAAAGGGTGCACCTTGATAGAACTCCAATGCATTAGGTAAAGTTTAGAATAATAATAATCCATGTGAAATAAGGGTTTAATCATTTTAATTCATGTGAAATGAGGGTTTAATCATGCTAATTCATGTTCAATGTGAGTTTACTCATGCTAATCCATGTGCAATGAGCCTTGTCTCATGATAACATCACATTGAATATTATTGCCACATTTCTATGTTATGATAATCATGATATATCATGCCTTTATGTTCATGTTTCTCTTATGATCCATTGATATTCCTATTACATAACATGTACTGTATTCTTCATGTTATTCCTTATTTGCTCCCTTACTAGGCTTTATAGCTCACCCTTTTCTTATGCATGCCTTCAGGTTATCCCATGCAATGCTAAGTACGAAGGAATGTTGTGGTCATGTAAAAGAAATTTTCAATAAAGATGTTGTATTTTATGTCTTAAGTTGTCATGTAATGTTCCTAATTTCCCAAGACACTAGACCTATCGATCCTCAGAGTTGTCTTAAGTGCAAGTTTATGTAATAAATAATGTTTAAATATGTAATAAAGAGCAGGGTTGTTATAATTGGTATCAAAAGATAAGTTTAGTTATTTTTGGGATTAGGATTATAAAACCCTAGTAAAAGACTTAGGGATAATACTAACTATAAGAAAAATATCCATAAGTTTTAGTGAGTATAAAGTAATTGGTTTATCAAGAAAATACATCTCTGTTTGGATAGAAACAAGTAGAGGTGGATCTGGAACATATGTATCTAGGGGTAAAACCTGAAAAAACTGCTTTGAGCTAGACTCGAACAGAAACTGGTGCACGACAACAAGCCTTACATCACTCTTGGTTCGACACTCCCAGGGGATATGATTTAATAAATTCATAAGCTTAGTATGAACCATTATTAAGGGAATAAAAAAATGCCTCTAAGAATATTTGTTGGGAAGTAGATCATAGATAACATAGATTGAAGCCTATAAATTCATAAGTTAAGGAAATAAATGTAATTTATAAGTTATTCATTTAATATAATTGGATTTCCCTTTATGTGTTAAACTGTTTAAGATACTCATCCCTAATTTTCCTTTTATTCTAGACGATGGATGGTAATATGAGGAATCGAGCTAAAAATCGATGTGAAGAGAAATGTGATGAATATCCCAATGAGATTCCCAATCAAATGGGAGCTCAAGTAAGATATATCGTGATTATGCCAAACCATCTATCAAAAATCATGATTACTAATTGGTAATTTTTTGGATTCCCAAGGACATAAAGGAAGAGGAATATGACATCTCATGAAATTCCATCTGATAAAGGTGATAAGAGAAATAAAACCTAATTTCCTTTGTGCAACAAATGTGGAAAGAGGCAGCAATGGAAATGCCACAAAGGGACTAGAAGATGTTTTACATGTGGAAGAGAAGGGCACAAAGTATCCAATTTCCATGAAAGAATGGATAATGTAATTTATGGAAACAAAGTTCTATCTAAGGAATCTTACATGGTTCTATGTCATAAATGTGGAGAATTCAGGCATTATCCAAGAAGGTTTTCTATTGCAAGTGCTAAGAAGCATGATGAGCATCAACGATCTCCATGATCAAGGGAGCACGAGAAGTCCTATGCTAAGATGGATAATCATGAATGAATTACATGTAACCACTACTAAAAATTAGTGTATGTCATAATGTATTTCAATTCATTTCCTATTGGTATATCTTTTATTTTTTCTAAGAACATTGAGTCCCCAACAACTGCGGCTTGTCCGCCCATGACGTTTTGTCTTCCTCTTTAATCCTGGTTCTTACTTTTTTCTTTCGTGCAGATGACATTCCCGACGATGGTATGCTGATATTGAGCCCTTGGACCTCATTATGTGGCTCTGAACTCACGCCCCTTCACACCTCTCCAGGTCAGAAATGGAGCAGTGGTTCAATGAGGTTTTGAGTTTTACATTTTGAGGATCAATTGGTGTCAAGGTGTAACCTGGGTCAGCCTACTCCTGATTTGATGACTCTTGATTCTCTACCTCAACAACAATGCCTTAATTCAGAGCCCTTGATCAACCAAACTTCTGCTCTAGCCTCACGTTTCACTATTCCTATCCTAGTTGGATTTGGGGTGGTGCTTACAACGAGGGTTTGGGATGTTGTGAGGTTTGTTGGTCACCAGCGTTCTAGGCACAAACATTTCGATGATGGGTTTCGGTTTTTGGATCTCTTCCTCATGTTATCAGTAATGGTTTGTGTACTTCTTATCAGCGGTCATTCTACTTGATGCTTATTCAGTGGGGTTCCATTTTTTGATTTGATTTTGGTTTTTGTTTATGGTGGTGGTCATCGAAGATCACGATGGTGTCGTACCTTTGTTTCTTACTTTTCGATGTGATGATCTTTATTTATTGTGATGATTTGGTTGCTTCTAGTTTATTGGGGGATGATGGAAACATGATATTTTCTACGATGCTTCAATGGAATCTGACACTCTCTGGAGTCTAGTGTGGTGTTTGGAAGGTGATGACGATGTTGGTTTTTGGATAGTGTAAGTGATAGTAATGACTCTTGATGATGGCTAGTGACTATGCTAATTATGGCTGGTGGAATGTTTTGAATGATGCGGTGAATCTTGAACATGATCTTCTCAGGTGGTGTGAATCCTTTTTTTTGAACTTTGAATTGTGCATCCTATGTTTTTGGTTCCTCTTAGAGGTTACCTCTAAACCATAAAATCAGCTTTTGTAATCCAAATAAAAATAATTTTTCATGTAAAATCATTAGGGAAAAACTTCTATAAGTGTTGTATAACATGTTGAAGTTTGTGGGATTGTTATTCTTTAAAATTTTACAAGTCTCCATTGGATATAATTTAAAGAAAAATGAAAAAGGCATTGTCTATGCCTCAAGGCAGTTGAAAATTCATGAGTAAAACTATCCCAATCATGATCTATAGTTGGCGGTAGTGATCTTTGCATTAAAAATCAGGTAGTATTTTCTATTTTGGGAGAAGTGTGAAATATATAGAGATCAAAAAACTCTCAAATATATATTCACACAGAAAGAGATGAATATGTTCCAATAAAGATGGTTAGAGATGATCAAAGACTATGAATTCTCAATCCATTACCACCCTGGGAAAGTGAACAAGGTGGAAAATGCTCTAAGTAAAAATGACGCATCAATTCTATCATTGATGAGAATTTAAAAGGATACAATATTCTTAGATTTGATGAAGATGGACATGGGAATCATAAATAAGGTAACATCATCAATCCTTTCACAAATTATTTCTCAAACATGTCTTTTGTAAAGGTTAAAAGATGCTCAAAAGTATGATGTGAGAATTTAGAAGAAAGTGGAAACTATCTAAAAAGGTAAATCCTCAAATTTAAATGTTAATGAAGAAGGAATTGTGATATTTGGGTCAATAATATGTGTTTTAACAAATCTGGAGTTAAAGAAATAACTTTTGGATGATGCACATAGTTTGAATTTCTCCATTCACCTAGGAAACACAAAGATGTATCAAGATTTATGAGAGCATTATTGGTGGGATAACATGAAAAAGGATATCCTTGAGTATACATCAAAGTGACTAGTATTCTAGAAAGTGAAGTCTAAGAGGAAGAAGTCTAAGGGGATGATGAAACCATTACCCATACCAACATGGCAATGGGAGAACATCACTATGGACTTGGTCACCGGACTTATGAAGACATCCAAAGAAAACAATGCTACCTGGGTTGTTGTGGATCATCTTACAAAGATTTCACACTTAATTGTAATTAGAGAAGATTTCTCATTGGATAAGTTGGCATGAATATACATCAGAGAAGTGGTAAGGATTCATGGAGTACCACTAATGATTGTATCCAATCTAGATCCAAGATTCACCTCTAAGTTCTGGAAGAGTCTCCAACATGCTCTGAATACTGAGATAAACTTCAGTATGACTTATCATCCTCAAACTGATGGCCAATCTAAGCGGACTATCCAAACACTTGAGGAAATGTTGAGAGAATGCTCAATAGACTTTAAAGGAGGATGGGATGAACATATTCTTCTTGTTGAGTTCTCTTACAATAACAGTTTCCACTCAAGCATCCAAATGGCTCCTTATAAATCTCTTTATGGGAAGAGAAGAAGAACACTGACATGTTGGGATGAAGTTGGGGAGAGAAAACTCCTAGGTCTAGGAATGATTGAAGAAATGGTGGAGAAGTTTAAGACCATCTAGCATCATATTAAAGATACTCAGAGTTGATAAAAGAGCTATACAAATAATCATTGATTTTACCTAGAGTTTTATGTTGGAGACATGGTATTCCTCTACATATCTCCATGGAAGAGATTTATGAGATTTGGGAAGAAGGTAAAGCTTATTTCAAGGTACATTGACCATTTTGAGATCCTTGATTGTATTAGAGTAGTGGCCTATCGACTAGCACTCCCACTGAACCTATCTCAAGTACATGATGTATTCTATGTATCACTCTTGAGGAAGTACATACCTGACCCATCACATGTACTCAATCCAGAGGTGGTACCAGTTTATAATGAACTATCCTATGAGGAAAAACTAGTGAAGATATTAGATCATAGGGAAAAATTTATATGAAATAACACAATAAACTTCATCAAAGTGTTGTGGAGAAACCAAAAGTTTGAAGAAGAAACGTGGGAACTAGAATAAGTGATGAGGAAAAGTTACCCTCATTTGTTTTAGAGTGGGAAAAGAAAATTTCTAGGGTGAAATTTCTTAAGGGGGGAAGGTTGTAATGACCCGAACATTCATGAATAAAATTAACTTTATTTTATTTAATTATATGTCTTATGGATATAGAAAACACATGCACTTTTATTTTATTTTATCCAATTGCGTTTAAAATACCGTTAAGTATCATTACCGTTGATAATATAGTCGTTGAACAGTGATCACATGACTAGTATAAATTTAAGTTTTTTAAAAAGATTTTTTTCGACATAGACAAAGGAGATGATGGCAACATTCAGTAGACTCAATCTGTATAGAGCACATTTTTCAGAGCTAGGAAAAAAGGTAGGGTCCCTGGGATTCTCTCTTGAACAAGCCCAATCTGAGCTTCAACACGTTAATCTTGAACGGAATCGCCTACGGGAGAAGTAGAAGTTAATAGAGATTACCACCCAAGCGATGTTATCCGAGCCCCCCAAGAGTTTGTCACAATTACACACCTTACCCTTAGGTCTTATGTGCATGTTATAAGGGGTTATGTAACAAGGTATTAGTTAATTTTTATGTAATACCATTTATAAATAAAATTCTTATTCCATCAATTCCTTTTTGAGAATAGTTTTTCTTAAAAATATAATGAATTAGATAAATTGACTTTTCAGTTAAAATGGTACTTTTCAGAAATATATAAATTATTATATTAAACTAAGTTTTATTAATAATTTTATTATAATATTATTATAAGAACACTTCTTTTAATTATAAATGATGATTATATTTATTGTTTTTTACTTTATAAATAATTATGTATTCAGTTTGATAAGAATAATATTTTTATATGATAAAATAGAAATTGTATTTTTAATTAAAGAATTTATTTTGATGAATTAATTAATTTTTAAAATAATTAATATGTTAATAAAATATTATTATCAAATTATATGGCATCCTGCATTTTTATTACATAACTTTTCATTACATTTTACAAACAGAGGATCTTTAAAGTCTAGTATCTTGGAAATCCGGGAAAAAATACATAAAAACAACATAAATCATCCTTATAATCCACTTATAAGTCTTCATCATAAGTTCATCCTAATTAAAATTACTACATCTCATAACTTGGAGACATACATCAAAGGAAAGGGTGAGCAGAAGGCCCAGTAAGGGTAAACAAGGGTAACAATTTATTTGTGATATCAATAAGAACTTGATGATTTAACATGAGAAATGGAAAAAAATGAATATCATAATAAAATAACATGAATCATAACTTGAATATGTGGCTACAAAATTTCATTTAGACATTCATGAACATATCACCAAGGTTAATCCCTAAGGTGTCATAAAAAAATTACCAAGGTTATTCACCAAGGTATCGTGAAGCTTGTCATCTATAGAGATTAAATTATTTACCCAATGCATTGGAGCTCTATCAAGGCGCACCCTTAATATGTCTTTACTTCCACGTGATCGACATATATAATAATCAAAAATTTCATAAATAACCCAAAGATAATAAAAGAAATGGGTTTCATTTCAAAATCGGGACATTTTAAAAGTGCGTAAAAATACAATCATTATGTAATTTATAACCCATGAAAAGGGAGTGGGGGTTATATATATGTCAATTAAATAATAAAATATATAATTTTTTTTCTATTTATGAACACCCATAGAAATTAAATAGGTCTGGGTATTCACATAAATAAAACAAGATAATTTTTTGAGAGAAAAAGAGATAAATTTTGAGACGAAATTTCTATAGCATAACGACTATATATCATGGTTTTAGAAAACAATAAAAAGATATGGGATAAGAGTATCACATAAATAAATGAATAATTTTAATTTATAAGTATAGAATAAAAAGAAATAAGATAATGGTGTGGACATTTGAATGACATACCACATGAAAAGGAAACTTGAATTGAAAAAGAAAATGCGATTTCTTTTAGGAAAATTCGGCAGCCTAACGACGTTGCTTATAATTCAGAAAAATAAGTTGATGAGAGAGGAAAGGTTCTCTCATAAATTGGAAATGAAATGGATAGTAATAAGTATATATAAGAATATACCCCCACATAATAAGATGGAAACTTTAAGACATAACATAAATGAAATCATGACTAAAAGAGGAGGGTGAAAGGTTCCCTTACCTTGAAGAGTAACTTGAAAAGATCGAATGTTGGGACCTTGAGGGGATTGATGAAACCTTGGGAGAACTCTTTGGGAGGTAACAAGACTATAAATTTATTGAGGATGAATTTTTAATGAAATTAATGAAGGAATGGGTTGGTATTTATAGCAAAAGTGAGGGAATATTTAATTTCTAAGGGACACCTCATCGGTGGTATTTTCAAAACCATGGGCTTGACCATGGTATTTACCCATGGTATTGGTCACTTGGGACACCTCATAACATACATTACTATTCAAAAGTCAAATAGAATTATTACATCATTAATGATGTTATTAATTACACAGAAACTCAAAAGTGTATTTTTACTAATTCACCGAAAAACAAAACATTTAATAAAAATATCATAAATTCACCCTAACCTAATATCGATTCTCTGAATTCAAAAATGAACTCCATTTTATAAAAATATTTTTCTAAATATTTTTAATTTTATTTTTAAATAAAATCATAAATTATTAAAAAAACAACTTTAAAATTATAACTCGTTTTATAACACCTTGAGAATTTAATAACGGTCACATAAATTAGCTTATAACCATAAAAAAATAAAGTAATAATTTATGATTACATTTTATGAAAATACATTTCCATTTTAAATTATTAAATTAATCATAAAATTTTAATTAAAATATTTATAACATACAAAAATATCAATACTTATATTATGACCATTTTTTCACTTTTAAGATGTCTAAAATTATATTTATACATTTGTGGGTGAAGTTTCTATTTTTTTGGATGATTCACTATTCATTACTATTCATAAGGGTAATATTACTATTCATACTTTACTATTCAATAAAAATTAAGTTGATCTTATTAGACTCTAAATTTCTTACAGGTCATAACTGTAGAAGACCATTTCTTAAAAATCATTTCACATTATTAATTATTTAAATTTTACATAAATATTTTAAAATACACTTTTTTTCCAAAATTCACCAATAATATTAATCCTATATTTATCCAAACATTTTAAAATCACAAATTTTACCATAATAAGAAATACAAATTTTAATTATACAAAATAATTACACAAAGTAACTAAGGTATCAGTACATAGCCCCTTATAACACCTGCATATGACCTAAGTGTAAGGTGTGCTACGGTGATAGAATCTTGGGGCAGCTCAGAAAAAATTTCCCAAGTGGTGATTTCTATCAGCTTGAACTTCTCCCTTAGGCGATTCTGTTCAAGCTTCACATGTTGAAGTTCGGCTTGGGCTTGGTCCAGAGAAAATCCTAGTGACGCAACCTCCTTTCCAAGCTCTGATAGATGGGCTTCGTACGAGCCAAGTCTACTGGATGAGGACATCGAATCTTCTTTTTGTATTAATTAACCAAGATCACTTTTATTTATAAACAACAATCGTAACATTAAGATTTTAGTTTCAAACATTCATATTGACCAACAGTCATATCGACCAACGGTCATATCGACCAACGGTCATATAACAGTCGAAACCCAACGATATCATTTTAATTACACTCACTTCATTAATAAATAAAATAACACAAAAATTTAGGAAACAAATATTATTCAAAATTTCGGGTCATTACAAATTACTTTTATGAATAATAAATCAGTATATAATTTTTATGAAGTCAAATGTAATTTTTATTTAGGTTAAAAACTGTTTTTTTTCAAAACCCGTCTATTTTCAGTAAATGTCGGTTTTTATTTTAAAATTTAAAATTAATATATTTATAAAATTATTTAGATAAAATAAATATTATTTTTATAATTAGGACATTGAAATAATCCAACGGTGAATTTTTTATAATTTTCTGAGATAGTCGAATTTTTGGGTAAAAATTAAATACCGAATAAATATATAATGTGTTTTATGACATCATAATGACCCAATAGTGATGTAATAAAATACTATAAAATGTATATTCATCTAATATTTGTTTTAAATTTAAAATAATGTGATTACATATTTGTTTGATTAATTTTATAATGCCTTAGTGGACCCTACAAGACTTATAAAATATTTTAACATTTTAAAATGATTTCCTTGAGAGTGTGACTCACCTCCACATAAGAAAGCCTAATATTTTTATATGTTCGGAACTTTTAGTTATAAAATATTTTATACCACTCCCCTTTTCCAGAAACCATAGGCAAAAACAATGGGATGTTTTGGGGTTTTGATTAGTTTAACGTGTAATGTCCAAAACCTAAATAATAAAGAATTCCCTCTCATTTCCTTATAAACCCACCCAACCTCCCATTCCTCTTCACTCAAACCATTTGGAGCCCAAAAAAACTCTACTCCATAATCCCTAGAGTCCCCCAAAGGCTCCCCCAAGCTCACAATAAGCCTCTCCCACGCCTTTGGGATCACACTTCCAAGTAAGGGATCCTCACTTTCCTATCCTCCTTTCAAATTCAAGTATCTTATTTGAAAGTAGTTCTTGTAATTTCGAATGGTTATAATGTTATTATTTTATGATAATTATATTACTATAAATTTGAAGTTATTTTAATGAGGTATTATTTATCCTCCCTCATTTTGACCCTTACCTAAGCCGTTACTATGCCAAAATTTCGCAAGGGATTTCACTCTTCTCATTTCTATTCAAGCTACTCTTTTACATTATGCTTCTTAAGTTCCATATTTAAATGTTGGGTTATGATGTTCCATGAACCCCATAATTTAAATTTTATTTATAGATTATGATATATTACTTTCTCTCTCATCAATCCCCCCTATCATCCTTTAAGCTCACCCGTTACTTTGTTGAAATTCTGTAAGGGATCTTCCACCCTCCTCTTTTATCAAGCATTCTTTTCATGTTATGTCTTTTAATTTATTTTATTATTATATTGGTATATGTTATTAAATAAAATCCTTACTTCCCATTTAATTTATAAATCATTATATCCCCTTTCACTCTCATTTATCCCTCTTATGAACCCATACGTACACCCGTAACCATGCCAAATTTCCGTAAGGGATTCCTTCCTTTCACATTTGTATCCAAGTTTATTTATGTTGTAATTCCCTTTTAATTTAAATTAAAAATGTTGAGTTATGATTTTTCAACTCCCCCATACTTCCCTCATTATGTTTAAATGATGATATGCCACTTTCATTCTCATTAGTCCCTCCCATGTACACCCGTTACCATGCCGAGACTTCATAAGAGTTATTCGATTTCACCTCTTTCTTCAAGTTACTCTATTATGTTATGCCTTATATTTCCAAATACCTTATGTTGGGACATGAATTTATATGTCCACTTACTTTCCATTTCATGTATATATGATTAAATACCCCCTTTTCGCTCATCAACCATTTTTTATTAATTTTTATGCCACGCCGTTAGGCTACCGAAATTGCACCACGATTTTCTAAGACAAAATCATCTTGTAGTGAATACCATACCCATTTATCTATCAAGGTTATTCATCTTTATGAACATATACATATTTAATGGTACTTACATGTATGTATTCCACATTCCTTAATCGTGTAATAGCTTATGATGTTTAATGATTCCATGTTATATGATCCATGTGGCACACTTATGCATGAAATGAAATATTTATAAAGGGTGCGCCCTGATAGTGCTCCAATGCATTGGGTAATGTTTAGTATCATGATATTCCATGTTCAATGAGGGTTTACTCATGCTAATTCATGTGAAATGAGGGTTTAATCATTCTAATTCATGTGCAATGAAGGTTTACTCATGCTAATTAATGTGCAATGAGGGTTTATTCATGCTAATCCATGTCCAATGAGCCTTGTATCATGATAATATCACATTGTATGTTGTTTACAAATTTCCATGTTATGATAATAATGATATATCATGCCATTATTTTCATATTTATCTTGTGCTCCATTGATACTCCTGTTGCCTAACATGTACAGTATTCTTTATGTTATTCCTTGTTTACTCCCTTACTGGGCTTTATAGATCACCATTTTCTTACGTATGCCCTCAGGTTATCCCATGCAATTCTATGTATGAAGGAATATTGTGGTCATGTAAAATAAGTTTTTAATAAAGATATAGTATTTTATGTCTTAAGTTGTCATGTAATGTTTTTAATTTCCTAAGACACTAGACCTTTGGATCCTTAGAGTTACCTTAAGTGAAATTTTATGTAATAAATCATGTTTAAATATATAATAAAGAGCATGATTGTTATAGGCCAGGGGCCGGTGACTAGCACTGAGTAGACATATCCCAAAAAGGGAAGGCATTTTCCTTTAAACCTGTACATATTCACAAATCTTAAAATGTTGAAAATAAACACAATGTAAACCAAAAATGTCACTAAGACAACTACTGAGAGTATAGTACAAACTGAAAGTACAAAGGGGCCCTAATATAAGTCCAAAATCACAAAGGAAATTATAACTTCCACAGTCTGTCTGCTTGAGACCCCAACTGAATTGTAGGGAAGGGTAGCTGCCTGTAGCTGTAGTATTACGCTCGTCCGTCCCAGCTCACTCAACACCACCTGGTCCTGGACCACCAAGGTCTCCGTCGAAGCGTTGATCACATACATGGGAGACGACACATACGAGTAAATACTGTACACACTAATAAAAAACACCATATACCAATAGTTTGGAACCATTTGTATAGGTCTCCAAACCGTTGGTATTGCCTATACCAATAGTTTGGAGAACCGTTGGCTTGTTAGGCGTGGGGATAGGTCTATAGCAATGGTTCTGAAAAAACCATTGGTATAGGTCATATGAAAAACTTATACTGATGGTTTCATATAACCATTGGTATAAGTAATTCAAAAAAATAAACCTTTCTTGGTTTTGATCCCAGTACCTCCCGTTTATAATCCAAAAACCTAACCACTAACCTAACATGACTTTTTTGAATATAATTTCATTAATATATATATTTATATTCATATATATTTTAAATTATGATTTATTTAATGTTATTTAATGAATGATTACATAAAAGAATGTTTGTACCTATACCAACGGTTTTGAGAACCGTTGGTATATGTGATTTGTTTTTTTGATCTATACCAACGGTTTTGGCCAAACTGTTGGTATAGGTCCACCCTATACCAATAGTTTGGACACAACCGTTGGTATAATGTGGCCTATACCAACGGTTTTGGCCAAAACCTTTGGTATAGGTCTATAGAAGTGACCTATACCAATGGTTCTCACCAAACTGTTGGTACATGTCTAAATTAGTGACCTATACCAATGTTTTTGTCCAAACCATTGGCATAGGTCCAAATTAGTGACCTTTACCAACAGTTTGGCCAAAAATTTTGGTATAGGTCCTATTTTTACTAGTGACAGGGGTGAGTAACTCAATACTCAGTGGGGACCCCAAACCACAAAGGAAATACCACAAAGCAAAGAACAAACATCAAAACCACAAAGCAAAGACAACTCACACATCGTATAAATCAAAGTATAGGAAGTAGAACTGTCAGTCATAAAGATAAACATTCGTACTACTGAGAGATTTATCATCTAGGTCCACTCATCACCTAGGCCAGTTGGATCACTAAGACCCGCTCATCTCTGGGTCCATCTGGATCACTTAGACCCACTCGTCTCTAGGCCAACTGGATCACTTAGACCCGCTCATATTTGGGCCAAATAGATCACTAAGACCTGCTCGTCTCTGGGCTAGCTGGATCACTTAGACCCACTTGTCTTTGGGCCAGCTGGATAACTAAGACCTGGTCGTCTCTTGGGCCAGATGGATCACTTAGACCCGCTCCTCTCTAGGCCAGCTGAATCACTTATAACCCCTTCTATCTAGTCTAGATGAATCACTAAGACCCGCTCATATTTTGTCCAGCTAGATCACTAAGACTCGCTCATCTCTTAGCCCGCTGGATCACTAAGAACCGCTCGTCATATCCTTAGCGTCACATACAACCATAGGATTCCTGATCGTAGCATGCTTGATTCTAGGAGAATCTACTCCTCAAGCCATCGGTCACATATCAACTGCTATGAAATGTCATTTAGAGTTTCCCCAAAGGATAGTCTCGTCTCAAGTGTCCCAACGACGCAGACATCGCATCAATCGGACGCCCGATATGAAAGATATTGACGTTTTAGTAAACAAGGGCCGATTATATCTGGGCCCGGTCCGACTTGGTCAGAATGACCTAACCAACCTGGATAGGGGGTGTCGCATGACCCGATCTGGTTCGACCAATCTGACCCGACCCAGTTGGGTCTGGGTCGACCCGATCTGACCTGGTTGGGTCTGGGCTGACCCGGTCCGGCATGGCCCAGTGGCGAGGCCCGGTTCAGCCGTGGGTCCAGCCTGTTAGGTCACCCAGTGACCTGATCCGTATTCTCCTACCCGATCTAGCTTGGTTGGACCGGTACTACCCCGCTGGGCCACCTAGTAGCCCGGTTTTCCATCTAACCCAGTCCTCATTGGTGGGCCGATTTTTCCTCATGTCGGGCCGCCCTCGCGGCCGAGTTCTATCTCAGCCTAGCCTGGTTGGTGGGCTAGCTTGGGACTAGCCCAGATGCCTACACTGGTGTCCGGTTCATGTAGCACACAGCTAGCAGGTGGCCGACTGCTCCTCTGCACACGGTCCCATGAACCATGTGCCCGCATCAACCCACGACCTGACCGCGTGTCTCCCAAACCGACGCTGTGCCCCGCCGGCTGTGGCCTCCCAACCTGATGTGACACCTGAACGGTGCCCCCACCCTACATCACCGCTGCTGGTACTGGCCGCGGCCTCCGCCACCATGGTGTGCCGCTGGTTTGTGTCCCCTCTGCCCCGTTGTAGCCCGCTGGCCTTGGCCTCCTCCGTTGCGGCACACCGCCGCAGCGATCTGCTACCATCGTCGTCGCACCTCCACTGGGTCATCACGATGGTGGGTTCAGATTTTTGGGATTTTTTCACCAAGGAATGGGAGCACAAGGATTCGTTGTTCATAACCCCGTGAAGATTGCAAGAATAGAATTAGGGAAGGAGTCACACATTAGAACACCCAAAGAATGATCCAGGTCCTTGTTCGTGTTAACCTGGATGCATTCTTGTTAGTAGGATTATGAAGAACCAAAATAAGGTGGAAATAATCACCAAGATAGATATCCCCTTTATCCAAAATCATTAACCATCCCGCATGAATGATCGATCCACAGGTTAACATGTTCGTGAGTTAACCCACATTTTTCATTTGAAAGAAAGAACAGGGAAAAAAATTCACACAGAAAAGAATCAAACCCCTACCAGGGAAAGAAGATTTCTCAAGGATGATCATTCATCATCATTCATCGATATTCGATCCTGAATCTTCTCTCCAAGGGTTTCGTTTCCATCATATTATTCTTCAGCATTCATCGTTGGAGAGGGTTCCTTCGTTGTTCGTTAGAGGAATTATAGGGTTATCCGTCAACCCTGAATTCCCTATTTAATTAAAGAAGGAATATGCATGCACGTTTAAGTATAACCACCCTGATCCATTAATAAGGTTCATTATGAAATCAACGGTGGTCTCAGATTTTTAATCCGAGTTACCGTTTGTGAGTTATGAGGATTCCAATAATAAAATAACTTTTATTTAATTTTTTTATAGTTATGTCTCAAAAACCAACTTTTATAGCTGGCCCATGCCGGCCGATGTTAGGATCTACATAAGGTAAGTGAGCCCTCACAAGCTCAATGGTACTCTTAGATTTCCTATCCGAGTTACCATTTAGGAATTACAAGAATTTGAAAATAAAATAATTGTTACTTAATTATTTTATTTATGGCCAAAAACTACTTTCCACTATTCTCCCACACTGGCCAATGTTAGGCTCTACCTAAAAAAATATACCCTCACGAACTCAATAATGGCCTCATATTTTCAATCTAAGTCACCGTTCCTGAGTTATAAATATTTGAAAAATAAAATAATTTTATTAAATAATTTTATTTACGGTTATTGCATTTTAGGGTTTTCTCACTGAAGGCCCGCACCGACTAAACTTAAGTCATGAAAATGGTAAACCCACCAACCTGAAAACAACGGTGCCCTTAAGATTTCTGATCTGGGCACCTATTTAAGAGTTATTCAACTTTTTCAGGAAACCCGCTCACGCACGCTATTTAAAAATTATGATTTTTTGATGGATCATTTTGGGCATTCCGGGCCTCAGAATCGCACACCCTCTCAACGTTTGGTCTCTAAATAATCCCATTTAATTTTCAATAAAAAATTTCATGGAATTACAGGGTATTACAAAGGATATAATACTTCTTGAACATATGCCCATCTTGAGGAATTACAATGATGTATTCCCTAAAAAATTGCATGGTCTTCCTCCTAATCGAGGGGTTAAGTTCTCTTTTGAACTTATTCATGGATCTCTACCTATATCAAAGACACATAATAGAATGGCCACCACTGATCTGGAAGAGCTGAAGAAACAGTTACAGGAGAATCTGGAGAAGGGTTTTATACACCTGAGTGTTTCACTATGCGGTGCACCAGTCCTCTGTTAAGAAGAAGGATAGATCAATGCACCTCTACATTGATTATCATGAACTCAACAAAATCAC
The DNA here is from genome assembly GCA_963277665.1 of Viscum album. Lineage (NCBI taxonomy): Eukaryota > Viridiplantae > Streptophyta > Magnoliopsida > Santalales > Viscaceae > Viscum > Viscum album. Next base: position 2,104,116,493 of record OY728123.1, read on the forward strand.
GATAAAGAACAAGTATCATCTACCTCATAGAGATGACTTGTTCAATCAGATAAAAGGGGCCAGTTATTTCTCTAAGGTGGAACTTCAGTCGGGATATCACTAATTAAAGGTGAGGAATGAAGATATTCCCAAAACTGACATTTAAATGAGGTATGGACACTATGAGTTCATAGTGATTCTCTTCAAACTCACTAATTCTCTAGAAATATTCATGTATTTAATGAATGGAGTATTAATAGATTCCCTTGAAAAATTTGTGGTAGTATTTATCAATGATATTCTGATATACTCAAAGAGCAAGGAGAAACATGAAGAGAATTTGAATATTATGATGATGACTTTGTGAAGGGGTAAAATTTATGAAAAGTGCAGTAAATGTGAGTTTTGGATAGAGGAATTATCATTCTTGGGGAATGTTATCACTAGTAAAGAAATATCTATGGACCCTTCCAAGACAAAGGAAATTGAAGAGTGGCCCATGCCAATATCTATAACGGAGATCCACAAATTTATAGGCCCAGCAGGGTATTATCGACAATTTGTGAAGAACTTCTCATTATTGTCAAACCCAATGACCAAGCTGAAACAGAATGGAGTGAAGTTCATCTGGACTCAATAATGTGAGGAAATATTTAAGGATCTCAGAAAGAGGCTTATAACTGCACCAATACTCACACTCCTGACAAATGGAGAACTCTTTATGGTGTACAATGATGATTTAAAGAAGGAGTTAGGTGATGTGATGATGAAAAATGATAAAGTGATATCCTACACCTCAAGGTAGCTAAAAATCCATGAGAAAAACTATCCCACATATGATCTGGAGTTGGCAGTTGTAATCGTTTCTTTGAAAATGTGATGGTATTATCTCTATGGGGAGAAGTGTGAGATATATAATGATAACAAGAGTCTCAAATATATATTCACACAGAAAGATCTTAATATGAGCCAGTGAAGATGTTTAGAGCTCATCAAGGACTATGAATGCTCATTCCACTACCATCCTGTAAGGAAAATAAGGTAGTGGATGCACTAAGTAGAATGGATCTTATATCTTTATCAATGATGAGTGTTGAAAAGGATCCAATCTTATTATATTTACAGATGATGGATATGGAAATCATTAAGGTAGGAACATCATAAATTCTTTCTCAAATGATTTCTCAACCATCCCTCATGGAGAAAATAAAGGATGCTCAAAGAAAAGATATGGAAAGTCTGAAAATGGTGGAATATATTAGAAATGGGAAATCATCTGAGTTCAAGATTAATGAGGAAGGAGTTGAAAGATTTGGGTCACAATTATGTGTACCATCGGATCCAGAGATAAAGAAGGATATTTTGAATGACGCACATAGATCAACATTCTCTATTCACTTAGGGAGCATAAAGATGTATCAAGATATCTAGGAGAATTATTGGTGGGAAAATATGAAGAAGGAGATCGTTGAGTATACATCAATGTTCCTGGTATGTCAGCAAGTGAAGGCTGAACTAAAAAAGTATAAGGGGATGATACAGACACTACCCATACTTACATGAAAGTGGGATAAAATTACTATGGACTTTGTCACTGGACTTCCAAGGACATCTATAGGAAACAATGCTATATGGTTCATTATGAATCATCTTATAAAAACTGATCACTTTATCACAATTCGAGAGGACTTCTCATTGGATCAAGTTTCATGGATATATATAAAAAATGTGGTAAGGATTCATGGAGTACCACTATCTATTTTATCCAATTGAGATCCAAGATTCACCTTGAATTACTAGAAAAGTATCCAACATGCTCTAAGCACTAATTTGAACTTCAGTATGGCCTATCTTCCTCAAAATGATGGCCAATCTGAATGAACTATTTAGACACTGGAAGAGATGTTGAGAGCATGTTATATGGAATTCAATGGAATATAGAACCAACATATTCCACTGGTCTAGTTCACCTACAACAATAGTTTCCACTCTAGTATCTGAATGGTACCATATGAAGTTATTTATGGGAAAAGGTGCATAACACTGGCATTCTAGGATGAAGTCAGTGAGCGTAAGCTGTTAAGACCTGAAATTGTCAAAGAAATGGAGGAGAAGGTGAAAAACATTCGTTAGCACATCAAGGCATCCCAAATTCGAAAAAATCACTATACAGACAATCATTAATAAGAACTTGAGTTTAAAGTTAAAGGCATGGTATTTCTCTGCATATCTCCATGGAATAAGGCCATGAGGGTTGGGAAGAAAGGAAAGCTAAGTCCCAAGTACATCACCTCCTTCTAGATTCTTGACCATGTTGGAGCTGTGGTCTATTAAATAGCACTTACACCTACCATGTCTAAAGTACACGATGTCATCTATATATCCCTCTTAAGGAATTACAAACCAGATCCTTCACATGTACTATCTTTAGAGGTGACACAGTTGGAGAATGATCTTTCTTATGAGGAGAAACCGGTGAATATCTTGGATCATATAGATAAAGTTCTACATAACAAGACTACTCACCTGGTCAAAGTACTATGGTGGAACCATAAGTATGAATAAGAAACATGGGAACTGGAGGAAGTAATGAAGGAAAAGTTCAACACCTATTTATGACATAGAATGTAAAAAAAAATTCTGAGGGAAAAATTACATAAGGGGGAAAGAATGTAACTAACTAATGTTTTATCTATGGAATTCCCCTATTATAATTATATCTTATAGTATAATCACACAATATTATATATAGAACACAATACAAACCTTATAAATGAATAATTAGTAAAATAAAAGGTATCTGTAGAAGTTAAGGAATGTATATCGATGAAATAGTAACTTGACCTTTGGAATAGTAATGCGACCCTTATGAATAGTAAACCAACCAATTGAATAGTAAAATCACTAATGAAATTATAAATAAAATTTATCCATCTTACAAGGGAAAATATAATATAAATATATCATAGTATAAGTAAGTAAATATTTTAAAAATTATTAATTAAGTGTTGGTATTTTTGTAACTCATGTATATTTAATTGTAATTCTATGATTAATTTAATAATTTAAAAGAAAATTTATTTTCATAAAATGTATCCATAAATAATTATTTTGATTACTTATGATTATAATATAATTTTAGGAGACCATAATTAATTTTTCAAAGTGTTAGAAAAGAAGTTTTAATTTTAATTTTTTTTTCAAGTAAATTATGAATTTAATTAAAAATTAAATTTCACATATTTAGAAAATTATTTTCATAAAATGTAGTTCATTTTTTAATTCTTCATGTTTAAAAAAGGTTGTGGTAAATATTTTAAATTTTTCTAAAATACTTGAATTTTTGGTGAATGGTAAAATATGATAATTTACGATAAATGATAAATAAATGATTTTTTTGCATCATGATTGAGTCGTGGATGATGTAAATGACCATTAGTTTGAACTAAAATTCTCAATTTAATATTTTTTTCACAATAATCAATATTATTCATAGTCTTGAGCAAAAATATTAAACCAATGATTAAAATAATGGGAAACCCCTCCTCTCCTCCACTATAAATAGAACCCCTCTTTACCTCTTCTCTTCACTCCTCTCAAGCCTTGTGACTTCACTAAATTATACTAAAATATCCTCTAAAAATCCTCCCCACGTCCAAAATCCCTTGGTCTCTTCAAAATAACAAATCTTCTCCCCTAAAGAGGCTCTCAAGGAAGATAAATTTAAGAGTTAAATTGCTCTTTTCTTTTCTTTTATTTTCATTCAAGTTACTTTATTTCCATTTCTTTCCTCAACTCTTTTAATCCAAATGTTATGATAACTCCATTAACTTACATGTACTAGAATTTATTTATGATAATGGAATAATTCACCATCATCTCTCATTTCCCCTACTTTTATACTAGAAATGAAAACACTATCTGAGATGTGTTAATTTATCACATTCAAGGATGACGAGTTTTCAATTTATATTACCATATTCAATTCTGGTCATGAAACCTTTTTGATGGTTAAAATAGACTATAATGTATGTATTAAAACTTATTTAATGTTCTTAAATATTTTTTTACACAAGATATTAATTTATAATGAAAAATGTGTTTGATGTGATAAAAATCTTCCAATTAACCAAAAAGGATACCATTAAAGTTTTATATAATGATTCATATTCACTCCAAATAACCAAATGAATTTTATAACCATGTAATATTATGGATGTTCAATAATAATACACAAATTCAATTCTGGATAACCATTCTCATCTTACATGTTTATCCTTACATGCATATAAGTAAACCAATCATGAAAACCAAAGAAACTAACGCTCCCAGACAATGAAATTGAACCTCTTAACCCATCAAAAAGGATACGAATGAACTTAATAAGGTTACAATAAATAAATTATATGAATAATAGGTTATATAAATATTAATTAATTAATTTAATTTGGTTATCGAGTAAATTAGGATCAAGTAAAGGGAACCGTCAGACTTAAGGTAAGAGATTCTACCCGAACCTCTATTATTCCTTCGGGATGATTTATCTTTCTTTTTACCCAAATGAAGTTAATTTTTATTTTTATTTAAATATTCTAAATACTGTTTTTATTTTCAAAAATCATGTATCAAGTTACATTAATAATTATCTTTCATAAATATACATGTTTTAAGTGGTTCCCTCCTCAAAACTTCTCGATAAGCAAACTCATTTAAGGGAACTTCCTAAAATCTTACCCAATTTAAAGTGCACTCTATCAAATGTTTTAATAAACCATTTTTATTTATAAAATCAGTGTTTTTATTATGAAAACCTTCTTGGTTCAATTCTGGTTTTATATAAAATATTGCATTCTCTTCTATTTTAAATGCGCTTTAGTATTTTCCTTAAAACCACACTAAAATGGTTTAATGCTAAAATTTCTTAAATACTCTTCTTACATGTTGGTCACTTATGATTAACATCACTATCCATAATATATGCCTATTTTACCTTATTAATGTCCATGTATGTTTTAATTCCTTTTTTTCATGGACACTTGTATGATACACCCATTCATTATGTTTTATGACATGATTATGATACCCATTTCTTTCCATGGGTACCCTATGTTAATGTATGAATCATTACATGGAAAAAATATTTATGAACATATTAAGATGGTTTCACCCAGATAGTTCTCCAAATAATTGGGTAAATGTTAGTCACATGAGAGGTTATGTACAATGATCTTGGCGGTTATCATTGACTCGTACTACCATGTGCAATGATCTTAGTGGTTAACCTTGAATTGTCCTCCTTTATGTGAAACAAGCCTTGAATCATGCTGAATTACCATTTTTTGTTGCTTCTAAATTATTATGAAACCATTTTTATACAATACCATGTTTATATTTCATGATTCCATATGTTCCATGTCTTTTTATATCATTATGTCATGCCTTCTAACCCATGTGCTAAAGCTTTATTCTTAAGTTTATTCCCTTACTAGAATTTTTAGCTCATCTATTCATTAATTTTATCCATAGGTTATCCTATGAAGATGTACGAGAAAAATATAATTTAGGATCTCTTTATGAAGATTAAATAATGAAATGATTTATTTAGTCCCATGTTTTCAGTTTTATGTACCAAGTCTTCTAAGAATCTAGACATTATGATCCTTAGATTATAATATAATGTTTTATTATGCGTAAAATCATGTAATGATATGTGTAAAAGAACATGGTTTCTATAAATACTATCTTTGTTCATTTCTGGTTTTATGAAAACAAAGTTTTCATTTTCTTTTTTAAACACTCTTTAATATTTTCTTTAAACCGCACTAAAATTTTTTATTCCTAAAGTTTATTAAATACTATTTTTACTTGTATTCAATTCAGTTTGACATCACTTATCTATTCCCATTTTCCATTATAAATGTCCATGTATGATTTAAATCCTTTCATTCATGGACACCATTGTGATATTCCCTTATGTTATGCCTTTTGATATGATTATGATACCCAATTATTTCAATGGGTAACCCTTTTGTTTATGTTTGATTCCTTATATATGATTTTTCATGTGGAACATATATTCATGAACAAGTTATGATGGGTTCATCCAAATATCTCTTCCAAACCATTAAAATTTATAATTCAACACTATAAATTATTTTGATTAAAAAGTTGTTTTCAGTTAAAATAAAGTATTTTCACTATTCACCCAAATATGAAAGTTATCAGAAAAACACCAAAATATTATTGAAACTAAATTATTATGTCCCTAATCTAAAGAAGAAGTTTATTTTGTCAAATTGAATATATAAAAGTTTCAAATATTGGATTTAAAAAGGGATTTCCATTAAAAGGTGGTAAAATTGCATTTTTTGAAAAAAAATTCTTTTATCTGAAAAAAATTAATTTGTTCTTACATTATTTCTAAAAAACTCATAATATGGATTCTAAAATTAAAAGTATTATATAAAGTTCAAAATTCAGTTAATACTATTCATAACCGCTTCTGAACGGCTAGTTTGGTAAGTCGTGGTGCGCTTGAACTCAGTGTTGTGTGTAACGCAAGCTATTGAATCACTTTAATGAGATAATGTACTATGAAATCTTGGGGTGTTACACTATCACCTCCTTCAATAAATTTCATCCTCTCAATTTGAAATTGTTCTTTGAAAATAAAAGGTTAAAAAATACCTTTGTGGAAAATCCACATCAGAAATTGGGTTAATAAAATTTAGTCTTAATAAGAGGGAAAGTGAAAATGAAAAAGTCACCACCAAATTATGAACTAGATTAGGAGAAAATTGGTGGAAATTAGAGAAAAATATTTTTAGGAAAAACATAAATATTTATAGGGAGTGATTGAGGTCATTAATCACAAAAAAGTGTACAATTGAGGGCCTCAAAGCCATCAATCTATGATGATTTAAAATATCATCGACTCAACAAAAAATAAGGTATTAGGATAACACATTTTTAGTTTTAAGATCCCTTACCTAATGTTTATGAATTAATTTCTTCATAGAATAAGAGAAGAAAAAAATATATACTTGAGAATTATAGTTCCATCCTATAACTAATTTCTACCACAAACTCATCTTTCACTCTAAAAGATAGTAGAACTTAAAAAAATATTCTATTTATCCTATTCATATAGGGTTACAAAAAAATGAATTTATAATTCATCTACCAGAACTTAAAAAAAACAACATTATTCAATCTAAGACATCATGTGGGCCAGTGGTAGGTGATAAACCCTTGTCACCCTTCGGTTGTAGGTTCAAGTCTTGCGGCCTTGCCGGATTCGACTGGTTGTCGCCCGACCTCTGGGTTGTCCTTTTTATAACAATCCAAAAATAATGTTAAAAATAGTATCCAATTTCAAACTTAATCCATTACAACATTTAGACTTATCCAAAATACTTCTATCCAAACTCACAGTCCAAAATTTATAAGGAAGTTAAACACAATGAAGATCCCTTTTTCCATGTAATAACATGTGAACACCTTCATCATGTATTATTTTAAAACATGGTAACACCCTGAATTACCATAAAACCTTATTGATTACATTCATTCTCCCTTATTATTTATAGAATAATAGATATATTCCTTATATCCAAAAATTTTAAATATTCCAACAATGATGAAATAAACAAACTATTAATTAGTTCCAAGGAAGTCAAGAATATCCAATATAATTTATCCAAAATCAACCATCTCTTATTCCAAAATCACTACCTCATTATCAGGACCATATTAAGGATTACCTTTCCTTCAACCATTTATTTTCCATAATGTTTAGCTTACAATTAAGTCACTTTTCTTAGAACCATATAATCTCAAATCCCTAATAAAATAGTACTACAGTACCATCATTATTTATCTACATAATTTATATAACCAGTATATTATTGATACAACACTGAAATGAAATAATTATATAATAATAACATAAGAACACTAGTCATTCCTCTTCATATGAGGTGGTATAATAACTTGATTATTATCCAATAGCATCATTTAATGTATACTCTGATTACTGGGACATTGATTCGCGTAGTGTCCCAACTCCTTGCAGATGAAGCATTGTAAATTTGAAACTTTTTTCTTACCCTTGAAATCACATAATTGGTGTCCTTTTTCTCCACACATATAAAAAACTCCCATACCCTTAAATCATTTAACATGGTGATTCTTTCCATAGTTATCACATATGGGAAAATTCTTCTTTTCCCTCTTCCCTTTATCCATCTTTCTCTCTTCCATCCTTTTCTTCTCTTACTTCCATTCAAATCCATATGATGTAGACAATTCTTTACTTATCTTATTAACACATGATAGAATTTCTTAATATGTTGAGAATACATGGGAGACTATTTCCCTTCTAAATGTTGGCTTAATACCATGAAAGATATGATCCTTCTTACTCTATGGATCAGACGTATTGCGGGAGTTCACATTACTTCTACTGGGAACCATTTCTATACAATGTCATACACTAGGTCAGTTTATGAATTGCAATGAATAATTCCAAACTTGTAAAATACCTAACGTAAATTGAACAGTTTATGGATATAATCCAAAATCATAATTTTTTTTTCTTTGAGGAAGTATATACTCATAAACCCTTCATAATGGTTTATAAAGAAAATGAGAATTATCCTAAGCATATCCCCCAAGAGTGTCATAACCAAGAGTGCAGTAAGGCCTGTTGTCATGCACCAGTTCCTGTTCGAGTCTAGCTCAAAGCGGTGTTTTCGGTTTTTACTCTTAGGTACATCTGTGCCAGAGCCGCCTCTACCGGCTTGTATCCATAAAGGGATGTATTTCTTGGAAAACTCACAAAATCCCTATAATACCAAAATTCTATGAAGTTCTTATATACTAATACTCAAAGTTTATCTTAGGTATATGTGCTCTAATCAGAGTTTATCTAAATCTAGTTTCCAAGGTTTGTACTAAAATTCCTCTGATACCAACTGTAAGACCCCCACCCCAGTTACCCAAAGTTCCGTGCATTATTACATAACATTGTCATGATCACAAAAGATCAAGTATCGAAAGACCAATTAGTTTAGTATCCTTGGAAGTACTAGATACATTCATAAGGTTTACATTACATCATAAAATGAAAAACTACAACAACATTTTTTCCATAGACCACACTCATATCCCCTCAGGCTATCCCTGCAAGTCAGTCATAAAATACTTCTTCGCATCCTTGGAAAAACAAAACATAGAAAGGGGTGAGCTCATATGCTCAGTAAGGATAAAAATATAGCAGAAGCTTTCATAAATAAGTATAAACATTTAAGGCAATGTATAATACTAAAAAAAGCCTTTTCAACATAAGCTTCATCATAATATGACATATATAAATCAAAATAATGCAATTTACTTACTCTCATGGATATTATACTAGTCGAATAATCACATGAAATATCAATAACCACTTTCATAATTATGGAATGCATAATGCCAAACTTTCATAACCACATAGTCAAGGCCTTGTGCCAAGACTACAAATAAGATTTTGTCAAGGCCTTTTTCCAAGATACTAGTTTGTCTCATGAGACCTACTGATGCATCGAGGAGCTATAACGGGCTCCACCCGTCACTTACTAAGTCCAATGCATTCCCCATATGAAAAGGTTTGAACATAACATAAATATTCGCATTAAAACTGGCATATGAAATGTCAATAATTTATCCATAAACCATGAATGGTATGAAAAAACACATCCACAATCAAACATATCACAAAATATTCAATACAAGATGGAATATTTGTATCATAATAAATCAACTTCAAACAAATTTAAAATCCATCAAAGGATGTTGACATAGATGGAATTGATTTGTAAAACTCTTTGAGAGAAATATCCCTTATTCATGAAAACATTTAAAAGTCACACAATTTTCAATGGAAGACATTTAAATACATTTTTTATTCAAATTTTCCCATACCACTTTGAAACTTTTGAAAGGAATCAACATTTTAAAAGCATTCATGTCCATATAGATAAATCCTTAAAAACCATTTTGAAAACATGGACATTAATGAAAATGATTAAGAAGAATAAATATTTAAAACATTTAAAATTATGTTTTAGTAAAAAAAGTCCCTTAAAATAATCCTTTGAAAACTCTTTCATGAAATATGGACATGGATAATAAATATGACCTAGTAGATACATACGTAAAAACAACCTCGGATAATAAAGAGATTGTGAAATTAACCATTACCTGGTACTTTTACATGGTATAGGGTAGGTTAACCTCCTGTATAATAGTTAAATAATTGTTATTAAATTATACAAGAATCATATATATTAATATGATATCATAAATGATATTTTAACATTGCTTTTTTGATAATATCTTAGTATTATCGTCGTTTCGGGTGTTAACTGATTCGTTTTCCTTTATATTATTTTTTATGTGAGTCATATTTGTTATGGATGGGATGTATCTTATTCATATCCAGAATTATATCAAGTATTTAAACATCATTTTTAATCATCTAATGAAAATTAGTCTTGAATGGATACGATTGGGAATGAATCTCATAGCGTTCGTGGAGACGGTAATCCGTACGTACGCACGAGCGACAATATCATTCTTTTGATATTAAACTAATATATAATTGGATGATATATCATATATACAGAATCATTATCATGTTATATTTATTAATTACATCAATTAAACATCATTATTATACCCATCCAAATAATAATGTATTGAATAACAATTACACCATGACGTGGAGTCGGTAAACCGTACATACGCACGTATGGTGACATGTCATTCAAAGGATGGATAGAATAATGAATTTGGTTGTACCATATTTATAATAACATCACAGTATATATAATATACTGGATTTATTATTTTATAATGGAAAAAACAAAGAAAAAGGAAGTGGAAGAAGAGAGGAACTTGAAAGAGGTGATGAAATATTTACCTCTTCTTCAGGTTCTTTCTTTTGATTTGATCAAAAGGGATCTTTGGTTGGATTTATGACTAAAGGAAGGCCTCTATGATTAAGGGAGGATAGTTGATAGGGTATTTGGGTAGAGTTTGGATTAACAAAATGTATTTTAAGGTGTGAATTAAAGATAAGGGGGAGTTCCCTTTTATAAGAGGGGTGAGGGGCACCTTAGGAAAAGCTAGAAATATTATTTTATAATAAAATCATTTTCGGTTTCTAATGGATCCAAAATGTATTATTTAAATTTTAAGGTGGGTATGGGTCAAAAAAAACTCAACCAATAGGTTTTAGAGAGGTATGAGTCACTATATTAACTTTATCTTTTAGATTTAACCTTTAGTTAAATAGTTTGACATTTACCATGTCTCTTTGTATTTTTATATTATATGGTTAATAAACTTACTGTATACTTCCAGTTGAACCCTAAGTGGTTCATTAATGATACACCTATCAGTATATAAGTCCTTTGGTGGAACCTTAGATTTTTAGGAATAGAATATCAATTAATAATATAATATTTGTTTTAAAAACTCTTTTATGTCAATTTTGACACTATTTGGTATTTTGTTTTTCCTAAATTCATAACATCATTATTACTTTGGAAAAAATTCATCAAAACAACCCTAACCTGTCATATTAACCTAGAAAATTATTGTAATTCATAAAAAGTCTCAAATTAAATTTATTTGGATATTTATAATATCAATTATTTTAATATTTCATTAATTAGGTAATTACTGCATCATCATTGTGTCATAAATAAATTAAATTATTTAATGTCTAAAAAATATAAATAAAATAAAATTATTTAGGAAATCTTTTTACCTTTTTAATGAATATTTATAGTCGAATTTAACTTATGTGTAACCCTATATTAAAAATGTTTTATTTTTTAAACTTTGAATTTAACACTTTTAGCTCTTCTTTGAATTAAATAATAATAAATGTCCTAATCTAATCCAAGTGAACCTAAAGGATCATATTTTATTCCTAAGGTTTATTTTGGTAGAATTATACTTATCCAATAGAATTAGGACATGTTTTAGGGTAATAATAATATAATTTTTACCCTTAATTACCCTATTTACTTTTAACCGTGGTAAATAAAAGTAAAAAGTTACTATTCACCAAAAAATATTTTTATGTTATTGAACCACATTTTACTCCTTGATATTAACCGTGTCTCTCAGATTTTCGAAATTCAACTCACAGAAGTGGTAAAATTAAGTTTTATGTAAATTTGCAAATACTCCTAGGAAGTAGGTAAAAGACGGTAACAAGTTCAATAAAATTTTTATATATTTAAAATTATTATAAACTGACTCTAATGAATTAAATTGAAAATATATAGGTATTATGTATCTATTTTGACCTAAAATAAATTTAAATAAAATAAATAATTATTTAAATAATAAGACGGTTTTAAACAATGACTGGGTGTTTTTCACTATTCATCAAAAATTGAAAGTTTTCAGAAAACTACCAAAAAATCACCCTAAGATAATTTCGATATTCCAAATCCAAAAATAAAGTATATTTTACCAAATTCAAAGAATAGAAGTTGCATTTATTAATTTAAAATTAATTCCCGTTGTCAAAACCAAAAAGCGTATTTTTAATAAATAATAAATATCAAAAGATTGACACTTGTTTATGTCCAATTTTAAAGTGAAATTACTTAAAATGACCATAATTGGATTAAATGGTAAAAATATAATCTAATTATACTTCCAAACCATTAAAATTTATAATTCAACACTATAAATTATTTTGATTAAAAAGTTTGTTTTCAGTTAAAATATAGTATTTTCACTATTCACCCAAATATGAAAGTTATCAGAAAAACACCAAAACATTACTGAAGCTAAATTATTATGTCCCGATTCTAAATAAGAAGTTTATTTTGTCAAATTGAATATATAAAAGTTTCAAATATTTGATTTAAAAAGGATTCGCCATTAAAAGGCGATAAAATTGCATTTTTTGAAAAATACTTCTTTTATCTGAAACAATGAATTTGTTCTTACATTATTTCCAAGAAACTCATAATATAGATTCTAAAATTATAAGGATTATATAAAGTTCAAAATTCAGTTAATACTATTCACAACCACTTTTGAACAACTAGTTTGGTAAGTCGTGGTGCGCTTGAACTTAGTGTTGTGTGTAGCGCAAGCTATTGAATTACTTTAATGAGATAATGTACTGTGAAATCTTGGGGTGTTACATTCTCCACTCATTCAATAAATCGAGTCCTCGCAATTTGAAATCGTTCTTCGAAAATAAAATGTTAAAAAATACCTTTGTGGAAAACCCACATCAGAAATTGGGTTAATAAAATTTTGTCTTAATAAGATGGAAAGTGAAAATGAAAAAGTCACCACCAAATTATGATCTTTATTAGGAGAAAATTTGTGGAAATAAGAGAAAAATATTTGGAGGAAAAACGTAAATATTTTTAGGGAGTTATTGAGGTCATAAATGACAAATAAGTGTACAATTGAGGGCCTCAAAACCATCAATCTATGATGATTTAAAATATCATCGGTTCAACAAAAAAATAAGGTATTATAATAACACATTTTTAGTTTTAAGATCCCTTACCTAAAGTTTAAGAATTAATTTCTTCATAGAATAATAGAAGAAAAAAATATATACTTAACAAGTAGAGTTCCATCCTTTAACTAATTTCTACCACAAACTCACATTTCACTCTAAAATATAATAGAGCTTAAAAAAATATTCTATTTATCCTCTTCATATAGGGTTCAAAAAAAATGAATTTATAATTCATCTACCATAACTTTAAAAAAACTATATTATTTAATCCAGGACATCATGTGGGCCAGTTGTAAGTGATAAACCCTTGTCGCCCTTCAGTTGCAGGTTTAAGTCTTGCGGCCTTGGCGGATGCGACTGGTTGTCACCCAACCTATGGGTTGTCCTTTTTATAACAATCCAAAAATAACCTTAACAATAGTATCAAATTTCAAACTTAATCCATTCCAACCTTTAGACTTATCCAAAATTCTTCTATCCAAACTCACAGTCCAAAATTTATAAGGAAGTTAAACACAATGAAGATCCTTTTTACCACGTAATAACATGTGAACAACTTCATCATGTATTCTTTTAAAACATGGTAACTCCCTGAATTACCATAAAACCTTATTGATTACATTCATGTTCCCTTATTCTTTATATAATAATGTATATATTCCTTATATCTAAAAATTTTAAATATTCCAACAATGATGAAATAAACAAACTATTAATCAGTTCCAAGGAAGTCAAGAATATCCAATACAATTTATCCAAATCAACCATCTCTTATTCCAAAATCACTACCTCATTATCAGGACCATATTAAGGATTACCTTTCCTTCAACCATGTATTTTCCATAAAGTGTATCTTACTATTAAGTCACTTTTCTTAGAACCATATAACCCCAAATCCTCAATAAAATAGCACTGCATTACCATCCTTATTTATCTCCATAATTCATATAACCAGTATATTGTTGATACAACACTCAAATGAAATAATTATATAATAACAACATAAGAACACTAGTCATTCCTCTTCATATGAGGTAGTATCAAAACTTGATTATTATCCAATAGCATCATTTAAGGTATACTCTGATGATTGGGACATTGATTCGCGTAGTGTCCCAACTCCTTGAAGATGAAGCATTGTACATTTGAAACTTTTTTCTTACCATTGAAATCATGTACTTGGTGTCCTTTATATCCACACTTATAACAAACTCCCATTCCCTTCAATCATTTACCATGGTGATTCTTTCCATAGTTATCACCTATGGGAAAATCCTTCTTTTCCCTCTTCCCTCTACCCATCTTTCTCTCTTCCATCCTTTTCTTCTCTTGATTCCCTTAAAATCCATAGGACTCAGAGAATTATTTACTTTTATTATTAACACATGATACTATTTCTTCATATGTTGAGAATACACGGAAGACTATTTCCCTTATAAATGTGGGCTTAATATTGTGAAAGATATGATCCTTCTTACTCTTTAGATCATACGTATTACTGGAGTTCACATTCCTTCTACTAGGCGCCATTTCTATACAATGGCACACACTAGGTCAGTTTATGAATTGCAATGAAAAATTCCAAACTTGTAAAATACCTAACATAAATTGAACTGTTTATGGATATAATCCATAATCATAAAAAATGTTTTCTTTGAGGTAGTATATACTCATAAACCCTTTATAATGGTTTGTAAAGAAAGTGAGAATTATCCAAAGAATATCCCCTGGGAGTGTCGTAACCAAGAGTGAGAAAAGACCATTGTCGTGCACCAGTTCCCATTTGATTCTAGCTCAAAGCGGTGTTTTCGGTTTTTACCCCTAGGTTCATCTATGCCAGAGCTGCCTCTACCTACTCATTTCCAGACAGGGATGTATTTCTTAGAAAAATCACAAAATCTCTACAATACCAAAATTATAGGAAGTTATTCTATACTAATCCTCAAAGTCTATCTTAGGGCTATGTGCTCTAATCAGTTTTTATCTAAATCTAGTTTCCAAGGTTTGTACTAAAATTCCTCTGACACCAACTGTAACACCCAGACCCCAGTTACCCAGAGTTGGTGCATTATTACATAACATTGGCATGATCACAAAAGATCAAGTCTTTAAAGACCAATTAGTTTAGTAGCCTTGGAAGTACTAGATACATTCATAATGTTTACATTACATCATAAAATGAAAAACTAAAAAAACATTGTTTCCACAGACCACACTCATATCCCCTCAGGTTATCCCTGCAGGTTATTCATAAAATACTTCTTCGCATCCTGGAAAAAATAAAACATAGAAAGGGGTGAGATCATAATCTCAGTAAGGATAACAATATAGAGTAAGCTTTCATAAATAAGCATAAACATTTAAGGCAATGTATAATACTAAAACAAAAGCATTTTCAACATAAACTTCATCATAATATGGAAAATATAAATCAAAATAATTCCATTTACTTACTCACATGGATATTCTACTAGTCGAATAATCACATGCAATATCAATATCCACTTTCATAATGATGGAATGCATAATACCATACTTTCATAACCACATAGTTAAGGCCTTGTTCCAAGACTAAAAATAAGATTTTGTCAAGGACTTATGACAAGACACTAGATTGCCTCATGAGACCTACCAATGCATATAAGAGCTATAGAGGGCTCCACTCGTCACTTACTAAGTCCAATGCATTCCTCATATGAAAAGGTTTCAACATAACATAAACATTCATATTAAAACTAGCATACGAAACGTCAATACTTTATCCATAAAACATGAATGGTATAAAAATAACAGATCCACAGTCAAACATATCACAAAACCTTCAATAAAATATGGAATATTTGTATCATAATAAATCAACTTCAAACAAGTTTAAAATCTATTAAAGGATGTTGAAATAGATGAAAATGATTTGTAAAACTCTTTGAGAGAAATAACCCTTATTCATGAAAACATTTAAAAGTCAAAAAATTATGAAAGGAAGACATTTAAATACATTTTTATTCAAAGTTTCCCATACCACTTTGAAACATTTGAAAGGAATCAACATTTTAAAATCATTCTTGTCCATATAGATAAATCCTTAAAAAATATTTTTAAAACATGGACATTAATGAAAATGATTTAGAAGAATAAATATTTAAAACATTTAAAATGATGTTTTAGTAAAAAAAGTCCCTTAAAATAATCTTTTGAAAACTCTTTCATGAAATATTGACATGGATAATAAATATTTCCCAGTAGATACTTACGTAAAAACAACCTCAGATAATAAAGAGATTGTGAAATTAACCCTTACCTTGTACTTTTCTTTGGTCGAGGGTAGGTTAACCTCCAGTATAATGGTGAAATAATTGTTATTAAATTATACAATAATCATATATATTAATATGATATCATATATGACCTTTTAACATTGCTTTGTTAATAATATCTTAGTATTATCGTCGTTTCAGGTGTTAACTGATTTGTTTTCCTTTATATTATTTGTTATGTGACTCATATTTGTTATGTATGCGATGTATGTTATTCATATATAGAATTATATCATGTCTTTAAACATTATTTTTAATCATCTAATGAAAATTAGTCTTGAATGGATATGACGGGGAATGAATCTCATCGGGTTCATGGAGACGGTAATCTGTACGTACACACGAGCGACAATATCATTCTTTTGATATTAAAATAATATATAATTGGATTATATATCATATATAAATAATCATTATCATGTTATATTTATTAGTTACATAAATTACACATCATTATTATACCCATCCAAATAATAATGTATTGAATAACAATTACACCACGACGTGGAGACGGTAAGCCGTACGTATGCACGTATGGTGACATGTCATTCAAAGGATGGATAGAATAATGAATTTGGTTGTACCATATTTATAATAACATCACAGTATATATAATATACTAGATTTAATATTTTATATTGGAAACAACAAATAAAAAGGAAGTGGAAGAAGAGAGGAACTTGAAAGAGGTGATGAAATATTTACCTATTTTTCAGGTTCTTCCTTTTGATTTGATCAAAAGGGCTCCTTAGGTTGGATTTTTGACTAAATTAAGGACTCTAGGATTAAGGTAGGATAGTTTAGAGGGTATTTGGGAAGAGGTTGGCTGATCCAAATGGCTTTGAAGGTGTGAATTAAAGAGAAGGGGGATTTCCCTTTTATAAGAGTGGTGAAGGGCACCTTTGGAAAAGCTAGAAATATTATTTTATAATAAAATCCTTTTCGGTTTATAATGGCTCCAAAATGGATTATTTAAAGGCTAAGGTGGGGATGGGTAGAAAACCACCCAACCAAGAGGTTTTAGACAGGTTTGGGTCACTATATTAACTTTATATTTTAGATTTAACTCTTAGTTAAATAGTTTTACATTTACCATGTCTCTTTGTATTTTTATATTATATGGTTAATAGGCTTACTATATACTTCCAATCGAACCCCAAGTGGTTTATTAATGATACATATATCATTATATAAGTCCTTTGGCCAAACCGTAGATTTTTAGGAATAGAATATCAATTAATAATATAATATTTGTTTTAAAAACTCTTTTATGTCAATTTTGACACTATTTGGTATTTTGTTTTTACTAAATTCATAACAACATTCTTACTTGGAAAAAAATTTATCAAACCAACCCTAACATGTCATATTAACCTATAAACTAGTGGAATTTATAAAAAGCCTCAAATTAGACTTATTTGGATATTTATAATATCAATTATTTTAATATTTCATTAATTAGGTAATTACTACATCATCATTGTGTCAAAAATAAATTAAATTATTTAATGTCTAAAAGATATAAATAAAATACCATTATGTAGTAAATCATTTTATATTTCTAATGAATATTTATAGTCAAATTTATCTTATGTGTAACCGAATATTAAAAATCTTTTAGTTTTTAAACTTTGAATTTAACACTTTTAACTCTTCTTTGAATTAAATAATAATAAATGTTTTAATCTAATCCAAGTGGACCTAAAGGATCATATTTTATTCCTAAGGTTGATTTTGGTCTAATTATACTCATCCAATAGAATTAGGACATGTATTAGGGTAATAATAATACCATTTTTACCCTTAATTACCCTTTTTTACTTTTAACCGTGGTAAATAAAAGTAAAAAGTTACTATTCACAAAAAATTATTTTTATCTTATTGAACCAAATTTTACTCCTTTATATTAAACATGTCTCTAGGATTTTATAAATTCAACTCACAGAAGTGGTAAAATTAAGTTTTATGTAAATTTACAAATACTCCTAGGAAGTAGTAAAAGACGGTAAAAAGTATAATAAAATTTTTATATATCTAAAATTATTATAAACTGACTCCAATTAATTACATTGAAAATATATAGGTATTATGTATCTATTTTTGCCTAAAATAAATTTAAATAAAATAAGTAATTATTTAAATAAAAATTCGATATTAAACAATGACTCAGTATTTTTCACTATTCATCAAAAATTGAAAGTTTTCAGAAAAATACCAAAAATTCACCCTAAGATAATTTTTATATTCTAAAATCCAAAAATTAAGTCTATTTTAACAAATTCAAAACATATAAGTTGAATTTATTAATTTAAAATTAATTCCCGTTGTCAAAACCAAAAAGCATATTTTTAAGAAATAATAACTATCAAAAGATTGACACTTGTTTATGTCCAATTTCAAAGTGAAATTACTTAAAATGACCATAATTGGATTAAATGGTAAAAATATAATCTAATTATACTTCCAAACCATTAAAATGTATAATTCAACACTATAAAGTATTTTGATTAAAGAATTTGTTTTCAGTTAAAATATAGTATTTTCATTATTCACCCAAATATGAAAGTTATCAGAAAAACACAAAAACATTATTGAAACTAAATTCGTATGTCTCGATTATAAAGAAGAAGTTTATTTTGTCAAATTGAATATATAAAAGTTTCAAATATTGGATTTAATAAGGGTTGTCCATTAAAAGGCGGTAAAATTGCATTTTTTGAAAAATACTTCTTTTATCTGAAAAAAATGAATTTGTAATTACATTATTTCTAAGAAACTCATAATATGGATTCTAAAATTATAAGGGTTATATAAAGTTCAAAATTCAGTTAATACTATTCATAACCGCTTTTGAACGGCTAGTTTGGTAAGTCGTGGTGTGCTTGAACTCAGTGTTGTGTGTAGCGCAAGCTATTGAATTACCTTAATGAGATAATATACTATGAAATATTGGGGTGTTACATCTTTAGTAAGAACCCTTGGGATAAGACTATACTTGAGAAAACATATGTAAATTTGGTTAGTATAGAGTAAGTGGTTTATCAAGAAAATACATCCTTGTATGGATACTACAAGTAGGCGTGGTTCTGGAATAGATGTACCTAGGAGTAAAAATTACAACAAGGTGTTCTAGGACTAACTCAGGGTAACCTGATACATGATAGTGGGCCTTACTGTTCACATAGTTTGACACTCCTAGGAGATATGATTAGGTAAACTCATAATCTCATTACAAACCATTATTAAGGGAACAAAAAATGCCCATAAGTGTATATGTTAGGAAAAAAATCAAGGATAACCTAGATTGAAACCTAGGCAATCACAAGTTAGGTTATACTTTTCCTTTACAAGTTTATCCTTTTATGTTCAAATTTTCTTTTTATTGTGATTATTAGTTAAGTATTCAAGCCCCCTAATTTTACTTTATTTTTCTTATTTAATGGATGAGAATAGAAGAACTCATTCCAACAATCAATGTGATAGGAAATGTGATGATTTCCCTAATGATATGCCAAATATAATGGGAATATGTGCTCAAAACTTCATGATAGTACTTGGTCAACTGGATCAAGTTATGAACAACAACTTGAATCATGTGGAATTACCTAATTATACTAAGAGAGATAAAGTTGTGGTCGAATCCTTTATGAGGAAAATGCCTACCTTGTTTAGTGGATCTTCCGATCCCCACCTCAAGAAATAGTTGATTAACTCCATTGAAAATATATTCTCTATCATCCAGTGCTCAGAAGAATATAAAGTTATGCTAGAAGTCTATCATTTTGATAGGGTAGCTGATCAGTGGTGGAGACTGATCAAAAACATGAATTACAAGGAGTAAATTGATTCTAGGGATTGGGATGAATTCAATAAAATGTTTTTCAATAAATATTTTCCCTAAACTCTCCATCTCAAGATGGAAAGAGAGTTCCTTAGACTTAATTAGAAGGAAGACGAGTCTATCGGGGCGTATGAAGAAAAATTTACAAATCTTGCAAGATATGCCTCCATTTTTATCATGAACACCAAAATCAAGGTGGGTTGCTTATTTAGAAGACTAAAGCCGAGTCTATAAAAGGCATTGGTGATTTGAAACTTTGATAGCTATGAAGAGATTGTACTTTGTTCCCTTTAAGATGAAATGGCGTTCAAAGAATCTCACTGGTCTCATGGGACCAATTACAAAAAGAGGAAAATGGATTCTATTATGGGTGGATCAGTAGATATATCACAGGATGGAAAGAAAACCCAATATCCCACATGTTAAAATTGTGGGAAGAAGCATCATGGGAAAGGGAACCATGAAATGATTCAATTGTGTAAGAATGGGGAATCTGGCTAATAACTATTGAAGGGATAAGAAGAGTCCCACTAATGTGGAAGAAGAAGGGAAGGTTCAAATCAACACTCAACATGTAGTGTAGTGTTTCAACTATAAGGAACATGAGAATTATGCGAACCATTTCCCTAAGACAAGGGCTGTTGGAGGGAATCAACAATAATAACTTCTAAGGAAACAAGGAAGGGAATATGCTATCATTACTGATTAAGTGGATCTTGAAAATTATGTGGTGATAGGTAAGATGATTATTCATTCAAGAATAGTGAACATACTATTTGATTCTGGTTCTACACATTTTTTAATATCTTGCAAGTTTAGCAGAACTATTCAAATACCACCTCAAAATATGAAGGTTGAGTTGTCTGTGAGAACAAAAAATGAGGCAATTATTACATCCAAAGTTTATAACTCCTACCTAGTGAATGTTTGTGGACTGAACCTCCAAAAAAATCTTTTCATACTCCCTTTTGTAGAGTTTGATGCTATCTTGGGCATGGATTGACTATACTTATACAAAGCCAACATCAACTATCAGGAAAGGGAGATTTCTCTTCACATCCCAAAGAATCCACCAATTCTGTACAAGTGTAAGGAGGAGGATGAATCTCCTTTAGAATCATCTTCTAATATGTATATATTACTACCTTATGAGTAAGTATATCTAGCTCAAATGATTGAGACAAAGGTGAGAATCATGCTTGAAGACATATCCATTGTGCGGGATTATAATAATGCGTTCCTCAAAGAGTTTTATGGTCTTCCGCCTGATCGATAGGTTGAGTTCTCAATTGAAATTATTCCTGGATCTCTGTAGATATTAAATACAACTTATAGAATAACCATCGTTGAGTTGAAAGAACTTGATAAGTAGTTGTAGGAAAATCTTGACAAGGGTTTTATACATCCGAGTGCTTTACCATGGGGTGTACCAATCCTCTTTGTCAAGAATAAGGATGGATCAATGTGCCTATGCATTGGTTATCGTGAGCTCAATAGAATCATGACAAAGAACAAGTGTCCCCTTCCATGGATAAATGACTTGTTCAATCATCTATGTGGGGCTGGTTATTTCTCTAAGGCGGACCTTCAGTTGGGATATCACCAATTAATTGTGACGAAGGAAGATATTCCCAAGACCGCCTCTCGAATGAGGGATGGACACTATGAGTTCATATTGATGCCCTTCGGACTCACCAATGCTCCCTAAATTTTCATGGATTTAATGAATAGAGTCTTTAGATATCACTTAGAATTTATTTTGGTAGTCTTTATTGATGATATTATAATGTACTCTAAGAGCAAGGAGGAGAATGAGGAGAATTTGAATACTGTGCTAAAGACTTTAGAAATGGAGAAACTTTATGCAAAGTAAAATAAATGTGAGTTTTGGATGAAGTAAGTATCATTCTTGGGGGTATTTTATCACTAGAAAATTAATATCCATGGACCCTTTGAAGAAAAAGGCAATCGAAGAGTGGCCTAAGCCAAAATTTGTAACAAAGATCCATAGTTTCCTTGATCTAGCAGGGTATTATCGATGATTTGTTAAGAACTTATCATGATTATCAAACCCACAAACTTAGCTGAATCAAAAGGGAGAGAAGTTTTTATAGATGAGTGAATGTGAAGACTGCTTTAGAGAGTTTAAAAAGAGGCTTATCACTGCACCAGTTCTCACACTACTGACAAGTAGGTAACTCTTTATAGTATACAACAATTATTCAAAAAAGAGATTAGGCTATGTACTGATGAAAATGATAAAGTGAAAGCCTGCACCTCATTGAAGTTGAAAATCCACGAGAAAAACTATCCTATCGATGATGTGGAGTTATCAGCTGTGATATTTGTGTTGAAAATATAGTAGCATTATCTCTATGGGGAGAAGTGTGAGATATATACTGATCACAAGAGTCTCAAATATATATTCACACAGAAATAGATTAATATACTCCATCAAAGATGGTTATAACTGATCAAGGATTATAATTTCGCAATCCTTTACCATCCTGGTAAGAACAATAAGGTTGAAGATGCTCTAAGTAGAAAGGATCCAGTGTATTTATCAATGATGATAATTGATAAGGATCCAATCTTCTTATATTTGAAAAGGATGGACATGAGAATCGTTAAGGAAGGAACATCATAAATCCTTTCTTAAACGATTGCTCAATAATCCCTTATATAGAAAATAAAATATGCTCGGAGGAATGATGTGGAAATCCAGAAGAAGGTGGAATCTTTGAGAAAGGGGAAATCCTCAGAGTTAAAAATTAATGAGAAAGGATTTTTAAGATTTGGGTCACGAATATATGTACTATCTGGTCTAGAGATAAAGAAGGAGCTTCTGAATGATTCACATAGATCAACCTTCTTTATTCATCTAGGGAGTACAACGATGTATATAGATCTCTGAGAGAAATATATATCAAAGGCAAGTGAACAATATGAAGAATTAGATCTTTGAATATATATCAAATTGCCTAGTGTGTCAACAAGTGAAGGCTAAACGATAAAAGTCTAATGGGATGATGTAACCACTACCCATATTAAAATGGAAGTGGGAGAACATTAACATGGACTTTTTCACTGGACTTCCAAATACATCCAGAGGAAATAATTCTATATGGTTTGTTTTATATCATCTTACAAAGACAACTCACTTTATTTCAATTTGAGAGGACATCTCATTGGATCAACTTTCATGGATATAAATCAAAGAAGTGGTAAGGATGCATAGAGTACCACTATCGATTATATATGATCGAGATCCTAGATTCACCTATAAGTTATAAAAAAGTCTCCAACATGATATAAGAATAGAGATGAACATTATTACATCCTATCATCCTCAAATTGATGGCCAATTCTATTGTTATATTCAAACACTAGAAAACATATTGAGAGAATGTTCTATAGACTTCAAAATAGGATGGAACCAACATCTACCCCTGGTTTAATTATCCCACAATAACAGTTTCCACTCAAGCATCAAAATGACACCATATGAATCCATTTATGTGAAAAGATGTAGAAAACTGACATGCTATGATGAAGTAAGTGAATTTAAGCTTCTAGTACCTGAAATGGTCGAAGAAATAGTGGAAATGGTGAAAACCATTCAACATCACATCAAGGTAATCCAAAGTTGACAAAAGAGCTATGCAGAAAATAATCAATGAGATCTTGAGTTTAATGTTGGAGACATGGTATTTCTCCACATATCTCCATAGAAGAGGATCGTGAGATTTGGGAAGAAAAAAAATCTAAGTCCTAAGTACATTGTCCCATTAGAGATCCTTGATCTTGTCAGAGCTATGTCCTATTGTCTAGCACTTCCACCTACCATGTCTCAAGTACACGATATATTCCATGTACCCCTCTTGAGTAAGTACAAACCAGATCCCTCACATGTACTGAATTTAGATGTTATATAGTTGGAAAATGATCTCTCTTATGAGGAACATCTAGTGAAGATCTTGGATCATAGAGATAAAGTTCTACGAAATAAGACTAATCACTTGGTCAAAGTACTAAGGAGGAACCATAAGTATGAAGTTGCAATATGGGAACTAAAGGAAGTGATAAAGGAGAAGTATCCTCACGTGTTTTCTCCATAGTATGTAAAAAGAAATTTTAAGGGAGAAATTTTATAAGGGGGGAAGAATGTAACAACACAAAATTTTATCAATGGAAATCCCTTTATTATAATCATGTAATTATTATAATAACAAATAAATCACATTAATAACATAATAAAAACATTATAAATGATGAATGAATCAAATAAGAGGTATTTCTAGATGTTAAGGAATCTATACCGATGAAATAGTAACTTGACCTTAGTAATAGTAATATAACCCTTACAAATAGTAAACCAACTAAATGAATAGTAACCTCACCTATGAAAGTATAAATAAAATTTAGTCATATTATAAATTAAAGTATGATATAATTGTATCATATTATAAGTAAATGATGATTTTAATTTAAAATTAAATTTATCATATTTTGAAAATTATTTTCATAAAATGGAGTTCATTTTTGAATTCTACACAATACTATAAAACCATACTATACCAACAGTTGTAAACTATTTGTATAGGCCCCAAAACCATTGGGATAACCTATCCCAATGGGTTTATGAACCATTGGGAGTGTTGGGCGTTGCAATATCCCTATAACAACGGTTCAGGTTGAACCGTTGGTATAGTGTTCCTGAAATTGATATATACCAATGGTTTAACTTGAACCATTGGGTAATAACTATCTCAACAGTTGGAAACCATTGGGATATATTTATACTAATGACATTCTACCATCGGTATACCTTTATCCCAATGATTTTGAATCATTGCACATGCTTAAATACCAACAATTCAGTTGAACCGTTGGTATACACTACTTATTTACTTAATACCAATGGTTCTTTCAACCATTGGTATATATTAATACCAATGGATCAATTGAATCATTGGTATACACAAATTTATTACTAAATACCAATGGTTCAGTTGAACCATTGGTATACAACCTTACATACTTAATACCAACGGTTTAGTTGAACCGTTGGTATACACACACAGAAGGCCAACCAGTACCAAGCAGGCTTCCTACAACAACTAGTAGAAATCAAGCTTCTAGCCAGTACACATCATCCTTCCATCCTGAAGCAGACAGTACATAATATCCTTCCTTCCTACAATAGCCATTGCACACCAGACTTCCAGCCAGTACATAGTAGCCTTCCTGTTTTCCCAGTAGAACCAAAATTTTATTCTAGATAGTAATGATATTAACCAATATAAGAAAAAAAATATGAATCACTTTAATGGATTCAGTATCCCAAAGGATCTATCAGGTAGTCTAAATTGATTCATGCAACCCAATGTATTCACATTGTTTAGATTCCATCTGGTAGTCTAACAAGAAATACCTTTGGTGATCCTATCAAGAAATCTTCTTATGTCCCACTTTTTGGAACTAATATAAAACCAATTATTTTATCCTAGAAGAAACAAGTGTGAAAAAAATGTAGTTTTTAAACCACAACTTATAGGGTCTGACATAACACTTCCTTTTTCCCTTATTGGAGATTCCTCCACCCAACATCTATTTTAAAAGTACATTCAGCTTAAATCCTTTAAAAGATTCTAATTATGCTTTATCAATATAACTTTAAAACCTTGTAAATAATTAACACTATCCCTTTTTCTAATATAATTGAAAAAATTTCCAAAAATAGGTTATCATTTTAAATCCTAAACATTTTAGACACTTTTCAAAATACAAATATCATTATAAAAGTATTCCCAAGTTTTCTATAAGAATCAATGTATTTTTAAACTTTCCCATTTCAAAATTTCCACTTCAAATTAACTATATACAATGAAAACACACACATTATACCACGATCCATCATAACCAAACCATAAAAAATGGAAATAACTCAAAATAAAAAAAAATAAAAAATTTAAAGTTCACAAAAATGCACAACAATGCAAGAAGAGATTGAATTCAATATTAATTCAATAAAGAGGATACCTCTATTCGTGAGTGTTAAAGGGGTTGAGAGACCTAGATAGATGAAGAAATGATGTGAGTATTCAAGATGAGTAGATATAATCATGATTATCAGCTACTAATGATCTTGAGGATTATGTTCATGAGTAGACTAAGTTATCCAGTGTGTTCATGCAGGGATATCTACATCAAGTGGTGCATAAGAAACTTGGACATTAGGGAGATATATTATTTTAATCATACCTTTTATTGGTTAGTGGGAAGATGCATTCATTGGTGGGACTCTAGAGTAGGAGCATAGTGGGTCTCTATTCTTATAGGATTGAGTGGTCCTTAGTGTAACCACTTGGGTTTATAGTGGAGAATCCATAACTGGGGTGACTAACCAATCATGGAAAGGAGTAGGAATTTGAGTCTGAACCATTTAAAACCTTGGTACATGATGGAAACCATAGTGAGTAATTCAAAAAGAAAAACTAACCAGGTCTTTGAAAACATTAAAGACCTGATACAGAATGAAGAACTTCATCTAAAGGAGGCATCTTCTGAAAATTCATATAGTGTGGAAGGAAGGGGAGAGTTCCACAACACAGAAATGTTAGAGAAAAGGGAATCAGAACATGATGGAGTGAGAGTATCTTAGAGTAATATGGTTTTAAATGTTGTAATTATGAGAAGGACACCTGAAAAAGGATTTCAATGAGTGGAGATTGAATTATGGAAGATACACTTTTGAATGTGGATTTCTTAATCTTATATTTGAAGATAAGAGTGGTGTGTTGTTGAGTATCTCTAATTCTCTTGAGTCTTATATATATACTCTCAAGATTCATTTCAATTAACATCTAATTGGGTAAGTATGAAGAACTATACTTCAAAAAGATACGGAAAGGTTCATTTTATAGATCATTTTTCTCTAAAAAGTATAGAAAAAGGTGACATATCCTTGAATATGGGAAATAGAATTATATTTGAGTTAAGGGGTGTGTGGTGCATATCATGATTAAAGAAGACTTAATTTTCCTTAGAAATAGATAATGTATGTTTTTATACAGCATTCATAGATGGTGCATGGAAAATTTCACACCATTCCATGGTTGTGGCTAAAAAAGTTAATGATGGGAAGTGTGAAGGTAATATCTTTAGAAATCTATTGAAGGTTTACACTATAGAACCCTACCCCCCACTACAGCCCCCATCCACCACTCCACTGTAGTCCCCCATCCGCCACTCTACTTACCCCATCCCCCACTCCACTGACCCCCACTCCACAGATGCCCAATCCACAGAACCCCCCACACTCCACTACAGTCCTCCCCATCCCCCACTCCACCGAAACCCCCCCACCCCCACTCCACTGCATCCCCCCATCCCCTAATCTATTGCAACCACCCCCACTACAATCCTCATCCCCCACTCCACTGCATCCCCCCATCCCCTACTCCACTATAGCCCCCCTTATCCCCACTCCATTGCATCCCCCCATACCCTACTCCACTACAGCCCCCCCACTGCAGCCCCCCATCCCCTTCAACCCCCCATACCCCACTCCATCCCCCCAATCCCCCACTCCACTGATCCCATACCCCACTCCACTAACCCCCCATTCCACTGACCCCCATCCCCCAATCGATAAACCCCCCAATTCCACTATAGTCCCCCCATTCCCCACTCTAATGCAACCCCCACTCCACTGCAGTCCCCCCATCCCCCACTCTGCTGAATCCCCCCATCCTTACTCTACTGCAACCCCCTATCCCTACTCCACTACCCACCCATCCCTTTCAACCCCCACCCAATCCCCACTCCACTACATCCCCCCTATCTCCGACTACACTACAATCCCCATCCCCCAATCCATAGACCCCACCAACCCCCACTCCACTACATCCCCCCCATCCCCCACTCCACTGCAGCCCCCCCACTCCACTATAGCCCACCATCCCCCAATCCACAGACCCCCTCCCCCCATCCCCCACTCCACTATAGCCCCCTCTCCCCTACTACAATGCACCCCCCCACTCCACTGCAGTCTCACCCCCATCCCCCACTCCACTACAGCCCCCACTCCACTGCATCCCCCCCATCCCCTACTCCACTACAGCCCCCCACTATAACCCCCCTCCCTAGAAGCCCCCACCCAATCCCCACTCCACCATAGCCCCATCCCCCAATCCACAGAACCCCCCATCCCACACTCCACTACAGCCCCCCATCCCTCAATCCACAGACCCCCCCCCCCCAATGTAGTCTGCCCCCATCCCCCACTCCACTACAACCCCCCACCCCCCACTCCACTACAACCCCCATCCCCAAATACACTACATACCCCCATCTCCTACTCAACTATATCCCCCAATCCATTATATCTCCCCAACCCCTACTCCACTACATCCCCCCACTACAGACCCCCCTCCCTAGCATCCCCCACCCAATCCCCACTCCACTATAGGACCCCCATTCCCCACTCCACTGTAGCTCCCCCATCCCCCAATCCACAGACCCCCCTATCCCCCACTCCACTACAACCTCCCCCAACCCCCACTCCAATACACCCCCAACCCCCAAGTCACGGGAATGTTTCTTATCAAAGTATAATAATGTTATTTAAAAAAAGAGAGGTATCATGATCGAAACCATGATGAAATTTAGTGGGATAAAAGGACTGCACATGCTTTGGTTTCACTGAGTGATGATTTCAATGTGAGTACGCCAGTTTGATTTATATCAAAATTTCTAAAAAATAAAAATTATGGATGGAGGTGATTTCTAATTATATTTCTATATTTAAATGTACTGAACATATCTAGGATTGTGGAAGCATTGTGGTAGAATTTTGAAAGTGAAGGTTCTGAAAGGAGTGGTGTTATAGACACATAATCTGATGTGTGTTGTGATTATGTTTTTCCTGTGTTTGTTTCATGACTATCTTCCTTGTTCACTTGTCATAGAAGAAAGGCTATGGGATGACTAAAACCAAAAGGATGGAAAATATATGTGGTGTTTGGGGTGCTTAGACTTTCCAATTATGGATACTGATTTGTGGGGGATGTGTTGATTGGAAGTTTTGTCTTCCACTAATTGATGTCATGTATTTCCCTATGAAATAGTATTTGAGCTTAATTATTAATCCATATAGTGATTAGTTTACCAATACATGAAAGTAGAGTATGGTTGAAACACTATTGGGTTTCTCTATTCAGGTAGTTTACTAAGTTTCTAGAAATATTATCACTGAGAATATAACACCAGTACTAGGTTGTTCTGAGTATATCGAAAGTTATCTATTATGGTTGTGTTTGGTGTTCTATTCTATTTATCAAAGTGCTATTCAAAACATGGATGTAAAACTAATAAATACTTCTAGTAAAAATCTCATGATCCCTTATGTTTTTATAGATTTAGTGTAATTAATGAAGATGGAATAGAAGGCCTTTTAAAATTTCCCTAGTGTAAAGATATATAAAGAATACAATGGAATTTTATAAAATAGCTGATTTCATACCAAGGTAGTAGGACAAGGAGAAGATCAATATCTCTAAGTAAGGATCCCATGAGCTGGTGAAAATGTCCGGACATCAAGGAAACACCACTTGGGAACAATTTTTCCCACAAACAAATAATAAAAATAGCAGTGGAAAATAAATTAAGTTTTGGTATGACCCATCCATACGTCAGACGTCCATGCAGAAGGAAAATAAAATAAATAGAAGCAAAATGGAATAAATGCAAAAAAATGAAACACATTAATGAATCTCTCCACTACCCCAATCTCCCTCACCTGCAAAGAAAATTGCACAGCGACCTCCAGTGCCCTTCTGCCCCCCTTCACAGAATATAACTACCCTCTATCAGTAGAAAGTGGTAAAAGGCCTAAGTGTCTGATGCGATAAAGAAAATAAAATAAAAACTAAAAAACAACATACCTGTCTCCTGTGACTATACATGTCACCACCCAATATATATGACCCACAACGCCCCATGAGTCAAATCATGTTCCTGAAAGCAAGGGGGAAGTAGATCCAAGTTTCAAAATGATACTATCAAATAGTACATTCCTATTAATTAACAATTAATATTCCTATTAATGGTATATAATCAGTTTATCTCAAGTTTTATCTTTGTTTAGTTTAGTTCGATACAATTTTGTTTGGTAGATTTTTATTAGATTTAGTTTTTCTTGTTTTTGTTTATATTAGTTTAGACAATTTCATTATTTTGGGTTCTAATTGATTCATTTTTATTAAATTTGAATTCATGTCTCCATCCTTGAATTTACATTAAGTAAAATATGTTTGAATAAGAAAAATGAAATTTATTCATTAGAAAAATAACCCATGGATTAATTCCACTTCTAGAGATTCTTTTTTTAATTAAACTTATTACACTAAGATTAAGGTATTGGGTCATGCTTCCCCTAAGATATGGTAAGAAATGTAACAGACCGAGGGGGGGGGGCACCACAACTAAGGTGGATAATGACAGAGCTACGATGGCTAATGACAGAGCTATGGTGGCTAATGTTATTTATGAATATGTCTCACGTTACTGAGATATGTTTATAATAATGAAAACAATAATGGATCTTAGGATAATGTTAAAAACGGTCTATGCGGTAATATCCCACTAAACTTGGATTATAATTTTATAATCCCTAATATTCACTTGTATACACATTCAATGATACAAGGATTATAATTTTACCACATAGACCATTTTTAACACTATGAAAAAAGGTATTGAGTCCATAAATTAAATTTTAAAGGTATTGAGTCCATTATATATTCTTAGGGTCGGAATTCTTTTGTGAAGCACCCATATGCTATTGATTACAGGCAAAGGAATATATATCACATATGAATTGAAATGTATTGAGTCCATTATATATGACTCTTGGTGTTCCAAACCATCAGCCTTACACCACTAGCTTGCAAGAATTAATTTATCTAACCACTAAAGGAATAAGATAAAGAGTGTAGAGTCTCACCCCTAATGATATTTCAATTTTCATAACCACATCTAAGGTTTACATAGACTAACCAATGGAATTGGATAATTTTGAAAAAGAAAATGAATACAACCAATAGTATTAATAAAATTACAGAAATGACAGATGACACAAGAATTGTACATATGATGGTAGACAGTTCAACATATTGATTAGTATGAGTATACTCCACAATATGGATATTACATTACCCTCTTACCTGGTCTCTATATTGATTCCCTTATAGTTCTCCATTCTAGTGATACCACTACTCCTATGCTGGGGTTCCATGTCCCCTACCCCAACTCAAGTGACTAATAGAACTCCATCAGCCTATCTACTTAGGGGTAGGAGAGCATCTTCCAGTAGCTGGTACCTACCATGATCCACTTCCAATGATCAGCTGCTAAGTGCTCCTATAGAAATTCTATATAGCACCCATCTTAGTAAATGATTGGTACTCCACTATGGGAAAAGGACATTGAAATAGATTATGTTCAACCCTGCAATTCTTAATAAAATTAATCAAAATGATGTCCAAATACTGGTGGCCTACATCATAAGTTGATCTGACCACAACATCCTTGGTGTAAATCTTAGTATAAACACTTATTAACACCTAAGGTGTAACTCCTTGATCATCCTATTGAAACATATTTCCCTTGACTCGGGGCCTCCATTGGGTTATCTTTAGTGATGAGATCATGATTCATAAAATAAAAAAAATCTCACAAAAAGATAATTAACCCATGAAATGATATCATACTGAATCCCATGCAGAAAAAATGTCTCCCAAGATATATCATCCCCTTCCTATATAGGGGGGAAATATTTCAGGTCTGTGAATTAACCTTCATGGTCCATTAAAGACATCATCCTCTATATAAAATTTATGATGTCCCAAGCCATTCCATTCTTCAAAATATCTAGATAAAAGTGACTCATATATTTCTCCTTGAATCCTTTATTTGTTAGCACTTCTTATTGTCCAATATGTTCTATGATGTCCCTCGAGCACTTAGATGGTCCTTGTAGAATACAATTAGCAAGATTAACCCTCATCTCTAATGTTCTCTACAAGTGACTAAATATTTTATTAGAAAATATTTTATTCTTATTTTTATCAATCATGTTATATAATTTCATATGCAATTAATGAATCCCTAGAATGATAAGTGCATGAAAGCATAATTTCATTTTATATCACTATGAGGTATTAGATGTTCCTCATTCCATATCGAACCACGAGTAAAATCACATAAAATAGTAACATCACCCAACTTGTTCATCACCCAAGGTAAAATAACATCAAAACTGTAAAAGAAATAACTCATGAAAAATAATCCCCTCCCCGGAAACCTAGTTTTAACATTCTCATGGGTTAGTTAATCTTATGCATGATCTCATTAACAATCCCCAACACATCCTATTCTCCTATCTACCAATCCTAAAACTACTAATGAAATAGAAAAGAATAAAAATGACAAAACATTGTGACAACCTCGACTTGAATATGCCACATGTGACAAAGATGGGTCATCACAAGAACTCAAGAAAACCTCCCCATATTCCATAGGAAGAAAAATAGTAATGAAGGGATAATATATAGTGAGATACTATAAAATTTTGTACAAAATAATAAAAAAGGAGGAAA
This sequence comes from Viscum album, assembly GCA_963277665.1. Taxonomy (NCBI): domain Eukaryota; kingdom Viridiplantae; phylum Streptophyta; class Magnoliopsida; order Santalales; family Viscaceae; genus Viscum; species Viscum album. The sequence continues at coordinate 2,104,149,838 of OY728123.1, forward strand.
ACATCATAACCAACCAATATAAATATATTCAAATATATAAATAGGGAATTACCAAAAAATACTAACCAAATAAATAATATCATTCCATATTGTATGTAAAACTAAAATATAAATAGACTGTCATACAAGTAAATAACCTAAAGAAAAAATCCAAATAAATTCTTCCAAAACTGGTCTCCACCACTATGCTCAGTCCCATATCCATTATCTTATCTCATCTTACCAAGGAACCAATCAAGCATAGGGCCTCATACCCTTATCCTAACCTGAATCCATGCTGTCTTAATTGATTCTAAAGGGAATCCTAAATAGGTTGGAGTAAAACGTAGTATGACACCACCAATAGTGTCTAAACTAGTATGAATTTATATTTTATGTGATAGTTTGATATTTATTTTCATGAATTAATTAATTTAATGTTGAACATCAAATTATCCTTACAACACTCGATCTATAGGTTGACACCCATGGTATGACAAACTTGATTCAATAGAGTTCTATATATGTCTATCCATTCCTACCATTATCCATGATGATTTTCTTGACAGGGAACCATGACAAGGTACATTACCCATTCCATGGACCACTTACCTAACACACATTACCAATTACAGGGATATATCTCATCTTCGATGGGTTAATGGACTTTCTATGAATTCTCATTATAGAAAAGATTACATTCACAAGAAGAATAAATAATTCTAAGTGTGGAGTAATGATTCCAGGTATTATATAACCATGCATTAAGAGAAACCAAGAGCAAAAACCCTAACAAAACACCAAAACATGACAAATATTTTGACATATGACACATTTTTAATTCATTAAAATTACCAATTCCCATTCCTCACATTTCATTATGTCAAATACCAGTTCTTTTAAATATAACATTGTGTCTTTTCCAATTTCATACCAATTATACAGTTACATGCTGCATTATCACTTTAGGTTTCAATTGTGATAATTCCAGTGTTTTTAAAGGTGCGCGCCTCGGCGCGCCTTGGCATGAGGCGTGGTGAGGAACACCTGGTGTGCCTCCAGAGTGGTGAGGTAATGCGACCTCACCAAAGCGTGCCAAAGGCGTGTGCCTCGCTCGCCAACCCAAAAGGCGCTACTACGCAAGGTGCAATAAAGGCACACAAGCTACTGAAATTGGGGGGGGGAAAGTTGTGGGTATAGGGTGGTGAAAACTGTGGGTGAGTCGCGACCAGATGGAAGTCAAGGGTGGCTGTGGAAATCGGGGATACGATGAAAATCAGGGATACAATAGAGAGGGAGATCATGATGGCATCAATAAAGATGCACGTAGCGCCTGCACCCAATTACAAAAATCATGACTATAGTAAATCCCCTACCGTGACACCCCAACTGAAGAACACCCATTCCGGTGCCTCATGCCTATTTACCGTTGACCTCACAAGCTCCCACTAGAGAAGAAGACCACGTGTTTCTTCCGTAAAAACCCTATGCCTAACCTGAAAAAAAAAGAAAAAAATATATTAAAAATATATATACGTGTATATATATATATAATTGTAATAATAATTATACAAATATATATATTATCAATAAATATTTTATTTTTTATTATTTTGATTTAATTAAAGATTTTTTAATTTAAAATATTGCTAAAATTTGTATATGTTTAATTATGCGAGCATGCACCTTAGTTGCGCCTCACGCCGCGAGGCTCACGCCACATCCCCAAGTAGTCTTTGTACCTTATTGTTTTGGGAGCCTTTAACAACACTGGTCAATTCCAATTCACATACTGATAATTAAAAATTCTAATTCACATGTATTGAGAAGAAAAAATTAAATTCACAATTCTATTCATTCCTTAATCAATTTCTCAATCCAGGTATAAGGCACTAGAAACATACCATCCATGCTCTAACCCAAGATTACAGATAAGAACACCTATTTGGTGGCCAAAGGATCATGTTATTCATCACCAATGGACCCAACAGGATATGTGGAAGGTCTAATAGTAAGGATTTGAGAAATTTCCATGGATTCTAATTAGAAGAGGACACACATGACATGATGACACTATCATACATGCTGCAAATACTATAAAACCAATTAAGACATTAAGGAGATTTTTCAAATCACCCACCTCAATACAAATAATATTAATCAAATTTTTTTTGATAAATGTAATCCACCATAATCCCATATGGAAACTGATAAATACACCACATCAAGTCTATTAGAAGAATATCAAAGTGGAAAATAAAAGGAATTCACCAATTTTGAGTAGAACGCAATGAATCTAGATGTTTGAATCAAAGAATGGATTGAGAGATATATGATTAAAGGTATATTAAAAATGAGGTAGACATGAATTAGGGTTGGATACCTAGATTGATCCATTCCGGAGAAAGTGAGCTCACGATGGAGGAAGTGAGATTGCCATATAAGGTTCATGCTCGGGAGGTAGGGTTGGAGGAGAGATCTTGTTGAAGGAGGAGATCTCGTTTAATGGAGAGATCTATTCGAGGAGGATATATTATGTTCAATGGAGGAAGTGAGCTCGTGGGTTTGTTCTTGGAAAGTAGGATTCTATGGAGGATATATCTATTCGATGGAGGAGAGATCAGTTCGATGATGTGTGGAGAGCTGTGTTTGTGGGATCTGTTCGATGATTATTTGGGTTTTTTCCCAATGGTTTCTAAAAACCATGGGGAAATATTATTGACTAAAATGGTTTGAATAAAAATTGAAATATATTTTGTAAACAATCCATTCCCAACAGTTTCATAAAACTGTTGGAAAAAACTGTCGGTAAAATTCACCGTATTTACCTTGTACCAACGGTTTCATTTAACTGTTGGAATAGCTTACTTAAACCAATAGTTTTTTCAAACCGTTGGTATTAAGGTGTTGGTATAGGTGGGATTTCCACCAGTGACATGTTTAAAAATGGATAGGGTGATTTTATGGTAATTTTATTAAATACTTTTATTTTTGGTGAATAGTAAAATATGATAATTTATGATAAATGTGAAATACATGAATTTTTGAGTCATTGTTGATGTAAGGATTAGTTAAGCACCATAAGTTCAAACTCAAATGCACTATTTAATGTATTTAGTGATAATAATCAACACTATTTCTTGTCTTGAGCCAAAATAATAAACTAATTATTAAAATAATGTGAAAACACGCCTCTCCTCTACTATAAATACCACCTCTCACCACCTATTCTCCTCACACTCTCAAAACTTTGAGACTTATCCAAATTATACTAAATAATCTTCCAAAACAACTCCCCAACTTCTAGGATCTCTTGGTCTCATCAAAATACCAAAACCTTTTCCCTAAGGATGTTCTCAAGGAGGATAAATTCAAGAGGAAAATTCCTCTTTTTTTCTTTTAATTTATTTTAATGTTATTTTATTTTATTAATCTCTCATAACCTCACCTCACCTCACCCAAATGGAATTATAAATCCAATAACTTAAATATAATTTAATGTTACTATGATAATGGAATAATACATCATCAAATCCCTCCCCCTCTTTATTCTAAAAATGAAACCATCATCTGTGAGGTGTTGATTTATCGCATTCGTGGATGACAAGTTTTTATTTTTTATATCCCTCAAAGATGGTATTAAAACCATTATAACGACTTAATAATATTGTAAAATTTATTTTATAACCATTTTTGTTATATAATTAACATATATACATAATACTAAATGATAAAACAAAATGAGTTCATTGTGATCGAAAAACTGCTAAAATTAATCTAAACAATTATCATTAACATGTTATCTAATGATTCATCCTAATATCTGAAAAAATATTATATAAGGAAAATTGAACTTATTTTTGTTCATTAATAACATATAATTTCAATTCTAGATAACTATACTCATTCTACATGAACTTACATAATCATATACAAGTGAACTGATCACGAGAACTAAGAAAACAAACACTCCCAAACGATGAAAGTGAACACTATAACTCATAAAAAAGGTCATTAATAAACTTAATAAAATTATAATAAATCAATTTGATGTAGAAAAGGTTTTTTAATTATTAATTAATGAATATAATTTTATTATTTAGGACATTAAGATAAAGTGAAAAACAGTTTTGGACATAAGGTAATGAATCCTTTTTGAACCTCCATATTTCCTTCGGGTTATGTTTTGTCTCTATTTACCCAATGGTAATATTTTTTATTTTTATATAATTATTATAAATTATATGTATATATTCCAATATCATGTATCCAGATCATATAATCCTTATTTTATGGGGGTAATACATGTTTTAATAAGGTTCCCTTATCAAATATTTTCGAAAAGAAAACCCGATTTAAGGGAACTTCCTGATTTCTTACCAATTTTAAAATAAACTCCATAATAAATTTTAAGCCACATTTTTTTAATAAAATAAATCATTTTATCATGAAATACTATCTTGGTTCATTTATGGATTCATGAAAAAAAATATGACTTTTTCTTCTTTAAACGCTCTTTATTATTTTCCTTAAACTGCACAAAAATGTTTTATTTATAAAGTTTATTAAAAACTATTTTTAAATGTATTAACTTAAATTTAACATAAATTATCATGATATATGCCTATTTTACCTTACGAATATCCATGTATTATTTAAATCCTTTCTTTCAAGGCCACCATTATGATATTCCCTTATGTTATGCCTTTTGACATGATTACGATACCCAATTCTTTCCATGGGTAACCCTTTTGTATATGTTTGATTCCTTATGTATGATTCTTAATGTGGAAAAATATTACCATGTTATGATGGGTGAAACTATATAGCTCTCCAATGCATTGGGTAATGTTTAGTCTCATGAGATGTTATGTGCAACAGTCTTGGTGGTTAGCCTTGACTCGTACTCCATGTGAAACAATCTTGGTAGTAAGCCTTGACTCATGCTCCATGTGAAATGATACTTGAATCATTATTAAGTAATGTTGTACATTGTTTCCAAAAATCTATGATACCATGTTTATATGATTCCATGTTATATTTTTTATTGATCCTTATGTTTATTCATGTTCCATGTTTTTTATGTCATCATTTTATGTTTTCTAACACATGTGCTATGATTTATTCATATGTTTATTCCCTTACCGGTATTTTTTGCTCATCCCTTTAACAATTTATTCCCTAGGGTATCATAATCTGATGTAAGGGCTCAAATGAAGTTAAGAGCTCCTTATGAAGATTTAATAAATTATGTTTTGTTTTAGTTTCATGTTGTTTAATTAAAAATCTAATCTTCCAAATACACTAGACTTTATGATCCCTGGTTTGTATTTAATGGTTATGTATGCTTAAAATCATGTAATAATATGTGTAAAATTATAGGGTCTCTATAATATCAAGATAATATTTTTTAAAATATGATTTTTATAATACGAAATATGTCATCACATTTTATGTATAATATATTTATTAAGAAATGGTTAATAAAATAAATAAAAAATAATATTAATAAAAAATTTGCTAATTATTATTGAGAAAGAGTTATTTAATTTCAATTTAAAGATATAAAAATTTAAAAAATTAATAAAAAATCTGAAAGATGTTGAAAACACGAATAAATCTTGAAACGACCTTAAATTATAATCTGGGTGTCTGTTTGAGCTCTACCATATATAAAATCAAAACTTGTGAAAATATATATGTCATGGTGACTAGGGTAATCCCATAATTGTTTTTTTAGACTCAAAAAAGGTCTGAAAGGACTCTAAAACTGAGTTTTTTATCGGGGTACCCCAATTTTTTAACATTTGATGGAATTTAATTCTTATTTAAGGGAGTCTTCTTATGTTTTTTTTTGTAAAGACTCAATTTATTCTAAAGACTTACACTCATAAAGATATTATGATGTACAAATTTTATCATTTTTCATAATGTATTATTATTTATAATTAAATATATACACATATATACTTATTTTATATATTTACACATAAAAATTTATTTTTATAAATAAATATGTAAACATATTTACATATAAAATATATTTCTAAATATATAAACCATATGTAAATAAAAAATAAAATCTATTTTTTTAAAATAAAAATGTATGAATATTTATTTACCTATATAATGTATATATATTTGTGTGTGTTTGTATTAACAAACTGATATATATCATCAATTTATTCTAATATATGTTTATAAATATTAATACATAATATATGTAAATAAATATAAATATAAATATATATAATTATATTTATAGATACACAGACATATATAAATATATAATAGTATGTATGTATGTATTCATAAACGCGCACACACATAGAAACATATTTTATAAATCTATTTAAAAATAATCCTATATATATATTGATAAAAAATGTAAAGAAATAAATATAAATAAATAGATATATCACAAATTAAAGAAAAATGGAACATAGATCAGTGGTAAAGGTGCAGACGAGTGGGGGATATGTCTTAGGTTCAAAACTAAATGAAGGCAAGGGCACGATGGGTTGTGCAACAGGTGCTCTAGTACTGTTAATGGGGTAGGGGCCTCCTCTAGCACTGATAAAACCCTCCTATCGTGCTGATAAAATGGTAGGGCCCTCCTTTATCACTGAGAAAAGGGTAGGGGGAGTGGAAATTGAGTGTTGATAAAAGGGGGTGGTCTCCACATCTGAACTTATCAGAAAAAAATTATTATTTTTGACTTTTTATCAATGATTTTTTTATAGTGCTGATAAAAGTAGTATTTATCAGTGATTTGTTTAGCATTGATAAAAGGACCCCTTTTTCAAGGTTCTTAGACTAACAATGTTTTTTAATGATGATAAAATCAATTTTTAGTGCTTTTAAATGTTCTATCTATAGTAGTTTCATGCCCTTCTCCATGCCTTTGCAACCCCTAATGTTTTTCTATCTTGTGATTGTTATGAAATGATAGGATGAGGTTTTTGAATCATACACTTTTATATTAATATAGCTGAAATTAAATTTTTTCACCATGCACACACATCATGTAATATTTTCTCACATTAGAACCATAACAGTTGTAAAAACACGTGGAAGGAAATACAAGACAACCAATAAAATGTTGAAGGTCAAGCATTCTTTAGTGTCAATAAAAGACTATTAATACATTAATTACAAAAAACTTAGAAATTTGAAAGGAAATTTTATGCAGTACTTTAAATGAGTATAGGAAAGCATAAATGTTTTATATGTACTAATAAAACATGAATTGCAGTTTACAATTCATAAATATCACAATCCTAGATATGCATGTGATGCATATCATAGGCTAAAATATACCTACATCATATAAGGCATATAGGTGTTCATTGTAGGGTACAAATGGATTATGATATAGGTAATCAGGTCCATGGGATTCTATTATATCTTCAAAATAGTTTACTTCAGTTTTTAATCATTAAGATGATTCATATATGGATTCACAAACATATAATAATCATTTGAAACATTTAAACATTTATACCTCAACCGACATGCATTATGGGTAATGCATGTCATCCACCAAGAAATGAAAACCAACCCTCAACTCCATTAATTTTATAATGAGATCCTATATAAAGAATGAGATCCTTATATTGGTGGGAGTTTAATTCAACCTAACCTTTTCAAATATCTCTTCAACCATATTCTTCATTTATCATTGAGGTATAGGTGCTAGCACACCTTTAGAGTCTGAGGGACCTCTCAAAGCAGAAAAGGATTATAGTGGCTATTGTACTTCCTCTAGAGGAATGAATTATTTTATTTTCACTTAGTGATCTCCATATAATATACTCCATAAAGATGTGGTTTGTTGGAAAAAAAGTACAAATGTTTTGTTTTACATTCTTCATTCATGTTGATTCAAAGGTGATAGATCAGGCATTTAAATAGGTTTCTTATACCGTGTCTGATTATTTTATGATCATAAAAAACCCATATATGATATCAAAACCATAATAATATTTGAATAAACATGTTTTTAACCATTCTCTTGAAGAACATGAATATTGTAATGTTCTTGAGGCTATATCATAACGTACAATATGATGTTGCTGATCACTAGCCTCTCTTTTCCTAGTTTTATGATATAGAATATCATACTACACAATTTAATCCATAGGTTATGACTCAATTATATCATAGAGTATGATATAATGAAATACAATGGTTTTTTTGGTGGTATAGGATAATGTATTCAATATCACAGGCTTTTCTTGAATCCCATGTTTCGTAAAAATAGAGAATCATGTTATTTTTATGATATAATGGATATTTTTAAATATGATAGGCATGCCATGAATTCTATAATCTTAAGAGATGATATCAATCACAAATTATAAAAGATAATTCCCCCATTTAAAGTAAATTATGATATAATCCAAAACAATGAAAATTTAATATTTTGACTAAAATTTTTATGGATTATAAATTGGTTATAAAAGGTAAGTGCATTATATGAGAAATTTCTTCGTATAAAATTTTCATGTCATGAATTACATGCTATGTATAACAAAAAAAAATTTAGTTTTCATCTGAGGGGTTTTAAAGGACCATATAACACTTATACAAGACATCTGAAATGAATTAGAAACCTAAATATAGGAGCACCATGCTAGATAAATGAAACCATGCTATTGTAAAATGAAGATAGTGTATGTGATGTGTACCTTTAACCAATACTATTATTTCTCCATCCTTAATAGATATTCTTGAAAAGATCACAAATGAGATAGCCAAAAGACATTCATACTTCATGGTGTATCCAAAGGCTGATGTGAATCACCCATCACGTGGACTAGACTCCCCTTCACTCCATGGAATGCTAGTGCCTCTCATAATAAAGAAGGAATAACAAAGAGTGATTCAGAAAGAAAGAGTGAATCAACCTTGAAGCATGTGTTTTCATGAACACGCCATCTCGATGGTGAAAATCTCCTTCATTAATCCCTTATGGACACACCTCGAGTGCCATGAATTTACTCATACATTAAATAATTCATGATTAAATGTTATGCGGTTTCAACAACTTATAAAACTTTACTAGTTATACATTTATCATATTTATTCAATTACCAACTATTAATTTTGTGAAATGATTTGTTAATGATATCTAGTAGAAGTGATCTAAGTATTAACATATTAAAATATGACTACCACTAAATCATAGGATATAACCAGGTTATACATTGAATTACTACATTTCAATTATCACTATATCAAATAGTATGATGTGTTCAAAGCAATGGTTATAATATCTTTACATCATATTAAATGATATCCCCAAACCAAGAAATTTCACATGCTTTGGTTTCTTTTATGTCATAACATATGAAATTTTTATATCATACACCAAAATACTAAAAAAAACATCATATGTGTAAAGGATTTTGGGAATATAAACTTTAATATTCCACCTACACTAAAGCCTCACAGTCTTAGTGACATTTCACCTTCTATTGTATCATATACAATAACTTGTAAAACTATATCCAAAACATTCTAGATTTAGTTCTTTAGAACCCAATTCATTGTACTTTAGTTTTCCCATATATTAATAGATTTAAATATTAATAAATACTTTATCACATATTGACTGTTCTTTCAATACTACAAAATAGTCCTTTAACAACACTAAAAATATCATTTATTAGTTCTAGAGAAGAACCGACTACCAGAGTGAGATTAAAAGTCCAAGTATTTTATCAGTTCTTTTAGAAACACTGATAATGGACAACATTTATCAGTGATTTTATTTAGAACCGATAAAGTGGAACTTTATCAGCACTTATAAAAGTGATGATAAAGGTTACCTTTATCAGTGCTTCTACAAGTGTTGATAAAAAACCCTTTATCAACACTAATATAGGACCCCTTTATCAGCACTTCTAAAAGATATGATAAAGGGGTATGATGTTATGTATTGTAAAAGAACATTGAAACACCAGTGCAGTGTGCTGTAACAACACACTGTAACACTAAAACACCACGAAATTAGAAAAACCAAGTACCAATATAGAATTTAAACGAAATAAAATTTACAACCCAAATACAAGAAAAAACACTATATTATATACATTTCAAAAATTGGTTTATACAATTACATAAGTAAAAATTATTATATACATTCAAAAACATCAATGTTACATTTTATTTTGATCCCAACCCCTTATCGAGAAAAAATGAACCTATATAAGAAAAAAATTATATTATAAATAATATAAAAATATCAATGAATAGAAAGTGTTAATTTTAAACTAAACCTTGATTCATACCTGTAATACTGTGTATCGGATTGAGTTGCGACTGATTCTTACATGTCACACCATTTCTTTTTCATCTTCATGCATTATATTTAAGAAAATTGACAAAATAATTATAAGATTAAAATGATAAAGAAATTAATCAAGTAATATCAGATAGAATGATGAAAAACAAATCTAGGATCATTTTCTCAGTTTTGGAAATGTGATGTGCGTGTTAAACTAAAATGAAACTTATATATGGAAAAGACACACTTGGAGTCATATCGGTAACATCGTACATTAGATTGAAGTGCAGATGGTTCCTACATGTATGAAATGACTTATGGATAATTTTTCTAAAGTATAAAAACAATCTGAGTGCATTTTATCAGTTTTGAGTACGACACATGTATTTTTTTTACTAAAATGTCATTTTAAACTCAAAACACACACTTTGACTCATATCAATAACTCTGTGTAATACTGTGACATGAGACCAATTCCTACACATAAAAAACGACTTACGAATTTTTTCCTAAATTATCAATACAATCCAAGTGTGTTTGATCAGTTTTTAGTGAGTGATGCATTTTGAACTAAAATGTTGATTTTAAACTGATAACTGAAACATTAAGTCATACTTGTAGCCCCATACGTCATAATGATGTGTGGATGATTCCTACAAATACAAAATTACTTATGGATATTTTTACTAAATTATCAAAACAATCTGAATGATTTTTCTCAGTTTTGAGTAGGTCAATTGTCCTCTCTACTAAAATTGATGTCAATTTTAAGTAAAAATACACAGTTGGGGTCATACCGGTCACACTGTGTTTCAGATTGTGGTTTGGATAATTCTTACATGTTCCAAATGAATTATATACCATTTTACTAAAGTATTAAAACAATTAAAATGCATTTTTATCGATTTTGAGTATGCCACTTATCTTTTTTTTACTAAAATGTCATTTTGAACTGGAAACATGACTTTGAATCATACCAATCACATCATGTATCAGTTTTACATGAGAATAATTTATACATGTCACAAATGATTTAAAAATATATTTACTAAATTATTAATAAAATCCGATCACTATTTCTTGGTTTTCATTGAGTGAAATTTTTTGAACTAAAATGTTCTTTTTAAACTTATAATGGACACTTTGATTCATACCGGTCACACTGTGCTTCAGATTAAGGTGTGGTTGATTCATACATGTCATAAAATACTTATGAATCATTTTAAAAAATTATAAAAACAATATGAATGCTTTTTCTTGGGTTTAAGTAGGTTAGTTTTCCTTTTTACTAAAGTTGATGTTAATTATAAATAAAAATATTCAATTGGAGTCATATCGGTCACACTGTGCATTTTATTGAGGTGAGGATGATTCATACTTTCCAAAAATCAATTATAGATAGTTTTTAAAGTATCAAAAAAATCTAAATGTATTTTCTCAATTTCGAGTACTTTACTTGGCTGTTTTTCTACAATTCCATTTTAAACTGGAAACATGCACTTTGACTCATATCGATCACGTCATGCATCAGTTTTATGTGAGACTAATACATACATTTCAAAAATTATTTATGAATAGATTTACTAAATTTTAAATAAAATCCGACTGTGTTTTCTCAGTTTTCAATGAGTGACACTTTTTGAACTAAAACGTTCTTTTGAAATTGATAATAGGAACTTTGAGTCATATCGGTCATTCCATGTGTCAGATTGAGGTGTAGATAATTTCTACACATACAAAATGACTTATGAATATTTTTACTAAATTATTAGAACAATATGAATGCTTTTTCTTGGTTTTGAGTAGGTCATTTATTCTTTTTACTAAAATTTATGTTAATTTTAAATAAAACGACGCACTTGGAGCCATACCAGTCACACCATGCCTCAGATTGAGTTACGTTTGATTCCTACATGTATTAAATTACTTATGGATTTTTTACTTAAGTATTAAAATAATATGAATGTGTTTGATTAGTTTTTAGTACGTCACTTGTATTTTTTACTAAAATGTCATTTTAAACTGGAAATGCGTACTTTGACTCATATTGATCAAATTGTGTGTCAGTTTGATGTGATACTTATTCCTACACATCAAAAATGACTTATGAATCTATTTATTAAATTATAAATATAATAATATCATGTTTTATCAGTTTCCAGTGAGTGACTTTTTGAACTAAAATGTCGATTTTAAACTGATAATGGATAGATTGAGTCATAATGGTCACATAGTGCATCAGATTGAGGGGTGGATAATTCATACACATAAAAAATAACTTATGGATTATTTACCTAAAGTATAAAAACAATATGAATTTATTTGGTTAGTTTCGAGTAGGTCAGTTGTCCTTTTTACTAAAATTGATGTCGATTTTAAATAAAAAGATGTACTTTGAGTCATACCAGTCACACCGTGAATTGGACTAAGGTGATGATAATTCATACATGTCATAAATGACTTATGGATCATTATATTAAAGTATAAAAATAATTAGAATATGTTTCATCAGTTTTGAGTATGTCAGTTGTCCTTTTTACTAAAATTAATGTTAATTTTAAATAAAACGAATCACTTGGAGTCATAAAGGTCACACCGTGTGTCAAATTGTGGTGAGTATGATTCTTACATTTCTCAAAGTATCAAAAAAATCCTAAATAACAATACTACCATGATTTCTGTTACCTTTCTTTATCTAAATACCAACACTTTATATTGACTCGATGTACTTAGCTGAAAACCTTTCTCATTATTTAAATCCATAAGATAAGAGGAAGCTCATATTCCCATTATATCATGAGAATTCACCACAATGGGAACTTGATACTCCTATACACTACTAGATTTCAACAATAATAAAGGTTTTTTCGGCAAAGAACATCGAATCAATATGTAGTGTTGGCAGTTCAAAAAATAAAGGCAATGGAAATCATGGTAACATTAGCAGTTAGGAACATTTTATCCCTTTTGTGGCTTGTTGTAGATAGTTGAAAGAACAATATGAATTCCCAAAATATTTGTGAAAAGAAAACAAAATAAGTATTAGATAAAAATTATACGGAAATTAACTTATAAATAGTACATAAAACGATGAAAAAATTAATTAGATAAGTAGTAGGAATTCACCATTTCATGATGGTTGTATGCATTCTTGACACACTTACTTGTTTCCATTATCTCAGTTGTAGGATCGAACAAAAGAATCCACCTATATAAGAAAAAAATTCTTAATTGAGTAATAATAAAAGGAAATAAATTAAACATAAATTTAAAAAAATATATTAATTCTATAGACAATGATTTTACTGTACAAACATCAATATTAACTCTATGAAAGGGAAGTGAATGGAACTTGAAGGAAAGTGATAAATGCCAACACTATAGGGGTGAAATTTTTTTTTGGGATAAAAATTATGTGGATGTTTTGGTGAAGAAAGGCATTAAAGATGTAAAAACCACCCCAAATCAAACAAAAGAATCCACCTTTAAAAGAAAACAATTCTTATGTGATTAATACTAAAAATACATAAATAAAACATAACTATATAACAATAAATTAATTATTTGGAAAATGATTTTTCTATGAAAACATAAAGATTACCTCTATGATTTAGTAGTGGAGGGAACTTGAAGGAAAGAGATAAATTCCAACACTATAGGGGTGAAAAGGTATTGAGGGGGAAGAAGTATGAGGATGTTTTGGTGCAGAAAGGCATGAAATATGGGTAGAATACCCCAACTCGAATAAAAAAATCCACCTGTATAAGAAAGAAATTCTTATGTGAGTAATACTAGAAGGAAATAAATTAAAAATAAATATGAAAAACATTAATTCTATAGATAATGATTATACTATGAAAACATCAATATTACCTATATGATTGAGTAATGTAGGTAACTTGAAGGAAAGTGATAAATTCCAACACTGTAGGGGTGAAAAGGTTTTGAGGGAGAATAATTTTGTGGATGTTTTAGTTCAATAAGGCATGAAAGATGGACAAACTACCCCAACTCAAACAAAGTAATTCACCTGTATAGGAAAACTATTTTTGTGTGAGAAATAATAAAAATAAATAAATTAAACATAAATATGAAACAATACATTAATTTTATGGAAAATTATTTTAATGTGAAAATATCAAGATTACCTCTATGATTGAGAAGTTGAGGGAACTTGAAGGAAGGTGATAAATACCAAAACTATAGGGGTGAAAATGTTTTGAGTGATAAGAAGTCTATGGATGTTTTAGTATAGAAATACATGAAAGACAGACATAAATCTTCAAAAATAAACAAAATATGTAAGGAATAATGAAAATTAAGTCAATGTTTAATTATATATTTTTTGGTAAAATCGAGACAGTATATCGTAACATTACCTTTACATATTCCTAAAGGGTTTCCTTCATTATTGTTTGTTATTATAAGGTATTGGTAACATCATCATGTGAAAAATACATTGTCTACGTGAGTTTTCAAACATTTAATTTATATTATGTTAATGAAGTAGTGAACATATAATATTATGAGAAAAAACATAATATATTAAAAAATAATTTTACCTTTAGTGAAAATGTAGTTAAAATTATACCAAATGGATGTCAAATATACGTTACTCAATTGATTTCTTAAGGGGGAGTATACATTGAGAAACTAGATGGGTTTATTATGGATGAAAATGGGAGAAAGGTGTGCTACTTAAAAAATTATTTGTATAAGATAAATAAATCTTTGAGGACCTGGTATTTAAGGTTGGATCAATACCTAATTTTTTTAGCCAGGTATATTTGATCACAACCTCTACATAAAAAAGAAGAATTATCAAAGGATTTTGGTACTTATATATGTCAAAGATAAATTTTTTGAGGATTGGATGAAGTATAATTCAATTTTTTATGGATAATATGAGGTAAGATATCGAGATGTCTATGCTTGTTGAGTTAAATATTTTCCTTGGTTTATAAGGGAATCAAGGAAATCATAACACATTAATTTTCTCAATCAAAATTTGAAAAAGAGGTTCCCAAGTTATTTGTAATGAAATATTCCAAACCAATGATAATACCGACTACTATATAGATGGACTTTTTTAAAAATTGACAATTGTAAAGTGGTTGATGTCACAGAATATAGGTATTGGGAGCCTATTATACCTCACAACAACATGACCCAACATTGGGTTTGATATATTTCAAGTCGCATAGTACAAAATCTATCCCAAATAGAGCCACGTGCTACCATGGAAGATGATACTTCAATATATCTAAAAAACTATGAATTTTGGGCTGGTATATTATAGGATAGTACATCTGGAGTTGTTGGGATATGCAAATGTGAGCTGATAAGGTTCAATGGATAACTGATGGAAAATATAGATATCAGAAAACATGGATTTTATCCACGCTTTGGTTTTGTTCGACCCTTGAATCGTTCGAGCCTTGGATTCAGGCCTTGAAATAGTTAGAGCCTTGATTCTAGCCTAGATTTGAGCTTGGATTTGACAACAAGGAGTGCCGACAACATGTGGCTTCCACGAAGAGCTTCAAATATCGTGAACTGGTTTGAGAGTGCTAAGGTTCTTAAAATAGACTCGGTCACTTTTATCAGTGCTTCCAAAAAACTACAAATAAAGATTCAGTTTATAGTGCTAAGTTAATAGGCGTAGAAAAAAGGAATCTTTATCAGTGCTAAAAAGTGATGATAAAGATTCTTTTTATCAGTGCTTATTACTTAAGCACTGATAAAGGATTTATAATAATAATTATAAATACTTTTTTAAATATAACTATATAATTATATATATATTTAATATATATATATAAATATAGTAAATATATTCTTTATTTAAATATATTTGTTATAATTGTATAATTATTTAAATATATAATAATTTATTTATAATTATATAAATACTTTTCAAAAAATAATATTTATGTCATTATATATATATATTTATATATATATTAGGTGCTTATGGAAAAAATTACACTAAACACACACATACACACCGCACACATATGTCGGAAAGGCAAGCCATAGCCCCCTAAGGGATAGCCCCCCATCAAGCCTAATTTATTCAGCACACGGTCCGAAGGCCCAATAGACATGAAACCCATTACATAGCCCAATGGTCCACTAACTTACCTGAGGGTCCAGTGCAACATCATGCCTGCATCATACTACCTGCATCACCTCTTGCCTACATCATGCGTCATGCCAGCGTCATGCGTCATGCGTCATACCTACATCACCGCCTACCTACGAAAATTCACTCCCTCCCAAATTTGAGTCTGGGTCTGATACATGGTTACGAGGAACCCTTACCACTCAGGTAAGCCCCCCAACTACATTATATCATTATATATATTTATATAATTATATATATATATACAATAAATATATATAAATATAATTATAGTAAATATATTCATTATTTAAACAAATTTATTATAATTTTATAATAATGAAAATATATATAATTAATTAGCTATAAATATATAAATACGTTTTTTTAAAATAATATTTATTTATTTATAATTATAAATGTATTAATATAGTAAATATAAATTTATAAATATATTTATTTATAAATATTTATTTAAAAATATATTTCTATCATTATTAATGAATATTTAATCTTTAGTGAATGCATATTAAAAATGAGTGAAATTGAATAATTAAAAATGAGTACACTTTAACAATATTGAAAAAAATGGATAAGTTTTATTAATTAGATATAAATTATTAAATAAATATTGATATATATTGAAATAAAGATGGATACATATTGAAAGTATTAAAACATAGTAAATATATATATATTAAATAAATAATATAAATTGATTAAATTTCCAAAAAAATAAAAAATAAAAAATAAAACATATTAAAAATGAATAAATAATAACTAACACTAATAATATTAAAAATAAATAAATAAAATTTACCAATTCAAAACATAATATATTAAATGTGTCTTTAATTGTACTCCCAAGAACCTAATATATATATATATATATATATATATTAAATTTATCATATTATAATGAAATTCTAAAATGAATACTAAAATTTGAATAAATTACATAAATATTATATGTGTTTCTGTATAAGATTTCAGTAATTGCTTAAATATTTGTGTGTGTGTGCATTGTATATAAAAATGAATTAATTACATATATTTATGCGAAATCAATATAACACACATTTGATCTATGTTAAATTGAAAAATCAAACGACATTCAATTATGTCCATTACTCAATTCAATTAGTTATTATTTATAATTCATATATTTTTTTAATTATAAACCATTATTTACTAAATATATTACTATTTAATGAAAACTCATAAATATTTTGTATTATATAAATCATATTTATATACATTCACATATATCAATACATTTAATATATACTATTTATTAACATTATCAATAATTATCTAATGGGTAAAATGTTTAATATTTTTATTGATTTACTTATTTTTAATTTTTAATTGTTTAATTTTAATTTTACATATATATATATATATTTAATATATACTATTTATTAGTATTTATAATTTATATATATTGTAATCAGTTTATTCATTTTTATCAATAATTATTTAATTAATAATTATTTTAATAAACTAATTTTTATTTATTTAATTATATCATTTTTTCAGACCTTTTTCAATGCTAAAAAAGCACTAATAAAGGATCCATTTATGGGAACTAAAAATAAAGTCTGAATAAAGTGACACTTTATCAGTGCTAAAAATAAAGCGCTGATAAAGGGAATAATTATCTGCACTTTTTACTAGCAATGATAAAGGCCAACATTGTTAAATTATTTTTTTGTAATAGTGTTCTACTAAACTTTAATGTGATAATTTCATAGAGTATCTATCACTTTGAGAAGATCATAATAGTTCCCCACAATGATGAGAACCATATTGCGCTATGATGATATTATTAAATGATATGTCCTATGTCCATTTGATGTCATCTAATGGGACAAAGATGATGCAACCTATCAAGTACGAGTGCTCATAAAAAGATGAGACTTTATCTCATGATGTTCTCAATTAGTAATCTTGAAGATGGGATATTATGAAAATAAACCCACTAGTAAGAATTCCACATATTACATTTCATTAGATATTCATATCTTCGAATGTGTGTAATGATCCTTAAACTTTATGATAACTATTAATGTATCATGAGACTTTCACTTTGATGTATTAGTGAAAACTGAGAAGACATTTTCTTCTATATAGGTAGGATATGATGGGCTTATCACAAGTGATGCATTATTAATAAATAATTCATGAAAAAGATTTGTCTCTTCCATCTTTACGCTACAAAGTAATTAGCTTTTTCCAACAGGGGTATATCTGTTGGTAAAAGTGTATTTTCTATTGGTAAAACATTTTACCAACAAAAAATGTCCTGTCACTAAATTGTCCGTAAAAACTATGTCGCTAAATGGTATTGCGACAGATAAAATAGTTCTGTTATAATTAAAATAATACCAACATATACTATATATATTGGTCAAGGTGTTTAGTAATAGATTTATATGACATATATATCTGTTGGTAATAATATTACGAACATATAATATTTCTTTATAAATTACACTTAAATAAAAATTATAATTTTTTTTCTGGTAAGATTTCATATTATATTTATTAATTTATCATTTATAATAGACCTATTCTGATTATCAAATCGAAGATGATTTTCACACATGTTCAAAATTAGAAAAAAAATTAACTATATTAATAATATAATTTAATACAAAATGAATTGATACATAGTTGAATTTATTGATTCCTAAAAAGACCATAAAAACACAAAAACCCAAGATCCATCTATCCAACACCGCCACCCCCTTGGCCACCCCCAAAATGAAAAAAGGGCATGTTGTCTCTTGGTTGCATTCCTCCTCCACCCATCATTGTATAAGAGTAGTTCCGCCAAAGATCTATCATCACCCACAAGTAGGACATTAGAATAACAAACCAAGTCAACTCCAGTAGTAGTGAGGAACCTCACATCTTTGTTATCTCACCCCCTTCAGCTCCATGATCTACACCACACACAACCAAAAAACCATACCCACAAATCAATGAAAAATATCTACATGAATTGAAAAAAATGAAAGTAAAAAAATATGACCTACATGGAATGATCATTTTTCAATCATCATCGCCCTTGACATCTCAACAAATCAAGTTATCTCTAATACCAGAGAGGAACCTCAAGTCGCTTCTATGACACAACCTTTAAATCCATTATCTACACCAAACACAACCAAGGAGCATTCCCAAAAATTAGTGCAAAATATCTAAATAAATTGAAACAAAAACATAAATAAATGAAATTATAAAAAAATTATTTACACAGAATAGGAAGTTTTCATTCATTGTCCCTGTTATCCAAAAAATAACTTCATTTCACCAAATGTCTCTCAATACTATAATAATCATTGGTGATAGAAAGAAATTCCATTTTTTTCATAAAAAACAGAAAACAGAAATGGGCATATCAATGATTGGGAAGAAAAACATATTCATTAAAGTTTTGCAACTTACCAAGATCCAGCTTCTTTTGACCGCTACTTGGCCACTTTTTCACAATGAGCATATGAGAAGAAGGGTCTGCGATCAAACCCTGCTGTTTCACATAGTTCACAACATCATAATTTCTCACTCATAGAAAGAGGGATGCATCTAGGATTCTAATTACTGAATAAGTAGATTTCCGTAGCTGAAATATTCTTTGGGTATAATGTTCTAAAAATGAAGTAATGAGACCTTGAGATTTTTAACTCCAAACAAACTCTTGAATGGCCTCATGCACTCCCGCGTAGTCCCGCATCAAAATCCTATGGAAAATATTCCATGAAGAAACCACTTGTTTCATAAATGTTAGCGACATAAATAAATTTCATTTGTTTCGTAAATAAATGGAAAACATAATAGGGCATATCGATGATCAAGAAAGAAAATATACTCAATCAAGTTCTTCAACATACCAGGATCCAGATTTTGTTGCCTGATACTTGGCTGCTTCTTCATAGTGAGCCTCTGAGAAGAAGGGTCTATGATCCAACGTTGCTGTTGCCTATAGTTCACAACACCATCCTTGCATATTCATTGGAAGAGGGATGTATCTGGGATTCTAATTACTGAATAACCAGATTGCAACAACTGAAATATTATCTGGGTATAAAGTTCTGAAAATGACATAGTTATGCCTTGAGATTATTGACTCCATACAAAATCTTGAATGCACTCGTGCATTCCTGTGTAGTCCCATTTCCAAATATTCTAGCCAATCTTCCATGCAACAACCAATTGTTTCATAAACATGAGTGATAGAAATAAATTTCATTTGTTTCATAATAAAATGGAAAAAACAATAGTGTATATCAATGCTCGGTAAGAAAAAAATACTCAGTAAAGTTTTTCAACTTACCAAGATCCAGATTCTGTTGTCTGCTACTTGGCCGCTTCTTCATGGTGAGCCTCTAAGAAGAGTGGTCTCTATTCCATACTTGTTGCTGCACATTGTTCAAAACATCATCCTTGCTTATTCCTAGGAAGAGGGCTGCATCTCGGATTCAAATTACTGAATAAGTAGATTACAACAACTGAAATATTCTCTGGGTATAAAGTTATGAAAAAAATGCAATGAGTCCTTGAGATTATTAACTCCAAAAAAACTCTTGAATGGCCTTGTGCACTCCCTCGTAGTCCCACATCTAAATAATCTGGACTGTCTTCCATGCAACAACCACTTTTGGATGGGTCTCTTTGATGACACAAGACATATTTCATTCATCCACCCACAACTCAAACTTCCAGAACCAAAAATCTCACCCAAATGAAATAGATAACATCTTCATCCTGAAACACAAGTGAAACTGCACACACTTCTAAAAGATGATAAATGTACTTGATCTAGGATGAAAACGAAGATAAGCACAAGAACCACCATCCAAAAAACTACAACATAGGACACCAGTTCCAAAAGCAATGTTAAACCAAAAAAATCAAAATGATGCCAATAATTTCAGATCATAACCCAATCAGGCAGCATGTTAATAAAATAGGACATTAGAGACATAATGATAACAGTTAATAGAGGAGTAAATATTTTAATAGATAACATTAAAGTCATAACATACTTCTACACATGATCTAATTTCAAATAAAGTTTCTTGTTATCAAAATAATGTATTAGTAGGAACATGTTGAGAATGTAATTAAAGAACAATAGTGTTCCATCATAAGAATCCTTCATAGATCGAGTATTCAAGATATCTGGAAATGGTTTTGTTCTTTTTGAAATAGAGGAATTGAAATATTCAACCATTGAAAAGGGGATTCACTGACTCAAACTAGTTTTTGTAGGTAAAGGTTTTGGGGGGCCTCTTGAAACAATACATCATATGAGAAAATATGATAATCCTGACATTTATTCCATATTTAATGCATAACTACCAAAAATTTCACAATTAATATGAAAATAAATTGTTATTAACAAAAATTTCTCATCAATTACTAAAATTTAGTTACTGTATATTGACAAAGAATCTAACTTTCAAATAACATATATAGACATTAATTTTAAATACTAAAACAAACTATGATTATTTAACAAGAAACACTATTAGTTTATGGACACATAAATACATCATTGTGATGTTCAAGATATAAATGAAATTCAACATAGATATCAACTATTATACACTGTCCAACTAATTAATATCTTAATAGAAGGAATGCATTGTAGAAACTCCTATAAGTATAAACTCTCAATAACAAATTCAATAGTACACTAAATGATTAATTTAAGAAATTTCATATCATAGGGAAATGGAACCATATATTAATAAAGAAAATGCACAACACTGTAGCATTCTACATACCAAACCAAAAAATGTATTGTAACCAGATTCAAAATATAAAAACATTAATCACAAAAGTAAGAATGAATCCCTTTATAATTAGATGATTTAGGATGCACTCGTGTGTTAAACATTCAATATACACTAATTAAAGGTGTAACATTTCAATTTTTATTGTATGTATTATGAAAACATAGAGAATAGAAACATTTAATTTCATTTAAAATGGAATTTTTACCTAGAATGAGACTTACAAAGGAGTTCGGTCAGTCTAGATTTCAATAAAGCACCATTCATCTTCATGGGACCCTTACTCCTATTCAATATAAAATACATTGTGAAATAAGTAGTTTTTATGTTTAAAAAGTTCTCTTTCATTGGGAACAATATATAAATATTAAAGATACTGTATAAAATCCGTTCATCCCTTTTATGATGACTAGAATTATGTTTTTATAGTGATGAAATTTAAAATAGAGGAATTCAATCAATAGTCAAACCTAAAATTGGGTAATCATGAAAGAAATTTCTCATTTTTTCACTTCCAATATGCTTCTCGCATCCTAATTCATTTATTTCTCAACCAGATTTTACTTTTTCACTTGCTTCATCAGATTAAGTGAACAATCTGATTGAGTATGAATTTCTATGCTAACAAATCCATGAGAGAATTATTCCCATCCAACGACAAAAAAGTTCATTTGAGAGAACCCAAAAATTAACCAGAAGGTGTACCTTTACTGCTTCTTATCTGATCAATCATGAATATTTCCAGGTATGGCATCCATATTTTCTTCTTCTCTGATCAATCTCACCTTTCTATGGGGATTCATGGAGGAACGCTTAGGAAAATAGGGATTTATTCTTGAGATTGAGGCATTGAGAGTGATGATAACGATGGAATGTAATGGATGTGGGGATGCTGAGATGCAGGGATTCAGGGAATCGCTGAGAGGAAGGGATTTGAGGAATCGTAAAGAGGTATGGATTGTGGTAGGGCTTCGGGGAAGCTGTTAAATAGGGAAGCCGCAAAGCGGTGAAGCAGGGAAGCCGTGAAGTGGGGAAGCGGGGAAGTGGGGAAATGAGGAGAATCACGGAACCACCGAGGTCGGGATTGAAATAAAATTTTATAAAAATTAATATTATTATTTTCACTTATATTTTGAATATTGTTTTATGAATTAACATGTTTTTATTTATTATGTTTGTTAAATACAAATATCATAATGATTTAAATTTTTTTATAAAAATCATTTAAATGTTTTCTAAATAAAAAACATTATAATATATAAGAATTATTAATGAGATGTTTTTAATAAAACCTCTAAAATTGAATATTGATTTTTGTCATAAAAATAATTATCTTTATAAAAAATTTGATTTCTATTAATTGATTATAATCATTGAAATATTTATTGTAACAAATTTTATTGATGATAATGGATTTGTTGGTAATAGTTATTATTAATAATAGATTTAATTGTTGGTAAAAAAATGTTGGTATTAATACGATAATGCAATAGATTCAATTGTTGGAAAACGATTTGTTGGTATTAAGTGATCAATACCAATAAATATATCTGTTTGTAAAAAAAAGTGTTGGTACTTAAAATCAATACAAATAAAACATCATATATGTTGGAATTGATCATTTTTACCAACATATATATTATCTGTCAATAAATTTCTGTTGGTATAAGTCATTTTTTTACTGTTATAGAAGATGATATCTTCTCCTTTTGGTTAGAATGAGACTTTTGTATTACATTCCAGGGATATGGTGTATTGATTAGTTTTTTTCAATACATCAAAGAAAAATACACCAAGCATATAGGCTGATGACATGAGAATAAAACCTACTTATTGAGATATTAAGATAAAGGGATTATAATACAAAGTGAGCATTCAAATGTGGTTTTCATTGTTGTGTTATTAAAATGTTCCTTTTGGGTTTCTTTACATGTTAATAAGCCATGATATTTGGATTTAGGTGAACCAGTTTAATGACACTAAGGAAGAATCCTAGAGGGCCACACACTTAGCGTTTTGATTGGTCTCAACTAAATTCTATTTGAATTTAATTATTAGAATAAATATTATTATCTAGACTGAAGAATAATATATATTCGAGATTAATTGATCATATATATTCATTCACTATTTTATATGAGTTGAATGTTAAAATAAATATTCATTCTCCAGACCATAAATATAATATTTATTTATTTATCAAATGATTAATATTTATTATTCTAGGTTTGGTAAATACTAATAACGATGTATGGCTCGAATAAGGCATCGGGTAACAGAAATGATATATCAAATTTCATTTAAATAAATATTAATTTATTTAATAATATTTATGTTATCCTTGAGTCATGTTTTCTTTAAATTAATAATAATAATATAATTATTAATATACATGAAGTTCAATATGAATCATGAGATTGGTTAAGGGCCTTTTTGAAATTACCAATGCTCTAGCCATAACTCTATATATACATGATTATATTATTTCTCAAAAGGTATGAGAATCATTTTGTTGTGCACAACATTTTCTCCTATCTAGATAATTCTCTCATCAAAGAACATATATAGGGTTTTCTCTCAAGATCAAGAAAATATCTTACACATTCCTCATCCTTTTGAAGAACAATAAAATAATAATAGATCATTTAATCTTGAAGATTTTTTTATAAAAAAAGGAGAGTGATAAAAGACAATCGGTACCAATGTGCTAGCACCTGAGGTACCATCGACAACACTTAATGATCAAAGGAGCATATATTGATTACTTCTAGAGGGATCCTTGACACAATTATGATACAACTAAATATAGATTTGATTAATCAACACCTATATTGAAGAAAAAACTCAAGATTGAGGTATTTTCTTATTATTTAATTAATTATAAATTTAATGATGAAGATACTCTCTCTAGTACCCAAATTATTTTAGTATTATTATTTAGATATAACCATGAGACATTTAATTATTATTCAAGTTCTTAATTTTCAATCACTAACTTCAATAAAAACCCATCATTGGTCATGGACCCAACTAGCTTCTACTACTCCTGGAACCTTTAAGCGGGATCATAGAAGCCATGTTAAAATTTATAATTATCTATTGATTATTAATAAATTTTCACATTTGATGCTAGATTTTCCATTTCAATTTTATTCATTATTTAATGCTAATGTAAATATTTAATCTTCATTGACCATTATATGACCAATAAATATTTAAAGAAATATGAAGAATAGATGAAGAACTCATCTAGTGGTGCTAAATATTCTTGCTTGACAAGACGAAACTGCACGATGTGTAGCCTGAATGTCGACTTTATGTATCCAAGTTCATTACACCAAGAAAAGACATACATTTATTCTTATGATTCATGTAATAAGTGGCATGAAGCGTCATTACATGCCACATGTTGACGGGGCCAGACCGGAACACGACCTTTATCTTGTGTACACATGGGTTAGTCCATGCATTTTTGTGGTGGAAACTACATAGTCAAATACATGTCATGTATTTATGAAATGACACATAGGACCAAAATATGTGAAGCATAAAGGTTACATGAAATGCAATTGTCCTGTACATGCTGTGTACCTCAAAAAATCTATGATGAAACACATGCCTCATCCTTAGGCTTGTATCACAAATAAACAGATAGTGATATATATGATGTGTAGCTGGATTGTACACTATGTGTATTCCATACATGTTTATGTAGAAATACAAATTAATTAATTAGATAATTAAACCTAATCTATATGTGTCTACATCTTATTTATTAATTGTACATGTTTGGTGATAGGTTTTTAAAAATGTTCAATGCTTAGTTAATTTTTATGTAATATTTGGAACTATACGCCATGTATAGTCCTTAAGCAACATGTAATCTATGTGCATTAAAATTGGTACACACCATGTAATACCGAACATATCCCTATGTCATTTATTGATAGTACACTTAGTGTAATTACATGATAGTCTGTGTAGGAAACTTTCCATGTGATTGAATAGTACATGACAAGGACCATTCTAGGAATTTTAGATAGGTACATGCCATGTTGTCTCCACATACATGTTGTGCACTTAAATAATTTTAAATAATTTTAATTAATTTTTTTTGAGATGACATTGGATATAAATCCCCAAGATAGGTTGGATGGACATAAGATAAATGAATGAATGAATGAATTAATAAGATAATTATTTAGGGAAATAAATATTTATAAAGAAATATTTAAATGAATTATGGGTTGTTGTTTTAAATGCATATTTGTTTCACATATGTGAATCATCATGAGTTTGACCAAAAAAATTATGTGTTGGATTTATTTTAATTTAATTTTATGGGTTTTATTATTATTAAATTAAAACGATGGTCTGCATTCCACACACCCCCCTTTATAATGTTAGACCTGAATGTTCATGGCTTCTTTTATGTAAACCCCTTAACCATTACAATGGCTATCCTAATATGTATGTGGGTAAAAATATGTAAAGGATGGAGATCTTAGGATAGAAGGAAGTTCAAGACCCCAACCGAGTTAAAATCGAATCAGAAGGTACAAAGGTTGATGGTGGAATATTGTAACTCAATCCAAGAATGAATCAAGGAGTTTAGTCCCCTAGGTTCATTGGTTGATTTATTATCTTCTGAATAAATCAAACTACAGAAATCTCATGATCATTTCCTTTTATTTTTTATTTTTTCTAGGTGCATGGTTAATTTTATGGATGCTTTATCACGATCATGTAAACTAATAAAAACATGAAAGATAGAATTAAAATAAACTAGATGATGTGTAATTTGATTTTATCAAAGGCATGGTTAATTAGTTATGTAAAATACAAATAATATTAATAAGACATATTAACACATAATAATAAAAATACTTTAAATAAATATTTTTTCAAAAAATCCATCCATTAATTTGTAAGAGTTGGTGTCCTAGAACCAACTGGTTTTACTTTTATTACATGGTTATTTAATGTATTATTACATATTGTTCATTGTTCTACATGATTATGATATGATAATGTCCTATAGTATTTGTTGCATTGATAAGGTCATGGTAGTTCCCTACTATGATGAGAACCTTGAAATGCTATAAAAATATTCTTAAATATAGTTATGCAATTGGATGAAATGCTATGATGGGACACATAACATGTAGGCTGTCAAGTGCAAGTACTCATAAGCAGATGAGACTTCCTCTCATGAAGTTTGCACTTGGTAATCTCTAAGATAAAAGATTATAAGAATAGACACACTAGTAAAAATTCCACACATTTTGGTGTCATTAGATATCTTTATCTGTGAGCGTGTGTAATGATCCTTAGACTTTAATATTATCATTAATACATGTCACGACATACACACTTTGATTTACTGATGAAAACCGTCACGCAGACAATTGGGGGGAAGTAGGGTACATTGTGTAAGTCACGAGTGACATGTTATTAATGGATAAGTCAATGAAGGATTTTTCCCTTACATTTACAGAAGTTGATATCTTGGCCCTTTTATTGAAATAGAACCGTTGTGAGAAATTCCATGGCCATGGTGTAACGGCGAGTTTATTTCAGGTAGTCAAAGAACGACGTATCAAGCATAAAAGATGATGACACAGTCATGAAACCTGCTTGATGAGATATTGCGACAAAGGGATTATATTACATAGTGATCATTCGTATGTGGATTTCATTTTTGTGACTTTACATTCTTTCTCTTGGGTGCCTTGACCCATTGCTAGACAGTACTCTTGGACTCTAGGCAAGCTCGCCTAATTCCAACGAGAAAGAATCCTAGAGGGTAACACACTAAGTGTTTTTGGTGGTCTTGGTTAAATTCTATTTGAATTTAATTAATGAAATAAACATTATTCTGAAGAAAATGGAATAATTTTATTCAAGTTAAAATGATCGCATAAATTAAATTAAATATATTTATTTATTTTATTGAACATTTAATAAATATTTATTTACTAGTTTGTAAATAAAATATTTATTTAAGAGAAAAAATTATATATTTAATTATTTAGGTGTTCAATAAGTGGATGTGGAGTTTGAGCGAACCAAGGTCAATATAGTAGTAAAATAATTATTTGTAAGATGATAAATAATTATTTAGCTAGTTGGAACAAATTAAAATAACACTGCTATTATTTTGTGACGTTTAATTTTATTTATAATTCTGTTTTGCGCAAGTTGGTGCACCATAAATAATGACGCAATATTATTATTAAATGCATGGGTTTTCTCTAAGTTCATGAATGTATTTAATTTTTGCTATGAAATTAAATATTGTAACTGAAATTCCATGTATATAAAGAGGAAAGTAGACCTATTGTTCCATACACCACACCACAAGCCTGGTGAATTGAGAATTTTTGAGCCAAACAATTTCTCTCTCGAATCCTCCTCTATCCCCTCTCAAGAATGAGAGACGTTATTCTTGGCCGAAGAACAGGCGATCAAGAACGACTGACACAGGACACTCAATTCACCGTGCTATCACCTGGAGAATGAGAGGTGTCGATCAGAGGCCATCAGAGCACGTGTGGATTAACGCTAGAGGGATTCTAGTTTGGATCCTTACAAGCACAATGAGATAATCCGAAAGGGTCATTCCGGATGATCAACATTATCAATGATGAAAAATACCAAATATCTAGGTATTATTTTTCTTTATGAAATTAATTAAATTAATTATAAACATGATGTGAAAGATCCTATCTAAAGGTTTCAGGCCTCTTTCTTCCTTATCTAAATCTTTGATTATATTTTTTGGTGACTGACATTCATCGCTGTATTGATCTTGAAATAATCATTGATCATGGTAAAAATCAAAGTTGGGTGTCGTCCCATCCATGCTTCCACTACACCCAGAACCTTTAAGTGGTATCAGAGCAGTTACATCATACTTTATAATTATTTAAATACTTCATTGATGACTTACACATTTAATAATTTAGTTGTTTCAATTCAAGTAAATCATTCTGGAAATCTAAATCTTGAGATCTATTCCTCCTCTTTCATTTCTTGTTCACCATACAGAAATGATCTTTTCTTTTAATTTTGATTGAAATAAAATAGTGGATCTCATCCAGAGGTGCCAAAGCTTCTTGTCCATACAACACCAGAACACACAGAGTGTATTTGGAAGTACATGCCGTGCAGTCAAGATTCAATGCATCAGATCAGTCTTCCAAACCAAACCATGTGTTGGAGTATTTATAAGTCTTAAATGAATCCGTGTGTTGACCAGAAAGATGTGACACACTATTTTTGGATTACACTCCATGTGATCCAATGGACACAGTGTGTAGTCCCTCCGGGTTAGGGTTGGACCGTGTACCCCGTACACGACTTTCCTGGATGAAGACCATGTAATGAGTAAATACACGGTGTGTGGACCACTATACACACCGTGTGCTTTGAAGATTTTCAAAGTATACTCACATGCCATTTCCCCAGGCATATACTTCAGATAGATGGTGAAAAAATAGTACATGCTGTGTAGTTGGAACTACACATCGTGTACTCATCCAAATTACGTAGATTTATTAAAATTTATTATTATATTATACAAACCCTTGATACGTGTACCATCGTGCGGGAGTAAATATGAGGTACAACACGTGATAGGTGTTATATATATATATATGTGTGTTTAATTTAACATATGAGTAATGTTCATTTCTACTCATTGGGTAGTTATGAATAGAAATTGGCCGGGTTGCCTCCAAGGTACAAGTTACATACTAAGATAATTTTAAATGAATTTATTTGTTTAAAATTATGATGGATGAGAATCTTAAGTAAATTCAGAAAAGGGTTTAAGATAAAAGGATTGATTAATTTAAGATGATAATTAATTGATTCGATCATGATTTATCTTAAACAATAATGATTAAAGAATTGATTTCTAGTTTTATTTATGCGTAAATATTGTTGCATGTATGGATGATCATGAGAAAGACCAAGACCTTTGTATGTGGATGGTTTCTTTTAATTTATTTATTTGAATTAAATTTTTTGGCCTGTGAGCCTTCTACTCATTAATATGTAGGGCCTGCGTGCCCATTTTTTCTTTAATGTAAAACAAATTTTTACCCCACACCTACATTTGAGATAAAAAGGGAATATGTAATGGATGGAACTCCCTAGATAGTGGAGGTGGTTCAAGCTAGATCCGAGACGAAACCAATCCCAGGAGATACAAAGGTGGATAGGTGGAAGCTGTAAACATGAACCCAAAAGGTTCAAGGTGTTTCTCCCCTAGATTAGGGTTAGTTTATCAACCTCTAGATAAACTAACCATTAGAAAAGCTCAGGATCATTCCATTTACACTATTTTATTTCTGTTAGTTGCATGGTTTATCATTATGGATGTGTTATCACGATCCCATAATTAATGAATTAAAACAAGCATGCAAGATGGAACTAAAATAAACTAGACTTATTCATAAATATTATCAAGACATGGTTAATCAATTAAGTAAGTTCCACTTAATATTAACAAGCGTGTGACAATGATAATAATAAATTCACATATAAGAGATAAAAATCCCTCAAATAAAATATTAAGTCAGAACAAGCCTTATGTTACTTGATTAAGGGAAAAACTCAATAAAACTATGTGTTTGACCAACCCTTGTTGGGAAAATTACTTTTATACAGGAAGCCCTTATGAAAGGTTTCAGGTTGACTTAACCATATTACATCAAGAGGAGTATCCCTTGCTAGACTTGGTGTAATATTGGAGGCAATAGTTGAGGAAATCCAAATTCATGATTTCAGGATTGGGGAGTCCACTCAACATATCAAGGAGTTGCAAGCCCACAGTTGGAAAAGAACTTCCTACCTAAATACCTTCTAATAGCTTGACCTACCCTTGTTGGGGTTATGCGAAGGGGAATATGGATCATTTCCACTAGAATGTCATGGAAACTAGATATTCAGAGTTCAATGGTGAGGGCTATTGGGACTTGATAAAATAGTGTGAGACTAAATAAAATTTATTATTTCTTATAAAATGTAATCAAGAAAGTACTAATGATATGATATTTTAATTATAGAATAAAAATGACAAACTCATCAACCACACTATCCCTATGATCAATTCTAGATAAAGACAACATCCTCACCAACTGTAACTTCTAGGAATGGTTTAGACACCTTCGGGTTATCCTAATGAATGGAAGTCTTACACGTTGGAGTCAGAATTACCTGATCCTCATACCAAAGAGGCTAGTGATGAGGATTTCTTGTTCTATGAGAAACATATGAACGACGTGGACGACATTCAATGTTTGATGCTATCATCAATGTCTAGTGAGATCATGATGTCTCATGAAAACATGGATTCTTATATCATGCTTGAGCACCACCATGGTACTTACCAGGAAAGAACAAGACAAGGAAGGTTTGAGATCTCTAAGGCACTCTTTCATAGTAAGCTATTAGAAGGTTCCCCAGCTGGTCCACATGTAGTCAATCTCATTGTCTACATTGAGCGCCTAGAGGTTCTAAAGTTTAAACTCCCCAAAAAACTGGGCACCGATCTCATTATCGCATCACTCTCTCAGAGCTTCTCTAAATTTGTTGTCAATTTCAATATGAATAACATTGAGAAGTCTCTATCTGATCTTCTTATCCACATTATACAAGTGGACAAAGATATAAAGCATGAAAAGCCTTCTGTCCTTATGGTGAATAAGAAGAAAGGGTAGGCGAAGAGCTTTAAGCCCAAAGCTTCTTCACGGCCTTCAAAGAAAAGGAAGATCAAAGGGGAGGCAAGGGAACCTGAGGTTGTTTGTTTCAAATATGGAAAGAAGGGCCAGTGGAAGAAGAATTGCACCCAGCCTAATAAGCAAGGGGAAGATTCAGGTACATTTTTTATCGAATGAAATCTATCTATTTCTATTAATTGGGTATTAGATACAACTTGTGGTGCTCACATATATATCCAAATATAGGAACCAAGTAGATTTAGGAAGATTGATCGAGGAGAGGTAGATCTACGAGCAGACAATAGAGCCAGACTTGCTACTGTAACTATTGGGGACTACCACCTCACGTTGTCAACTGGGATGATCTTGGTGTTAAAGGTTTGTTTTTATATGAATTATGTAACCAAAAACATAATTTCTGTATCCAGACTAGATATAGATGGATTTTTTTAATGTTTGTAAATGAATGTTGATTCTTTTAGAAAGATAGCATTTGTTTCGGTAGAGAAAACTTATATAAAGGTCTTTACGTGTTGGATTACACAAACTAGAGAATGGAAATTTATGACAAAGATACTTCACATGACTCTTACCACACTCAACTTTGGCATCACCAGCTAGGTTATGTAAATGAAAAACGGTTGACAAAGTTACATCAATATGGATATTTAGATTCTTTTGAACTAAAATCACTTGGCTTATGTCATGCTTGTTTACAAGGAAAAATGACCAAAGCCCCATTTGGTGGGAAAGGTAAAAGGGCTAAAGAACTTCTTGAATTGGTTCATACTGATTTGTGTAGGCCATTTACAGTTTAAGCAAGGGGAGGGTTCTCATACTTCATAACTTTTATTGATGATTTTAGTAGATATGGATATATCTACTTAATGAGGTATAAGTCAGATTCTTTTGATAAGTTCAAAGAATACAAGAATGAATTTTAGAACCATCTTGGTAAGAAGATTAAGAAACTCCACTCAGACTGAGGTGTAGAATATCTTAATCAAGACTTCACTGATTAATTATGGGAGTTTGGGATCCTATCCCAACTCACTCCTCCAAACACGCCCCAGTGGAATGGTGTGAGTGAAAGGAGGAACCACACCCTGTTGGACATGGTGAGATCAATTATGAGTCATGCGAGTCTTCCATTATCCTTTTGGGGATATGTGTTACAAATAGCAGCACACATACTAAACCAAGTACTAACTAAATAGATAAATGGTATTCTATACGAGTTCTATAGTGGAAGAAAATCCATGTTATTGAATTTACATTTTTGGGGTAGCAAATCATTTGTTAAGGCCTCTTCAGGTAACAAACTCACACCCCAAGGCACAAAGTGTACCTTTATAGGATACCCCAAGGAAACAAGGGGATATTAACTATACATACCCTTATAAAAAAAGGTTAGAGTGGAAAGACATGCCATATTACTTGAGATGGAGAACATATCCAAAATAGATAGTGGGAACGATATAGACCTCAATGAAGTTGAGGCTCAAGGTACAGAAGAATTGGTACATGAATAGATTCCACAAAGCCCCATGGAAGAAGAATCTGTTCCAGAGACACAAGTACTACGTAGGAGTACAAGAGAGGTTAGATAACTGGAATGTTATGGTTTTCTAGTTACTGAGGATGGTGACTCATTATTAGTTGATAATAATGATCCTCTAACCTACAAGGAAGCAGTAAGTGGAACAGACATTACTAGGTGGCAAGAATCCATGAATTCTAAAATGGATTCCATGTACCAAAACCAAGTCTAGATTTTGGTAGATCACCCAGTTGATGTAAAGAATGTTGGTCGAAAATGGGTATTCAAGAAGAAACTAGAAATTTAATGACAATTCATTACCTATAAGGCACAACTCGTTGCAAAAGGTTTTAAATAGTGTCAAGGAATTGACTACGATGAAACCTTCTCACCAGTTGCAATGCTGAAATCCATCAGAATTCTACTTTCCATTGTGGCTTACCATGACTATGAGATTTGTCAAATGGATGTCAAAACAACATTCCTTAATGAGAAACTTCAAGAATATGTATACATGACACAACCTGAAGGGTTTGTGACTCCAAAGGATGCCAATAAGGTATGCAAGTTGCAGAAATCCATTTATGGATTAAAGTAAGCATCCAAGTTATAGAACATTCATTTTCATCAATCCATAAAATAATTTGGTTTTATCAAGAATGAATGTGAGATTTGTGTCTAAAAATGGTTTAGTGGGAGTGCAATCATTTTCCTAATTGTATATGTTGATGACATATTACTTATTGGAAATGAGATACCAGTCTTACATTCTGTTAAGGCATGGTTGAATCAATGTTTCTCCATGAAAGAATTAGGAAATGCAGCATATATTCTTGGGATAAAGATACATCATGATTGATCCAAGAGATTACTGGGCCTAGGTCAAAGTACATACATTGATAAGGTACTGAAGAGATTCAGTATGGAACAATCCAAGAGGGGATTGTTACCAGCATCAGATGACATTCATCTTTCTAAGAAAATGTGTCCTCAGACACATGAGGAAGGATAGATAATGACAAGGTCTCCATACACATCAGTGATTGGGTTAGTCATGTATGCCATGCTATGTACCAGGATAGATGTCACCTACGTATTGAGTGTGGTAGGTAGATATCAACCTGACCTAGGTGACTTCCATTGAATGGAAGTCAAGACTATCTTAAAGTATTTGAGGTGTAGGAAGGATATGTTCCTGGTTTATGGAGGATATGAGGAACTAGTCATCAGAGGATATGGAGATGCTAGTTTCTAGACTAATCAAGATGACATGAAGTCACAAATAGGATATATCTTCACTTTGAATGGAGGTGCAGTGAGTAGGAAGAGCTCAAAATAGAGTGTGGTCGCAGATTCTATAGCAGAGTCTGAGTATATCACAGCTTCTAAGGTAGCTAAAGAAGTAGTTTGTATGAGAAGCTTCATCTAGGAGCTAGATGTGATACCTAGCAGTAAATATCCCATCACACTGTACTGTGATAATACTATAGTAGTGGCTCTTGCAATAGAGCCAAGGTCACATCAGCGGACAAAGCACATACTTTAGAATTATAATCTTTTGAAAGATTTTTCTTATAGAGGAGAAGTAGCACTGAGTAGTATTTCCATGGAAGAAAATGTGGCATACCCCTTGACTAAAGCCTTGAGTCAGCAAAAACATGATCATCATGTGAGGTCTAGTAGATTTAAAGTCGTAGGCAGTTGTCTCTAGTCCAAGTGGGAGTTTGTAAGAGTTGGTGTCCTAGAAACAACTGGTTTTACTTTAATTAACTGGATATTTAATGTATTATTACATATTGTTCATTGTTCTTCATGATTATGATGTAATAATGTCCTTTAATATTTGTTGCATTGATAAGTTCATGGAAGTTCTACACTATGATGAGAACCTTGAAATTCTATAACAATATTCTTAAATATAGTTCTGTAGTTGGATGACATGCTATGATGGGACACATAGAATGAAGACCGTCAGGTGTGAGTACTCGCAAGCATATGGGACTTCCTCTAATGAAGTTCACACTTGGTAATCTCCAAGATAAGAGATTATGAGAATAGACCCGCTAGTAGGAATTACGTATGTTTTGGTGTCATCAGATATTTCTATTTGCGAGCGTTTTTAATGATCCTTAGACTTTAATATTATCATTAATACATGTCACAACTTACACACATTGATTTAATGATGAAAATCGTCATGCAGACAGTTGGCAGGAAGTAGGGACCGTTGGGTACGTCACGAGTGGCTTGTTATTAATTGATATGTTGAGGAAGGATTTGTCCCTTCCATTTATGGAAGTTGATATCTCAACCCTTTGATGGAAATAGAACCATCGCACGAAATTCCATGGCCATGGTGTAATGACGGGTTTATTTCAAGTAATCAAAGAATGACGTATCAAGCATAAAAGTTGATGACACAGTCATAAAACCTGCTTGATGAGATATCACGACAGAGGGATTATATTACACAGTGAGCATTCATATGTGGATGTCATTGTTGGGACTTTACGTTCTTTCTCTTGGGTTCCTTGACCTGTTTCTAGACAATACTCTTGGACTTTAGGAAAGCCCACCTAATTCCGATGAGAAATAATCCTAGATGGTTACACACTAAGTGTTTTTGGTGGTCTCAGTTAAATTATATTTGAATTTAATTAATGAAATAAATGTTATTATCAAGACCATGGAATAATTTTAGTCAAGCTAAAATGACCGCATAAATTAAATAAAATATATTTATTTATTTTATTAAACATTTAATAAATATTTATTTACTAGTTTGTAAATAAAATATTTATTTTAGAGAATAAATTATTTATTTCTTTATTCAGGTGTTCAATAAATGTAAGTGGAGTTCGAGCGGACCAAGGTCGGTCCGGTAGTAAAATAATTATTTTCAAGACGGTATATAATTATTTAACTAGTTGGCACAGATTAAAATAATGCTGCTATTATTTTGTGATGCAGAATTTTATTTATAATTCCACTTTGTGCAAGTTGGAACACCATAAATAATGACGTGATATTATTTTTAAATGCATGAGTTTTCTCTAAGTTCATGAATATATTTAATTGTTGCTATGCAATTAAATATTGTAACTGAAATTCCATGTATATAAATAGGCAAGTACGCCTATTGTGCCATAAATCACACCACACACCTGGTGAATTGAGAATTATTGACCCAAACAATTTCTCTCTCGAATTCTCCTCTCTCCCCTCTCAATAATGAGAGACGTTCTTCAAGGACGAAGAAAAGGCGATCAAGAATGACCGAATAAGACACTCGATTTTCCGCGCTAGCACCCAGAGAACGAGCGATGTCTATCAGAGGAAATCAGAGTATGTGTGTATCACCACTAGATAGATTCTATTTTGGATCCTTACAATTGCAATGAGATAATCCGGGAGGGTCATTCTAGAGGATCAACATCATCAATGAAGAAAAATACCAAAGATCCAAGTATCATTTTAATTTATTAAATTAATTAAATTAATTATAAACATGATGTGCAAGATCCTCTCTAAAGGTTTCAGGCCTCTTTCTTCTTTATCTAAATCTTTGATTATATTCTATGGAGAATGGAGTTTATCATCATGTTGATCCTGAAATAATCATTGATCATGGTAAAAATTAAATGTGGGTGCCTTCCGAACCATGCTTCCACTATGCCCGGAACCTTCATAATTAAGTTATGAATGGGACCTTAATTAAAAATATGTATATGGATAAAGTCAGTGTGCTTCTCAATTATCAGGGAGTAATAACTAATGTTATGTTAACTTAACTGAGTTATTAACAATGGTGGAACACCAAACTGGGACTTGGTATAAATTATAGGCATGTGTTACGGAAAATTAAATCAGGATTTCCGAATTGGGAGGTCCACTTAGTCGATCAAGGAGGTACAACTTAATATCTAGAAAGATCACTAATCTAAATACCTTCCGATAACTTATCTAGAAAATTATAGGTTATAATAAGTGAAATATATATCCTTGAAAATGTCAATGATAGAGGACATTAAGACACCAATGGTGAGGGCTATTGGGACTTGATAAAATAGTGGGAGACTAATAATAAAATTAAATTATTTCAGACCACATATTTTGGTAATATAGATAAATTACTTATTTTTTTGTTTTATAATATTGTTGTTAACTTGATATTTTAGTGACCATGTTATCCATGTGATCCATATAGGATAAAGAAAATATCCTTATTGTAAGTAACTTGTAATAATCGTACTAGTGCTTGCGCATTGTATTATGTTACAAATAAAATATTTACATGCTAGAAACCCTAGTTTTTGATCTTCCTACTAAGGAGGCCAATGATGAAAGGATCACTATCTATGAAAAAACTAGTTGATATACTAGATGCACACCATTTGATACTTTCATCCATGTCTGAAAAATTAATGAACACTCATGAGAGCATGAGTTCTTATATAATTATCATGAATATCAATTATTTTTTATGAGAGAGCAAGAAATTAGTGGTTTGAGATCCCAAAATCACTCTTCATGTGAAGTCATAGAGTGGATGAAATGACTGAGCCTCACATAGTCAAAATTATTGGCTACATTGAGTTTTTAGATAATCTAGGGTTTAAACTACTTGATGAATTTCACACCGATCTCATCCTTTCCCAACTTCCTCAGAGATTCTTATGATTTTTCATAAATTTCAATATGGACAATATTGAGAAGTCTTACCCAAATCACTCCAATCTAATTTATCAAGTTGATTAGTACATGAATTATTAAAATCATTCTATTCTTATGATGAATATGAAGAAGAAAAAAGTGGAAATCCCCAATACTCACACTAAGTCTTAGGATACTTTGAAACACACTTATAAGAGAAAAAATATCAAAAGGAATGAAAGAGAACAAGATGTTTTCTATTTCACATGTGAATAGATTTGTCGCTAAAAAAAGAACTGCATCTCCATAAATAATCAAGGGGAATCATTATGTGCATTCATTATCAAGTGAAATATATCTTTTTTTATAAATTGGGCATTATATACAACTTTCATTAATGAAATTTGTATCCAATTACATGAATCAAGTATAATAAGAGGACTTGAATGATGTGAGGTGGATTTACAAGATACTAATGAAGCTAATACCATAACAATAGGTATTAAAGATAACTACCTCACATTGATGACTAGATTGATTTTGGCTTTGAATAATTGTTATTATGTTCCAATGGTCAAAAAAATCATTATTTCTATGTCTAGCATAGATGGAATTATTTTCAAATTTTGGAGTAATCATTGATACTTTTATGAATATAGCATATTTTAGGGTATGTAGACCAAAATAATGGCCTTTTTTATGTTGTATTATGCAAAAAAATTAAACAATATCGATAAAAGATATAGTTTTAATGACTCATATAACACCCAAATTTGGTATCACCACTTCATGTAAACCAAAATTGTTTTAAAAAACTATAATAATATTGATATTTTTATTATTTTAAACTAAAATCACTTGGTATATGTTATTTTTGTTTGTAAGTAAAAATGAAAAAATCCCCATTTAGTGGAATAGGTAAAACGGCCACAGAGCTTCTTGAGTTAGTACATACAGATGTGTGTGGACCATTTCTAGTTGAAGAAAGGGGTGGATACTCATAATTCATAACTTTTACTAATGAATTTAGCAGACATGGATATATTTACCCAATGAGGTATAAGTCAAATTTCTTTGATAAATTTAAGGAATATAATAATGACATTGAGAATCCAACTTTTAAGGATATAAATAAACTTAGCTCAGACTATGGCAGAGAATATATTAACCATTTGTTCATCGATTATCTTTGTGAGTTTGGGATATTATTCGAACTCAATCCTCCTTATAAACCATGATGGAATGGTTTAAGTAAAAGGAGGAACTATAAATTTCTAGAAATGGTGTGATCAATAATGATTCATGAAAGTCTTTAATTATCCTTTTGGGGATTGACAATATAGAAGAAAGTATACACACTAAACTAAGAAACAACTAAAGTGGTAAGTAGTGTTACATTCACATTATAGAGTTTATTGAAACATTTATTATTAAATTTTAATGCTAGGGGATGCGAATCATTTGTTAAGGAATATTCAAGTAAAAAAACTATACCCTAGGGAACAAAGTGTATCTTTATAGGATAACCCATGGAAACTATAGGATATTACCTATATGAACACTTAAAAAATAAAGTAATAATGTAATGACAAGACATTTTTCTTGAAATTAATCACATCACTAAAATATATAGTGGTAGAGAGATAGAATTTTTTGAATTCATGTCTCAATATATAAAATTTTTGGAAGATAAAAAAAATTACAAGAATCACCATAAAAGAGGATTTTATAGAGACACAAGTATTGTGTAGAAGTAAAAGAGATGTTATAGAACATGGAACACATGGATTTCTAGGAATTAAATAGAGTGAATCGTTATTAGATGATAATAATGACCCTCCAACCTATAATGAAGCATTAAGTGGAATAAAAGCTTCTAAATGGAATGAATCCATGAATTATAAAATAGATTCCTTATACCAAAACCATATTTGAATTTTTATAGATCTACTAGTTAATGTAATGCATGTTGTTTTAAAAAAGGCATTGAAGTAGAAACTAGATATGGATGGATAAGTCGAAACCTATAATATATGACTGGTTACAAAAGGGTTCAAATAGTGTCAAAGAATATACTACAATGAAAACTTTTGACCACTTACTATGCTGAAATCCTTCAGAATTATACTTTCCATAGATACTTACCAGGACTATTATAATTGGAAGATAGATTTGAAAATAGTATTACTTAATGGTAAAATTCAATAAAATGTTTATATGACACAACTATAAAAATTTGTGACACTATACAATTATAATAAGGAATGCAAGTTAGAAAGATACATTTATGGATTGAAGCAAGCATCTTGGTCTTGGAACATTCAATTTCATGAATCTATAACAAAATTTGGTTTTATGAAGAGAGAATATGATCCTTGTTTCTATAAGTGGTTTATATAGAGTGAAATAATTTTATAGATGGTATATGTTGATGAAATATTAATAATTGGAAAGTCAAAATAGTTTTATAATCTTTTAAGACCTGGTTAAACACATGCTTAACACAGAATTAGGTAAAGAAGCATATATTCATGGGATCAATATCCATCATTATAGATCTAAGATATTTCTTGGACTATGTGAACTTACATATATTAGTAGAAAAATGTGTTTTCCTATCGTTTTTTTAATGTTGGTTTATAAAAAACATTGTTAATGAAGACATTATAAGTGAGACTTTTGTTGTCAGTTTTTATAAACTAACATTGTAATATTTATTTTGGAGGATTTTGAAATTTTTTATTTTAATAAGTGACATCAAAAGAAAAATTTTGAACTTTTTTTGTCTATTTTTTAGAAAACCGAAGTTGAAAGTCTCATTCCAAGAGGCTTTTAGCATCAGTTATTTTAATAACAGATGTCTAAAGGAAAATATTCAGATTTTGATATTTTTTTTGAAAAAATGACATTGAAATTACCATTCTACATAAGTTATTAAAATAACTAACATGTAAAGTGAATGATTTTTTTAACCATTGATAGATACTACTCGCTTAAAATAAAACAAGAGAAACATGAACTGAAAATTACAGGCACTGAAAAATAAAAAAAATAAAAATAAATATGTGACCTAATTTCAAATATTTTGGATGTTTAATTAAAACCAATATGTTGTTTGTCATTATTTCTCTTCTTTTTAGGAAAGAACTCTTGTGGTAAAAAAAATAGTGACCTATAAGAAAATTCTCACTTTGGTTGGTAAAGTTCATTGGGGAGTTTTATCTTCGCAACTCAATTAAAAGAAGTCTTCATCATCATAAGAAAAATTATCAAGAATTTTAGCAATGAAGGAACATAATAATAAATAAATTAAATGATGAAAAAAACACCATGGTAAAATCATTGATTAAATAAGAGTTGAAAATTTGATTGGATCAAAGATGTAGAAAATGTTAAATGAAAGGGAATTAGTATTTATATATTTTAAACAAAAATATGTGTGGTGGTGATATATTAAAATTTATTCATGATTTTAGAAATTGAAGCATGTGTTGTGAGGAAATTGAATTACCGGTCCTTCATGTTTTAAATTTTACTTTAACATCGGGTAAATATATAACCGATGTTAAAACCCTTCTCATATCAAGGGTTTAATATTAGTTATATATATAACTGATGTTAATACCAAATGTGAAAGTGATTTTTATGTGGTTTGTTTATAGAACCAACATAAAAATAATTTTAACATCCATTATTAAATAAATTATGTTAAAACCTTGACGTTAAAAGATATTTTTCTTATAGTGATACATTGATAAGATACTGAAGATATTTAATATGGAAAAATCCATGAGGGGATTATTGAATATGTCACATGGCATTCATCTCTATATGAATATGAATTCTTAGACACATGGAGAGAGATAAAGAATGAAAAAGATCCCATAAACATCTATTATTGGGCCAGTCATGTATGTTATGCTATCTTCTAGGATAAGATATTATCCATGACTTCATCACAATGGGCAGACATCAAGATGGATTAGAGGACCACCATTGGATTAAAGTTAAAATCATCCTTAAGTATTTGAGGCATAGTAAGGATACATTCATAGTTTATAGAGGAGATGATGAAATAGTTATTAAGGTATATACATATAATACTTTCAAAATAGATGTAGAAGATTGGAAATTAAAATATGGATATATCTTTACTCTTAATGGATTTTTTTGATCTGGAAGAGCTCAAAGTAAGCTATGGTCTTCGATTCTATAGAAGAGTCTGAGTATACCATGACTTCATATTTAGTTAAGGATATGATTCAGATATGCACCTTTTTCAAAGAGCTTGATGTGGTGTATAAAATTAGAGATCCTATCACACTGTATTATTATAATACTATAGAAATTTATCTTACCAATTATCAAAGGTTACATCAGAAAATAAGTAAAATAGTCTAAAAATATCATCACTTGATGGATTTTTATTATAGAGGTTATGCCATAGTAAACAGAGTTTCCGTAGAATACAATGTGGTAGGCCCATTCACTAAAGCCTTATCCCAGCAGAATCATGAACATCATGTGAGATCTAGTAAGCTAAAACTCATTAGCAGACCACTCTATTCTAAATGGTAGTTATTAAGAGTTAGTTTTCCATAACCAACTTCTTTATAATTTAGATTTACTTTATATTCATAGACTTAAATATCAATAAATAACTTATGAAATATTGATTTTTCTTCTATGTAACTTTATTGTGATAATTTACTATAGTATTCATCATATTAAAAAGGTCATAGTAGTTCCTTGATATATGAGAACCATGATTTTCTATGATGATTTAATTTAACTATATTTAATATGACTATTTGATGCCATCTTATGGGAAACATATGATATAGAATGAATGGTTCAAGTTCACATAGGTAAAGGAGATTTCATATCATGAAGTTATCACTTAATAATATTCAAGACGAGAGATTATGAGGACTTACCCACTAGTAGGAATACACAATGTAATATTTCATTATATATTCTTATATGAGAATATGTGTAATGATTCTTAGACTTTAAGATAATTATTAATGTATAGCATGAGTCTTTTACTTTTATGTATTGATACAAATCATTGAGACATATTATCAAGGTTAGGTAGGATACATTGGGTGCATTATGAGTGAATTTACATTAATGAATAATTCACGAAAGGATTTTCCACTTCCATTTTTATAGAATATGATCTCTCATCCATTTGATTAAAATGAAAATTTCATATTAAACACCATGGAATTGGTGTATTGATAAGTTAAATTTTGCAATTGAATGAAATATACATCAATCATAGTGGTTGATGGCATGAGTATGAAACCTACTTAATGGGATATTACGAAAAAGGGAATATATTACACAATATAAATTCTTTTATGGTTTCCATCATTGTGAAACTGACTTATTACCTTTTCATTCCTTTACATATTGGTTGATGATGATATTTAACATTAGGTAAACCCACTTAATGCCTTTTATAATGAATCCTAGAGGGTCATACACTTAGTGTTTCCATTTATCTCAATTAAATTCTATTCGAATTTAACTATAAGAATAAATTTTATTCTTAGGGATGTAGAATTATATTTATTATGGTTTTTTTGAAAAGGTGATTCCTTGGACTAGAAAGACCAAAGAATAAATATTATTAAAATAAAAATTAAAAAATTTAAAAATTTGGGTTCATTTTAAAATCTTTGGCCAAGATCTTTTGATGGAACAATCTCTGGATTGAAAGTGACTCGACAACCATCATTCAAGTGATCTGGAATGGAGTAATTCATCTTGCTTGGATGATTACTACGTGTTGAATGGAATCCAACCATTCACATGGTACCAAATATAATATGATAAATTTCATTTAAATAAACATTAATTTATTTACTTATATTTATATTATTCATGAGACATGCACGTACTAAATAAATAATAACATTATTATTAGTATTTGATGTGGGATTTGGTAAGGACTAAGAGATTAGCTAAGAAGATTTGTTCAAATAAAAATAATTTAAACATAACTCTCTATATACCTGATTATATCATTTCTCAAAAGGTGTGAGAATAATTTTGTTGTGAATAACATTTTATTTTCTCTATAGAATTCTCTCCTTGATGAACGTTTTTAGGGTTTTATCTCAATCTCAAGAGAATATCCTCCACTTTTCTTCCACTTCTCATGAATGATAGATTTAGAATAAATCATTTAATCTTGAAGGATTAATTTCTTATCAAAGGAGAGTAATGAAAGATAATCATTAAAAATGTGCTAGAACTCATAGTACAATCAGTGAAATTTCAATATCAAAGAAGCATGTTGTTATACTCTCCACTCTATTGGATGGTTTTAATGATCATAAACACAAAACGTGTTTCTAAGATTCATTTTATTTTTTTTCAATATTAGTGTTTGATTATCATCTTAGGAAGTTGGCCGACCATCCCATGGGAACAAGAGGAACTTGG
Organism: Viscum album; assembly: GCA_963277665.1. Taxonomy (NCBI): domain Eukaryota; kingdom Viridiplantae; phylum Streptophyta; class Magnoliopsida; order Santalales; family Viscaceae; genus Viscum; species Viscum album. The sequence continues at coordinate 2,104,194,413 of OY728123.1, forward strand.
ATGATCACTTTGGAGGCCCTATAAAGATAGAAGCACCAACTAACTGGTGAGAAGACATTAAACAATTAATAGAGATAAACAAAAAAACCTACTCCTTTCCAGACCCCCTATCCAATTGGTGAGGATAGAAGTTTCCACTGATGAATTCCCTAGCCACTGTCCCACCCGTAGAGTCCCACTAGCTTCCCAGTAGAACTTGGATAGCCTAGATGAGGGTGAGGAAGCTCATCGTACAAACAGTGGTGACTCCCAGCCAACTAGTGGAACTTTTCTAGAAATTTAACATAGTCATTAAGGCTTGTCCACTCTAGCCTCTCTCACATATCAATAGTTACTATTTAATCTAATGTACCCCAAGAGCATCAAAGGACCTATAAACACCATAAATTCACCTATATGAAGTCTTGGAGACAATAAGTGAATACTAGAAACCATATTGAAGCTATTAAACCCACATTTGAGCTCCCTTGTGGTAGATTGTTTGATCCTATTGCTCTCTTTATCTCCCTCTTGTCTCTCTTTATCATTGTTTTAATTATTTATCAAACTGAGAGAATTGAGTGTGATTTTTATAGGGTTTGTGTTTAACAAAACATCCTCTCATTTATTCTTCTACTTGGGTTCTCACTAAAATTAATGATAGGGAGTGTAGGTTTCTTTCTACTGCCACTAAAAAACAAGTGTTTTGTATTTCTTTCTTTCTCCATTGAAAAATCAGTCCATTCATTCTTATCTAGTATCTTGAATACTGTTAAATCCCAAGGATTAATCTAAAATATCTCAATGATCTTGAGGGAAGGATAAGTATGGACCCATATTTGGTTTTATCCAAACTCATTTATCAAAGAGTAATGCCTTGAATTTTATTTTATATTTCTACTATACTTACTTATTTTATTTTATTTTATCTCATAATTTCATAATTATATTTTGTTATTTAGTTTTATTTTTTAAAAAGAGATTCAGCCCTTCTTTCTATCATACTTTGGCCAAAAATTGGTATTATAGGAGTACTTGGTTTTAAGGCCTTAACCAATTTCAATGAATGATCATAATGTATGGATACTACCTTTAACACATAAGATGCTCTTAAAGGACACTCTATTGGTCGAAACCCTTTGTTTTAGGGAAAGTACTATAGTTATTAGAAAACTTGCATGTCTAATTTTCTTATAATCATAGGTTCTCCCATTTGGAAAAATAGTTATATATTATTACACACCCACAAAGGAATCAAAGGAAAAATGGATACCTGATGATATTTCCACTTTTGATCTTGATGAAAAATCCAAAAATTATCTCTGTTGTGTACTAGAGAAAAATGAATTTAATAGAATTTCAACTTGTAAAATTGCTCATGAATTTTTGGTAATTTTTTAAAGTCACACCCGAGAGAACTAAAACTATTAAAGATACTAGAAATGATATGTATAAGGATTATTTTAAAAGTTTTATTATATATACTAATGATTCTAAAATTAATTTTTTTACTTGTTTTATAGAGATATAAAATGGTATAAATCAAATTGTGATGATCATTATATTAAAATGCTCGTGAAGAAAATAACTTGAGGTTTTTTATGTTCTTGGATATCCAAGGTAATGATGATCCAAGCAGAAAAAATCATCAAAACCATGATGGTTTAAGAACTCATAGGATCACTATGACCTATGGGATTAATATGAAGAGACAAGAAAAAAGGGGAATATGGAATTAATGAAGAATAAGTCCATTTACCTTAAGTAAATTAATGATGGTTCATTTGGAAGTGATGAAAATAGTTCCCCCTTCTAAAAAGATATGATCAAAATATATAAAAAAGAAAAAAGCTTTCCATCATACCAAGAAGGATAAGGGAAAGTAATATAGCACCCTGACCCAATTTTCAACTTGATGAGTGCTCTAGGCCAGTTGACCACTAGGAATTAGGTGTGACTCCTCGTACACCAAAGGCTTACAATTAGTAGTGAAGGCCTATAAAGTGATAGTGGGGATAATATACCCCCTAGTGGTTATAGTAATAATGGTCCATACCTAAATATAGAAGTGTAAGGACCATAAAAACAAAATAAACCAAATAAAATTAGCTAAATAATAATAAATATGTAGAAAATATAAAAAATCCCAAAGATGTACCATTTGTAGATAAAACATGCCACAGTCGGTCATATAAAATAGTAGAAAATAGGGTCACCCATGGATGACCATCAATATGTAAATATATAAAGAATACTCAAAAATCCAAAGGAAACTCCATCCAAATGCAATAACCACCATGGTCTAATTCCATCCATCCCATGATAAGGAGTATAATATGATCACTAAGGTCCAAATCTGAAGCCTGATCCCATACATGGTCTCAAGGACATAAAGTCTACACAAATCTTGAGGAGACTGTGTAGGGTATGAGAATAATCTCAATATTCCACCACCAATGTGTGCCTGTCTTGCATCCATAATTATATAGGTGCATTGTAACGACCAAAACTTTTCAAATGATAATTGTTCCCTGAAAATGTTTTTTATATTATTTTTTACTCAACAAAACTGTATCACTTTAATAATGAAGTGAGTATAATTAAAATGCGACCTTTGGGTTTCTACCATCATATGATTGTTAGTAAATTATGACCATAGGTCAATATGACCATTGTAAATAATAGTCTTAATAATAATTTTAACATTATAGTTGGTATTATAAATAAAAATTATAATAGTTAATTAATACAGAAAGAAGAGTAAATGGCCTCATATAGCAGAGTCATACTATACAAAGACCATTTTTTAGAACATGGGAGGGTGGTAGAATCTTTGGGCATCACTCTTGACCAAGACCAAATTGAGCTTCAATATGTTAAGCTTGAGCAAAATCGCCTACGAAAGAAGTTCAAGTTAGTGACGATTACCACTCAAGCGATATTATCTGAGTCAACCCAAGAGTCTATCACTATCACACACCTTAAAATTAGGTTATATGTAGGTGTTATAAGGGGTTATGTTTCAATTAATTAGTCACATAAATTTTAATCTCTTTTTTTTAATTAATTTTTTATTTCATCATTTTCGTTCTAAGAATAGTTTTTCTTAAAAATTGAAATGGAATTTGATAAATAATTTTTTCAAGTAAAAAATGTACTTTAATGTGATATATAAATTACTATATTAAACTAATATTTTATTAATAATTTTAATTATAATTAAATATTATTATCAAAACACTTTAATTTAATTACAAATGAAAAAATAATTTTATTTTTTTCAAGTGTCGAAAATTTTACTATGCATTTTCTATATACTATTATTTTTATAAATAAGTATTTTTGTAGTTAAATATTAAATTTATCATATTTATATAATTATTATGATAATATTAATGACATTTGATAAATCAGAACATTGATATTAGGTTACGGTGAATTTATGAGAATTTTATAAAATATGTTAGTTTTTCATGAATAGTAAAAACACAGTTTGAGTTTTTTGGTATATTTAATGACATAATTAATGATTTAATGAATAATATAAAATTATGGTATACTATTTTTGATTAAAATATGATAATATGTGTCCCAAGTGTCCAATACCATGGGAAATACCATGGTTTTACAAATACCACTACTGAGGTGTCCATGGAAATTAATAAAAAAATCCCTCACTTTTGCTATAAATACCCATCCATTTATTTGTTTCCTTTCATTAAAAATTCATCCTACCCAAATATATGATAGTTTTTCCTACCAAGGAGTCCTCCCAAGGTGTCCTAAATGCCCCAAGGTCCCAATATTTGAGTTTTAAGAGTTACTCTTCAAGGTAAGGGAAATCTCAACTTGTCTTTTCCATTAAAGTTCTTTTTTTTTGTGGTAAGTCTTTCAAATTTATATAATATGTTCTTATTTCCATTTTATTTTATCCCTATACTGTAGTAATATTATTTTATTAATAGTATCCCTATATACCTTCTCTTTTTCACGATTTTTAAAAACATGTTTCATACACGTTATGCTGTAAACTTTTCTTCCAAAACTTTCTCCCTTTTTCTCAAGAAATTATTTTATTTTCTTTTGTGAATACCAAAATATCTTCCTTATCCCAGGGTATTAAAATCTATGTTAAAATTATATATTTAATTATGGGATTTATATACAACAAACCCACTTTCCTTTTCCATGGGTTTAAAATGAAAAAGGACATTGTTTTTAAGAACTTTCTAAAACACAATGATTTTGATATAAAACCCATTTATTTTATTGTCCATGGGTTATTTATGAAATTTTTTGTTATAATATATATGGATACCATTAATTAATACATATTAATATTGTTCCCTAATATCACTTTAATGCATTGGGTAAATAATTTAATCTTTAGAGATAACAAATTTTACGATACCTTGGTGAATAACCTTGGTAATTATTATGACATATCAGTGATAAAACTTGGTGATATTCTTATGAATGAATTAATTAAATGTTTTATCAAAATTTACATGTTATTAATAATAATATTTTTATTATGATATGCCTATATTTTTATTACTTATGGATTTATGTATTTCCTCAAGTTCTTATTGATATTCCTCAAGAACACAAGAAAACTTTTTTCCTTTGTTTTCCCTTACTAGGCCTTATACTCACCATTTCGTTTGATGTATCTCTCCAGGTTATGAGATGAAATAATTTTACTTATGATTAAACTTTAATAAGAATTTAAAATGTAATAGAAGACTATTTTAATTTTTCATGTGTTATGTACCTTTTTCCAAGATACTACACTTTGAAAGATCCACTGTTTGTAAAATGTAATGAAAAGTTTTATAATAAAAGTTAGGATTCCATAGTTGGTATTGAATGATGGTTTAGTTATTTATGGAAATTATGATTTGAAGTATTTAGAAATAAACCTTGATAAAAGTTTAAATATAGGAAAAATTCCTGATATTTTGGTGAAATATTAGGTAAGTGGTTTCCGAGAAAAGAAATCCATATCTATATACAAACAAGTGGTTGTGGATCTAGAATAGATTTACCTAGGGGTAAAATCCAAAAACACCACTTTGGGAAAGAATTTAATGGGAATTGGTTCATGATAATGGGCCTTGCATCACTCTTAGTTTGACACTCCCCGAGGATATTTTTGGTTAATCACAAGCTTTTTATGAACCATTTTGAAGGATTTATTGAAAATTTAATTATTTTTAAAGAATAAAATATTTAAAAATAATGTTTTAAGACATGAAATCCCTTTATAATTATAATATAAATAATGATACAAATTAATCATTAGGATTTTATTTTTTTATAAAAAAGAGGGAAATAGGAGAAACCACGTAAATGGTGAACGTAACGGACCAGGCACTGATGACCTTTCGATGGAAGATAGAATGGAAACCTTCATGAGAATGATGATTCAACCGACTCGAGTTCTGGGAAATAACTTGAATCAAGATGAGAGACCAAATTCACCTTAAAGGGAAGAAATTTTTATTGATTCCTTTATGCATTAATGAAAAACTTTTTTAGTGGATCTACCGACCCATTGATTGATGAACACTGGATAAACTAAATAGAAAATAAATTTTCTATACTCCATTATTTAGAACAAGAAAAAATCACCCTGGATGTGTACTGCTTAGAGGGAGAAGCTTCTCAGTGGTGTACACTGGTTAAAAACACGACGAAAAGAGGGGATATTAAAACTATGTAGTGTGAAGAGTATAGAGGAACCTTTTTCAAAAAATATCACCCATTAGATGTGAACAAAAATGGAGAAGGAATTCTTAGATCTGAAGAGGAAGGAGAATGAATCTGTGGGAATATATGAGATGAACTTCACAATACTTTGTCACTCCACCTATGTATTTTTCATGGATCCTAATGGAAAGGTTGATAGATTATTTAGTGGACTATGACCCTATCATTAGAATAATCTTTCCACTAAGACTATGAAAATTATGAAGAGATCATAAAGAGTGGTATGAAAGTTGAACTAATGTTCGGTGTGACACAGTGGTCTAACAAATCGAATGAGAAGAAGATATCTATGGATCCAAACTTGGGGAAGATCCTTGACCAAGGAATAGGAGGAAAGGAAGTGAAACTTTACACATGAAATAAATGTGGGAAGAAGCATTAAGGGGAATTCATTCTTGGGAGTACAAAGTGTTACAAGTGTGGAAGAGATGGCCATATTTCTCAGAACTATTGTAGTGAGGTGAAGTGTCAACTTCTGAACACCAACAACAAAGGGAAGATGGTGTAGTCCCTACATTAAGTCCAATTATTAAATTGTGGATAGCTTGGACACTTTTCTAATTATTGTCCAAACATAGGGGTAATATAGGCGAAACACCATCAACCTCAACATAGTCTAAGAGATCAAGTTCATGCTTTTTCTATCACGATGGATAAAGTTGAAGCTCCAAATGATGTGGTGGCAGGTACTCTCATTTTTCTCTCAAAAGCTAATAATTACTCTATTTAATTCTAGTTCTATGCATTACTCTATTTATTCTAAGTTTTAAATGAATATATAATCAATCCTTGAACCGCTATAAGTAGAATTATTAGTCAAGACTCTTGGAGGGACTATCCAAGAATAAAAAATGTATAGAAACTATAGTATTTACTTTAGAGAGCATAATATCATCACAAATCTAATAGTCATTCCCATGACGGAATTAAACATTATACTAGGGATGGAATGGATCTCAATGTATAATACTAAGATCAACTTCAAAATAAATGAAACCTCAGTAGTCTTGAATGGAAAATCAATAGTTGTTTTCAAATGAGAGATATGGTGACTCGATATTTGTCTAGAAGCACCGACCATAGCCTTATTTATTGAATTTATCAATGAATACAAAGAAGGAAATGAAATTATATGAATATAGAATGTCCCAATTGTTCAGGAGTGCATTGAAATATCTTCTGAGGAGTTACCTAAGCCTCCCTCAGAAAGATAGGTAGAGTTCTCTGTTAAACTTATTCCTAGATCCAAGACGATACCAAAGAAACCACATAGAATGGATAATTTGAAGCAGGAGGAATTAAAGACGAAACTCCATGATCTTTTAGAGAAGGGGTTTATCTAGAAAAGTGTGTCTCATTAGGGAGAAACTATTCCCTGTGTGAATAGGAAGGATGAATCAATGTAGTTTTGAATTTATTATAGAGAACTTAATGGGATCACAGTGAAGAACAAATACCCTCTTCAAAGGATTGATGTTTTGTTTGACCAAATTACATGGGATAAATTCTTCTCTAATATTGATCTTCGATCTGGTTATCATAAATTGAGGGTGAATAAAGAATATATTCTAAATATCACCTTCTGATCAAGATATGGGCATTATTTTTTTTTGTTATGCCCTTCAGCATGACTAATGATCCTATTATTTTTATGGATATGATGAATTGAGTGTTTAAGTACTACCTTGATATCTTTGTAGTATTTTTTATTGATTATATTCTTATATATTCCAAAAATTGTGAGGAGTATGAGGATCATTTAAGGGTTATTTTGATAAACTCAGAGGTAGGAGAGGTTATTTGGAAAGTTTAGAAAATTTGAATTTTGGTTACAACAAGTTTCTTTCTTAAGGCACATTTTAACCAATGAAGGAATCTCAATTGACCTTACCAAGATAAGGGTTGTGGAGGAGTGGCATTATCCTACAACAATAAATGATATTTGTAGTTTCCTTGGTTTAGTAGGATATTATAGGAGGTTTGTGAAAAAAATTTCATGACTTTCTAATCCACTAACCAAGTTAACTCGAAAAGGGGTCAAGAGTGTGAAGAAAATTTCCAAGATCTAAATAAGATATTGGTTAATAAACCTATGTTAACTCTACCCTCTATGAGAGAAGGATTTTTTATTTTTAGATATTAATATCTGAAAGGGATTGAGTGCATCCTAATGCAAAATTACAAGGTGACTGTTTATGTATCAAGATAGTTGAAGCCTCATGAGAAGAACTACCCTACTCATGACCTAGAGTTGTCTATGGATTTTATATATATAAATATATGGAATCAATTTCTTTATGGGGAGGAAGGTGATATATACTTAGACCATCAATGTTTGAAGTATATTTTTATGAAAAAGGAATTGAACATGGGATAGAGGAGATGGTTGGATCTTCCTAAAGAATATGATTGTTCAATTTGTTATAATACTATAAGATCAAACAAGGTTTCTAATACATTAAGTAAGAAAGACCCTGTTGTTATGGAAATGATGCGGATTCAAAGATATCCTTAGATCAAATACCTAGTAAAACTGGACGTGGAAATCATAAGGTAAGGGAAATCATCAACCCTATCCCAAATGATTTCTCAACCATCATTAGTAATTAAGATCAAGAAATATCAAAGGGAAGATCCATTGTTACAGAAGAAGATAGTGGTTGTGAAGAATGAGAAGTTTCCTGAATTAAATATTGATCAAGAAGGTGTACTGAAATTTCGTACAGGGTTATGTGTTCCATCTATTCCAGAAATAAATAAGTAACTAATTTAAGAAGATCATATCTCTAAATTCTATATACATCATGAAATAACTAAAATGTATAGGGACCTTCGTGATCATTATTGATGGGACAACATGAAAAGGGAGATTGCTGACTACACTATAAGGTCCCTAGTGTGTCAACAAGTGTAGGAAAAGCGAAAAATTTCTAAAGGGGTATTATAACCACTACCCATAAAAACAAGGAAGTGGGAAAATATCACTATGGACTTTGTTAGTGGTCTCCCTTAATCATCAAAAGGAAAAAAATTCGATATGGGTTATAGTTGACCGTCTCACCAAGACTTCCCATTTTTTCTCTATTCGGTAAGATTTCTATCTTGACCAACTCACCAAGGTATATGTGAAGGAAGTGGTAAGGATGCATAGAGTTTCGCTTTCTATCATATCTGATTGTTATCCAAGGTTTACATAAAAATTATAGAGAAGTCTCAACATGGTCTATGTACCGAATTGAATTTCAGTACAACCTATCATCCCCAAATATATAGTCAATCTGAAAGGACTATTCATACACTCGAGGATATGTTGGGAACATGTTTAGTGGAATTTATAGGTGCATGAGATAAACATATCCCATTAATTGAGTTCTTATACAATAACATCTTCCCTTAGAGTATTCAAATTTAACTCTATGAAGCTCTATATGGGAAGCGATATAGAAATCCCACTTGTTGGGATGAATCTGGTGAGAGAAAGCTTCTTGGGCCTGATCTTGTGCAATAGATGATAGAAAAGGTTCATTCCATCCAACAATACATAAAGGCTGCTCAGAGTTAGAAGAAGAGTTATGCTGTCAACCATATATGGAACTTGGAGTTTAATGTTGGTGACAAATTCTTCTTTCTAATTTTACCTTGGAAAAGAGTCATGTAGTTTGTGAAGAAAGGGAATCTTCGCCACAGGTACAGTGGTGCCTATGAAATCCTGGATCAAATAGGATCAGTGGCCTACCGTCTTTCACTTCCTCTAAATCTAGCTCAAGTTCATAATGTTTTCCTTGTATCTCTCTTGAGAAAGTACATACCTTACCCTTCACATGTACTAAACCTGAAGGTGTTACAACTGGAACATGACCTCTCTTATTAGGAGCATCCAGTGGATATCTTGGACTGTAGAGACAAGGTTCTATGCAACAAGACTACTCACCCCATTAAATTTTAGTGGAGGAACCACAAATATGAAGAAGGCATGTGAGAACCAGATGAAATAGTGAGGTAGAAGTACCCACACCTTTTCTCAACTGAGGGAGTGAGATGAAATTTCAGGGATGAAATCTCTTAAGATGGAAATAATGTAATGACCCTAACTTTTTGAATGCTAATTGTTTTTAAAAAAATTTGTGTTATATTATTTTTTACTCAACAAAACTATATCCCTCTAATAATAAAGTGGGTATAATTGAAATGTGACCTTTGGGATTTGACCGTTATATGATCGGTAGTCAATTATGACCATTGGTAAAAATGACCATTGGAAATAATACTCTTAATAATAAATTTAACATTATAATTGGTATTATAAATAGAAATGATAATGGTTAATCAATGTAGAAAGAATAGTTGATGGCCTCATCCAATAGAGTCTTATTGTATGAATCCCATTTTTCAAAACTTGGGAGGGATGTAGCATCTTTGGGATTCACTCTTGACCAAGCCCAAGCCGAGCTTGAACATATTAAGCTTGAACGAAATCACATATGAGAGAATTTAAAGTTAGTGGAGATTACCACTCAGGCGATGTTATCTAAGGCACCCCAAGAGTCTATCACCATTGCACACCTTACCCTTAGGTCACATGTGGGTGTTATAATGGGTTATGTTTCAAGGCCTTAACCACTTAAATTGAGATCTCTTTATTTTAATAAAATTGTTATTTCATCATTTACGTTGTAAGAATAGTTTTTCTTAAAAAATTGAAATGGAATTTGATAAATTGATTTTTTCGGGAATTTTTTTTACTTTTATGAGAGATATAAATTAATATATTAAAATAATATTTTATTAATAGTTTTTATTATAATTAAATTTTATTAGAAAAATACTTTAATTTAATTATAAATGAAAAAATAATTTTTTTTTCAAGTGTCGAAAATTTTACAATGCATTTTCTGTCTGCCATTTATTTTATAAATAAGTTTTTTTATAGTTAAAAGTTAAATTTATAATATTTAAAGAATTAATATGATAAAATAAATTTCATTTTTGAAATCGGAACATCGATATTAGGTTACAATGAATTTATGAGAATTTAAAAAAATACTTTAGTTTTTCGTGAATAGTAAAAATACTGTTTGAGTTTTTCTGTATGTTTAATGACATAATTAATGATATAATGAATAATATATAATTATGGGTGAAACTTTTGGATTAAATTATGATAATATATGTCCCAAGTGATCAATGCCATGATAAAATACCATAGGCAAGCCCATGGTTTTGCAAATACCACTACTGAGGTGTCCACAGAAAATAATAAAAAACTCCCTCACTTATACTATAAATACAAACCCATTTCTGAGTTTCCTTTCATTAAAAATTTATCCTCCATGAATATATGATAATTTTACCTCCCAAGTAGTCCTACCAAGGCATCCTCAAACCCCCAAGGTCTCGATCATCGAGTTTTAGTAGTTACTCTTCAAGTTAAGAGAAATCTCAACTTCCCTTTTCCTTTCAAGTTCTATTTTTATGTGGTATGTCTTTCAAACTTCCATACCATGTTAATTTTTCCATTTTATTCTATCCCTATACTATATTAATATTATTTTATGAATGGTATACCCTTTTAAACTTTCTTTTTAATGTTTTCTAAAACCATGTTTCATACCAGTTATGCTACATAATTTTCTTGTAAACATTTATCTCTTTTTCTCAAGAAATTATTTTATTTTATTTTATGAATACCAAAATATATTACTTCTCCATGATTATTCACATATATTTCAAAATTATATATTTAATTATGGTATTTACATTCATGAAACCTACCTTCCTTTTATATGGGTTTAAAAAGACAAAAGGGTCTTGTTTTTAAGAACTTTCTAAAACACCATGATCTTGATATGAAAACAATTTATTTTATTCTCCATGGTTTATCTATGAAATGTTTAATTATGATCTATCTATCTCAAATTAATTAATACATATGAAGGTTTCTTCCTGATAGTGCTCCAATGTATTGAGTAAATAATTTAATCTCTATAGATGACAAGTTTTACGATACCTTGGTGAATAACCTTGACAATTTTTATGACACCTCGGTGATAAAACTTGGTGATATGATTATGAATGGATCAATTAAATTTTATATCCACATATCTATGTTATGAATCATGTTCTTTTTATTATTATATTCTTGTTTTTCTATTAATCATGACTTTATGTAATTCCTCAAGTTCTTATTGATATTCATCATGATCACAAGTAAACTGTTTCCCTTGTTTTCCCTTATTGGTCCTTATACTCACCCTTTCCTTTGATGTATGTCCCCAGGTTATGAGATGAAATAAATTTACATAGGACGATCCTTGAAGAATCATTTCAAGTGGAATATAAGAATGTTTTAAGTTTTCATATATTATGTACCTTTTTTCCAAGACACTAAACTTTAAAAGATCTTATGTTTGTAAAATGCAATGAAAAGTTTTGTGATAAAAATCTAGAATACCATATGCATGCCTAATATAAATAAAATGATAAAGCACAAACATTTAAATACAACCTTCTCCACTTGTACTCAACAGACACAAGTGAGTGTTCTACTCGCTTTGTCCATCACTGAATTAAGTATGAATACATTCCCCCAAATATATATATGGCACACAACACATGTCTGCATATATATATTTGTAGTAGTGAGGATTCATAGCTTAACACCCAAGGAATAACCTGATGAATAACATACTAGGTAAAACCTCAGGTTCCACCTATAAAAATATCACCCAAAACCTCATGCTAACCGACACCTCAAGTGCCATAAATTAAATACCCAATGTCTCAATGACACATCCATCATGTCCTTGGTCCCTCTGACCTCTACTCATAAAATTACCATCGAATCAAAATATTGATGTCCCGAGACACAAAAACATCTGTCCTCTAATAAATAAGAATCACTAGATCAACAATTGACATCCCGAGGCATGATGATATCCATCCTCCCATAACCCCTGACCAACAGCCTTAAGTATAATGGAGAGCCTCATCCCCCAACCGACGGTCTCAACACAATCAATAGACGGTCCATAACTATACATGTGTATTTCTATGGTGATAACCCCCAATATATCTAATGTTCAACACCATCCCCTAAGATTCATAATCTATAGGGGCCTCTAACCACAACGATTAGTCAACTCCACCTCATTTGAGTCTTATCTGTGTGCACACGACTCCAATGGTGCATCAGCCAAAAAACAGTGAGTGGAAATCACCAAACATACCTAATCCACATAATATGACACCTCATTCCCCTATGGTTTTGTTTCTAAATCCAGATAGTCAACACCATCCCAATTCCTGAGATCCATTCCCACAACTTGATGACGTCATCACCATAATCCGACGACTTTGTCACCTCAACCAGGTGATCATCATAACCCCATGTATCTCGGGCCACACCCAACCTCACTAACTACTTGGCCTCAATCTAGGTGATCATCCTCACTTCCATCCTCATTCCATTTACATAATATTCCCATGAAACCAATTATATCAATATAAACTATTCAATTTGATTAGAACACAGACCCATCCTAATCTGGCCATGTTGGTTTTAGCCCCTTACCCAACATAACAATTTTTATTGAAGTAATATCATTCCCATAGACATATAATATCATGTATTGAACAATTTAAAATCATGAATTAATTAATTATAGTATCCCCCAGACAACCGACATGGTCAAATTTAGAATGTACCCCCAAAACATTTGAAAAATCAAGGAGAAAGCTAGGCACCACCTACATTGTACTAATAGGATATCGCTCATCTGATAGAATATTCTAACTCGATATATAATATGATAAATCCACATTTTAGATGAAAAACTTAAAAATAGGTAAAAATGGATTGTACGGATTTTGAACTCTATGCAGAAGGATAAAAAAATAAGGAAGGAAAGGGGAATAAAGGACTTATAAATGCACTTCAAAATGAGACCAATAGATTAAGGATCAAAATTCAGACAATGGAGTTCCCCAATATTCTCTAAATAGGAAAGACACTATTTAGATTCTTTGTCAACACTTTAAACATACAAACCCCTCTTATCACATTCTAGGTTCCTAATGAAAATATAAATCAAAACACATCATATGATACTAAGTACCTATCATGATGCATAATAAAATATCCCTTTTCATATTGGGCCAAGGGTCAAAATACACATAACATATAACCACCACACCCAGGTGTTCCACTCGAGGTGGAAATCAAATCAACTATAAAAGAACACAACAGAACATAAATTTTCCACCCCTAAAAACCCATTCTATCACCCATGCATGGGGCTTTAGGGACCCAAAAACATGATCTACACTTAGTTCTGACAATATCCTAATCTTCGGTCTACCATAACCCAAATAGTAATGCCGGAAAGGAAAATAAAATACCATTTGATACCATTTATAGCTAGTTAAAAATTTCTACCATTTTAAACCCAGGTCTTGTGACGTTGCAAGGAAACACCAACAAGGAACTCCTCTGATACCATTTATAGTGTCCGACCCAATTTTCCACCTAAACAGTGCTTTGAGCCGATTGACCACTAGGTCTTAGGCACACCTCCTCAGATGCCAAAGGCTTCAAAATAGTAGCATGGGTTTTAGAAGTGATAGTGGGGAGACTATACCCTCTATAGATGATAGTAATAATGGTACATACATAAATATAACAATAAAAGAAGCACCATAAAAATATAAGTATCCAAATAAACTCAATGGATGCACAATCAAGAAAAAAAATATAAACAAGACTAAATGAATAATATTTATAGATAAAACCTGCCATAGAAGGTCTTACAAAATAGCATACGGTAGGTTCATCCATGGATGACCAACAATATGTACATATATGAAAATGATGAAAACTTAAAAGGAAACTCCATCCTGATGTAATAACCACTATGGTCCAATGCCATCTATCCCATGCTAAGTACTATAACATGACCACTAAGGTCCATCTCCAGATCATGATCCATTACCTGATCTCATAGACATAAATTTTACACATGTCCTGAGGGGCCCATGTAGGGTGTGAGAATAATCTTAGTACGCCACCAAAAATGTGTTCCAATCGTACATCCATAATTATGCAGGTATATATTGAATGTAAATAAAATAGTAAAACACACATATTTAAATAAAACCCACTCCACTTTTGCTCAACAGCCACAAGTGAGCGTTCTACCAGCTTTTTCTATCATCAGAATAAGTCTGAATACATACACCCCAATATATATAAATATATATGGAATAAAAAACATGTATGTATTTATATATTTCCAGCAGTGAGGATCTATGGATTATCACCCAAGGCATCCCCTGATGAATAACATACTAGGTGAACCCTTAGGTTCCACCAATAAAAATATCACCAAGAACCTCAGGTCAACCGACACCTCAAGTGACATCAATCATGTACCCAAAGTTTTAATGGAAATAAAATCATGTACCTGGTCCCTCTGACCTCTGCTTGTAAAATCCCCGTTGGCTCGAAATACCAATGTACTAAGGCACATCAATAACTTTCCTCCAATAAATAAACACTTTCATCTCAATAGTCGACTTCATGAGGCACGATGATATCCATCCTCCCATAATCCTAGCCCAAAGGACTCAAGTATCACGATGAGCCTCATCCCCCAACCGATGGTATCAACACAAAAAACCAATGGTCTATTACCATCTATGTGGATTTTTATGGTGAGAACCCTCAACATATCTGATGATCAACACCATCCACTAAGCTGCATAGTCCATGGGGACCTCCACTCACAACGAGTGGTCAAAACCACCTCATCTGAGTCCTATTTGTGTGAACATGACTCCAACAGTGCATCATCTAACAAACAACAAGTAGAAATCACTAAACATACCTAAGAAACATCATTCAGTACCATGTTCCCCTATAACCATGTCACTAAATCCTGATGGTCAATACCATCCCAAGTCCCGAGAGCCATTCCCTCATCCTGAAAACCCCACATCTTTAATTTGACGAATATGTCACATCAACCTGGTGATCATCATCACCCCATTTATCCCGAGCCATGCCCAACCTAACAAACTATGTCACCTAAGTCTAGGTGATCAACATTGTAATGACCCACCTATTCTCATTGGCTTAAGAATACCATGAATCATTACTAAGCCTTAAGCGACATCCCCAAGATGCGAAAGGTTGGAAATAAATGCTGAAGGGTTTCAAATACAAGTTGGGGATGATTTACCATTTAATAATAAATGAAAAACCATACAAACCACAACCCATAATAACTATATTATGTTTGATCAAAATAAATACAACTCAACAATTTCTTTTATAACAATGTGAACCCAAAATATTCTACAGTGGAACACAACTAAACCTAAAAGAAAATAGAGGAATATAACTAAAAAGGACATAAAAAATCACAATACTCCATGATCTACTAGCTCCTTTCCCCACCATCAGCAAACAACCCAACAACTCATGAAGTTGTGTTAAAAACTTGCGGTACTCTACCTTTTCACATGTCCCAGAATATGAAATCTGCAAAAGAACCAAAGAGACAAAGCATGGGTGAGTATAAAACTTAGTAGGTCTTCCCCAATGACTTCTATACTCAATCCTATATTATTGAAAAGTTATCAATATTTAAATAAAACAAATGATATAATATAATTTCCTAAAATAGTTTATAAGAAAATATAAACACTTCTCAAAACAATTTATAACTAAATATAAACAACAACAATGTTAAATTTCTTCCAAAAAGTTATTTTTCATGTAAAAAATCAAATAAATCTTTAAAAACATTTTTAAACATCTATCTTTGCACAATCATTTAATTCGACATATATACAATTCCAATAATGCATGCTTAATTATGACGAATCCATACTCATGAGTGATTTCTCATTGATCTACTAAGTCGTCACAAGTTAATTAAATACCATATTCCATTACAAATTTGGAATGGAGCACAACATTCTATTTCATCCATTACTCATAATTTAATATGAATATTCACACCAAGTTGGCCAAAAACCCATGATAATTTCAACAATTTCATTCATTTCAATAAAACTCGTTAGTTTATTAAAACTTTACAACAAGCCAATTTAATAGAAAAATAATTTAAATAAACTCATCCATTTAATGAAAAAATTTAAATTAAATCAACTTACCAAAATTCTAGAAAATCCCCCTTTTAAAATTAAGAACAAAATCCAATTTTAAGAACGCCCAATTTTCCATAATTTCATAATTCCCCAAGCCTTCCCTAAAGAGGGTTACAAATCAATTTTTAACAGGAAATTTATAATTAATATAACAATTTTTTTAAATCATTCATAATAGTTCTATCAAGGGGAGTTGAGAGTGAAGCCACCTACCTCGACCGTTTCGACGAAAACTGAAAATAGACAAAGAACGCTCAAGAATCTAAATTAAGATTCCAAGAAACCACCTTATATCTCCTCCCCTATCATGAAAAACACCAGATCAAAACTTATTTGGAATAAAATATCTTATATCTACCCAAAATGTGTGTAGATATAAGAAAAAAATAATAAAGGATAAGAAGATCTTAGAAATCATGGGAAAACGATGAAGAACAGGCGCTTACCACAAGAATCGACCTTCAAATCGCTAAGGAAAGCCTTTGGATCACTTCCAGATTGATGGGAGAATATTATTTGGCCTTTGTAGAATCAAAATTTCTTTTTAGGGCCATTATAGGATGAAAAATATCATATATAAGTGCAAGAAAAACTAGGCCCACTTTTTAAGGAAGTGGTTTCTGGATGTGCACAGTTTTGTCACACGGTTTGGGAAAACTGTGTGCAGCCCATGTGCCCGCCTTTTTTCCCCAACACACTTAAGAAGCACTCCCAAATCTCCCAATATTCACCCAAAACTTTTTTACACATTAAAATAAGAAATAAATGGTTACATACCAGAAACTGGGGGTGCAACATTCTCCCCAGCATTAGTCTTTCCATCCCCAAAAAGTAGAAAGTGATCGCTGCCTTGAAAGAGTTCCAACCATAGTTCTTTCATTTCCTTCTCACATTCCCAAGTCTCTTCGAGAATTTGACCATGTTTCTATTAAACCAACACTATAATGATGATTTTACATGCAAGTCTTCCTCTTTCCTATCCCCAATCCGCACCTAGATATGCACCAAGGAAGCATCTGACTCTGGGTCAACGTGATCCCATGTGATCACTTAGTCAGGTTCAGGATGATACTTTTTCAACTAAGATACGTGGAACACATTATGAGCCAAACTATACCATGGTGTTAATTCCAACTGATATTCCACCTCTCCAACCCATTACAGTATCTTTAAAGGACCAATGCATCTAGGAGATAAGTTTCCCTACTTCCCGAAACAACAATGTCCAAGCCTTAGAGAGATCCTTAAGAATACATGATCACTCACCGCAAACAAAAATGGTCTTCGACGATGATCCAGATATAATTTTTGATGACTCTCAGTGGAGAACAACAAAGATTTTCATACAACTCTTGGAAAAAAGCCATATATATGGAGGCCTAATAACTATTATTATATAATAAATCTACCAATGGAAGGTTCTCTTCCCATGAGACAATTAAATCTATTACATAGGCCCACAACATATATTCCAATGTTTGTATCATCATTTCAGATTGCCCATCCGCTTGATGATGATACGCTGTACTCATAGTCATACAAGTCCCAAGGGATTTCTATAAGGATTTACAAAAATGTGATGTGAAACTCAAATCTCTGTCTGAGACTATTGAGAATGGAATTCCATGTCTCTTTACTACTTCTTGACTATATATTTTGGACAAATCTTACACCATACGAGTTTCACGAATAGGGATGAAATGAGCCGACTTTGTGAGCTGATCCACTATCACCCATATTCCATCGTGTTTCTGAACCATTCTTGGTAGACCAGTAACAAAATCCACTTCTATTTGCTCTCATTTCCACATTAGAATCAGTAAAGACTGCAACATACCTTCTGGTATTTGATGCTCTACCTTAACTTACTAACAACTTAAGTACTTTGAAATGAACTCATCCACATTCTATTCCATACAAATCCACAAAAACTACACTTTCAATGCCTTATACATCTTATATATTCCTAGATTTCAATCCCATCTCGCATGGTGGTAGGAATGAAGAATTTGTTCCTGAAAAAAATAGGTATGACCATCTTATTTCAAAACCACAACACCAAACTACCATCATGTTTTTGGCCATCAATGGTCTCCCCCCCATTGAGTTTTGAACTCATAACCATGAATTATGCATCAGATGTTTGTTCCTGCTTTACCATATTTACCAAATTAGGAACCATAGAAACTAAAAAGAAAACTGCAACATCACCCTTGTCTTCACATTCCACTTTCATATCAGCTAATACCGACATCAACTACCACTAATCTGAATATTTTTTTCCCAATTGAGCATATAACATCCTACTTAATGCATCGAACACCGAATATCCTTTTCCCGGTGTATACATCAAGTTGAAGTCAAAAATTTGAAGATACACCATCCATCTTCTTTTCCACAGATTCAAATATCACTGTGAGGAAATATTCTTCAAGATCTTATGATATGTGAACATAGTAAATTTAACACCAAAGAGATAGTTCCTCCAATTCTTCAAATCATGGACGACTGTAACTAACTCAAAGTCACCTGTTGTGCAATTTTTATCATGTACTCTTGTCTACCTTGAACCATAAGCAACAACATGGTCTCATTGCATGAGAACACATCCCAAACCAGATCCTAAAGCACCACAGTAGACCACATACCCCTATCTCGATTTTGGAAAAACCATGATAGGTATTGTTGTAAGATGAAATTTCATCTCTTGAAAAGACTTCTAGCATTCCTCAATCCACTAGAAAGGAACATTTTTCTTTGTCAATGATGTCATTGGTGATGACAGTCATGATAATTAATGAACAAAATGTTGATAATAACTAGTAAGACCAACGAAGCTTCATATCTCAAAGATGTTTTTTGGTGGCTTCCAAGAGATAACAACTTCTATATTTTTAGGATCTACTGAAACACCTTTTTCAGAAATCACATGACCAAGAATGAATACCACTTGTATCCAAAAGTCACACTTTGATAGTTTGACATACAGATGATGATCTCTCAAGACTCCCAACACTATCGCCAAGTGTTGCTCGTGCCCATCCATTGTCCTTGAATACACCAGTATGGCATCCAAAAATACCATAATAAAAGAATATATATATCTCTAAAATATCTGATTCATCAATTCTATAAATACTGCTGGTACATTTGTTAGACCAAAAGGAATGACTACATATTCATAGTGGTCGTATATGCTTCTGAAAGCTGTCTTTAGAATATCTTCTTTCTGAACTCGAAATTGGTGATAAACTGATTGAAATTTAATTTTAGAGAACCACTGAGATCCCCTAAATTTATAAAACAAGTCATCAATCCAAGGAAGTGGATATCTATTATTTATCATAACTCGGTTAATCTTACAATAATCAACACATAGTCTCAGAGTTCCATCTTCTTTCTTCACGAACAAGACCAGTGCTGCCCATAGAGACGTACTTGGATAAATGAGACATTTTCTTTCCAAATACTCTAACTACAATTTAAACTCCCTTAATTCCATTAGCTACAACCTATAATATGGAAGGAAAATAGGACTGTTCCCCAGAATAAGATTAACCATAAACTCCACTCTCCCAATAGGTGGTAACCCCAATAAGTTCTTGGGAAAGACATCTAGAAATTGATCCAAAACTGCTGGAAAAGTGCCACCCTTTATCTATTACATAAATGACAAAGTCAACACTACCAAATGATATTAGATAGTTCTGAATGATAGTTCCAACCAGCCCATTGCACCCATATTTATAACCCTTTATCCTCTGAAAACATGCTCGATGCTGTCTTCAGTTGTAAAACTAAAATTTCCAATAATAGTTGATGTGAGCCTTGAACATTTTCATCCAATCCATACCTAGGAATACATCAAATACATCCATCTCTAACACTAATAAATCCCATGACTGCTATGATCCATCAATAGTTATAGAACACACTCTACACACAAAGGCTCGACATTCCCATTCACCTAGAGGGGTTTGAAGTTTTATCATAGAAGGAATCATATCAAATTTCAAACTTATAAAATAAATATCATGAGAAGAAATGATGCAATAGTATGAAACAACACTTTCATAAGGGTAAAATTAAACAGAATCATACCTCTCACCATAGATGGTCTAGCCTGATCATCCATAATCACCTGCGCAACTACATAAAATTTCTTCATCGTTGCAATTTTATCCTGGTTACCTTGCTGATATTTCCCTTTCTAAGCATTCATAGTGTTCCTAGAATCACCATGGATAGCTCTGATCTGGTGATGAGTCTGATTCTGCTAGCCTCATCTTGTCGAAGCATACGATGCTTGCGATACCTACGAAGTGTCTCGAGCACCCGACCTC
Organism: Viscum album; assembly: GCA_963277665.1. Lineage (NCBI taxonomy): Eukaryota > Viridiplantae > Streptophyta > Magnoliopsida > Santalales > Viscaceae > Viscum > Viscum album. Next base: position 2,104,215,676 of record OY728123.1, read on the forward strand.
AGAGCACTGTGACAATAGCACTAAATTTACTATATTATTGCAGTTATAGAATTATCTTGGTTTTTCCATATGTTCTTGATTCATGTGGTTGAATTAACCACATTGGAAACATCCCGACTGGCTCTTTGGTTTTTGAGGAAGATTCACTGATCTAGTTGTTTGATTCAGATTCTCATTCCCACCTTTGAAATAGGTGTCCCTCTTCCTCTATCTCCTAGTATTAGATTTCCCACTATTCCTTGTAGGTATGATCATGCTTCCTCCTCCCATTGCTTTTGAGATGTCCTATTCATCCATTGTCGCTCTGTTCACCATCTCTGTATAATCTTTAATACAGAGCATCTCAATCATTGAGCAAATTTCTTACCTTATCCCTGATTCAAATATGTCTGCCTTCAAGACCACAATAGCTGCAAATTCTGGTGTAAAGTGAACTAAATTCATGAATTTAGCCGCATATTCAGTGAAAAAGAGATTTTACTACTTCAGGCTAATCAACTCCATCGTTCTCTAGATTCTAAACATGTTAAGATAGAATTGTTTATTGAAAAATTTCTCAAAGTCCTCCCAACTAAGGACTTGATCCAGTTTAGTATGCACTAATAAATACCACCATTAGAGTTCAAGATCCAAAAACATATAGTTTTCTATTTTCACTTTCATCTGTGCTATTATACCGATGAAATCAAATATATGATTCATCCTATTCAGCCACACCTTCACCCTTTCTAGTTCTGAATCACCCCGTAATATGGGTGGATTCTACTTTTAGAACAAGCTGGAATGATCCACCTATCATGGATCATCCCTCCAATTACATGTGTCCACATATTAGAACACTTGGACAATAATCTGGAAGATCTCTTAGTTCACCTGTGGCTCAAGTGTGACCACATTCTTTGCATCTTCCTCCAGTTGGTTTCTACGATGCCGACCAGGTGCCATTTTCTAAACAAACAGAAAATTCTATAAGTCTCACTCTCTAGGAATTAAAGTATTTTCATTTCAAATTCTATCATATCAACTATAACAACACTATTTTCCAAAATTAACCATTTTTGAAAAAAAAACTACTCTTATTTTTGAAAATCAACCCATTTTCAAAATACACCAATCATCCCCTTTTCAAAGTCTTTCATTTGAAAATACGTTTTCTGCATTTTTTTTTCAAAAATAAAAATCATGCATCAAGGAATATGTAATTACTCATAATGAGAGATAGAATACTAGTGGGAATTTATTCCTATTTAATTCATGTCATGCTCATCTCATTATCTAGGCCCATGATAATGAAATTCTAATATCCTATAAGTGTCTTTAGAACACTCATGTACCCAAATCCCTCATAACTTGAAGTTTAGAATAAATGGTTAGATATATCTTTTTATGATCTACATTTTAATTTATGATAGTACTACTCCTTTCTAAGATCACAAACCAAGGAATAAAGAAGAATTAAGTACAACTCCAAGGCTAAGAAAACTGAAGATTACTTTTTCCACAGAAAAAGGACCATGCTAATAACATTTTTAATGAACTACCTATTCTCATTGGCTTGAGAATACCATGAATCATTACTAGGTATTAAGAGAAATCCCCAAGACACCAAATACTAGAAATAAATTCTAAAGGGTTTCAAATAAAAGTGGGGGACGGTTTACCCTTTAATAATAAACAAAAAACCAAACAAACCGCAACTCATAATAACTATATGACGCATGATCAAAAGAAAGAAAACTCAGTAATTTATTTTGTACCAAAGTGAACACAAAAAGTGATAAAGTGATAGACAACTAAAACTCAAAGAAAATAGTGTAAGATAACTAAAAAAGACAAAAAAACAACCATAATACTCCATGCTCTACTTTCTCAGTGCTGCACCATCACCAAACAACCCAAAAACTCATGAAGTAGTGCTAAAAACTTGTGGTACTCTACCTTTTCCCACATCCCATATTATGAAATCTGAAAAAGAACCAAATTACCAAAGCATGAGTGATTATAAAACTCAGTAGTTCTTCCCCAATTTTTTCCCTACTCACTCCACAATGATGGAAAATTTGGAAACGTTTAAAAAAAAGAAATGATACAAAATAATTTCCAAAAATAGTTTATAAGAAAATATAAAGAGTTCTCAAAACACTTTATAACTAAACATAAACAAAAACCATGTTAAAAAATTTTCTAGTGAGTTATTTTCCATGTAAACCATCAAATAAATCTTTAAAACCCTTTTTAAACATCTATCTTGGAATAAGCCACTAATTCCATATATCTATAATTCCAACAATGCATGATTCATTATGAAAGATCCATACTCATGATCAGTTTATCATCGCTACCAAGTCATCAAATGGTAATTAAATCCCATGTGCCATTACAACTTTGGCACCCAGTACAAGGTCCTATTTCAACCATGCCTCATAATGCAATATGAATACACACACCAAGTCTTCCAAAAACCCATGCCAATTTAAACAATTTCATCCATTTCAATAAAAACCATTAGTTTATTGAAAATTTCCAACGAAGCCAATTAAAAAAAACATTTCAATAAACTCAAACCTTTATTGAAAAAATTTAAATTAAATAAACTTACCAAAATTCAAGAAATTCTCGAACTTAAAATCTCTATTTTAAAATCAAGAACAGAAGCCAATTTCAAGAACGCCCAATTTTCCATAATTTCAGAATTCCCCAAACCTTCACTAAATCAGGTTCCCAAAAAATTTTTAAAATCCAATTTATAATTAACATCACACAAAAAACTAAATTTTAAATCATTTTTAATAGTTCCAGTAAGGGGATTTGAGACTGAAGTCACCTACCTCGATCGTTTCAACGAAAACGAAAAACAGACAAAGAACGCTCAAGAATATGGGTCAAGATTCCAAGAAACTACCTTATATCTCCTCCCCTATCATGAAAAACACCAGATATAACCTTATTTGGAGTCAAAAATCTTAGATATACCCACAGCGAGTGTTGATTAAAGAAAACAATAAGAAAGGAGAAGTAGATCTATGAAACCATGGAAAAAATGATAAAGAACAGGCACTTACCACAATAATCGGCCTTTGAATTGCCAATTAAAGATTTAAGATCACTTCTGGATCGATTAGAGAACCTTCTTTGGCCTTTGGAGAATAAAAATTTCATATTAGGGACATTCTAGGCTAAAAAATAGAAAATATAAGTGCCAAACAAACAAGATCCACTTTTTAAGGAAGTGGTTTCTAGCTGCACACAATTTTTTCACACGGTTTGTGCAAACCATGTGTATCCCATGCATCCCCCTTTTTCCCCCACATAGTTAAAAATCACTCACAACTCTCCCCATATTCACCCTTAACTTTTATACATATAAAAATCACAAATTAAGGGTTACATACTAGAAACCCGGGGTGCTACAAGCATCACCTCTATCCCCGGACCTTGTGTGTCACACTCCCATGGATCCAATTATATCAATATAAAAACTTTAATTTTAATTAAAATACACACCCAGCCCAATCTTACCAGATTAGTTCAAACCCCTTGCTTGAATAACCATTTGTAGTGAAGAAAGAACATTCCCATAGGCATCTTAAATCATGTATTAAACAATTTAAAAGCATGCATTAATTACTTAGTGTCACCCTTGGACAAACCACATGGGCAAATTTATAATTCACCCCCAAAACATCCTCAAAATCAAGGATAAATCTAGGCCCCACCTATCTTGTACTGGTAGACACTCTCTCATTTGATATAAGATTTTAACTCGAGCTGTAATGAGAAAAATCAATGTTTTAGATAAATTACCTAAAATAGGGAAAAAGGAATCACAAATATTTAGCACTATGTGGGGAAAGATAAAAAAATAAGGAAGTAAAGAGAACTAAAGGCCTTATCGATCCACTTCCAATGAGACCAACTGATCAAGGATCAGAGCTTGGACAATAGATTTCCCTCAAATTCTCCAAAGAGGGAAAATGAGGCTCTCCATCTACTATGGGTGTGGGTGAAGAATAAATAAAAAGAAAAATCATAAAAAGGATGGAGGGGTAATTTGAGAATTTCACCCAAATAAATGATCCACATGGTTTTATCGCATAGTTTGGATAACCCTGTGCTAACCATGCAGTGCTCTCTACCTAATCACCACAGACGCACAAACTAGGTGCACATTTTGACAAACTATGCACAGACCATGCATAATACCTTTGTTAAAAACTACAGAGGTGCTCACATGATCGTGCACTCCACATGCATAGTTTGAAAAACCATGTCCAGTGCTATAGGTGGGACACATATTTACTCTTAAGTAGCTACATGGTTAAATCTAACCATGCGTCTAAGTCCATGATTTCTCAAAACAGATTTTTCAGGACCCACTGCACCCAAAAATTACCCAAAACCTTTCGAAAATTTATCTTCATTAGAATAAATCTAAAAATAATACCTTAGGTAAAAAAACTCTTGGAATTAGGTTCTAAAGATCAAGAAAAGTGTTATCACACTCACCAAACTCAAAAATTCAAATTGGTTGTGAAATTTCAACCCGTTCAAAAACCTGAGATGTTACAAGAAACATGCCATGAATGGAACAAGAAGGGACACATCAATCCAGAGTGAAAAATTTTCAAAAAAAAAAAATTAATGAAAAGAATAAAATCAAGAATGGATTTAAAGTTTCAACATGGAGAGAAATTGATGAATCCCTCTCCTCAAGTGGCTCAAGTGATGAAAACCCCAAATGTATCATGGCCTTAAAGGAAGTTAATGATGAGGTAAATTCTTATACTTATTATTTTTATTCTAGTCATTTAGATTATAAAGATATTAAATTTTATAGTTATCCACCAGAGGAAGGATTTTGTGATCTCATAAAAAAATTAAATAACATAAAAATAAGTATAATCTAGTTATTAATGAAAAAGACCAACTATCGAAAGAAAATAAGAAACTAAAAAAGAAAATTCAAAAGTTCAAAGATTTCATTTCCAAAAATGTTTAATATCACTAAATAATATTTAATTTTTAAAATATATTAATTAAGTTGAATATAAATGTATTATTCTTTAAAATTGAAATAATAAATTAAAAGAAAAATATAATTTTCATGAATTATAAACTACTACTAATGAAATTAAAAATTATCTTGATAAGTTTACCCAAGTTTAAAATAACTTAAATAAAATTTTGGGTTCCCAACAATATGTAAAAAAGAATTTTAGGATTTTTTTTTGAAATAAAGAAGGAACCTCTAAATATACCACTTTTGTAAGAGGATGATCTCATGATAAATTATTAGATTATTTTCATAGAATCGGGAATCTCATTTTTAAAATTTAAAAAATGATGGATTTGGTAGACGCAAAAGGGTTTATCTATTTTCTAATATTTTTTCTAGAAAAACATTTTCCAAAAAAATTTGGGTTCCAAAATTTCTTTTAGTAGACATATGTGGACCCAAAATTTAGATAACGATGTATTTAGTATATTGATTGTTTTATTGGAAAAATGTCTCAAGAGAAAATCCCTAAGATTAACATGGTATATTGATAGTGGGTTCTTAATATAAATTTATGGTTATTACAATGATTTTAACCATCTTAAAAATATTTATTAAGGGAATGTCATATTTAGTGATAACTCAAGGAGTAAGATCATCAGAATAAGTTCCATTGGTTTTTTCTAATTAAAATATTACTAATTATTTTTTATATATAACGGTGTTAAAACATATTTTTCTTACTATTATCCAATTATTTGATAATGGTTTTAAATTATTATTTGAAAATTATTTATGTAAAGTTTTTTATTCTAAAGGAAAAATTTTATTTTCCCCTTCTCATTTTCAAAATGTTTATTTTATTGATTTAAAATCACTTTATAGCTGACATGTTAAATGTTTTTGTGAATAAGATTGTGAGTAATGGCTATGAAATAGACACCTTGGTTATTGTAGCTCACAGACACTTGTAAAACTCAACCAAATTCAACTACTGTGAGATTTATTTTAAATTACATTTCAAAAATGATATTGTGTGTGAGCCTTTCCAACTTGGTAAGTAGAATAAATATTCCTTTAAATATTTAAAGGAAGTTTCCACCTCAAATTCCCTTGATCTTGTACTCCATTATTTATTTGAACCAAAAAAATTTGAAATTATTAGAGGTAAATATTAAACATTTTTAATTTTCAGGGATTAAAAATTATTTACTTGGGTTTATTTCTTGGTACATAAAAACGAGTCTTGTAAAGTCTTTTTTAAATATACAAATAAAATAAAAAATGAAAAATGGGATAAGGTAATGTATGTAACGACCCAAAATTTTATCAATGGAATTTTTCACTTTTTATAATTATGTTATATGGTATAAAACAAATAGCATATATATTCCAATAAAAACATCATTTTCATAAATAAGGAATGAAATAAGTGATATTTATAGAAATTAAAAAACCTATACCGACAGAATAGTAACTTGACCATTGAAGTAGTAACATGACCATTAAAAATATTAATCCAACCAATATAATAGTAACCTCACCTACAAAATTATAAACAATATTGAGGCATATTATAAATGAAAATATGATATAATTATATCATAGTATAATTAATAAATGTTTTAAAAATGATAAATTAAGTGTTGATTTTTTTGTAAAAATAAACATTTACTTACAATTTTATAATTAATATAAAGATTTAATATAAAATTTATTTTCATAAAATAGATTAATAAATTAATATTTTTCTGTCTTATGATTATAATATAATTTTATGAGACCTTAATTAATTTTTCAAAGTGTCGTAAGATAGATTATAATATTAAAACTAGTATTTTCAAATAAATGATTATTTTATTTAAGTATTAAATTTATCATATTTAGAAAATTATTTTCATAAAACAGAGTCAATTTTTTAATTCTACACATAAAAAAATGGTTAGGGTGAATTTTTGGGATTTTTCTAAAATAGTTGAATTTTTGGATAATAGTGAAATATGGTAATTTATGGTATTTAACAATTTAACCAAATAAATGAATTTTTGAGTCATTGATGATGTAAGAAACTATTATTTATAACTCAAAGTCCCTCCTCCAGTAGGCCATGAGTTGGATACTAGCACAGAGGCTATAAAAATCTCATGTAATGGGAGACATTACCCTCTATAATAATATAAGATCGAGAGATAAGATGAATCATCCCAAAATATTCTAAAGAGACTAAAAGGACCAATTTAGAATCCCTCATTTTCTAGAAGTATTGTTTTGTTAGTGGAAAGGCATCAAAGATGGATATAAGCACCTAATCCTCTCCAAACCCACCAAACAACTAGTGAGGTTGAAAGTATCACCTACTAATGGCCCTGGCCACCAGCTACCCAGTGGAGTCCCATTAAATTTCTATTATAACTTGAAGATCCTAGTTGAGGGCTAAGTATCTCACTATTTGGTTGGCGAATTTTCTAAAAATTCAACATAACCATTAAGGCTTTCCCATTTTAGCCTCTCAAACCTCCCAACATCTCCTATTGACTCCAAAGATCCCCTAGAGAAAAAACAAACCACCAAAAACTATAAACATACCACATTGAAGTTTCGGAGACATGAATTGAATACCAGATACCATATTGAATATATTTAACCCATACTTGAGCTCCATTGTGCTATATTATCACGACCTCTTGCTTTCTTTCTCTCACTCCGTCTATCTATATTTCCTCTATTTCCTTCTATTTTAATTCTCTATCTAACATCCTGAATTGAGAGTAATTTGTAAAGGATTAAAGTTTAAAAAAATTCCGCTCAATTCCTCTTCTACTTGGGTGCTCACTACCATTACAGTGAGGGAGTGTGATTTTTTTTCAAAAACTAAAAAGAAAGTGTTTTGGGTTTATTTATTTATCCATTGAAAAGGAAGTGTATAATTTCTTTTTGGGTATCTTGGATACCTTTAAATCCAAAGGATTAATCTTAAAAATATAAATAACCTTGATGAGAGGATAATTTGGGACCCATATTAGGTTTTATCTAAAGTCCTTTATCAAAGTGTTGGGAATTTCCTTTTATTTTATATTTCCACTACTCTTAACTATTTAATTTTACTTTATCTCTTAATTGCATAATTTAGTTTTAGTTTTTAAAAAGGAAATTTACTTACTATATCTCTATCCTACTTTGGTCAAAACACATGTGAATAAATTCTAAAGGTATTATACTTTGGATCCTCCTTACACAATGATGATACAACCAAACCAAGTTTAGATCGATCAACATCTACATCAAATAATGACCTCAAGATCAATGTATTTTCTTATCATTAAATTAATTAGAAATTTAATGTGAAAGTTTATCTCTATGGTTCTAGGATTATTTTTTATGACTCATTAGATAAAATAATTAGATATATCTTTATTTATCTTGTTTATTTTGTTCATTCATCATATTAAAACAAAACCATAATTTGGCAGTGACCTGACCAGCTTTTGTTGCACCCAAAACCTTCAAAAATCATTTTGGATAACTTATAAAGCACTTTTGGAAATATATAATCAAATTAAATATATCATATTATATGTAATACCTTGTGAATTGTAGAGACCCGAAGCCTGACGTACATGGACATTACATTACATTTGCGGAATACTTAGTACATAACAAAAACACACACTAAAGGATCGTAATAGTTTAGTGTCTTTGGAAACTCGGAACGTAATCTTCTAATCGTGGTGAAAGTTCTTCAATATCTCCCATAAAGGTCATCCCTTTTTTTTACCTAAAACCTTTCATTATATCCTGGGGAAAAGAAAACATAAAAGGGTGAGCTCAAATGCTCAGTAAGGGTATACAAAAGAAATAAAAATCATATCATATCTTTTTGAAAATCATAACCTGCAAAAGAGATCATAATATCTTAACATGGAACAAATCATAGAAGTGAAAATGAGATCACCATAATCATAACATGAAACTTGAAACTTTGTGGCATGCACACATAATAATGGAAAATCATTTCTTGTTAGTCATGACTCATTGCCAAGACTATCTTAGTGGACAAAGTCCCTTTCTGAATCGAGTAACCCTCATTTCAGTCCTATTTCACTGAACCGGTATAACCTACCATTCCATCCATGTCTATCTCATGAGATATAAAATCTTTACCCAATGCATTGGAGGGAGATATAGGTCCCACCCATCTTATAATGAATCCTTTCTTATGTGTGCCACATAATCATAAATCATACATCATTGCATAACCCATGTAATACAAATGGGATTCTTAAACAACATGACATCATAAAACCATTCATATAAGATAAAGGAATTCATAAACATAATTCCATCACAACATAGTCAAATAAATGTAAAAATATGGATAGAAACAGAACCCTTTATTATCTTAGATGGAAAATAATTTTGATAAAACACTTGAATTGAATTCTTGAGGAAAATATCCTTTCTTCTTCAAAATCAATTTCTTTTCACAAAACATCATGCAATTTTAAAAGAAAGATATTTTATTGAAAATAGTCATGAAATCTTTTAGAGTAAGCTTCATGAAAATAAGGCTTCATAAAACAGTAGAAATCCGTTCGTGCCGTATAAGTTAAAAAAAACATTCTTTTTTACTTTTGTCGAAAAAGTCAAAATGTACCTCGTACGAAAAATGACAAAAGATTCCTTTCATATCTTTTACTAAAAACTCACCAAAGGGTAAAATTGGATTTAAAACATTGTAGGTGGATGGAAATAATATTACATATTGAGGAAACATGGATGTGGATGATAAGATACACCCCAGTAAATACTTACGAATAAACAATCTCGGATAAAAATGAGATTGTGATATTCCCCTTACCTTAGGTCCAATTTGCTTCGTATGTGTCCGAACCTCCTGTATAATGATTTAAATAATGTCATTGACTTATTACAGAATCATCTTCATTGTTATGATATCATATATGGGTCACTTATGACATTATATTACCCGTTCTTTTGTAAATTCCATGTTAAAGAAGCGTTTTGGGTAAAATCGTTTCATTTATCGTAGGTGTTTTGACTTGTTGTTCTTGACATAATTATTACTTATATCATGATTTACTTACTTCCAGAATATAAAATATGATTTATATATCATATATATTCAGTATATATATATATATATAATAGATAGATAAATAAAATGAAAAACACCGTTCATGGAGACGGTAGTCCGTACGTACGCATGAACGCTGTTTTTCTTTCCTTATTGTCTTGAAATGGAAGTAAGTAGATGACATACATATGTATATATATACATAAATACAGTAGCTTTATAATGTCATATATTTCATTATTATTTCTTATATATACATTATAATCATTCTTAAATGGTTAACATGGAGAATGAATCTCATCGCGTCGTGGAGACGGTAGTCCGTACGTACGCACGAGCGATGATATCATTTCTATAAATATTGAATTGAATTGGAGTGGATTATACAATATATCAGAATCAATATGATGTTGTAATAACTATGTATAGTTATTCTTTACACCATTATACCCATCCATGTAAGGTGGTGGTGGAAAATAGATTACACCACGGCGTGGAGACGGTATTCCGTACGTACGCACGCGCGGTGATTTCTTTTTCCGTAGGATGGATAGATGGTGAAATAGGGTTGTTTCATACTTATAATAACATATCAGTATATGAGTGATACTGATGTTATTACTTCATAATGAAACAACCTAAGAAGAAGAAGTGGAAGAAGAAATAAAGATGAAAGAATTGGTAACGGTAATTACCTCTTCTTTGAAGTGCCTCTTTGAGACCTCCTCTTAGGGCACTAGAATTGGTCTTTGAGGAAGACCAGAACCTCTAGGATGTTGCTAGGGAAGTGGAGAAGGGATTTTTTCAGGGGTTGGCCGAGCTTGAGTGCTCAAATTGGTGTGAGGAGGAGGGGGAGGAGGTGTCCTTTTATAGGGGAGGAGATGGGCAACTTAGGAATATCTCAAAATATTATTTTATATTAAAGTCAAAATCGGTTTATAATGGTTACAAAGGGTCTTATTTCAAAGATAAAGTGGGGATGGGTCGAAATCCTATCAACCAATAGAATTTAGACAAGTTTAGGATATTATTTTAACCTTATCAATTAAATTTAACTCTAAGTTAAATAATTTAACTTTTACCATGTCTTTTTGTTTTCTTTCACTATATGGTTAATAAACTTACTATAACATGCCAAAAGAACCCCAAATTGTTTATTATTAATATATATATCCTTATCTAAGTCATTTGGCCGAACCTTATATTTTTAGGAATACAATAACAATTAATAATATAATATTTGATTTAAAAACTATTTTGTGTCAATTTTGACACTATTTGATATATGATTTTTGTGAAAGTCATAACAGAATTAAATGTTCGAAAAAAGTTTATTAAATAAACATTAATATATCATAGTAACCTAGAAAATTATTGGAATTCATAAAAAATCTCAAATTACATTTATTTTGGTGTTTATAACATCAATTATGTCAATATTTCATTAATAAGATAATTACTGCATCATCGTTGTGTCATAAATAAATTAAATTATTTGATGTCTAAAAATTACAAATAAAATACCATCATGTAGGAAATCTTTTTAGCTTTCTAATGAATATTTACAATCGAATTTATCTTATGTATAACCCCATATTAAAAATGATTTACTTATTAAACTTTGATTTTAACTATTTTAACCTTTCTTTAAATAAATTAATAATAAATGTCCTAATCTAATCCAAGTGGGCCTAAATGGTCATATTTTATTCCTAAGTTTGTTTTTGGTCGAATTACACTTGTCCAATAGAATTAGGACATGTGTTAGGGTAATATTAATATCATTTTTACCCTTAGTTACCCTATTTACTATTAACCGCGGTAAAAAAAAGTAAAAAGTTACTATTCACCAAAAATTATTTTCATCTCATTGAACCACATTTTACATACTGAAATCAACCGTGTCTCTCGGATTTTTGAAATTCCATTCACATAAGCGGTAAAATTAAGTTTTATGAAAAATTCAGTTTTTTTAACTACCACTTAGTAGTTTCACTATTCATCAAAAATTGATGTTTTTCAGAACAGTGCCAAAATTTCATCCCAAGCTATATTTCATATTCCGAATTCAAAAATGAAGTCTATTTTACCAAATTCATATCATAAAATTTGCATTAATTAATTTTATAATTAAATCCCGCTGTTAAAACAAATAGCGTGTTTTTAAGAAACAATATCTATCAAAAGATTGACACTTGATTATGTCTGGTTTAAATGTGAAATTACATCCAATGACCAACATTGTATTAAATTGTAAAAATATATTCTAAATATACTTTAAAACCACTCAAATTAATGATTTATCACTATTAATTATTTCGATTAAAAAAGTTGTTTTTAATTATAATTTAGTAATTTTCACTATTCATCAGAATATGAAAGTTATCCGAAAAGTACCAAAATTTCACCTTAGGGTAAATTCGATACTCCGAATCCAAGAATGAAGTTCATTTTGAAAAATAAGATTTACAGAATTTTAAAAAGTGGTTATTACTATTCATAACGGCTAGTTTTAATAATATTTTAATAGCACATCGTTGTTTAGTGAAACTCGGTATTGCGTATTACACACGCTATCGAGGAAGGTCGCGATTGCGTGTAATGCAAGGCAAGAAAAGGATGCGTGTTGTGCAAGCTCCTTTTGGTGTAGCGTACAACACAAGACATTAATAAAATTAAAAAGAATATTTCTTTATAAAATCTTGGGCTGTTACATGAATACCCATACAAAAATCATTTCTCATAAAACTCAATTTTTGAGAATCTCTTCGAGTCAAACACAACCCCCATTTAGTTAAACACAATGTGTGTTGCCATGTGCCTTTGTAGCATTGAAAAACAACGCAAATTCTAACATTATTAGATATAATTAAATAATGGTCCCTATTAGAGCATCCATAATGATCAAGATATATATGGATCTAACATGATCTCTATTAAACACATGCACCTCTATACATGTGTCCACCGATTACATCATATGAATAATCACTAGTATAAAAAAGATTTATAATGTCTAAATTTTAATGTTGTTTATTTAATAACCATTGTTAAAAATATTTTTTATTTAATTTATTTAATAACCAACATAAAAACCACCATATGGGTATTTATAATTTTTTCTATTTACATCTGTTGTTATAAATATTTTAAATAATATTTATAACATCAATTTTTGATCAGAATAATGTTAAAAATCCCAGTAAGGGTATAAACATAGGAATAAAATAAATCACATGGGTCAAAATGCATAACATAATGAAATAAAAAGACATTAATAATGAATAAACATAAGAAATAAATACCTATAGAGCTCGAGGACATGTAATCATGTCAAAATAGGAATGTTCCAATAACACACAACATGAAATAAGTATGAGTCAAGGATAACTTCCAAGACCATTTCATATAGTGGAAAAAGTACCATAAAGGAATCAGGTTCACTCTCTATCCCAAAATGACATTTCCTGAGACTAAAAAACTCCAAATGTATTTTAGGACTATCTAGAATCACCCACTATAACATGTTCATGCTATGTGATCCTCATGAAGAATCAAGTATAAGGGTTACCCATGGAAAGAATTGAGTATCATAATCATGTCATAAGGTATAAAAAATGGAATATCATAATGGTGTCCAAGAAATAATCTAATTAAATCATTAATGGAAAATCATAAGGTAAAATAGGCATAGATAATGATAAGTGATGTCAATATTATGGGAAAACATGTAAAAAGAGTGCTTAAGAGTCATTAGAAATGAAACATTTTAGTGCGGTTTAAGGAAAATATTAAAGAGCGTTTAAAGAGGAAAATACATATTTCATTTCATAAAACAAAAAATGAACCAATATAATTGTTCATGATGAAATAAGTAATTTTAGAAAAATAATGGTGGCTTAAAAAATATTATGGAGTCCACTTAAAAAAGGGTAAGAAATCAGGAAGTTCCCTTTAATATGGTTTGCTTATAGAGAAGAATTGAGAAATAAAGTTTTTTAAAACATGTATTTCCCTAGAAAAAAGGATGATATGATCTGGATACATTATTTTGGAACATATAAACATATTAAAAAAATAATAGTTACATTGGGGTAGAGATAGAGAAAGCGTAACCTGATGGAAAAAATGGAGGTCCAAAAAGAATTCCTAACCTTATGTCCGAAAGTGTTCTGTACTTGATATTAATGTCATGGATAATCAACTTAAATCCATTAATTAATTAATTAAGAAAATTTTATACTTGTATTTTATTGAATATAATTTTATTAAGTTTGTTTATTTAATTTTTGACTAGTTATAAGATACAATTTCATCATTCAGGAGTGTTCGTTTCCTTGTTTTTCATGATTGTTTTACTTGTATAAATGTATGAAAGATCATGTAAAATAGGAATTGTTATACATAATTGAAATTATATGTTATTAATGAAAGTAAATAATATTAAATGGTTATATAAGTCATCCGGTTATTTGTTATGAGGATGAATTATTAGACAAGAGGTTAGTGATAATCGTTTAGATTATTTTGGTGTTTTTTGATAATCACAAAATAGTTTTGTCTCATTATTCATTATTGTGTATAAAAGATAGTTTCAGAACATAAAAAGGGTTATAACATACGTTTTAAAGTATATGCCAACCATTATAATGGTTTTTTTCTCATACTTGAAGGTGATAAAAGAAAATTAAAACATGTCATCCTCGAAGGCGATAAATCAACACCTTGTGGAGGATATTTTCATTTTTAGAATAAAAGGAAGAGGAGAAGAGACTTGATGGTATATTTTCCATTAACATAATAAAATTATAGTATATATAAGATAATAGAGTTATCATGAATGTTTGGATAGATTAGGTGAGTATAGTATGAGAAAATAAAATAAAGTGAAATGAAAATAAAGAAAGAAAAAGAGGATTTTACCTCTTGAATTATTCTCTTTGAGATCCTCTATAGGGAAATTGGTTTTGGTTGTTTGTAGAGACCATAAACTCCTTTACTTTAAAAAAAATACTTGGTAATATTATTTGGAAGAAATTGGACAATATTCAAGGCTTAATAGGTGTGAGGAGAAGAGGCGGTGAGGGGTCATATTTATAGTGGAAGAGAGGGGTGTTTTCTTATTATTTTATTCATTAGTTTATTATTTTTCCTCAATAATATGAATATTTTTAGAATTATAATTAAATATATTAAAATAATGAAGGGGAGTTTGAGATTATTGTGATTACAACATCAATTTCTCAAAGAATAGTGTATTTAACTTATAATGTACATATACTATAAATTACTGTATTTTACTTTTCACCAAAAATTTATGTATTTTAGAAAAATCTAAATAATTCAACCTAGCCATTTCTTGATGTATAGAATTAAAAAATTAACTCCATTTTATGAAAATAATTTTATAAATAAGAAAAATTTAATTTTTAATTAAAATAATCATTTACTTGGAAAATAACAATTTTAAAATTATAACTAATTTTATAACACTTTGAAATATTAAATAAGGTCTCATAAAATTCTATTATAATCATAAGAAAAAAAATTAATTTATTAATAAATTTATATAAATACATTTTCTTTTAAATCATTATATTAATTATAAAATTGAAAAAAATTTATATTTTATAAAGAAATATCAACACTTAAGTAATAATTTCTAAAAAATTTATTTACTTATACTATGATATAATTATATCTTATTTTAATTTATAATATACCTAAATTTTATTTATACTTTCATTGGTGAGTTTACTATTTTATTGACCAATTTACTATTCATAATGGTCATATTACTACTCCAAAGGTCAAGTTACTATTCTGTTGGTATATATTCCTTAACTTCTAGAAATACCTCTTATTTCATTCATTCATTGTGTATAAAGTTTTTATTGTGTTATATATGTGATTTATACTATATGGAATAATTATAATAAGGGTATTTCTATTGATAGAATTATGGGTTGTTACATTCTTCCCCCCTTATAAAATTTCACCCTCGAAATTTCCTTTCATAAACTGTGGTGAAAACAAGTGAGGGTACTTATCCTTCATCACATACTTTGGTTACCATGTTGACTTTTCATACTTATGGTTCTACCATAGTACTTTTACTTGGTATTGTTATGTAGAAATTTATCTCTATGGTCTAAGATCCTCATTGGATGCTCCTTATAAGAGAGATCATTTTCCAACTATACCACCTATGGATTCAGTACATGTGGGTGATATGGTATGTACTTCCTTAAGAGGGATACATGGAATACATAATGTACATAAGACATGGTTGGTGGATGTGATAGTCGATAAGCCAAAACTCCAATACAATCTATAATCTCAAAGGGTTTGATCTAACTGGGATTTAACTTTCCTTTCTTCCCAAATCTCATGGCCCTCTTGCATGGATATATATTGAGGAATACCATGTTTCTACCCTTAAACTCACGGTCTCATTGATGATTATCTGTATAGCTCTTTTGTTGACTTTGGGCTGCCTTGATGTGCTGTTGAATGATTTTCACCTTCTCTACCATTTCTTTGATCATTTGAGGTCCTAGAAATTTACATTCATGACTTTATCCCAGCATGCCGGTGTTCAACATCTTTTCCCATAAAGGGATTCATATGTATCCATTTGTATGCTTGAGTATAATTTTTTTTAAGATAATTTTTTTAGTGGTAGATTTTGGTCCCATCCTCCTTTTAAGTCCATAGAACATGCTCTCAAAATGTCTTCCAATGTCTGAATATTTAGTTCATATTGGCCATCAATTTGAAGATGAGAATCCATACTGAATTTCTACTAAGTGTTCAGAGAATATTGGAGACTTTTCCATAACTTGGAGGTAAATCTCATATATCAATATGATATAATCAATAATGGTACTCTATGAAGCCGTACCGCTTCTCTAATGTATATTCGTGTAAGTTTCTCTAGTGAGAAGTCTTCTCAAATTATAATAAAGTGAGATGTCTTTGTGAGATGATCCACAATAATCCATATAGAATTGTTTCCTATAGATGTATTCGGAATTATGATGACAAGGTCTATGGTGATATTTTCTCACTTCGATGTTGGTATGCATAATGTTTGCATCATTCCCTTAGACCTTTTTCCTTTCAGCCTTCACTTTCTGACATACCAGACACTTTGATGTATATTCAGTGATATAGTTTTTTCATATTGTCCCACCAATAGTGATCTCATAGATATTTATACATCTTTGTGCTCTCTAGGTGAATAGATATGGTTAATCTATGCGCATAATTCAGAATATATTTATTTATCCCTAGATTGGATGGTACACATAGTCCTGACCTAGATCTCATGACTCTTTCCTCATCTATTTTTAACTCCGAGGATTTCCCAATTCTAATAGCTTCCACCTTTTTCTGAATTTCCTCAAAATTTATTTGAGTATCCTTTATTTTCTCCATGAGGGATGGATGAGAAATAATTTGAGAAATGATTTATGATGTTCCTTACCTAATGATTCCAGTGTCCATCCATTTAAAATCTAGTAAGATTGGATCCTTCTAAATTCTCATCATTGATAATGTTTCAAGATACCTATTAATTAAAACATCTTGCACTTTATTCTCTTTTCCAAGATGGTAGTGGATTGAGTAGTCATAATTCTTGATGAGATCTAACTACATTCGTTGGAGAATATTAAGCTCATTTTGTGTGAATATATACTCGAGACATTTAAGATCAGTATATATTTCCCACTTCTCCCCATAGAGATAATGCCGCCATATTTTCAATGAAAACATCATAGTTTCCAACTCCAGATACTGCGCGAGATAGTTTTAATCATGAATTTTCAACTTCCTTGAGGAGTAAGCTATCACTTTATAAATTTTCATCAGTACATAGCCTAAGACCTTCTTTGAATTATTACTGTACAACACAAAGAGTTCCCCACTTTTCGGTAGTACGAGCACTGGTGCAGTGCTAACCCTCTTTTTCAACCCTTTAAAGCAGTCTTCACATTAACTGCTCCAGACAAAATTCACTCCCTTTAGAGTTTGCTTGGTTATTGGGTTTTACAGTCATGATAAGTTCTTCACAAATCATTGGTAATACCCAGATAGACTAAGGAAAATACAAATATCTATTACAAATTTTGGCTTGGGACACTCTTCAATTTCCTTTATCTTGGAAGGGTTCAAAAATATTCTTTCACTGGTGATAACAATCCCTAAGAATTAAAATTACTCCATCCAAAAATCTCATTTACTATACTTTGAATAATGTTTCTCCCTTAAAAAATTCATCAACATAGTATTCAAATTATCCTGATGTTCCTCCTTGCTCTTGGATTATATCATAATATCATGAATAAATACTACCAAAAATTTGTTAGGGTAATATATAAAGAATCTAATCGTTAAATCCATGAAAATTTTATGACCCTTAGTGAGTCTTAAGGGATTCACTATGCAATCATAGTTTCCATACCTCGTTTGAAAGGAAATCTTGGTAATATCTTCATTTCTCACCTTTAATTAGTGATATCCCGATCGAAGGTCCACATTAAATAAATTATTTTCCCCACATAGCTGATCGAACAAGTCATATATCTATGGAAGGGGATACTTGTTATTTATCATGATTTAGTTAAGCTCATGATAATCAATTCAGAGGTTTATTGATCCATCCTTTTTTTGATGAATAGGACCGACGCACCCCATGGAGAAGTAGTCAAGCATAGAAAACCCTTGTCTATATTATCTTGTAACTACTTCTGTAGTACTTCCAACACAAAGATGACTATTATATAAGTTGTATTTGATATATGAAAATATCTATAAATAAGTTCAACTGATAAATCAACCTATTGATTACGAGGAACACAAAATAACTCTTTAGGGAACACATCAGTGTAGTCCCTGAAATTGTGCATGTCTTTGAGAATGATCCTATCCTTTGTCTCAATAATTTGAGCTAGATATGTTTGGTCATAAGTCCATAATATCCATAATTGATACAATGATTCTAATGGAGATTTATCCTCCTCCTTACACTTGTATATAATTGGAAGATACATTGGGATGTGAAGAGTGATCTCCCTTTCCCAAAAGTTGATGTTGGATTTTTATAAAGATAACCAATCCATGCCCAATATTGAATCAAACTCCACCAAAGTAAGTAAGAAAATATTTTTTGTGAGGTTCAGTACAAAAAAATTAACCAAGGATGAGTTATATACTTTGGATATATTAATTTCTACATTTTTTTTCTCAGAGAAAACTCAACATCCATATTTTGAGGTGGTGTTTGAATAGTACTACGAAACTTGTAATATATGAAAGAATGTGTAGAACCAGAATCAAATAGTATGTTCTCTATTCTTGAATTAATAACCAACATACCTATCACCACATCATTGTCGGGATCCAACTCAGTAGTAGTGATAGAATATTCCCTTCCTTATTGACTTGGAGGTTGTTATTGTTGATTTCCTCCAACAACCCATGGCTTAGGGAAATGGCTTGTATAATGCCCATGTTCCTTGCAGTTGAAACACTACACTATAGGATGAGTTTTTATTTGAACCTTATTTTCTTCTTCTAAATTAGTGGTATATTTCATATCCCTTTGGAAGTTATTATCCATATGACCTTCTCTTCTATATTTTAAGTATTTATTGGTTCCATTTAAGCTATTTATAGGATGCTTATTCCCAAAATTTTGACTCGTGTGAAGTTGGGTCTTCTTTCCATCATGGGATTTATATATTGACCCACCCATTTTAAACTCAATTTTTCTCATTTTATCTTTGGGCCCGTGATACCACTGAGATTCTCCAATCTCCATTCCAACCTTAAGGGCATAACAAACAATCTTTTCATAGATATCAAAGTCTTAAATCACTAATTATTTTTGTAGACTCAGATTTAGTCCAAAAAATAAGAGATACACCTTACTTTTAGTGTTTATGAAAAATCCGAAGTCATATCTTGAAAGTTTAGTGAAGTTTTCCTCATACGTTGCGATAGACTCATATACATTTTGATTTAGTCCAAGGAAATCCCTTTCCTTCTTAAGATGAAGTGTTCGGGGAAAATATTTATAAAAAGATATTTTATTGAAATATTACCATTCAATGGAATGAAGTTCCTCCTTGGACTTTATGTTATTGATTAGTGTCCACCACTAATCAACTTCCCATTAAAACAATAGAGTTTCGACACAACTTTATCTTCTTCTAAGAATTGGAGGATAGAGAATATCTTCTCAATGGAGTTAGTCTATCATTATGTGAGGAGGGGACCAGAAGAAGCACTAAACATGGGAGGAGTTTCACATGATTCAACTTATTATTCATAACTTGAGCTAGTTAAGCAAGTATTTTCATGAAGTTTTGAGCTCCTGTTCCCATCATATTTAGCATATTATTAGGGAAATCGTCACATTTCTTATCACATTAATTTTTGGAATGGGTTCTTCTATTTCCATCCATTAACTATGAAAAGGAAAGTAAAATTAATAGGATCAAATAATTATCTAATAATCATATAAAAAGAAAACATTGAACATAGAAGGATAAAATTGTAAATGAAAAGTATATCCTAACTTGGGATACACTAAGTTTCAATCTAGGTTATCCATGGTGACAGAATTATCCCTAGGGTTCTTAATAAAGTGTTCTGTTAATAATATCCAAAAATAACTAGACCTTGATCTAATACTAACTATTGAAATCATATCCCTTTACACATATTATTACATGATTTTAAGAATAATTAACCATCAAATTTCAATCCAAGGATCGTAAAATCTAGCATCTTTGGATGATTAGGAACATAAAAATGAAAAAAATGGAAATATAATAAAACATGTTTATTTTAATCGTCCATACAGAGCTCCAAACATCCATTGATCTCTTACATAAGTATAGGATAACCCGGGGAATACATGAATGAAAGGGATGTGCTAAAAAGCCCAGTAAGGGTATAAACATAAGAATGAAACAAAGAACATGGGTTAAAAGGCATAAAATGATGACATAAAAAAGTCATGGATCATAAATAAACAAAATTAAGCATAATATGTAGATCATGGGGACATGTAATCATGGCGTCATAGGAATTTGGCAACAACACACAACATGAAATAAGCATGAGTCAAGGTTGACTGCCAAGACCATTGCACATGGTGGACAAAGTCTCATAAAGGAATAAGGTTCAATCCTTGTACCAACATGACATATCATGAGGATAAATATTAAAAAATTCATTGGATCACTATATGGGTGAACCCACCCTAAAATGTTTATGTATATGTGTTCCCCATGAAAAATAAAGCATAAGGGTTACCCATGGAAAGAATTGGGTATCAAAATCACTTCGTAAGGCATACAAAAGGGAATATCATAATGGTGTCCATAAAATAATGGATTTAAATCATACATGGAAAATAATAAGGTAAAATAGGAATAGATCTTAATAATTTATGTCAATCTGACGTGAAAAAATGTAAAAATATTGTTTAAGAGTCATTAGAAATGAAACATTTTTGTGTTGTTTAAGGAAAATATTAAATAACGTTTAAAATGGAAAAGGAATATTTCTTTTACTAAAACCATAAATTAACCAAGATATTATTTCATGATGAAATGAGTGATTTTATAAAAATAATTGTGGATTAAAACAGATTATAGAGTGCACTGAAAAATGGGTAAGAAGTTGAGAAGTTACCTTTAATTAGACTTGCTTATCAGGAAGAATTGAGAAGGGAACTTCTTTTTAAAAAAATTTATTCCCCCATAAAAGAAGAATGATATGATTTGGATACATGAGTTTGGAATATATAAATATAATAAAAATAAATAATAGTTACACTGGGGTAGAGAGAGGTAAAGCATAACCCGAAGGAAAAATGGAGGTTCAGAAAGAATCCCTTACCTTATGTCCGAAAGTGTTCCGCATTTGATCTTAATGTCCTAGATAATCAAATTAAATCCATTAATTAATTAATTAATAATAATTTATATATTTATTTGATTTATTATAATTTTATTTAGTTCATTTATGGCCTTTTTTATGAGTGATAAAATACAATTTCATCATCCAAGAGTGTTCATTTCCTTTGTTTTCATGATTGGTTCACTTGTATAAATGTATGAAAGATTATGTAAAATGGGAATAGTTTCCAAGAATTGAAATTATATTTTATTAATGAAAATACATAATATTAAATGGTTATATAATTAATTTGGTTATTTGGGGTGAGGATTAATCATTAAACAAGACGTTAGTGATAATTGTTTAGATTATTTTGGAGGTTTTTAATAATCCCAAAATAGTTTTGTTTCATTATTCATTATTGTTTATAAGTGTTAGTTTTAGAACATAAAAAGAGTTATAACATACCTTTAAAATATTTACCAACCGTTATAATGGTTTTATGTCTAACCATGAAGGAATTAAAGTAAAATGAAAACTTTTCATCCTCGATGGTGATAAATAAAC
This sequence comes from Viscum album, assembly GCA_963277665.1. Classification (NCBI taxonomy): domain Eukaryota; kingdom Viridiplantae; phylum Streptophyta; class Magnoliopsida; order Santalales; family Viscaceae; genus Viscum; species Viscum album. The sequence continues at coordinate 2,104,238,250 of OY728123.1, forward strand.
TCCCACTACTGGAAACTTGGGTTTTACCAACGGTTCAGAACCCTTGGTAAAGGCTGCTGAACCGTTGGTATACTTTATACCAATGGTTCCGCAAACCATAGGCAAGTAATCCATTGGGAAAAGTTTTTCCCAACGGTTTACATAGAACCGTTGGAGTAGGGGTAGGAAAGTTAACATTTCCCAATAGTTCTCATAAAACCGTTGGGAAAGGTTTTACCAACGGTTGTGCTAAACCGTTGGCAAAACCAAAGGAGGAGGGGATTTACCAATGGTTGTATAACCGTTGGTAAAGCTTTTTACCAATGGTTCAAATAGAACTGTTGGTAAAAATCTTCCTACAAGACCTATGCCAATAGTTTCAAACCGTTGGCATACCCTATGCTGTGCAAATTGCACAACATCCCTGCAATTTGCACAGCAGGCAGAGGTGGAGGTGTCCTGCAATAATTTGATATAATTTGATTCACATCAAGAATTAAATAATAATTCATTTTAATTCATACACATTCAACATATGATGCATAATTTGATGACAAACACGTACATAATTCATAACGTAATTATAAACATACATACAAAAAAAGTATAAACATACATAATTCATTTAGAATATAAACATAGGTAATTATAAAAATACATATACAAAAGTGATCCACTTTGAGTGGTTCACTCGTACACGTCACAATAGACCCATTGATCATTGTCCTAAAGTTTCAACGGAATCCGAATTCATTTGGTCGGTTTTCTATATGCTATTTGTTATTTTCACATAAAATCTTGTTCATTTTTAACAAAATAGATACACTTTGAGTGGTGCCGACCACACATTTCCTTGAATTGAGGAGAGGTTGACTCATAAATTCCACATATGACCCATTTATCGTTGTGATAAAGTATCAACAAAATCATAATCCATTTTGTCGGTTTTCCATATGTACTTAAACTTATGTCCATTTTAAACAAAAGACAGACACTAAGAGTGATCCCTGCCATACCGCGCCTCAGATTGAGGCGGGGTTGACTCGTAAACATCAAAATAGACCCATGTATCATTGTACTAAAGTTTCAATGGAATCCAAATGTGTTTGGTTGGTTTTCCATATGTCATTTGTTATTTTCACTTAAAATGGTTTCCAATTCAAATAAAAGTGAGCCACTTAGAGTGGTGGGGTCCACACCGTGACTCGGATTGAGGTGGGGTTGACTTGCACTCATACACGTCACAATAGACACATGGATCATTGTACTAAAGTGTCAACATAGTCCGAATGCGTTTGGTCGGTTCGTATGTCAGTTGGTGTTTTCACTTAAAAATAAGTCCATTTTGAACAAAAGAGAGGCAGTTTGAGTGGTTGCGGCCACACCGCACCTCGGATTGAGGCGAAGTAGACTTTTACACGTCAAATTTGAACCATGGATCGTTGTCCTTAAGTTTCAATAGAATTTGAATGCGTTTGGTCAGTTTGCCGTATGTCAGTTCTTGATTTCACTTAAAATTAAGTCCATTTTTTAAAAAATAGAGGCACTTTGAGTTGTGTCGGCCACAAAAGACCTCATATTGAGGCGGGGTTGAGTCATACATGTCAAATGTGACCCATATATTGTTTCCTTTAAGTTTCAACAGAATCGTAATGCGTTTGGTCGGTTTTCCATATGTCAGTTGTTGATTTCACTTAAAATTAAGTCCATTTTTAACAAAACAGATGCACTTTGAGTGGTTTCGGCCACACTGTGCCTCAGATTGAGACAGAGTTGACTCGTAAACGTCACATATGAGTCATAGATCATTGTGAAAAAGTATCAACACAATCAGAATCTGTTTGATCGGTTTGGCCTATGTACGTAAAATATTGTCCATTTTAAACAAATGAAGGACAGTTTGGGTGGTGCCAGCCACACCGTACGTCGTATTGAGGCGAGGTTGACTCGTACACATCAAATATGACCCATGGATTGTTTTTCAAAAGTTTAAACACAATCAGAATGCATTTGGTCAGTTTCCCGTATGTCAGTTGGTGTTTTCACTTAAAAATAAGTCCATTTTGAACAAAAGTGAGGCAGTTTGAGTGGTCCTGGCCACACCGCGCCTCAGATTGAGGTAGAGTTGACTCGTACACGTAACATTTGACCCATGGATTGTTTTCCTTAAGTTTAAACAGAATCTGAATGCATTTTGTCAGTTTGCCGTATGTCAGTTGTTGATTTCACTTAAAATTAAGTCCATTTTTAACAAAACAGAGGCACTTTGAGTGGTGTCAGCCACACCAGGCCTCAGATTGAGGCGGGGTTTAATTGTACACATCACATATGAGTCATGTATTATTGTTCAAAAGTATCAAAACAATAAGAAACCTTTTGATCGGTTTGGCATATGTACGTAAAATATTGTCCATTTTAAACAAAAGAGGGACAGTTTGGGTGGTGCCGGCCACACCGCACCTAGGATTGAGGTGGGGTTGGCTCATACACATCAAAATAGACACATGAATCGTTTTTCTAAAGTGTCAACATAGTACGGATGCGTTTGGTCAGTTTCCCGTATGTCAGTTGGTGTTTTCACTTAAAAATAAGTCCATTTTGAACAAAAGAGAGGCAGTTTGAGTGGTCCCGGCCACACCGCGCCTCAGATTGAGGCGGAGTAGACTAGTACACGTCAAATTTGACCCATGGATCATTGTACTTAAGTATCAACAGAATCCGAATGTGTTTGGTTTGTTTTCCATATGTCAGTTGTTGATTTCACTTAAAATTAAGTCCATTTTTAACAAAACAGAGGCACTTTGAGTGGTGTCGGCCATAGCGGGCCTCATATTGAGGAAGGGTTGACTCTTACACGTCAAATTCGACCCATATATCATTTTCTTTAAGTTTCAACAGAATCCTAATGCGTTTGGTCGGTTTTTCGTATGTCAGTTGTTGATTTCACTTAAAATTAAGTCCATTTTTAACAAAACAGAGGCACTTTGAGTGGTGTCGGCCACACTGAGTTTCAGATTGAGACTAAGTTGACTCGTACACGTCACATATGAGTCATGGATCATTGTGAAAAAGTATCAACACAATCAGAATCCGTTTGATCGGTTTGGCCTATGTACGTAAAATATTGTCCATTTTAAACAAATAAAGGACAGTTTGGGTGGTTCCGGCCACACCGCACCTCAGATTGAGGCGGGGTTGACTCGTACACATCACATATGACCCATGGATAGTTTTTTTTAAAGTTTAAACACAATAAAAATGCTTTTGGTCAGTTTCCCGTATGTCAGTTGGTGTTTTCACTTAAAAATAAGTCCATTTTGAACAAAAGTGAGGCAGTTTTAGTGGTCTCGGCCACACCGTGCATCGGATTGAGGAAGAGTTGACTCGTACACATCAAATTTGACCCATGGATCGTTTTACTTATGTTTAAACAGAATCAGAATGCGTTTTGTCAGTTTTTCGTATGTCAGTTGTTGATTTCACTTAAAATTAAGTCCATTTTTAACAAAACAGAGGCACTTTGAGTGGTGTCGGACACACTAGGCCTCAGATTGAGGCGGGTCTGACTCTTACACATCAAATATGAGTCATGTATCATTGTGAAAAATTATCAACACAATCAGAAACCTTTTGATTGGTTTGGCATATGTACATAAAATATTGTCCATTTTAAACAAAAGAGGGACAGTTTGGGTGGTGTCGGCCACACCGCACCTTGGATTGAGGCGGGGTTGACTCTTACACATCACATATGACACATGGATCATTTTACTAAAGTTTCAACACAATCCAAAGGCATTTGGTCAGTTTCCCGTATGTCAGCTGGTGTTTTAACTTAAAAATAAGCCCATTTTGAACAAAAGATAGGCAGTTTGAGTGGTCCCGGCCACACCGTGCCTCAGACAGCCCCACACTCACCCCAGATATACCCTCAACCCTCGGACAACCCCCCACCCCTCGAACACCAGCCCACTCAACCCGGAAATCCCCCACCCCTCAGACACCCCCCCACTCACCCTGGACATCCCCCCACCCCTCAGTCAGCCCCCACTCACCTCAGACAGCCCCCCACCACTCGGACAACCCCCACTCACCCCGGATAGGCCCCGCCACCCCTCGGACAACCCCCCACTCACCCCAGACAGCCCCCACCCCTCATACATCCCCCACTCACCTCGGACATCCCCCACCCCTCGGACACCCCCCCCACACCCAAATCAAACAGAAAAAAAATTTCATACACACAAGAAAGAACTTTAATTAATGAAAACATTAAGGAAAACATTAATGAAAACATTAATGAAACATTAATTCAACCATTAATGAAATTATTATATCAATTGGATCCCAATTATCAATTTTACTCCATTATCAAAAGTCTTATATCAATTTCTTTTTTGATCCCAAAGGTGTACTTCTCTACAATGAATCGACTGTCTTAGATTATGTTTGAAAAAACAATGTCCTCACGATAATGTTTTAATTCCATTAAGGAATTTTTTATTTAAAACATTCATCCTAGGGAGATCAATATCCACCACACACACTTACCCTGGACAGCCCCCCACTCACCCCGGACAGCCCCCCACTCACCCTGGATAACCCCCACCCCTCGGACATCCCCACACTCACCCCGGACAGCCCCCAACCCTCGGACAGCCCCCCACCCCTCGAACACCAGTCCACTCACCCCGGAAAGCTCCCCACCCCTCGGACGGCCCCCCACTCACCTCGGACATCCCCCCACCCCTCAGACAGCCCCCACTCACCTCGGACAACCCCCACCACTCGGACAGCCCCCCACTCACCCTGGACAGCCCCCACCACCCATTGGACAGCCGCCCACTCACCCTGGACAGCCCCCGCCACCCCTCGGACAACCCCCCACTCACCCCGGACAACCCCCACTCACCCCGGACAGCCCCCGCCACCCCTCAGACAGCCCTCCACTCACCCCGGATAGCCCCCACCCCTTGGAAAACCCCCACTCACCCCGAACAGCCCCCACCCCTCAGACCCCCCACACCAAATCAATCATAAAAAAAATTCATACACACAAGAAAGAACTTTAATTAATGAAAACATTAATTAAAACATTAAGGAAAACATTAATGAAAACATTAATTGAAATAAAACATTAATGAAACCATTAATGATAGTCTTATATCAATTGGATCCCAATTTTCAATTTTACTCCATTATCAAAAGTCTTATATCAATTTATTTTTATTTGGATCCCTACGATGTACTTCTCTACAACGAATCGACTGTCTTAGATTATGTTTGAAAAATCAATGTCCTCATGATAATGTTTTAATTCCATTAAGGAATTTTTTATTTAAAACATTCTTCCTAGGAAGATCAATGTCCACCACACACACTTACCCTGGACAGCCCCCCACTCAACCCGGACAGCCCCCCAATCACCCCGGACAACCCCCACCCCTCGGACAACCCCACACTCATGCTGGATAGCCCCCCAACCCTCGGACACCCCCCCGAACACCAGCCCACTCACCCCAGACAACCCCCCACCCCTCGGACGGCCCCCACTCACCCCGGACATCCCCCACCCCTCAGACAGCCCCCACTCACCTCAGACAGCCCCCACCACTCAGACAACCCCCTACTCACCCCGAACAGCCCCCGCCACCCATCAGACACCCCCCACTCACCCCGGACAGCCCCCTCCACCCCTTGGACAACCCCCCACTCACCCCGGACAACCCCCACCCCTCAGACACCCTCCCACTCACCCCAGACAGCCCCCGCCACCCCTCGGACAGCCCTCTACTTACCCCGGACAACCCCCCACCCCTCAGACAACCCCCACTCACCCCGAACAGCCCCCACCACTTGGACCCCCCCCACACCCAAATCAATCATAAAATAAATTCATACACACATGAAAGAACTTTAATTAATGAAAACATTAAGGAAAACATTAATGAAAACATTAAATGAAATAAAACATTAATGCAACCATTAATGAAAGTCTTATATCAATTGGATCCCAATTATCAATTTTACTCCACTATCAAAATCTTATATCAATTTATTTTTATTTGGATCCCTAAGGTGTACTTATCTACAATGAATCGACTGTCTTAGATTATGTTTGAAAAAGCAATGTCCTCACGATAATGTTTTAATTCTATTAATGAATTTTTTATTTAAAACATTCTTCCTAGGGATATCAATGTCCACCACACACACTTACCCCGGACATCCCCCCACTCACCCCAGACAGCCCCCCACTCACCCGGACAACCCCCCCACCCCTCAGACAGCCCCACACTAACCCCGGACAGCCCCCCAACCCTCAGACAGCCCCCACCCCCCGAACACCAGCCCAATCACCCCAGACATCCCCCACCCCTCGGACGACCCCCCACTCACCCCGGACATCCCCCCTCCCCTCAGATAGCCCCACACTCACCTTGGACAGCCCCCACCACCCGGACAGCCCCCGCCACCCCTCAGACAACCCCCCACTCACCCCGGATAGCCCCCTCCACCCCTCAGATAGCCCCCCACTCACCCCGGACAACCCCCCACCCCTCAGACACCCCCCACTCACCTAAGACAGCCCCCTCCACCCCTCAGACAGCCCTCCACTCACCCCGGACAACCCCCCACCCCTCGGACAACCCCCACTCACCCCGGACAGCCCCCACCCCTCGGACAGACCCCACTCACCCCGGACAACCCCCACTCACCCCTGGACAACCCTCACCCCTTTTGGCCAAATCAAAACTGAAAACAACATCACTTGTAATCAAATTGAACATAAATAAATAATAATATTGGATATATCAAGTAAAATGAAGTCATACTATATTACATCCTAAATGACCAACCACAACCATGATTAATGAAAACAAAGATCCCCTTTCGGTCAAATCAAAATGAAAACAAAAACACATAATTGCAGAACAACAAAATAAAGGAATCACTTACAGATTTGATGTGTAGGAGAAAAAAATTCCGTGATTGAAGATGGATCGATATGTGGAATAAGTTTGGAAAGAGGAATATTGGATTTAGGGCGCGGAGCAGAACTGCAATCGAGCAGAGGGGGAATGGATGCCTGATAGTTTTTTAGGGTAATTTTTCCCAACGGTTTTTAAAAACCGTTGGGAATATATGTCTTTACCAACAGTTTAAGTAAACTGTTGGTAAAAAAGTGATATCAAAGGACTTTACCAACAGTTTTGTAAAACCATTGGTAAAAACATGTATAAATTCATCTATACCAATGGTTTGCAGAAACCATTGGTATAGATAGCCATTCCCAACGGTTTATGTAAACCGTTGGGATGTAAGAATTGGTAAAACTAGCATTTCCAGTAGTGTCCCCACATATGATATTTTCATTTTTAGAATACAAGGAAGAGGAGAACAAACTTAATGGGTGATTTTACATTAAAATAATAAAATTATAGTATATACAAGATACTGGAGTTATCATTCATGTTTGGATAGAAGAGGTGAGAGTATTATAAGAAAATAAAAGAAAGTGAAATGAAAATAAAGAAAGCAAAAGAGGTTACCTCTTGATTTATTCTCCTTGAGAACATCCTTAGGGAAATTGGTTTTTATCTTTTGTTGAGACTAGAAAATCCTAGACTTGGGGAAGAGACTTGGGAAGTGGATTGAGTAGAATTTGGACAAGCTTCAAGGCTTAAGAAGTGTGAGGAGAAGAGGTGGCGAGGGGTGGTATTTATAGTGGAGGGGAGGGATGTTTTCTCATTATTTTATTCATAAGATTATTATTTCGCATCAAGACTATGAATAGTTTGACCATTATCACTAAATATATTAAAATAATGAAGGTTAGTTCGATATTATGGTGATTACATTAGTAATGACTCAAATAATAGTGTATTTAACTTGTAATGTATATATACTATAAATTACCATATTTTACTATTCAAAAAAATTCAAGTATTTTAGAAAAATCCAAAAAATTTAATCTAACCTTTTTTAGACTTGTATAATTCAAAAAATTAACTCTATTTTATGAATATAATTTTCTAAACATGATAAATTTAATTTTTTAATTAAAATAATTATTTACTTGGAAAATACCAATTTTAAAATTATAACTAATTTTATAACACTTTGAAAAATTAATAAGGTCTCATAAAATTATATTATAATCATAAGAAAAAAAAATTAATTTATGAATAAATATTATGGAAGTACGTTTTATTTTAAATGATTATTTTAATTATAAAATTTTAAATAAATATTTATGTTTTATAAAGAAATATCAACACTTAATTAATAATTTCTAAAACATTTATTTACTTACACTATGATATAATTATATCATATTTTTATTTATAATATACCTAAATTTTATTTATACTTTCATTGGTGAGTTTACTATTCTATTGGCCAGTTTACTATTTATAGGGCTCATATTACTACTCCAAAGGTCAAGTCACTATTCCATTAGTATAAGTTTCTTAACTGCTATAAATACATATTATTTCATTGATTCATCAGGTATAAAGTTTTTATTGTGTTGTCTATGTGATATATACTATATGTAATAATTATAAGAATGGAATTTCCATTGATAGAATTTTGGGTTGTTAAATAGAATCCATGAAAATTCCTTTCTAGTTCGAAGAAGAAGTAGTCGCTGTAGAAACCTACAATGTAGTGGATGTTGGGAAAATAGAATGCCAAGACATCATTTAGTTCTTGGGAAAAGATAGGTTCTCCCCCATACTAGGGAACATCCACCAATTGTACATCACATTCCATTTCAGTGGTGTGAAAATCCACCTCTACTTGATAGACACAGGTTTCAGGGTAAATCTCATCTAGACCCGAACACTCTATAATATGGGACTGGATGAAGGATATTTGAGTCCCTATAACCCGATGATCCAATATTTTGATAGGACCGAGCATAGATCATGTGGAAGAATTTGATTGAAAACCCAGTTTGGAGTCTTGGTAGAAAGTGCTAAATTCAGGGTCGTCTTAGAGGATACTACCTAAAACACGTTAATGCGTTGGTCCTAGCTTCATCTATATGAAATAATACCCTCCTTTTATCACCAATTCCTCAAGTGCTCCCTTAACGGTCGATTAGGTGTGCTTCAAGGTGATGCATCTCCCTTTTATTCTTGTTATTCCCACTATATGGATGATTAATATTACCATATAGAGGATAAGAAAGTTTAGACCAATGAGGTTGATCACACAACCATTACATCTAGACCATGGCTAGACTTGGTTGATGCTTTCATCCTCATGATTCACTGGTTGGAATCTACGATGCCATATTTGGGATGTTTCTTTGTCATTTCTAAGAGGAAAGGGTGCCACATCCCTAAGTACAAGGAACATTGGAATATTACCTTGTAATCTTACACATGTCTGGACTGGGTGATACTAGAATCCCCTACCCCTATGAGGTATCAATATATTTTCCTCATGGATACCATTGTACATCCTACCCACATGTTTCACCATGCTAGGTTAAATCGATAGAATCCAACTCACCAAAACTGAATTGATATCAAGAATGGACCCCATGGTCGAAGGATTGATGGGATTGGCATGAAAACCTCCATCACTATGGTCTCAATAGAGCCAAAATTCCCGATCAAGGATTCGGTATCCACACAAGAAGACACTAGCATTCTGCTATAACCAGTCCACATGGATGAACCATCTCCTCCCACAAATTCCCCTACCTTATATGATGAAGAGGATTTGGTAGATGCACCTCCCACATTTGAAGAGGGTGTCTCTCCACTATCAATGAGTTAATTCAAGTGAACCTTGGCATTGAGATAGATCCAAGGACAACACTCATCAGTGCATCCATGCCTCCAAACGATCAACAACTGTATGTGGCTTTCTCAAAGAAACATTATGATGTATTTTCCTAGAGTTATTATAAGATTCAAATACTATAACCTCAGTCCACTATCCATCATCTTGGTATCTCAATGAGTCATCGTGGATTAAAGCATCCTCATATGAAAATAAACCCTTCTCATGGTTCCATGGTTGAGGCTAAAGTTTTTAAGATTATCAAAGAAAAATTTGTCAAGGAAGTTAAATAATCCAAGTGTCTTGCCAACATAATCTTGGTTAGGAAGACGAATGGGAAAATCAGAGTCTGTATCGACCTTCGGGATCTCAATCACCACTATCCAAAGGATGATTTTACCCTTCTAGTGATCGAGCCTTTGATCGATGCCACAACTGGGTTCCAAGATCTCTCCTTCATGAATGGATATTTAGGGTATAATCAGATTAGTATGGCACCAGAATACGAGGATTTCATTTACTTCAAAGTACCACAAGGTACTTTCTTTTATAATATGATTGCTTTCAGTCTGAAAATTGTAGGAGCCACTTGTTAGTGAGCCATGAACCACATCTTCAAACTTATTCTTAGGATTCTAGTGGAATACTATGTAGACAATTTTGGTGAAAAAATACCATCATTTCCAAGACTATATTAGAGATATTGATAAAGTGTTTATCTTCCTTTGCTTCTTAAATTTTAAGATAAACCCCATGAAGTGTGACTTCGGGGTTACCTTTGGGAAGTTTCTTAGCTTGATTGTCAGATATAGAGGTATTGAGATAAACCCAGATAAGATGAAGGAAATCATCTAGATTCCTCCTCTAAGTAACCTATGGGAGATCCGAGGTCTTCTGTCCCACTTATCCTATATATGAAGATTCATAACAAATATGACTAACAAGTGTAAGCCCTTTTCCAGGCTCATTAAGAAAGGCTCTGTTTACCAGTGGGATGAAGAGTGCCAGGATATCTTCATAGAAATCAAGAAGTATCTACTACAAGCTTCAGTTCTAATGCAACCAGTACCTGCGTAGCCTCTAGTCCTCTACATGGATACCCTAGAATGATCCATTAACGCCCTTATTTCCCAAATGAAAATGAATGAAGAGATAATAGTTTATAGTACCTCAGTCGCATGCTACTCTACAAAAAGACCAAATACTTTTCTATCAAGAAGAGTTATCTTTCACTAGTTTTCATGGTGTAGAAGTTGAGAAATTATTTATAGCATCAAGAGATACATATGGTGTCCCTAGTATACCCACTAAAGTGTACCCTAAATCCACCAATATTGGTAGGATGGCTAGCACATTGGGCAGTGATCCTTCAACAGTTCAACAGAAATTTTATCTCACAGAATGATGTTAAAGGACACAACTTGTCTGAAATTCTGGCCTCCCATATGGATCACGAATAATTTCTTCTAGATGTCAATTTTCTAGGAAAGGATATACTCCCAGTAGTTTAGGCTATTTCTTATTGGAAGATTCATTTCGATGGTTCCCCTCGAAGCCCAACCTATAAAAGGATCTATAATCCCAAGCTCAGTAGAGTAGGAATGGCGATCGTCTTCTTCATGAATTCACAAACTATTCTTCCCTAATATTTCTTTTTGTTAGAAGGATACACCAATAATGAGGTAGAATATTAGGATATCATTACTGGTCTTGATATATCTGAGGAGATTGACATCCCCTACTTTCATGTTAAGGGTGACTTTGAGACAGACATCAAACAGATCAATGGTGATTATACTATCATGAAGCTAGAGCTCATGCCCTTTTTGGATCACACTTGTCAGTTGATGGACTAGTTCACTTATCATCTATGTGTGAATCATGTTTCCCAGTCACAGAATGGTCAAGATGATGCCTTAACCAATCTAGCCGCTTCTCTTGTAGAGTCTAAACAGGATGATCTGTTCATTCATGTGGAACATCAGAGGGTCATCACTCCCGTCACCCCAGATGATGATGAAAGATATCAGGTAAACTATATTACTACTGGTGATTCAACATTAGGACCTCTAGTCCCCCTTTTATTAGAAGAACCCTCTGATTAGACAACCCCTTTCATTGAGTATCTTTAGTATGATGCACTCCTGCTAGATGGAGCCGAGTGTGAGATAATTCATCAGTGCACAGCTTAGTTCACCCTCTATATTGAGCCCAAAGTTGATAAAACTCTTTAAAAACATTGGTTTTATGGAATTATCCTCCATTTTATCCAAGAAGATGAGAATACCTAGGTTATGTAAGAAGTTCAGGATGAGTCATGTGGTTCCCCTCAGGTAGTATTGAATCTTTCCCACCAGATTTGGAGGCTGGGATACTTATTTTCCATCATGGATCACAACTGCATCAAGTATTCAAAGAGGTATCATGCATGTCAAGTTCATTCCAACTTTTTTCATAAACCGTTGGAGTCCCTTTCCCCTACCAAGTATTAATGGAACATTGTAGTATGAGGAATCAATGTTGTGGGAACATATCCACCAGTGACATCTCACTAGTGTAGGTTCATTCTGACCGTAATGGATTTATTATCCAAATTTGAAGAAGTTATTCCTCTCAAGGAATTCAAGGCTTGATTAGTGATTGAATTTTTGAGCTCCCACATCCACCAATTCAGAGTTACTCGTGCTATTATTACCAATAACGACATCATCTTCTGGGCTGCTGAGCTGAAGAAGTTGTATTCCAAGTACAGAATTTGGTCCAACCATACTTACCACTAACATTTATAGGAAAATTGAAGGATTAAGGAATTTAGTAAGACACTCTCCAACATTCTGAAGAAGATGGTGGGCTAGAAAAAGAAGAGTTGTCTAGACAAGATCCCCAATTGCCTCTAGGCCTATCATACGATGACTTGAAATTATACATAGGTGACTTAATATTCTCTAGTGTATAGAATAGATGTAGGCCTGCCCATTGAGATTCAATTTCCATTACTCTGCATAGTTTTATATGATTAGAAGATGCTAAGAAGAATAGTCAAAGTTTGTTTTGCTGAGTTGGAAGCCCTTGAAAAAAATAGGATGTAGGACCTTCCTAATCTAGAGAGGCACTAGAACAAGATATAAATAGAATTCAATAAGAAATTTAACCTACTCTCTTTTCTCCAAGGTGACACAGTAATGGATCTTATAATTCCAATGATACCTAGTAAGAAGCTACCAAAGTTGGAGCCCAAGTGGTAAGGACCATACATCATTCACAAGGTCTATCCCAACGGCGCATACTAGTTGATCACCATGGATGAAGACCACATTACTCCTCCAACCAATAATAAGTTTCTCAAACAATAATTCATGTAAGTAAAATTTTTGTTTTAGTTTCATGATGTTAAACTACATAGCATCGATGGTCCTCTCTATAATTTCTTAAAAGGAACATACCAACATCCCAACCACATGATGGTAAACTTCATAGTGCCACTGACCTAGTTGCATGACGTTAAACTATGTAACACCTATCATCCTTACCGTATGATGTTATATTTCATGCCCACATCCCATGAACACGATGTTAAACTATTTTTTTATACATAATCCATGAACTTAAACTAAGAGCCTCACTAGTATGAGCTTTAAGACATTAAACTAATAGCCATCCTATGGTCTATGCAACATGACCTTACACTATTAACAAAATATTTCTGAGTGCTGTGACCTTAAACTAGATATCATAGTCCAAGAATCACGAATTTAAACTATGTGTGATTCTTCTTGGGAAATCATGGTGTGGAACCAGGCCTCCTAGACCCTCAATCACATTGGGTTTGTCACTCTACTGTGCCACATATTCCCTTTTTGGGAAGCCTCCTTCCTATGGTCCAAATGATATGACCTTAAACTAAGATCCTATGGTCTATGAAACATGACCTTAAACTTTTGGAAAAAGGTATGAGCTCCATGAATTTAAACTAGGAATCCCAGTCCAAGCATCATAACTTTAAACTATATGTGGGTTTTCTTTAGGATGCGTTGTGTGGTGGTGGGCCTCTAAGGCCCTCATTCACATTAGTTTTGTTACTCTTCCACCCTATATGCATTCCTATAAATCAAGTCCCCTCTTTGGTGTCAACTCCATAACCTTAAAATGAGACCCTATAGTCTAAAAATTATGACTCTAAACTATATACAAGTCCTCTCAGGATCCACTTATCATTGATTCATGAGGTAAATCTTCAAAACGATCCTCAAGACACTATTGTAATGCTACATGGATGATTTGGGGGTGAAATCCTATCAATTTCAGAACCATCTCAAAGATATTGAGAAAGTTTTTGGCTTCCATCATTCTTGGAATTTGAAGATGAATCCCTTGAAGTGTGCCTTTGGGGTTACCTCTAGGAAGTTTATGAGAATCATCATATGATAGGTAGGTATTGAGATCAAACCAGATAAGATAAATTAAGTTATCTAGATGCCTCCTCTGAGCAACCTATAAGAGCTTCGAGGCCACCTACATATGCCGATTCATTGAAAATCTATCCAGCAAGTGTAATCCATTTTCCAAGATCAATAATAAAGGCACCTTTTACTAGTGGGATGGAGAGTGTTACGACACCTTTGAGAAAATCAAGTAGTATCTGATACAACCTTTAGCTCTGATGCCACCCATATCCAAGAATCCACTTGTCCTTTACATGACTTCCCTGGAATGATCACTCAGTTCCATTATCTCTTAGAAGAACAATGAAGCTAGAGATAACAATTTATACTACCTCAGTCACATGCTTCTTGACACAGAGACCAAATAATCTCCTATCAAGAAGTGATCCTTGCATTGGATTTCAAAGTGTATCATTTTCAACATTATTTATAGTATTATGAGATACAAATGGTTTCCTAAGGAGACCCACTAAAGTATATCTTGAATCAACCCATGTTGACATGATGGATAGTGCGCTGGACTATGATCCTTCAACAGTTCGATATCAAGTTTGTCTCAAAGAAAGTCACCAAAGGACAGGACTTGGATAAATTTTTGTCCCCTCATACAGATCCTAAAGAACTAAATCTAGATTTCAATTTCATAGAAAAGGCTATAATTTTAGTAGATTAGGATATGCCTTGTTGGTAGATGAAATTTTATGGTTCCTTCCGGTGGCCGACTGGTAGAAGTCTCAACAATTCCAAGATCAATAGAGTAGAAATGAAGATTATCTTTATCACACATGCACATGATATTCTACCCTACTCTTTCCTATTATTAGAAGTCTACACCAATAATGAGGTAGAGTATCTGGCTCTAATTATTGGTCTTGAAATGGACATTGTGATTAATGTACCCCAATAGCATGTGACGAGAGACTCTGATCTAGTCATAAAATTGATCAATGGTGATTATATCATCAAAAAGCCAGATCTTGTTCCCTTACTAGAGTGAAATCACCAGTTTATGACCCAATTACCTTATCATACAGAGGTGACTCATGTTCCCTGATCACAAAATGGCTAAG
Organism: Viscum album; assembly: GCA_963277665.1. NCBI lineage: Eukaryota > Viridiplantae > Streptophyta > Magnoliopsida > Santalales > Viscaceae > Viscum > Viscum album. Next base: position 2,104,253,542 of record OY728123.1, read on the forward strand.
ACGATGACTTAACTAGTCTAAAAACCTCTCTTGCAGAGCCTGACCAATATGATATGTTAATTCATGTGGTACATTGGAGGTCCATCTCTCCCATCACCCCAGATGATGATGAAAACTAGTAGGTGTAGGTTCCAAGTGCAGCAGAAGCGCGTTGGTGGTTTTTCCCAACTTTGATTTTAACATTAAACAACGTTCAATCCGAGATCCGTCACGATGTAAAATGCTGAATCTTCGGAATAGAACGAGGAACAGAAAACTTAAGAGGGAATCTCGGAACCATAGAGATAGGATCATCATATGTTAGTTATAATTAATTTAATTAATTCACAAGAATTAACTTGGTGGAATTCTTTCTTCGTTGATGTCTCTGGTCATGATCCTGTGATCCGTCATTGAGTCGTAGAATCCAAGTGTAGGATTCCTCTAGCAGTGATCCACACGTGTGCCACGTATCTCCGAACGTTGCCGAAGGTATCTCTGGGTGCTAGCATGAAAGAACCTTCACTTGCAATGTCCTCCTTCGATCACCTTGGTCTCTCAGTCTTGAGAACATTCTTGGAGGAAGGAGTTCTTTCAGCCTTGAAAGAATTCTACAGAATTTTTGTGCACAACGATTCTCTTGTGGAACATTATTGGGGTTGTGAGGATATTTATAATCGAGTTTGAGGTTATAGAGTTATTACAATAAATAAACGCATTACACATTTTATTTATTTCATTAACTCTTATTGAAAACCCCCATGTCGAATTATTAATTCCTTGACATGCGCCCACACTGATTATAATAAATAGCATTTAATAAAACAATATTATATCCTCAAAATCCTCACTAGAAAAAATACACGGCGTGTAATCATTAATACATGGTGTGTACTCATTTTCCATAAAACTATATGGCGTGTATATTTAATATACACGACGTGTACTTTTATTTTCCACTTTCCTTTATTTCCTCTACCACATTTATTAGACCTTGAGTAATGGCTATTTATTTCTTAAATAAATATAACTGCATCACTCGCTAATAAATATTATTTCTTCCACAATATATTCTCTCGAATAAATAGTGTTGAAATAAATGCGATCAGGCATCCTTAAATAATTATTAAACCACAGTCGGGAATAATCTTTATTTAACTTGTTAAATTAATATTTAACTGAGATACATGGACACACTTAGTGTGTGACCCTCTAGGCCTCTTTCTCAGTGTAATTAGGTGGAGCCTGCCTAAATTCCAAGGTTAGCATCTAGAAACACGCCAAGGCACCCATAGAGAAAGAAGTTAATGCCACAATATCATGTCACCTCATATGAACGCTTACCGTGTAATATAATCCCTTTCTCACGATATCTCAAATCAAGCGGGTTTCATGCTAGTGTCATCAACCCACGTGATCGATTATTCTTTCGTTGAATTTATAGAATTGAACTCGCCCATACCTTACTATGGACATGGATTTATTTAGGCTATATCAATTCCATCAAAGGGCCTCAGATATCTACTTCCGTTATGGAACAGAAGGGACAAATCCTTTCTCGCATTATCTATTAATGCATTATTACTCATGACGCACCCAACATATCCTACCTCACTGCGAATAGTGTGTCTTCACAGTTTTCGTCAATACATCTAAGTGCACGAGTTGTAATACTCATTAATAATAATCTTAAAGTCTAAGGATCAATGAACACATCCATAGATAGGAACATCCAATGACACTATGAAATGTGGATTTCCTACTGGCGGGTCCCGTTCTCATAATATCCTCCTGGATATTACCAAGGTAGCACACCATGAGATGATGCCTCAAAGTTTAATGAGTCCTCACCCCTAATGGCCTGTATTATTTGTGTCCCTCAAATAATATCATCCGGCCATAGAACATATATTCAAGAACAGTGTTATGGCACTTCCGGGTTCTCATCATAGTAGGGATCCTCTATGACCTTTTAGTGCAACAACTATCCTTAGGATATTATCACATGCATTGTCATGCAGAAGAACAATCAAGATGTGATAAGGCTTTTATTAATGAATAAAGTATAAAGTAGTTGGTTCTAGGCCACCAACTCCAACAGTAGGTAAACTAGATTACATCCAGTGATTCAACATCGGGACCTCCAAACCCCCCTGAAGAATAAGAAATATCTGATTGGTCAGCCCCTTTCATTGAGTATCTCTAGCACAATGTTGTACCACCAGATCGAGCCGAGCATGAGTGAATCCCTTGATGTGTAGCATAGTTCATCCCCTAGTATGGGCCTAACCTTGAGAATACTCTCTATAAATGTGGATTTTATAGAATTATCCTCTATTATATCCCAATAAATGAGATTACCTAGGTTATACAGGATGTTCATGCTGGGTTCTGTGGTTCCCATCAGCCTGGATTGATGCTTTCCCACCAGATTCAGAGGTTGGGATACTTTTGGCCCACCATGGTTCATAATGGAATCAATAATTAATCTAAAGAAAGTACCCTCTATTATGAGAGCCTCATTGTCCAACCATTTCCTCTATTATCCTGAACACTCTCGGTGGTTAGTCAACAATAGCAGACTCTGAGTGCTCGATGATTGTCTAGAATTCAAAAATTAAAATCAATCACATGGTCTTCCCTTATTTCTCACACCAAACATGACTCACGTGATCTTAGTTATTGGTTATTGGTTGTCTCATAAATATGATCTAATTGTGATAATTAAAGTAGGAAAATAAATGTATCCATAAATATAGGAAAGTTTCAACAAAAAATAAGAAAAGTGTGGCATTGGTGAGGGTTATCCAGATGTTGGTGCCTCTCTTGAGTCTTGGAAAAATTTCCCCTATGGATTTTCTAGAGAAATTGAGTGTTCCATCCCCACCAACCTCTGGCGTGTGGCCTCCAAGGTATGATATCTCCTCATGAGATCCGTTTCCTCCTAATATGACACTGGATGAAGATCATCAACCCTGATATGTGCCCGATCCCACTCAGTTTACAGATTGAGAATATGAGATTTTTCCTGCCTCATCTACCTCTTTACCTCCTCAAGATGAATCTTCAGTTGGATGATGACCTTCGATTGAGTGTTGAGGAAAGAAGTATACTCATTTTTTTGTTCCTCTAGAAACTGAATTTCTTGGTTGACTTATTAGAATTTGTGAATGATGTCATAATTTTCCTGATGCTTGGAAATTTCCATATAATGGATTCCTTCACACACCCGCTCAGTGATAAATTCAAGGACTATCATGGAAATACCATGAGTGTCCGCCCCTACGATTTATAGATTGCATAGATAATAGAGAAGAGGCCCCATCAATCCCACTAGTTGTGGTTCTAGTGTTTGTTTAATTAATCTCTATATGCACTTAAATTCCCAAAATCAGATTATGTAATTCTCTTCATTCACATAAATGTTAGAGTATTCCATCTCTTTAGGTGGTGTAGGATCATACACATGGAAATCCACAAGAAGTTTGAAAACAAGATCTTCCTACGACATGCTCTAAGACAGGATGTAATCTAGATAGTGTGGTCGGTTGTCCTTAGTCAACTCTTCCTTAGTATATTCACCCCTACCAGCCTCAAGTTCTACCCCACCAGTGGAATCACTCAGATTCATAGTTGACTGTCTGTCTTGGACCAAGGATATATAATCTTAGATGAATGACTCTTCATGAACCTACATGGTTTTTAGAAAAGATCCCCCAAATTTCCCTGCCTCAACCGATCATTAGGCACACAAACTTTCAAGAACTGCTTGGGATGAAAATATGTCATTCAACCTGATTGGAAATGACAGGTATGGGTTTTTGAAAGATAAGGACTTACTGGAGTTGAGAATTGGTAGGTTGAGATCCTGAGTTAGAGTAGGGATTTCCACCACATAAGACCTTTCAATATCGGTTGGTACTTTAGTGACTGACACTAGTTCCTCTTACATTGATCGAGGGGGAGTTTCATGAAATAGACAAGCACATTGATGCAAAGGATCCATGAAAATATGATTATGGATGAATGAATTGGGATGTGATCTTACCTTGAGGTAGATAAATCTCAATGATGATCCATCTTAGGTGCACTACCTCTCCAATAGTGGGTTCCACTATTTGGATGCCAGGATGTGGTCCCCCGTAGATAATAGGAAGTTCCCAAGGTTCTAGAGTTGTCACCCAAACCTCCTTGACTGGACCACTAACTGCCTTAGCCTTAGGTGAAGGCCCCAAATCATGCTCATCCACACCCAATGACACATTATCACCCCCTTTTTTAGGGACCCCTTTCCCATTATCATTATTCTTCTATATAGAGAATGTTTTAGTTAGAGAATATAGATAATGAAAGAGGAAGGCTCAAGGAATGAAAGTGAGTTAAGGTTCACCTTGAGAAACTTAGCCAAGTATTCTTTAGAGGATATGATTTTACCACTTTCCTGGGGACTCCCTTGATGAGCCGTTGATCCCTAGGATTCCTTGTAACCATATTTCTATGCCTCCTTGGTGGTCTCTTCCTCCTTATATGATGAAACATAAATATTTGAAGTCTCCTCCCTATTCAACTCATCACCAAAAATCATTCATACTGAGGTGAAAGGAGGTTCTTACTTCCCCCTCTAAGAAACATAGGTGTCCATATAAATTAGATATACATCTCTCAATTATAAGATTACCCTAGATATGATCTAAATGGGCCCAAATTTTGGTAGCTTGATCCCATCTCGCTTCAGCTTCTACCACATGTCTTCTATCGACAATGACACTTGAAGCATCCACCATACTATCGAGAAATAGGGAAATATAGAATAAATACTTGACTATAGTAGGAACCTATGATTATTCCTAAGAGACTCCCTTTCTTTCCCCGATGTCTCTTTTGAGACCCTTCTCCTTCAGGAGGTGGTGGTGGGACCGCACCTTGAAATTTTTCTATTGTAGTTCTAGTTTGAGTTGGCCCGTATGCCTGGTTTTTCCTTGAGAAGAATCCTTACTAATTCCAAAATACTCTAGATCCTCACTCACCTATTCTAGAAACCAAATACACTTATGAAATATTTCCTACTTATATTATTTCACCCATTTTCTAGCATAGTCCGTTGATAGTCCATCTTCGACGTTGGTTGGCGAAAAAAAAATTGTTTCCCCGGAGCCTACATTAGCCAGTATGTACCATAGTTTGATGTAGGATGTAGAGGTTATGCTCTTCAAAGAACCCCATGTAGACTCTCTTCATCACTTACTAAAAAAATAAAAACTTCCTATTGAAGAATGATGGTGTGTACGGATCACTAAAGACATGGACATCGATCCTGGACACCAACACTCCACCTCTGAATCTTTAAAGGCACGCCTTGTGTTTCCAGTTTCCTTGCAGGTTGGAAACCATTGTACCAACCAGAGTTGAGAAGGGATGGAAGTTAAAATTTTCATGGTTATCGATTTGAACATTGATCTCAGCCACATCAAGCATCACTGGATGGACCCCAACAACATTAAACCGAGATGGCTATAGACCAAAATTCAGAGGGATAATGGTGTTCATGAATTTGTAACCCCTGAGGTGCACCATGATCAAACCATGTAAGAACTAGAATGGTCTAAAAATCTACCTCGACATTCTTCCCCTTAGAATGCAACCCAATAGGCTATAGTTTTGGGCCAACATGGGTACCCCCCAAGTTGACTCTATTTCCATCCACTAGAATCACCACTATCACCAGTGTCCCCGGATACATTCCCATCATTGTGTCCCTGATCAGTTGTAGACAACCACTTAGGAATGTGTTGATAAAATCGGTGTAGTAGAACAGTGGATCCCAACCTCCCACCATGTCGTACCCCCATTTTTGAAACTGTCATTATTTCAGGATCAACTAGTGTGATCTGAGAATCCTCATATATGATGTTGTTGGACACTATTTTCCCTGAACAAGCATCCTCACATTAGGGTGATTCTTCAGAAATATGTTGAACTATGACATGAATAGAATTTCCCTGTGAAAGACGAGATCATGAACTAGTATTGGCTTCTACACCTCTAGGAGGTGTTGGGTTGGGATATGAGTTTGCTTCCTATCATTCCATATGTTCTATGATAGAAGGAACTCATCATACTGAAATCATTCTAGTGGAATTACACCATTGTGATTGATGTCTCATAAACTGATGTTGAATTCTCAGTGATGAAGATAGAACATGTTTGTATCTGGGTACAATCAGCTAAGGAGCTCTAGCACTACTCATGTAGATGGTCAAAGTGGAACAGTGACATCCACACCACCTCATACAGTCCAATATGGCACAATTTTTCCCCGAACTCTAGGCATGTGTAGCATACCTAGTATGCCCAGGACCACTCAATAGAAAAATTTACACCTGATTATAGGTCCCAGTCCTTATTACAACTATAGATATTATCCCACATTCTACTTTGGAATATGGTTTTATAGTGTGCTGGGAATTCTTCTACCTCTGACTGCTCCCCTATGACCATCCCAGTTTTCCTGTCCAGTGCATTAATGGTAATAACCCCATGCTCCCTGAAAGGATGGTCATGAACAATGATGTTCCTGTGATTGAGATCATCTACACGTGTGAACAACGATCATGGTGTACTAACCCTAAAAGCATGGATGATAACCTCAACCAGTAATATGAAATTCCATAGTGGGAGATAGTCTCTCATTGGATAGATTTTCAGTGATTCAGTCAGTATGGCCACACACATCTAATTTTCCACAACAACCCTTCTATCCTAATGGATTTGAGGATTTCAATCATTTTAGCTCACTCAGTAGCGATGCCAACTTCAATCTTAACAGAGTTCTATAGGTCATCCTTTTCAGATAAGTTTGAATAATCCAAGGAAGGTGAATGTAAGAAGGAGTCTCTGGTATGCAAGTAGTGGTGGTGTGTGCAATTTTATAAATAGGAACACCAGATCAGTATCTAGTCACAAATTCATAATTATTAAATAGGGATTTTGTGTGAAAGAAGTGAACGAGGCTCGGTTTTTCACGTGAAGAAAAAGACTTACATGCCTGATAGAAATGTATCTTATCACAAGGAAAGTCATAAGTGTCTTATAGGGCTCCCTCATCACATTTATAGAGGCGTAACATGGGTTTTCATGCATGTGTAAGTGACTTACATGCCAAGACATGAAGTTTTTTCACACCCACATAAGAAATTTATTCTATTCGGTGTTTCCCTTAGAAACCGACCTTATAGTCCCCATTCAACTCATATTCTGAGTGGGGGGGGGGGTTAATTTATTATCACCAAAATTCTAGATAAATCCACACACATCTAAATTTGGTAAATCCAAATGTATCATATAAATCAATATACCACTCAAGAAAAAACAAGGGTGGAACACATAATTTTTACTGTGTGCATGAAAGATTGGAATCCAAACAAAAAATACTTGTATGCCAAATACGACAAAATTTATCATTCCCAATCGCTAGAATAGCCAAGTAAATTGCACGCAAAATATCAAAGTTTCATACAAGGAACCTATAACACCCCGTCCCCAGTTACCCAGAGTCGGTGCATTATTACATTACATTGGCATGATCACAAGAAAGATCAAATCTTGAAAGACCGATTGGTTTAGTAGCCTTGGAAACACTAGATATATTCATAAAGTATTACATCATAAAGTGAAAAAATACTACAACAACATAGTCTCCATATTCCACACTCATATCCCCACATACTATCCCTGCAGGTCATTCATAACTTACTTCTTCACATCCTGGGAAAAATAAAACATAGAAAAGGGGTGAGATCAAATGCCCAGTAAGGATAACAATATAGCGGAAACTTTCAAAAATAAGCATAAACATTTAAGGTAATGTATAACTAAAAAAAATCCTTTTAAACATGAAATTCAACATTGTATGACAAAAGTAAAATGAAATAATTCCATTTACTTATTTACATGGATATTATACTAATCGAATAATCACATGCAATATCAATAACCACTTTCATAATGATGGAATGCATAATTCCAGACTATCATAACCACATAGCCAAGGCCTCGTGCCAAGACTACAAATAAGATTTTGCCAAGGCCTTGTGCCAAGAAACTAGTTTGTCTCATGAGACCTACCGATGCATCGAGGAGCTATAGCGGGCTCCACCCGTCACATATTAAGTCAAATGCATTCCCATATGAAAAGGTTTAAACATAACATAAACATTCGTATTAAAACTAGCATACGAAATGTAAATACTTCATCCATAAACCATGAATGGTATAAAAATAACACATCCATAGTCAAAAATATCACAAAACCTTCAATACAATATAGAAGTTTTGTATCATAATAAATCAACTTCCAATAAGCGTAAAATCTATCAAAAGATGTTGACATAGATGAAATCAAAACTCTTTTTAGAGAAATATCTCTTTCTATTTTGAAATCATTTAAGAGTCATATATTTATAAAATAAAACATTTTCTTTGAAAATATTTTTATAAGCTTGTAAGGGAAGCTTCAACGATTTTATAACGGCGGAAAATAACCGCACCTGCCGTATAAGTTAAAAAAACATTCTTACCTTAATTCTGTCGTAAAGGATAAAAAGCACCTTGTTTGGAAAACGACAGAAAGATTCCTTTATAAAACTCTTATAAAAAGTCAAAAAAGGGAATAAATGAATTTAACCCATATTCTTTTAAATAGTAAAAATGTTTTGAAATACATTTTTAAGAAACATGGATGTGGATGATAAAGAGATCCCAGTAGATTATTACGTATAAACAACCTCGGATAATGAAGAGATTGTGAAATAACCCTTACCTTGAACTTTTCCTTGGTTGAGGGTAGTTTAACCTCCTGTATAATGGTGAAATAATTGTTATTAAATTGAAAAAGAATCATATATATTAATATGATATCATATATGATCTTTTAACAGTGATTTGTTACTAATATCTTAGTATTATTATTGTTTCGGGTGTTAACTTACTCATTTTATTTTATATGTTTTGTTACATAAGACATGTTTATCATGGATAGGTTGTATCTTAATCATATCCAGAATGATATCATGTCCTTATATACTATTATTAATCATCAAATGAGAATTATACTTGAATGGATATGATGGAGAATGAATCTCATCACGTTCGTGGAGACGGTAGTCCGTACGTACGCACAAGCGAAAATATCATTCTTTTGATATTAAAATAATATATAATTGGATGGAATATCATATATAAAGAATCATTATTATTTTAAATTTATTATTTACATGAATTACACATCATTATTATACCCATCCAAATAATAATTTATTTAATAACAATTACACCACAACGTGGAGACGGTAAGCCGTACGTACGCACGTATAGTGACATGTTATTCAAAGGATTGATAGAATAATGAATATGGTTGTACCATATTTATAATAAAATCACAGTATATATATGATACTAGAGTTATTATTTTAGAATGGTAACAACAGAGGAAGAAGAAGTGGAAGAAGAAAGGAACTTGGAAAAGGGTGGTGAAATCATTACCTCTTCTTCGGGTTCTTTCTTTTGATTTGATCAAAAGGGCTCCTAATGTTGGATTTCTGATCAAACTAAGGCCTCTAGGTTGTACTTAGGGAAGTTGGGAGAGTATTTGGGTAGATTTTTTCCAAACCAAAAGGCTTTGAAGGTGTGAAGTAATGAGAAGGGGGGTTCCCTTTTATAAGAGGGGTGAGGGGCACCTTTGGAAAAGCTAGAAATATTAATTTATAATAAATTCATATTCGGTTTCTAATGGCTCCAAAGTTTATTAATAAAAGGTCAAGGTGGGGTTAGGTCGAAAAAAATTTAACCAATAGAATTTATACAGGTTTGGGTTACTATATTAACCTTATCTTTTAGTTTTAACTCTAAGTTAATTAGTTTGACATTTACCATGTCACTTTTTATTTTTATATTATATAGTTAATAAACTTACTATATACATAAAAAATACCACCAAGTGGTCCATTAATGATACAAATATCATGATATAAGTCTCTTTGCCAAAAATTAGATTTTTAAGAATTTAATATTAATTAATAATATAGTATTTTTTTAAAAACTCTTTTTATGTCAATTTTGACACTATTCAATAGTTGATTTTTGTGAAACTCATAACAGAATTATTACTTCGATCAAAGTCACTTAAATCAATCCTAATATGTTATATTATCCTAGAAAATTAGTGTAATTCATTAAAAGTCTCAAATTATATTTATTTGGGTATTTATAATATCAATTATTTTAATTTGTCACTATTATGGTAATTACTGCATCATAATTGTGTCATAAATAAATTAAATTATTTAAAGTCTAAAAATTATAAATAAAATATTATTATGTAGGAAATCTCTTTATATTTCTAATTAATATTTATAGTCTAAAATCCAACATATATAACCCTATGTAAAATTTTGTTTTCTAAAAGATATATGCTTATGTCATTTTTGTACTTATTTTAACTTAATTAAAATTAAGTGTCCCTATCACCTACAAGTGGCTCCATGGGGTCCCCAAATCGACCCAAAGATGCATATTGTCAAACATGTATCAACCAATAAGTCTAGGACACGTTTTAGGGTAATTAATATTATTATAATATTATTTTTTTAACCCTTATTTACCGGATTTACCTTTTAACCATTGTAAATAAAATATTTACCGAAGTAATTATTCAAAATGTCTAAAAATAAAAGTTACCTATTTAAAAAATTTGGCCATCCTAATTACAAATTTGGAATCCATTTTTCCAAATTCAATACACAGAAGTGGCAGAAATTAATTTAAAATGAATTCCCGTTGTTAAAACAAAAAGCGTGTTTTTAAGAGATAATAACTATCAAAAGATTGACACTTGTTTATGTCTGGTTTAATTGTGAAATTATGTCCTGTAACACCCCAAGATTTCATAGTGTATTATTTCTTCAAAATAATTCAATAACTTGAACTACACGCAACACCGAGTTCAATAACACCATGACTTACAAAAAAAAAACCATTCAAAAGAGGTTATGAATCGTGTTATCTAAATTTTAAACTTTATATAATCCTTATAATTTTAGAATCCATATTATGAGTTTCTTAGATATAATGCAAGAACAAATTCATTTTCAGTATTGCACTTTTATCAACTTAAGATAGTGAAACCTTTTTAAATACAATATTTTAAACTTTTTGACTAAATGGAGACATCAAAAAATTTAAAATGAAACATCCCAAGCTTACACGGTACGCTTTCCTTTGAATAAAACAGTAGCGTGTGTTGTACGCAACTTCGAGTTTTAACACACACCATAACTAATCAAACTAGCTGTTATGAATAGTAATACCTACTTTTTTTAAGTTATATATATTTTATATTTTAAAATGGACTTCATTTTTGGATTTGGAATATCAAATTTAGCCTAAGGTGAAATTTTGGTACTTTTCGGATAACTTTCATATTTTGATGAATAGTGAAAATTACTAAATTTTAATTAAAAACAACTTTTTTAATCAAAATAATTAATAGTGATAAATTATGAATTTGAGTGGTTCTAAAGTATATTTAGAATATATTTTTACTATTTAATATAATGTTGGTCATTGGACATAATTTTACAATTAAACCGAACATAAACAAGTGTCAATCTTTTGATAGTTATTATCTCTTAAAAACACGCTTTTTGTTTTGACAGCGGGAATTAATTTTAAATTAATTTCTGCCACTTATGTGTTTAGAATTTAGGAAAATGGATTCCATATTTGGAATCAGGATGTCCAAATTGTGTAAATAGGTAACTTTTATTTTTAGACATTTTGAATAATTACTGTGGTAAATATTTTATTTACCATGGTTAAAGGGTAAATCCGGTAAATAAGGGTTAAAAAAATAATATTATAATAATACAAAATTACCCTAAAACGTGTCCTAACCTTATTGGTGGACACATACCCGACCATGGGCATCCTTGGGTCAATTTGGGGACCCCTTGGAGCCACTTGTATGTGATAATGACACATTATATTAATAAAGTTAAAATAAAAATAAAAATGGCATAAACTTACATCTTTTAGAAGAACAATTTTTACATAAGGTTATACATGTTGGAATTTCGATTATAAATATGAATTAGAAAGCTAAAAAGATTTCCTACATAATGATATTTTATTTATAATTTTTAGACATTAAATAATTTATTTTATTTATGACACAATGATGATGCAGTAATTACTATAAAAGTGAAAAATTAAAATAATTGATATTATAAATACCCAAATAAATATAATATGAAACTTTTAATGAATTAAACTAATTTTCTAGGATAATATGATATATTAGGATTGATTTAATTGACTTTTTTCGAAGTAATCAATCTGTTATGAGTTTCACAAAAATCAACTATTGAATAGTGTCAAAATTGACATAAAAGAGTTCTTAAAACAAATATTATATTATTAATTGATATTAAATTCCTAAAAATCTAAGGTTCGGCCAAGAGACTTATATTATGATAGGTTAATCATTAATGGACCACTTGGGGGTCGCTTGGATGTATATAGTAAGTTTATTAACCATATTATATAAAAATACAAAGAGACATTGTAAAAGTGAAACTAATTAACTTAGAGTTAATACTTAAAGATAAGGTTAATATAAGTACCCAAACCTGTATAAATTCTATTGGATGAGTTGTTTTCGACCTATCCCCACATAATCCTTTGAATAGTCAACTTTGGAGCCTTTGGAAACCGAATATGAATTTATTATAAACTAATACTTCTAGCTTTTCCAAAGGTGCCCCTCACCCCTCTTATAAAAGGGCACTCCTCCTTCTCTTTTCCTCACACCTCTCAAGCCACTTGGCTCGTCCAAACTCTGCCCAAATAAGCTCCCCACATCCCTCTCCTCCTCCTTGAAGCTTCCCCTTAGGCAGAAAGCATTTCAAAAAGTCCTTTGGTTCCAACCAAAGTGAGTTACCTAGATTAAAGGTAACGATTTCTCTTAAATTATTTTCATTTATTTTGCTTCTCCAACCCCCAAACTCTTTTTATTTCCTTTCTTTTGTAACAACACCAGTATCCTCAATATACTAGGATGTTGTTATAAGAAGGATTCAAACTACACATACACACAACTCCATCTAATGGATGATGAACATAATGTTTCTGTGGATGACAAACTAACGCCTCACGAAACGATGATTGTTCAAATACATCTTACCGCCTCTCATGGTGGCCATTATGATGGCACTGTAATTAAATATGATATTTATGATATATATTTTATATATAAGCATCTGTAATTCCATTTTATTTCATACCATTATTCGTTTCATGTTGTATATACATACGATAATTTCATTTGAGGAAGTGCGGACTACCGCCCCCTTAAAATGATATGACTCGTTCATACCACACATGGAAAGTATAAAGGATGGTGTTAATGAACTTAAGTAACATATATAAAATATTATATTATACTGGAATAGTAATATACCTATGTATCATTTGGATTCAATTCTTTTAAAATAAAAATTAAATGGAAGTAGCGTTCGTGCGTACGTACGGACTACCGTCTCCACGAACGCGGTGAGATCCATCCTCTATCGTATCCATTCAAGTCTTATTCTCATTTTAGGGTTAAAAATAATGTTAATATCATTCTGATTATGAATAAGATATAATCTACCCATTACAAAAATGTCTTACGTAACCAAACATTTAAGAAGAACGAATCGATTATCACCCGAAACGACGATAATACTAAGATATTATTAATAAAGCAATATTAAAAGATCATATATGATATCATATTAATATATATGATTCTTGTATAATTTAATAACAATTATTTCACCATTATACAGGAGGTTAACCTACCCCAACCAAGGAAAAGTACAAGGTAAGGGATTTTCTTATCTCACATTCAATTCCGTGAGATTTCCATTGTTCGCCACTAAATTATTGAAAGTGGTGTATTGTGTACTGCCATTTGATATATATTATCATGATTATCTTTATATTCATGTTATTCTGTAAATATTTTGGTGGTTATTAACTTTTGACCATACAACTCAGTTGATTAACGTGGTAAGGGGTTTTCATCTCACTCCTTATTTCCGTGAGATTTATGTCATATTGCCACCATCACCTTTTGTGTGGTATATGTACTACCCATAATTATATTCTTTGTGTAATACACTCTAATTTATGTGTATTTACATATTCATTGTATGATACCTCTTTCATGGGTTGTATATTTCATAAGTTACCGAATTGGTAAGGGTTATTTCACAATCTCTTCATTATCTGAGGTTGTTTATACGTAATAATCTACTGGGATTTCTTTATCATCCACATCCATGTTTCTTCGAAATGTATTTCAAAACATATTTATTATTTACAAGAATATGGGTTAAATTAATTTATACCCTTGTTTGACTTTTTGTAAGAGGTTTATAAAGGAATCTTTCCGTCGTTTTCAAAACAAGGTCCTTTTTAGCCTTTTCGACAGAATTAAGGTAAGAATGTTTTTTTTACTTATACGGCGGGTGCGGTTATTTTCCGCCGTTATAAAATCGTCAAAGCTTTCCTTACAAGCTTACAAGAATATTTTCAAGAAAATGTTTTATTTTATATGGCTCTTAAATGATTTCAAAAATAGAAAGATATATTTCTCTAAAAAGTGTTTTGATTTCATCTATGTCAACATCCTTTAATGGATTTTACGCTTATTTGAAGTTGATTTATTATAATACAAAACTTCTATATTGTATTGAAGGTTTTGTGATATGTTTGACTGTGGATGTGCTATTTTATACCATTCATAGTTTATGGTGAAACTATTGACATTTCGTATGCTAGTTTTAATCCGAATGTTTATGTTATATTTCAAACTTTTCTTCAGATGAATGTGCTAAACAAGTATGTTCCGGGTTGGGGACCGGTAAAAGTAAGCCCTCCAGGTTGGGGACTGGTTAAAGTAAGCCCTCCAGGTTAGGGACTGGTAAAAGTATGCCCTCCGGGTTGGTGTCCGGTTATTAGAGGCACTCCGGGTTGGTGTCCGGTTATTAGAGGCACTCCGGGTTGGTGTCCGGTTATTAGAGGCACTCCGGGTTGGGTTCCGGTTAGAAGTAACCCCTAGGTCTTGGGATGAGGCCTAGACAAAGAAATTAACGTTTAGTATTATGCATTCCAACATTATGAAAGTGGTTATTGATTTTTGCATGTGATTATTCGATTAGTAGAATATCCATGTGAATAAGTAAATGGCATTATTTCATTTTATTTATGCCATACCATGTTGAATGTTCATATTTAAAAGGCTTTTGTTTTAGTTATACATTTCCTTAAATGTTTATTCTTATTTATGAAAGTTTCCGCTATATTGTTATCCTTACTGGGCATTTGAGCTCACCCCTTTTCTATGTTTTATTTTTTTCCCAGGAAGTGAAGATGTAAGTTATGAATGACGTGCAGGGATATTATGAGGAGATTATAGTGTGGACTATGGAAACATTATGTTGTTGTAGTAGTTTTTCATTTTATGATGTAATGTAAAACTTATGAATATATCTAGTGTTTCCAAGGCTACTAAACCAATCGGTCTTTCGAGATTTGATCTTCTTGTGATCATGCCAATGTTACGAAGTAATGCACCGACTCTGGGTAGCTGGGGTCGGGGCGTTACAGTTGGTATCAGAGGAAGTTTAGTACAAACCTTGGAAGCTAGATTTAGATAATCTCTGATTAGAGCACGTAGACCTAAGATGAACTTTGAGGATTAGTATAGAAGAACTTCCTAGAATTTTGGTATTGTAGAGATTTTGTGAGTTTTCCGAGCAATACATCCCTGTCTGGATATGAGCAGGTAGAGGCGGCTCTAGCACAGATGTACCTAGGGGTAAAACCCGAAAACACCGCTTTGAGCTAGACTCGAACGGGAACTGGTGCACGACAACGGGCCTTGCTGCACTCTTGGTTACGACACTCCCGGGGGATATGCTTAGGATAACTCTCATTTTCTTTACAAATCATTATGAAGGGTTTATGAGTATATACTTCCTCAAAGAAAACATTTTTTATGATTATGGATTATATCCATAAATAGTTCAATTTATGTTAAGTGTTTTATAAGTATGGGATTATGTATTTTGATTCATAAACTGATCTAGTTTATGCCATTGTTTAGAAATGGCGCCCAGTAGAAGGAATGAGAACTCCAGAAATGAACATGATCCAAAGAGAAGGAAGGATCATATCTTTCATGGTCTTAAGTTAGAATTTATAAGAGAAATAGTATCCCATGTATTATCATCATATGAAGAAATAATATCATGTGTTGATAAGATAAGTAAAGAGTTTACTGAGTCCTATGTCTTTGAAGGGAAGCAAGAGAAGAAAAGGATGGAAGAGAGAAAGATGGATAAAGGGGAGAGGGAAAAGAAGAATTTTCCCATATGTGGTAACTGTGGAAAGAAACACCCTGGAACTTGCCTGAAAGGAATGGGAGTTTGTTATAAGTGTGGAGGAAAATGGCACAAAGTACGTGACTGCAAGGGTAAGAAAATGGTTTCAAATGTACAATGCTTCATTTGCAAGGAGTTTGGACACTACGCGAACCTATGTCCCAGTCATCAGACTATGCCGCAAATGATGCTATTGGATAATAATCAAGTTATGATACTACCACAGATGAAGAGGAATGATTAGAGTTCTTATGTTGATTATGTCAATTGAGTGTTGTATCAACAATGTACTTGTTATAATGATTATGGAGTATATAAGGATTGTACTGCAGTACTATTTCATTAAGGACTTGAGATTGTGTGGAACAAAGAAAAGTGACTCAATAGAAGGTTAAATTTTTGGAAAATATATGGTTGAGAGAATGATAAATCATAATATAGTTCTGATACTGAGGTAGTGATTTTGGAATAATATGTGATTATTTTGGATAAATTATATTGGATATTATTGACTACCTTGAAGCTGATTAATGATTTGTATATTCCATCATTGTTGGGGTTTAAAATATTTTTGGATTAATGAAGTATATCCAGCATTCTATATGGAATAAGGGAACATTAATGTAATCAATAAGGAATATGGTAGTACATGATGAAGGTATTCATATGCTATTACAGGGTAAAAAGGATCTATATTATGTTTACCTTACTTATAAATGTTGGACTGTGAGTTTGGACAGAAGTATTTTGGATAGTTCTAGTTTGGATTATTTTGGATTACCATAAAAGGACAACCCGGAGGTCGGGCGGCAACCCGTCGCGTCCGGCAAGGCTACGAGACTTGAACCCGCAACCGAAGGGCGACTAGGGTGTATCACCTACCACTGGCCCATGAGATGTCCTGGATTAAATAAAGTAGTTTTTATTAAAAGATCATGTAGATGAATTATAAATTCGTTTATTTTGGAACCCTATACGAATAGTGTAAATAGAATTTTTTTTTACATTATATTATCTTTTAGAGTGAAAGATGAGTTTGTGGTAAAACTCTAATTATAAAGTAAGTATATCTCCTTATGATCTTAGCCAATCTCATAAATAAATTTCTCAATATTAAGAAAAGCAACTTAGAACAAAAATGTTTTCCTAGATGGTACCTTAAATCATCACTAATTTACGGCTTTGGGATTGTTGGCCTTTTCATAGCCATGTTCTCTACCACTCTCCATGAGATAATTGATGGTTAGATTTTTCTTCCATATCCATATTTTCCTACATGGAACCCTAGTATGTGTTATTTTCGGTAATCTTCATACTTTAGACTCTTTATTTTAAATAGAGGCCTCATTAATTCATTTTTCGATGTGGTATTTCAACTAAGATATTTTGAAACGTCAAAAATGTGTTATCCTAATACCCTATGTTTTGTTGAACTGATGGTATTTCAAATCATCATAGATTGATGAATTTAAGGACCTCAATTTTATACTTGTTTGTGATTGATGACCTCAATCACTACCTATAAATATTTACGTTTTTCCTCCAATTATATGTCTCTAATTTCCACCAATGTTCACCTAATCGAGATCATAATTTGGTGGTGACCCTTTCATTTCTCTTTTCCTCATATTGAGACTAAATTTTGGTAACCCAATTTCCGATGTGGGTTTTCCAACAAATATATTTTCTATTTTCAACCTTTTATTTTCAAAGAACAATTTCAAATTGCGAGGACGCAATTTATTGAAGGAGGGGAGAATGTAACACCCCAAGATTTCATAGTGTATTATTTCTTCAAAATAATTCAATAACTTGAACTACACGCAACACCGAGTTCAATAACACCATGACTTACAAAAAAAAAACCATTCAAAAGAGGTTATGAATCGTGTTATCTAAATTTTAAACTTTATATAATCCTTATAATTTTAGAATCCATATTATGAGTTTCTTAGATATAATGCAAGAACAAATTCATTTTCAGTATTGCACTTTTATCAACTTAAGATAGTGAAACCTTTTTAAATACAATATTTTAAACTTTTTGACTAAATGGAGACATCAAAAAATTTAAAATGAAACATCCCAAGCTTACACGGTACGCTTTCCTTTGAATAAAACAGTAGCGTGTGTTGTACGCAACTTCGAGTTTTAACACACACCATAACTAATCAAACTAGCTGTTATGAATAGTAATACCTACTTTTTTTAAGTTATATATATTTTATATTTTAAAATGGACTTCATTTTTGGATTTGGAATATCAAATTTAGCCTAAGGTGAAATTTTGGTACTTTTCGGATAACTTTCATATTTTGATGAATAGTGAAAATTACTAAATTTTAATTAAAAACAACTTTTTTAATCAAAATAATTAATAGTGATAAATTATGAATTTGAGTGGTTCTAAAGTATATTTAGAATATATTTTTACTATTTAATATAATGTTGGTCATTGGACATAATTTTACAATTAAACCGAACATAAACAAGTGTCAATCTTTTGATAGTTATTATCTCTTAAAAACACGCTTTTTGTTTTGACAGCGGGAATTAATTTTAAATTAATTTCTGCCACTTCTGTGTTTAGAATTTAGGAAAATGGATTCCATATTTGGAATCAGGATGTCCAAATTGTGTAAATAGGTAACTTTTATTTTTAGACATTTTGAATAATTACTGTGGTAAATATTTTATTTACCATGGTTAAAGGGTAAATCCGGTAAATAAGGGTTAAAAAAATAATATTATAATAATACAAAATTACCCTAAAACGTGTCCTAACCTTATTGGTGGACACATACCCGACCATGGGCATCCTGGGGTCAATTTGGGGACCCCTTGGAGCCACTTGTATGTGATAATGACACATTATATTAATAAAGTTAAAATAAAAATAAAAATGACATAAGCTTACATCTTTTAGAAGAACAATTTTTACATAGGGTTATACATGTTGGAATTTCGATTATAAATATGAATTAGAAAGCTAAAAAGATTTCCTACATAATTATATTTTATTTATAATTTTTAGACATTAAATAATTTATTTTATTTATGACACAATGATGATGCAGTAATTACTATAAAAGTGAAAAATTAAAATAATTGATATTATAAATACCCAAATAAATATAATATGAAACTTTTAATGAATTAAACTAATTTTCTAGGATAATATGATATATTAGGATTGATTTAATTGACTTTTTTCGAAGTAATCAATCTGTTATGAGTTTCACAAAAATCAACTATTGAATAGTGTCAAAATTGACATAAAAGAGTTCTTAAAACAAATATTATATTATTAATTGATATTAAATTCCTAAAAATCTAAGGTTCGGCCAAGAGACTTATATTATGATAGGTTAATCATTAATAGACCACTTGGGGGTCGCTTGGATGTATATAGTAAGTTTATTAACCATATTATATAAAAATACAAAGAGACATTGTAAAAGTGAAACTAATTAACTTAGAGTTAATACTTAAAGATAAGGTTAATATAAGTACCCAAACCTGTCTAAATTATATTGGATGAGTTGTTTTCGACCTATCCCAACATCATCCTTTGAATAGTCAACTTTGGAGCCTTTGGAAACCGAATATGAATTTATTATAAACTAATATTTCTAGCTTTTCCAAAGGTGCCCCTCACCCCTCTTATAAAAGGGCACTCCTCCTTCTCTTTTCCTCACACCTCTCAAGCCACTTGGCTCGTCCAAACTCTGCCCAAATAAGCTCCCCACATCCCTCTCCTCCTCCTTAAAGCTTCCCCTTAGGCAGAAAGCATTTCAAAAAGTCCTTTGGTTCCAACCAAAGTGAGTTACCTAGATTAAAGGTAACGATTTCTCTTAAATTATTTTCATTTATTTTGCTTCTCCAACCCCCAAACTCTTTTTATTTCCTTTCTTTTGTAACAACACCAGTATCCTCAATATACTAGGATGTTGTTATAAGAAGGATTCAAACTACACATACACACAACTCCATCTAATGGATGATGAACATAATGTTTCTGTGGATGGCAAACTAACGCCTCACGAAACGATGATTGTTCAAATACATCTTACCGCCTCTCATGGTGGACATTATGATGGCACTGTAATTAAATATGATATTTATGATATATATTTTATATATAAGCATCTTTAATTCCATTTTATTTCATACCATTATTCGTTTCATGTTGTATATACATACGATAATTTCATTTGAGGAAGTGCGGACTACCGCCCCCTTAAAATGATATGACTCGTTCATACCACACATGGAACGTATAAAGGATGGTGTTAATGAACTTAAGTAACATATATAAAATATTATATTATACTGGAATAGTAATATACCTATGTATCATTTGGATTCAATTCTTTTAAAATAAAAATTAAATGGAAGTAGCGTTCGTGCGTACGTACGGACTACCGTCTCCACGAACGCGGTGAGATCCATCCTCTATCGTATCCATTCAAGTCTTATTCTCATTTTAGGGTTAAAAATAATGTTAATATCATTCTGATTATGAATAAGATATAATCTACCCATTACAAAAATGTCTTACGTAACCAAACATTTAAGAAGAACGAATCGATTATCACCCGAAACGACGATAATACTAAGATATTATTAATAAAGCAATATTAAAAGATCATATATGATATCATATTAATATATATGATTCTTGTATAATTTAATAACAATTATTTCACCATTATACAGGAGGTTAACCTACCCCAACCAAGGAAAAGTACAAGGTAAGGGATTTTCTTATCTCACATTCAATTCCGTGAGATTTCCATTGTTCGCCACTAAATTATTGAAAGTGGTGTATTGTGTACTGCCATTTGATATATATTATCATGATTATCTTTATATTCATGTTATTCTGTAAATATTTTGGTGGTTATTAACTTTTGACCATACAACTCAGTTGATTAACGTGGTAAGGGGTTTTCATCTCACTCCTTATTTCCGTGAGATTTATGTCATATTGCCACCATCACCTTTTGTGTGGTATATGTACTACCCATAATTATATTCTTTGTGTAATACACTCTAATTTATGTGTATTTACATATTCATTGTATGATACCTCTTTCATGGGTTGTATATTTCATAAGTTACCGAATTGGTAAGGGTTATTTCACAATCTCTTCATTATCTGAGGTTGTTTATACGTAATAATCTACTGGGATTTCTTTATCATCCACATCCATGTTTCTTCGAAATGTATTTCAAAACATATTTATTATTTACAAGAATATGGGTTAAATTAATTTATACCCTTGTTTGACTTTTTGTAAGAGGTTTATAAAGGAATCTTTCCGTCGTTTTCAAAACAAGGTCCTTTTTAGCCTTTTCGACAGAATTAAGGTAAGAATGTTTTTTTTACTTATACGGCGGGTGCGGTTATTTTCCGCCGTTATAAAATCGTCAAAGCTTTCCTTACAAGCTTACAAGAATATTTTCAAGAAAATGTTTTATTTTATATGGCTCTTAAATGATTTCAAAAATAGAAAGATATATTTCTCTAAAAAGTGTTTTGATTTCATCTATGTCAGCATCCTTTAATGGATTTTACGCTTATTTGAAGTTGATTTATTATAATACAAAACTTCTATATTGTATTGAAGGTTTTGTGATATGTTTGACTGTGGATGTGCTATTTTATACCATTCATAGTTTATGGTGAAACTATTGACATTTCGTATGCTAGTTTTAATCCGAATGTTTATGTTATATTTCAAACTTTTCTTCAGATGAATGTGCTAAACAAGTATGTTCCGGGTTGGGGACCGGTAAAAGTAAGCCCTCCAGGTTGGGGACTGGTTAAAGTAAGCCCTCCAGGTTAGGGACTGGTAAAAGTATGCCCTCCGGGTTGGTGTCCGGTTATTAGAGGCACTCCGGGTTGGTGTCCGGTTATTAGAGGCACTCCGGGTTGGTGTCCGGTTATTAGAGGCACTCCGGGTTGGGTTCCGGTTAGAAGTAACCCCTAGGTCTTGGGATGAGGCCTAGACAAAGAAATTAACGTTTAGTATTATGCATTCCAACATTATGAAAGTGGTTATTGATTTTTGCATGTGATTATTCGATTAGTAGAATATCCATGTGAATAAGTAAATGGCATTATTTCATTTTATTTATGCCATACCATGTTGAATGTTCATATTTAAAAGGCTTTTGTTTTAGTTATACATTTCCTTAAATGTTTATTCTTATTTATGAAAGTTTCCGCTATATTGTTATCCTTACTGGGCATTTGAGCTCACCCCTTTTCTATGTTTTATTTTTTTCCCAGGAAGTGAAGATGTAAGTTATGAATGACGTGCAGGGATATTATGAGGAGATTATAGTGTGGACTATGGAAACATTATGTTGTTGTAGTAGTTTTTCATTTTATGATGTAATGTAAAACTTATGAATATATCTAGTGTTTCCAAGGCTACTAAACCAATCGGTCTTTCGAGATTTGATCTTCTTGTGATCATGCCAATGTTACGAAGTAATGCACCGACTCTGGGTAGCTGGGGTCGGGGCGTTACAGTTGGTATCAGAGGAAGTTTAGTACAAACCTTGGAAGCTAGATTTAGATAATCTCTGATTAGAGCACGTAGACCTAAGATGAACTTTGAGGATTAGTATAGAAGAACTTCCTAGAATTTTGGTATTGTAGAGATTTTGTGAGTTTTCCGAGCAATACATCCCTGTCTGGATATGAGCAGGTAGAGGCGGCTCTAGCACAGATGTACCTAGGGGTAAAACCCGAAAACACCGCTTTGAGCTAGACTCGAACGGGAACTGGTGCACGACAACGGGCCTTGCTGCACTCTTGGTTACGACACTCCCGGGGGATATGCTTAGGATAACTCTCATTTTCTTTACAAATCATTATGAAGGGTTTATGAGTATATACTTCCTCAAAGAAAACATTTTTTATGATTATGGATTATATCCATAAATAGTTCAATTTATGTTAAGTGTTTTATAAGTATGGGATTATGTATTTTGATTCATAAACTGATCTAGTTTATGCCATTGTTTAGAAATGGCGCCCAGTAGAAGGAATGAGAACTCCAGAAATGAACATGATCCAAAGAGAAGGAAGGATCATATCTTTCATGGTCTTAAGTTAGAATTTATAAGAGAAATAGTATCCCATGTATTATCATCATATGAAGAAATAATATCATGTGTTGATAAGATAAGTAAAGAGTTTACTGAGTCCTATGTCTTTGAAGGGAAGCAAGAGAAGAAAAGGATGGAAGAGAGAAAGATGGATAAAGGGGAGAGGGAAAAGAAGAATTTTCCCATATGTGGTAACTGTGGAAAGAAACACCCTGGAACTTGCCTGAAAGGAATGGGAGTTTGTTATAAGTGTGGAGGAAAATGGCACAAAGTACGTGACTGCAAGGGTAAGAAAATGGTTTCAAATGTACAATGCTTCATTTGCAAGGAGTTTGGACACTACGCGAACCTATGTCCCAGTCATCAGACTATGCCGCAAATGATGCTATTGGATAATAATCAAGTTATGATACTACCACAGATGAAGAGGAATGATTAGAGTTCTTATGTTGATTATGTCAATTGAGTGTTGTATCAACAATGTACTTGTTATAATGATTATGGAGTATATAAGGATTGTACTGCAGTACTATTTCATTAAGGACTTGAGATTGTGTGGAACAAAGAAAAGTGACTCAATAGAAGGTTAAATTTTTGGAAAATATATGGTTGAGAGAATGATAAATCATAATATAGTTCTGATACTGAGGTAGTGATTTTGGAATAATATGTGATTATTTTGGATAAATTATATTGGATATTATTGACTACCTTGAAGCTGATTAATGATTTGTATATTCCATCATTGTTGGGGTTTAAAATATTTTTGGATTAATGAAGTATATCCAGCATTCTATATGGAATAAGGGAACATTAATGTAATCAATAAGGAATATGGTAGTACATGATGAAGGTATTCATATGCTATTACAGGGTAAAAAGGATCTATATTATGTTTACCTTACTTATAAATGTTGGACTGTGAGTTTGGACAGAAGTATTTTGGATAGTTCTAGTTTGGATTATTTTGGATTACCATAAAAGGACAACCCGGAGGTCGGGCGGCAACCCGTCGCGTCCGGCAAGGCTACGAGACTTGAACCCGCAACCGAAGGGCGACTAGGGTGTATCACCTACCACTGGCCCATGAGATGTCCTGGATTAAATAAAGTAGTTTTTATTAAAAGATCATGTAGATGAATTATAAATTCGTTTATTTTGGAACCCTATACGAATAGTGTAAATAGAATTTTTTTTTACATTATATTATCTTTTAGAGTGAAAGATGAGTTTGTGGTAAAACTCTAATTATAAAGTAAGTATATCTCCTTATGATCTTAGCCAATCTCATAAATAAATTTCTCAATATTAAGAAAAGCAACTTAGAACAAAAATGTTTTCCTAGATGGTACCTTAAATCATCACTAATTTACGGCTTTGGGATTGTTGGCCTTTTCATAGCCATGTTCTCTACCACTCTCCATGAGATAATTGATGGTTAGATTTTTCTTCCATATCCATATTTTCCTACATGGAACCCTAGTATGTGTTATTTTCGGTAATCTTCATACTTTAGACTCTTTATTTTAAATAGAGGCCTCATTAATTCATTTTTCGATGTGGTATTTCAACTAAGATATTTTGAAACGTCAAAAATGTGTTATCCTAATACCCTATGTTTTGTTGAACTGATGGTATTTCAAATCATCATAGATTGATGAATTTAAGGACCTCAATTTTATACTTGTTTGTGATTGATGACCTCAATCACTACCTATAAATATTTACGTTTTTCCTCCAATTATATGTCTCTAATTTCCACCAATGTTCACCTAATCGAGATCATAATTTGGTGGTGACCCTTTCATTTCTCTTTTCCTCATATTGAGACTAAATTTTGGTAACCCAATTTCCGATGTGGGTTTTCCAACAAATATATTTTCTATTTTCAACCTTTTATTTTCAAAGAACAATTTCAAATTGCGAGGACGCAATTTATTGAAGGAGGGGAGAATGTAACACCCCAAGATTTCATAGTGTATTATTTCTTCAAAATAATTCAATAACTTGAACTACACGCAACACCGAGTTCAATAACACCATGACTTACAAAAAAAAAACCATTCAAAAGAGGTTATGAATCGTGTTATCTAAATTTTAAACTTTATATAATCCTTATAATTTTAGAATCCATATTATGAGTTTCTTAGATATAATGCAAGAACAAATTCATTTTCAGTATTGCACTTTTATCAACTTAAGATAGTGAAACCTTTTTAAATACAATATTTTAAACTTTTTGACTAAATGGAGACATCAAAAAATTTAAAATGAAACATCCCAAGCTTACACGGTACGCTTTCCTTTGAATAAAACAGTAGCGTGTGTTGTACGCAACTTCGAGTTTTAACACACACCATAACTAATCAAACTAGCTGTTATGAATAGTAATACCTACTTTTTTTAAGTTATATATATTTTATATTTTAAAATGGACTTCATTTTTGGATTTGGAATATCAAATTTAGCCTAAGGTGAAATTTTGGTACTTTTCGGATAACTTTCATATTTTGATGAATAGTGAAAATTACTAAATTTTAATTAAAAACAACTTTTTTAATCAAAATAATTAATAGTGATAAATTATGAATTTGAGTGGTTCTAAAGTATATTTAGAATATATTTTTACTATTTAATATAATGTTGGTCATTGGACATAATTTTACAATTAAACCGAACATAAACAAGTGTCAATCTTTTGATAGTTATTATCTCTTAAAAACACGCTTTTTGTTTTGACAGCGGGAATTAATTTTAAATTAATTTCTGCCACTTCTGTGTTTAGAATTTAGGAAAATGGATTCCATATTTGGAATCAGGATGTCCAAATTGTGTAAATAGGTAACTTTTATTTTTAGACATTTTGAATAATTACTGTGGTAAATATTTTATTTACCATGGTTAAAGGGTAAATCCGGTAAATAAGGGTTAAAAAAATAATATTATAATAATACAAAATTACCCTAAAACGTGTCCTAACCTTATTGGTGGACACATACCCGACCATGGGCATCCTGGGGTCAATTTGGGGACCCCTTGGAGCCACTTGTATGTGATAATGACACATTATATTAATAAAGTTAAAATAAAAATAAAAATGACATAAGCTTACATCTTTTAGAAGAACAATTTTTACATAGGGTTATACATGTTGGAATTTCGATTATAAATATGAATTAGAAAGCTAAAAAGATTTCCTACATAATTATATTTTATTTATAATTTTTAGACATTAAATAATTTATTTTATTTATGACACAATGATGATGCAGTAATTACTATAAAAGTGAAAAATTAAAATAATTGATATTATAAATACCCAAATAAATATAATATGAAACTTTTAATGAATTAAACTAATTTTCTAGGATAATATGATATATTAGGATTGATTTAATTGACTTTTTTCGAAGTAATCAATCTGTTATGAGTTTCACAAAAATCAACTATTGAATAGTGTCAAAATTGACATAAAAGAGTTCTTAAAACAAATATTATATTATTAATTGATATTAAATTCCTAAAAATCTAAGGTTCGGCCAAGAGACTTATATTATGATAGGTTAATCATTAATAGACCACTTGGGGGTCGCTTGGATGTATATAGTAAGTTTATTAACCATATTATATAAAAATACAAAGAGACATTGTAAAAGTGAAACTAATTAACTTAGAGTTAATACTTAAAGATAAGGTTAATATAAGTACCCAAACCTGTCTAAATTATATTGGATGAGTTGTTTTCGACCTATCCCAACATCATCCTTTGAATAGTCAACTTTGGAGCCTTTGGAAACCGAATATGAATTTATTATAAACTAATATTTCTAGCTTTTCCAAAGGTGCCCCTCACCCCTCTTATAAAAGGGCACTCCTCCTTCTCTTTTCCTCACACCTCTCAAGCCACTTGGCTCGTCCAAACTCTGCCCAAATAAGCTCCCCACATCCCTCTCCTCCTCCTTAAAGCTTCCCCTTAGGCAGAAAGCATTTCAAAAAGTCCTTTGGTTCCAACCAAAGTGAGTTACCTAGATTAAAGGTAACGATTTCTCTTAAATTATTTTCATTTATTTTGCTTCTCCAACCCCCAAACTCTTTTTATTTCCTTTCTTTTGTAACAACACCAGTATCCTCAATATACTAGGATGTTGTTATAAGAAGGATTCAAACTACACATACACACAACTCCATCTAATGGATGATGAACATAATGTTTCTGTGGATGGCAAACTAACGCCTCACGAAACGATGATTGTTCAAATACATCTTACCGCCTCTCATGGTGGACATTATGATGGCACTGTAATTAAATATGATATTTATGATATATATTTTATATATAAGCATCTTTAATTCCATTTTATTTCATACCATTATTCGTTTCATGTTGTATATACATACGATAATTTCATTTGAGGAAGTGCGGACTACCGCCCCCTTAAAATGATATGACTCGTTCATACCACACATGGAACGTATAAAGGATGGTGTTAATGAACTTAAGTAACATATATAAAATATTATATTATACTGGAATAGTAATATACCTATGTATCATTTGGATTCAATTCTTTTAAAATAAAAATTAAATGGAAGTAGCGTTCGTGCGTACGTACGGACTACCGTCTCCACGAACGCGGTGAGATCCATCCTCTATCGTATCCATTCAAGTCTTATTCTCATTTTAGGGTTAAAAATAATGTTAATATCATTCTGATTATGAATAAGATATAATCTACCCATTACAAAAATGTCTTACGTAACCAAACATTTAAGAAGAACGAATCGATTATCACCCGAAACGACGATAATACTAAGATATTATTAATAAAGCAATATTAAAAGATCATATATGATATCATATTAATATATATGATTCTTGTATAATTTAATAACAATTATTTCACCATTATACAGGAGGTTAACCTACCCCAACCAAGGAAAAGTACAAGGTAAGGGATTTTCTTATCTCACATTCAATTCCGTGAGATTTCCATTGTTCGCCACTAAATTATTGAAAGTGGTGTATTGTGTACTGCCATTTGATATATATTATCATGATTATCTTTATATTCATGTTATTCTGTAAATATTTTGGTGGTTATTAACTTTTGACCATACAACTCAGTTGATTAACGTGGTAAGGGGTTTTCATCTCACTCCTTATTTCCGTGAGATTTATGTCATATTGCCACCATCACCTTTTGTGTGGTATATGTACTACCCATAATTATATTCTTTGTGTAATACACTCTAATTTATGTGTATTTACATATTCATTGTATGATACCTCTTTCATGGGTTGTATATTTCATAAGTTACCGAATTGGTAAGGGTTATTTCACAATCTCTTCATTATCTGAGGTTGTTTATACGTAATAATCTACTGGGATTTCTTTATCATCCACATCCATGTTTCTTCGAAATGTATTTCAAAACATATTTATTATTTACAAGAATATGGGTTAAATTCATTTATACCCTTGTTTGACTTTTTGTAAGAGGTTTATAAAGGAATTTTTCCGTCGTTTTCAAAACAAGGTCCTTTTTAACCTTTTCGACAGAATTAAGATAAGAATGTTTTTTTTACTTATACGGCGAGTGCGGTTATTTTCCGCCGTTATAAAATCGTCAAAGCTTTCCTTACAAGCTTACAAGAATATTTTCAAGAAAATGTTTTATTTTATATGGCTCTTAAATGATTTCAAAAATAGAAAGATATATTTCTCTAAAAAGTGTTTTGATTTCATCTATGTCAACATCCTTTAATGGATTTTACGCTTATTTGAAGTTGATTTATTATAATAAAAAACTTCTATATTGTATTGAAGGTTTTGTGATATGTTTGACTGTGGATGTGCTATTTTATACCATTCATAGTTTATGGTGAAACTATTGACATTTCGTATGCTAGTTTTAATCCGAATGTTTATGTTATATTTCAAACATTTCTTCAGATGAATGTGCTAAACAAGTATGTTCCGGGTTGGGGACCGGTAAAAGTAAGCCCTCCAGGTTGGGGACTGGTTAAAGTAAGCCCTCCAGGTTAGGGACTGGTAAAAGTATGCCCTCCGGGTTGGTGTCCGGTTATTAGAGGCACTCCGGGTTGGTGTCCGGTTATTAGAGGCACTCCGGGTTGGTGTCCGGTTATTAGAGGCACTCCGGGTTGGGTTCCGGTTAGAAGTAACCCCTAGGTCTTGGGATGAGGCCTAGACAAAGAAATTAACGTTTAGTATTATGCATTCCAACATTATGAAAGTGGTTATTGATTTTTTCATGTGATTATTCGATTAGTAGAATATCCATGTGAATAAGTAAATGGCATTATTTCATTTTATTTATGCCATACCATGTTGAATGTTCATATTTAAAAGACTTTTGTTTTAGTTATACATTGCCTTAAATGTTTATTCTTATTTATGAAAGTTTCCTCTATATTGTTATCCTTACTGGGCATTTGAGCTCACCCCTTTTCTATGTTTTATTTTTTTCTCAGGAAGTGAAGATGTAAGTTATGAATGACTTGCAGGGATATTATGAGGAGATTATAGTGTGGACTATGGAAACATTATGTTGTTGTAGTAGTTTTTCATTTTATGATGTAATGTAAAACTTATGAATATATCTAGTGTTTCCAAGGCTACTAAACCAATCGGTCTTTCGAGATTTGATCTTCTTGTGATCATGCCAATGTTACGAAGTAATGCACCGACTCTGGGTAGCTGGGGTCGGGGCGTTACATGTCCAATGAAAAACATTGAATTAAATGGTAAAAATATATTCTCAATATACTTTAAAACCACTCAAATTCAAAATTTATCAATATTAATTATTTCGATTAAAAAAGTTGTTTTTAATTAAAATTGAGTAATTTTCACTATTCATCAAAATATGAAAGTTATCCGAAAAGTACCAAAATTTCACCCTAGGCAAAATTTGAGATTCCAAATCCAAAAATGAAGTCCATTTTGAGAGATATAATTTATAAAATTTCATAACGGCTAGATTGATTGGTTGTGGTGTGTTGGAATGTCGAAGTTGCGTACAATGCACGCCATTGCATTATTCAAAGGGAAATGTACCGTGGAAGCTTGGGGTATTACATTCTCCCCTCCTTCAATAAATTGCGTCCTCACAATTTTTAAAATTGTGCTTGGGAATATAATGGAAATTACCACATCGGAAAAAGAGTCAATAAAACCATCACTTTTAAAAGAAAGAAAGAGAGGTATAAAGGTCAACCAAGATATCCCATACTCGGATTCCATGTAGGAAAACATGGATATGGATGATAAAATAAGTGTAAAGTTCTGATGGAGAGGGATAGAAATCATGATCAGGTGAAAGTTAACAATATGAAAACCACAAACTTGTGTTGGGACAGACAACCATTAGTCTCCTAGTAGGAAAGTAAACAGACAACATTTTTTTGTTTTAAGTTACATTACATAAGGATGAGGAATTTATTTATGATATCAAATAAGAATATAAAGATATATACTTACATTTTAAGTAGAGTTTCATTATTTAATAAATTTCCACTACTAACTCATTTTTTTAAAACGATGAGTATTCAAGAAGAATTGGTCACACTGGAAGAGCTAGAATAAACTTCTATATAATCACATGATCCATGCAGGATGCACTATATATTTACATTGTCTTTAGAGATTAATCAAAACCAAAATGGTTAGTACAAGATCTAATGATCCCCCAAAAGAATATTCCTTGAGATAAATAAACCCTAATCTTAATTTCCAAAATTAAACGAACAATACCCCAAAGTTAAATAAATACCATTCAATAATCAATTGTCCTTAAAATCCTTTAATATAATCAAAACTATTATTGAAAACCAAAACTTATTAAGAATGTAGTCTTCCACGTTAAATTGTATCTCCAAATGACATTAATTACTCTTAAAGTCACATACTTAAAAGTAATAAACCTAATCAGTTCCATAAATAACCCAAATAATTATAAATCCACAATAAAAACATAGATAAAAACCCACCATTACTCCTCAAATGAAATCCCATACAACTCTATTTTCCTTTGGCATATAGTGTTCTCAACAAAGCGAACAACTTCCAAAATAACATTTATCACTTAATCACCAAATCATTTTCCTATACTAAGGGTATTCATTTGATAAGACATAAGATCCAAAATCAAATTATTATTGATCAATAAAATCATTTAACTAAAAATAATAGTCACACTAACCAGGGACTTCACGTAGTCCAGTGGTAGGCGATAAATCCCAATCGCACTTTGGTTGTGGGTTCCATTCCCACAACTTTGTCCGACGCGATGGGTTTTCACACGGTCTACATGTTTTCCTTTTTCAAAAACTATATTTTATAACATTACCAAAATGAGATAAATTCCTCAAAATAAACATAACATAATTTAACCACAAATGTTATCTCATACCTTGCATTTTCATCCCAAATTATAATAATTTGTAATTGCCTCAAACCCAATGATCATATAAAACCAAATGGTTATTTATAACTATATCCACAAGCGAAAAGATAATTCTTCCATAAATATCATTCTCACATGTAAAACGTTAGGGTTACAAATACAAGAGAAAATTATTCCAAAGTAAACCCTTCAACAAGAATCACTAATAATTTTTAAACATTTATCCAACCATTTATTTCCACATATCTTCTTCTCTGACCAAGAAAATATACTATAGAATAGGACATTTACTCGGGTAATGGCCAGGTCCCCTACATTTACGGCAAATAACTGTAAATGGATTCTCGGGACCATTTTTATCTTATTCTATAGTACTCTTCATTTTTCTTCGGCAATTATTCACTTTATGTCCTTCCTTCCCGCACGTAAAGCATTTCTTTGTCCCATTGAGACACTTTCCTGGGTGTCTCCTTCCACATTTCTTGCATGATGGAAATTGAGGATTTCTTTCTCCATGGTCTCCACTACTGGAGCTCTTATCATTCATCACCTTTCTCTTCTTTGTTGAGTCCGGTAATTGGTTAATATATATATTGTTGATCTTTTTTTTGGAAAATTGATTTGGCATAAAGACGATATCTTTTACGCCCATCAACATTTAATTTTGTTGCTCATTTCCACCACCGTTCCCACCTTGTACATCATTCTCAAAGTCACTATGACTTCCTTGGAATCCATCCATTGACTAAAACCAGAAAGCATTGTGTGAGTAATAATAGTCATACAATCATTTAGAGATTAACATGTCACCATATTCTCAATTTTAAAAACATTGGGATTAACCAAGGTCATTTACTCTCATCTTACATATATAATACATTAAATCGGTTTGTAAAGAAAATGTAAATTATCCTAAGCATATCCCCCTGGAGTGTCGTAACCAAGAGTGCAACAAGGCCCATTGTTGTGCACCAGTTCCCATTTGAGTCAAGATCAAAGCGGTGTTTTCGGGTTTTACCCCTAGGTACATCTGTGCCAGAGCCTCCGATACTTGATCGTATCCAGACAGGGATGTGTTTCTTGGAAAACTCAAAAAATCTCTACAATACCAAAATTCTAGGAAGTTCTTCTATACTAATCCTCAAAGTTCATCTTAGGTCTACGTGTTCTAATCAGAGTTTATCTAAATCTATCTTCCAAGGTTTGTACTAATATTCCTCTGATACCAACTATAACGCCCCATCCCCAGTTACCCAGAGTCGGTGCATTATTACATTATATTGGCATGATCACAAGAAAGATCAAATCTCGAAAGACCGATTGGTTTAGTAGCCTTAGAAACACTAGATATATTCATAAAGTATTACATCATAAAGTGAAAAACTAGTACAACAACATAGTCTCCATATTCCACACTCATATCACCACATAATATTCCTGCAGGTCATTCATAACTTACTTCTTCACATCCTGGGAAAAATAAAACATAGAAAATGGGTGAGCTCAAATGCCCAGTAAGGATAACAATATAGAGGAAACTTTCAAAAATAAGCATAAAAATTTAAGGCAATGTATAACTAAAACAAAAGCCTTTTAAAACTGAACTTCAACATAGTATGGAAAAAGTAAAATGAAATAATTCCATTTACTTATTCACATGGATATTCTACTAATCGAATAATCACATGCAATATCAATAACCACTTTCATAATGATGGAATGCATAATGCCAGACTATCATAACCACATAGCCAAGGCCTCGTGCCAAGACTACAAATAAGATTTTTCCAAGGCCTTGTGCCAAGACACTAGTTTGTCTCATGAGACCTACCGATGCATCGAGGAGCTACAGTGGGCTCCACCCGTCACATATTAAGTCCAATGTATTCCCATATGAAAAGGTTTAAACATAACATAAACATTAGTATTAAAACTAGCATACGAAATGTAAATACTTCATCCATAAACCATGAATGTTATAAAAATAACACATCCACAGTCAAACATATCACAAAACCTTCAATACAATATTGAAGTTTTGTATCATAATAAATCAACTTCAAATAAGCGTAAAATCCATCAAAGGATGTTGACATAGATGAAATCAAAACTCTTTTTAGAGAAATATATATTTCTATTTTGAAATCATTTAAGAGTCATATATTTATAAAATAAAACATTTTCTTTGAAAATATATTTATAAGCTTGTAAGGGAAGCTTCGACGATTTTATAACGGCGGAAAATAACTGCACCCGCCGTATAAGTTAAAAAAAACATTCTTACCTTAATTCTGTCGTAAAGGTTAAAAAGCACCTTGTTTGGAAAACGACGGAAAGATTCCTCTATAAAACTCTTAGAAAAAGATAAAAAAGGGAATAAATGACTTTAACCCATATTATTTTAAATAGTAAAAATGTTTTGAAATACATTTTTAAGAAACATGGATGTGGATGATAAAGAGATCCTAGTAGATTATTACGTATAAACAACCTCAGATAATGAAGAGATTGTGAAATAACCCTTACCTTGAACTTTTCCTTGGTTGAGGGTAGGTTAACCTCCTGTATAATGGTGAAATAATTGTTATTAAATTATACAAGAATCATATATATTAATATGATATCATATATGATCTTTTAATAGTGATTTGTTAATAATATCTTAGTATTATTATTGTTTCGGGTGTTAAATTACTCATTTTATTTTATATGTTTTGTTACATAAGCCATGTTTGTCATGGATAGGTTGTATATTAATCATATCCAGAATGATATCAAGTCCTTATATACTATTATTAATCATCAAATGAAAATTATACTTGAATGGATATGATGGTGAATGAATCTCATCACGTTCGTGGAGACGGTAGTCCGTACGTACGCACAAGCGAAAATATCATTTTTTTGATATTAAAATAATATATAATTGGATGGAATATCATATATACAGAATATTTATTATTTTACATTTATTATTTATATGAATTACACATCATTATTATACCCATCCAAATAATAATTTATTGAATAACAATTACACCACGACGTGGAGACGGTAAGCCGTACGTACGCACATATGGTGACATGTTATTCAAAGGATGGATAGAATACTGAATATGGTTGTACCATATTTATAATAACATCACAGTATATATATGATACTGGAGTTATTATTTTAGAATGGTAACAACAAAGGAAGAAGAAGTGGAAGAAGAAAGGAACTTGGAAAAGGGTGGTGAAATCATTACCTCTTCTTCGGGTTCTTTCTTTTGATATGATCAAAAGGGATCCTTAAGTTGAATTTATGATCAAACTAAGGACTCTAGGTTGTACTGAGGGAAGTTGGGAGAGTATTTGGGTAGATTTTGGCCGAACCAAAAGTCTTTGAAGGTGTGAAGTAATGAGAAGGTGGGGGGGGTACCCTTTTATAAGAGGGGTGATGGGCACCTTTGGAAAAGCTAGAAATATTAATTTATAATAAATTAATATTCGGTTTCTAATGGCTCCAAAGTTGATTATTAAAAGTTTAAGGTGGGGATAGGTCGAAAACCATTCAACCAATAGAATTTAGACAGGTTTGGGTTACTATATTAACCTTATCTTTTAGTTTTAACTCTTAGTTAATTAGTTTGACATTTACCATGTCACTTTGTATTTTTATATTATATAGTTAATAAACTTACTATATACATCCAAGAGACCCCCAAGTGGTCCATTAATGATACAACTATCACAATATAAGTCTTTTGGATGAACCTTAGATTTTTAATAATTTAATATCAATTAATAATATAGTATTTGTTTTAAAAACTCTTTTATGTCAATTTTGACACTATTCAATAGTTGATTTTTGTGAAACTCATAACAGAATTATTACTTCGATAAAAGTCAGTTAAATCAATCCTAATATGTCATACTATCCTATAAAATTAGTGTAATTCATTAAAAGTCTCAAATTATATTTATTTGGGTATTTATAATATCAATTATTTTAATTTGTCACTATTATGGTAATTACTGCATCATAATTGTGTCATAAATAAATTAAATTATTTAAAGTCTAAAAATTATAAATAAAATATAATTATGTAGTAAATGAATTTATCTTTCTAATGAATATTTATAGTCGAAAATCCAACATATATAACCCTATGTAATTGTTTTTTCTAAAAGATATATGCTTATGTCATTTTTGTACTTATTTTATCTTAATTAAAATTAAGTGTCCCTCTCACCTACAAGTGGCTCGATGGGGTCCCAAAATCGACCCAAAGATGACTATGTTCGAACATGTATGAACCAATAAGGCTAGGACACGTTTTATGGTAATTTAGTATTTTTATAATATTATTTGTTTAACCCTTATTTACCGGATTTACCTTTTAACCATGGTAAATAAAATATTTACCGAAGTAATTATTCAAAATGTCTAAAAATAAAAGTTACCTATTTACACAATTTGGAAATCCTGATTCCAAATATGGAATCCATTTTTCCAAATTCAATACATAAAAGTGGCAGAAATTAATTTAAAATTAATTCCCGTTGTTAAAACAAAAAGCGTGTTTTTAAGAGATAATAACTATCAAAAGATTGACACTTGTTTATGTCTGGTTTAATTGTGAAATTATGTCCAATAAAAAACATTGAATTAAATGGTAAAAATATATTATAAATATAATTTAAAACCACTCAAATTAATAATTTATCAATATTAATTATTTCGATTAAAAAAGTTGTTTTTAATTAAAATTTAGTAATTTTCACTATTCATCAAAATATGAAAGTTATCCGAAAAGTACCAAAATTTTACCCTAGGATAATTTCGATATTCCGAATCCAAAAATGAAGTCCATTTTGAGAGATAGAATTTATAAAATTTCATAATGTCTAGATTGATTTGTTGTGGTGTGTTAGAATCTCGAAGTTGCGTACAATGCACACCATTGTATTATTCAAAGGGAAACGTACCGTGGAAGCTTGGGGTGTTACAAAACCCCCATGCACACATAAAAAACTTTTGTTCCAATGAAGATGTCAAACTATTTCCTTCCATATACAAGCACCACCATAAAGGATGAAACCACACGAAATACCTATTCTATGACTTAAATCTTGTTTGGCCATCATCAAATATTTATTCTATAAATAGAATCTTTGACATCAAGAAATCATGGAAAACTCAAGGTAGAAAATATTAAGAGATAGGTTCCTTGTGGTTCCACCACTGACTGTGCCCGTATTTGAGCAATCCTCACCCCACCCTTTTCCACCCAAGTCAGGTGTGCACAAAGGCTCCTCCAACACAAAACCCCACCTTTTCATGTAAGCCCCAATCCTGCATGCACCCCTTCTTTGTAGCTTAATGGCCAGACCTTGTGTTAGATAATCATGATCACCCAACATTTTCATGCAACTCCCATAACTAGCACAAAAATATTGCATTCACCCCTCCAAACTTGTGCACAAAAATTTCATGGTCCCTCACATGATGGACCCTATGCATGTATTACATTGGTTACCTTGCCTATTTCTTCTCATCATAGGTAAACTAACCTCTATTGCTTCTTAGCATAGGTATGATAACATGAGCCTCATGATTGACCACTCATCCCCATCATCATACCTTGGAATTTCTTAAGACATCCCCCTATCAAGGGTGCATGAGTTGTAGTTATTTAATCCCAAGGGGTAAAGAGTGATTCCCCCATGTCTGAGTTGCATGAAATAAAGCTACCTAGTCCCAACGTCCTCCACACATAATGTTAAACTGTGACCCTAACCTCTATAATAAGAAAAAAATTCTCCATGTGTGAGTGGAATGGTATGGTATACACACCCCTACCTTAACAGGGAATGAGATCCTCCTCACACAAAATGAGATCCTCCCCACATGGAATGACATCCTCTTCAGGCAGCTTCCACACATAATCCCCACACCATCTCTCATTTATGATTCTTTCATGACACGAGCACCAGGTCTACTGCTTCCTCTTGTTTATTACATAGAGAATGTCTCATGTGGGCTTAGAGGTTAGTAGAGACCATGAAATCCACCCCATCTACCCTATAGGGCTTCTTTATAGATATAAGCCTCAACCTCCACTCAAATAGGCCTCCTATATGGTGTAATACCAAATCATATCCAAATGGTATGATCCTAAGTATAATCCCGAACAACCACACTCATCCTCCTTGGGCTGCTTCCACAAGTAAGCCCAAAATACATGTTCCTTTTGGACTAATATTTAGGTATAAGCCCAATCCCGTTCCAAACTATGTGGGATTTGATTACCAACTAACTGGGAAATGTAGGAATCCTCACTGAGGTCCAAACCTAACATCCACATCCATCTTGATTTTTTTCAGGCTATATCCTTGGTAAGATCATTCCCCTCACCTGGGAGACCATATCTTCTCCGGGTCCCATGGGCAGCTCAATGCGTAATCCCCACCCCAACTCCAACAAATAGAAATCATCTTGTGAAGGGTATCTTACATGCATAATCCCAACACCACCCCTCATTGATTCTCCCTTTGCAATGTGATCATCCTTTCCGCACAAAGTTAAAATACACGGATCATTCTTATCATAAGAACTTAAACTACAACATCGAAATACATGGGTTTTGGTCCCTGTATTTTAATCTTGGTACATTGGATGCCTCTTTGAGGTTCAATCTGAACCAACATTAAACCAAGGTGCTACCTCCTAGGAATGTACCTCACTAATCCACCTCCAAGGGTGTTCCGATCAACCTTCATAGTGTGACATATTCCCTTTATGGTACACACCCACTAATATATACCTCTAGGGTGTTGTGATCCATCCATCGGTAAACCTTTTAGGTTCTACCTCTTTAGGATGTGCCTCCTTGATCCACATACAGGGGTGTTATAATCAACATTTATGGTTTGAAATCTTCCCTTTATAGGATACGCCTTCTGGATCCGCCTCCACGGGGTGTTCTGATCTAGCCGTTGGCAAACATTTAGGCGTTCCCTCCTAGGGTTTTACCCCCCTAACCCACCTCTAGGGGTGTTTTAATCAACCTTCACAGTGTGGAATCTAACATTTATGGGACACACCTCCTAGATCTAACTCTATGGGGAATTATTGTCAATATATCAATAAAATTTTATATGTGACTTATTCCCTATTAGGGACACACCTCCTTGATACGCCTACATGGGGTGTCTTGATCAATTAAATCCATACCCACAAGACATTAAACTCATGTCACAATCTGTCTCCACAATTCATTGAACTTTTGACCCCTTATACATACCTGATGAAAAACATGGGATGCCTAAGGTGAAATACTTGGAAGATATGTGCCTATGGCCTCATCTCCCTCATGAAAAACATGGGTTGTCTGAGGTGAAATACTTAGAATATATATTCCTTTATTGTTAGATACCTCCGGATCGACATGGGATGCCTTGGGTTCCATGCCTAAGATTCCTCTATGAGATTTACTCATAAGGGGAAGAATTTAGATGACCAATGTTCTTAGTATCTAGACATACTAGGGATGTCCAACATGACTACTCTCCTAACCGAAGGTTTATTCCCTATTAATACCCACTGGAATATCCTAATATAAGTTCTATAATTTACTAGAATCCATAAAGAAA
Organism: Viscum album; assembly: GCA_963277665.1. Lineage (NCBI taxonomy): Eukaryota > Viridiplantae > Streptophyta > Magnoliopsida > Santalales > Viscaceae > Viscum > Viscum album. The sequence goes on from OY728123.1 coordinate 2,104,293,195, forward strand.
TGGGACTAAGAACGATTTCCAAGAACATGACTTAACTCTATAAGGGAGACACAGACTAGGTGATGAGTTCCAAGTAAGAATTACTAGAAGGAGGAACTAAAATCCCATCATGCAATTTATATCAAGGAGAAAACATCACAAATGAAAGTGATGAAAGATTTCTACCTTTGTAAAGTGGAAACATGGGTAAAAATAACACCATCACACATTAACACACATGCGGTGGCTCTGAAGAAAGTGTTGAAAAAAATGGAACTGACAGAGATTCAATATTTTAAAGTTCAATTGGAAGATCTGGAAGCTAAATGTTTCATAAATCCTATTATTTATAAATCGGGTTATTTAGGTATTTTCACCAAGAAGGCTGATGTAAATTTTCACTTATGTATGGATTATCGAATATTGAACCAAATAACAGTAAAGAAAAAATATCCCCTTCTGCGTATTAATGATCTCTTTGACTAGTTGAGAGGAACTAAGGTATTATCAAAGATCGATTTTGATTAGGGTACCACCAGCTGAGGGTAAGACCATATAAAACACCTCAAGCTGATTTTAAGATTAGGTATGGATTGAATGAGTTTGTAGTGATGCTATTTGTGTTGATGAACACACTAGTGGTGTTTATGGATTTGATGAATCAGATCTTTCATCCTTTCCTAGAATAGTTTGTGGTTGATATTTTCAATGAATTATTTGTGTAATAATAGTATTTAGATGATCATTCCCAATATATTGATATCATATTGAGTACATTTATAGAGAATCAACTTTACACCAAGATAATAAAATGCAGTTTCTGGATTGATAAAGTGCACTTTTTGGGCCTATCATCTTAAAGGAAGGAGTGTCAATGGACCTAGAGAAGGTTGAAGATATGGTATCTTGGGAGAATCACAAGATTTTATTTGAGGTTTATATTTTTATAGGTTTAACTGGTTATTATCAATTCTTTATCTAGGACTTATCGCATTTCATAACACTAATGTCAGGTGTTACCAGGAGAGAAGTACAATTTGATTGGTCGGATTTTTATGAGAGAGATTTATAGGAGATAAAAGGCAGAATGAACTCAATACCTATCCTCAATTTACCTATTCTGGGTAAAGTATATATCATATAATGTGATACATCTAAAATTGGACTTAGAGAAATTCTGATACAGGATGATTGAGAGGATGCTTATGGATCCAAAAAGATGAGACTGCATGAGAGGAATTACCATACTCATGATCTCAAGTTAGCTATGGTGTTATATGGCCTAAGATGATGGATACATTATCTTATGGGTAAGAGGTTTATGGTGTATATAGACCATAATATCTTCTGGTATATATTTTATTAGTAGGACATGAACCCTTGACATAGGAGGTGGGTCGAGTATCTATAGTCTTTCAACATCCAGATGTCTTATACACTAGGAAATGGAAACATATTTGATGATGATTTGAGTTAGAATATGAAGAAATAGGCAATTTGGGAGTCTTTAGATGAGTGGAAGATTATGGAACTCTTTTTAAACATGCATTTAGATGTCTTGGAGTCCCGAGGATAGGTAGCTCTAACTTCAAAAATCTATCATAACCATGACTCTATACCAAATAAATATAGTGAATTTCTCTGATCCATAGAGCATAGTTATGAGAGAAAATAGATATGGTGAGTAGCCACCAATAGGATAGTTTCTTAGTATTGACAATTATCTTCTTTTCTGTGGAAAATTATGGGTTCCTACAGGCTTGTGCGAGGAGATTATGAGAGAGTTTCATGGTTCTAGTTGGGAGGTACATCCTAGTTATAAAAATATTTACCATGATCTACATAAACTATACTGGTGGTCAGTAATGAAGAAGGAAGTAACAGTCTTTGTGGAAAGATGTTTCACCTATCAGTAGATGAGAGACAAGGATCAGAGGCCTACCAGTTTATTGAAACCTTTGCCCATTCTTGAGTGTAGATTGGATGATGTCACTTTGTATTTTGTTATATGATTACCCATGACACCCCGTAAGAATGAAGTATGAGTAATAATAGATCAACTAATGAATGTATCCCATTTATTTCCTATTAGGGAGACCTTCACTATTGATGATTTGGGTTGTATTTATGTGCGTGAGATAGTTTAGTTACTCGGTGTTCAAAGATTATTGTTTCCGATATATATCCCCATTTTGAGGCTTTGTATAGAAGTTCATGTTGTTCGCCTCTTTTTTGGTTAGAGGCAGGTGAGTCAATGATTGTTGGGCCTAGTATCATGTAGGAGAAATTTGAGTAGGTTCAGTTTATTTGGAGATAGTTGGTAACCACTCAGAGTAGGAATAAATCTTATAATGACCATCAGATACAATATCTTGAGTTTGAGGTTGGTCATCATGTTTTCCATCAAGTGTCCCCTAGGTAGGGGCAACACCATATCATGAAATTGGGAAAGCTTTCACCTAGGTTTGTTGGGTTGTTTGAGATAATGGATAGGGTTAGTCTATTGGTGTATCAATTTTCCCTTTGACAATGATACAATTCCATGCATGACGTGTTTCACATGTTGCTACTTAAAAGATATTTTCTTGACCCTTATCATGTGATAGATGTCGATGAAGTTGAGATTTTTGTATATTCTTCATTTAAGGAGTATCTGATACATATTTTTGTGGTTGATAACTAGGATATGGAATCTAGTTTGTGAGAACAATGGACAGAATTGTTCCATGAGACCCCATAGTGATGCTTGGAGTAGCTTGAGAATGATAGGTTATATGTTGGGGAGGTTGTAAGATGTTGTATTTTTCTAGTTATGTCCCTCTTTGAGTTTTTAATTTAACCTCTTTTGTTTAGTTTTCTTGTGTCATTAAACCTTGTTGGTTGAGTCTCATTCGAAGACCAAGAAACATTTTTTGTGAAAACGACCTATGTTTTAGAGATGGATTTTATTATTAATAATGGATACTAGGTATAAATATGTAAAAGGATGTTATTAGTGTTCCCCATGAGTTTTAAAGGATTCAGGGTTGGTTGGATCATTTTCTCTAGAAATTGTGATTAAAATCTTCCTATAGAACACTTAAATTCCGTGTAAATGAGCTACATAATGTGTAACTGCCACCAAGAAAAATCTATAAAACAGGTTCATAACATGAGATGAATACATACTGTGAAGAAATTACACAATTTGTAATGTTCTATAAGGGTTAAATTCAATGAGGCGATGCAGATTTCGATGTACCTCTTAATATAGAATTACAAGATGTGTAATACAGTTACACACTAAGTACTTTGTTGGTTGGGTGGATTTAAAGCCTGAAACATTTATTATTTATTTAATTACTTCAATCAATCCCTTATCTTTCAATCCTAGGACAATTTCCGAGAAATTTTAGAGTGTCCTCCTCCATTCTAAACATCCCGTTCAAGTGATCAATCCTCGATGGGTCGTTCTTCTTTGTTTTCCCCCTCTATTCCATTATTCTCTGCTCATTGTGACATAAATCTATTGAACACAATTTTTTTGGGTTTTTATCATGTTGTTATGTGATCTAGGTTCATTATTCAGAACTTTATCTCCTCTATTATTGTTGGAAACTATGGTTAGAAGTGTTTCTTAATTGTCAGATAAAGGTAAGTGGTCTAAACCTAACCCTATAGCTTGTTTAATTAATGTGTATGTGAAAAAATTATGATTTCACTACTATGTTGGGCATGTTAATTATTTGAATTATTAATGTTGGTAAATCATATATTATATTATTTATTGGATCCCTTTGGATTCAATCGATGTTGCAACCTGGATTGTGGCTGCCCATTGGGTGAGAAAACCCCAGAATAATATTGAAATAGTTAATGGAATAAACTGTGTTTATCATGACATGATATTTTAGGTGATTTATAATATATAATTACTTTGGTAATAGTTTATGGGATTTTTGAAATGAATTTTGATAAATTTATATATATAATAAATTTTAATTGAAAGAAAAGTGGTGTTTTGAATAATTAACCATTAAGGATTTTGAAGTGAAATTGTGATTTCCATGATGTCGTGACTTGTTGAGTTTGATGATATAATTCTTATATATAGGGATATTCTTAGTGATGTTGTAATGATCATATAGAAGTCTTGGCCCAATTTGATGATAAAATTATTATATAGCAAGCATGACCCATTTTAATGCTGAAATGCTTATATATAGGACTATGCCTGGAGGCTTAAATTATTATATAGTGGGTTTAGACAATCCGATGTTTAAATTATTATATATAGGGATTTTATTGAAGGATGATATGCTTTTACTGATGGATTTTCCTGATTATGTGATTATTCCATGGTTTATGGTTATGGTTGGCATGGTTGTACTACATGATCAGAGACATTCTAACATGATGCTATTGTTGGTTGATTTATGTATTGTATTAATTGATTAATTAGTACAAATATTTATTGCATTATTTCATGCACTTATTATAAGATTTGTTTTTTGGATATGGTGGTGTCGAGCTACTGAGTTTTAGTCACACCCTATTCAGGCCTCCATTTGGTAGCAGAGAAGATTATATGGATGCAGGTTTTGATAGGGCAAGGGACATTATTGCGGATTTTTTCTTAATAGATGGGAATAAGTTTGGAGATGAGGCATATATGGGGTTCGAGACTGGGGTCTCTTGATAATATACATTTCATTTGATTCATTTATTTTTATTTTTTTAGTTTTACATTTAGATACATTTCATCCTGTCATTACACGATTCATTATTACTGGTTTATTTGTTTCTCCTTTACTTTCCAATGGTGTGTTGTACTATTTCATCTATTTATGTTACTCTTATGTTTATTATTATTGATTATTCCACCATGTTGAAACTATTACCAAGGGGTAAATTCTCCCTACTATATTCATCACACCCCCACTACTAGTCGTAAGTCTCTAGCATTTGGGGAGGAATGCTTGAGGCCTCGTAACCAACATAATTTGGAAACATGAGAGAGTACCAGTTCAGGGGATAGTACAAAACTCTTTATAAATTTTCATTATTATTCTTATAACCCTTTCCATCAAAGTTTTTAACTAAATATTTTGGAAATTAATGTATCTATTTACATTTTTATTTTACAATCATAAATTAAACCTGATTAAGATATAATGTGACACTCACTTTTATTTTTTACTGAATTAGACTTATATTTATTAAATATATCTTTTTTTATACCCAAGCATACTGAAATCATGACCGATTTCCACCTATCGACTAATCAGGGTTCTGATGCTCTACTAATGTGTATATCAACACTCGGGTCGAATCCTCGACGATGATACTTTTTAATAGTCAATTGTTTTTAGTTGATTGTATTCAGATTGGGGGGGGGGGGTGTTTACAGAGCTTTTGAGATGATTTATTGATTAATATTGATTTAAAAAATTAAAAAATATTTGGGTGAGTTCATCATTATGTAGTTAATATTGTCATATACTTGATCCTTGCTTTATTTTGCATTAAATTAATACCCATGTCACATGTTGACGTTGATTGGAATTCCCAAGTGTTAAGGCTTTAATGCAAGCCTTAACTTAACTTAAGGTTCTAATATTAATCATATATTGTCTATGGTAGTGTATTTATGGTTCCAATAATCCATGGAAACCACTCGTTAAACAAAAGATGTCCTTAATCCATGACATGTTAAGTCCAATCATACACAATGTTAATTCAAAGAATACTCATCGAGCAAAAGGTCTCAATCTCTTAACGTCCCTAAATTATAACTCACCAAAATGATATATTTACTCATACATTAAAATTATTAATAATCTGGTTATAATTATTATGATGATAAATTAAGAAGAGAAGAAAAATAAAGGGATTAGAAAAGAGTGATGCTTAGAACACACACACAAACAATAATGAGAATTAAAAATAGACTTTCGATTGAATGAGGAATAAAAAGAAGGAAAGGGTTTTTAACTTGATTTAAAATATTTTAAAAACATTAATATTATACTACATAAGGTGGATGAGAATAAAATATATTGAATAAGAAACTCAAAATTACAAAAAACAGACACTTACACGATTACAAACGATGAATAACAAAAAAGTAAATGAAAGGAAGCAAGGAGGAATGGTTTCTCAAGTAAAAACATGAGTACGGAAGATCCTCTCAAGCCTTTGGAAGAGCCTTGGTCGTTCCAACATATACTCCTTTTCTTTGAAATTCCAATCCTTTTGAAAGGAGTGGAGGGGATTTATTTATAGCCCAAGGTGGTGGGCTGTTTGCATTCCAAAACTACCTCTCCACTTGGATTGATGATTTGGACATCTAGACAGAATAATATCGAGATATCCTCTTATTAAAATTTGTAGATAATAATGTTTTATGACTAAGTCCAAAATTTGGAGTCATTTGGACTTATAGAGCCAAAGTTATGACTGTTTTCATAAACAATGTTAAACTATCTATTTCTATCCATGCTTTTTCAATTGCCAAAATTTGAATGGATTGTTGAATTGGAATATGCCTTCAAATCAGAATTATTTTTTCAAAAAATTATTCCACATATATCTCTTATTTCACACTGTAAGATCTCATCTTGATTTGATGACTAGATCAGGAGACATGTCATGAATACTGCACTGATTTTAATTCCCGACCAGAATGGTTGGATGAGTTTAAATGAATTAGTTTCCCCCCTTTTATTTGGATTTGGGCCTTGAAATATTTATCCAAGACTCCATAAATTGTCCCCCAAACATTTTAAGATAATAAAAGAATTTTGAATTTTGGATTCAGCCCATTAATTCAATCTTCATAGCTGGTCCAGCTTCATCACAAAATATTTATGTCTTATTGTGTGGTATATATGACCCTTAAAATGGTAGAATTGGCCCATAAACCCTTATAATTAAATGTTGGATATTGAATTAGGAATCCTATAAAACAAGAACCCCACAATTTTTATCAGTAGGGTGATAGTTACTTCTAAAACATTAAACAGACTTGAATATGGTTGAATTCAAATAGTGCTCTAAAATTATATTTAATATTTAAACATTAATATTTCACAAAAATTATGCACATTTCATATAAAATAAGTAAAGGGAGTATATAATAAATCATGTAAATTTTAATAACATAAACTCCCCACACTTATTCTTGTGCATTTCCTCATGTACAACAAATATAAAACCAAGACAAAAATCATTTTCACTCACCATCAAATATTATAATTTTGTTTTCCCCACCCAGGGGAGGTTTAGACAATTTCACGCATCCATATTGAATTCCACCAAATGTTTTTATTGAAAAAATGTTCAAAAAACAATTCATTTTTTCATGCTCAAATTTAGAAATGGAAAATGATGGAACACAAAACTTACTCCTCTCAAGATGATAAAATTAATTTATAGAGCTGCACTTATTCACCAACCAAAAGTGAAAATCTTAGAGTTTTTAAGAGCTCTAAACTTCCAATCACTATCCTAAAGTGAACAAGAATCAAGAGGCTTTTTAAGGGGTTTTTCTGTGGCTATTGGATGGTAGGAATTTAGTGTCCAACAGAGAGAAGAAGAGGGGTAAAACTCCGGCATGGGTAAAACAATGTACAATGTTTTTGAAATGAAACATGGAAGGAAATGAAAACACATATATACAATGGAGTTATTGTGTGAATAAAGACATAAGAGAGGATGAAAATTTGAAGGGGATGAGAAAATGAAATATTTACAAACACAAAACTTCTTCCAATGACATAAGTGTTCCTATATTTATTTTCTTTTCTTGTATTTTTTTGAAAGTTGAACTTGAAAAAGATATCACACTCATATACCAACCCATGATGGATCTCCTCATGATACTGATTGTAATAGTTAAAACAAGATCAAAGGTTTACGAAGATTGATTTTTGACCTACCCAAAACACAACCCAATTTTTTTTGTTCTTTTGTTCTAATTTTTTTGAACACTTGTCAATAACATTTACAAAATGACATAAATGAAAGTACATTACATTCACCAAAACACACTTAATGACAACCTGTCAACCACACTGAAATGGATGCTTTCCCTCAAGCATATGATAACATGGTTAAATCAACAAAGGGTACCCAAAATGACATCCATTCCCCCCACACTTAAATTTCAAAAAACAAAATCATGCAATGAAAGTACATGTTGATATTGGGTGGGAAAAGGTATTGGGATTGTAATGTGGCTATCAAAGAAATGGTTTTCATAGGCTCTAAGGGGATTTCAAAAGGAAGATTAATGTAAGGGAAATGGGAGGCTATTTGGCTACTGTGATTCTCATGTGGTTCGTAAAATTCCTATATCATATTAATGCAAACTAAAGTAGGAAATTCATCTTGAAGGTCCAAAAACTCAAGACTCACAAATGGGGGTGAAAAAAAAACACATTTTGAAAATATGGCCATAAGTGGCCTTGGCATGACAGCAAATGGTGTTCCTCACGGGTGGGAAAAATCAGTTTCCAAATCAAAAAATTGAGCATTCAAAATTTTTTGGGTTCAACACCATATTATTTATCCAAATATATGAGGAAAACATAAGTTTTTTGATATGAAACCATGTCTTTTTACTCCCCAAAATGGTTGGAGAAAATGTTAAAATTGGATGGTGAGTAAATATGACTCGTTTGGTTTTTTTACATTTTTTTAATTTATTAGTTTTTTTAATGTTTTTAAATTACACTCTCACGAAAAAGAGAAATATTAAATAAAAAATAAAAAATAAATGTGATGAGGAAAGAGAAAAAAATGAGAATGAGTGAGGAAGAAGAAGAAAGAGAGGGAGAGAGAGAGAGAAAGAGAGAAGAGGAGATAAAAGGAAAGAGGTTCCCCTGGTTTGGATTTGGTGGGTTTCCATGTCTATCCAGTGGTGGGTCAACTATAGAAGTTGAGGATCCAGTGGAAGTCTATGTTATTCTAGGATTGTGTATCCTCTCATTGTGATTCTTTAATCGATGTCCATTAACCGTGAATGTTCATTTGGAAGATGGGTCTTGGACTTCCACTACACCAAATGGGTAAATGTGAGAAACAATAAAAAGAACTTCCCAATGTAAATTATGCTTACTCGGGTGAAGCTGAAATCAAGAGTTGAAAAGTAATACCTTTTCACCTTCATGTAATACATTTCTCAATATGTGTTTCTCATGGAGTACCCTAGCCTTTTCTTTGTACATATTATAATTCTCATAGGATTCAAGTCTAAGCTCCTCCAGTTCGGAAAATTGCAACAATATTTCTTCACCATATTTTTCACAATCAAAATTACAGGTTTTCACAGCCCAAAATGACTTATGTTGGATTTCAACTAGAAAATGAAATTCTTTAACAAAAACTAGCCTAAAAGGAGACATCCCAATGGGTGTTTTATAGGAAGTTCGATAAGACCAAAGTGCTTCACCAAGTCTTTTAGGCCAATCGTTTCTGGTGGGTTTTACAATTATCTCAAGCACTCTTTTCACTTCTCTATTAGAAAGTTCATCCATTCCATTTTTTAGGGGTGATATGCAGTTGAATTTTTATGTACAACACTTTTTTTTTTCAAAAGATATTCCATGTATTTATTTCAAAAATGATTTCCTAAGTCACTTATCAAAGAACATGGTGTGCCAAATTGGTGGAAGATGCTTGTCTTTGGGAACTAACTAATATTATGTGAATAATCCTTTCTACTGGGTTTGGCCTCAACCCACCTAGAAACATAATCAACCGTAAGAATTATGTATGAGAATCTATTAGAATAGGGGAATGGTTCCATGAAATCAATGCCCCAAACATCAAAGATGTCACATAAAATTAAAGGATCTTGGGGAATTTCATTTCTATTTTAAATTGTGCCAAACTTTTGGAAGGTGGGACATGATTGATATAAATCATGTTAGTCATTGAAGAGTAAATTCCAGAAGAATGTAGAGTCTAGGACCTTTTGAGAGGTCCTTTGTGGTCCAAAGTGTCCACCACCAGGCATTGAGTGACAGAATTCTAAGATGGATGAATGTTCATTTTCATCAACACATATTCTAATTATCATGTCCTCCCAAGTTTTCCAATGTTAATTATCTTCCAAAAAAAAGAATTTTGAATCACTTTTCAGCTTCATTTTTTGTTATTTTGAAAAATTTTCAAGAAAAACATAGAAACTAAGTAATTTACAATTGGGGAATACCATGGTATTTTTGGAGTGAGAGATGAAAGGTGCTCAATGGGTAATTCAGGATCAATGATTTTTGAAAGAGAAGAATTAGAAATTCTACTCAGGTGATCGGCCACAGGGTTGTCTTTTCCTGGTCTATCTTTGATTTCAAGGTAAAACTCTTGGATCATTAGGATCCATCTTATTAGCCTCGGTTTGAAATCACTTTTATTGAGTAAGAATTTTATAGTAGAATGGTCTATGAAGATGATGATTTTGGAACATAAAAGACAGGGACACAATTTATCTAAGGAAGAAACCACTGCTAAAAGTTCCTTTTCAGTCACAGTGTAGTGATATTGAGTTTCATCCAAAGTTTTTGAGGCATAATAGATGACATGAGGAATTTTTTCTCTTCTTTTACCAAGATCGGCCCCAATGTCTCTATTAGAAGCATCACACATCAACTCAGAGGTTAAAGACCAATCTGGGGGTTGGATTATCGAGGTAGATGTAAGAGCAGTTTTTTGTTCAATGAAGGCTCTCTTGAAAACCTCATCGAAATGGAAAGTGACATCATTTTGGAGAAACTGAGTGAGTGGGAGGGAAATCCTACTGAAGTTATGGATGAATCGCCAATAGAAACCAGCATGACCTAGGAAGGAATGAATGTATCGAACAGATGTGGGTTCTGGAAGTGATTGGATCACTTCAATTTTGGAAGGATCGACTTCAATACCATCTTTTGAAACTATGTGACCTAGAAAAATCCCATTTGAAACCATGAGGTGACATTTTTCAAAATTTAACACAGGGTTACAATTGACACACTTTTAGAGGAATAAAGAGAGTGAATTCAAGAAAGATTCCAATGACTCACCATAAATGGTAAAGTCATGCATGAAGACTTCCATGAAGTGTTCAATGAATCTAGAAAAGATATAAATCATACACCTCTAGAATGTTTAAGGATCATTGCAAAGGCCAAAAGACATTCTCCTATATGAATATGTTCCAAAGGGGAATGCGAAAGTAGTCTTTTCTTGGTCATAAGGTGCGATTGGGATTTTTAAGTAACCAGTGTATCCATCAAGAAAGAAATAGTGTGACTTTCTGACTAATCATTCTAGAATTTTGTTAAGGAATTGAATAGGGTAGTGATGTTTTCATGTTTCAACATTAAATTTTGTGTAATCAATTCACACATGCCATTTTTTCTTCAATCGGGTTGTGACTACCTCTCTATGTTCATTTGTGACAACAGTTATCACACCTTTCTTAGGTAGAACTTGAATGGGACTAACACATTCACTATCGGAAATTGGGTAGATAATACCAGCTTGAAGAAGCTTTGTGATCTCTTCCCTAACTACTTCATGTATGAGTGGATTGAGTCTTCTTTGTGGTTTTCTAATTGATTTGGATGATTCCACAAGATTGATGTGATACATGAAAAGAGTAGGGTTGATTACTGGTATGTCATCTAGGGTCCAACTTAAGGCCTTTTTGTTTTCCTATAACACCTGAACAAGTTTGGACTCCTCAGTTTAGGTAAGTGAAGTGGAGATAATGTCAGAGTTGATGTGGGATTCAAGAGAGTTTTCAAGATCCTTTAGATTGATGGAGTCTACGAATGAGAGGTCCACATCAAATTCACCATTTATGACTTGGTTAATCATGGTGAAGATTATACAAGACCCTCTTTTATTATAACATGATGAACATGATGAAATGAGCTTCAATTGACTCTCATAAGTTTCCCCAAAATCACGGATTGAGAATGCAGAGTGATCCTCAGATGGGTATCGCATGGCTTGGAAGATGTTGAACATGACCAGTTGGTCACAAAATTCCATGGACAAGATTCAAGAATGGACATCAATCTTGTTTCTCGTTGTCATTAGGAATGGTCTTACTAGAATTAGGGGAGATCAAGAGGAGTTCATCTCACCTTTCATGTCAAGGACATAGAAATCAGAAAGGAATATGAGACCATTCACACGAACAAGGACATCCTCGATTACACCCTCATGACTAGCAGTGATTCGATTGGATAACTGAATAACAACACTCATTGGGTGTAATGGACCTAGACCAAGGTTGTAGAATATGGATTTAGTCATGAAATTTATTGAGGCCCCTAAGTATATGAGTGCATCATCAAAGTTTGAACTTCTTATTTAGCATGGAACTGTAAAGGTCCTAGGATCTTTGCACTTTATGGGAATAGACTGTTGGGTGGAAACATTTTTGAAGGTCCTAAGTTTCCTCTTGTGGGTGCACAATTCCTTAAGAAAAATGGCATACTTAGGGATTTGTTTTATGGAATCTAAGAGGGAAATGTTGACTTCAACACGTCTAAACATGTAGAGCATTTTAGGATCAGGTTCAAAGGACATATTTTCTTAGAAATGTATTAATGAAAAGGAATTGGTTTTCTAAGTGGAATGTAAAGTTGTTAGGGAATGGATTTAGATTCCTTTTCATGTTTCGTTTTCTATTCATTTTCTAGGTCAACATTCAAAGGAGGGTTGGAGGGCTTATCTTGTGGAATAGAAATTTTCTTCCCCAATCTAAGTGAAATTGCACTTACATTACCTTTGGGGTTGGGTAATGGTTGAGATGGTAGTTGGGAAGAATTTGATTATTGTTGTTGGCTGAAGTGGGATGTAAGTTGAACAATTTGTGTTTCAATGTTTTTGAGTCTAGAACGGGTGAAGGAGGAAAGATCTTCCATTGCACTTTACCATGGGTGCTTGGAAGAAGAGGCTTGTCCCGGACTGGGATTACCTTGATTTTGGTTTTTGGGAAAGCAATTTTATTGGTTTGGGAATTGGGAAGGCTCAATAGGATAGTGGAATCCAGGAGGAGGAAGAGGAGGATTGATCCTTTGAGGTTGAGGAACAAAAGGGTAAGGTTGTTGGAAGTTACCAACACCTTGAACATATTGGAATTGGTTTGGGTTTTTAAGAGGGTATTGAGGGGGGGGGGTGAGAAATGGGATTTTTATATCTCAAGTTAGGGTTATATGTATAAGAGAGTGGCTCAAAATGAGGTTGGTTGAGGTTTCTAATAAACTGACCTGATTGTTGAGGGTTGGGGTTCCGCTGAGCATATGTTTCATTGAGATCCATTGGTCCAGATGAATTAGATTGATCTTCTTGAAGTTGTGGACATGTGTCAGTTGGATGAGATGGAGAGCTACAAGTTTCACAGTTCTTGATAGGTCCAGGGAACAAAGATTTTAGAGAAGATGATGTTGGGGTTTTGGTAGAAACAACTAGTTGTTGCACAAGACCTGTAAGTTCACTCATCCACTCTGTCATCTTGTTCGGCTTTATAGATTGATTGTCTTGAGCTTTTTTGACTTGAACATGTGCTCGAGTATGGAATTTTTGTGTGTTTTCATCCATGTTTCTTATGAGATCTCTTGCAGCTACAAGAGTTTTATCAACAAGAGCACTGCCACTTGCGACATCAATGAGAGTTCTCTACATAGCCAATAAACCCTTCATAGAAGTATTGGATCAAGAGTTGGTCAGGGATTTGGTGGTTTGGTTAGGTTACAACAATCTTTTAGAACCCCTCCCAGTACTCATGGAGTGATTCATTTGGGAATTGATGGATACCACTTATTTTCTTTCAGATAGAAGCAGTTCGAGAAGCAAGAAAGAATTTCTCTAAGAAAAGTTACTTCATGTCATTCCATGTGGTTATGGAACTAGGAGGGAGGTAGTAAATCCATGACTTAATGAAGTCATCTAGGGAGAAAGGGAATGATAAGTGTATGATTTGTTCCTTATAAACCCCTTGAGGCTTCATGGTAGAGAACACCACTTGGAACTCTTTAAGATGAAGATGTGGATCCTCACTGGCTAGCCTGTGGAAATGAGGGAGAAGATGAATCAAACCCGATTTGAGTTCGAAGTCAGCCTCAATGTTTGGATATTGATTACCAAGTGTTTGGTAATTAATATTAGGGGAAACAAGTTATTTAAGTGTTTGTTCCCTAATATTTTCCGTATTTAATTCAATTGGATGTACAAGGACTAGTTCTTGAATGAGTTGAGTATCTCTTATGTTCCTCCTAAGTTGGTGAAGTGTTCACTCAATTTCAGGGTCAAAAAAATATGAGGGATTGCTTGGTAAGCTATGGGGAATTCAAAGAGATGTTGTAAGAAAGAGGAATATGGGGTTTTATTTATATTTTTTTTTATGTTTATGATTTTTAAGAGGAAGACGAGGTTTTCTTTGTGTTTCTTTTCAATTTTTTTTAAATTTTGCTGTTTTTGTTTTTTTATAATAACCAGAAACTAACGATTACTTAATTGAACCATCCCCAGCAATATGGCCATTTGAAAGAATGGACAATTATCACCGATAAACCGGTCAAGGTTCTGGACCTCTACTAATGTGTATAGAAGCACTCGGGTTGAATCCTCGGTGATGATACTTTTTAATAGTCGATTGTTTTTAGTTGATTGTATTCTGATTGGGGGGGGGGTGTTGTTTGCAGATATTATGAAATTATTTATTGATTAATATTGATTTAACAAATTGATAAATATTGGGGTGAGTTGATCATTAGTTAGTTAATCTTGTGATATCCTTGAGCCTTTCTTTATATTGTATTATATTAACACCCATGTCACAAGTTGACGTTGATTGGAATTCCCAAGTATTAATGCTTTAAAACAAGCCTTAACTTAAATTAAGGTTATAATATTAATAATATTTTGTTTATGGTAGTGTATTTATGGTTAAAATAATCCATTTAAACCACTCGTTAAATAAAACAAGTCATTAATCCATGACATGTTAAGTCCAATCACACACAATATTAATTCAAAGAATACTCATTGAGAAAAAGCTCTCAATCTCTTAACATCCCTAAATTATAACTCACCCCAATGAGATATTTACTCAGCCATTGAAATGATTAATAGTATGGTTATAAGGATTATGATGATAAATTATGAAGAGAAGAAAAAGTAAGGGATAAGAAAAGGGTGGTGCGTCGAACACACACAGAAATGTTAATGAGAATTTAAAACAGACTTTCGATTGAATGAGGAAGAAAAAGAAGGGAAGGGTTTTTAACTTGGTTTAAAATATTTTAAGAACATTAATATTATACTATAGAAAGAGGATAAAAATAATAGATATTGAAGAAGAAACTCAAAATTACAAAAAACAAATACTTACATGATTACAAATGAAGAACAACACAAAAGTAAATGGAAGGAAGCAAGGAGGAATGGTTTCTCAAGTTAAAACATGAGTATGTATGATCCTCCCAAACCTTTGGAAGATCCTTGGTCGATCCAACCTATCATCCTTTGCTTTGAAATTCAAATCCTTCTGAAAGGAGAGGAGGTTATGTATTTATAGCCCAAGGTGGTGGGCTGTTTGCATTCCAAAACTACCCCTATACTTGGCTCAATGATTTGGACATCCAGACAGCAGAATCTCGAGATATCTTATGCTTCAAAGTTGTATATAATAATTTTGGAAGACTACTCACAAAATTTTGATCCATTTGGACATATGGATCCAATGTTATGGTTGTTTTCATAGACAATGTTAAACTATCCATTTCTATCCAAGCTTTTTTGATGGAAAAAATTTGAATGGATTTTTGAATAGTAATATGCCGTAAAACCTGAATTCGTTTTTCAAAAAAGTCAGCTGGATATAAATTCTCTTTGACAATGAAAAATCTAAGCTTGATTTGATGACTAGATTAGGAGACATGTCATGAATACTGTACTAACTTTAATTCCCGGCTATAATGGTGGGATGAGTTTAAACAATTCAGTTGGTCCCCTTGTCTTTGGATTTGGGCCTTGAAATGTTTATCCAATACTCCTTACATTATCCCCCGAAAATTTTAGGAGAATAAGGGAATTTTGAATTTTGGATTGAGGCCAGTAATTCAATCTTCATAGCTGGTCTAGTTTAATCCTAAATTCTTTATGTCTTCTTGTGTGGTTCATATAGTCTTTCAAATGTCCAAAATTGGCACATGATCCCTTCTAATGAAATATTTTATATTGAATTAGGAATCCTAAAAAACAAGAACCACACAATTTGGATTGGTAGGGTGATATTTATTATTAAAACATTAAACAGAATTGAATCTAGATGAATTCAAATAGTTCTCTAAAGTTATATTTAATATTTAAACATTAATATTTCACAAAAATTATGCACATTTCATATAAAATCAATAAATGGAGTATATAATAAGTCTTGAAAATATTATCATCACATACTACCACTAATTCCATAGAAGCTATATTATTTTTAGAATATCAGGATAAGAAACAAAAATTCCTCTATGTCAAGAAATAAAATTAATTTCTTTAATTGGAAATATTTTAACAATAAACCATTTTATCCATATCATATATAGTATTATATGTCTTTAGAGAATTATTTTTGAAAAAAAATTATTCTCTAAAAAATTATACTCATAGTGGGAGAAGCTAAATTCTAAATATTCTAAAAAATAAACTATATTATCCTAGATAATTTTTTACCCTTGTATCATTTTCAAAACATGTTATAGAATTTCAAGAATCATAAACCATCCACATAAAATCAATTATCTCATATCGTTCATAACAAAACAATATTAAAAAACAATTTCCCTTATCATATAAGATAAAACTAATAATCATACAATTTTTTTATTTAGTTTCATATGAGCATAATATATTCCTTTACATTCAAATATATTATTTATCTAGACTTTGCTTCATCATTTGAATACACACCACAAGATTTTTTAATTCTTTCCTTGATTTTGAACTCCAGTATACTCAAATTTTTTTAAAATTATACACCTGGTATCATAATCCCTTCCAAACCAATGAAAAAATTTCTATAACACTGACACCAGATATGGAAATCCCATGAAGTTTCATAAACTCCCTCTAGTATTATTGATAATTCCAACCCATGAACAAATTATCCCTCCATGATAATATAAGGTTACAATAACCTTTAATAGACACTTGAAGAATTTTTTTTGAACATTCCAACTAACTTTTATTATTAAATTTGAAACTCTTACCTAGATATACTATTAAAATTGCACTAGAACCAATAAATCACATCCCCAGTTAATCTATCCTCCATACATGGGGAGTATTGAGTAAAATTTTCTTAAACTCATTCAAATTCTTGTAAAATTTCCATGAATGAAAAATGAATAAATTTCTTAATAGGAATAAGTATTATAGGTTATTTTTTAGTCTCTCCATGTCATTAGCATATCCATTCATATTGAATATATGATTAGATATTGAAATTACTCTTATCATAATGTGTCTAATGTCTTTGAAAGATCAAGTGAATAATTATATTATTCTCATAATAATATTCATTCAAGTGTTGAATAACTTCAACAGTTGATAAATTAGAAAGGGATTTCACTAACACATAGAATTTCACTTACTTATGAACTTTTCTTAAGTTACTAGTCTTAATATTTTCTTACATTAAGCGTATTATTTCAATAGGAATGATCTAAAAGTTATGTTTGGTGATGATGATTCTATTAATCTATAACACTAACTTTTATCATATGAGTATCAAGTTTTTTATTCATTTAATGAGGATTTTTATTAAAGATGATCCCACTAAAATGACAACCCCTTCTAAACGTATCATATCTATTAGTGGACCAACATCAATATTTCACTAATAAATGTTCATGTTTTTAAATTTATCTCCCTACCTTTCTATATAGGCAGGGTATCATCCCAATTATATCATATATGGCTAATGGATAATTGAGTGGATAACTCTTTTCCCAATACATCATATAGATAAAATAAAATATATTCCTCTGGTAAACTAATCCTATTTATGTCTCTTGCTTAAGTTAATATGAAATAAAATTTCAATAAAAAACACCTAATTATTTTTGGGTCACCCAATTTCTTTACAAAGGATAATCCTGGGGCACCCAGTTATGGAATTACCTACCTTGTTATATGATTGAGATCTTGAAAAATTTTCACTTTAGAAGGATTTTAACACTTAATATTTAAAAGTTATTTAATATAAAAATATAAATTACTGCTATTATATTTCACATGTATGCATGATTATAATTATTTAATTTGGAATCGTATTCATTCCCCAAAAAATATATGTTCAAATAATATTAATGTGTAACTATTTAAAAAACATACAATATGTGTTAATAGCCCAAATTAAAATCCTACTATATTCTTATATAAATAAATTCATCCCATGAATAAGGTATATGAAACCCATTTATGTAAAGGATTATAATTATTTGAAATTAGGAATCCTCACATGAGTAATCCTCGAGCCACAAACATTCATCCATCACTTTCTTAGACAAGGCATAAAACTCTAGTATAGTGAGTAGTCTGACACAAAGTCCCTCTATCCAAGTTTAATTTAATTGATAGATATATTAATTTCATAATAATTATAACACCTAATATTTATAAATCATAAGTAACTACTTAATTCAATCTCAATATTCAATACAATCCAAAGCCAATATAGATGTAAACTAAATCTAATTATTACATAGAAACTTTTTATATAAATGTATGACATTCAATAGAAGAGGATTAACAATTTAAACTAAATCATACAAAAATATTCATAATTAAATAATATATATATATATATATTAATAATAAATTAATAAAAAAACTAAATAAATGAACCATCCAAATATTTAAACATGAGATAATTTATCTATGAACAATTCATAAACATAAAAAAGATAAAATTTTTATAATTTTAGAAATTCATTATGGAAAGACCATAATTAAATAAATATAAAAATTTTATACTTATTTCTAATATTATCTCATTCATATTATTTATTATAAGAAATTTTACTTTGAATTGATGACATTACTTGAAATATAAAAAATTAATATTTCAGTTCTGTTATGAAACAATTTATATAATCCAAATATTATATATTTATCATTATTCAAAATTTTATCAAATAAATTATTAAAAACAAATTTTGATAATGTTTAAATAATTTATCGAATATAGCTTTAATTTGAACAATTCAAATTAAATATTATGAAAAATTCATAATTTTAAAAAGAAAACATTATATATATTTTCTTTGTTTTAAAATTTATATACATTTTATAAAATACTCTTATGACTTCAATATAAATAATTCATATTTAAATTATAATTCACACCATATAATTTGAAAACCTATTTTAATTTTAATATTTAATATTATTGATATTTAGTTAATAAAATTTTTATAAACATTTATTAGTTAATTAAAAACATTTTATAATTACTTATTTTACAAATACCTTTTAAAATTAATAAATATCTTAAAATAACTTTTTATATGATTTATAAATAGTTTATAAACCTTTCAATTGATTCAAAACTGAAAAATATGAAAAATAAAATTTTACTATGAGAATCATATTTAATGATTTACCTATTTTGCAGGAGGTGATATGTCATGAATAGTAATTAATCCACTATGTGTATTGGCTACCACTCCTTATAGTATGTGATATATGCAAGGTTAACCCATTAGTGCCTAGTATATCATATCCAACTACATGCATCGAAATCATCCTTATGATACGATGCTTGATTTTTTGTAATACCGAATGAAATTATCATTGGATACAATATCTGAAATATTGTACTCTATGATACACTAAAAAGGGAAAAATTACATTATTTCATAGCCTATGGTATCGTATATCATACACTGCGGCCCCAATAAATATTATGTTTTAAAATTACATAAACTGTTTCGTTAACATAGATTACATTATCACATAACTTAATGTTAGTGGACCTAACACAAGTTATTTTACCACAAAATGTAATGATGGATACCCAAATGTTGATTATGTTATCACATAATGTAATATTAGTATCCCCAATGTGGATTAACTTATCACACAGTGCAATGTTAGTGTCCTCAATGAAAATTACAGTATCATACAATTTAATTAAAACTCTCAATTGGGATTATGTTATCATATAACATAATGTTAGCCACTAACCTTTATTTTTAAAACATGATTTCAAGAATAATTTTTTTGGTAATGAATTAATGCCATTGGTGGGTTTCAAAGGGTCATATAACACCTTTACAAGGCAAAAAAAAAAAAAAGAATTATAAACCAAAACTTGAGAACTCAATTTTAGATATGTAATACGATACTAAAATAAAATAAAGAAACTGTATGTGATGTTAACATTACACTGATGATATTTCTAATCTATATGGAACCACTATTCTTGAAGAGACAAAAGAGGTAACCAAACTATATCCCTACTCTATGGTGTATCCATGGGATGATGTTGATCACCCATTACATGGGTAGGACTCCCCTTTATGCCATAAGATGTTAGTTCCCCTCATTGCCAACAATGGAAAAGAAATAGAGCTTTAAGAAGGAGGAGTGAACTGGATAAGAAGATTAGATTTTCATTTACATACAATCTCATTGGTGAAAACTATTAAGAGTGATAAAAGAAAAAACATGAGTCCACCAATGTTACTTAACCAAAATAGGATTATTTAATCCTTAAGAACAACATTCACCTTATTTCACACACAACAAAACTCCTCCTCTATCAATCATAGTGTACTATAAATTAAATAGCTTGAAAACAACCTACATCACCAAACTAAGTCTTCAAACATTCACACACTCACACACAAGTATACAATCAAGTGAAGAATAGAAAAAATAGTTATTTTAATTAAATATTGTTTGAATAATTAGTGTTATGTCTACAAGAGAACACTTATTCATGTTTATTAATTACTCTATGAAAGAAACAAGAGTTTATAATAACTATAAATTTTATCCACATAGATCACTATGAATAAAGACATTGAATTATTATTGTTCATGTTTTCCTTCTGATATTTATATACATTATTCACTGGCCTCCTAGTTGCACCATACATTAAATTTTAATAGAGGATCCTTTCATTGGAGTAAGATGAATATCGATCTCCTGCAACATTATTCATCTTGATGTTTGACTATTAGTAGAAGAAAATGATACCTTATTTTAGTATAACTAATCTTATCTCACAAACCTTTCTACTAAAATAATAAATCTAAACATCATAATCAGAGATTAACTAACTTTTGACTGACCAACCTCTATATAACCTTCAATTATACTACTATCTACTTATCAAATTCTTTATATCTTATAGTAATTTTATTATATAGTGATATGATTGAAAATTGAAGTTACCATCATAACTTCTAAAAATATCCCACTTGAATACCATTTCAAGAAATATAATAAACCTCCAACACTAAGGAATTTTCAAACATCCAATCTTCATCTGCATTAATTAGTTATCTTCCCCAGCTTTAGACCACACCATTTCCACTAAGGAAGAGTGTTGCCTCCGGATTTCATGGTCCTTGAACACAGTGTATATATCGAAAATATTTTTCTTCCCAGATTTATTCTATATATATAACTCTCCATTCATATATAACTTCTAAATATAGTTTTATCTTTTGTCTATATGTTCACTCCTCAAATTAAACACTATATTTTTCACTAATTTAATGATAATCAACTATCATAGTACTATATCCCACTCTCTAAACACTTTCCAGGATCCTCCATAAGATAACTCAACCAAACTAAATCTTTATCCTCTTCTATTACTTTGATATATTTATTTTACTTGATATAGTGTGGAACCACTAGATAAATCCCTGATATACTTTTTATCACCATACTTTAGAATGTAAAAAAATATCCATTCATAACCATTTTAGTAGTAGAATATCACCCAAATTCAATATCTTTAATATTTTCACTGTTTTGAACAACTTGAATTATAAGTAAGTATCATCCATGAATTTGAGATATAAAATAATCGATTTTATAGCTTCCCATTACTCTTTCCTTATATTTTCAATGTATTAACAAACAACTTCCCCTAAATAGAAAATTCATAAGTGAGTGCATGCCATAGAATATATTTAACTTTTAATAGTAAAATCATAAATAAGATTTTTCATTTATCTCACATCATCTTCTGATCACTATTCTAGTTCCATTGAATGTTTTAAATATTTAACTAGAGGATTTAAAATAGTATTAAATCCAATTATTTCAAACCGATTGAGAAAATTTCAAACACAATCCATTTGAGATAAAAATAGACTACCATTTTCTCTTTCTATTTCAATCTTCATTCCAAGAATATTCAAAGCCTTTTTGAGAATATTCACCTCAAGGATTCCCAATAACTCCCATTTACTCTCTTGAATCGATAGAATATATAGAATTAATAGGATCATGAAATCAATATAAATGGAATGGATGATAAAATCATTATCCTAAAACACTTATCAATACAAACAGTGACCATGATTGCTTCACATGAAACACTTATCAACCATAAATGCATTAAATTTTGTGTTCCACTAATGTGATGCTTATTTTAATCAATAGAGACCATGTTTAATATTTTATACAAATTTTTTCTTATAATACTCCATGAATGAGGTTTGTTACTTTATGTAAATGAAATGCTCTAAATCACTATAAAAGAACACAAAAGTTTTCATCAATTTTTTCTAAGTACAAATCATTGGTCGAAACTATATGTAAAAATATCTGGATGGTAGTGTGTTTGACTACAAGGAAAAATATTTCTGAGAAACCTACTCCCTTATTATGTTAGGAACTATTTAATTATAGAATAACCTTATATCTTATAATTCCATATAAAATGTTGTTTAATTAGAAAACCAACTTGTTCTCAGGTTTCTTATTCCCATGTGTTAAAGTGGTTAACTACTATGTTTCATTAGAATATAATTAATCCAATTCCACTTTCATAACTAACTCACAATTTTTTGGAATCATGGAGTGTAGCCACTTATTCCAAGTTTTCATGTTCACCACTATCCATTAAAATTAGTTTAAGTCATGTAGAAACCTATTTATTGATCACTTGACTTCAGATGATCTTTGTAACTCTTCATGTGTTTATATTTTGTTTGGGACCACATTTTTTGGGATTTTAAATTCTAATGTATTTCCTTTTAGAGTTATTCCTTATTCTTATTCATCCCATGAGTGTGACGACCCAGACCCAGATGCCACTTAACATGTGCTCCAAGCCCAGTGGACCACTTGGCCTCAAGTGCATCTTCCCAAATGCGAGAGGCTTCCAACTAGCAGTGAGGGCCTAGGGTGTGTTTGTGGGAAGACTATGCCTTCATTAGCAGGGTTTAGCACAATCAAAGAGATATAAATGAATATTAAATAGAAGAATCAATATGAATAAATAATAGAATAAAAATGATTCAATAGATAAAAAATAAAAATAATAACTGTATCAACTGGAATAGTGATGATGTAATGTCATGTCACTAGAAATATGGAAAGCATAGAATCAAGACAACCATCATAACATGTTCCACAAGGTAAAATAAAACAAAGTCTACTCTAATTATCCCGAGATCCTACTTGGTCACCTGATATCAATCACCATCCAATCAGTACACAATCAAGTATTGGAAGATGCATACTTCCCTTTGTCAATATCTGTAACCATGTAATCTACTTCGGGTACCAAACGACGCCCGAAGAGGGTGTGAGATAAATTTCAGTGGGCCACCACCAACAGTATATATAACATCCTTCCCGTGTAATGGAATATAACAGTGTGTAGGCATGTATATATATAAATTAAAGCAAGCAATACAAAATAACTAAATAACCATGTACTTGCTTCAGCCCTCGGCTGGTGTCTGCACATGTAACCAGTTCTTTAATTAATCAATTACCATTTAATGTTAATAGGTCACGTGAGGCACCTCCCACACTGCCACCACCCCGTGATAGTATAAGTAGTAAAGGTCCCATGACGTATCAAGGCAACCAAACAATGATATCCAATGAGGGAGTTCCAGGGTAAAGACCAAGGTAACATAAACTCACGGAATGCTAACTCATTATAATCTGAGTCTAGCTAAGGGATAAGAGTGTAATCCAAGGAGATAAATCCAAGGAATTACACAATAAGTCACCTAGCGAGTCCAAGGTGATTGACCATGGTAAAATGAGGCTAATAAATGACAGGGCCTGATGGGATTTAACCATGGAACCTATTAATCAATGATGGATCTAAGGACTGTATCTGAGTTATCCTGTAAGAAGAAGGGACCCAACGGTAGTATACCAGGCATCCAAGGAATAGAAAAGAACTAAAATCTAGGTGGGTATCAACCTAAGAAAACCATATCCTTGAATCGGAACGAGGTTCTCGAGAACCAAGGTATTCTCTTCTTAGAATACAAGGAGAGCACGAGTCATTCCATTATTATTTGATATTGTAATCATGTTATAATTCATTTGGTTCAAGTCATACCTTCTATTAGTGTGGATAGGTCAAGTAGAGTTGAAACCATTGGTCCAAGTCTTTTCTTCCATTAGTGTGGATAGGCCAAGTAGCATTGCAACCATTTAATCAAGTCTTAGTTAGTCATTAAGGCTTATTAAATTATTGAGGTTCACTCCACTACCTTCCATCAACATGGAAAGGGGTGATACAGACATGTAACCTTTATTCAATCTCTTTTGATAAGTAAAAGTTATATACTTAGTATACTTTCCATTTCACATTTCATATTTCACATTTAATAAACATTTGGAAGCACTTACCTTAGGTGGGTCAAGTGGTGAGCATACATGGCACATGCCATTATGTAATTCTCAGTAATAACAAGCCATTTATGATAAGAATACTCTCCTTTAGAAATTTCAGGTAAAGGAACACCCGAACAGTGGCTCAAATGTGCCCAAACTCTAAAAACCCAATTATGGCATAACCTTCGACATGAGGCGGATTGAGTTGTCGGTGTAACCAATAAAAACTAATCACATATTTGGAAAGAGCATAATCATACGATTCTAATGAGTATAATCATGACATGTTAATTTAAGAAATGGTTTCCAACTAAACCGGTGGGCCCCACATGAACATTCCTAAAACAACTAACTTTAGGGATGAGTTATAAACCACCCACCTTAGGGTTGTACGAATCTCCTCCTCCGGTATTGGTCTTTGATTTTCCTCGAATCAGAGTAGATCTAAGAAAAGGTGAAAAACACTCACATAATGATATCTTGGTTGATAGTGAAATAGAATAATTATGGATAAAGAGAAATCATGTAATTACCGGTGCACATCTAATGTGATGAACAAAAGCTCGATCAGAAGTCGAACGAAAAAGATATATTGATTCCAAGTTTGGATCTTCAAAATGATCCAAAATTGAGAGAGAATTAGGTCAATCCCACATAATCTCAGATTATGGAGGAATGGGGAGGATTAGTAGATCATTAAGGAAACTTTTGACATTTTACACATGTTTTTAGCCTGTGCATGGTTTGTCTACATGGTTTGTCAAACCATGCACAAACCATGCGATATGGTTCTACCCGAATCTCGGAAAAAGGGTGTTTCACATGGTTAGGCTGCATGGCCATGCGCAAACCATGCGACTTGGTCTAGGAAAAAGGAGGGTTCACATTGTTAAGCCGCATGGACATGTGAAAACCATGTGAGATGCCACTATCCAGAAAAACACAAACCACATGGTTAGGCAAACCATGTGCAAACAATTCACAAACCTTGCGACTTGACCTGTTTTCTTAAAAAGAGGCGTTCTGAGTTCCAAACAAGCCCCAGACACCCCAAAAACCTTTTTTAACCCATTAGGAATCTATATTAGGTCCAAAGTAAAGATTTAGACCAAACATTAAAGGATCCATACCTGAGTGAAAAACTAAGTTCTTACAGTCTTCCACCATAAAAGAACTCACCAATGAGTTCTCCTTCCAAGGGTAAATTAACACTGTCTGAGAAAAACTATGGCCACTAAGCACATACATCATCTTCCCTCTCCCAAACCTCATCCCATACTCGGCTGTGCTTCCATAACACCCATACAAGAGGGTCTGGATTTCCTTGGAGAACCTTCGTGCTTCAGTAAATGATGTGTACTGGATATTACTCAAAGGTAGAATTAGCATCTTACTCAACTTCATTGGGATAAAAGGTACGAGATGGGTTAGCATGATATTAGAGAAGCTGTGAGGCATTAGAAACATTGTGCATAGAATGATGCCTCTGAGGTTGTAGAAACCTATAGGATACCAGCCCAACTCTCTCTAGAATCTTGAATGGACCAAGGAAATGAGGAAAATGCTTACCCTGATTTTGTAACCATATATGCCCAAGTCTGGGTGATACCCCAAGAAAAACATGATCCCCAACCTCAAACTCAAGAGGTAATTGATGGTGATTAACATAAATTTTTTTTCTAGACTAAGTAGTAGTCATATGCTTTTTTATCAGCTGGACCTATTCTGAAGTATCCTGAATGAAACGAGGACCTAGTAGGGCTACCTCACCTACCTCTAGCCAGCACAAGGGTGAACAACATGGCCTACCATATAAGGCCTCAAAAGGATCCATCTGAATTGTTGTCTAAAAACTGTTATTATAGTAGAACTCGATGAGAGGGATATGATTCTCCCAAGAACCGTAAAAATCAAGGATGCATGCTCAGAGCATATCCTCTAAAACTTGTATTTCCCGTTCCAATTTTCTATCGGTCTGAGGGTGAAAAGATGTGCTTCGAATCACCTGAGTTCCCATAGATTTCTGAAAACCCTTCCAGAAATATGAATTGAAACGATCATCCCTATCTGAAATGATAATATGTTGAACCCCGTGTAGTCGTATGATCTCATTGAAAAAATGTCTTCCCAATTCATCAAATGGCAAAGTCTCTTGAATAATAATGAAGTGAGATCATTTCTTTAGTCGGTCAATGACTACCTAGGTTTCATCTCTACCCCTCTATGACATAGGTAAGCCTATTAAAAAATCCATAACAATATCTTCCCATTTCCATTCCGAGACTGGAAGCAGCTATAACAAGCCTGCAGGTCTCTAGTGCTCCGCCTTCACCTGCTGACAGGTGGAACACCCAGTTATGAAGCCTTCAATCTGACGTTTCATCCCAGGCCACCAATACTGGCGTCTTATATCTCGATACATCTTCGAGATGCCTATATAAACTTCCCACTAGTAAGTGTGGGACTCTTTCATCAACTCCTCTCCCACATATGCAGAAACTCAGATATGCCCACGTAGATGCAGGATATCATCTCTATCCACAGACCAATCCAGAGGTGGGTTATCTCTTGATATACTCTCATGGAGAACAAAACCTTCAGGATCTGAAAACGGCCAACTCTTCACCTTCTCAAAGAGGGAAGTGGAAACTGTTATGGCTAAGAGGTAAGAATGCTCATGACTATTGTGAAACTCCAGATGAATTTCAGAAAGAGGGCCATCAACTTCCATTCATCACTGGATTCCTGTACATCCCACATTTTATTTTTACGACTTAGTGAATCTGTAACCACATTTCCTTTTCCAGGTGTATATGAAAGATCAAAATCAAAGGATTTTAGATATTCGACCCATCTTTTTTGTTGGAGGTTCAAGTCATACTGAGAAAAGATATACTTGAGGCTCTTGTGATCTGTATAAACCACAAAGATCTCACCCAATAGATAGTGTCTCCAGTAACATAAGGCATGGACAACTAATGGTAGCTCGAGGTCGTGCATCGGGTAATTTCTTTCATGAGGCCTCAACTGCCGAGATCCATACGCAACAACTTTTTCTTCCTACATCAACACTGCTCTTATGCCAATGCATGATGCATCATAGAAGACAATATAACCTTTACCAGGTTTTGGAAGGTTCAAAATTAGTGTTGAGACAAGCCTCCCTTTTAGTACCAGAAAAGATTTCTCATATGATTTTGAACATCTGAACTTGACACCTTTCTTAGTAAGAACAATAAGAGGTTCAACAAGATGATAAAATTCATGAATGAAATTTATGTAATATCTAGTGAGATCTAAGGAACTTTTGATATCAAACACATTCTTGGGATGCTCCCATGAAACTACAACACTAACCTTTTCAGGGTCAACATATACTCCATATTGTGAAATAATATGACCTAAGAAGTGTACTTTGTCGATACAGAAGTCACATTTAACAAGATTGGAATAAATCTAATGATCTATCAGTGTACTCAGAACAATATCAAGAAGTTTGGCATGGTCATTAAAAGTCTACTAATACACAAAGATGTCTTCTACAAAGACCACAACAAAAGAGTCCATGTAGGGATGGAAAACCCTATTCATCAATGCCATGAAAACAACATGTGCGTTCGTAAAACTGAACAACATAACAAGATACTCATGCTGACCATACCTACTACAAAAATCTGTATGAGTTATGTATGATGGTTTGACTTGCACTTGATGATAACTCGATCTCAGTTCAATCTTAGAGAACACCATTTCTCCTCAGAGCTGGTTAAAGAGATCATCTATTCGAGGGAGTGGATATCGGTTCTTGACTGTAAGATGGTTCAACCTTCTATAATCCACACATAGACGTAAGGCTGTATCCTCTTTCTTGGATAAAATCATGGGTGAATCCCAAGAAGATGTACTAGGACGTATAAAGCCTTCGGCCTCTAAGTCCTCAATCTACCACTTGAGCTCCTGAATCTACGTAGGTACCATCTTGTATGAAGGAATGGACACTAGAGCAGCTCTTGGAACAAGATCAATTGTAAACTCAACCACTCTCTTAGGAGGTAATCTATAAAATTCATTCGGAAAGGCTTCCCTGAAACGATCAACTATTGGAGGGAAATCAGTTTAAAGAAAACCATGATCCTCCATGAAAATATTTACAATCGGGGCAGTCACTCCACCTTTCCCATGATGCTTCGGTCCCACTCTCACAGCCTAGACATCCCACTCACCTTTGAAAAGATAACTGTTACCATCTAGTGATGAAAAATAAACCCCTCGGTGATAACAGTATACAAAGGTGTGATAGTGGACTAACCTCTCCATCCGAAGAATGACATCGAAGCTCATTATCTCGGGAACAAAGAGATTCCATAAGAAAGGGTAACTTACAACCTCAAGGGGACAATACCTACACTGGAATCTTCCCTCTGTCCTTATTGCCAATATTTTATCGAGGGTCATTAAACCATATTGATACTGTATCTCTAGTCCAAGACTCCGCATCCTGAGAACCACCATCCCCTAAAAAAGTAAGAGGATGCTACTGATGGAACTCACGGGTCAGATCAACCATCGTAGGTGCAACCCCTGGAGAACCTTGCATGGACTGCATTAGATGTAGGAAACTATCACGGACTGGGAATCAATTCCTAGATTAGGTACAATAGGTGGTGCCTTAGGTGTAACTCCTAGAAGTAAGACTGGCAGAATATGGCCCACCATGTCTGGAGCATGGTCGTCACCACCTTTGTGGCGAACAACACGAGGACGACATGATGAAATTAGTCTACAAATGCCAAGAACACACCTTAGAAAAAGCCTAGTAGCAAGGATATAACAACACCAATGGAAGATGAATGTAAGAAAACTCACTACCCAGGGAATACTACCCAAACTACCCACTTAGACTGCTAGATATCGGTAAGTTCTCAGGTATATGTTTCATGTCATTTTGTAGTCAATTCCTAGGTTCACTCCTTTAACTTTCATAAATATGACAATGCAAGATAATAATGTGCAACCAATTTATTTTTGATTTCAAGATTTACTTTATAATGGATATCCATTTCCGATGAATCAGTGCCCATACACCTATCACCAAAAATGACAACCATTTACTTATAGCATAACGGCTTGACTCGGTAAATTACTCATTCCAACCCATGAGGGCGCATGCACCTCATGAATTGAGACATGAAATCACTCAATTGAATCCAAATTAATACAAGTAAAAGAAACTATCACAACATCACTCAATAATCATAGGCATGTCAATCAATGCAAGGTAGTGAAATACAACTATATGGCATGTCAATATGCATGACATGTGAATTCTAGGTGACTATAATGATGCATGTAGCAATAATCCTTTCCCTCATATCATCGGGTCAAGGATAAAATAAATTACCAAAGACTATTAATCAACAACACCACACAACATGTTAGTCACCCAATGGTGAAATAATATCTACAGTAATAGGAAAAATAGAACAACAATTGCATTATGGGAAACATGGATTTTACCCAAAACATGGGTTCATGACGCCCAAACACGGATTATGACCAAGTCCCAAGTGTTATTATTCTCCAATATATTATCTCCAAACAGTCAAGAAAGAAAAGAAACCACCACTGATACGACTTTGTGATGACCTGGACCCGAATGCCACCTAACGGGTGTGCCAAGCCCGGTGGGCCACATTGCCTCAAGCGCAGCTTCCCAAACACCAGATTCTTCCGACTAGTAGTGAGGGTCTAGGATGGGTCCATGGGAAGACTATTCTTTCATTAGTAGAGTGTAGCACAACGGAAGAGATATAAATGAATAGTAAACAATAGAATCATTATGAATAAATAGCAGAATCAAACTGATGCAATAGATAAACAATAATAACAATAACTGTATCAACTGGAATAGTGATGATGTATGTCATGTCACTAAAAATATAGAAATATTGGTTACAAGAAAACAATCATAACATTTTACACAAGGTAAAAGAAAACAAAGTCTAATCCAAGCATCCTAAGATCCTACTTGGTCATCTACTATCAAGCTCCATCCTATCAGCACACAATCAAGTATTGGAAGCTGTTTGCTTCCCTTTTTCAATTCCTGCAACCATGTAATCTACTCTGGGTACCAAATAGACCCCAGAGAGGGTGTGAGATAAATCTTAGTGGGCCACCACCAATGGTTTCTATAACATCCGGCCCGTGTAATGGAATATAACAGTGTATAGGAATGCATATATATAAATTAAAGTAAGTAGTACAAAATAACTAAATAACCAAGTACCTGCTTCAGCCCTCAGTTGGTGTCTGAACATGTAAACAATTAATTAATTAATTAGTTACCATTTAATGTTTATAGGTCACGTGAGGTATATCCAACACTAACATCATATCATGATAGTATTGGTAGTGAAGGTCCCAAGAAGCAACAAGGAAACCAAACAATGATATCCAATGAGGGAGTTCCAGGGTAAAAACGATAGTAACATAAACTCATAGAAAGAGAACCCAGTATAATCCGAGTCTAGCTAAGGGATAAGAGTGTAATCCAAGGAGCATAATCCACGTCAATCCACAATAAGTCGCCTACCGAGTCCATGGTGATCGACAAGGTAAAATGGGGCTAAGCAAAGACAGGGCCTAGTGGGCTTTTACCATGGAACCTACTAGTCAATGCTAGATCAAAGGAGTATATCTGAGGTATCCTGTAAGAAGAAGGGACCCAATGGTAGTATACCAGGCATCCAAGGAATATACAAGAAACAGAATCTAGAAGGTTATCAACATAATAAAACTGTATCCTTGAATCAAAATGGGGTTCCGAGACCCAATATATTCTCCTCTCAGAATCCAAGTAGAGAATGAGTCAGTAAATTCCTATTTAAAATTATAATCATGTTATAATTCATTTGGTTCAAGTTGTGCCTTCCATTAGTGTGGATAAGTCAAGTAGAGTTGAAACCATTGGTCCAAGACTTGTCTTTCATTAGTGTGGATAGGTCAAGGAGCATTGAAACCATTTATTCATGTCTTAGTTAGTCATCAAGGCTTATTCAATTATTGAGGTTCACTCCACTACCTTTCATCAACATGGAAAGGGGTGCTACATACATGTAACCTTAATTCAATATCTTTTGATAAGGACAAGTTATATACTTAGCATACTTGCCATTTCACATTTCATATTTCACATTTAAAAAACATTTGGAGGCACTTACCTTAGGCCGGTCAAGTATTGAGCATACATGGTACATTCCATTATGAAATTCATAGTAATAAAAAGACATTTATGATAAGAAGGATTAACTTTAGAAAGTTCAAGAAAAGGCACACCCGAACAATGGATCAAATGTGCCGAAACACTAAAAAACCAATTATGGAATGACCTTCAACATGAGGAAGATTGAGTTGTGGGTGTAACCACTAAAGACTAATCACATATTTGGAAATAGGAAAACCATACGATTCTAACGAGTAAAATCATGACATGTTAATTTTAAAAACGGTTTCCAACAAAACCGATGGGCCCTAGATGAACATTCCAAAAACAATGAACTTTAGGGATAAGTTATAGACCACCAACCTCAGGGTTATATGACTATGCTCCTCTAATATCAGCCCTTGATTTTCCTAGGATCAAAGTAGATATATGAAAAGATAAAAAAATTTCACATGGTGATATCTAGGTCGAGAGTGAAAGAGAAGAATTATGGCTAAAGAGAACTCAATTACTTAAAATTATGCATCCAACGTGATGAACGATCAAAAGAGGAACGAAGAAGATCTCTTGATTCCAAATTTGGATCTTCAAAATGCTCCAAAATTGAGAGAGAATTAGGTCAATCCTGCATAAGCTAGGATTCGGGAGGAAGTGGGAGGATTAATAGATCATTAAAGTCATTTTAGACATTTTACACAAGTTTTTTTCCCGTGGACAGTTTTTACTCATGGTTTGTCAAACTATGTGCAAACCATGTGAGATGGTTCTGCCCGAATCTGGAAAAAGGGGGGTTCACATGGTTAGGACACGTGGCCATGCACAAGCCATGTGCAAACCATGTGACTTGGGCTGAAAAATGGGGGTTTGTATGATTAGTCCCCATGGCCGTGTGTAGACCATGTGAGATGCCACTGTCCAAAAAAAATACAAACCTCATAGTTAAGAAAAACATGCACAAACCATGCGCAAACAACACGACTTGGCCTGTTTTCTTAAAAAGAGGTGTTCTAAGATTCAAAAAAGACCCAAAACCCCTCAAAACCTTTTCTAACTGATTAGGTATCTAGGTTAGGTCCAAAGTAAATATTTATACTAAATATTAAAGGATTTGTACCAGAGTGAAAAACCGGGTTCTTACAATGAGAATTCAATTACATCATTTTCTACCCTAATTTCTGGTTAATCCATGACATAATCTAAAGATTATAGATAATGTAGGCTTCTATAACCTTTGTCTAAATTAACTTGAAAATATATTATTTATTATTTTTTAGGTCAGATAGAGTAATGGAAGATGGTCTAAAGGGGGTGGGGTGGGGTGTGAATAGACCAGATTAAAAAATGTAAACAAATAAATTGATTAACAAATTTAGTTATCAAAGTTAATTATTGAGGTTAATTAGAAGAAAAAAAAGTGAACAAAACAGAGATTTTTTATATTAGTTTAGTCCAAAGTGGGCCTAATATACTTTTATACCTCTCTACAAGGCAAGAGATATGTGTACACTAAAAATTATTTTTTGAGGGGGAATTATAACCTAATTACAGAATCCTTTTCTAGTGGAGGGATAAACATGACATTGATTTTGTATGGGGATTCATAGCCCTTACAACCTGAATTTAGACATTGGGATTCCCAACCCAAATAGTCTTGACTTTAGATGTTGGGAGTCACAACCCTTAGATCCTAGCTTTAGAATATGGGAGTCACAACCCTTAGATACTGACTTTAGAATTTGGGAGTCACAACCCAAGGAAAAAGAATAAAAAATAATTATTTTGTGTGTAAAATCATAAATAGAAAATAGAGTGCATGTATGATATGGGAAATAATGTTACAAACTCCAAAACTAGACAAGAGAAGATAAACAATAAAATAACTAGTTCTGGTTCTTTAGATTTTGATTATCATGTCTCTTTAAGGAAATGGTAGTCGAAGTAGAATTAATTTTGTACTTGAGAGAATGTCCAGGTGATGAAACAGAGTATTACAGGATGTTGTAAATGCACAAAAGGTTCAAAGTTCATAGAACATTTTCTTTGAAAAATAGAATATCAATTATGTTAACCTATATATTTTTTTCCTACCAAAGATATATATATATATATATATATAGGGAGAATAAATATTCATTAGTTGTAGTAACTCTACTTCCTTATGATATTAAAAATTAATTGAGTCATGATAATTCATTGATATCTCTATAAAAATCATAGCACCATTTCCTCTTTGTTCCTATAGAATAAATATTAAATAAAATAATTTAAAATAATCTGAAAAATATTCCAATAATATATCTAGAACAATAATAACATTGAATTATTTAAAACTCCAATTTACATCTATTCTAACCATTTTATATTTAGTCAAAATAGTACTTAAAATCTAGCATCACAATCCGAAAGTAAATTGAAATATTTGAATTTAAATAATATTGAATCCTACAACTTTGTTGGAAAATATGTTGAAAAGTATTATTAATTTTTCTATTTAAATATTACACCAAAATCATCAAAAAATATTTGATCATAATCCTTATATTTAATGTGAATTTATCTGGTAGAAAAACCTATGAAAATAATCCGTATAAATATGCAGAAGATCAATTTTTAGAGAAAAGAAGAAAGCAACAACAACAAAATAGGGTACAAAAAGTAGGATACACAAAAGTAGGGTACATGAAAGTAGGATACACAAAGTAGGGTATACAAATTAGGATACATTAAAGCAGGGTACATGAAATCAGGGTACATGAAAGCAGGGTAAACAAAAGCAGGGTGCATGAGAAGCAGAGTACACGAAAGTAGGGTACACAAAGTAGGGACACAAAGTAGGGTACATAAAATTAGGGTACATGAAAGTAGGGTTCACTAAAATTTGGGTTCACCAAAATTAGCATAGGTTTCACAAAATTTGTGAAGGGTTCATCAAAGCATCATTTCTTAACCATATATTGAGAATGTAGGGTTGTCAAACCATAGTTTGGGAAATTAGGTTTGCTGAACCCTACTTTATTAAATTAGGGTTTTCGATCCAT
The DNA here is from genome assembly GCA_963277665.1 of Viscum album. Lineage (NCBI taxonomy): Eukaryota > Viridiplantae > Streptophyta > Magnoliopsida > Santalales > Viscaceae > Viscum > Viscum album. The sequence goes on from OY728123.1 coordinate 2,104,328,305, forward strand.
ACATTGAAAAAATAGGGCTTTCAAACCATACATTTCCAAAGTAGGGTTGTCAAACCATACTTTGCAAAAGTAGGGTTTCCAAACCATACTTTATGAATGTAGGGTTGTTGAACCATACTTTGCGAAAGTCGGGTTGCCAAACCATAATTTATGAAAGTAGGGTTTTTAAACCATACTTTAAGAATATAGGGCTACCGAACCATACTTTTAGAAAGTTGGGTTTCTGACCCATACTTTGTAAAAGAACTGGACAACATACTTTAACAAACTTCTACAAAATATTAAAGGCTCATAAAATAAGATTTTGTCTTTGGTAAAAAATTATTATTTATAGAAAAACTTATTATATTTTAAATGAATCAAGAATCAAATAAATCTGAACTCTACTAATTATGAAATTAGAAAAATATAGAAGAAACAATATTCTGGAAAAGCTACAGTTAATAAAAATAATTATAGAAATTTAGATAATTTATTGACCACCAAAACAACATTTTTAAACCACTATGTAAACTAATTAAATAAATATAATCACGTTGTATTTATATAAAATCATGTTTCATAAAAATATGATATCTGTAAAACTTAAAATAAATTAAATATAATAACTTTTTAAAACTGTAGACTGTAAAGTCTCTAAAACCTCTGTAGCAATTTCATTAAATATTTAGAGTAATGGAAAATAATTTTTATACTTTCTCATAAACTAATGAAGTTTTGATAAATATATTATATATCCAACATGATAAGAATTATAAAAATCCAAACAATATGGATTGATATATCATTAAAATATATAGGAAAAGTAATTTAAAAAATAAAAACAAGCACATGCACAATCAATCGCCACCTTTTTGTTTGATTACAAAACCAAAACATTCAAACCAGTTAAAAATAATTTTTAAAACATTTAAAACCAATTTATTTCTACCCCTTTTTGTAAATAAAAAATATAAAACATAACCCCCCTAAAGAATTTATTAATAAAAAGTTTAAATTTCAACATACCGAGATCAAATTTAATTTTCTAAAAAGTAGAAGAGTCTAAAGGCATTATAAAAATATATGCTAGCTTATTTTTAGCGACGATAAATTCAAAAACTATATCACATTTTTCACACGATCTATAATATAATGAAATATAAAATCAATATTCTTTTTTATAGAATGTTGTAAAAGGTTTTTGGAAATATAAATTGTAGAAGTATTATCACAATAAATAGGCAGTTTATCAAGATAAACACCAAAATCACATAAGGGATGATTGATCTATAAACTTTGAGCACAAATACTTGTAGAAGATATATAATCACATTCTATAGTAGATAAAGAAATAGATAATTTTTTTATCGAAGACTAGAAAATAAAATATTTTCCCATAAAATGACACATACCTGATATGAATTTTCTGTCAATTCTACATCCTCCAAAATTAGAGTCATAATAAGATTTTAAATCCAAAAGGTTATATTTTGGATAAAATAAACTAGAATCAATAGTTCCATTAAGATATATATATATTTTTTAAAAGATAATCTCTAGGAGTGGCCTTCTCTAACCCTCCATGCCCAGAAACCCCCCTCCCCATGTCGGGAAGGAGCCATTGCCAGCTGAGATGGTAGAGCGTCGCATGATGTAATAGTATGATCAGTGATAGTTCGATACAAAAATCCATTAGCTAGGTGGTCTGTTCACTTTTGGACACTTGGTGAGACATCAGGTGACCGAACAATGTGAGTGGAGCCTGGGAAGCAGATATTCCCCCATGAGTGAGCTCCTAGGAATTGAATAGTATCCCTTACCGAACACCGTTCTATGGATCTAAAGCTTGCACCACCAAACCAACTCCAAAGCAGTAGTTTCTTTAACATATCTAATTATTTTTTTATAGCTTCAACTTGATTTTCTTTAGAAGCAACTTGAAATGTAGCACATTAACAAACACTAAAAATGATGTCATTTCTAGATGAATTTGAATATAGAAAGCTACCTATCATTCTTTTATAAACTTTAAAATCAATAGATTTACTAGATGTATTAATATCTAATTTATAATTAGTACCCACATGAGATTTCATAGATTTAGAAGAATCAGGACTAAATCATTTAACTAACTCTTTCGCATAGTTAGATTCATTAAGAAAAAATTCTATCTTTTATTTGAAAAATTTGAAGTCCAAGAATGAAATTTAATTCTCCCATTTAATAAATGTCAAACTCAGAAGATATCAAAGTGAAAAAATCATAAAATATCATTTCACTATATGATCCAAAAACTATATCATCAACACAAATTTTTATAATTAAAATATCATCAGAAGTTATTTTATTAAAAATCTTTGGATTAACATTAATTTTCATAAAACCATTATTGAATAAAAAGAAAAAATTATTTCATACAAAGAATGAGGTGATTTTTTTGAGTCCATACAAAGCCTTAGATAATTTAAAAACATGATTAGAAATTTTTTCACTTTCAAAACCAGGGGGTTGAGAAACATAAAATTATTCAGTTATAAAACCATTTAAGAAATAACTTTTTACATCTATTTTATATAATTTAAAACATTGAATACCAAAAAATTCCAACAAAATTATAATTTCCTCTAACCTAGAAACTGGAAAAAATTAGTCTTCAAAGTCTATACCTTCTTCTTAAGAGTATCCTCAAGAAACAAGTCTATCTTTTTTAACAATCAGTTTATATTCATCCTTCTTGTTTCAAAAACTTCACTTTGTTCCAATCACCTTATTATACTATGAATATTCTACTAAAGTCCAAACATTATTTATAATAAAATGATTTAATTAATCTTTTATATAAAGAATACAATTTTCATATTTTAATGAATCATGAAAATTAATAGAAACAAAATCTAAAATAAACACAAAATTGATATAAAAAGTGAAAATAGAATTTCTAGTTTTCACACTAGAATCAACATTTATAATTAAATTTTCAACATGAAAACATTTGTGAATCTTTCATGATTTTGGATCAACTTGAGAATAAGTATTCTACCCCATAATTGATTCATTATTATCTTGAGGTATTTATTCACCTAAATTAAAATTTCTAAACTCATCATCGATAATATAAGAATCAAAATTTATTTTAACATTATTTTCATGCACCATTACATGAATAGATTCTTAAATAACCATAGTTCTATTATTATAAACTCTCTAAGCTTTACTATTATTAGAATATCCATGAAAAATACCTTCATCACTTTTAGCATCACATTTATCTAAATTATCCATTTAATTTTTAATAAATACTTTACAACCAAAGAATATAAAGTAACCAATTTTAAGCATTTTATTTTTAAGTAATTCACAAGAGTTTTCTTTAATAAAGGTCTAATAAAAATTATATTTGAAATATATCATGCATAAAAAATGGCATCATCCTAGAAATATATTGGCAAATTATATTCACTTAACATAGTTATATCCATTTTAATAAGTGTTATATTTTTCTGTTCTACATCACCATTTTTCTGTGGTGCTCTAGGAGCATAAAAATTAGGAAAAATAGAGATTCTTTTCACAAAATTTTTCAGAATCTAAATTATGAAAATAGCCTCCTTTATCATTATGTATAGAAATAATCACACATCTTTTTTCATTTTGAACTAATTTAAAAAAGAAATAAATCTAGATAAAGTATCATTTTTATTAGTAAGAATGTATACCCATGTAAATATACTATAATAGTCAACACTCACTAAAGTACATTTATTTCCACCAAGGTTGGAAATTTGAGTGGGGCCAAAAAAATCAAGATGTACTAACTGTAAAGGGATATTAGTAATTATCTGATTGATAGGTCTAAACAAAATGTGTTGATTCCCTTTCATAAAAGTGCCACATACATGAATATTTTCATTCTTCAAGGAAGGCAGCTGTAACACATTCTCATGTTTTGAGAGTTTATGTAACATTTTGAAATTAATATGACATAAATGTTGATTCCAAAGGATTCTTTCATTTTACATGGCATTCAAACACTTAAAATGTTGTATATTCAATTCCGAAAAATCAATTGTATAAATATTTTCTTTTCTATTAGCATTAAATAATAAAAAATATTTCTTAAAACTAAAAATCTATCATTTTGAAATTTAACTTCCATTATATCATCACATAATTATAATATACTACTTAAATTATTTTTTAAATCTTCAAAAAATAAAAATTTATAAATAAAATTAGAATTTGAAATATCAACTTTACAAAAACCTCTTACTTTGCCTTTGGAATTTTCTCCAAAGTAACAGTTATGCCATCATAAGTTTTGTAAGTGGCAAACTTTGATGGGTCTCTCGTCATATGCTTAGAGCATCCACTTTCCATGTAACATATGGTGTTCTTGAGACATCCAAGGAATTTTTCCTAAAAAAATCAATACTTAACACTTTTGGTACCCAATCTACTTTGAGTCCAATAGGATTAGTAATAAATTCTATAGGTACCCATACAAAATTTAAACATGTATTGTAAGGTACTATAGATAATAATGATTTATAAATATTGGTTTTTGTAAATACCAACGATTTTTTAAATTTAAGTGAAGATTTATTTTCATAGTAACCTTTCATGCCACATTTAAAACAAGTACAGTTAAAGTACAACCATTTTTATTTTTAATAAAATAAGTTTTATACATTTGGGGTAATCTTATATCATAGACAAAACAATTTTATTTTTATCAGCTTTAGTCAAATACATCATCTCATGATATTTTTCATGAACTCGAATAAAAGAAGATAAACTTTGTTTAACACATTAAAATTATTTTTTCAAATTTTCATTAAAATATTGTGTATTTTATAAAATGTCATAAAATTTTGAATGAGAAGTAGAAGTAGTGGTTCTTAATTTTTCATTTTCTTCTAAAATTACTTTATTTTTAAAAATAATTTTCTCATTGTTTTATTTAATATTATTATATAAATCAATAGGTTTGAAAATATATTTATTTAATCTTTCAATTTCTTTATTTAATTCAAAAACATTAGGGTTCTCGAAATCACATTCAGAATCAAAATATTCAGAATAAAAACATGAATTACTAACATGGTATAGTGATTCCATGAAGCACAAGTTAGAAAATTATTTTTCCTTTTCAGATTGTTCACTTGAATCAGATTCTTCTATACAACTCCAACTGGTGGTTAATGAATTTTATCCCTCTTTTTTCCATTATTCTTATGTTTTATATAATTGGGCTTGATATGAAATTTCTTCTTTCACTCATAACAAGTTACATAAGATGCATTGAAATTTGTAATACCTTTCTTATCTACCTTATATTTTTATTTTAGAGGGTTTCTTCTAAACCAGTTATTGAATTATTTCTTTTTCGTTCTTTTTTATACTCCATTAACAGTATGAGACATATGATATTTTTCTCTATCCTGTAGATTATAATTAGGAGATTCTGTATAAATAACATTCACATATTCAAAAGATACACCTTTTCTTTTTGTGGTCTCCCCATCAACTATGTTCTTCAGTTCTAGTTCATATTGGTGTAGTGATCTAATCAATTCATCAAGTGTGTACTCATTGAAATTATTTCTCTCATCAATGAAAACCTTATTTGCATTCCATTTCATTAGTAAGCCTCATATTACTCTTTTAGCAAGTACTAGGTTTTCTATATCTTTTCTAAGTTAATTATTTCCATTCACAATGCTTGTGAATATGTGGAACATTTGGTTTACTGTGTCATCTTCACCCATATTGAAATCTTGGTACTCAAAATGAAGAATTATAAGTTTTGTTTAAATTAATTTTTCCCTGCCAAGGTTAGTGACTTGTAGAATATTTCAAATTTCATGAGCTTTCTTACAAGCAGACACATGACTAAGAATACTTCTGTTAATAGATCAATATAAAATATTAAAAAATTTCTAATTTAAAACATATCTAATAGCATCATTTCTGGTAAGAGTGTTTGGGTTAACTTCATGAAGTGCATACTATTTTGATATGATAGACCAGTGATCAATGCTCAACTATTTGAGGTAAGTCTCCATTCAGGATGTCCAATTACTATAATCATTAGCATATAAGTGTGGTGGATTTTGAGGATTCTAAGCATCATTTAGGTTCAATCCTTCCATATTATAAGATTTTTATCCTTAAAATATGTGGCCATAGAATAATTTATCATAGTTAAATTTAAAATCAAACTCTATATAGGTATTTTCTTCTTCCTAAAGGAACAACCTAGGAAACCAATGTTTGGTATCAAGAGAATAGAATGATTGAGATAAACTATTATTAGGAATATTATCATCTAATACCAATTTTTAGGTCGGAAAGGGTAATGACATATGGTCTAGTGGGGGGGGGGGGTTAATAGACCAGATTAAAAATTTGACACAAATAAACTGAATAATTAAATTAATTATCAAAGTTAATTATTGAGGTTAATTAGAAGTAGAAAAAGTAGAGAACAAAATGATGTTTTTATACTAGTTCACTCCAAAGTATGACTAATATAATATTATACCTCTCTAATCAGTGAGAGATATGTGTGTACGAGAAATGATTTTAAGGGGGAATCATAACCCAATTACAGAATCCTTTTCTAGTGATGGGATAACCATGACACTGAATTTCGTACGGGGAGTCCCAACCCTTACAACCTAACTTTAGATACTAGGAGTCACTACTTGAATAGTCCCAACTTTAGATATAGGGAGTGAAAGCCCTTATATCCTAACTTTAGAATCTAGGTGTCACATCCCTTGGAACCTGACTTTAGAATTCGAGAGTCATAACCAAAGGGGAAAAAATTAAAAATAATTATTTTTTTGTGAAAAAGAATAAATAGAAACAATAGAGTGTGTGTAAGAGATGATAAATAGTGTTATAGACTCAGAAACTATAAATGAGAAGATAAAAAATGAAATAACTACCACTAGTTCTTGATATTTTATTAGAACGTCTCATTAAGGAAATTGTAGTGGAATCAAAATTAATTCAACACTTGAGAGAATGTCTAGGTGGTGAAACAGAGTCTCCCAGGAAGTTAGAAATGTACAGAAGGATCAAAGTTCATAGAACCTCATCTTTGAAAATAAGTTTATCAAATATATTAACCTGTATATATTTTTCCTACGAAAGTGAGAGAGAGATATAGAGAATAAATATTCCATATTCGTAGTAGTTTTGAATCCATTAAATATTAAAAATAAATTGACTCAAAAATCATTCATAAATATCTCCATAACAATTATAGCAACATTACCTCTTTATTCATATAGAATAAATCTTAAAAAAAAGAATTTAATACAATTTGAATAACTCTTCCAATAATATTTAAAGAATAATAATAGCATTGAATGATTTAAAACTCTGATTTAAATCCATTCAAACCTCTTTAAATTTATTCAAACAGTTCCTAAAAACTAGAAGCACAATTCAAAAGTAAATTAAAATATTTGAATTTAAATAATATTGAATCCTCTAACTTTTCTGAAAGAATACGTTGACAAAATTTATTAATTTTTCACTTTAAATATTTCATCAAAATCATCAAAAAATCTTCGATCATAATCCTTATATTTAATGTGAATTTATCCTACAGAGAAACCTGTGAAAATAATCCATATAAATATGCAATAGATCAATTTTTAGAAAAAAATTAGAAAGTGGTAGCAGAAGATTAGGGTACATGAAAGTAGGGTACATAAAAGTAGGTACACAAAAGTAGGCTACAAAAGTTAGGGTACACAAATTAGGGTACATGAAAGTAGGGTACATGAATGTTGGGTACACAAAGTAGGGTAGACAAAGTAGGGTACACAAAAGTAGGGTACATGAAATTAGGGTTCACCAAAAGTAGGGTACAACAAAATTAGGGCATACAAAATTAGGGTACACAAAAGTAGGGTTCACCAAAAGTAGGGTTCACAAACTATACTTTCATAAAATTATCATAGGGTTCATTAAAGTAGAGTAGGATTCATCAAAGTAGGATAAGGTTCATCAAAGTAGTGTTGTCGAACTAAACTTTGATGAAGTATGGTTTCCAAACCATACTCTGCGAAAGTAGGATTATCGAACCATACTTTTCAAAATTTGGGTTTTCGAAGCCATACTTTTCAAAAGTAGAGTTTTTGAACCATACTTTGAAAAATTAGGGTTTCCAAACCATACTTTACAAAATTGGGATATTCAAACCATATTTTAAGAGAGTAGGGTTATTGAACCATACTTTGTGAAAGTAGGGTTGTCAAACCATACTTTGTGAAATTTGGGTTTTTGAACCATACTTTGCGAAAGTAGGGTTGCCAAACCATACTTTGACAAAGTAGGGTTGTCAAACCCTACTTTGCAAAAGTAGGGTTTCTGAACCATACTTTGTGAAAGTTGGGTTTTCGAACCATACTTTACGAAAGTAGGGTTTCCAAACCATAGTTTATGAAAGTAGGGTTTCTAAACCATAATTTGTGAAATTAGAGTTTCCGGCCCATAGTTTGCAAAAGAACTGGACAATATACTTTAACAAAATTCACTGAATTTTTAAAGGCTCATAAAATAAAATTAAGACTTTGGCAAAAAATACTTATTTATAGAAAACTTATTATATTTCTAAATAAACAAGATTCAAATAAATCATACATCTACTGCCCCTAAAATTTTCAAAATATTGAATAAAAAATATTTTGGAAAAATTACAGCTACGAAAAATCATTGTAGAACTTCATATAATTTATTGACCATCAAAATGACATTTTTAGACTTCTATGTAGACAAATGAAATTAATATAATCATGTTGGATTTATATAAAATCACATTTCATGAAAATTCAATATCTATAGAACTTGAATTAAAATAAATACAGTAACATTTCAAAATTATAAACTGTAATGTTTCTAAAACTACAACAACAACTTCATTGAATTTTTAAAGTACTAGAAAAATATTTTCATACTTGCTTATAAAATAATTAAGTTTAGATAAATATATTATCTATAAAACATGATAAGAATCACAAAAAATAAAAAAAAATTGGATTGATATATCATTAAAATATAGAGGAAAACCAATCAAACAAAATAAAAACAAGTTCATTCACAAACATCTTTATCCTATACTTTTTATTTATCCATGTTCTATTCGTTGTATAAAACCTTCTCATTGAAGACAATGTTACTTATTTTAACTATCTTATGATGATCATCATTCCTGATCCAGAAGACAATGTATTCATTTCTGTATCATAAAAAAACATATTTGGGACTTATAATCAATATTTTCCCTTTACTTTGCATTAATAAGAACAAATAAAACTTCAAAAAACATTCAGATGATAAATTTACAAGTAATTTCCAAACCATAACTGTAGAAGAATCTCCTACCCCATAGGTACCAATGGAATTTTAGTAAAAAGATACACATCACAACAAAGATATTCCACCCAAATCTCATTATACATTATATAGTTTAATCTCCATCTATGTGCCTTCTCAGTCAATGTTTTTTTCATCATTTTAGCAATATCATTTTTTGGTGTAATATGTACAATATTCTCAATTCTGATTCTTTTATTTTTGTAGAAGTTCTTAAAGTCACTTTTTTAGTATTTAACTATGTTATTGGACCATAGAAATTTTATTTTCCACTAAAATTCCATTTCCACTATTGATTTCCACTAAGTGAAAGTACCAAAAACATATGAATTATGTTTTCGGAATTCTACCAAACACATTAGTAATTACATCATCAATAAACTTGAAAAATTAAAAAGATCCTCTATAAGATTTCACTAGGGATGGTCCCTATACATTATAATGAACATGTTAAAATTTCCATCTCCAAGGCTTAATTTCATTCAAATTAAATGAAATCATCCTATTTATCCTCTGAATATACAAATTTTACAAATTAAGAATTTAGTATTATCAATATTCAATGCACCCTTCTCCACTAGAACCTTCATATTCATTTCACTAAGATGAATAATAAAATAGTGATAACACTTGGACTTTAGGAATTTCTTATTATGACCATCATTGAAACATATGAACATTTAGCCAAATAAAATGTACCATCCTTTACTCCAATATCCAACACCATAAATCCATGAGTAACTTCCCATGATCCATTAGAAAAAAACTGGTCTATATCCTTATTCAACCAGTTATCCAATGGAAATATGATTTTCTTATAACCCTAGGATGTGTTGAACTTCCTTAAACTTTTTGAAACCATCATTAGGCATCCAGATATTAACATTTCCCTTTCCGAAAACTTAAAGGGCCTCATCATCCACTAATTGAACCTTTATAAATATTTTGTGTATATAATTCACTATATACCATTTCTATGTTAGGGAAAGAATTGATTCCTCTAAATCAAATACCCATAATTCCACCGAAACATTGACACTCAATAAAAAGTCATAATTCCATTGCACTGAATTTATGGAACTCAAACTTTTGGAATTGTTCATTATTGAGTTATCCTTATGATTACTACATTTATTATTAAGATATCCCTTTTTTTAAAACACCAAAGTGTGGAACTAAGTCAAGTATATTTACCACTACTTTAAACTATAGACTTATCATCTTCTTTCTTCTGACATAACATCTATTTGGGTGACTATCCTCTACCATCTACATTTAATATATTTATAGTAGTTTCATAAACATACATTCATTTGAGATCCTGATTTAAGACTAAGTTCTTAAAATTATCAAATAGTAATTCAGAGTTACTTCATGAATTAATAATATTAGTAACCATCACCTCCCAACTTTCCATTAGTGATGATAATAAGAGAAACACCCAAATATCTTCCATAAACTTTGCATTCACTGACTTGAGCTTGCTCCGAATAACACTTCAACCATTAAAATAGACAAAAAATAGTCTTCCTTATGAAAAACTCATTCCAAATAAACACTTCATCACGAATATTTTTTTTAAAGCATTATGTTTTCTATACATGATTTCCAAATGCATCATTAGTTTCGATAAGGTTTTCTTTTTTCGAGATGTTAAAGAAGATATTTTTTACCAAATACATCCTGATCAGACCAAGAACCTTATGATCCACCCTTTTCCATTATAATTTTTTCATCGTCTCTACTTTAATAATATTAAATGAAATATCTAGTTTCTTTGGGATTACATTATCTCCCTTCTATATTTTACAAAAACCAAAATTATTTTTCATTGAAATTATTAACCCACACCTTTCCATAATCTGATTTTTTATATTTAGTTATTAGTAAACTCTCACTTAAAATGAAAAAATACCAAGTAAAGAGTAATCAAAGATACATGAGTATGTTGTGAGTGACCCAAATTATTGAAGTAGACCTTTGAAACCACTTTTTATGAAAGAAAAAATTAAAATTGTGAGTCCATAAAAAGTTACTTCACCATAACATGATTCTTCAATCCTCTAGAAAATCAAGAACCATAAGTCCTCTATGGTGGAATACCTCCTCCACTGAGCTTATTGTACTGTAGATTAAGTATCTTGATAGCACTATAAATCATCGAACCAAGTCAACCAGAATTCACACACATAGAAATGTATACAATCAAGTGAAGAAAAAAAAAGAAAAGGAAACTTTAAATTTACATGGTTTAGACAGTATACCCCATATCCACAATAGAATACTCATGCATGTTTGTTACTAGTTATCTATAAGATACAAGAGTTTAAAATCACAATTATTTTTAAAAATGAAAATTACAAAAAAAAAGGAATTACATTATGCATGTGTATGTGGTCGCACCCTAATTATAAAGAAGTGCTACTAGTCTCCCAGTAGTGGTAACCTCTTAATTTCACATAGTTCCTTCCATTAGATTAGGATAACTAATTATATCTTGTATAATTCATCAACTTGAACACTATCTATTATTAGAAGAAAATACCACTACTTTTCATTCCAAATGATCCGCTTTCAAAACTCCTTATACTGAACTGACTAGTCTCCACACCACCATCTTATATTTTCCAACTTCCAACTAACCTACCTTTACCTAGAGTTCCATACTACCATTATCCACACATAAAATTCCATATATCATTTGAAAATTGCATCATTCATTTATTTGATTAAAAATTGAAATTAGCTTCACAAATCATAATAATAACCACCTTTATAAATCCCTTGAGGGTTCTCTTTGTGTGTCCTTTATTTACCCATGCTTTATAGAAATAAATATTAATTGGTATGAGATTAAAAAACCAATAATTATTTATATAGTTTTACTTTCATCATATGAATGAAATTTCCCCCATGCATTTCATGGATTTTTTTATTAATGATTTCATGGGAAAGAGACATTAAAATTAACACATTAACAATTAATTGTTACTAAATTGTAGGATGAAACGAGGATACACAATTACTTATTGCATTACAATTATAAATATATCTTAAATTATGATATAGTTAAGCATTTTGTTATGATATTTCTATATCATATTAAATGATATTCCCAAACCCATAAATATCAATTTTTTTGGTTTCCTTTGTGTTATAAGATATGTTTATATCATACTCTATGATATAGGCCAAAATACATAATATATGTAAAGAATTTAGAGAATATCTACTTAATCATCTATATTAACTTTAATTTTTATTATAGTTATTATCAAATATTTGGAGGTTGAATATTGTTCATACATTTTAAGTGTTAGATTTATTATGAAATTGAAATATCTATTGAGTAATGTATCCTTTAGTAAGGGGAATTTGAGTTAGGATTCACTTTGGCATAGATGATATTTTCATATACTAGAAAAGTAGGGGTTGTCTATATATGGCTCTAAGATTAATTTTGTAGATATTTTAGATTTTATATAATTCAAAACCGTTACATGAAAATATTTTCATGTTTTTATGTATATGTTACATTTGGATATGTGTAAATGTGTTTGGTTTATATTTTGTAGTGTGTAATAAAAACATTGAGTTTTTTAAAATGTCACACATTAATAAGGTTTGAACATATTCATTTGGTGAATGGAATAAGTATTCCAAAAAATATATTGTTTGAATCATGCATCCAAAATGTAATAAAACTTGAGATAATAAATATTGAACATGATGAAATAGTTTACAATTTAATATCAATATGAAAAATATTAAATTTATGATTCTTTAAAAGAAAAAATCTCAAATACTAAGTCTGATATTTCTTTGAAAACAAATATATGTCAAGACGATGATCATCCAACTGATTAGTTCATGAGAAATATGTGTGCATATGGATTGTATTTTGTACGGAATACTTTCTATGGGTTCCTCAATAGGATCATGTTACTATATTAAATTATGAGATTTAGGTTACACTTGGCTAGGAAATCCTAATAGGATTAGAATACCGAAGGAATAAAGTTGAGTTATTCTATTTAATTAATTTTATAAAAGAGTTTTCTACTCAACTATCAATGATTAATACATGTTATGATTGGCATAATTACCTCCTTAAATAATTATGTGATGGGGGAAATGTCAAAGTAAACCAAAACTGAGTAAAACATGGATCTTGTCCCACTAAAAGTAATTTTGTATGAGGTAATTATTTTATTGGGAATATATTCATTAAAATTGATTAATGGAAAGATATAAAATGTGACACTAACCCATATACAAGTCTTTATTGTAGATAATGTCATGCATCTTGAATATCATTTTTTGGTCTATTAGAAGAATGACTTTTAAAACTATTCTTAATTTATATTGAAGATTAAAAATTATTCTCAAATAAATACATTATGAGGATATGAATGTAAATGTTATATAAATAAATTTTTCTAACTCTAGATCATGGGTATCATATATCGGGTGTGTGACACACATTTATGGTAATAAAAATAGACTCATATATATGAGATAACTGAAAAATATTAAAATAGATCTATGTGTTGGAAATGGGATAAGAGTTTATATATTAGAGTCTAACACATATGATATAATTATACCTAGTGGATTAGTTTTGGAATTAAGAAATTTTTTACTATGTTCTACAATAAATTTATATTTTATTTATGTATCTTGTGTAAGAACTGGGTTCTTCTTTGAAGTAATAATAATTTTACTTACATCATTTTTTAGTTCAAATTTTTAAATATCTCCTAATGTGAATGATTGTTGAGCTCATGGAGGTGACGATGGTGTCTGGGGATGGTTCAGATCCTGGAACCCAGTTTTGGTTGAAAATGGCCTAAAGCATGGTTATTAGAAACCGTGCATGAAAGGTCGAACGGTTAATTCAAACTGTGATAAGCTTCACACTGGGAGACTACAAGCCACATTGTTTAATAAACCTTAGGATATAAGGGGAACGACCGTGCGAAAATGTATTTAGTTTTGAAAGTGTATTTTTCACAGTTTTTGCATAGTTAGTAAAACCATGTGCACAAACCATGAAATGTGCCATTTCATACAGCAGGACACACACAATTGGTGTATGGTTTGGCCAACCGTGTGGCCAAATCATGTGACCCTATATTTTTGGGTGAATTTACTGATTTACCCTAATTTAATATATTTAAACCATAATTCCTCACTTAACCTAATATTGGACAACCATGTCTTGAGAACTCCTCCTTTGGTGACAATTCTAGGAATTGAGTGATCTTCTTCATTTGAGATTGGAATCAAGAACCGTCTCTCTCATCAGATCTCTCTCTATAAGATATTAAATAATTTTGTGTCATTCCTAGTTTTCTTTGGTATTGGATGCACTATTTAGGTGAAAGATAATATTACTATTTATAGGTTATTCATCCTTTATTAATTTTTCTCCTGATCCGAGTCGAATTAAGAGATGATACTGAACAAACCATCCACTACAGACATACAGTAGGTGGTCTCATGCCTTTTTTTTATATTCGAGTGTTTATATATGCCATTATTTTGTCCACCCAATTCTTGGAGCGACACTCATGAAATGAATTTAAATCCTTGAATTAAATTTTTAGGCATGAAAAATGTAATTAAATAGGCTCATCAATGAATGATTATAGGTTGTGGAACTTGAAATTTGGTCCACCCATTTGGGTGTGGTGTTTAAATAAGTGGGCCATTATAATGCTATATGAAATTGGATACCTTTGTGGTGTTCCCTTTACCCTTTTCATGGGATTTTTAATATTTAATTGTTGAATTTTAATTGTGTTGAATTATAAGTTGAATTATAATATTAATTTTAAATTGAATTGATAGTGAAAAGGGAATAGAATCTATGGCCCTAGACATGTGCCATGTACTGGTTGATTAAGAATGAGATGCTTGTTATAATGAATTTACCATGTGATTAGTTAAGAGGCAAGCCTTCTAAGCATGGACAGTGCCTTCAGTCACCTTCTGAGGTGAGATTGAATTCAAATGTTCTTAGTGATGAACTTAACATTTTTAGATGAAATTGATTAAATGGTAATGAATAGATTAAATGATTATATTTATTGGGTGATACATGGATGTATATAATAATGTCGTGGTTGGAATCAATTGTCTTCTACATTGCTTATGCCCGAATGAAACTTGGACTCCTTATATGGTCATCTAAGGATGGACTCATGGGGATTAACTACTATACAACGATTGATACTTGTACCCCATATAGATTGAAAAGGATGGATTCAAAATAGAATTTGATTATATATTCCATGGATGATACTTGGGCTCCCTTAGTGGACTGATAAGGTCAGTCTCAAATTGCATGGATGTTATACCACACATAGAGCGATAATTTGGTTCTTGTGAGGATTTCTGTGGACATGATTATAGTGTACTAGTTTATATTACACCTAGATAGATACATGTATTCCAAATTAGAAATACCAAGGATGAGATCAGGTTGATAAATGGGTAAAGAATTAAATTTTTTATATGACATGTCTGCCAAGACCAATCAAAAACTTGGATTTGGTATTTGTTTATACTTTATGGATGGTTCATTTAGGAATCCTTTGGATACCTATAATAATATGGGACACTAGGCTATGCGCTAGGTCCTGAGTCTTGATAATTAAATGAGATTGAATCATTAAATAAACTTGATTATAAATGACAATTGCCTGAATATTAATTCAGATACTTACTTATCAAATGAAATTGGTTAACTGAATTGGTTATAAAATGGGAACATGGTATTTATAAGATGTTAAATTTTATACTTCGTTTATTATTACATTACTGCCTACAATTTTTCCATTATATATTCACTGGTTGGATGGCACTAGACCTTGGGTTGTTTCCTACTAGGATTTAGTCTCACTACCTGTTTGGGATGCCTTGGGTACCTGAACAGACTATATGACTATAGGTATGTATATGGTCAAGCACCATGTTGCAAGTTGTTGATTGCTACTAAGGATTAGGGGAGTGAAAGATTGAGTTGAGGTTCATGATGCTAGCTAAATACTTTTTGGAATTTTTATGGATTTTTTCCTTGTATTGTACACCTACCATGTATGCCTATTTTGACTATTTTGTAGACATATGAAATATATAATCATCATTGTATATGCACTTACTTTCTATATTGTTATTTATTTCTACTGTGTATCTATTATTTGACTATTATTACTTCTTTAAATACTTATCTTATATTTTATTTCTACTGTGCTATACTCTGGTAGAGGGGGAATAGTCTTCCTATAGACACACATAGGACCTCAGTACTATTCAAAAACCTCTAAAATTTGTGGAGATGAATTTGGGGCCATGTGTTCAATCAGGATCCAGATATTTTTGACTACAATTAGAGTTCGAAACGTTAGAAAGTGGTATCATAGGAATTATTTTCTGGGCTGACTTACTATTTTGAGACAATAGAAAGGGATAGTAAGGAATAAAATTTTGTTAATGAGATGTTCCTAGGTGGAGCTAACCCACATATAGTAAAATCAAAATCATCTCAAATCAAATTTTTGTTTTATGGATTTTGACTATTATAGTTGATTTGATTCCACTATTGTGTGATGCACTTGAATTGTGATGTTATTATTAATTTTATTGTGGGTTAACTTTTTTTGCAACCCGATGAGATAAGGGTATTCTATCTCATAGATCTTTTAGGAACTTTATAGGAATCACATGCCATGAATTATTCCATTCCATTTAGGATGGATTAATTGTTTCATTCTATTATGATAGGTTCCATGATAGATATACCAATTTTTGTGATAGGTATACCGGAATGTGTTATGGTGTCGATTAGATGGGTTCCATATTTTGATTAATGAGGGGTATGGACCATTATGGATCAAAATTTGGTAAACCATTGGTTCATACATTTAAAATAAATTGTGATATAAATTTGAAATTAATATATATAAATTTAAGTGGAAATGAAATGGAAGATGAAATTGTTTATAGAAGAGAACCTAACCCAGACCCAACCTCAGTAGTGTAAAATAGGTAGTATCTCTTTCTTATATTTTATGTGTATGCCTACCACACCTAACTCATATAGTAGGAAGAGGGGTTTAATATTATATAGGAAGGCTTGTGCATGTACTACTTCACTATCTATGCTTTTGAGCTACAAACTTTGATAATGATCTTGAAACGAGGTGTATGTTTGGAATTGTAGAGGCATTCCACCATGAAGTCCTCCAGTCGTACCCCAGGAGGGTGGCAATGATCAGACTCTAGTGGTGGGGGCCATGAGATACCAATGAATCCTTTAGTAGTTCCATATGAGGCACCAATAGTTTTACTAGATATTGTCATTGATGCACAGTTCTGAGAGGATTCTATGAGAATCATAAAGACCATTTATGGAGAACTATGACCTACCATGACTATGGAAAAGTTGATGCATGAGTTCCATTAGCAGCATCCAAACCCACATTTTTATGGTATAGTGGAACTAAGCCTACAGGTTCAAGGATAGAGGCCATGATATCTATAATTGATCATTTAGAGACACCTCCTAAGAGGAGGGTAAATCTATCTACGTACATACTATGTGATTCCACCAAGAGATGGTGAGATGTTATTACCTAGACAGATTTTCCTTGGGAGATGTATTGGAGGGATTTTCATATGTACTTATTTGATTACTTCTATATTGAGATATTAAGGGATGATAGATTATAGGATTTCATGCACTTATAGAAGGGTATGCTATCCGTTATGGACTATTCATACCATTTTATTGAGCTCTGATTCTTCACTCTTATTCCGATGGGTAATGAGTTATCTAAAATCAGGAGATTAGAGCATGATATCATGTATGACTTCTGATAATTGGTGAATTTATTTCATATGACTACCATTTCTAGAATAGTGAATCAGGTGCTTATCACAAATCAAAACCTGAGATAGGTTGGGGGTGCAAGCCAGGGTGGTTCAATATTTAGATTTGGTGATTCTTCGATTGGTAGTTAGATGCGTCATCTGGAGCTTCCAAACAGTGACATTAGAATTCAGAACACATACTTAGATGGATAGGTGAGGTGCTACCAGTGAGGTAGGCTTAGACATACAAGGCCACAATATATGAGATACCCAGTCAAGTGATGATCCAATGGAAAGATGGGACATCTACAATGATTCTAAAAAACCTTTCCTCCAGCAACCAGTGTGATAGGGTCTACATAAACTCCATGTTCCGTAGTGGGGTCAACATCTTATCATTAGGTAGGGAGATGGAATTAGTTGGATGATCAAGATGAGGTAGTGGTCATGGCTGTGGTAGTCAGACCCTAGTTTTATAATGATAGACGGTTGGTTCTGCTCAGGGTAGCAATGTAGTATCAGAAGGTCATGGATCATTCTGGATATATGCAGTTCAATAGACCCTTGAGGAGAAGGATCCCATAACTTCGACAGTAAGGGGTACATTTCTAATAGCATATACTTTAGCTTCTTAACATTTCAATATACGAGATTCTCATAGTTTTATATCTGTGATCGTTGTGGAGAGCCTTGTGATTAATGTTTAGTGATTTGATGGTGTTATGATTCTTGGTCACTGGTGTTCCACCTTCATCGACTGACAGGTGGAACACCTCATAAAAACACTAGCTACATCTCTTTTCATACCCATCCAATAGTATTGGTGATGTAAATCATGATACATTTTGGTGAAACTGGGGCGAACAGTCTAAGATAAAGCATGAAAATATCACATTAGCTTCTCATTAATTTCTGAATAAACCCATACAAAACTATGTATATGAAGAATTTCATCCTAGCTTAAAGTTCAACTAGGAGGAGGGTCCTCACCTACCACACTCTCCCATAGGACTAGGCCTTCTAAGTCTGATATTTTCCTCATCCTCAATCTATCAATAAGGGTTGAGGTAATGACTAAGGATGAAAGAAAATTCTACCCCTAACTATCCTGAACATCCAAGTGCACCTCAAAGAGTTAATCCATCAGCTACCACTCACTACTAGCTTACTAAAATGATTCTATCTAATTCCTACTACTTAGTGATTTAGCCACTATATTTCCCTTCCTTGGTGTGTAAGAAAGCTCAAAATCAGAAGACTGCAGGTACTCAACCCACCTTCTTTGCCTCAGATTCAGATCACGTTGTATAAATATGCACTTGAAGATTTTGTGACTCATGTAAACCATAAAATTATCTCCATGTAAGTCATGTCTACAATCAAGAAAATCGTGAACAACCATAGCTAACTTGAGATCATGTTTCGAGTAATTACTCTCATGTGAACTCAACTACTAAGAAACATATGCCACAACTCTATATCCCTACATAAGAACTGATCCTAGCCCAATACCTGATGGATCAAAGTAATTAGTGTAGCTCCTTCCTAGCTCTGGAAATATCAATATAATCCCTGAATTCAATCTCAGTTATGAATCCATAAATTTCATCTCACTAGAATATGACCATACAAACTTCACACCCTTCTTATTCAAGATCATTAGTGGTGTTTCTAAGCATGATAAGTCCTGTATGAAACACCTATAATATACAGCCAGTCTTAAGAAACATCATACCTCAATTAAATTCTTGGGATTATCCTAGGAAACTAAAGCTCTCACCTTCTATAGGTCAACTGATACCCCTGTCTCTGAGATAATGTGACCTAGAAAGTGAATCTAATCCATCCATAAGGGACACTTTGTGATCTTAAAATATAATTGATGCTCTCTCGTTGTATCCAATATGATCTCAAGATGTTTTTCATGGTCTTTTCAATTGTGATAATACACCAAGATATCTTCCAAGAATACAAAAAAAAATGAATCTAGATAAGGATGGAAGACTCATCTCATCAGTTCCATGAAGTCCACTGGCATGTTCTTGAGACCGAAAAGAATAACTAAATACTCATATAGACCATGAATTTTATGGAAAGTTTAACAAGGTATGTCTGATTTCCTAACACACTCTTGATGATAACCATATCTAAAAAAAATATTTTAGAAAACCCGAGCCCCTCGGAGCTGGTCAAAGAGATCATCTATCCATGGTAGAGGATACAAATTCTTAACCTTTAGCGGGTTCAATTTTTGGTAATATATACATAGCCTAAGGGTTTGTCCACCATTTTTACAAAAAAGGAGCAACAAAACCCACAGAGAAGTACTGGGTTGGATAAACCCCATTTCCTCTAAATCCTATAGCTACCTCTTGATCTCTTGCATCTCAGTAGTATCTATCCTATAAAGATAAATTGATATTGTTACAGATCCTAACACTAGCTCAATAGAGAACACTACCCCTCTCACTAGAGGTTATTGAAAGTCTTTTGGGAGAACATCCATGAAATGATCAACCACAAGAGGGAAATCCACCTGATGTGTTACCTGATCATCCAAATATAAACTTGCAATATGAGATGTCATCCCGCCTAGCTCATGATGCTTGGGTCTATCTTGACTCAACAAGAAATCCCATTCACCATTATGAAATAACTATTCACCCTCTGGTGATGTGAAAGTCACCCTATGGTGATAGAAATAAATGGAGTATCAAGAAGGCCTAGTCCTATGGGAGAGTGTGGCAGGTGAGAACCCTCCTCCTGGTTTGACTATAAGCGAGGATGAAATTATGCATATACATAGTTGCGTATGGGTTTCTTTAGACATGGATGAGAAGATAATGTGAGTTTTTATTACTTTATCTTGTACATTTCTCCATGAATTCACCAAAATATATCAGTGTTTACATCGCCAATACTAGTGGATGGCTATGGAAAGAGATGTAGCTAGTTTTTTCATGATGTGTTTCACCTGTCAGCCAGTGTAGGCGGGACACTAGTGAAAATCCATACTTTTACAGCAGTTACCCATACCTGAGTGGAAGTTATTTTATGTGATGATGGATTTTTTTATAGTTTTATTGAGGAAACCTGAAGGTAATGATGTCATATGGGTTTTTTTTGAAAGGCTCATAAAGGTCACACATTTTCTACATACCAAGGATACTTTTTAAAAGGATGATCTTGGGTGGTTGTATATATGTGAGATATTTTGACTTCATGGGGTCTCAGCCAGTATCATTTCTTATAGGGATTCTTGGTTTACATATCATTTCTTGTGGAGTTTACAGAGGGGCTAGGTACACTGGTGCTTCTGAGCACATAATATGACCCTCAGACTAATGGCCAATTAGAACGTATGGTATAGTTACTTGAGGATATGTTGGGAGCATTCATCCTAGATTTGGGGGCTCTTGGGAGATGCACATACAAATGGTAGAGTTTTCTTGTAATAATAGATTTCAGTATTCCATTAAGATGGTGCCTTATGAAACTTTTCTCAATAGGCCATACTGATCGCCCTTGTATTTTTTAGAGGAAGGAGTGGCAACTATGCTTCGACCTCATCTTGTTTTGGAGACCATAGAGAAAGATCCATTAATTCTAGAGAATATGGATACTGTGTAGTCTCGAAAGAAATCTTATGCCAATTTTTTGAGATGACTACAAGAGGTTGAGGTTGGGGATTGGGTATTTTTACACATTTCATCAAGGCTGGGACAAAAAAGGATCAAGAGAGAGGCTAAGATTTAACCATGATAAGTTGGGCTGTTAAATATTATGGAGAGAGTTGGGACGGTAGACTATCAATTGTAGTGACATCAGAGAAGTCAGGTCATGCACAACGTCTTCCATATATCTCATTTATTACACTATCATTCAGACTCATATTATACTTTTCAGCTAGAGGAGTAGTCGTTACAGGTATATGTGTCCTTTTAGGATCACCCGATACGTATTGTGGATCATAAGATAAAGGTTCTCCGACGATGGTTAGTTCCTGTAGTATGGGTACTATGGAAGCATAACCGAGTACATAATGAGACCTGGGAGTGGGAGACTTATGTATGTTCATAGTGGACATAGTTATTCTAAGTTATTCTTGACCATCCTTGTGAGGAAAATTTTGGGATGATTTTTTTAAGGGGGAAGTATGTAAGAATATAGTTATTCTTTGAGGTATAGATCCTTTTACTTTCTTCATTTTTAGTATAAATGTTTAAATATGGACTAATATGAATTCCCATTGATATCATTGAGGTGACAGGGGTGTCCAGGGCTAGGTTGGATCCTAGAAACTAGTTTTTGGGTGAAAATGGATTGGCACATGGTTAATAGATTTCGTGCGGGGTATGCCACACGATTAGTACCAAACATGCTATGCTAGAGAGTGGGAGGCTATAGGATGGATGGTTTGATAAAATATGAGATATGGGGTGCACATCCAAGTAAAAATATCTATAATTTTTAAAGTACATTTTTTCATATTTTTCGAATAGTTAGTCATACTGTGCATAAAAACCGTATAGTGTGCCCCTTCACACAATAGGAGGCAGATGTTTGGCCACAGTTTGGCCAACCATGTGGCTAAACTATGTGAAACTATATTTTTGGATTAATTTACCAATTTACCCTAATTAAATCTATTTTAACCCTAATTCCTCACTTCTCCTCACATTGGATAACCAAGGCTTGAGAGCTCCTCCTATAGAGACTATTCTTGGAATTGAGATATCTTTTCCATCTGAGATCAGAATCAAGAACCATTTGTATCATCAGATCCATCTCGCTATGATCTCAATTCCTGTTGTGTCATTCCTAATTTGGTTTGGTATAGACTGCACTATTTTGGTACAATATAATATGCCCTATTTATAGGTTCTTCATTCATTCTTCATTTTTCTTCTGATATGAGTTGAATCAGGAGATGATACTAAATGAGTTATCCACTACAGACCTATGGTATGTGGTATCATGCCTTTCATTTAAAGATGAGTGTTTATATATTCCATTTCTCTATGTTCCCAATCCTCAGAGCGACTCCCTTGAAATGAATTTAAATCATTTAATTAAATTGTCAGGCATGAACAATGTAAATAAAGAGGCCCATCAATGAATGATTGTAGGTTGTGGCCCTTGAAATTGGATCCACACTTTTGGGAATGATGTTTAATTAAATAGACCATTTTGATGGTATATGAAATTAGATACCTTTGAGGAGTGCCCTTTACCCTTATCATGGGATGTTTAATATTGAGTTGTTGAATTATAATTGGGTTGAATTATAAGATTAATTGTAATATCAATTATGAATTGAAATGATAGAGAAAATGGAATGAAAGCCTTGTCCCTAGACACATTCCATGTATTGGTTGATTAAGCATGACATGCTTGTTATAATTAATTTCCCATGTGAATAGTTAACCGGAAAGCCTTCTAATCTTGGCCAATGCCTTGAGTCACCTTCTAAGGTGAGATTGAATTGAAATATTCATAGTGATGGCCTTAACATGTTTAGATGAAATTTATTAAATTGAAATGAATCAATTGAATTCTTATATTCCTTGGGTGACATAAGGATTCATATAAGAATGACATGGATGGACTCAATTGGATTCTACCTTGCTTATTCTTGATTAACACTTAGACTCCTTATATGGTTTTCCAAGGAAGGACTCATGGGGGTTGACTATTATGTGATGAGTGAAACTTGGACTCCATATGGATTTCAATGGACATACTCAATGGGAATTTGATCATATTTTCCATGGGTGATAGTTGGTCTCCCTTATTGTACCACTAAGGACAGACTCAAAAGAAAGGTATGTTATAGCACACCAAGAGTGATATCTGGGTTCTTGTGAGGATCGCCATGGACATGCTTATAGAGTGTTGGTTTATATTACACTTGGAGCAATACCTATATTAAAAATTAATATTCCCTAGGATAGGATCGTGTTAATAAATGGATAAATAATTAAATGAGTTATATAACTTATCTTCCAAGATAAAGCATCGACTTGGATTCAATCTCTGTTTATACTTTATAGATGGTCTTTTTAGGAATCCTTTGGTTACCTATCATTACGAGGGATTTCGGGCTTTGAATTGGGTCCCAAGTCATATTTATTAAATGAGATTGATTCATTAAATGAAATTGATTATAAATGACACAAACCTAACTATTGATCCCAATAATTATATATCAAATGATATTAGTTAAATGAATTAGTTATAAAATGATAACCTAGACTTTTTTCAATTTTTACTTTCAGTATTTCCTTACTTATTACATTGCTACCTACACTGTTGTAATTATATATTCACTGACTGGATGGTACAAGACTTTGGGTGGGTGTCTATCGGGTTTTAGTCTCACACCCTGCTTGTGTAATGAACCAATTTTTTTGAATAATTAATGTATCTTGAAAATGTATGATATATTATTTTGTACTCAACAAAACTATTTCCCTTTATTAATGAAGTGAGTATAATTGAAATTAGACCATTGTGTTTTGACTGTCATATGACCGTTGGTCAATATGACTGTTGAAAACTATACTCTTAAGGTTAATATAGTTAGATCGATAGATACAATAGATATGATACTAATTATATTATCAAACTATGATGTAGACACTCAAATACAAGAGTGGGGTGAATTGTATATTTTAAAAATCCTTAAGTAAATTTTTCATAACCAAAATTCACAACACCTCTACAATCTAATAACTTTCTTGGTTTTGGAAAAGTTATTCCAGAAATGAAACATAACAATAGTTTACAATAATTAATATTCTACCTTAAAGCATATAGAATTTAATATAATCAGAGTACACGTGTAAGGAAGTATAAGAAGATTATACTTTCCTCAACAACTAAAAGTACATCAGAAAAAAATATAAATACTACAAGTAACAAGTAATAACTCTTTTAACCCAAAGAGAAGGGTATCCAACAACCCTGGATAAAAGGCCCCTTGATTTATACTTTCAAGAAAGTCTGTCTTACCCAAACCTATGTAAGCCCTTAATCCGAAGATTGGTATCTGTCTTGATTTCTCCACAAGCTCTCGATTTGTAAGGAAATAGACACCTCTGACTTCACAACCTGAAGTCTCTGATTTCAAGGAAATCGCACCTCTGCACTAAGAAAATATGCATAAAGAAAAGTTTAAACAAGTTGTTCAAACTTTCTGCATGAATCCTGAGAGTTTATAAGAGCCTCTCTCTCTAGAAATTACATCAACAACATGTAAGCACATTTTTCAAAGTTCAGTCTTCTAAAAGTTGTGTCATGAGCTCTTTCAAATGAGCTCTTATTTATAGGCACGAATTCAACAGTCATCTCCCTCCTCCAACGGTCATATTTTTCATTGAATTTTAGAGGGACCTATATACGTGTCACTCAAACAATGGTTAGTGAGTAACAGAAAGAACGACATCGTTTTACAATAAAAAAAGTGTAAGCATAACTAAAATATGATATTCTGAATGTAAGCAAATGAAAGTTTGGATTCTAACCAAAAATTGAATTCTGAGTCTATAATACAAGGATATTCAGATTCTGTTTTCTAGGAATTTGGAACCTGAACTCTATAGAAATATAGAATCTTGATTTCAAGGAAATTCAGAATCTGGATTTGGAATCAGAACCTACAAAGTTTGGAGTCAGAGTTCATGAGAATTTGGAGTTAGATCCCATAAGAGTTAGGAGTCTGTATTCAGAGAACTCAGAGTTAGATCTTGGAAAAGTTCGTAACCAGAATTCATATTCAGAATTCGAAGTCAAAACTAAGAGAAGTTCGTAACCATAATTAGTATTTGGAATTCGGAGTTAGAACTCAGGGAAGTTCATAACCAGAATTCATATTCGGAATTCGAAGTCAGAACTCAGAAGAGATCGTATCCATAATTCATAATCAGAATTTGGAGTCAGAACTTAGAAAAGTTCATATCCAGAATTCGTAATAAGAATTTAGAGTGAGAAATTAGAAGAGTTTGTATCCAAAATTTGTAATCAGAATTCGGATCCTAAAACAGAATGCTTCATATCTAGGTAATTATAGGATTCTGAGGTTTTGGTTTCAAACCGAATTTTACACTTAGAAGAATTATTATATGAGAAATGAAAACATGATAAGGATAAATTTTCTTGGGGAAGGAAAATTTTCCTTATAGAAGTAAAACTTAGGGTAAAAAGATATTTTCCTTGATATAAGGTGTTTGTGATTTTCAAAACAAGAAGAAATGGTAAAGTCATAAAGAAAGCCTAAATGACTCAACAATCTCTCCCATGTATGAAGGAATGGAAAAGTCATAAGGAAATCCTTATTGACTCAACAAATATTAGTGATTATAAATAGAAATGATAATGGTTATTATTACAGAAAGAAGAGTCGATGGACTCATCTAGAAGAATCATCCCATACAAAGCCCATTTTTCTGAACTTGGGAAGGAGGTGGGGTCACTGGGTCTCTCTTTGGACCAAGCCCAAGCCAAACTTCAACACGTTAAGCTTGTACAGAATCACCTATGGGAGAAGTTCAAGTTGATATAAATTACCACTCAAGCAATGTTTCCTGAGCCGCCCAAAGATTCTATCACCATTGCATACCTTAATCTTAGGTCCTATGTGGGTGTTATAAGGGGTTATGTAACAAGGCCTTAGTTACTTTTTGGTATAAATAAAATTGTTATTTCATCATTTCTGTTTTAGGAATACATTTTATTAATAAATTATATGTTTAATTAAGGCAACTTTGATAAATTGAATTTAGAAGTAAAAAATTTTACTTTTCAGAGATTTCTTATACATAGATAATTATTATGGTAAAATAAACATAATTTTTGAATTTGAAATGTCAAAAATAATCTAGGCTGAATGTTTAGAATATTTCTAAGAAGTTTCATTTTTTTAGTATTTGATGAGTAGTATTTGATGAATAGTGCTTTTTTATGAATAGTGTTTTCTTAATGAATAGTGTTTTCTTGATGTATAGTAAAATAAATTTTATTATTAAATAAAACTTTTTGTGAAATGATATTTAAAAACTGGACATATATGGTTGTAATCAGGTTGAAAAAATTGGTTCAATAAGATCAAAATATTTTTTTGGTGAATCGTTACATTATCATTTGGAATATTAATTTTACCCTTATGAATGGTAATTTGACCAAAGGAATAGTTACCTCACCTAAGTAATTATAAAAATGTTTTATTCATCTTAACTGGTAATGTGATATAATTATATCATAGTATAAGTAAATAAATGATTTAGAAAATATTAGTTAAGTATTAGTAATATATTTATTTAATTTAATTTAAAATTAAATTAATTTTTATAAAATGGAGTTCACTTTTAAATTTTACATGTTAAAAAAGGGTTAGGGTTAATTTTTGGAATTTTTCTGAAATAGTTGAATTTTCAGTGAATGGTAAAAATATAGTTTTGAGTTTTTGATAAGTTTAATGACATCATAACTTTGTAATAATGACGTAATGAGTAAGATATGACTCTATTAGACTCTTATGGATTAAAATATAATATGGTGTGTCCTAAGTGGCCAATACCATGGGCAAATACCATGGGAAATCCCATGTTTTTTCAAATACTACTAATGGGGTGTCCTTTGAAATTAATAAAATATTCACTCATTTTTTCTATAAATACCCACCTATTAATTCATTTACTATAATTAAAAAATTATTATACCTGAATTTTTGGTTGTATTACCTCCCATGGATTCCTCCCAAGGTGCCCTCAATCCCCCAATGTCCCAATATTAGAGTTTTAGAAGTTACTCCACAAAGTAATGGAATCTACCACCCTTCCCTTTTTCAATCACTCCTTTTATGTTATTTCTTTTTAATTTTCATATTCTTATGTTGGGATATGTAATTACATATCCCCCTTTCTGTCCATATTATGTAAAAATTATTAGAGACCCATTTTTATCTCATGAACAAATTTTATGATATTTTATGTGACGCCGTTAGTCTATCCAAATTTCATAATGGAATTCTCAACTTCTCTTTTCCTTTCAAGTTGTTTTTATGTGGTATTTCATTAAAATGTACATAAAATGTTATTAATTCTATGTTATTGGGTCTCTATATTGTATTATGATCCATTTATGAATGGTAGAACCTTTTCCCCTCTCTTTTCAATGTTTTCTAAAACCATGTTTCATAGTAGTTATGCTGCTGAATTTTCATCTCAAAATCACTCTCATTCTCAAGAAATTATTTTATTTTATTTATGTGACTACCCAAACCTCTTTCATTTCCATGTGTAATCATGAAGTAATAAAAATGTTATATTTGATTTTGAAATTGACAGACATAAAACCCTCATTTTCTTTCTATGGTTTATAAATGACATAATGATCATGTTTTTAAGCACTTTTTAAAACGTCATGATTTTGATTTGAACACTACAACAAAACCGGCTATTATCGGCGGTTTTTTTTCATATAGTGGCAGTTTAAACCACCGCTATATGGTTTGGCGGCGGTTTACAAAAACCATCGCTAAACTGGGCGTTGTCAATCTATTAGCGGCAGTTTTTTCCATTTCGCGGCGGTTTAAGGGAAGCGTCATAGATGCCTCATTTCGTGGCGGTTTTCGTGACTTTAGCGGCGGTTTGATGGGCGCCAGATATTTTTTTATTCACAGAGGTTTTAACCACTGCTAATGGTTTACAAGTAAATAATTAGTGGAGGTTAAAACCACCGCGAAATTCTGACCAGTAAAGCATTAGCAGTGGTTAAAACCACCGCGAAATGCTGACCAGAAAAAAAATGCAGTTTTGCTTCTACTGCCCCACTGCCCTGAAAAACAAATCAAACCAGAAAATGGAATAGGAGACATCATACAAAAAAATAAAATGTTATTTCTAACTTGGTATCCCCAATATGATGCAACATGAGACATCATACAAACAATCTACCATAATTCTATAGTGATAATAATCAATAATGGATCTATAGGGAAGCATGAAATCAATTCCAATAATTACATCATACAGTTAAATGATGGGAAAGAATGAATTCTATATAAAAAAACATTTTCCTATCTAATGGGGAAAATAATTCCATGAGTGAACAATCATTGATCTAATAACCAATGAGGTTTACAGATTCTTAATGACACATAAAAACACTATATCAAGGACCAGAATCTCTAGAAATGTATCAAACATAAAATTGTACGATGCACTTGTGTCAAATAATGTAGAATATATAGGATAGGTTACTAGATAAGTACCTAAAACAATAAATGAATTTTAATTATGCTCCCTATCATATGTTGAACATCATTTAGTTTTACCATACCATGACTCTATGCTACAACCTGACTATTTTGAGTGGGATCACATTTCATGCACATTAATTCCTGAGTCTAGTGTCAACTATGTCGACTACCACCTTGGCCTTATCAGTATGTGGTATTATAGCTACATCCCTACTAAAAATTAAGAGGACCCATATAATAATGTGGAATATGTAAATATCTTATCCCCTCTAGGAGGAACTGGTGGAAAAGTTTTGAAGATGTGCAAGATATGACCCAAACTCTTATAACCTCTAAATTCAACTAGATACACCGTACGTTGGGAGAAAAGATGTGTATCTTCTCTAAATCTCTTCATATTTTGTTAATGAGTCACCCAAATTATGGTAGAATAGTTGTGTGTCTTCCCTTTAACCATTTTTATAATATTCTAGGTGACTTCAGTGACCAGAACATGCATATTTTCTTATTGTATTGTTGGAGAATGTGTATGGGCCTGATCATTTCCTCCATTTCATATAGGTATATACCAATGTTAATAAATTCAGTGGGAAAATATATGGGTATTCCCTATATTTTTTACCGAAATATTTTTGGTGATTTCTTTGAATAATAACATATTATACCGACAATCTTAGTAAATGTGGGAAAATGTGTCCTCTTGGTCATAGTTTGCCACCATATTTAGTTAGTGGGATTATTTGGAGGGTATTGATGTAGTTCCATGTTCTTGGTTGATTGTTCACTACCGTCAGTGGGTTTTCTTGACTACCTAGGTTTGGGAGACTTAGGTCAGACTCCTGAGGTAAACACACACATCATATAGAGGTTTTATTGCTTTGTAGCATTGGTGATGGTGAATGCTAGAAGGAGCCCTTTGGAGGGTCCCTTATGCTATCTAGATGAGTCCATCAGTGACCTATTGATCAACCTCCCTAGATAAGGGAGGAACATGTTATTTCCTTCCATGGATATGACCATGAAATGGTTTGAGATGGAAACTATTTACAACAAATTATGTTCCACTAGTCATTGTCGAGTAGACATCTAGTAGGGATTTTTGAGATGAATGGATTTTTTAGCTTCCTCTGAAGATGGAAAGGTACTATTTAGGTGTAACTCCCAAACTAATGAATTTGAGACCCAATGTTGAGGGTGCATGGTTGATAATAGAGCCCTGGTTTTAAATGAGGATCCAACTTGTGTAGTAGTCGAAGCATATGTGTTCTTAAAGTAGTAAAATGTCATTTGTATCAAAGGGGGTTCTAGTTGAAAGTTCCAGAATACTTATGAGAAACATTTACAAGAAATCCTCATGAAATCAACATATCAATAAATAAACACATGTATAATCAATTGTATCAGATCCATGTTTGTCCACATTTCATATTTTGGGAGAGAAAAAGGAGCCTAACATGTGGGTGACACATGCATTTTGTTTAATGTTCCATGTTAGGTTCACCATTTTTGTTTACAACTACTTTTATTGGTGAGTATATGATTCGTATCACATGATTAGGCTAAACCACACTCCCATCATCCTCTTATGTTTGGTATCTATACTGCCTACTAGGTTACAATTTACATAACCAGAACAAAATAACAAAAGGATCACTCTTTAGTTATCCAAAATCTCAACTACCAATTCAAACACAGGCCTAAATGGAATGATGTATACCACACTCGAGAAATCAAGACATAAAATGAAACATCATAAATCAAAAAAATGTATAGAAGAAAACATGAGAAATCAAGAAAATGTCAGGACATGGAAATGTTTGGTGGAAACTATGTGCCATACATGTTACATATACAAACCAACCGTTCTCATATTTGTTCAACACATCAACAATACCACTAGTCATGGTCTGATGATTCATCATCACCCTCTCCACCTCCATCTCCACTACCTACTGCCACCTGTAAGAACATTATATTGAAAATTAAATATTGTTGCATATTTATAATTAAACTTAAAACCAATAAAAGTTTTAAAACTAAATGATTTTTGATTTTTTGTGATTGAACTTATCACCACTAGTCGATGCACTACCACCAGGTGCATATCTTCTCATATGCTGACATATTTCAAGAAACTCTTTCTGTAAAGCAGATATCTGATCCCCCTATTGGTGAACTGTGTTTCGTAGAGAAGAAATCTCCCGCTGAGCATCTTTAGGTATGAAATGACTATAATAGGAGTAGATGCAGCTGGAATCCCTGGTGGCCTACCAAAGACCTCAGATGGTACGGGTCCCAAACCCATCCCATGCACTCTACCAGGATGCTCCTTCCCAATGACTTTAGCAACCATGTCATCCTAGGAGACGGAGTAGGATTACCCAGGATTGGCATCCCGTATTTCTTTAATTTTTACCTATAAATAAAATATAAATATATAATAACATAGTAAAAACTGATAATAAGTTATTATAATAAAAAATTGACTTCATACCCCAACTTCTTTGGCAGACTCATTAACAAAACATCCATCTTTTTTTATGAACATCCAGCCACAGTTCAGTTCGGGATGCTTCATGACCTAAACTCTCTGACTACATTAAAAAAATTTAAATCAACAATTTAATATGTTAAATGGATAATATTGTCTTATAAATATTTAAACTAATTAAAATATTACCAATGAAATTCAGCTTCTAGAAAAGATTTTTGAGCCCGCAGTGTGCGGGATGACTTGCTTTTCCCGGTTTGATGCATTCTGTCTTGAGAGATCCTGAAATAAATAAAATTCAATTTAACAGTAATGTATTCAATGTCATCTCCTTTTAATATACATGTATAAATGTAAAATGAGGAAAATATAATAATATATATTTCAATACCATCTGATTTTCATCATGACGTCTATCAACAAAAACTTTCCACTGTTCTTTCGGTACCCCACTGCGTAGCTTCTCATACATTTCCTGCACGGTCAATGAAGTATCGTTGACATCACACCAGAACCTCCATTTGAAATCATTCCATTTTTTACCATGATTTTTCAATGTCCACTTCTATTCTATCACATCAGCAACAGTAAAGTGGAAGAACATCTGTATACATAAATTCATTTTGAACATATTAGTGACATGACATTAAATTAAACCATAAAGTAATAAAATTACCTTTATCTGAGAATCAAAAACATCATTTTTTCAGTTTGGAGGCATATGCCTCCAATCATCATATGAAATAGGCAGGGAAATGGGCTCCGCTACCAACTGACCTATAATCTGGCCAAGTAACCCCGTGACGTCATCCGTCGGGACCCCATAAGAATCAAATGGCACGACTATCTTCTCTCGATTCATGTTCCAAACATCTGAACTTTTTATGTGTTTTTCCACGATTTCATTTTTTTCATCTGCAATGAGAAAACAATTAGTATAAACAAAATGCAATAAATTTATTGAATTAAAATTTGTACCTATGACTGTGACCCTCCTGAATATCTGTGATGAACTGAAAGGGGCGTGTCGCTGCCCACTACAGAGGCTCCCGTAGGGGGAGTCGATGACTCATCCTCTAATGAGACATCCACAGATGGTGTCAGAGATGGTGCAGGGGGAGATGGTGTAGGGGTGTAGGTAGATGGTGCCTCAGATGCCGTGGGGACAGACGGATCGTCATCTGTCACAGAACTAGATGAAATAGTATACCGCTTCTTCCTTGGCATTCCTGTCATTTAATCAAATAAAATTAAGTTTAGAATATATATTTCAAAACATTTATGCAGAAAAAAAAATTAAAAATGATAATAGATGACCAATAGTAGCAAACAAAATATATATAACAATGATAATGAATGATTGCAGAAATGAAACAAGTAGTTGCCGAATGAATAAATAATTGTACATACAATAACTTTCCCTTTCTATCATGTCGGTTTCCTACTCAATTGCTTCATCCACTTCATTCATCCTTGCTAGACTAATATTTTCAATATCATGATGAAAAAATAATTTTTCTACCTGTTGTTGATGAATTTCAATTACAGAGGTCAAATCTTCCACTTCATCACCCATATCATACATATCTCTTTGTATTACGTGTGTAACTACACTCCACCCTTCATCCACAACATCATTCACATAATATACCATTTTTTCTTGCGATTCTATGATATATGGATCATGCAGTTCACGATCACCAACATCCATCAAGCGAGAGAAGTTTACAGAAGTAAATTGCAAGTAATCTCTTTTAACACCTCTGATAATATCGACCCATTTTCATTTGAATAAAACAATAGAAAAATTCCCGTGGTAGTTTAATTCAATAATACCTTGCAGCTTTCTATAGTATCTCACTTCATCAAATGTAAATATACCACTATTCTGTGTTTTCAAACCCACTTCTTGATCGACTGTACGAAATCTAAAGCCATTCACATTATAAGCGTCGAACTTTATAACTTGTTTTATAGGACCTCTAGCATGAAACTTCAAATCTTCTGACAAGTCTGCTCAAGTATCAGTATTCATGATCTGAAAAAAATATATAATTTAATAGATTTACAAATTTTATGTGTCAAACTAATATTCACATTTATTGCAATATTTATAAACTTACACGTCGTTCAAACCATTCTACCAGCTCTTTATTCACAACTTTCGTAATATCTTTCTCATTTAATGTTTGACCTCTCATTCGTCTATTTGTTTGTATCCTCAACTCTTCAATAAATGGATCTTCAATTTCACTATTCAGCAGCACATATCTATGTGCTTGTAATAATTCCAATTCTGTCAGTGTCACATATGAGGTCCTCTTAACTGATCGGCCAATATCAAGAAATATTTTTGATTTCTGATGCATTTGAGATTGATTTGATGTGTCATCAACACGTCCAACTCGATTAAATATTTTCTCAATATCATCCAAATATCTGGAACAAAAGGTGAGACACTCCTCGGCCAAATAGCCTTCAACAACAGAACCTTCTGGTTGAGCTTTATTTCTCATGTATGCTTTCAAATTCCCAAGATATATGTGAAATAAAATAATTAAATTATGCATTTATTTAAATGCCAATTTTTTTTACTTAACTGGAAACATATAAATAAAATACCTCTCAATTGGATACATCCTTCGATAATGAACAAGGCCTCCTAATTTAGCTTCTTCAACCAAATGCACAGTTAAATGCATCATGACAATAAAAAATGATGGAGGAAAGATCTTCTCCATTGCACAAAGGGTCAATACAAACCTCTCCTGGAGGTTGTCAAGCTGAAATGGATGTAGATCATTCTCACATAATTGCATGAAAATGTGGAGAATTAGAGTACAACAGCAGTAACTGTTTTAGGTAATAATGTACGCAATGCCAATGGTAGTAACTATTGTAACAAAATATGTGAATCGTGACTTTTCAATCCATATAACTTATGATTCTTCAAGTCAACACACCTCGAGATGTTACTCGAATACCCATCAGATACCTTCACATTATTTAAAATTCGAAAAAACGTATCTTTATCCCTATTTTTCATTGAAAAAATGGATAGAGCATACTTTTCATTCTCATCTGGCCAGAGATCACGTTTTATGTTCATTACTTCTAAGTCTTTGCAAGCATTGTGATGATCCTTCGACTTTCCATGCTCATTAAGTAATGTGAAAATCAAATTATCCCATACGTTCTTCTTAATATGCATCACATCAAGATTGTGGTGCAACAAATTATATTCCCAATACGAAAGTTTGAAGAATATACTTTGTTTTTCTTCCATTGTTGCGTTCTGATTTCAATTGACAATGCACTTCGCACTCATTTTCTGCTATCATTCAAATGATGAACCTTCCAAAATTCTGTTTTAAAATTTTCAACCTGTGTCAATATTTCAAAACCGGTTAAAAACTTTGGAGGTGGTCTACGATCAATGGAACCATTAAATTTTGATTTGTTCAACTGAAATCTATGAGATGCATCAAGAAATCTTCGATGGCACAAGAAGCACCATTTTCTACTGTGAGGTAGCCGTTTGGGCTCGAAATAAAAGTTACAAACGGGACAAGCCAAACCCATATAAGTGTTCCAACCAGATAAATTCCCAAGCCCAGGGGAGTCACTAATGGTCCACATTAAAGCAACATGCATTTTGAACATTTTTTTAGAAGAAACGTCAAATATCTCAACACCGTTTCTCCATAACTCCTGCAATTCTTCAATCAAAGGCTGCAGGTATACATCAATATCAATTCCAAGCATTTATTTTCCAGGAATAATAATCAAATGATAAAAGATGTTTGTTTCATACACATCCACGGAGGCAGATTATAAGGGATCAAAACAACTGGCCCAATGCTATAACTGGTAC
This sequence comes from Viscum album, assembly GCA_963277665.1. Taxonomy (NCBI): domain Eukaryota; kingdom Viridiplantae; phylum Streptophyta; class Magnoliopsida; order Santalales; family Viscaceae; genus Viscum; species Viscum album. Next base: position 2,104,364,182 of record OY728123.1, read on the forward strand.
TCAAAGTCCCAAATGGGTTGAATCCATCGACAACCAATCCCAATTGAACATTCATAGGATCAGTTGAGAAATCTGGATGTAATGAATCAAATGTCTTCCACGACTAGGAATCTCGTGGATGTCTCATTAACCCATCATTGTTATTATCTATAGAATGCCACTTCATGTGTTTGGTGGTTTTTGATGACATGAATAATCTTCGCAATCGAGGATTCAAAGGAAAGCAACGCAAAACTTTTGCAGGTGTGTTCCTTTTCTTCTTCTCCATGAAATTATGTTCAGCCAGACTTCCAACATCACCCTTTGACTACCATCTAGAATAATAACATTTCTTACAATTCTGTCAACTTGAATCCTCTCCCCAATAAACCATACAATCATTGGGACACACATGTATTTTTGTATAATTTAGACCAAGCTTGTTAACAACTTTTTTCATATCATAAAAAGATTCTGGGATTTTTTCTTCAGGAAATTCAACACGAATCAATTACAATAACATTGACATTGCCTTATTTGTAATTCCACATAGACATTTGATATGGTACAACTTCAGCAGAAATGAAAGATTTTAATATTTCAAATACCCACTATACAACTCTTGATTTCCATCATCAACTAAATCATGAAACACATTTTCCTCACTGATGTTTTCCCTTATATTTGGATCCACAAAATCAAGAGGAGGATCCAATGATATGTTATAATCTTGATCTGCTCGTGTTACAGTCTCAAAAATATCACTTTTCATGTTGCAATTTGTAGCACCCTCTTCTGGTTGTTCTGATATGTTTTGATGCTCATAGTGGTGTCTTGCAGTGCCGAATGCATCATTTATGAGGCTTTTCATTTCATTTTACATTTTCAATGAACTTGGGACCTCATTCTATGGATTAACATCAGTCCTCAATCTTTTTGTATTGTTTGATTCTGCATGACAAATCCAACACAAATATTGATCAGGGAATTGCTTTAGTATTAAATGTTTATAAACTTCATCTCTCTTCAAACATGTTATAAATTTACATTTAGGACATGGACATCTTATTCTCCCTTCAACGAATCGATTAGAAATTGCAAAATCTAAAAACTCATTCAAACCCTTAACATATTGAGGTGTGTTCCTCAGTAATGTGATCCAACTTTTATCCATGTATATCACAATGTGCCTACACAATAATAAAAAACATTAAAACACATAGTTACTACAAAATAGAGAAAGAGTTTCATATATACGATAGTGTAATATTACAGAAACATAATATAATAAAGATGACCCATTGATCATAAAGTATGCATAATATAATAAAGATGATACATTGACCACATTTAGCACTTACTTAGCATGCCCAGACAAACCGAACAAGTCTGGTCCCTAGGAGATATCGTCAACACCTCATTGAGGAGCAGTAATAATATCGGGTTACACACTTATCATAACACGGTCGATCACACATTTATGTTGCCTCAAACAAAACCCCATTGAAAGTGATGTCATTGAACACACCAAAGATGCACGATTTTCATACCATTAGTACAACGACATTACTAGAAATATTTATCCCTTATATGAAACCCTTTGAGACTTCTCACAGGCTAGCTTGGGTACCCGGATTATGGGTATCCTAGGTCAGTTCATGAAAATTGGTCATGTTTTTTCGCTCTTTATGTTTTTCAATCTTTTCACTATCTATTTGAATTTACCTCTCTCTTTGAATTTGATAGTGTTTCTTATTTCCTTGAATTTGGAGAGACCTTTTTTACTCATTATATCATTAGGTTGTGCAATTTTAAATCATCCACTTGGATTTCCATACTAGGGTTCTCATTAAAATATCTTTTAAAAACTATTGAATGATGTATGTTATTTTCACTTAAATATGTTTTGTGTTTAGTACTATAAAAATTTATCTTCAATATTTCAAACAACTAATATTAAAAAAAATAATGCAAACCATAAAATTTGGATTTCATATAATAAAAAAGACATGTCCAATTTTTAATTCAAACATTTATGTATATTTCAAGTCCTAAGCTCAGTTAATTTGAAGTAATTATTTAGAAATGAATTTACAACTTTAACACAAACTATTATACTTAATTCAATCATAATAAATTTAAAATATTTAGTAAGTGACACTAGTTCAGAACTAATGAAGATCTTTTCTAACATGTTTGAGAATCCCATGGTGATAAATAAAATGTTCTTACAAAAGATATCATTCGGCATCCCTGAAATCTTCTAAGGTACCAAATAGTGGCCAAAATAGGGTGAGTATAACTCAGTATTCCACCACCAATGGTGTCTGAACATGTCTACTCTGAGCATATAGTGTATGCAATAAAGCGATAAACAAGGGTGTTAATTTAATAAATTAATTATATATATAAAATAAACCCCCAGACTCTTAGGCTCTAGGATGATACCCTATGTTAGCCAAAGCATCATCAACTCCATGTGGGGTGTCTCTTTCGTGAGGTGGATCCTCCTACATCAGGACATATTTCCCCAAAATACTAGAAGATTATATTAAATCAGGATGAATTTCCAATATCATGATTCAAGTATCCAATCTTGGTATAGACTTTATAGAAATACTTTCTTCTTCCCATGGCTTTCACCCCCAATGGAAAAAGTATCCATCTCACCTATCCTAGAATTGATATAACTAAATACATATTCCCATGGAACATGTTTTTAAGAGGAAGTAAACCATATAACCAATCTAATACATTCTATAACCACTTATGTCTTCCCATGGAATGTTACACTAAGGGGAAAATTAATAATCTCATATCAAATGGTGGATTCTCTTGAATTAGGATGAATCACTAATAGTATATATCAATCAGGTCTAAAATATTATTACAAGAAATGTTAGTTAATTTATCCCATCACTTATTAAATTTACCATTTATTCCTAATTTTCAAATCCTCCTATAGATACGAATCACCAAAATCATCTTAAACCATTTTCCATATTTCAGATGCAATGTAAAGATATTTAACTAATCCATGATTCCAAAGGATCTCATAAAATCATGAGGGGTTGGAACACCAGAAATGTTAATGCAAGTCCTGACCATAATGATAAAAGAGAAAAAAGGGATCCTTGGGAGGGATCGACATGAGGATTTTAGAAAGAAGGGATAATTCCAATTATTTAGGTTGTGCATGTGGCATGTCGATGTGATCATAATTTTGCACATACTAGCACAATCAGAATAGACTAAAGGGAGTTTTCCAAGACCACCCAACTTAATGAATAAAGAATAAGAATGAGTATGTAAAGGTAACACCTTTCATGGATAATTTCCTTATTATTACTACATTCTTCAAACCTCAACTCAAAACTGTAGATATAATCCAATTCCATATTATATGGGAAGTAGTGTTAGTACCTATAAATAACACAAACATATACATCTATGAACCCAAAAATATTTGTAGATATTTTCAGTGGATTTCATGGTTTTAGTGAACCACCCTAGGGGAAGGGAAATCGATATAATGAGTCAGGTGAATCTTATTGCTTGTCATAGAGAAACGGGGGAATTTGTATAATGATTTGGTGAATTTTAAGCCCATCCCAAAATCACCAACCTTTCCTTAAACAAGTTTCTACTTGATAAAATCTATATACCATAATACAAAAAATATTCTAACATGACTAATAGAGTGAAAAATAAAAAAATAATCCATATGTCATATAAAGTGAGTAAATAATGTAAAATGAACATGGAAGGTCATTAAATAGTAAAAGATAGTAGTGGATAATGTAAATTTGTATCCATTGATGTTTCACGTGATTTAAACAATGCAATAGGCGCTATATGAAAATATAAAATAGAAAACAAGGATTTGAATTAATAATATAGAAAGGTAATCGCATCATTCAAATATAGGAATAGAATCATTAAATAATTTTTTTAATTAGAGAACTAGTAAAATACATTATTATTTTTTTAACTCTAGGTTTTAATTAAGTTCACTTAGACCCAAATTATATCCAAGGTAAATCTTTATGAGGAGGGTTGGAAGAAGGGTAACACTAACCAATTTATTTATAGAAGAACCCTTTAAATTTACTTGAGTACGAGAGATACCACCATTTAATGTAAAAAACCGCCTAAGTGGATAGATTAGGGATTTAAGTCCCTATCATATAAGGAGATGTAATTAAAAAAGATAACCCTGAGTTTTCCTTAGATTCAACTAGAAAATGTATCTCAAATATCTATACCTGATGGAATCCAATAGATTCCAAATATTATAATATCCATATATTTTAAGGGTAAATATTACCCCTATTACCATAACGAAAGGGGAAGAAAGGGAATATTAGAGGAGTTACCCGATATTTCCTCATTTAAAATGAACTATAATGTCCAACTGAATCGAACTAGAAATAATTAAAAATATTGGTTCACTCAAGAGGGATATTAGATCGATAATTTCACCATATAGGATCTATCATAGTGGAAATGAGAGTAAATCCCATGTTTGGGGTGATTTTTTGGAAATAATAAGGGTTTGAAAAGACCAAAAAAACTTTTTATAATGATTTTTTCACTATTATATATCGGGTACCATGTTTAGAGTCATTGAGTATCCTATGATTCAAAAAAAATTCACCCATAGAACTCCCACTGGGAACCTAATATAGGTAAATTGTGAAATTTTTGGCCTCTAAGACCTTGGATGCATTCCATCACACTCCCTTTCTTCTATTAAATCTTATAAATCCTCCGTTAATTATAAAAAATACTATAAATGTGATAAATGTGTGTTTCAATTAAAAATTAATCTCACCCAAGATGGTCACTATGTCGTCGGACAGTTGGGGGTCGCCGGACGGTTGGGGGTCGCCAGGGCCGGGGGGGTTAGGGGAAGAAGGGAGGGCGCGAGGGTCTCCAGATGGTTGGGGGTCGCCGGGGCCGGGGGGGGGGGGGGGTTAGGGGAAGAAGGGGTCGCAAGGGTTTGGGGGAAACACTGGGGTGGGGGTAGGGAAGGGTCAGGGTTTTTAAAAAATTAATATGGGTTTCACGGAGGTTTTTAATAAACCTCCATGAAACTTTTCAGTGAAAACGTTTAGCGGCGGTTTTGTGAACCACCGCCACAAAACCGCCGCTAAACCCGGTTTTTATTGTAGTAGAAACCCATTTCTTTTTTTTTCTATATGGGTTATTTATGAAATTTTTGGTTGTAAACTATGTGGATATCATGATAATAAATACATATTAATGGTGTGCCTTGATACTGCTTCAATGCCTTGGGTAAATAAATTAATATCTAGAGATGACTTGTTTTATGATACCCTGGTGAACAACCATGGTAATTTTTATGACACCTTGGGGATGAACCTTTGTGATATGATTATGAATGTATAAATTAAATATTTTAGCCACATTTTAAATTTATGATTCATGTTATTTTAATTATGATATTTTTTTTCTATTGATAAGGTCTTTATGTATTTCATCAAGTTCTTATTGATATCATAAGTAATTTGTTTCCCTTGTTTTCCCTTACTTTGCCTTCTACTCACCCTATCCTTTTATTTATGTCCACAGGTTGTGATATGTAGTAATTGAACTTAGGATAAACTTATGATGAATCCTTAAAAGTTTATTATAAAAATGTTTTGTTTTTTCATGGATTATGTTCCTTATTTCCAAGACACAAAACTTTAAAGATCCTCTATTTGTAAAATGAAATGAAAAGTTGTGTAGTAAAAGGAGGGATACCATAATTCCGGCCACCTAAGGTACCCGAACAGACCATATGATTATAGGAATGCATAAGGGAGTTCCCTACCACAGGTTATTATTTACTACTTAAGAGTAGTGGAGAAAAAGACTGTGTTGAGGATCACGATGCTAGCCAGATACTTTTTGGTCTTTTTATACTTTTGTTCCATGTGTTGTACACCTACCATGTATACATGTTTTAGATGTTTTGAAGAGACATATGAAATGTATTATCATCATTTTATATGATCTTATTTTCTATATTTTTATCTCTTCCTACTGTGTATCTATTATTTTACTGTTATTATTGATTCCACTACTTATCTGATATTGTACTTCCATTGAGATACACTCTGGTAATGAGAGATTTTCTACCCAATGACACACCTAGGGCCTCACTTATAGTCAACAGCCTCTTGTATTTGGAGAGATGTGCTTGTGTCCATGTTTCTAACCAGTCTCAGGGCACTATTGAGTTGCATCTGGGTCTGGTACAATACATCTTTTTTTAAAAAGATTGGATTTTCATTCGTTATTAATAATAATAGTTTTTATATAAATTTAGAATAAATTTTTTATGTAACTAAGAATATGATGAATGATTTATATATTCTTTAATTGTATATTCCAATCTATAACATTTAGAATAGATAGGTCAATGTTCATTCTAATCACAATTACCTTTGGAATTATCTACTAGGATATATAAATGAGAAACACATTAAAATAATACACCAATATAGATTATTTGAATCATTAGATTATAATTGTTTTATAATTATAAATATTATTTATTATGAAAAATAATTAAATAAACTTTTAATGGAAAATTTGAAAGGGATGGTGGACTTTTGTATATTGTACATAGTGATGCATGTGGACCAATGAGTACTATTGAAACTATATTTATTTGTAGTTTGAAACCTTTACTGAAAACTTTAGTCATCATGATTATGTGTTTATGATGAGAAAAAAGTTTGAAACATTTTAAAAGATCAAATATTTTCATAACCAATATAGAATTACCTAATAAAAAGTATTATAATCACTAATCAGATCTGGGCAGTGAATACTTAATCCATAAATTTATAGATCATCTAAGTGATTATAGAATTATTGCACAACTAACTTCTCCTAGAAAACTATATTGGAATGGTTTGTCTTAAAGGAGTAAAAGAACCATGTTCAAGATGGTTTGACCAATGATGAGTCAGTTTGACCTTTCTATTTCATTCTTGGGATAATCTCTTAAAACTATTTTATTCCTAGTTAACCGGATTCCATATAAAGAAAAAAAAGACACAAAATATGATATGTATGAGGAAACATTCTAATTTGACTTGTATTATAATTTAGGACTATTAATAATGTATAAAAATTTATAATTTGAAAAATTTGATTCTAAATTTGAAGGATTCTTATATTTTGGTTGTCCTAAGAAAACTAAGAAATGTTATTTCAATAATCCCACTAATGAAAATGTTTTTTCCCTAAACATGTATATTTATTAATAATGAATATATTTTGTTGTGTATTCCATGAGAGGAAATTTTTACTTATGTAAGTTCAAGAATAAAAAATAGGAAATGTTCCTCAGATGCTAGTTAAGTAGATTCCAAAAATAATTATGGAATGATAATCGACTCTGGTTAGAGGATAACCTTGAATGTCTAGTAGTATTCATTTGGATAATTAGAGATATAGATATATTTTTTAAATGATGATGAATTAATGTTAATAGATGATAAAACTACTACCACTAGGGAGTTCATTAAGAGTTCTCATTCCAATTATTGTCTAAAGGCTACAAAAACTAATATGGACTTCATGTACACCGACAAAGTATAGAACTTGATGGATGCTCTTGAAGGGTGAGACCTATATGGTTTAAGTATGATTTACACCAGAATACTGACATGTATAGTAGAGTATCCATCAATAAGTCTTTCATGGTGTAAATGGTTATAAAAAAATTAATGGATTGGCTATAAAGATACCTTTTAAGTAGTCATGATGATAAATTCCATTTGGATAATGAAATCCATGACATCTTATTATTATTATGGGATATCTCAGATGGATGTTAAAATCATTTTATATAATAATTATTTTTTCTTATACATTCATAAGATACAACCTGAAGGTTTTGATGTTTCAAATGATTCTTCTAAGGTTTTTAAGTTTCAATGGTCCATTTATAGATTGAGAGAAGATTATTAGAGTTAAAATATCAGGTTTGATGATGCAATCAAAGAGTTTATTTTTATAAAAAAATACAAATGATTATTTTTTATACAGGTGTGTTAGTGGGTGTGTTGTGTTATTTATGATATTGTATTTGGATGATATATTACTTATCATAAATCGTATCCTAACTTTAAAATCTATAAAGGTATGTTAAGAAAAATTATTCTCAATGAAAGACATGGGGTGAAATATTCTGTATACTTAGTACAAAGATATATAATGATATATCAAATAAAGTTATTATACTGAATCATTTTTTTGGTAAAGTGATAAAGTGGTATAGTATAGATAACTCCAAGAGAATATCTCTAATGGTGTAACATGATATAAGTCTTAATAAGATTAAAAATACATAGAATGAGTTCAAAAGGATGGATAAGGTTACTTATGCATTCTCCATAATATTTATCATTCTATACATGTTGTATACTTAACCTAATGTCAATTATTACTTATGAATAAAAATCAGAATATGAATAAAATCTAGGTAAGAGTCAATGTATTGATGTTAAGAACATACTTAAGATCTTAAGAAGAAATATGGATATGTTTTTTTTCTTTGGAGGGGAATATTATCCCATTATAAAGAGTTTTAATATTTTTATTTTCCAATACAATAAATATGATATGCTATATAAATTGGGTTACATTTTTTTGACTTATAGTGGTGCAATATGTTGGAATAGATTCAAAAAGGATAGTGTAGTAGAATTAAAAATAGCGGCTGATCATATCACCAAATCAGATGATATGAAGAAAGCTATTTAGAAAAAAACATTTATCTCTAAACCAATGGAGGTTCCTATCATTGATGTGTAAATCAATATATACTATAATAATAATGGAGCTCTTTCTTAGGCTAAGGAACCATATTATTAGCAAAGGACAAATAAAATCATTCAAAAGTACTATCTCATTCAATAAATTATTGATAGGGTGATTTAAAGATCTATTGGGTGGATATATATGAAAATGTAGTATATACGATGAAAAATCCATTTTCACAACAAAATATGAGGTTCATATTGAATCTATTGGTATTAAATACATAAGATAGTAGATATAATGGTTTTAAAATCTATAATTATTTTATAATAAAGGAAAGATCTATTTATCATTCAATAATGTGTATTATTTTTATATTATAATGATAATATCCCCTTAATGTATGAATTTGAGTTGTCCCTAATCAATATTGATGAGCGATTACCCAAGTGGTGATGAAGCATCATAATCTTATATGAAACCCATATTCGAATTTGGGTTGAGGAGAATTTATGTGGTTCTGTACAAGTACTATAACACTATAATAGTTCAGGTACTTTAGAAGATACAGTAACATGGAAGTTTAGTAGTGGTACTATTCATTTTAAATGGATCTTTGGGCCATGTATTGGGCCATCAGGCCAAAGTAACTATTTGTAAATTATTGAGGGATTCCATGATATCCAGAGAAAATTTGACCCGGAGATAAAATGGTATAATGGTGGTCAACAGTGAAGAAATAGGAAATAAAATCATCTCTGAGACCCATCACCACCACTGATGAATAAATTTCAGACCATACCTAAAGCCTCAACAGGGATCATGAAATGGAAGGCTATAGGTGTGAACCCAGTGAATCAGGATGACAGACAATTAGAAAGTTGGAGGGTGTTTTACAGAGTAGGTTCTAGACCATTAGGCCTTTAGGCTAAGTACTCTAGGGCATTCACACATGTATTATGGTTATTTATGGACATTTAAGGGTTACCTTTAATCCTAGTTAAAAATAAAACTTATCTGGAAAATAAAATAAAAATAGAATTTGAAGGAGTTAGAATTAATCAATAATCATCACAAAGTATTATAGATTTTGATTATATGTTAAGATAAAAATGAGTAGAATATTTTACTGTATATAAATATTTGTATATGATATAAAGAATACAATCATTAGATAACATGTTGAGAATTATTAAAATGATAGATCTACTAATGAATACCACATGGAATTTCATACAATCATTGATATACTTAGGGGTGTATGATTATTATGAATCCCTATTAGATGAGGATAGTGAGATACCGAGCATGATAAACTTCATAAATTGATATATTTCTTATGGGATACTTGAGGCTTAGCTAATCTATGTTGGTTGGGCATATTTCATATCATGTTTTCAATTGGAGTCTACCTATGATATGATTTTTCAACTTGTGTGAAAAAAATAAATTTTGGGCCCTAAATAAATTAGCCCAAGGAAATGCATGGAAAATATTTATTGAGTGATATGTTATGTTCTTGGATACTTATATGAATGACATGTGATATATTCTATCATACCATTCAGTCTATTTGAAACAAACCAACCTAGTTTGACCTAACCCATCAACTAGTCCGACCACCACATGACCCTAAGTGAGTTCCCAATCACCACGGGATGGTGAAAAACACCGGGAATGACCAATAATATATTGGGAATGGATTCACCCATGGTAAAATAGAATGAACCATTCATTAAATGGGATGAACACACCAACAACATCAGAGTCAGTAGGATAAAACACCACATCCAATGTAACACAAAAAATGAACAGTAGATACCAAAAACAATTACAACATCATATAAATAACATGTCATAAATGGTACATAAACATAGTGTCTCTAGCTATAAAAAAGAAACCCAAAATAAAGTTCACATGGCCCAAAAATTCCAATACATACATCCCAACAGGCACCGAATCCTAAAATGACTTCACATCATCCAATCCATGTGAGACCATGTCTCTTCTCACAAAATAATAGATGATGGTAATTAAAAAGATCCACCTAAGTACATGGTTTCCTTGAATTTAACTATTTCCTTCAAAACAAAATTTATATATTCCTATAGACTAATATAGAGTGTGAGGCACAAATCCCAATAAGATAACACCATGAATCTATTTTAATATTTTACATATGTAAATTAATAAACTAGTTTGAAAAAAAATTCAAAACTAAACCATTTTGAAAACATTCCTTTTTTAAATAAGACTTTGAAATCCTATTGGTTTTCAATTTAAAATAAAACATGTTTTCCAAAATAATTCTCAACATGGATCAAATAAATAAACATGGTCCAAGTCACAACATGCTCAATATATCCTACAAGGTATAATGAGGGTGAGCATAACATCAAAACCATATTTCCATATAAATGTAAATGGGCATAACACACATGATATCATATCAATATGGATCTAATAAAATGAAAAAAATCATATAAATCAATCCATCATGAGTAATGTGTACCCAGGCATCCAACTATAAGGATCTAATGTGAGTGGATCAAATAAAGTATGCTAGAAGGATAAAAATGTGGAATCTCTCACTATCTTCCTAAGGCCCAACAAGAAGAGATCTCATGGTATCCTAGTATCAAATGGGAGCTCTCATGATCTTCTTAACCAAAGGCTATTATGTTCCCTTGTAAACAAATGGAATCTCTCATGGTATTCCAACCCAAATTCCCACACAATACCTTGGAAACAAATGGAATCTCCCATGGTCTTTTTACCCAATGGATCTCACAGTCCCTTGTAAACAAATGGAATCTCCCACTGTCTTCCCTCTTGAAGGCTCTCAGGGTCCCTCAAACAACATCTTGCTCACACCCGGATTAAATCATGTGCTAATCCATACCAACATAATCACAAGCATGATCTATACATGAAAACCCATTTTACAAGACAATTTCATAGGCCAACATTCCCATTTTAAATAAGGAACCTTTCACAAGGTAAAAAAAATTATAAAACCATTTTTTAAATCCACTTAAAACCATAAAACCTCATTGATCCATTTTAAAAAACACTTAGAGTTCATACAAGACACTTCCATTTGGAAAAATCATTTGAACATAGAAAATGAAAAACCAAGAAATAAAATATAAAAAGTATGGGATAATCATCATCCATAAATCAGAAAAGTGTAAATTTCATAAATTGAAACCAAATGATATTATAAATTTAAGTTAATCCATGGAAAGAACACTTAAATAGAGACACCAACCACAAAATTGGTTCTAATTTGGTCACCATTGATGGAAACCACACAAAATAAGTTGGAGAAGTAATCACACACCAAAGACAAATAGAAAAGACCAAATTCTCTGTTAAAAACCAAGGTTCAGTAATCCCCACAAACTAGGGTACCACATATTCATGGAAATGGAAGAACATGCACGCAAAGGGGGAAATGATGGAGAAATATGAAAGGAAAAGACTTACCTCAAGTTAAACGACCAACATCGCAATAAGAATATACCAAGGAAGGATAAGGAAATGTTCTAATATAAAGAGAAGGGGATGTAATGGATGGGTAGAAGAAAAGAGGGAAAATGGGTTTAATAATCTATAGAAGTAATTTGGTAAAATACCAAATTTTTAATGAATTTTATAGGCCACATGGTTTGGACGAATGGTTAGAAAAACTTTTCCCCAACCATGTGGGAGATACTACCACCCCCAAAACAGGCCACACAGTTCCCCCCAAGCATTGCATGTTTCAAAAAATAGTGATCAAACCATGAAAAAGATCAATGTCACTAAAACAGAAAAACTTACATAGTTATCCACAAGGTTATAAAAACTATGCACTAACCATTCACCTAGGACTGTATTCCCTAAAAATGGGTTTTTTGATCCCCGACACCCAAAACCTCCAAAGGTAAAACAAATTGAAAACACAGATTAAAATTTAATGTACCAGTGACCCAAAAGGTGTTACACTATTTCAAGGAATCATTAATGTGTGATATATTTTATCCTAGATTAACATGTTTGACTTATAATAGTCTCTCAATGTCATATATAAAGGGATTATATTGTATACAAATGATGTATATAATACATATCACGGTGTACATGTTCATATGGAGATATTAGTATGGTTTATTTTCTCACAAAAGACACCATTATTTCTTGAGTAGAACATATTATTTTTTTGAGGCCCCTATTTTCTTAATTTAATAAAATAAATATTTCATTTTTATTGTAAATTCTATAAAGTCTTATAGGGTAACATTTTTATGCCTCAAAATAAGGATTAAAATTTTAGAAAATGTGTTTGTTCAATAATGATGTGACCTTGATTAACTGAATCCAAAAGTTTATTGAGGGATTTAAAAAGTGTATTGAAGTTTTACATAAATTCCTTATGCAATTTTAGTTCGACTGGGATATTTTTGGATACACAATAAAACAATATGAAACCTATTTTATGATTTAGTGGTATTGTAAGGATAGATCTGAATGTGATATTTATTATAGGTCATAATATAACTATATCAAATAAGGAATATTAATTTTTATCATACAGTATATATGGATTATGAAATGGGAAATTGGGTGCACAGGATTCTCATATATCATGTAAATGGGTTCCTTCAGTTTTGAATCATTAAGATGATTCATTTATGGCTTTAAAAACATATGATAATTATTTGAAATTTCCAAATGATTATTCCTTAACAATCATGAATTATGGGTAACACGTATCAGCTTCCAAGCATTAGAATATGACCCTATGATCTTTTATTGAATGATAGAAATATATAAAAAGAATATAATCATTCTATTTGTTGGTTTGTGATTTAGCATATCATTTCCAGAGCAATCTTCTACCTAGTTCTCAATTTATCATTTAGGTAGTAGTGCCAGAAAAATTTTGGACATTAAGGGATCCTCTCCTAGTGAACTAGGATTTTAGTGGCCCACATAATTCTTATGAAGGTGAGAATACTATAATTTCCACTTTGTGTTGTCCCTCAAATATAGTTCATTGATATGGAGTTTACTGAACAATAGGTACATTTGTTTTGTTTTATATTTTTCATTTTTGTTAAATCAGCGGTGATAGATTTTTTATTGATATGGGTTACTTCTATTTTTTTATCATGATATGATTATATATAAACCATAAATACAATTCATTTATATCATGTACTGATATTTCATTTACAGATATCAATTAATAGAATTCATGGGTATTAGAAACTACTTATATATTAGTTATTTTCATGAATGTTTAAGACCTCAAAAAATAAAATAAGCATGATAAGGGTAGAAACAAATTTTCATATTCGAGATGAATGATGTGCCCATACATTACAGTATTGAATTATGACATACCAATATAATATAACACAAAAAATTACATAAAATGGAATAACTATCTACATTTATCTCTCTTACCCAATAAAGGAATGTATAAATTATAATGCCCAACCATATCCACCCAAGAACATAAAAAAAATTAATCACCAACCCTATCAAAAATATTTTTTTTATATAATATTTTCAATTTTTTAAAAAATACAAGACCTTCCCAAAAAACTAATTTTCTAAGGAAAATTTATGTATTAAAAATATTTATGAATAAAAAAATAACAATTATCCTCTAAAACATGTATAATGATCCTTATATTGTTATAGTGATTTATTGATAAACACAAAAATTTAATATATCTTAAAGTGATACCGCTAGAATAAGTATTAATGTGATATTAGAATCATTCAAACCAATGTTCAAATTGAATTCTATGTTTATCAAACAAGAATAAAATAGTTGTTAAAATCAAACAAAACACAACAAAAAAACTTCTTTTTGACAACATATATATTTTTTATAGTGAATCATACATAAAAATTAAAATTAAAAAAATATAATATTGATAATGAAGAAAAAAATTAGTAAACATTATTAATTATATAGTCCCATATGCCTTCTAATAACATGCCATTATAGGTATCATGTTAGGTTAAGATTGGATCAGAGATCACATTATAGGGGAGGTTTTCCATGGAAGCTTGGTTGCATTCCATAGTTAGAAAATATTATCAATCTCATGAATAATATCTACATTGGTGATATAATATACCAAAAAATAGAATGATCCAATTCCAATATATACAATAAAGAGAACTAATTTCATTTTATGATGAAATTTCAATAGAGTGTTTTCATTAAAATTGGGATAACATTTGTATAAAAATTAAAAAAATTAATGGAATTTATGAAAATTAATTTATATTTGGAACCACATGAGAACAATTTTTCAAAATAAAAATATTGAAATAAAATTAAAAATGAAAAATAAATACAGTAAATATGAGAATAAAAATAAATAGAGTCAAATTTGAAAAAAAAACTAACAAGGGGATACAGAAGAATGTCATATACAAGTAAAACATATCAATGTAAATAGTAATAAAAAATATCAATCAAGTATGAAAGAATATTGATCCCACTAATATTTAGAAGAATGTATTAAAATCACTAATGTTGACCATTATTTTTTATATTTAGGGATTACACTCACTTATATGTGTCATATTAAGTAGAAGACAAGTATCTCATGACATAAGGAATCTTAGAGAAAAATTATTAGAACATTTTAAAATATCAAATAAATTAGGAAGGTTTCGTATTAATTTATATTACCCTCATGTCTCATTACAAACTATGATAAGTTTAATATATCATAATTGTGTATATATGACCATGATCTATCACATGTAACAAGAACATGAGTAATTGGATCATAAAATTGATATTTATTTTATAGATAATATTTTATGTAATATTAACTATCGAGATAAGGAATCAGGATAGAATTTTTCTCCCTTTGTGTGAGTATTGTAGAAAAACTAGAAAATAAAGGAGAAGGGTTAAGAAATAAAACATAATATGTACTAAAATGTCCAAAATTAGTATTAGAGAGAACTTATTAATGAATTTATAATTATATAATGTTTGATGGTAGGGAGGGTGTAAAACCTACAATTTTTTAATAATTAATTATTATTCAATAATTAAAATTTTAAAGTGTAAAATAATTTATTTATGAATTAATAGGTTTTATATTTTAACTAATAATGTATTTACTTATTTAGTTGTTGTTAGGTGTGGCAAAAAATGCTTAGGCAGTCTTTATAAATATTTGATGGGGTTCTAAGGAAAGCTAAAGGAGTTTACGATTAGATTATAGGAAAGTGTGATTCATGGATTTATATATATAATGTAATGGATTTATTTAATTAAAGTTAATTAAGGTTAAATTAAAATGTATAGAACTATAATATTCTTAAAGATATTATTCACCTTTCTCATGATCCCTCACACATTTTCACATCCTTAATCCAAGGCCCACATGATAAAGTACGCCACCTATTGTCTAGATTTACTTTCTCCACATTCTACTAATAAAAGTATTAATGTTATAGACAAATAAAACTAATAATATGATTTTAATTGGGAAAAAATACCATTATGACACTAGATAATCATATTCTTTCATACCTAGTAACTATAAAACCCAAGGACCATGACATTATAAGTAATACGTGATAAGAAAAATAAAATTAGTTCAAAATGATAGTGCCTTGGAATTAAATTTCAATTTTTAAAAAAATCATCAGGAGTCAAGAAAAAGGATCAATCCTGAAATTTTAAGAGGAAAAATATTTAATAAAGAAATATCAAATAAAAAAATAGCCAGTTTATGTAAAGAGGTGTTCAAATCCATTAGAAATTGTTTCATTGAAAATGGATATAAAATATGGAAGGATTTTTTTGAGGAATTGTTAGTGATAAGAAAATATCTAAGGTGAAGGTTAGTGATGAGATGGAGCTATGTCTAGAGGTGAATTGGGAAAACATCAAGTGGTGAAGAATTTTTGGGGGTTGGAAATGGGATATATATCATGAGAAGTGGTAGGGTAGAGAGGTGAAAGAGTATAGATTATATACAAAAATAGAGATGAGATAGGGAAGAATCTTAATTGTGTGCTTGATCTCAACTAAGTGTCAGGAATGACATGTGATTCATGTTTTCATGGTGTGGGAAAGGGATGAGAGGGAAATGTCAGAAATATTTGGGGGTGGGGGGAATAAGTAAAAAAAGTGATATAGATGTGGGTCATGCCTATGGTAGTATCACTAATGACCATGTATAATCTTTTACTAGCTATAGGTGAATTTCAATTAAATATAGATATCATCCCATAGCTATAACAACAAAGCCTAAGGATTCCCTTCAATTTCCATGAGCATCATGCCAATGGATATAGGTCATCTGATAAAGATCCTATATCCATGGGTGAATGCCCATAGCTATAGGTCAATTGGTCAGCATGGAATTATTTCCATGGGTACTTGGCCATGGTTGTATCCAAATATGAAAATAAATCTATACTCTATTTTTATATTCTTAATTCCACCATACATAACTAAGGAGCTATCGTTGCACCATTAGACATTTGACATACATACATACAAATATATATATATATATGTTGATAATTATACATTTATAATTTATATATATTTAAAATATTTTGATTCAATATATGATCGATATAACCTTGGATATATATATATATATATATTGGTTTCTATAGAGTCCCCATACAAAGTACAATATCCATGAAAATATATGCATGTGTCTATATGGTCGACCTTGGAATGGTTGTAGATATTGGTATATATTCATGTGGCTATAGGTTCTCCATAAAAAATGCTATATCAATTGGTATATATTCTCATGGATATAAGGCCACCTATGAAAGGCCAAATCCTTGTGTATATATGTCCATGGCTATGGGATCCCTATATGAAGGGCTATAACCATGGTCATATATGCATGTGGCTATTGGGCCCCCCTATGAAGGGATATAACTGCCGATTTATTTTCCTTTGGCTATAATCTCCCCATACAACCATGGGTATATATGCCTATGGATATAGGGGCCCCCTATAAAGGGATATAGACATGGGATTATATGATTGTGGCTATAGGCTTCCCATATGAAGGGCAATAGAGGCAATCATATATTCTCATTTTTATAGGGTTGCTTCCCATACATTATTTCCAATTTCTACACTATTTACATGGATTCCCCCTTCCCACTTCACCCTATATCCACAATTAGGTTATCCCATGGCTATAGGTGACTTAGTTCCATGTAAAATAGTGTTTCATGGACAAAGTACGTTGTTGTAACCCAAAACACCCTATGAGGAGAGGATTTATTTAGGGAGTCAAAATTTTCATTCATATTTAAGGATATTGTCTCTTGATTGGTAAGAACCTGTTAAACCTATTTTATTCATGAATACACTACCCAAAATCATAAATTCATAAATTTAAATAGAGGCACACCATTTTTTTTACTTTATTAATGACTAAATTATAGACTAAGGAGCTTACAGTAATGATACTTTGGTCATACTAGAATCCACAAATCTTCACTATTTTTAAAGTATTAAAATTATTTTGATATGATCAATCCATTCCAATTCCGTGACCTATAATTTCATTTAGATATAAGCATACTTCTTACCTTGGATAACTTTTGTCGACTCCTCATTTCTCAATGATTTAGATGAAGTCTTCCTCAGTTTAATGACTTAAAGGTGAATTCCATTTTTTCAAGAAAATTTTCTTTAATTCACATCACCAGAGCCTAAATATAATTCTTTAATTAACTCCTCTTAGATTAAATAAACACCATAAATTTTCATGTAAAAATATCTTTAATTAAAATTTCCTTGTGTGTAAGTCCATTACACAACACTATTCACCAAGTACTATCTTTGTAAACCTCTATCTTTACTTATTAAATTATTTCTTAGTATATGGTATGATTCCATTAAAACTAATTTTGTAAACTCCCTTGATAGATTTCCCTCATGTATCATACCTCACAAAATTACTTTTTAAAACCACCGCTATGATCTTCCTTTATAGAACCTTTTAATTTATGAGTTGACCCACTTCATGAACTAACCTTTCTTTGGGAACTTTATAACTTCTCTTGTTTTCTAATTAATATGTTGATATTGCATAAATTTAATGAATATATTAATGGGGTATTTATATGAAAATAACTTTTAAAAAATTATTGACCCCCGAAATTATGTTAAACCCCTTCACGTTGCACCTTTACAAACTATCATCCCTGATCATGTTTTGTGAAAAAACCCCATATACTTCTTATATGGTTTGTAAAAATATATACCTTCTCATCTAAAATGACCCCATCATTTAGTAAAATCCTTTGAGGGTAGTTTTCCTTAAATTTATTATGAAAATACACCTTTGGGGACTGCTACTTATGTATTCCATATATGGTTTAAAATGACACTTAGTATCAGTGCATACAGATGTGGGGGGGGGGGAGGTTTCAATCAGGTGTTTCCTATTTTTACAAAATTATGAACTCTCTTTTAAAATTGTACCTATTTTGAAATTAAACCTATTTTTTGATTAATTAAATTGGATATATTATATGTTTAACAATGTAATAAAACATGATGAAATGCTAGTAAATAAAATAAAGAGAGCACATTGTATTTTCAAGGTTCAACCAGAAAGTTCCACTCTTTTACTGGATTGGTTATTTACCACAATCAAGGATCCTACACTATAATATAAAGTTGAATGTAATGGGTATCTATTCTAACAATTTCTTATCATTTTTCGATGCAAACACTTAATTTATTCTCATAGTACTTCTTTGGAAAAACATTTCATTATTTTTATAGAGTATCACTATAATATCCCTTCATTCCATGAGTCCCACAGGTTATATGGATTCAGAATATATATATATATATATATATATATATTTGTAATTAATAATTTAAAATCCTCCTCAAAAGTCAATCACCAGGTACACACAATATCATTTTTCATTAACAAGATGGATCGTCTTCTTCACACACATAGTCTATGAGTTCTAGATAGTCTTCCAAAATGCACAATAACTCAGCCTTTTTTTCTCTACATAAATTCATATTAATTCAATAGATAATATACATGTGTCTATCTAACTTCTCAATCTCCAAGATAATCAACTCAAAGTGATAAGGAACATGTACAAAAGACCAGTATCTCTAAATCTTCTTCCTTCTTCATCCAACAATTGTGGATCCCTGGAACTGAATTCAGAATGATAGTTGGATACTTATTGTTTATCCGTCTTGTATAAATATTGATATTAAATTTTATCTCAGTGTCAAATCCTCTTTCAAATTATTTCATATTTTATTTCTTCTTCTTCTTTAGTGCACACATGCTCTCGAATTATCAAGTCACAAACACAATACCAATCTATTTAATTTTCCATATATTTGTAGTCCATAAGATATAATAATATCTAATTTTATTAATATAGAAAATCCATTCAAATAATTTCCAATAATCGAAAATATTAGTGTATTTGGAAGAATAGGTACATAATTATACAACATGGAACTGGAATAGTACAAAATTTTAATAATATCCAAAATGATCCCCTAAATCACTTTGAGTTTCGACAACAACATTTCATGACCTGTGGAATACAAAGACAAAATGGGTGAGCTAAAAATCCCAGTAAGGGAATAAACATGTGAATATAGGATAACACATGATTTAGAAGGAATAAAGTGGTAAAATAAAAGTAATATATCAGGAATAAACATATGGAGTAATAAAATATAGAACATGTAATAATATGATCATGGAGATATATAAATGTTGTAATAATATATTACATTACATAAACATGAGCCAAGGCTATGTGCCAAGGCAATTTCACATGGTTGACAGAGTCCCATAATGTATTAGGTTAACTCCCTAATCCCATATATATCACCTTTTGAGACTAAAACATTACCAATTGAATTATAGTTCTATCTAGGTGAACCATAATAACATATACGTGCATATGGATTCCACATAAATAAATCAAACATAAGGAATAGATATAAGGGTTACCCTTGTAAATAAATGGGTTTCGTAATCATGTCACATAGAATAACCAAAGGGATTATCATAATGGTATCTATGAAAGAAGAGATTAAATAATATTTGGAAATTAATGAAGTAAAAATAATAATATACCATGAAAAATTTTGTCTAACTAAAGTAAAAACATTGAAATGAGTGGTTAGGAAACTTTAGAAATGTTTCACCGTAACACCATTTTATGGAAAAGAATAAAGTGTATTTAAATAGGATAAAGGAATAATTATTTCCAAAAATAGAAAAATGAAATAAAGTTTTTTTAATGATATAATGATTTATTTTAGAAAATTTGGGTGTTTTTAAACCTTTTATGGTGTGTACAATAAAATTGTTAAGAAACAATGAATTTCTCATTAATCAGGTTTTCTTATCGAGAGGAATTGAAAAGGAAACCATTTAAAAATTTATTATCCCCTAAAATAAATTTGAATTAGGATATATAAATATGTTTTTAATATATATATATAATATAAGAGAAGTATATAATAAATATGAAGACATAAATTGAGGCAAAGAGAGATATGACATAACCTAATGGAAATGTGGAGGTTTTGAGAGATCCCTTACCTTATATCTAAATGAATTCTAAACTTGAACTTAGTATCCTAGAAAATAAAATTAGATTCATAAATTACTTAATTCATAAATGTTACCATCAATAATTTATTTTTTATAATTTTATTAAGTTTTTTATATCCATTTCAATGAGTTAAAAATTAAAATTTTGTTGTTCAGGGAACATTCGTTTCATGGGTTCAAGATTGGACCACTTACATATTCTTAAGGAAGTTATTTTCAACTAGAAATGAAACTCTTGAAATTAAATGAAATATTATTCATAAAATTCCATATGTTTAAATGGTTTTATTTTTTTCCAACATGTGGATTATTTATTTAATGGATTGTTATTGATAAATATTCATTGTATTTTGGCATTTTTTATGACCATCTCAAACTAGTTTGGTTTTATTTAATGTTATGGATATATACTCTTTAAAAAATGTGAAACCAAAAATAATATACATAATTAGTTCATTTTAAACAAATTTATGTGAATTTAAACCATCCATGATGGAATTAGTGGAAAACGAAAAATCATCATCCACGAAAGTAGTTAACCGACATAATGTGGACAATGGTTTCATTTTTATTTGTATAAGAGGATATGAGAAAAGGGGTTGATAGAATATATTACATTAAAAATATAAAATTATATTATATAAATTATATTTTAATTGTTATTATATGTTGTATAAAGGAGTTGAGGGGAAGTTAGAAGAAGAAAAGAAAAAAGGTAGTTTGAGAATTTTAGCTCTTTAATATCACATCCTTAAAGGACCCCTTAAGGAAATGTAATTGATCTATTGGTGAGATAATCAGAACTTAGACAATAGGAAGAGTGGGTAGGAGAGGGATTAATATATATTTTTCAAGATTCATGTCTTAAAAGGCGCGAGGATAAGGGCTGGTGAAGAGTGGTATTTACAATAGGAGAGAGAGGTGTCTTTGAATATTATATTTATTAGTTTATTATTTTTGGCTCAAGACTACCCATAATACTGGTTCTTATTACTATATATAAATAATTATGGATTTTAGTTCAATATAATGGGTTCTTACATCATCCATGACTCAAAAAATGAAATTTTTGGATTATAATGCTGACTAATATAAATTATCATATTTCACTATTTAGAAAAAAATCAACTATTTTAGAAAACTAAAAAAATTCACCCTAATAATTTTTTGAAATTTAGATTTAAAAATTGGAATCCATTTTATGTAAATAATTTTCTAAATATGAGGAATTTAATTTGCAAATAATATCATCATTTATTTGTAAAATACCGATTTTAATATTATAATCGATTTTATGTCCCTTTGAAAAATTACTCATGGTATCATAAAATTATATTATAATTATTGTAAAACTTAATGTTAATTTTAAAAATAAATTCATGTTAGTAAAATTTATTTTAAATCATTATATTTATTATAAAAGTGTGATTAAAACAATTATGTTTTAAAAATACTAACACGTAATTTATCATTTTAAAATCATTTATATACTTATACTATGGTTTAAATATATAATATTTTTATTTTATAATATAACTAAATATTATTTAACACTTACATAGTTGAGGCTACTATTCTGATGGTCATATTACTATTCCTATTGCCCATATTACTATTCCAACAGTTATGTTATTATTCCAACAGCAAAATCACTATTCTAACAGTCAGATTTGTAATGGTCATTGGGTTTCATACATTATATAAATACACATTATTCCATTTGTTCTTCATTAAATTCTATTTTATCTCAAGTTTATTTATACATTCATCTTCAAAATTAATATTTTATTATTAACATTATGTTTGATTACTATTGCTTTGTTTGTGAGTGTGGTCATTCTGTTGGATCAAGAAGATCCATTTTTATATATATTACTTATCTTATTTTATTTTTATCTCATTGTTATATTTCAAATTATTATTCTTTTTGTTTATGAATAGTGTATAAATCTTCATTTATAAGAATAATTTTTTGTTGGTTTCTCTATGGGGTGTCTTTTCTTTATACTTCATGTCATAATTATAATAAGAGAAATTCATTTTATAAAATTCTAGGTCATTACATTCATTCACCATTAAGAAATTTCACTCCCAAAATTTCATTTTACTAAATAAGGTGAAAACAGGTGAGGGTACTTCTCTTTCATTGCTTCCTCAAGTTCCCACCTCCTCATACATATGATTTCACCATAGTAATTTGATTAGGTGAGTTGCCTTACTGTATAGAACTTTATCTCTATGGTCCAATATCTTCACTGACTACTCCTTATAAGAGATATCATTTTCTAGATACACCATATATATATTAAATACATGTGAGGGATATGGTATGTACTTACTCAAGAAGGATACGTAGAATAAATCATTCACTTGAGACATGGTGGGTGGAAATTCTAGTCAGTATTCCACATATCTTATGTGATCAAGAATATATAAGGGGATGATGTACATGAGACTTAGAATTACCTTATTACCAAATATAATAACTCTCTTCCATGTAAATATGCATATAAATACCTCATCTACACCCTCAAACTCGAGGCCCCAATGATGATTTTCACTGTAGAACTTTTGTTGACTCTAACAATACCTGATGCGCTGCTAAATGGTCCTAACCTTTCCTACCATTTCCTCAAATATTTAAGGTCCAAATAACTTGAATTCACCAAATTCATCCCAACATGCATGTGTTATACATATTTTCCCATAAGGGGCTTCTTATAGAGCCATTTTGATACATGAGTGGATAATATTTCTGTAAGATAACTCAAAAAGAGAAATATGTTGATCCAATCCTCCCTAGAATTCAATTGAGGATGTTCTAAACATCTCCTTCAGTTTCTAAATAGATCGATCATGCTGACCATTAGTTTGGGGGTGATAAAAGGTACTAAATTTCAGCTCAATGTTTAGAGAATACTGGAGACTCTTATAGAACTTGGATGTAAGTATTGGATATTGATCAGATACAAAAAATAACGATAATAAATGAAACATCTCCAATTATCTAATGAATATCTATAAAGGTTGACGAAGTGAGAAGTCCTCTTGAATTACAATCAAGTGAAAATTCATTATAAGATGATCCAAAAAACTATATTTAAATATTTCCTCTGTATGTTTTCAGAAGTCTAGTGAAAAATTCAATACTGATTTTTTCCCATTTCCATGTCTGTATGGGTAAGGGTTGCATCATCCCATTAGAAATTTTCCTTTCATCATTCACTTGCTGACATACCAGGAACTTTGATGTATATTCTATGATATGCTTCTTTTTATTTTCTATACAATAGTTCTCTCATAGATCTCAAAACATATTTTTCTCCCTAGGTGGATGAATAAGGTTGATATATGTGTATCATTCAAAATATCCTTCTTTATCTAAGGATTTTATGGTGCAAAAATTTGTGACACAAAATTTATGACTCATTCCCCTACAATTTTTAACATTGAGGATTTCCCATTTCTAATAGCTCTGACATTCTTCTAAATTTTCACATAATCTCTTTGATAATACATTATGTTATCTAAAAGGGATGTTTGAGAAATAATTTGAGAAAGTAATGTTTAATTTCATTCCATTATTTTTCCCATGTCCATCCTTTGCAGGTATAAGAATACTAGATCCTTCTCAGTTCTCATTATTGAAAAAGTTGCAGGATCTTTTCTACTTAGAACAACTGTCACTTTTTTAAAATTACCTAGAGGGAGCGGATTAAGTATTAATAATTCTTGATGAGATATAAACATTACTACTAGTTCATATTAAGATCCTTCTATGTGAATATTAATTTTAGGATCTTGTGATAAGTTTATATCTTATATTTCTCCCCATAGAGATAATACCTCTAGATTTTCAACACAAAGGTCATATACGCTAACTCTAGATCATGCATGGGATAGTTTTTTTTTCATGAAATTTTATATTACATGAGGTGTAGGCTATAAATTTTTTATTTTTCATCAGTACACATCTTAAGCCCTTCTTTGATGCATCATTTTATACCATGAACAGTTCCCCAGTTATGGGTAGTGTAAGTACTCGTGCAGTGATAAACCTATTTTTCAACTCTTTGAAGTGGTATTAACATTCACTAGCCCAAAAAAATTTACTCCATTCCAATTCATCTTTCTTATAAGGTTTAAAAATAATGATAATTTCATCAAAAATCATATGTAATACCAAGCTAGACTTTGTAAACTATATATCTCCATTAAAAATTCTTTCCTGGGCCACTCCTCAATTGCCTTTTTTTTCTTTAAAGGGTCTATAGATATCACTTTATTGGTGATAAAATTCCCCAACAATGATAATTTATCCATCCATAAACCACATGTACTATACTTTTCATATAGTTTCTCCCTTCAAAACGTCTTTAGCACTGTATTCAAATGCTCCTCATTCTCTTATTTTATCTTATAGTGTATTGAAATATCGTCTATAAATACAACAAAAAATTATTCATAGTAATATCAAATAACCCTATTCATTTAGTCTAAAAGAAATTCTGGAGCATTAGTGAGTTCTAAGGTAATAAATGTGAACTCATAGTATCCATACCTCGTTTTAAGGGCATTCTTAGGAATATTGTTCTTTTTTCACCATTAATTATAGATATCTTAATCGAAGTCCCACCTTAGAGAAATGTGTGTCCCAACATAGTTGATCAAATAGGCCATCTATATGTGGTAAAGGATACTTGTTCTTTATCATGATTTTTATATTCTCATAATTACCAATGTAGAGGAACATTGATCCATCACTATTCTTGATGAAGAGTACCAGAGAAGCCCATGACTAAGCACTTGGTCATATAAAACCCTTATCTAGATTCTTTTGTAACTTCTTATTTAGTTTTTTCAACTCAATGGTGTTCATACTATAAGGATTCATTGATACAGGTAGATATCCAAGTATAAAATCATTTGAGAAATCAAAATATTAGTCAAGAGGAAGACTAGAAAATTCTTTTGGTAACACATCACTGTAGTTCCTCACAATTGGAATGTCTCCATACATGATCCTATTCATTGTATCAATAATTTTAGAAAGATGTGATTGATTATATTCCAATAGTATCCATTCTTGAGAATAACATTCCAAAGGATATTTATCCTCCTCTTTATTTTGTACAGATTGGAAAATGCCTTAGTATATGAAAATTTATCTACCTCTATTTAAAGTTAATGTTGGGTTCATATAAAGATATCCAATCCATGTCCAATATATCTTAAAAATTCACTAAATAAAGATGAGATTTTATTAGAGGTTCAATCCACAAACATTGACCAAGGATGAGTTATATACTTTAGATGAAATAATTTCCCCATTTTCTATTCTAATGGATAACTCGACCTCCGTATTTTGAAGAGGTGTCTAAATAGTTATACTAAACATTAAAGTTATGAATAAAATGAGTATAACCAAAATAAAATAGTATGTTTTCTATTCATGAATTAATAACCAACATACCTATCACTGCAACATTTCAGGATCTACCTCAGTAGTGGTAATATCATATTACCTTCCTTACTCTCTAAGACTTAGTGGTTATTGTCATTGATTGTCTCTAACAGCCCTTGGCTTAGGTAATTGACTTTCAAAATTCCCATGTTCTTTATAGTTGAAACACTATACCATAAACTATGTTTTGATCTAGACCTTTTTTTCATAAAAGTTGTGGGATCTTTCATCTCTTTTTAGAAATAATTATCTTGATACCCACTTTCCCACATTTTAAGAATCTCTCTATTCCCTTGAGATAGTTTCTAGTATGTTTCTACACAAAATTTTGATACATAGTATTTTGGATTTTCTTTACTCCATGGGATTTATCTGTAGATAATACCATATTAAATTCAATTTTAATATTTTTTATCTCTAAATCCTCAAGAACAATGAGAGTCACTAGTCTCTTTCTCACCCTTAGGGAAAAACATACAATCTCCTTATATCTTTCAAAGTATCATATCATAAAGTGTTTTAAAAGACTTTGTTTTAATACTCTAAAGAAGTGATCCACCTTGTTTTTAGTTTTCCCAAAAAAATCAAGAGGTATATCTTGCAATCCTTGTAAGGGTTTCCTTTTATACCTTGATAGACTCATATTATTCTATATTTAGTCTAAGGAACTACCTCTCCATTTTATGTCATAGAGTTCAATGAAAATATTTTTTGAAAAATATTTTTTTAATCCTTCTTATTCCATGGAATCAATTACCTCTTTGAAATTCGTGTTCTAGATCAATTTCTAGCACTGATTAGTTTCCCTATCAAAATTATTGACCACCAGCACGACTTTATCTTCTTCTAAGTATAGTATTATAGAGAATATATTTTTAGTGGAGTTAATACATTTTCCTATGAAGAGGGGATCATAAGATCCACTAAAGTCAGGAGGCCTATTTCTCATAATGGATTCGAACAAAACATAAAATATTTTAAGAGTAGGAAGGTGTTATTATTCATAACTTTATCCAATTGAGATAGTACATTCATGAAATTCGGAGCTCCCACTCTTATCAGGTTAAGAATCTCATTAGGGAAATCTTCACATTACCTATCACATTGGTTATTGGCATGTGTTCTCCTATTCCTGACCATTAACTAAACAAATATAAAATAAAATTATGGGTCTTGAATACTTAGGTAAATAATATATAAGATGAAACTATGAAATTCAAAATTATAAATGAAAATTATATCCTAATATATGATTTTATATGTTTTAATCTAGGTTATCCATGGAAATTTTTCATCTACATAGACTTATGTCTAGGTTACATACTAATGTTTTTTGGTCATAATCCCTAAAAATAACTAGAAAATTCCCGAATAACATCTATAGAAACCCAAGCGTTTTACACATATTTCTACATAAATTTTAACATAAATATTTCTTAAATAAAGACCAATGATTGAAAATCCTAGTGTATTTGGAATAGTTGGTATATAATTAGAACACATAAAACAAGAATAATTTTTTCTATTAATATCTATAATGATCCTCTAACTCCCTTTGAACTCCTATAACTGCATAGGATAACCTTGGGAATATATAGACAAAAGGGTTGATCTAAAAGCCACAATAGGGGAATATAAATTTTAATTAAGCATAACACATGAGTCATAAGGCATAACATGATAAAATAAAATTCATGGATCATAGATAAAAATATGGAGGTATAAAATATAGTACATGGAATTTTATGATCATGGAAATATAAGAATATGGAAGAAAAAAATAAAATGAAATAAACATGATTCAAAGATAACTACCAAGACAATATCACATTGTGGACAAAGTCCCATATTGGATTTGGTTTACTCCTTAATCCCATATACATCGCCTCATGAGACTAAAACACTACCCAATTTATTGGAGAACTATCTAGGTGCAACCATAATAACATGTAAATGCATATGTGTGCCACATAAATAAATAAAACATAAGGAATAAACATAAGGTTTACTCATGGAAAGAGATAGGCTTCACAATCATGCCACAAGGCATAACAAAATGGTTTATCATAATAATATCCATGAAAGAAGGAATTAAATCATTATTGAACATAATAAAGTAATAATAAGAATAGATCATGAATAATTATGTCTAACTGAAGTAAAAAACAGAAAAAATAGTGGTTAGGTAACTTTAGAAATGTTTCACTTTATTGTGGTTTTAGGTAAAATAAAAAAGAGTTTTTAAAGAGAGTAAATTTTTGGGCAGAGTGAGTAAATCAAGAGGGGGGTGAATAGAGTACCCAAAAAAATTTATGTTTAAAAAAAATTAAAAACAAATACCAAGAATTAATTAAAAATACATAGTAAATCAAAAAATTTCAATTATATAAGTAAATCTTTGAAATAACTTCTGAGAAAAAGGATAAAGGCTCAATTAAAACTATATTTGAAATCACTTTAACTTTTAAATCTATATTACATAACCAAAACCTTTATATAAAATAAAATTTAAACTAACTATAAAAGTAATGTTTTGTTTATAAATTTAAATAAAATACACAACTTTAACTTTGAAATGTAGTGAAAATAACAATTAAATCACACATCCAAATAAAACAATGGGCTTAATATCAAGACAATACTTAATCCCATCAACTTAGAAATCACCCACTATCAAGAAGTTTATTAAACAATAAACATTAATACACAACTAGGATTTGGTTTCTAAAATCAATAACACACATGCTATCTAGGATCAAAGCCTCTTCTATAGTTATACGTGAAAAAAATGGTCACACATGGCCTATTCCTCAATTTTTGTGGGTATAAAAATAAATAATGTTGATAGAGTGTATCTACAACACGATAGTTTAAGCACAGAAGATAGTGTGTACAAATAAAAAGAGTATAAAAACAGTACTCAAAATTAAATTATAAACAAATAAATAAAATGATTAGAGATTGGAGAAATAGATGCTGCTTGATCTGGACAGCTTCTGATGTTCATAGGTCCTAGAATTTTTCTTTGTGAAGGGTTGGAAAAAGTTTTTCAAAAATTTATAGGAAAATAGAGTATCATGGAGTCTATAAAAAATACTATTTTTTTGTTTGTAAATATTCTGAAAAACATATATGCAGGTGAGTTATGATTGTTTCTCTATATAGCGTATGAGGTTTTTTTCTATATGTTAAACACTTAGATACTAAAACCACACGCGACGGAGTTCTCCATAATATATAGATCTCAAGAACCAATTTTCTATTGAATAAAAAAAATGATGAATCCTTGTATAGGGAACTAAATCCACAATCTATATATTTTTGTTCAATGAATCCATGGGGAGGTTTAGTAATAATGATTATTAAATCCATGTAATATTGAAAGCATTTAATTCCATAAACTTTCCATTGGAGGAATTGAATTTGGATAAGAGATATAAAAACAATGGTAACATATATTAAGTATATCCTTACTAATGATAGATCACTCCAGCGGTAACAAAGACCAACAGTAGATCTCTTGAACTAATGGTAGATGATTATTGCAGTAGATATGTCAACGATAGATCATTTAAAATAGCTGTTGATATGATCAAAAATAGATATAACAATGGTATATCATCTGAATTAGTGGTAGGTATGATCAATTGTAGATCTGATAGTGTTATATCATCTTTAGCGAGAGAAGTTGTTTGAACTAACTGTAGATATAGATTCTAATGGTAGATGTAGTCCACTAGTAGATCTTGTTCAATTAATGGTAGATCTGTAGTACTAATGGTAGATCTTCATGGACAATAATTTATTTTGAACGAACTGTACATCTTTATTTAGCCATGTTTTTTCACAAAATGATTTATTATCATAACACATTAATCTTATTAGACATATAACAAACATGATTTATGATCATTAAAATAAGGCATTTGCAACAAAATTTCCCTTTTTTATAATAATAAATCTTTTCATTTCATAGAGACGTATATAAAAACAAATACACACACAAGTAGATGAATATGAAAAGTGATGGTCTTCTTAACATTTCAATGTAATAATGTAATATGAGATACTCAGGTTAAAGTTTGTAACAAAATTATAAACTATTGGTCACAGTGAGTTACTTAGGAGGGGGATTGGTGAATTGAGTTTCGAATAAAATTTCCATTAAAAACATGATAAAAAATCCACCATTTTAATTAAAAATACAAGTTATTAAAAATTTTAGTTTAATATACATTTTATCATTCAAAATACTTCTCAAAGTATGATTAGGGCTCAGTTAAAATAATTTTTGAAAATAAAACAACTTATGATATCATTATACTCAATAAAATATTTTATATATACAGTCATTAAGATTTACTATCAAACAAAAAGTTTTTTCTTAAAGATTAAAAAACAAACATAGTTTAGGATTTGGAATGATGAAAATGAAACTAAAACACATAGTGAAGTAAATATGGGGTTCAATCTCGAGCTGATTCTTAATCCCCTCTACTTGGAAATCACCCACTTCCAAGAAGATTATTATAACCAATAATATGATCCACAACCTAGATTGGGTATAAAAATAAAAACAGAAGTTTTTTTGGATCAAAACCCCTTCCATAGTTATATGTGGGAAGAAATAGAACACATGACATACATGGGATTTTTCCATAGTTATCATGGGTAAAAAGATAAAAAATAGTTTCAGATAATATTAGATATTATCCTGTTCAAGTGTAGGTGTGAGTGTGTGAAATAAACAGAGAAATAAAACATAAATTTTAAAAATTTAAAAAAAATAGAGAAATCAAATAAAAAGAGATAAGGAAATGTTGTGTTTCTCAATTTTTAATGCTTCATACGATTGAGATTATTTCGATTTTACTTGGTGGGGAGCACGAAAAAGTTCTCCAAAAGTTTTAGGAAAATATATTTTTGTGGAGTATAGATTTTCTGTTTTAGGATGCTTTTAAAATATTCTCCATAGATAGGTTCTTGATATTTGAAATGTTACACAATTTCACCCTTTAAAGTATTGGAATGAGTTCAATTTATGAGCCACACACATTCATGAGGGATATATTCTGGAATATATATCTGTATAGATTCAAATTATTTTTTGAAGAATAATATTAAAGATTTCTTGAATCCTTGTACTGAGAAAAAATATGACAGCCTCTAACTTAGTATTTAATGAATCATTGTAGTGTTTTAGGAATAATAACTAATGAAATCCACATGAAACTATCTTAATTAACTCTATAAACTATCCATTAGAAGAATTAATTTAAAATACATCAGAACAAAAAATAGTATCAAGGATGAAGGTGGATTATATCTGATGAATGCAAAGATTGGTGGTAGAAAGATGGTGGTGGAATGGTCTGGTGGTAGTATAAGCCAATGGTAGCACACCTGTAGGTAGCAAAGTTGAACTAAGGGAAGCAGGTCAGATGGTAGTACGTCTGGAATTAGCACATTCTTGGTGGTATAAAAATTGAACTATCAATAAAACCAATTTGGTGGTAGGAAGACTCTAGTGGTATCACACTTCCATCTGTATCAAAATTTTAACTAATGGTGGAATGAGTTTTATAGTATCAAAATTATACTAAGGGTAGCACTTTTCCATACTTATCAGATTTTAATTCAATTATTATTTACAAAAAATAATAAACTATCATTAAACATTAATCTAATTAGAATCATAAGAGTCATTATTTATGAGAACCGAAATAATGAAGTTCCAACAATCTCCCCCATTTTTGATGATCACAAATCATAGAATTTTATAAACCATGTATAAAATAAACATATAAATAAATAGATATATTTGAAGGGAAACATATTTTTATAATTTCCAAATTAAATTTATAAACATAAAATTGAAACATGAAAGGTAAATGTAATCCAAATAATTTCTCCCCCTTTGGGGATTATAAAAAATATAAGATAACAAAGAAAAAATAAATGAGATAAAGAGGAAAAGAGAGGCTCAAATAAAATACTTATGTCATATAATTACATATAAAAAATGAAAACACAAGAAATACATAATCATTATCAAATACTATGGACAATCTGAATCACTTTTATCTTAGGAGGTAGGATCAACATGTCCTTTGACTTTTCTAGAGGAAGGAGGCATAGAGGTAGAGGCTGAGGTGGTCGAGGTAGTCTGAGGAAGCTCTCAAATGATCACTGGTCTGATATGTCTGACTACTTCTATTAGATACATACTGAATGACTGATATTATGAAGGTAGATGATTAAGAGATGGAGTTTTTATGAAGGATGACATGGGAATTTCCTTATGTGTAACCACTAATTTACTGGATATATGCATGAAAGGATTTATAAGGTTAAAAAAATCAATTATAATGTTTACTCTTGTCTATATAGAAGTGAATAATTCCTTTTCCTATTCCATGAAAAATTTGAGCAAAGGGGTCATAACCTTGAGCTTATCTACTTATTCCTTGAAGGCCCAAGTAATAGGTGGAGTTATTAAGTTATCATATAAAAATATGAAGTCATAATTCAACTCATGCATTGTATATAACCTATAAAGGTAGAATTTTATTTCCTTGGTGATAGTTTCCCTATCACTTTGGGCTTCAATAAAACACTATCTTAACAATTTACATATATTCTCATAGTTCTGTTGAATTTGGGGATGATAATCCTAATGAGATATCTGAACATCACCTAGAATAGCTTTCATCACTTCTCTAACTATGGATATGGCCATATCACCATCAACTAAAACTGAAAAAGGTGGAGTTCAATATATAGAAAAAAATATGGTAACCTATCCATCCTCTCAAATAGAATATCATGGCTAGTATAAAAGGAGGTACTCAACTGTTTTATAACAGATCTTATGGGATCTATCTCACTGGACAATCTCCTATTTTCAATGTCAAATTAATGTACCATGAAAATCATCTTGGGATGAATATATAAAAAACCAACACAAAAATATGCATGACATCAGCATCACTAAGTTGAGTAAAAGATGGTTCTTGAGATCTCAGGATACCACTAATGTCTGAAATAAATATTCCCTAAATAAATCCAAGTTACCTATGGTAAAAAACTATGAAGGCATAGAAGTATAAATAGTAAAAGGTGAAGAATATCTCTAAGTATTGGGTATAAATACCCACAAAATTCTTTGATATAGTAGGTGGAACATCATAAGGAAAGGCATGAATCTCACCACCACCATCAATCCTCTCAACTAAATAACCCCTATAATCCATCACAACACAACCAAGACAACAGGTCCACCATGCTCTGGTGTATTATTGTGATCGTCATCACTTCCAACCTCTTCATCTGAATCATTATAAGATTTAGGAAGCAATTTTAATCTCGGAGAAGGACCCCCCTTGGATGATACCTTATCCTATGCTGTTGAAAAACCAACCGGACAATCTCTATTATATCCATAATCTTCTATGACTTCTTTGGACTTTGAGTAGTATAGTCCAAGTTTTACATACCCTGGGAACTTGACCTACTGATCATTTGATGTCACTTCAACTCTAGTAGAAGTCATACAAGTAGGATCTACATGATCAATTATGTGACTCATAAAACCTAAGGATTCCTCCCCCTTATCAGATATCTCAGTCTCACCTCTAATAGAGGTAGTACCACCAAGTGGTTGGAAAAACAGATCTCTCTACAATTGTAGATCTATCAAAATTAATAGGAGAAGAATGATGTGACTGAGTCCTATGAACATAATCATAAATATAACAAGTAGTTCTATCATCATTACCATCTTCATCATAATTTCCATCATCACCATTATCTCTATTCTAGGAACCATTTGAGACTTCCAAAACTTATTTATATGTCTCAGAAGAACTATTAATCCATTCTTTTCCAAATAATCTATTCTCTTAATCATCTCTTTTACTCAAAAGTCTTTTTATGGAATGGAGCGAATCAGGTGGAATGGAAGAACCATAATATACAACTAGGCTCCTAATAATATCAGGATAACTACCCTATTCAAAAAAAGTACACACTTCCTCTCCTTCAACCATATAAACATCAACTTATTATTCCTCATCTGAATAAACCACAATCTTATCTAGATCTAAGTCTAGATCAACAAGATTATTGGGTCTTATAGGATAGTCCACAGGATTAAAATCATCATAGAGTTTATCATTATATCCAACCCACTTCTTGATCCAGGGATTACAATTCAATGTCATATTTTTATAGGTAACTTTACTTAAGCAGAAACCAACACACTTGACTTTAGGTTCCTCCTCCTTATCATCCAAGCCTTTAGTTTCTCGAATAGCTGAAATCAGCTTAGGGTAAATCAATAAATTCAACCTGGAAGAGGAATTTAACATTTCCATCATGTGCACCAGAATATATCTATGAAGATTTACTTTATCCCCTATTTTCATAAGGATTAAAAATATAAATCCAAATATATCATAGTACTAAAATCCCCTTATCTGGAACATATTATATACTGAATGAACTTAAATAAGAGTTTTCATTATCTATATAGTTAAAAAGAAACAAGGCTTATCATAGTACCATCTAAATTCACCTCCTCGGTATCATTATCATATAGAAAACAACTCAATGTCACTAGGTATTGAACCTTGATAGTCATACAAGACTCATTGTTGTGGTATATTAATACACCTTGCATGTTATTTTGAAGAAAAACTAAACTCTTATCCATCGATAATAATTATTATGAAATATTTATTTTATCCAAACCATACTCTGTGTATTTATAAAACTGATGCGCCAACCTAGGATGTCATTTCTTTAGAACCAGTATATCCATCCCTGGTCCTGGATCACCCTAATTACAAATGATTTTCTTAATAGAAACAATTCAGCATCTACTTCTATTTTGAAAACAACTACACAGTTTAAGAGATGTGGGTTTCTTGACTCATCAAAAATACACCACAAGTCTCCTGTTAATTTTGTTTGTTGGCCTTGATCCCTTAGGATATGACTCTAAAGGATGCCTGACTCTCACCATTGTAGCAAAACAAAAGGTGAATCAAGGGCGTGAGAATGTTGAAGGTTGAGAGAGAAAGGGATGGTGAAACAGTTTGAATGTGTAGGTGTGAGCGATAGAGTGAATTGAATTTGGATTTTAATTCTAAATTATATCATTTACGGATCTGAAATAAAAAAAATAAATCGAATAAAAAATTTAAACACTGAAAAATAGGACAAGTAGAAAAATAGATACTTGTAGAAAAATCAATACTCATAGATTACCAATGGTGGATATTTCTAATGACGGATATTTCAAATGGTGGATCATTCCAATGGTGGATAATTCCAATGGTGGATCATTACAATGGTGGATCACCAATGGTGGCTTGTCCAATGGTGTCTTGTTCAATAGTGAATCCTCTAAGATTAAATACAAATTTAAATTTATAATTCTTAATTAATGTTTGATGTAGATTAATCTATTATAACTCAAGAGATTTGTAAAAATATTAACAAGATGATTTTCAGTTCATATGAGTTAGTGAGTTATATTACCCTTTATTAAATGATCTCTCGAATAGTAATGTCTTACATCAATATTATTTTTCCGAGAATGAGACACATGGTTATTAGAAGTATTTATCACAATTTTTTGTCACAATTTATAGGTACATGTATGAATTGATATCATTATTCTATAAATTTTTACTTCATCCCCAAAATTTGTGAACAATAAATTCTTTCATCCATGTATTTATATTCAACCGTAGACAATGAAATAAAATTTTTCTTCTTACTACTTCAAGATACTAGTGACTTTCCAAAAATATGAAATGTTCACTATGAGATTTTTATATCTAACTTGTGACTAAAAAAATAAGCATCTGAATAACTCTCTAAGTAAAATTCTTGTCTTATAGGGTAGAACAGTCCTATATTGGTTGTATGTTTGAGGTATTTGAAAATTATTTTAACAAAACATAAATGAGACTCTTTAATATTTTCTTGAAATAGGAAAACATACAAACACTAAACATAATATTTGGTCAAATAGAAGTTAAGTATAGAAATATTGCAACCATACCTCTATAGTTGGTTTGATCTATTGACTTTTACACTTTATCAATATCTATCTTACAAGTGGTAGTCATGGGAGTTTCACTATTTTTAGTGTTATCCAAACCAAAATGTTTGAGAAGGTATTTAGTGCACTTATATTGATTTAAAATAATTCCATCTTTATATTGAAAAATTTTAAAACCAAGAAAGAATTTAAGTTCACCCATTAAACTCATTTCAAATTCACTTTGCATCATTTTTGAAAAATTAGTATACAAAAAGTTTTTAGAAAACCCAAAAATAATATCATCAACATAAATTTGAACTACTAAAACATATTTTGACATTATTTTTATAAAAAGAGTAGGATTAACTCTAACTTTTAAAAAACCATTAGAAATCATAAATGTATAGAGCCTATCATACCAAGCTCTAAGATCCAGTTTTAAACCATATAAATCTTTTTTAATTCAAAAAAATGATTCATAAAATGAGGATTTTAAAATACATGGGGTTTCTCAACAAATAAATCCTCAACTATATAACCATTTCACTTTTTAAATACATTTGATATAGCTTGAAATCCAAATGTGATGCATAGGAAATCACTATTCTAATGTTCCCAAGTCTATCCAATTTTTAAATGGTTTTCTCATAGTAAATACCCTTTTCTGGACTATATCCTTGTGCAACCAATCTTTCTTTATTTATGACTATAGTTCCTAACTCATCAACTTTGTTTGTAAACACCCACTTAGTGAAAATAGTCATAATATTCTGAAATATATCTATTAGTTCCCAAAACATCTTTATATTAATTTTTTTAAGTTCTTATTTTATTTCCATTACCCATAATTCATCATTAATTTCATAATTTACGTTCTTAGGATTCAGTTGTGATAGGAATGCTTGATGTTCAACCTAATTCCTAAGATAAGATCTTGTTTGTGTACCTTTATGTAGGTATCCAACTACAATATCTA
Source organism: Viscum album (assembly GCA_963277665.1). Taxonomy (NCBI): domain Eukaryota; kingdom Viridiplantae; phylum Streptophyta; class Magnoliopsida; order Santalales; family Viscaceae; genus Viscum; species Viscum album. The sequence continues at coordinate 2,104,402,072 of OY728123.1, forward strand.
AAGAATAATATATATTATTCCCAATAGATCTAGGAAAAGAAGGGATGGACAGATCATTATCTTTTACTGGTTTGGGTTCAGGTTCCAGATGTTCCCCAGAATTGGTTGATTTTTCTGTTTGTTTCATAAAATTGTTTGAAGGTTTGACATTGATATTTATAATTGATAGATCATCCTCAAGGTTTTATAAAGGGGTTATATACTCATGCGGATCTAGTTCGTCAAATTTTATATGAATATATTCTTCCACAATATTGGTTGTTTTATTTAATATCCTGTATGATTTACTAGGTATCGAATAACAAAAGAAAATTCCTTCAACACTCTTGGAAGAAAAGTTGCCAATATTATCCGTAGTATCAAGAATAAATAATTTTAAACCAAACAACATAAATTACTTGAACTTTGGAATTCAATGATTCCATAATTCATAAGTATTTTTCTTTATAAGAGCTCTAATTAAAATTCTATTGATTATATGACAAGCTCTATTCACAGTATCTTCCGAAAAAATAAAAAGGTAAGTCATACTCATTCAGTATGGTCTGGGAAATTTCTCGTAGGGTTATATTTTTTCTCTCTACAAAACCATAATATTATGGGGTCCTAGGAGTAAAAAGTTATGATTATATCCATTTTTTAAGAAAAAGGATTCAAAGTTTTGATTTTGAAACTCACGACCATGATAACTTCTTAAGGATTTAATCCTAAGTTCACCAAAATTTTATATATATTTAGAATACAATAAGAATGTTTTTCACTTTTATGATCTAAAAATAAGACCAAAGTATACCTAGAATAGTCATCTATAATGACATAAACATAGTAGTTACCATTTAAACTAGAAACTCAAGAAAGTCCAAACAAGTCTATATAAACCAACTATAGGGGTTGAGAAGTTGAAACTTCTTTCTTTGATTTCAAATATATTTTGTGTTATTTATATTTTTGAAATGGGTTATAGAATTTATCATCTTGGAATTCTAGTTTAGTTATATCTTTGACTGTCCATATCCTTGTTAGGTTTCTAAGTGAGTGAATATTGTAATGACCTAGTCTCCTATGCCAAATCCAAGATTCTTTGTGAAATTCACTTTTATAAGAAATTATTTGAGATAATAAAGAGTCTACATTAACAATATAAAAATTATCATTTCTCAAGGTAGTAAAAGTTAAAACTTTTTTAGAATAAAAAAATTTGCATGCATTATTTTAAAACATCACATGAAAACCATCTTTGCATATCTATGATATAGTAAGAATATTATACATTAAACCATATTTTAATAAAACTTTAAAATTTAAAACATTATTTTAATTACCAATTTTTTAAAGGAAAGTAATTTTCCCTTTGGAATTGTCACCAAAAGTGACATGTCAACCATTCACATTCATAATATTCTTGAAAATTAAATAATTTTCAGTAATTTTTATGGAAAAGTCAATATCCAGGTACAATAAGTTCTTATTTGATATTTTTAAGATAGTCTCATCCAAAACAAAATTTTCACCAAAAATGATTTTGGTACCCCAAAAATTCTTGAGCTATAATTGTTATTTATAAAAGCTTTATGGGCCAATATTTTCTTGACAAATTTCTTATAAACAAATTGTAAACATTTAGAAATAAATAATATTTTGGGTATAAAAGAGTAAAAACTAGTAGAAGAACTGGAACTAGGAATGAATGTATTTTTAACAACTCTCTTATATCCAAGTTGATACCCTATACAAATAGTATACTTCAGTTTTCTATATTTTCCAAGAATTTGGGTAATAGTATTTCTACCATTAGCAAATCTTTCCAAATACTTATTTAATTGATCATTAGATAATTGAAATTCATTATTCATTTTTTATAGTTGAGCATTTTTCTCCTTCTCAATAGTAAGTTTAGACTTAAAAATAGAAGTCAAGGCGTGATTCATTTTTAAAATCTTATATCTATCCTTTATCTCATTAAATGTATCTTCCATCATGTTATAGTATTCAAACATATCTTTATTATACATGTTCTGATCATTTTTTTCATCAGTATAATGATTATAAATATTAATAGGAGAAGGAGGAAAAACACTGGATACCTCAGATATGTTTAATATAAAAAACATGTTGGATCTATCATGATTATCCTCATGAGTTGAGTTTTATTCACTAGAACTATATTCATAAGCACTCCATATTTCTTTCATTAATTTCTTATACCTATTATACTTATTACCATATTTCTTTTTGAATGTAAAACCCTAACCCTAGTTCCCTAGAGTCAGTGAATTATTTTAACACTTTGGCATGATTACAAGAAAGAAAATCCCATAGGACAGATTAGTTTTGTAGTCTTGGAAAATAGATTACATACATGAATTTTACATTAAAATTAAAAACATAAAATAAAACATAGATAATCCTTTCAGAAAACCATTTTTTTGAGATTAACCCAGTATATAAATCCTAATACACTTTTTGGAATCCTAGGAAAATAAAACATAAGAAATCGGTTAGCTCAGATGCTCAGTAAGGTTGAACAATACAGTAGAAGATTTCACAAATAACCATAAACATTATGGAAAGTATAAAACTGAAACAAAATCCTTTTGAATAAGAAATTGAGCATTATTTGTAAATAATAAATAAAATAATTCCATTTAAATATTCATATAGATATTATACTAGTTAAATAATCACATGTCATATCAATAAATTATATCATAATGAGGGAATGCATAATACCAAACATCATAAACATACCATCAAGGCCTCATTCTAAGAACATAAATAACTATATGGTCAAGCCCTCGTGCCAAGACACTAGTTTGTCTCATAAAGACTACAGATTCATCAATGGGTTATTGTAGGCCTCGTCTATTACTTACTAAGTCCAATGCATTCCTCTTATAATATGGGTAAAACATAACCAATATAACCATTCATATTAAAAGTAGAATATGAAATATTAATAAATTAACCATAAACGATTAATGGTATCAAAATTGTACATCTATGGTCAAACATATCATAAACCATTTAATATAATATGGTATATTTTATCATAACAAATCAACCTCAGTTAAGACTAAAATCCAACAAAGGATTTTGATATAAATGAAAAATAATCTAATAAAATTATTAAAACTATTTGATAAAAATATTACTTTATGACTTTAAAAACATTAAAAGTTGTGTTATTTATAAAATAAGGAATTTAAAATATATTTTTGAATCAAAGTGTCCCATACTAATTTGAAACGTTTTAAAGGAATTAAAATTTTAAAAAATTGATTTCCATATAAATAAATCTTTAAACCCATTTTGAGTACATGGAAATTAATGAGAAAGATTTTAGAAGAATAAATATTTAAAACATTTAAAATGATGTTTTAGTTAAATATTCTCTTACATAAAACCATAAAAATATTCCTTTTGATTTTTTTAAGAAACATGGACATGGATGATAAATATGTCCCAGTAAATACTTACGCATAAACAGTCTCAGATTATAATGAGATTGTAAAATTGACCCTTACCTTGTATTTTACATTAGTCTAGGGTTTATTAACCACATATATAATGGTTAATGAATGTTATTAAATTATACCAAGACCATATCCATTTTTATGATATTATATATGATCCTATTATATCATCTTGTTAATAAGTATTACCATTGTTTCAGGTGTTAACTGCTTTGCTTTCTTAAGCATGTTTTTTGTTAGTCATGTTTCTTATTCATAGAATATATTTTATTCTTATCTAGAAATATATTCAGTTCATTAAAATTATATTTAATCATCATATGAATTTTATAATCATTCTTGAATGGTTAACATGGAGAATTATTCACATCACATCATGGAGACGGTAAGTCGTACATATGCATGAGCGTTATTATCATTCCCTTAATGGTTAAATGGAATGTAATTGGAAGGTATATTAATTATACATAACCATAATAACATCTCAACATATAGATGATACTATAATTATTACTTTATCCTGAAAACAACAAAGTAAGAGGAAGTAGAAGAATAAAAACAATTGAATTGAATTTGTAAAATAATTACCTCTTCTTAGAGTGTCTCCATTTTATTTGCCTAAAAGTAATCCTTAGGTTTGATTTCTACCTAAATTATGTCATATAGGATAAATTTAGGGAGTTTTGAAGGAATACTGTATAGGGTTTTGATGAACTAAAGAGCTCAAGGTGGTGTAATGAAGTGAGGGAGGAGGTGTCTTTTATAAGGGATGGGAGGGGAACTTTTGGAAAGTATCAAAATATTAAACTATAATAAGACTATTCTATAGGTTCTGGGTGTAGCGGAAGTGCAGGATGGGTGTGCACAAAATTTTTTAAATTTACATAATTGATGATTAATCCAAGATTAATGCGATGATGAATGCCTATATCCATATAATTGAATCAAAGATAAAAAAAAGAAGAGAACCTATAATCGAGAATAGAGTATCAACATATTTGGTTTCTAATTAATTTAATTAAATTATAGAATTACCCCCAAGGAGATTCTTCCTTCGTTGATGTGTCTGAACATGGGTCTGAGGTGTGTATTTTTGTCAATTTATAATCCAAGGATAGAAATCCTCTAGCGGTGATCCACACGTGCTCCACGTATCTCCGGATGTCGCTGAAAGAGTCTTCGGGTGCTGGCATGGAAGATCCTTGCGCTTACAATGTCCACCTTCAATTACCTTGAGAATAGATTCCAAAGTATTCTCCTTGATCCAGTGGAGGAGGATCTCTCTCGTTCTTGAGAGAATTCTTAAAGAGGGAAGAATTATCAATGATTGAGAGATTTTCTCCAAGGATGTTGTGCACACAATGATTGGTTAGCTGGTCGAATGACCCCTTGGATTATATATAGAATAATAACATAATGGGGAATTTAATTCACCAGATAATAATAAATAATTATCATTGGTGCCATTACATAAGTTATTATTCCATGTGAAACCCCGTGTCAAATAATAATATCAATGATATTATTTCCATGACACGTGCTTACCTTGCACGTTATATTTAAATATTATTTAACTAAATAATGTTTAATATTATTTTTCACCAGACCCATAACATGGTCTGTAAATCCTATTAAATAGTTACCAGGCCTTGAATAATAACTATTTATTTATTAAATAAATATAACTTTATTATTCTCCAATTAATAAATATTTTGTGCGCAATATATTCTCTCGAATAACTAGAGATAAAATAAATGTGATCAGGAATAACTGAATAATTATTCAACCAAAAATGGGGATAATATTTTTTCAACTTATTAAATAAATAAATTATTTAACTGAGATACTGGATAGACTTATTGTATGACCCTCTAGGGCGTTTTCTTGTTGGAATTATGTATGATTTCCTAAATCCAAAATTATTTTCTAGCAACAGGTCAGGGCACCCAAGAGAAAGAAGTTGTTTTCGTAACGACATGTACCCTCATATGAACGCTTAACATGTAATATAATCCCTTTTCCGGATACCTCCAATGAAGTGGGTTTTATGAAAGTTCCATCAACCCATGTGCTTTATTTCTCATTCTTTGACTTCCCAAAATTGAACATGACTAGAGAAAAACATGTCTATGGATTTATTTAGGATATATCATTTAAATTAAAGGGTATGAGGTATCTACTTCCACCTAAGTGAAAAAATCTGTTCTCACATTATTCATTAATGCAATATTACTTGTGACACACCCAACATATCCTACCTCACTGTGAACACATGTCTTCATGGTGTTTTTCAATACATCTAAGTGCACAATTCATAATACCAATTAATAATAATCATAAAGTATAAGGACCAATATACACATCCGTAGATAAGAACACCCAATGACACTTATGAATGTGGATTTCCTACTAGAGGGTTATATTTTCTTAATATCCTCTCAGGTATTACCAAGGGCATACACCATGAGAAGGTGGCTCAATGTTTCATGAGTCCCCACCCCTGATAGACTATTTCATTTGTGTCCCTACAAATGATGTTATCAAATAATAGAACATATATTCAAGAATAGTGTCATGGCACTTCTGGGTTCTCATTATAGCATGGATCCACTATGACATTTTAGTGTGAAAGATATTATTAGGAAATTATCATATACTATGTCACACAGAAGAACAATCATGATGTGATAAAGAGTTTATTAATATTCATACAACGAATATAGGTTTTTCATAAAGTATAAGGAAGTTAATTTCTAGGGAACCAACTCCAACAGACTCCCACTTTCACTAGAGCCAAATACTAACAACCTTTAGTCCGCTACCTCTCATATGATATTAATGATTCTACTAAGATATGCCTTTAGTCAATGGGTTCAACACATTCTCTTATGTGGAAACTATGATCACTTCAACTTTACTCCTTTGATAGAAATCCCTATAGAGTTGATAATTTTAGAGTATGCGGTTTTTCTATTGATGTGACCTTGGATCTTTTAAAAGAGACACCGCTGTAGTATTATCAGAATACAATGTAATGTGATCTTTTCTATTAGGAACCACATCAAGATCCTAGACAAATTTATGAATCCATACGGTTCCTTGGTTGTATAAGAAGCCTCTATATATTCAGAATATACTGTAGAATCAGTGACAACAATCTTCTTTGAAATCTTCAATCTCACAGCTCCTCCATTTAGATAGAAAAAATATCCTGATTGCGACTTCAGATCATTATAATCTGTTTGAAAACCAGAATCTACATATCCTCTGATGAGAAGCTTCTCTTCTCCTCCATACCCCAAGAAAATATCCTTAGTTCTTCTTATATACATAAGGATAGTATTGAAAATCGTCCAATGTTGTCCTCCTGGATCTTCTTGATATTTTCCTACCATGCTCAGTTCATAGGAAACATCTAGTCTGGTACATAACATGGAATACATGAGAAATCCTATCACTGAAGTGTATGGAATATTACTCATCCAATCTTTATAATATTGTTTTTGGGGAAATATTTTCTTGGAAAGATGTATACCATGTGACACTGGAACCAATACCCTCTTGTATTATTCTATACTAAATATATTTAGTGTTTGGTCTATGTATGTACTTTGACTTAGTCAAAGAAGCCTCTCAGATCTTTCATGAACGATCTTGATCCCTAGAATGTAGGATGATTTTCCTAAGTCCTTCATGGAGAATAACTTTTTCAACTAGTCCTTGACTGAATGCAGGACTGGTATGTCGTTTCCAATAAGAAATATGTCGTCAACATACACTACTAGGATAATGATCACATTCCCATTAAATTGCTTGTAAATATGTGTCTCACATTCATTCTTAATGAAAAAAAATTATACTATGACTTCATTGAATTGAATGTTCCATGGCCTAGATGCTTTCTTTAATCTATAAATGGACATTTGAAAATTTCATACCCTTTTAGATCACCTGGTGTCACAAACCCTTCTGGTTGTGTCATATAGACATCTTCCTGAAGGTTCCCATTAATGAGTACAGTTTTTACATCTATATACCAAATCTCATGGTCATGAAAAGATGCTATGTAAAGTATGATTCTTATGGATTTAAACATGGAAACTGGTGAAAAGGTTTCATGATAGTCAATTCCTTGAAACTATTTAAAACCCCTAGCTTCTAGCCTTTCTTTATAATTATAACTTAACCTTCCATGTCCAATTTCTCTTTGAATACCCATTTACACCAAATAGGCTTTACATCAATTAGCGCATCGACCAAAACCTAGAAATGGTTCTGATACATGCAATCCATCTCAGAATTCATAGCTTATAGCCATATTATTGCTACTGATCTCTCTACATCTTCTTTGTAGAAGAGAGGTTCGTTATTTTCCAGAAGTAATGAGTCACCATCCTCAGTTACAAGGAATCCATATCTCTCTAGTTCCCTTACCTATCTTATAATCCTATGCAACACTTGTGTATCAGGAACTACCTCTTCTACGAGGACCTATGGAACTTGTTCCTGTACCAACTCATGTTTATCTTGATAATCAACTTCATCGATGTTAATCTTTCTCCCACTATCCTTTTTGATGTTATTATCCCTCTCAAGAAAGATAACCTGTCTGTAAACAATCACTTTATTATATCAGGGTTTGTATAGGAAGTATCCCTTTATTTCCTTAAGATGCCATATAAAGATACACTTCATGACCCTAGGTGGTAGTATGTTTCCCGAGAAATCCTTAACAAACATCTTGTATCTCCATACTCATCTATATGACAAAGTGGGTTTCTTTCTACTCCATAGCTTGAGGGGAATCCCATTTTCCCTCTTTATTGGTACTTGGTTTAATGTGTAAGTCATAGTTTTCAATGCATATCCCAAAAATGATAATGGAAGATATGTATGAATCATCATCAACCTTACCATGTCCAACAAGGTATGATTCCTCCTTTCACTAACACCATTCCACTGTGGTCGAGTGAGTTAAGATAGAATCCCAGACTCATGTAAATGGTCTATGAACTCTTGGTTAAGATATTCCCCACATTGATCTGATCAAAGCTTCTTTATCTTATTAACAAGATTATTCTCTACTTCATTATTAAACTCCTTGAATTTCTCAAAGGACTCAGACTTATACCTCATTAAGTTTACATAGCCATATTTACTCAAGTCATCAGTAAAACTAATGAAGTAAGAATATCCACCTCTAGATTCTACTTAAAATGGTCCACACACATCAGTGTATACCAATCCTAGCGGCTTTGTGGCCCTTTCACCCTGTCCACAAAATGTTGGTTCAGTCATTTTCCCTTGTAAATAAGTTTGACATTTATCATGTAGTTTTAGATTGAAAGAGTCTAAATAACCATCTTGATAGAGCTTTGTCAGGCACTTCTCATTTACATGAACATAGAAGTGATGCCAAAAATGGGTATTTTATGATTCATTTGAACTTGGTTCATTATCAATTGACAACACTTTGTTCACATAATTTAATATATACAAAATATTATCTAAATGCACTATACCATAACATATGTTTTCCTTATAAAAGTAACAACATTTATTTCTAAAAATGAAAATAAATCCATCTATATCTAAACTCGTTATAGAAATTATATTCTTGGTAACACTAGGTACGTAATAACAACCATTTAAGAACCAAAATTATTCCCATTGGCAACGTGAGGTGGTGTCCAACAATGGAAAGAGTATCCAACCTCGCACCACTAGCAGCTCAAAGATCCACCTGTCCTCTAGAAATTTTCAAAAATCTACTTGGTTCCTATATTTGAATATAGATGTGATCCACACAAGATATATCTAATACCCAATGTGTAAAAATAGAAATATTTCACTTGATAATGAATTCTCCTTTGGCTTCCCCTTGCCTATAGGTGTAGTTCCTCTTCTAGTGTTCTGACTTGCCACATGCAAAGTATACTGCCTCCTTTTCCTTTCCCTGCCTCTGGATCTTCTTCTTCTTGGTTAGATGGTGCTCGAAGGCTTTATATTCTTTATAAAACTTTGGCCCCTTTGCCTTGTCCTTCTTATTCCTATTCACTATAAGGAATAAAATAATTTCATGCCCCATATCCTTATCAACTTGGAAATCAAGGTAATAAGATTCAGTAGAATCTAATCATTATTGCTCATATTATAATTCATAGTAAAACTAGAGAAGGTCTTAGGCACTGATGAAGTATGAGATTTGTAAGAAACTCATATAGGAATTTAATCCCAAAAATGTCCAAACTCTCAATGTAGCCAATAATATAGACTACATGTGTTCCAGACAACCCAGACTCTTCAATATTAGTAGTGAAAAAACCATTAGAGATCTCATACCTCTCTTATTTCACCTTCTCTTGATAGAGATCCTAATGGTGAGATATCATTCAATAAGAATAATTTTCCTCATGTCGCTTCAAAATATCATTGTTCACAGATGATTGCATGAGGAACTGAACATCCATAGTGTAATTCAGATGTTTCTTGTACACAGAGAGTTCCTCATTAGTCACCTCATTTCCAGAAGCAACCTGTAAAGGCTCTTCCAGTACATAAAGTTTCCTCTCATGGTAAAGGATATCCCGAAGGTACATTTTCCACTCTTGAAAATTATTGCTGGTGAGAAGGTTTTCCTTCATGAGTATGGATCAAAATGATATGATTGATGTTATTTTGATTATTGTTTCTAAAAATTAATAAGAACATAGTTTAAGTACTTTATCTTGATAAATATAGAAAAATAAATAAATTAATATCTACTAGTCTCCAACTAATTTGTCGAAACCCTAATAGCCCTCAACATTGGTTTTAGAATATATATTTTCTTAAACATTATAGTGGTAAGGATCCATATTTCCCTTAGAATTACCCCAACCAGGGTTGGATAAGAAATTTGAAAGGTTTTTGGTAGGCATTCCAAATTCCAACTTCATTAACACATAGTTCCTTGATTTATTGAGTGGACTCCCCAATCCTGAAATCCTTAATTTTGGACTTCCTCAACTTTTTCCTCTGAGTTACACTAAGTATTACTAGGTAAGTCGACACATGATGTAAACTTTGTTAAGTCAACACAAAAAATTAAAATTATAATTCTATCATAATTGAAATCACCCCAAATAGGGTTTTTCAAGCACTTTAAACTATGGTTTTATTCTAACCGAAGTAATGGAAGGCTATACCGAATTAATATATAATTGAGGGATTTTATCCATTATATATATATTTCCACATATTATATTTTCACATGATTTTTAATATTATGTTGGATATAATTAAGTGATTAACCATGTATATATAATATTTACGAATAATCCATTTTTATTTTAGTTCCACATGGTATGATTGTTAGTTCGTTAATTATGTGATCATGTCAAACATCCATAATGAATAAGAATACACCTAAAAGAAATAAAATAAAGGGTATAATCATGAGATTTACTATTGGTTAGTTTATCTAGAGGTTGATAAACTAACCCTGACATAGGGGAGAAAAAACTTGAACCATTTAAGGTTCGTGTTTACAACTTTCCACCAGTCCACCTTTGTATCTCCTTGTATTGGATTCGTCTAAGCTCCTAACTTGAACCGCCTCCACCATCTTGGGAGGTACATCCATTAAATAATATTTTAACTCACAGGTAGTTGAGGGGTAAAAGGGGGTTTACATAAAAGAAACTATGGGCACACATGCCCTACATATTAATGAGGACAAGGCATGCAGACCAACAATTTTAATTTAATAAATAAATTAAAAATGAAACAATCGTATACAATGGTCTGGACTAGCTCATGATCATCCACATACATGCAATGAATTATACATTTAATAAAACTTGAATTCAATTTTTTAATCATTATTATTAATATAAATTTCACTCGAATCGATTAATCATTATATTTAATTAATCAATCCTTTTTTATCTTAACCCTTTTCTATATTCCTTCGAGATTCTCATCAATAATCTTGTATATAACTTGTACCTAGGAAGGAACCCAGTGAATACACATCGAAAACTACCCCACGAGTATTTATACTTATATACACTTTATTCTTTGTGACATGTATCATGCACATAGAATTATAACTGTAATACAACTCATACATGATGCAAAGATCTTTGAACATTACACAAATGTTAATCAAACACACACACACACACACCTACACTTATATATCAAAAACCTATTACAAGTCATGTCCTAGATTTACTCCCACACAACGGTACATGTCTCAAGGGTTATATAATATAATTATAAAATTTTAAATCTGTGTAATCTGGAAATAGTAAAAAACATGTAGATCTGACTATAGGGTGTGTACCCTCCTCACCATCCTTCCAAAGTACACGCATGGGGAAATAGTGTGTGAGGTGTACTTTAGAAATATTTATAGAACAAGACTTTTCCATTGGGCCACATGCCATGTAGACTCCACATTAAACATTCACCTACTAGAGTATCCATGTATTGGATACACGACTTGACCCTAACCCGAAGGGACTACATGCCGTGTCCAATGGGCCACATGGTGTGTTGTCCAGCTGACCATGTTCTAGTCTATCCTAGTTAACATGGAGTGTAAGAATTAACTAAACCAAGTTTCATTAATTCACATGGCTTGAGTAATTTTATAATTACTCACAATGCATTGAACACAAATACACATCGTGTAGATCAGATTGTACAACGTGTAGTCTTCTGTAATATAGATAGAACCATCGACATTTCTTGACGAAATCCTTGATTTAATTTTAATCATAAAATTATTCCTTCCTGTTATATCTATGAGAAACGTTAATGTAGGAATAGATCTTGAAATTCACATTACAAGAATGATTAAACATGAATTGACAAACTAAATTATTAAAGAAAAAATCATCAACAAAATATTTAAATACTTATAAACGAAAATATAACCCCGCTCTAATACCAATTGTAGGTTTTAGGCACAGTGGAAGCACAAGATGGCTGTGTACCCAACTTTTCAAATTTCTATAATTGATGATTTATCCGGGATCAATACAATGATGAATTCTAGTATCCATAGAATTGAATCAAAGATAAAAGAAAAAGAAGAGAACCTGGAACCAAGAAGAGAGGATCAATATATTTTGTTTATAATTAATTAAATTAAATTATAGAATTACCTCCAGGGTGATTCTTTATTCGTTGATGTCTTCTACCATGGGTCTGAGGTGCATCTTCATTGCGATGATGAATCCAAGGATAAGAATACTCTAGCAAAGATCCACATGTGTTCCACATATCTCCAAACGTCGTCGAGGGAGTCTCCAGGTGCTAGCATGAAAGATCCTTGTGCTTGTGATATCCGCCTTCGATTTCCTTTAGAATCGCTTCCAAAGTGTTCTCTTTGATCTGTTGGAGGAGGATCTCTCTCATTCATGAGAGTGTTCTTATAGAGGGAAGAATTATATAGTCTCAAGAGATTTTATCGAAGGATGTTGTTCACACAACGATTGGTTACCTAGTCGAATGAACCCTTGGATTATATAAAGAATAAAAACATAATGGGGAATTTAATTCATAGGTAATAATAAATAATTATAAAAGGTTTCATTACTTAATTATTACTCCATGTGAAACCCCATGTAAAATAAAAATAGAAATAAAATTATTTCTATGACATGTACTTAAATTTCACAATATATTTAAATATTATTTAACCAAATAATATTTAATATTATTTTTCACTGGACCCATAATGTGGTCCGCCAATCCACCTTAGTATTTACTAGTCCTTGAAAAATGACTATTTATTTATTAAATAAATATAACAATAAAAGTTACAGATAAATAAATATTCTATTCGCAATATATTCTCTTGAATAACTAGCGACAAAATAAATGTGATCAGACATACTTGAATGATTATGAAACCACAACTGAGAATAATATTTATCCGTATTGTTAAATAAATAAATTATTTTACTAAGATACTGGATACACCTAGTGTGTGACCCTATAAGTCAATTTATTATTGGAATTAGGCAGGCTTGCCTCAAGTCCAAGATTACTTTCGAGCAATGGGTCTAGGCACCCAAGAGAATGAAGTAGCTGTCAGAACGACATGTCACCTCATATGAATGCTTATCATTTAATATAATCTCTTTATTCCGATATCTGCAATCATACAGGTTGCGTGAAAGTGCTATAAACCCATGTTCTCGATTTCTCATTCTTTAACTTCTCCGAATTGAACATCCCTAGAGAACTCCATGACCAGAGATCTAGTTAGGCTATATCATTACCATCAAAGGGCCAGAGATATCTCCTTCAGTAGAACTGACAAATCATTTCTCACATTATTCATTAATGTTGTATTACTCGTGATGCACCCAAGATATCCTACCTCACCGAAAACATCTATCATTATGGTTTTTATCGATACATCTAAGTGTGTGAGTCATTATACTCATTAATAACAATCTTAAAGTCTAAGGACCAATACACATGTCCGTAAATAGGAATATCCAATAACACTTATGAATGTTGATTTATTATTGGTGGGTCTAGTTCTCATAATACCCTCATAGATATTACCAAGGGTTCAACCCAGGAGAAGGTGCCTCAAAGTTTCATGAGTCCCCACCCTTGAAAGCCTATATCATTTGTGTCCCTTCAAATGATATCATCCAGCCATAGAACACGTAATCAAAAATAGTGTCACAAAAATTACAGGTTCTCATCATATCAAGGATCTGCTATGACATTTTGGTGTGATATCTATTCTTAGGAAAATATCCCATGCTATGTCACACATAATAACAATCATGTTGTGATAAATAGTTTATTAATATTCATCCAATGAACCAAAGTTTACCAAAAAGTACAAAGGAGTTGGTTTCAAGGGCACCAACGCCAACATATTCTAGATCGAAATACTTACAAATGGACCATAAATGAAAATCATAATAAATTTTAGACCATATCCTATCCCCAAAGATTATTTAACATTTATTTTGTGATTTATAAATAATTTAATAAAAAATTAATTTAATAAGATATCATTATTTCCAAATTTATTACTATTAATTTAATTTGACATAAAATACGTTAAGAAAAATTTAAAACTAAAATATAATGATCTAAAACATATATAATATATCTTATAGATATTGGAAATTCCTTATACACATTTTATAAATCAAAATATATCAAATTTAATATTATTAAAATCTTTTATTATATTTTTGTGTTTAATAAATAAATATTGTTTTAGAATTGAAAATACTTTTAAGGTAATTATATAACTTTTTAAAATTCAAAATAAATTTATTTAATGAAAATTATTTCATTTATATCAAAATAGACATTTATATTCATTCATAGATTCATTTTTCCCAATGTAGACTTATAAAAGATATTAAAATACAAGATAGCAATCTTCAGTAACTATCTTTGATTTAAATAATATATAACTTATTTTCAAGGAATAGTGTCCATTAAACAACCCAAAATCAATCTTAATATGATAAGGATAAAATATTACTCATCAAAAAATTTCGAGATTTTTTTTGTTTTATTTTAAACCTTATAATTTTGTTTTTCCCTTAATTAATCTATTTAATTTTAATTGTGGTAATAACATTTCAAATATTAAAAGTTTTTTATTTTTTACTTATATGGTGTAAATTATCCATAAATGTAAATTTCATGACATTTTGGACCATATAACAATAATTTTGTATCTTTTAATGACTTTTTGGATTTTCAAATAATTTGATAAATTTTTTTTTATAAAATATCAATAGTGTCAATTTTGACACTATTCATAACTTTGACTTTAATTAAATTCCAAAAAGAAAGATAACTTAGATCCAAACCATTAAATATACTACTAACATGTCAAAGTCGCCTATAAATTTTATTTAGAACATTATTTAATTGAAATTATATTTATTTTAATATTCTTAAAACAATTTATTTGATATTTCTATTAATAAAATATTTTTTACATCACTATTGTGTCATCATTAATGGTAAATATTTAATCTCTAAAAAATATAAATAATATAATGTGATGTATTTAATTCTTTTAGATTTACATAGACTATTTATAATCGATGTTATCTCAATGTTATTCGAATATTAAAATTAATATACTTATATAAAATGATAGTGTGACATTTTGTCACATTCATTGATTTTAATAATATTCATGTCATATTCATGGAAAAGTGTCCATTAAATGATTCCATTTTAAATATTAGGTGTTAAGGGTTGAATTTAGTCATAAAATGGTATTTTACAGGTGTTAGGGTAATTGTATAATATTATTGTTTACCTTTTATTACATGATTTACCCTTAAACACGGTAAATAAAAAATTAGTAAAGTTATTATACATAATGTCAAAAAAACCTATTTAGATAATTTGGACCCACTTATTACAAATATGGATTTCATTTTTCAAAATTTAAAACACATAAGTTACAGTAATTATGTTAAAATTAATCTCAAAGATGGAACGGAAAGAAAAAGTTTTTTTAAAGTAAAAACCATCAAAAGTTTGAATTGTGTTTATATCCAAATTTAATGCGAAAATAATTCCAATTGACTAAATTATATTAAATGATAAAAATATAATATAATAACACTATAAAACAAATAAAATTTATAATTTGACACTATAAATTATTTTTGATGAAAAATGTTGTTTTCAATTATAATGTAGTGCTTTTCATTATTCCTCAAAACATGAAACTTATCAGACAAACACCAAAAATTGTACCAAATTAAATTTTGATATTACAATTTAAAATAAGAAGTATATTTTGTCAAATTAAATATATAAAAGTGTAAAAAACTAGATTTAAAATAGGTGTCTCATCAAAAGGTGGTAGAGTTTTATTTTTTTGAAAAATACTTCTTTTATCTGAAAAATTGAATTTGTTATCATATCATGCCTATAAAATACATAATATGAATGATAAAATTATATAGAATATATAAAATTCAAAATATGGTTAATACTATTCATAACTGCTAATTTAATGGTTAGGTTATATATTATATTAAATAATAATATTTTATTAATATATTGTTGTTTGGTAAAACTGTGCCTTGTGTATAATTCAAGACATATCATTTTTGTGTGTAACATAAGATTAACATGGTTTTTCATATAAATAAAGAAATAAAGAAATTAAATTTATTCATAAATGAAAATATTATAAATTCTCAGTTTGTTACATTAAATTTTATCTTAGGATATTTGTCTTTGACATACCCTTTTTTATTACACTCCTAGTAGATTATGTCATTTTAAGTATAATCTCTCTTCCAATTATTTCAAAATTTTCATCTATTATCACATTTACCTTTATAATCTCTCTTATTTTTCTTCTTTTTATTCCTTTTCATTTACAAATTCTTGAATCTTCTATCTAGATGGGCCATCTCCTCGCAATTGTCAATAGGTGACTCCTCATCACTTGAACTATCATCTTGAATTTTTTCCTTTTGTTTTGAAGTATTAGATTTGAAGGCTATAAATTTTATTCTTGGTTCATCCTCACTTTCCCTGTTAATTTTTTCTTCTTCCTCACACATCATCAATTTTCTTATCATCTCCTTAATAGGCGACTTACTTACATCACATGATTCTTTGATTGATACTGAGGTTCCTTTACATCAAGCTGGTAGATACCTCAACATCCAAATCCCTTGACTTCCCTAGAAATAAGTTTCCCTAGTGAGTTAATTGTGTTCATGATTTCATTGAACCCAAGATACATGTCAAAAATTATAATCATCAAGTTTCACAATAAAAGTGTCATATTCAATAGTATTGGCATTTAAATGATTTTTTTTTGAAATTTGATGTTCCCTCATGAGAAATAGCTAAAGTTTCCCAAATATCAAAAGAAGTTTTACATGAGGATATTCTATTAAATTACTCATTAACCAAATCACAGTACAAAGCATTCATCAATTTAAAATTATTATTATACGAAACTTTAGTAGAAATACTCAAAGAAACTCTAGTGGTTTGAGGTAATTCATAATGATCTTCAATTACTCTATAAATCCAAACCCATAATCTCAAGATGCATTTTCATTTTAATTTTACCCTGAGAATAATTAGTCCCATTAAATTAAGGATGTTTTTATAGTATAAACCTATTTTATATTATGCATTGAGAAGTAAATTCATAAGTAACAAAAATTTAAAATCCTTTAAAGAAAAGCTAAATCACTGTTTAAAAGGCTTTTAAAATACCATTGATACCAAATCTTGGCCAGAGTGAGAAACTCATGTGGGGATGAATTGAGATTTTTTTGAAATTTCTGTTGAAAAAAATTAAAAATAAAATCTCACAATTTAAATAAAAAGAACCAGTTAATCAAAATATTAGTTTAATACAAGTTTTATATTTCAAAATATTTATCAAAGCATTATTAGGGCTTAGTTAAAAAAAATTGAAAAAACTTTAACTTTTGAAATCGATTCACTTAAACAAGTACTTTATATATAAACTGGTTAATATTAATTATCAAAGTCAAACATTTTCTTAGAAATAAAAAAAAGTAGTTAAGGATTTTAAATGATGAAAACAAAATAAAAACACACGGTGGTGTAAACAAGGGATTCAATCTCAAACCAGAACATAATTCCCTCCACTTAGAAATCACCCGATGCCAAGCAGATTAGTATAATCAATAATAAGATCTACAACCATGATCTGATATAAAAACAAAAACACATTCTTTATTGGTTTAAAGCCGCTTCCATAGTTATATGTGCGAAAAATACAACACATGACACACATGGAACACTTCTATAATTACCATCAATAAAAAGATAAAAAGGAGTTTGATAGAATATCAGGTATTCTCTAGTTCAAGCATAAGAGTTAGTGTGTGGAAATAAACAGAGAAATTAAGCAAACTACTCTAAATTAAGGTGAAAAAATGGAAAATAATTATAAATAGTTATCAAAAAGCAGTGTTTCTTGGTCTTTAATGCTTTAGATGATCGAGGGTCCTCGAATTTGACTTGGTGAGGAGCTTGAACAAGTTCCCTAAAAGTTTCTAGAAAATATATTGTCATAGAGTATGGGTTTTCTATATAAACATGATTCAAAAATATTATCCTTTGAAAGGTTCTTAATCTTTTTATATGTTCCACACTTTCAAACTCAAAAGTATTGGTTTTATTTCAATATATGACCTACACATTCACATGGGGGAAATATTATAGAATATATAGATCTGTAGATTCTAATTATCCATTGAGAAATGACATTAATGATTTTTTGAATCCTTGTACTGAGTAAAAAATAAAGAATCCTCCGACTTTTTGTTCAATGAACCCATACAATGGTTTAGGAATAACCATTAAAGAAATTAATTTGGAATTTTGTGCATTAACTCCATCAACTGGCCACTAGAATCATTTCATTAAAATGTAGTAGAATAGTAATGTTAGAACGGTTAATGGTAGATCATCTTCGATGGAAGTAAAGATCATCATTAGCAAGATGATGGTGGTATGGTCCGGTGCTAGTACAAGATAACAGCAGAACACCTGGAAGTAGTAAATTGTAACTAATGGTAGTAAGTTTTTTGGTATAATGTTAAGTGGTAGCTCATTCCTGGTGGTAGAAAAGTTGAACTATTGGTAGCACCACTCTGGCTGTAATAGGACTCTAGCGGTATCACACTTCTAATGGGAGAAAAATTTGAACTAATGACGGCATGAGTATTATGGTGGCATAATTTTAATAAAGGTATCACTTTTCAATACATAGAAAATTTTCATCCAATTATTATTTAAAAAATATATATATACTATCATAAAACATTGAGTTTTTTAGAAACATAGGATTTATGATTTGTGAGAATTAAAACAAGGAGGCACCAACACAATCTTAAATTCCATCCAAACAATTTCTCCCATTTTGGGATTATAAAAAAGATTAAGGAAATAAAAGTTAGACAAGGGAATAATATTAATAGGAATAAATGATAGTTTTCATTAGATTTAAAATTCAAGAATTAGATGTCAAAAAGTAATACATGGGAATGTACAATCCCTATTAAAAACTAAACTGAATTAGTACCACTATCAACTTGATGAGATGAAGGGTCGACTAGATCTTTCCCTTTTCCAGTTATAGAAGGTATAAAGGATGAATGCAAGGGTGCAGATATAAAAGTAGAAATATACCTAACCATAAAAAGCCTGAGATGTCGAACCGATTCAGTTGGTGACATTATAAGAGGCTAAAAATGAGGAGGTAGGGGTGCAACATATGATTTAGAGGTGAAACCAGATAAAGGTATATCTTCTGGTTCAACCAATGTACTCCCAGAGACATAAAATATGGCTTCATCAAATTCAAAAAATCCATAATAATGTTCCCACCTCTATCCATCATTATGAATAATTCTTTCCTGCCTTACATAAACTCTTTGAGTAGAGGGGACAAAACTTTAAGCTGGTTCACTTTCTATTTGAAGGCCCTAGTTATAGGAGGCATCCTTAAATTATCAAAAAAAAATTAATTTTTAATTGAGCTCATTTTTGTTATAAATTCTAAGAGGGTGGTATTTTATGGATTTAGTGATAGTCTCTATTTCAATTATAGATTTATTTAAACACTCCCTAAAAAATATATAGATATGATCACCATGTTTCCTAATCTTCTAAATCTCTTTCAGATGCGATATATTGAGATCACCCAAGATATCATGAAATTCATTCCTTATAATAGCTCTGATCATCTCTACATCAACTGAAGATGTAGGAGGTGGAGCAGTTGAAGTAGAAGCACAAGATATAGCTAGGTTGTCCGACCACTCTATAAAAGATTGTTGGGGTACAACACAACCGTATGATTGAATTTACTGCTACCATCTCATTATACAATCTTTTATTCTCAATATTTACTTCTTTAATCTTCAAGATCATTTTAGTCATAATGTGGAAGATAAATAATTCAAATATATGTATTGGATCTACTTAAATAATTTGTGTTAATCTAAAATATTGTGATCTAAAACTCCACTAAAATCATAAATCATCCTCACTATGAAATATTACAAATCATCCTTAGTAATATATTCTGATAATATTGAAGGTGTAGGAACTAGATAAGAGAACTTTTAACATATTCTCCAGGATCAGGTTCAATTGAACAAAAATCAATAGTAAAGGCTTTGAACTACCTTGTTGGATCAATCCTCTCAATATTATATCCCATAGGATCTTTTCTAGGAACTAAGATAGCATGTCTACCATTTTCTAGTGGATTTCTATGATCATCATCACTACCTCTATATTCATCTGACTCTAATTAGTCATTCCAAATTTGTACACATACCTGGGAATTTCTTCTTAAGTAGGTATTGTGTCTTCTCATTTACTAGTTTTCTCATTAATTGATGATTCAAGATCAAATTTGTGACTGATAGAAACTTGAACTTCTAAAAATGTTTGACCATATCCATTAAAAAATTATTGATCCTAAAAAACTTATGAAAAAAGACAAGTTCTATTCACTTATATATCAGAATCACAATTATTATCCTGGTTCATAGTATCCTAATCCTTATCACCATGACCATTATCATCGTAACCATTCTCATCATCAGATAAATTAACTACACTTTTTGAGCTTGTATTAGAATATTCTTAAACTTCTTCTTTATTTGAGACTTCACTCTCCTCAGTTTTACCTCCTTATTTTAACATACATCCTCTAATTGGAATTGAAGGAGGTGTACTTATAGATTCATAAGATTTAATTTTGGATTTTGACAATATATGGATCATTCACTTCTTTAATAGATACTTACATTTATTTTTCACTTTCTTCATACTTTTCTTCATAAACACCCTCATCATAGGAATGATTCACAATCTAATCTAGATCTATTCCAAGCTCAACCAAGTTTTTGAGTCTAAAAGTGTGATACAATAGGTTAAAATCCTCATATAATTTTTTATTGTCCATAAACCATTTCTTTATCCATGGATTCTGGTTAACCTTTATTCTTTTATTGGTGAACTAGCTCCAAATAAGTGAACACATTTTACTTCTTATTTATCATTATCATCTACCAAGACCTTGACTTCCAGCATAGATGATATTATCTTAGGATAGATCAAATAATTATATTTGGATGAATACTTGTTCATATCAATCATATATACCATTAAATATCTGCACATTTTTATTTTTCTCCTCTTTTAATAAGAAACAAAAAAACATCATGATAGCTCGTTGCGATAAAGTTCACTTTTCTAGGACATAACATATGCTGCGTGAACTTAAACAAGAGGTTACACACACCATCAAGCTCTGTAGTAACAAGACTTCTTAAAAATTATTTCCAGTCAATTCCAGAAGAGAATCCTTAGAAAAAAAATCTCACTATCACTTGGAATAAAACCATGATAGTCATCTGAAATAGATTTGTGAGGTACATTTAGTCATCTATCTAATTTCTTTGAATATAATAAAACCTTGATACATTGATCTTATCTCAAATCACATATTTCTTCTCAAAAAATATATACCCTGCATACTAGTAAAATTGGTGAACCAACCTTGGAAAGAAAAGACAATCATTCCTTGAAAACCAACCTATCCATCCTTGGTCTTGAATCACCTTCATCACTAATGAATTTATAGAAATATTCCATTTAACATCTATATCTATTTAGGAAATGAAAACTTGAGTAAAAAACTATGGATTCTGCGGTTCGACTACCGCAATACAGATTTATTCTTTTCATGACCACTTCATGAGATACAATCCTACAGGAGATGAAATTGAGGGGTTCTTCTATATCACCATTGGATTGAATCGAAAGGGTATGGATGAGCACAAGGAAGGTTAATGGTCAGAAGGGATGGGAAGTTGTAATGTTCAAACGGAGGCATGAGGGAGAGTGTTAGAAAAATTAAATTTAAAATTAAATTTCAACATGCAGGGTTTTAGAAAAATAAAATAAAATAAAATATATAAATTAAACTAAATAAAAATTAAACACATAATATTGGATCATAAAAAAATAAAATAGAGACACGAAAAGTAGATCACCCAGTGGTGGATCACCAAATGGTCGATCACCAGAGGTGAAACTTCTAACGGTGGATCTCCCAATGATGGATCACCAAATGTGGATCACCCAATGGTGGATCACCAATAGTGGATCTTCTAATAGTGGATCTTCCAATGGTGGATTCACTAATGGTAGATCTTCTAACAGTGGATCTTCTAAAAGTGTAAATTTGAAGGTAAAGGATTAACTAAAATTTATAATTCATAGTAATTGTTTGACATAGCTTAATATCTTAGAATTTAAGGTATTTGTAAAAAATTATGCAAGCTCATATTAAGTTCCTGTGAATTCAAGAGTTATATCACCTTTTTGGAAATGATCTCTAACAAATTGATGTCTTACATCAATGTGTTTTTTCCAAAAATGGGATATAGAATTATTGGAAATATTATCACACTTTTATTATCACAATTTATAGGGAAATGGATAAATTGATATGCATGGTCTAGAAAATATTGTTTCATCCATAAATTCTATGCATAGAAACTTCCTGCAGCTATATATTCAGATTTAACAGCGGAAAGTGCCACATAGTTTTTCTTTTTTAATACCCCAATATACTAGTGACTTTTCCTAAAGGTGACATGATCTGGAGTTTATTTTACTATCTAAGACGAAACCACCAAAATCTGTATCTGAATAACTCACTAAATCAATTGTTTTTTTATCCAGGATAGAATAGTCCTAAATTAGCTGTATACTTGAGGTATTTGAAAATTATTTTAACAGTAATTAAATAATATTATTAAGGATTTTATTGAAAATGGGAACACATAAATACACTAGACATGATATCTAGTCGGCTATAAGTTATGTATAGAAAGATTCCAATAATAGATATTCAATTGGTTTGATCTGCCAAATTTTTAGTTTCATCAAGATCCATCTTATAGATTGTACTAATGGGAGTATCACTACTTTTTTTTCTATCCAAACCAAAATAATTTAGAAGTTATTTAGTGTACATAATTTCGTTTAAAATGATTTAATCTTTATTTTGAAAAATTTTAAAACAAATAAAGAATTAAATTTCTCCCATTAAAGTCATTTCAAATACACTTATTGTTATTTAAAAAAAAATAGTACACAAATTATTTTTAGAAGAACAATAAATAATATCATCATAATAAATTTGTATAACTAAAATATATTTTAAAAATATTTTTATAAATAAATTAGGGCCAGTTATCCCTTTAGTAAAACCTTTATAAATTAGAAAATATCTGAGCCTATCATACCAAGATCTAGGATCTTTATTTTTAAATCATATAATGATTTTTTAATTGAAAAACATGTTTTTGAAAACAGAGATTTTTGAAATAAAGGGGTTATTCACCAAAAAAAATTCTTAATAATAAAACCATTTAGAAATTAATTTTGAGAATAAATTTTATATAGTTTGAAATCCAAATGTTCTATATAGGAAATAAATATTTTTGAAGGCTTCAAGTCTAGACATTGTTGTAAAAATTTCCTCATATTCAATACCTTTTTATTGACTATATAATTTTTCAACCAATATTTCTTTATTTCTCACTATATTTCCATAATCATTAACTTTGTTTCCAAACACCCACTTTTTTCTAATGGTTAGAGTGTATTTAGCTCTATTTAATAGTTCCAAAACATTATTTCTTTCAAATTGATTAATTTTATCTTACATTACCATCACCCAAATTTCATCATTAGTTGCATCATTGATGTTCTTAGGTTTATGTTGTGATAAGAAAGATTGATGTTCAACATGATTTATAAGAGATTATCTAATTTGTATTCTTCCATCTAGATCTCCAATGACCACATATAAAGGATTGTATCTATAAACCATAACAGTTATAGGAAATGAAGGGTTAGATATTTCATTATCCTCTATAGCTTCAGGTTCATATTGTTCCACATAACTGGATGATTTTTCTTCTTGTTTCACAAAATTACAAGAGGTTTGGCATTTATATTGAGATTTCACAGATCATATTCAAGGTTGTCTAAAGGATTATTAAGCTCATGTGGATCCATTTCATTAGATTATATATGTATATATTCTTCCAAAATATTTGTTCTTGTATTAAACTCCCTATATGATTTACTAGATGTTGAATATTCTTGGAAAATCCTTCATCACTCTTGGAATATTTTTATTCAAGATTATCGTTTGTATTAATAATAAAAATCTTAGAATGAAAAACTCTAAAGTTATTAACCTTTAGTTTTATTCAAGTCCATAATCCATTTTAGTTTTTTCAAATGTGGACTAATTTGAACTCTATTGATTATATAACAATTCTTATTTACAACTACTTCCCAATAGTTAATAGATCGTACTCATTGATAATGAATAGAGTGATTTCTTAAAGAGTTCTATTTCTCCTATTCACTACACCATTTTGATGTGGGGTCCAAGGAGAAGAAAAGTTATGACTATAGCCATTTTGTGATAAAAAAATATTCAAAATCATAATTTTTAGACTCTTGACCATGATCACTTCTTAAGGTCTTAATTATTAGTCCACTAAGATTCTCTACAGATTTGACATTCTTAGAAAAATAGGAATAAGCATCACTTTTGTGAGCTAGATTTAATACACAAGTATATCTAAAAAATTCATCTATTATAATATTAACATAGCACCTCCCATTTAATCTTGAAACTCTATATGGTCTAAACAAGTCCATGTGAACCAAATCTAGGGGTTTTGAAGTCGAAACTTATTTATTTGTTTTGAAGGAGATTTTGTGTTGTTTCCCTTTTTGACCTCGATTATGGACTTCATCAACTGGGAATTCAATTTTCGGTAGATCCTTGACTAACCCTTTCCAAATTAGATTTCTATGTAATTAAATGTTACAATAGTTTAGTCTCTTATGTCAAATCCCATATTATTTGTTAAATTCACTTAGATAGAAAATGTTTTATGAAAATAAGGAATCTAAATTAAATGCATATACATTATAATTTTTAACGTAGAAAAAACTAAAGCATTTTTAGAATAAAAAAATTATGGGACTTATTTTCAAATTTAACATGAAATCCATTATCACATAGCTATGAGATACTAAGCATATTATATGTTAATTCATCTATAAATAAAACTTTATAAATTAAAACAGTGTTAGAGTTACTGATTTGAACAAGTAAAATAATATTTCGTTTAACATTGTCACAAGAAGTGAAATATCCACCATTTAATTGGATGTGGGTTTTGAAACTTGAATAGTCCATAGTCATGTTTCTAGAAAACCCATTATCCAGATACCATAAGTGCTTATTGGATATTTTCAATAATATTTAAAATAAAATAAATATTAAAAAAATGACTTTAGTACCCAAATATCCTAAGGTCTAGATGTAATGCCTCGAACCCAGTTACCCAGAGTCAGTGTGTTATTACATAGAATTGGCTTGATCACAAGGGATCAAAATCTCGAAAGACTGATCAGTTTAGTAGCCTTGGAAGCACTAGATACATTCATAAAATTTACATTACATCATGAAATAAAAACATCAACAACATTTTGTACCCTTTTGAACACGCTTATATCCTTATCCTATCTCTTCTGGTCAACCATAAAATACTTCTTCATATACTGGGAAAAATAAAACATAGAAAGGGGTGGGCTCAGATGCTCAGTAAGGATAACAATATAGATGAAACTTTCATAACTAAGAATAACCAATTAATGACAAGTATAATACTAAAACATAAGCCTTTTATACATAAAATTATACATAATATGTCAAATATAAAATAAATAATTCCATTTACTTATTAACATGGATATTATAATAGTCAAATAATCACATGTAATATCAATCAACACTTTCATAATGATGGAATGCATAATGCCGGACTTCATAACCACATAGTCAAGGCCTTGTGCCAAGACAACAAATAAGATTTTATCAAGGCCTTATTCAAAGACACTAGTTTGTCTCATGAGACCTACCAATGCATGAAGGAGCTATAACGGGCTCCACCCATCACTTACTAAGTCCAATGCATTCCTCGCATGAAAAGGTTTAAACCTAACATAAACTTTCATATTAAAACTAGAATATGAAATGTCAATACTTTATCCATAAACCATGAATGGTATAAAAATAACACATCTAGAGTCAAATATATCACAAAACCTCCAATACAATATGGAAGATTTTTATCATAATAAATCAACTTCAAACAAATTTAAAATCCATCAAAGGATGTTGACACAGATGAAATCAAAACTTTGTGAGAGAAATATCTCTTTCTATTTTGAAATAATTTAAAATCCATATAATTATAAATGAAAAAATTTATTTTGAAAATATTTATACAAGCTTTTATGGGAATATTTGAAGATTTTATAATGGTGTAAAATAGTCACACCTGCCATATAAGTTAAAAATAACATTCTTACCTTAATTTTGTAAAAAAGGTCATGAAGTACCTTGTTTTGAAAACGAATGAACGATTCCTTTCAAAATATATATGGTCAAATAAGGGTATAAATGACTTTAACCCATAGTCTAGTAAATATTAAAAATGTTTTTAATTACATTTTTAAGAAAGCACGGATGTGGATGATAAAGAGGTCCCAGTGGATACTTACGTATTAACAACCTCAGATAAGTAAAGAGATTGTAGAATTAATAAACATACTATAAAATTCCAAATGTACCCCAAGAGGTTAATTATTAATATATATAACCTTATCTAAGACCTTCATCCAATCCTTATATTTTTAAGAATATTATATCAATTAATAATATAGTATTTGTTTTAAAACTCAATTATGTCAATTTTGAGACTATTTAGTATTTGATTTTTTTTAAAGTCATAAAAACTTTATCAATTCAATTAAAATTTATTTAATAAATCCTAATAAGTCATATTAAATTATAAAATAATTTGAATTCATATAAAGTATCAATTTACATTTATTTGGATATTTATAATATCAATTACTTTAATATTTCATTAATAAGGTAATTTTTGTATCATCATTGTGTCATAAATAAATCAAATTATTTAATGTCGAAAAATTATAAATAAATACCATTATATAAGAAATATTTTTAGATTTATAATGAATATTTATAGTTGAATTTATATTTTGTGTAACTTTATATTAAAATTGGTTTTGTTATTAAACTTGGAATTTAACTCTTTTAAATCTTCTTTAAATAAAATAATAATAAATGTTCTAGTCTAATCCAAGTGTACCAAATGGGATAATATTTTATTCCTAAAGTTGATTTTGGTTGGATTAAACTTATCCAATAGAATTAGGACAAGTTTTAGGATAATTATAATATCATTTTTACAGTAAATTACCTTATTTACTTTTAACCTAGGTAAATAAAAGTAAAAAGTTTCTATTCACCAAAAAAATATTTTTATCTTATTGAACCAAATTTTACTTACTAATTTAAACTGTGTCTCTCAGAGTTTTTAAATTCAACTCATAAAAGTGGAAAAATTATGTTTTATGCAAATTTACAAATGCTCCTAGGAGGTGGGTAAAAGATGGTAAAAAGTCCATTAAAATTTTTATATATCTAAACATATTATAAAATGACTCCAATGAAATAAATTGAAATTATATAGGTATTATGTATCTATTTTGACCTAAAATAAATTTAAATAAAATAAATAATTTTTTAAATAAAAAGTCGGTTTTAACCAATAACGCAATGTTTTTTCACTATTCATCAAAAATTGAAAGTTTTTAGAAAAATACAAAAAATTCACCATAAGCTAATTTTGATATTCCAAATTCAAAAATGAAGTCCATTTTGGAAAATAAAATTTATAAAATTTCAAAAAGTGGGTATTACTATTCATAACGCCTAGTTTGATTGGTCACGGTGTGTTAGAATCTCAAAGTTGCGTACAGTGCAAGCTATTGCATTATTCAAAGGGAAAAGTACCGTGGAAGCTTGGGGTGTTACATTCTTATCTCCTTCAAATAATTTCATCCACCAAATTTATAGAATACTACCGCACAAAAATATTCGGGTGGTTCATCATCATATGTTCCTCTGGTTCACAAGTTCCCCCTTCCATCTTATCATTTCTCTATAGAACATTTACCAGATGAGTTGTCCAGTTTCTCAAAACTTATTCTCTAGTATTAAGAAGTTTGAGAGGCTCTTCACAATAAGGCATATCAGGTTCCAGTTCAATTTCCTCATAGGTGAGTACGTGCGTTGTGTTGGGCATGTATTTTCTCAACAGTGATACATCGAACACATAATTAAATTTGGAGAGACATGGAGGTATTGCCAAACGATAATCTAAAACTCCATTTTGTTCTAGATTTTTGAAAGGTCTGATGTACCTGGGACTCAATTTACCCTTCTCACTGAAACATATAACACCCTTCCATGGATATACTTTCAAGAAAATATGGTCTCCTACTTGAAATTCCAAATCCTTCCATCAGTTATTAGAATAGATCTTTTGCCTACTTGGGGCTGCTTTGGTGTGGGTTTGGATAACCTTTACCTTTTCCATTGTTTCCTCAACAAGTTATGGGCCTATGAGTTTTCTTTCACCAAAATCATCCCAACAAGTTGGTGTGCGACATCTCTTTCCGTATAATGCTTTATATAGTGCCATCTGAATAATTTAATGGAAGATATTGTTATAGAAAAATTCTACCAGAAGTAAATATTGATCCCACATACCTTGAAAGTAAAGTGAGAAAGATCTCAACATGTCTTCTAAAGTTTGAATAGTCTGTTCTGATTGTCCATCTGTTTGAGGGTGGTAGGCAGTACTCAAATGAAGTTCAGTATCTAGGGCCTTTTGAATAATTTCCCAAAATATTTATGTAAAATGGGGATATTGATCAGAAACAATCGATAGTGGTACTCCATGAAGTCTTAAAACTTCATTAATATATAGTCTTTCCATATGTTCAAGTGGTAAATCTTCTCTTATAGCAAGAAAATGTACTGAATTGGTAATATGATCAACAATGAACCATATTTCATCATTCCTTCTATGAGTCTTTGGTAGCCCCAAGAAAACGTCCATCGTAATATTATCACATTTCCACTCAGGTATGGGAAGAGGTTGCATGACTCCTCCAGGATTTTGCCTTCCATCTTTCACTTGTTGACAAACCATACATCTTGGAACAAAATCAGCAATCTACCTATTCATGTTGTCCCACCAAAAATGTTCCTTCAAATATCTATACATCTTGGTGCTCCCAGGGTGTATAGAGAAATTGGAGCTATGAGCATCATCCAACAATTCCCTATTTAGATCAGGTATGTTAGGAACACAAAGACTCTTCCCAAATTTAAAAATTCCATCTCCATATATGAAGTCACTCATTCTCCCATCATTCACATATTTAATATTCTTTTGCAATTCCTCATCCTTAGTCTAAGAACTTTTTATCCTTTCTTGTAAAGATGGTTTGGAAACCATTTGAAAAGGCATTGATGTTTCACCTTCCATGGTTATTCCCATATCCATCTTTACTATATCCATGTATATAAGATCTTTTTCAACTCTCATCTTGATCCAAACTCCAATATCCTTTCTATTAAAAACATCTTCCACCTTATTTTCCTTCCTCAGGTGGTAGTTTATAGTGAAATCATAATCCTTGACTAGTTAAAGCCATCTCATTTTCCTCATGTTGAGTTTTTTTTGTGAGAAAATCTATTTCAAACTCTTGTGATCAGTATAAAGCTTACATTTTTCACCATAGAGATAGTGTCTCCATATTTTCAGAATGAAGACTACAAATGCTTACTCAAGATCATGAGTGGGATAGTTTTGTTCATGAATTTTTAGCTGCAATGATTCAAAGGCAATAAATATATCATTATGTATAAAGACAAAACCAAGTCCTTTCTCTGAAGCATCACTATTAATAACAAACCCATCATTCCCTGATGGTTGACTCAAGATAGAAGCATTAACTATTCTTCTCTTCAGTTCTTCAAAACATTTTTCACACTTCTTTCCCAAACAAATTTAACCCCTTTACAAGTGAGCTTGGTTAATGGATTATCCAATCGGGAAACATTCTGGACTAAATGCCGATAACAACCTATTAAACCAATAAAACTGCATACCTCAGTTATACTCATCGGTGCTGGACATTCTTGGATTTCCTTGGTCATTGAAGGATCAACAAAGATTCCATCCTTAGAGACAATATGTCCAAGGAGAGAAATCTCTTAAAGACAGAATTTTCCCTTGGTAAATTTCTCATATAATTCATTACTTCTAAGAGTCCATAGGATAATGTGCAAATGATTTTAATGATCTTTTTAGCTTTTTGAGAATACCAAACTATCATCAATAAATACCACTATAAATTCATCAAGATATTCCTTGAAAACTCTATTCATTAGATCCATAAAGACATAGGGTGAATTAGTCAATCCAAAAGACATTACTGTAAACTCATAATGCTCATACCTGGTTTGAAATACTGTTTTCAGAATGTTTTCCTTCTTCACGCAAAAAATGATGGTATCCAGATCAAACGTCAGTCTTTGAAAAACATTGATCTAAATGAATTTGATTAAATAAATCATCAATGCGTGGTAGAGGATACTTGTTCTTTATTGTTATATCATTGATATCCCTGCAGTCAATGCACAACCTAATAGATCCATATTTATTCTTAACAAAATGGACAGGGGCTCCCCATGGAGAAAAACTAGGGCGAATAAATATTTTATTACTCAATTCCTATTGTTGTTTCTTTAGTTCCACTAATTCCACAATGACCATTATATAATGGGTCTTTGATAAGGACCTTGAAACATGAATTAAATCAATGAAAAACTCAATTTCTCATTCTGGAGGATGTCCAGGTAAATCCACTTGAAACACATCAACATATTCTTTCACAATAGGTACATCCTCTATTAGAACATTATTTTCCTCACCCATAGTTATTTCATTCTCTTCTTCCACAATAATTGAATTTAGTAGAGCTACTGGGGGTGGATCTAGATAAGAATCAGGTGGTGAAATTTCTGCTCTAAAGATAAGGTACTACTTATTATCATTGAAAATTTTAACCTCTTTCTTCTTATAATAAATTTTCACATCATGGTCTGAAAGACAATACATTCTAAGGATTATATCAAATTCAATCATGGGTATGATGATGATATTAGAAGATAAAGAACATTTATATGCTCTAATGGGAACTGATTCACAAAACTTTGTTGCGATGATACTTCCCTTAAGATTTTTGACCGACAACTCCCTTGTTAAGTCAAATTGAAAATATATAATTTTCTTAGCAAACTAAGAAGATATGAAACAATGTGATGATCTATAATCAAATAAATCATTGGCTAAACATGAGGAAACCATTAAATTACCTACCACCATGTCTTTCTGAGCTTCAACCTCAGCAGTAGTGATCACATAAGCTTGGCCTTTCTCCCTTGGACTTTTCTAAGGTAAGTTCCCTTGGTGCTTAGGACATCCATTTACATAATGCCCCTTTTCTCTAAAATTTTCGCATTCAACATTGAAAACCTCTTTCTTGTCCTTGTAATCAAGAGCTTGGTGGCCTTTTTCACCACACTTGTAATAGACTCCCATTCCCTTAAGGCAAGTACTAGAGTGTTTCTTCCCACATTTACCGAAGGATGGATATTCATATTTTCCCTTCTTAAACTTATTTCCATTTCTAGAGTGCTCAACAAATATTTTTTTCTCTTTCTTTGCTTTTAAGTCGTAAGACTTAGAGAATTCCTTTTCAGAATTGATAGTGCATGAGACAATATCTTCATATGTTGAGAAGGATTTTGAGACTAATCCTTGATGGAGAAATGGTTTTAACCGATCAAACAATCAATCAATATTACTCATTGGGTTAAATATATAATCTTCTGCTTTCCTTTCTTACCTTGTAAGGTTATTCTCATACTTTGCGACATTCTCATCCTCCTTTTGCCTCAGACCCAGAAATTGTCTTTCCATATCTTCTTGATGGTCATGAGGAAATTATTTTTCTATGAAAATTTCTTTAAACTCCCTCCATTCCATGTTCGATACTTCTTCATATTCCTTTGTGTTTTGGATTAATGACCACCATTGATTTTTATCTCCCATGAGGCGATAAACTGCCATGATAGATTTTTCCCTTTCACAACTCACCAAAGCAAGAAATATTTTATCTATGAAATTTATCCATTGCTCAGATACTAATGGATTTGTACTCCAATTTAATGTTGGTCATTGTTTCCTGATGAAGCGGTCTAACAATTATTCTCTGCATTTTTTATCCTGGTGCTCTATACGGGTAAGGTAATTATTCATAATCTGAGTGAGTTGTACCAGAATGGTGATAAGATGATCAACACCAGTTGCATCACCAGGTCCACTATAATTATCTTAAATAGGAGGGAAATATATACATGTATTACGTGGGTTGATACAGTTTACATTCTTTCCACTAGGCACCATTTCTAAAAAATGGCATACACTAGATTAGTTTATGAATCGCAATACATAATTCAAAACTTGTAAAACACTTAACATAAATTGAACAGTTTATAGATATAATCAATAATCAAAAAAATGTTTTCTTTGAGAATCTATATACTAATAAATAATTCATAATGGATTGTGAACTAAATTTGAATTATCCAAAGTATATCCCCCAGGAGTTTCGTAACTAATAGGGTAGCAAGGCCCGTTTTCGTGCACGATTTCCCATTCGAGTCTAGCTCAGATCGGTGTTTTCAGGTTTTACCCCTAGGTACATATGTGCCAGATCCTCCTTTACCTTCTCATATCTATATTGGGATGTATTTCTTGGAAAATACACAAAATTTCTACATTACCAAAATTCTAGGAAGTTCTTCTATACCAATCCTCAAAGTCTATCTTAGGGTAATGTTCTCTAATCATAGTTTTTATTAATATAGTTTACAAGGTTTGTACCAAACTTCATCTGATACCAAATATTATTCCCTGACCCCAGTAACCTAGAGTCAGTGCATTATTACATAACATTGGCATGATCACAAGGGATCAAATCCCAAAATACCGATCAGTTTAGTAGCTTTGGAAGTACTAGATACAATCATATGTTTTACATTAAATCATGAAATAAAAACATCAAAACCATTTTTCCCCTTTTGAAAAAACTTATATCCTTATCCTATCTCTGTAGGTCAACCATAAAACACTTCTTCATATCCTAGAAAAAATAAAACATAGAAATAGGTGAGATCGGATGTGCGGTAAGGATAACAATATAGCAGAAACTTTCATAAATAAGCATAAACAATTAAGGCAATGTATAATACTATAACACAATCCTTTTAAACATAAAATTATGCATAATATGTCCAATATAAATCAAATAAGTCCATCTAATTATTCACTTTGATATTATCCTAGTTTAATAATCACATGCAATATCAATAACCACCTTCATAAATATGGAATGCATAATGAAAAACATCATAACCACATAGTCAAAGCCTTGTGCCAAGATTAAAAATAAGATTTTTTCAAGGGATTTTGGAAAGACACTAGTTTGTTCTATCAGACCTACCAATGCATTGAGAAACCATAGAGGGGTCCACCCTTCACTTACTAAGTCCAATGCATTCCTCGTATGAAATGGTTTAAACATAACATAAACATTCTTATTAATATTAGAATTTGAAATGTCAATACTTTATCCACAAAACATGAATGATATAAAAATAACACATCCACAGTAAAATATATCACAAAACCTCCAATACAATATGGAAGATTTGTATAATAATAAATAAACTTCAAACATGTTTAAAATCCATCAAAGGATGTTGACTTGGATGAAATCAAAAATTTTTGAGAGAAATATCTCTTTCTATTTTGAATTTATTTAAAAGTCATATAATTATAAAACAAAATATTTATTTTGTAAATAATCTTATAATATTTTATGGTGAGTTTTGATGATGTTATAATGGCATAAAATAGCCACACCTATTGTATAAACTAAAAAAAAGACATTCTTACCTTCTTTTTTCGAAAAGGTGATAAATTACCTTGTTTGGAAATCGACAGAAATATTCATTTCAAAAAATATATAGTCAAATAAGGGTATAAATGACTTTAACCCATAGTATAGTAAATAGTAATTTTTTTTGAATTACATTTTTAAGAAAACACGGATGTGGATGATAAAGAGGTCCTAGTAGATACTTACGTATTAACAACCTCGAATAAGTAAAAAGATTGTAGAATTAACCCTTAACTTTAAAATTTCCTTAGTCAATAGTATGTTAACATCATGTATAATAGTTAAAAAATTATTATTAAATTATACAATAACCATATACATAAATATGAAATCAGATATGATCCTCTAATATTGCTTTGTTAATAATATTTCAGTAGTATCATCATTTTGGGTGTTAACTGATTCATTTTCCTTTATATGATTGGTTATGTAAGCCATGTTTTTCATGGATAGGATGTATTTGATTCATATAAATAATTTTAATATGTTCATAAAAATTATTTTTTATCATAAAATGAAAATTATTCTTGAATGATTATGATGGGGAATGAATCTCATCGCATTCTTGGAGACGGTAATTCGTATGTACGCACGACCGACAATATTGTTATATTAATGGTGAAATCGTATGTAATTGGATGGTATATCATATATACAGAATAATTAACATGTTATATTTATTATTTACATGAGTTATACTCATTATTATACCACCCAAAATAATGAAGTGTTTGAATAAAAAACTACACGACGATGTGGAGACAGTAAGCCGTATATACGCACGTATGAAGACTTTGTCATTTATATGATGGGTAGAATAATGAATATGATTGTACCATATTTATAATAACATAAAATTATGTAGAAGGTACTGGATTTGTTATTTTGGTATGGAATCAACAAATAAAGAGGAAGTGGAAGAAGAAAAGAACTTGAAAGAGGGTGGTGAAATTATTATCTCTTCCTCGGGTTCTTCCTATTTATTTGATCAAAAGGGATCCTATGGTTGGATTTATGACCAAATTAAGGGATCTAGGATTAATTTAGGAAAGTTGGGAGGATATTTGGGTAGGGGTTGTGCCTGCCAAATGGCTTTGGAGGTGTGAAATTAAGAGAAGGGGAAGTGTCCTTTTATAAGAGAGGTGAGGGTCACTTTAGGAAAAGCTTAAAATATTATTTTATAATAAAATAATATTCGGTTTATAATGCCTCTAAAATAGTTTATTTCAAGGATAATGTGGGGATGGGTCGAAAAAATCTCAAAATATAGGTTTTATATAGGTTTAGGTCACAATATTAACCTTATCTTTTAGATTTAACTCATAGTTAAATAGTTTTACATTTACCATGTCTCTTTGTATTTTTATATTATGTGGTTAATAAAATTACTATAAACTTTAAATAAAACCCCATATGGTTAAGTTTTAATATATATAACCTTATATAAGTCCTTTGGAAGAAACTTAGATTTTTAGTAATATTATATCAATTAATAATATAGTATTTGTTTTAAAAACTCAATTACGTCAATTTTGACACTATTTAGTATTTGATTTTTTTGAAATCCATAAAAACTTTTTAACTTCGAATAAAATTTATTTACTAAATCCTAAAATGTCATATTAACCTATAAAATTATTTTAATTCATCAAAAGTCTCAATTTAGATTTATTGGGATATTTATAATATCAATTATTTTAAAATATCATTAATAAGGTAATTTCTGCATCATTATTATGTCATAAATAAATTAAATTATTTAATGTCTAAAAATTATAAATAAAATATAATTATGTACAAAATATTTTTAAATTTATAATTAATATTTATAGTCGAATTTATATTATTAATAACCCTATACTAAAAATGATTGTGTTATTAAACTTTGAATTTAACTCTTTTAACTATTCTTTAAATAAAATTATAATAAATGTCATAATCTATTCCAAGTGGACCAAAGAGAATCATATTTTATTCCTAAGGATGTTTTTTGTCGAATTAAAATTATCCAATAGAATTAGAATATGTGTTAGGGTAATTATAATATCAGGTTTCTCTTAATTACCAAATTTACTTTTAACCGCGGAAAATAAAAGTAAAAAGTTGTTATTCATCAGAAATTATTTTCATCTTATTGAACCAAATTTTACTTACTAATGTTAACCATGTATCTCAGAGTTTTTAAATTCAACTCAGAGAAGGGGTAGAATTATGGTTTATGCAAATTTTCAAATGCTCCTAGGAGGTGGGTAAAAGACGTTAAAAAGTTCATGAAAATTTTTTATATATCTAAACTTATTATAAAATGACTCTAATGAATTACATTGAACTTATATAGGTATTATGTATATATTTTGACCTAAATTAAATTTAAATAAAATAAATAATTATTTAAATAAAAAGTGAGTTTTAACCAATAACAAAGTGTTTTTCACTATTCATAAAAAATTGTATGTTTTTAGAAAAATAAAAAAAAATCACCCTAAGATAATTTCGATATTCCAAATTCAAAAATGAAGTCCATTTTGAAAAATAAAATTTATAAAATTTCAAAAAGTGGGTATTAATATTCATAACAACTACTTTGATTGGTCATAGTGTGTTAGAATCTTGAAGTTGGGTACAATGAAAGCAATTACATTATTCAAAGGGATACGTACTGTGGAAACTTGGGGTGTTACTTTCTTCCATCCTTCAAATAATTTCGTCCTTGAAATTTCTTGAATACTACCGCACAAAAAGATTCGGGTCGTTCTTCATCATAAGTTCCTCTGGTTCCCATGTTGCCTCTTCCATCTTATGGTTTCTCTATAGAACATTTACCAGATGAGTCGTTTGGTTTCTCAGCACTTATTCTATGGTATAAAGAATTTTGACAGGCTCTTCACATTAAGATAGGTTAGGTTCTAGTTCAATTTTCTCATAGGTGAGTACATGCGTTGGTTCAGGCATGTATTTTCTCTATAGTGATACGTGGAACAGATCATGAACTTTAAAAAGACTTGGAAGAATTCCCCAATGATAAGCTATAACTCCAATTCATTCTATAATTTCGAAAGGTCCTATATACCTGGGACTCAATTTACCCTTCTTACCAAAACTTATAACACCCTTCCATTGAGATACTTTCAACAAAACATGGTCACCTACTTGAGATTCCAAATCCTTCCTTCAGTTATCAGAATAACTCTTTTTCCTACTTTGGGATTCTTTGATGTGGGTTTGGATAACCTTTACCTTTTCCATTGTTTCCTAAACAAGTTCTATGCCTATGAGTTTTCTTTCACCAACATCATACCAACAAGCTGGTGTGCAACATCTTTTTTCATATGACACTTCATATGGTGCCATTTGAATACTTAAATGGATGCAATTGTTTTAGAAAAATTATACCAGAGGTAAATATTTATCCCACATACCTTGAAAGTCATGTGCGAAAGATCTCAACGTGTCTTCTAATTTTTGAATAGTCTGTTCTGATTGTCCATCAATTTGAGGGGGGTAGGCAGTGCTCAAACGAAGTTCAGTATCCAGGGCCTTTTGAAGACTTTTTCAAAATCTTGATGTTAAATGGGGATCACGATGAGAAACAATCGATAGGGGTACTCTATGAAGTCTTACAACTTCGTTAATATATAGTCTTTCCAGACGTTCAAGTGGTAAATCTTCTCTTATAGCAAGAAAATGTTCTGACTTGGTAAGACGATCAATAATGACCCATATTGCATCATTCCTTCTAGGAGTCTTCGGTAGTCCCATGAAAAAGTCCATCATAATATTATCCCATTTCCACTCAGGTATAGGAAGAGGATTCATGACTCCTCCAGGCTGTTTCCTTCCAACATTCACTTGTTGAGAAACCATACATCTTGACACAAAATCAGAAATCTCCCTCTTCATGTAGTCCCACCAAAAATATTCCTTCAAATCTCTTTACATCTTGGTGCTCCTAGGGTGTTCAGAGAAATTGGAGCTATGAGCATCATCCAACAATTCCCTTTTTAGATCAGGTATGTTAGGAACACAAAGTCTCTTCCCAAATTTCAAAATTCCATCTTCGTATATAAAGTCACTCAATCTCCCATCATTGACAGCTTTAATCTCCTTTTGAAATTCCTCATCTTCAGTCTGAGAACTTTTTATCCTTTCTAGTAAAGATGGTTTGGCAACCATTTGAAAAATCATTAATGTTTCACCTTCAATTGTTATTCCCGTATCCATCTTTACTAGATCCAAGTATATAGGATCCTTTTCAACTCTCATCTTGTTTAAAACTACATGATCTTTTCTGCTCAAAGTATCTTCCACCTTATTTTCCTTTCTCATGTGGTAGTGTATAGTGAAATCATAATCCTTGAGTAGTTCAAGTCATCAAATTTTCCTCAGGTTGAGTTCTTTTTTGTGATAATATATACTTCAAACTCTTTTGATCAGTATAAATCTCACATTTTCACCCTAGAGAGAGTGTCTCCATATTTTCCGAGCAAATATTACAGCTTCTAACTCATGTTCATGAGTGGGATTGTTTTTTTGATGAATTTGTAGCTGCTATGATGCATAGGAAATAACTCTATCATTTTTCATAAGGACACAACCAAGTCGTTTCTTTGAAGAATCACTATAAATAACAAACTCATCATTCCCCAATGGTAGGGTCAAGATAAGAGCATTAACTAATCTTATCTTCAGTTATTCAAAACAATGTTTACACTCTTTTTTCCAAAAAAATTTAACCACTTTACGAGTGAGCTTGGTTAATGGGTTATCCAATCAGAAAAAATTATGGACAAAATGCCAATAATAACCTCCTAAACCAATAAAACTACGTACCTCAGTTATACTCGTCGGTGCTGGCCATTATTGGATTACCTTGGTCTTTGAAGGATGAACATAGATTTCATCCTTAGAGACAATATGGCGAAGAAAATAAATCTCATGAATCCATAATTCACACTTGATAAATATCCCATAAAATTCATTTCTTCTCAGTGTTGTTAGGATAATGTGCAAGTGATTTTCATGATCTTCATAGATTTTTGAGTATACCAAAATATCATCAATAAATACCACTATAAAGTAATCATGATATTCCTTGAAAACTATACTCATTAGATCCATGAAGACATAGGGTGTATTAGTTAATCCAAAAGGCATTACGGTAAACTTGTAATGCCTATACCTGGTTCGAAATGTTGTTTTCTTAATGTCTTCATTCTTCACACACAACTGATGATATCCAGATCGAAGGTCAATCTTTTAAAAATATTGAGCTCCATGAATTTGATCAGATAAATCATCAATGTGAGGTAGGGGATACGTTTTCTTTATTGTTATAGCATTGATCTCCCTGTAGTCAATGCACAACCTCATAGATCTATCTTTCTTCATAACAAAAAGGGCAGGGGATCCCCATTGAGAAACACTAGGGAGAATTAATCCCTTAATACTCAATTACTCTAGTTGTTTCTTTAGTTCCATTAATTCCAAAGTGGCCATTCTATAAGGGGTCTTCAATATGGGCCTTGAACCAGGAATTAAATAAATGGAAAACTCAATTTCTCTTTCTGGAGGATGTCCAAGTAAATCCTATGGAAAAACATCAACATATTCTTTCACAATAGGTACTTCCTCTATTCGAACATTATTTTACACACCCATAGTTATTTCATTCTCTTCTTCCCCAATAATTGAATTAAGTAGAGCTACTGGGGGTGGATCTAGATAATAATCAGGTGGCGGCGTTTCTTCTCTAAAGATAAGGTACTACTTATCATCATATAAAATTGTAACCTCTTTCTTCTTACAATAAAATTTTGCATCATGGTACAAAAGAAAATCCATTCTAAGGATTATATCGAATTCAATCTTGGGTATGATAATGATATCAGCAGGAAAAGAACATTTATATGCCATAATGGGAACTAATTCACTAAATTTGTTACAATGATACTTCCCTTAGGATTTTTGACTGAAAAATCCCTTGTAAAGTCAAATTGAAAATATCTAATTTTCTTAGCAAACTGAGAAGATATGAAACAATGTGATGATCCAGAATCAAATAAATCATTGGCTAAACTTGAAGAAACCATTAAATTACCTACCACCACGTCTTTCAGAGCTTCGACCTCAATAGTAGTGGTCGCATAAGATTATCCTTTCTCCCTTATCATTTTCTGAGTTAAGTACCATTAGATCTTAGGAAAAGTATTTATATAATTCCCCTTTTATCTACAATTGTAGAATTCAACATTGACAACCTCTTTCTCCCCTTGAAATCACGAGCTTGGTGGCCTTTTTCACCACACTTGTAACATACTCCCATTCCCTTCAGGAAAGTATCGGGGTTTTCTTCCCACAATTATGGAAGGATGGATATTGAAATTTTCACTTATTTTCCTTATTTCCTTTTCTAGAGTGTTCAACAGATATTTTTTTCTCTTGCTTTTCTTTAAAGTCGTAAGACTTAGAGAATTCATTTTCTGTCTTGACAACACATGATACAATATCTTCGTAAAATGAGAAGGATTTTGAGACTAATGCTTGGCAAAGAAATGGTTTTAACCCATCAAATAATCAATCAATATTACTCTTTGGGTTATGTATATAATTTGTTGCATGCCTTACTAATATTGTAATGTTCGCCTCATACTTTTTGACATTCTCATCCTCCTTTTCGTTAGACTCAGAAATTGTCTTTCCATATCCACTCAATGGTCATGAGGAAAGTATTTTTCTAAGAAAATATCATTAAACTACCTCCATTCCATGTTCGATACTTGTTCATCTTATTTTATATTTTTTATTAGTGACCACCATTGATCTCCATATCCTGTGAGGCGATAAAATTCCATGACAACTTTTTCCATTTCATTACTCCCAAAAGCATGAAATATTTTCTCTAAGGAATTTATACATTGCTCATATATTATGGGTATGTACTCTCTTGACGCTCCGTTCCATCACAAAGTCCAAGGAATGAAAAATCAAAGTACCTCAAGCAAAGAAAAAAACCAAAATAAAAAAGAAGAGAGATGGAAGAAGCATCAAATGTTGTGAAGGCATTAAGGTGCGAAAGTCACTTGTGCACCAGCCTTGGGTGCACATGTTACTTATGCACCAAATGTGAGGCGCATAGTTCACTTGCGCACCCACATTGAAATTTCACCCTAATCTCATGAGGCCTATAAATACCCCATGTGGGCCCCCCGTTTCGAGGATGAATTTTCCAAAACTCAGATTCAAGATCTGGTTGCCCAAGTCTCTGTCTGACGTCTTCCGAACACTTCTAAGGAAATTATTTACCTAGAATGGAAGCTCTAAAGAGCAAGAATAAGGCCTAAGTGTTAGAACTCATCATTAATTGCGCGCCTAAGTGTTCATCCCTTAAGGGAAATGAAGACACTTGCGCGCCGCCTTGCCCTATCAAGGGAACTTGAACGCCACACTTCTGGAAACCTATAGGGATGATACTAATGGATTCAGTTCAAAGTCACCCAAGTATTACCCTATAGATTCTTCGTCGCCCAAGGTGACTCATGTCGTGCAAGTCAACTTGCGCGATAAGGACTTGTGTGCCAGAACGATACTTGCACGCCTCCTTCCTAGTCACCTCCTTCCCTCAAATCCGCCTCTCTTATTCAAGACATACCCTTCAAAACCCTCTTCAAAGCCATTTATGGCATGGTTCCTTTGTTGGATTCCATATCTTAATGAAATTATGTGAGAACCTCTCCCAAAAACCTCGTGACTTACAAGATTTATGTCACCACGGTTAGGGGTTTCCTATATAACCTCATCCTTTAAGATGAGAAGATCTTTTGATTTGGTCCTCCTTCTAAAGAGTAATCCCTAGTCTAATGTTCCCTTAACCTAGGCCTCCTTCTTAGGAGTAATCCCAGTCATAATTTCCTTTAACATTGGGACTCCTTCTCTTGAGTAATCCCCAGTCATAATTTCCTTTAACATTGGGCCTCATTCTCAGGAGTAAGCCCCAAGTTAGAAGTCCCCTTAACCTGGGCATCCTTCTCTGGAGTAATCCCCAATCATAGTTTCCTTAAACATTGGGAATCCTCCTCAAAAGTAATCCCCAATCTTAATTTCTTTTGATTTGGGCTTCCTTTTCAGGAATAAAATCCATCATAAGTCCCTCTTAATTTGGGATTCCTTTTCAGGTGTAAGACCCGTGTTAAAACTCCAAATCTCCATAAAGTACAAATACATTTATGGACCCTTCTCTTGGGATTCTTTCCTAAGTCCTGGTCTTCATCTACTTGGGAAGTCATACATAAGTAAGCCCCACATCATTTCTCATGACTGCATCTTTCATGGAACCATCGTAAAGTTTACTGATACCTCTTATTTCTCACACCGAGCATGGCTCACGTGAGATTAGAGTGTGAAAGTAATAACAACATCTTTTTTTGGGCCATTAACCATGCATAAACCCCATATTTATTTTTTTGAACTACGTGGACTTTGATCTTTTCCTT
This sequence comes from Viscum album, assembly GCA_963277665.1. NCBI lineage: Eukaryota > Viridiplantae > Streptophyta > Magnoliopsida > Santalales > Viscaceae > Viscum > Viscum album. The sequence goes on from OY728123.1 coordinate 2,104,445,139, forward strand.
AAAAGTAGAGTATGTAGGAAGCCTTTATAAATTTCAAGCCCATATTTCATTAATTCATTTCAATCCCATATGAAATTAAACTATATCCTTCTTATCGAATTACATGGGTTCAGATTCCTTTTTAACAAGGATACGTATATAGACCATCTACGGGTATGATCCTAACTCTAAAATAATCCATGTCTTTCTGAATGACAATAAACTTCAAGTGCCTTATTGAGTGGCTTTAAAAATAATATGGTCATCATAATGACCAATAGATTTCTATATAATGTATTGAAGGATACCATTGACTAAGGATCTCTAATACATACGGATGATTCTTCATTGATTAAGAACCTCAAATACATATAAAAGATTCTCTAAATCCCATACATATCAATCATTGATTGAAAAATCTAAAGTAAAACTCATTTTTATACTTGGTGAATTAATAAGGATTCGTAAAGAAAACTTAAATCTATAAGAGAGTCTCGAAGTAGGCAATAATTCCCCCCAAAAAGGCAAGATAAGCCTGACCTCCCATCCCCTGACCACTGCAAATTCTTAAGCCTCATCGGTCCACAACTAATGAGCACCTACCTTTAGAAAGTAGGTCCAAATTGATATAGAATCATTGGGTGTTTTCAGTTCTATGAATAAACCCGTTAGAAACCTATTAGAAAGTTTGAACCTTAGACAAACAAGGTCATCCCCATTTCTAGAAGAAACAAAAAATGGTGAACCCGACGTGAATCCTTAACCAAGTTAAATGATGTTTTACATATTTGTTAGGCCCTTATTAAACTCAATATGAGGGCCAACAAAGAAATCAAACACATATGTGATCATCCAAAAGATGTAGTCTGGACAAACCTACCTTGATTATGTCTACCATATTAATCAGGCACTCTTTTCCAAGATCTCTCTACAACACCGAATGACTTCTTTAAAGTTCACACCTGTGAATGCCTCAACCACTACTTCTGCTGGATCCCCATCCACTCTGAGGACGACATCACCGACTCAGCGTCTTCAATACTGGGTTTCAAATGAATTGGTGAGGGAATACCATCAACACAGTACCATCCCGACTCTGGAGGCTGCTCGACAAGCCCTCCAAGTTAACAACTCACCCTGGTTGTCTGGACAGCAATGACCAGTGGTTAAGAAGCAGGTGATTCCAACCACCATTTCGGGTTGTTATCCCCAGAACGCAACAACCAATCCCTCCCATATTACAGGGAGGTGAATGAAGAGGTCACTCAAGGCCTTATTCCAAGAAGACAGGTGCCCTTCTTGAGGACTCCCACCAACAATCGCCACCAGACTCGTGCGGTAGTGGACCCTCAACATGATGAGGGTATCACCTCTAGGCATTCGCCTCAGGTTCCTAAGACCTGAGCACACAAGACGAACCGTCAGAGGTGAAATTAGGCCAACATGGAGTAGGTTCTTACCTCTTCCCCCTCCGGAGAAGTCCATCAATATAACTTGATGGAAAAAAATGAATGGGCATATACACCCGTCCATCCTAATTTCACTGCCCAGCAAACTCGTCTGACAGTAACACATGAATCCCACCAGGCAATTCTGGTGGAGTACTATAGGAAATCACATACACCTATTTATAATTCATCAGCCAACCAGTAGGCTCGTCTGACTACATCCAAAGAAGCTCGTCAATCAAATGTGGTGACCACCTGTAAACAGGCACATACACCTGCTTATACTCATCAATTCTATTAGCAGTATCATCTGCTAGTTTTGAAAGAATTTTGTCAACCACATTCGGCAGAGTAAAATTAGCAGGCACATACACCTGCTAGTATTCATCATGCTAACCAACAGTCTCATTTGGTAGTACTTGGAGATGTCAATTGGAAATCTCTAATGACAAACAGGAGGCAGACACAAAATTCTTCCCCCACACATGAGTACTGTCAGAATCCACTGACAAGAAAAGGAGGACAGGAGTAAGAACACACACATACTCCAAACCCGGAATGGATGCATATTCCCTTTCCAGCAGCTAAAGTCACCAAGCACATTCTGTCAATGGTGAAAGAGCAAAAGAAAATACCTGCTCATATCCTGGATGCTTGTTAGGATATTATAACAACTTTAATGAAATCACAGGGAAAGAAACATAAATCTATCCCTATCAGTGGAGTGACTCATCAAAATGTCACTCTGGAATAGATACACACCTCTATTCCAGCCCAGGAGGGTTGTGGGGCATACTCCACAATGTCATACGGACAATCAAGTCGGGCACATACACCCGATTTAAATAGAGATAATCAGCCTAATATGGATATTTCTCCTAAGCAGGAACATACACCAGCCCATAATAACCTCTTTTATCAACAAGTGGATTCCAAAGTGAGTAAGAAGGCATACAAGAAAAAGACCCATCCAGCATAGTTGAAAAATCAACAGCCAATCTGCAGTAAGGCCTTGCTCAATGCTGGAGTTCTTGAAGCCCTCAGACAATTGTCCGTTTCAACACAAGATTATACTCCCTCATTTCTAGATTTTGGAAGTAATAATAATAATTCCTAAGGTATTTATCAGACACTTCCTCATGAATGCTTGATTCACGAAAATTCCATAAATCTCGAAGTATCTTCTTCAGATGAGATCCATGATAACCTTTTGCGTGGCCAGAAGACCAAGGAGCAAGAGGTTTCATCTTTTTCTATAACCCACCATGGTTTTCCTCCCCATGATGATGAATTTATCTGCGAAATTCCTCTCCGCTGTAGTAATTCGCATTTCTTGGAAAATTCTTCAATGGACAATGCGGTAATGAGAAAGCCCTCTTATCTTGAGGCACTTGTAAATGTGAATCCAGTTATGTCTGATGCCTTACCGCTAGAAGGTGAAATACTTTCTCAATCAGAAGATATCCCGGGGTCTAGGTCATTCTCTGAACCACCCCTGGGTCATTCATCGTCTAATTTGAAAAATTAATTCTCTACTAATCTTTTTGAATCTGATGAAGCAACAAAGAAGAACCAACTTTGGTCCAATAAGGTAGAATAATCTTCAAAAAATGACAAAGAGGAAGTGATGAATATGAGAAAACAATTGGAGAAAGGTGAAATACCAATCATGTTTTAGACTTTGGATGACTCTCAGTATGATATTCTAAAAACGTTGATAGAAGATTGTATTCACGATATTCGTGTCAACATATGGAAAACTCTTTGTCACTTAAAAGAGAAAATATTATCTTATGATGAAAATCAAAATCATGTCAAGATAATATAAGGGTATCAACGCCAAATTGACTTGGAATCTCTCTTAGTTTCCAGACATCCAATGATTGAAAATTAGTAGAGATCCCTTCAGATTTCATGCCTTGGCGTAATAAAAAGGTTGTTCCAATTAATTACCAATTCTCCATTTGGTATTCATATGAGGCGATGGGGTGTTCATGGAGAATTGCACTTCACTGTGCTCCCCAGTCAACAAAGCCCACCAAAAGTGGTCTCATGCAATGTTATTGTCCATGACTGGTCACATCTAACTGGTTTTGTGTGTAATCAAAGGCCCTCTTAAGAACATGACTCAACTAGTTCTTCCCAAAGTCAAGCATATAAAGAATAAGTTGTCTAATTACTCCTGCATCAAGAAAATGAGAATCCCGAACAAGCTTCTTGTTTAGATCATGCACATCATCAAGTGACATAGGTGTTAGAAATAATCCAATAGTCATCTGAACCAGGTGATTTGAGTGGATGTCGGATAATGCATCCGACTAACTTCCGGACTAAAGTCTGCAAAATCAGGAGGGATTTTAAGAAAGTTTCAGATGTAGTAACTCAAGAGCCACCTAAGATTTCCAGGCTAGGGAATCTTCTAATCCAACCCTCGGGATCAACAGATAGGATTCGAGGTGATGAGCAGGAAAAACAAGAATAGCCCCAGTCCACTGGAATGGGGACTTTTTCAAATTCTCAATCTCTTCCTCAATGAAAGTTAGTATTCTCTCGATTAGGGAAGAATCCACAAGAGGAATGAAGAGCTGAATTATCAGGAGATTTACTCCAAATTATGGTTCATCAATAAGTTACTAAGGGATCAGCCAAACAAAAGGCAATGTCTCATAAAGGACACAGAAGAAGACAGTATCACAGAAGTGCTAACAGAAGGGATGCAATGCGTTATGCATCAATAAATGTCATCAATTCCATTTTCACAAATCCCCCAGAACATGAGGCTCACTCAGAGGAATTAGATGAAGAAGTTCATATTCAAGAAGATGTACACACAGAATGGATTGAAGGAGATGTGAATACCAGAAGACAGAGTGTTGCCCAAAGGCAAGAAATTACTTTGGGTAATTCCCTTCCATACTCCAGAAAGGAACATGCCTAGGAAAAAGGGTAAAAGTCAGGTTACATTCCACCCTACCTCTAGAGAAGTCTAATAACTCTTATTAGAGGAAAGGTTTTCATAGTAAGAAGAAGAAATGAAGGAGTTAAGAAGGTTAAATGCAAAACTACTTCAAGATAGTCTTCCTCTTAAGCATGCTGAAGTTAATCAATCAAGGGACTTTGTTGCAGCTACTAGGATAGATCAAGAATACCCCCCTTTACAAGTACACCCTCACATGTCCAATCCTATGGGTCATACGCGACAACAACCAAAAATACTACCATCAGTGGCAGTACCGGTCGCCACACCCGTCCAAACTCTAGTTATTTCACATGCTCAGGTCCAAGCTCAACCAGATGTTTCTCAAAAATTAATGACTGCCCTTGAGTCATTAACAGCTCGGCTGGAATCTATGGAAGGAAAGCGTACACAAGTTCAACCAGAAAAGAGATCTTACCCTGAATGGGTGGATTCAATCCCTCCCCCATTAAATTTTGCAAATACCACATTCCCAATTTTTTATGGTTCAGGAGATCCAGAACAACACTTAACACATTTTGTTTCTCATTGTGATCCTATGATGGGAACTCCTCAACAACATGAAGCAGTTAAGCTCAGGTGTTTTGTGAAGTCATTACAAGTGCCTAATTTTGTCTGGTATACAAGTTTTCAGTCTCGGTCAATTATTGGGTGGGAAGATCTCTGTAAAATATTTCTTCTTCAATTTAGCTCAACATTTCCAAAGATGATAGTTTTTGATCTCAACAATTATAAGAAAAGGGAAAATGAAAGAGTTTCAGATTTCATTGCTTGCTGTAAGGGATTAACATATTCCATAAGTTTATCACTACCTCAAGAAGAGTTGCTGCAAATCTATGTGGAAACTCTGCTAGATGAATTATGCACACCGTTGATCCCTGTGAAATACTCATGAGGGTTTCAAGACCTTACTTCAATCGATCAACAGATATAAGATTATCTTACAAAGACTAAGGCTAAAACTCGTGTAATTCCATCAGTTCCAGGAAGGAGAATAGGGAATATAGAGAATTCTATAGTTACACTTAAACAAGCATATGTACATGCTTCTACTTCAAAAACTTCATCATATCAAAGTGATCCACCTCCTGAGAGTAAAAAACAACAGACTCCTCGTCAAGATGATCAAAGAGATCAAAGGCAGAAATAGTTTGAGGATTTAAAGAACAAAGTTTATTCTTTCTAGAATGAACATGTTTTTGGTTACTTCATATCTTCTTTGGAAAACAATCTGGTTCAGTTTCCAAGGACCAAAATGCCGAACAAGGAAGGAGATAAAGACCTTGCCAACTATTTCCCATTTCATCAGATGTTGGGGCATCCCATTTAGGAGTGTTTTGTCTTCAAATACCTCCTACAAAAGATGGTGGACTCTGGAAAAGTAAAATTGAAAGGTTCTTCATCCCAGGTAACATGTGTTACTACTACTGATCCAGAGGAAAAAGGAGAGTAGCACAAAGTCAAAATTAAAAATGCACAGAAATATAATTATTGGATGGTCATGAAAATGATCAACCGAAATCATTCCACTTTATGAACACAATAGAATAAACCTATTGTGTCTTATGATATGATGCCACATAAAACCCCCTTCATCAGAAGGAAAATCCTTAAAGAAGTAGCGTAATGTGAAGAAAGAAGAGCAGTCAAAGGAAGATGATCTCGTGTCAAATCCTAAGTTGTCTTTGACTCGGGCAGATTTTATGCCATTTGCTTCAAAATAACAGGCACCACCCCACCAAACGGAACAACCTAAATTGTCTCATTAGGAAGAATCTTCGTCAGATGATGAATTTATCTTTGGTTCTGTTAACATGATTCATTTAAGGGATCCTTATTCCAATGACAGTTTTGAGTATGATGATCCTAAGTTCCTTGTTTCTAACAGAGGATTTAGAGGAAGAGACAGAGGTCTAGGATATAGTGGTAGACGTGGATATTCCAGAAGCCACTATTTCAATCCTACCCCTACTAGAACTGTATATGTGGCAGAAACTCGTGGAAAATCCCTTCAGTGGGCTCAACAGGAACAAGAAAGTTCTTACACACATGTAAGATTCGGTCCTAACACAGTTATTTTGGAAGACTAGTTAGAGGTCACCCCTTTTTCCTCTCAGAAAATAGATAGACCTAGTCGGTCTAATCTACTGAAGCCAGGAGTGTTTCTAATTCCTGCCATGATACGAGATGCATCTAATTCCAAAGTATCAACTTCCAAGGAACCTGCAAAACCACATTTTCATGATGGGAAACACAGACCTTTGGACCAAAAGTTTGATGTCTTGAAGAATTTGGCCCATGTACCAGCCATGTTATCAATTCTGGATGCCCTGAATCGGTCAAAAGATCTTCAGGAGGGACTTATTGAGGCTTCGTCAAGTCCTCATGAATTTGAAACTAAAATTGATGCGACTGTTGTCTACAATATAGAGAATGATTCTGCAGAATGTCATGCAATGATATCTTTTACAGGTGAAGATGAAGATGATGTTGTACATGGAAATATCTGACCTTTGTATCTATTTGAAAAAGTCAATTACATGGACATCTGACGACCTTTTATTTACAATGGCTTAGGAGTCAATCTCATTTCTATTCTTACACTTCGTCGATTGGGCCTCACCGAATTTGATTTATCTCATTATACTTTGATGTTGTAAGTATATGATAAGAATGAAAAAGAACCTCTGAGTGAAATTACACTCAGAATTCAGTTTGGATACCTTGTATCTAATTCAGATTTCATGGTTGTTCATCAGGATACAGCCTTCAACATTTTTCTTGGAAGTCTTTAACTGCATCAACATGTAGTAGTGCTTTCGTCATACCATCAATGTCTCAAATATTGTTTCAATAGTCAAATTGGGACATTGTTTGGGGACAAGGACCCATTAAAAACCTGCAAATCTCAATACATTGAGGCATAATTCTATCACATGGATGGAAAGGAAAAATCCATGGCAAATAAGGTCACCAAAATTAATGCTCCAAATGGTTTGGAAAAGATTCCAGTAAACCCGTTCATACATATGAGTACAGATTTTGTGTTTCCTATCAGTAAAATTGAGAGGATAGATCTAAATCCAAACACTCTTATGGAAACTTCCATAATGTCAGTTACGACAATCGATCCAGACAACATGGGAGAAATTGTTGATTCACCAGGAAGCAATGAAAGCTTAAATGGAGATGTCTTCATTTCATCTACTGAAATCCTACAATTCTATACATCATAAACAAGGTCAGAAGATGTTATAGCGTTACCAGAGGAAATAAATGATGTCGATTCTGAATCCATAATCTCCTCTATATCACCCCAGAAAGACCCTTCATCATCAACAGGGTCATAAATGGTAGCCTCTTCTCCAAGATGTTCAAATTTTAACTTCTCCCCTGACAATGGAAATTCTGCTTTGTCATCTACTATGCAAGTAGAAACAGAAGAAGTAACACATATTGAAGAAGAATAGGAAGATCTCAGGGATTCTCCTCCATCATTTTAAGAGGGTATCTCTACCATTGTGGATGAACTCAGAGAAATAAATCTGGTTAAAAAAGAAGTTGCACGCCCCACTTTAATTAGTGCAGCCATGACTCTTGAAGAGAAAGAAATGTATACTTCATTTAGAAAGAAGAATAGAGATGTATTTTATTGGAATTATATAGAAATTCCAGGTCTTGATCCCAATGTTTCCACTCGTCATTTGGGTTTTCCAGAATGACATCGAGGATTCAAGCAAGCAGCAAGAAGAACACACCCAACTTATGCCTACAAAATTGAAGCTAATGTTGATAATCTTATCAAGGATATCTTCGTCAGAGAAGTTCAATATCCCAAATAGTTGGACAATATTGTCCCTGTGAAAAATAAGAATGGAAAAAATTTGAGTTTTCATTGACTTCAGAGATCTTAATAGGCATTTTCCCATGGATGATTTTCCAGTTCCGATCACAGAACTCTTAATTGATGCAACAACTGGCTACAAATCTCTTTCCTTCATGGATGGTTATTCTGGGTACAATCAACTATGAATGGCCCCAGAAGATGAAGAGTATACAGACTTCAGAGCTCCTCAAGGTTTTTTTTGTTATCGGGTAATGCCTTTTGGCCTGAAGAATGCAGGTGCAACGTATCAATGGGACATGCACTGTATCTTCAAACCTTTTTTAGGGAAATATGTTGAATTTTATGTGGATGATTTGGTGGTTAAATCCAAATAACGTTATAATCACTTGGACAAAATGGAAATCATATTCAACAAAATTTGAAAACACAATTTTAAGATGAACACCTTGAAATGTGCTTTCGGGGTAACCTCAGGAAAATTTCTCATCTTTGTTGTACACCATTGTGGTATCGAAGTTAATCCTGAGAAGAAAAAATCAATCATTGACATGTTAGCTCCTGGAAATTTGAAGGATATAAGAGGAGTTCAAGGACACTTGGCCTATATTTGGCGTTTCATTACTAATTTGGCCGGCAAAACTCGATATTCAAGTGTTGAATATTTAAGTATTGAAAAGTGCTACCTAGCATTAATCATTGCAGTTCAGAAATTGAGACACTACCTGCAACATCATGAGGTCCAATTGGTATCTCGCAATAACCCGCTCAAATTTATCCTTAGTTGTCCAATGCTTACAAGACGTCTGGCAAGGTGGGAAGTTATTTTCCAGTAGTTTTATATCCAGTATGTGTCTCAAAAGGAAATAAAGGGCCAAACTTTCGATGATTTCCTTGCTGAACACCCATCCGTAGAAGATACATCTTTAAATATTAAACTTCATGATGAGTAAGTCTTCTCTATTCAAGATAATCCTCAAACATGGGAAATTTACTTTGATGGTGCCTCCAGAAGTCCAACAGGGAAGAAAATGGAAGATCCTAAATTCAACAATGTTGGGTTAGGAATCATGCTTATTCCCACAGAAAAGGCAGTGCTACCCTATTCCTTCTTATTGTTGGAAGGCGGTACAAACAATGAAGTATAATATCAAGCTTCCATCGTAGGCTTGGAATTGGCTCTTCAGACATAACTGAATCAATTGAAGGTAAAAGGTGATTAAGATTTTGTAATCAAAAAAATCAATGGGGATTATTCCATCAGAAAGGAAAAGTTAATCCTTTTGTGTGATTACGTTAGAAATTTAATGGCGGAATTTCCTTCTGAAACAACATTTTCTTATGTCCAGAAATCACAAAAATCCCAAGCTAATGCATAGGATAATGTAGCCACAACCCTGGCATATCCAAACCCGGATGAAACAATCATTAGTACTGCCCACCATCGTGTAGTATCACCTTTTGTTCAAATCATAATAGAGGAAATCAATGAAATTAGTCCCATTTCGGAGACATACAGTCATACTATATGATGAATAACACCTATCAGGTAATACCTTTAAAATGGAACACTCCCACATGATAGAGCTAGGAAAGAACAAGTCTGGTGACGTGTGGTAAATTTTACTCTTTATGATAGCCCAGATTACAAAAATTCTCTACAAGCGAGGTTTTGATGGAATTCTCTTCAAATGTATTGATGGTGAAGAGAAAATGGCTATCATGAGTGAAGTTCATACAGGAGTTTGTGGTTCCCATCAGTCTGGACATAGACTTTCCAGAAAAATTCAAAGGCTTGGATACTTCTGGACTTCAATGATGCAAGATTGTGTTGATTTCACTAAAAAGTGTCAATCTTTCCAAATATGGTCCAACTTCATTCATCAACCTCCGGAGTTGCTTCATATAGCTAAATACTCCTGGCCATTTTCTACATGGGGAATGGATGTATTAGGACGTTATCCTCTGGCTACATCCAAGCAGTTTAAGTATATTCTTACTACTACTGACTTCTTTTCCAATTGGGTAGAGACAATACCTCTCAAATAAGTTAGTTCTAAAGGTATTGTTAGCTTCATCAAGTCTAACATCATTACCATATTTGGTGTCCCTCATACCATATTGACGGACAATGGCACCAACTTCTGTTCATCCGAGGTGAGAAAGTTGTATCAAGAATACAACATCAAATCCAACCATTCATCTCGGTATCATGAAGTGGCCAATGTCCAAATAAAGGCCTTCAATAAGACTCTTTAAAAAAATACTGCAAAAGATGGTGGATAAAAATAGGAAATCATGGCCTAATAAAAATTTTCATTCTTTATGGGCTTATCGGACCACCACCCGCACTGCTACGCGGTCAACTCCATATTCATTGGTATATGGAACAGAAGAAGTCTTGCACATTGATGTTCAATTACATTTTCTCAGAGTATCCATTTGTGATTAGTCCTATATTGATGAACAATCTGAAAAGCGATTTGAGGAATTGGAATGACTAGATGAAAAAAGATTGTGTGCACTACACTATTTAGAAGTCTATCAGAATTGAATAACATGATCTTTCAATAAAAAAGTTTGTCTTCGTTCATTCATTCAAGAAGAATTGTTATTGGTCCTCAGAACCCCAATGATACTAGGAAAGAAGCCTCCAAATCTTGAGGCAAAATGGGAAGGACCTTACTCAATGCATAGGGTCTACTCCAATGGAGCTTATTCTTTAATCTCAGTAGATGGAGAAATCATTACAACTCCAACTAATGAAAGATTCCTGAATAAGTATTTTTTGTAACACAAATACACACTTTTATCCTTGATGCAGGACATTAAACTGTATAGATTCCTCCATCATCCAACAAGACGTTAAACTGTGTCCCCTTTGTCATCCAACATGACGTTAAACTGTGTACCCTTTGTCGTCCAACATGATGTTAAACTGTGGATCGTACTGCATGATGTTAAACTGTGCATCGTCTTACATGACGTTAAACTGTAAATTGTCCCTTATACATCCCACATGATGTTAAACTATACATGTACATCCTACATGACGTTAAACTGTACATGTTCATCCTACATGACATTTAAACTGTGAAAAAGTCCCTTAATACGTCTTACATGATGTTAAACTGTGCACATGTCCTGCAAGACATTAAAGTACACAACAATATGTCCTTGCTACATGACGCTAAACTGTACAACACCCTTTATCCCACATGATGTTAAACTGTGCATCATTAGGGTTGTTTCTACCTCTGGTTTCTCACACCGAGCATGAATCACATGAGTTTGGAGTAAGCTTCAACCATAACACCCTCTCTGGGCCACTAACCATGCATAAGTCCCAACACCATCTTCTGGTCGTTGTCCTCAAGTACAACTCGATCACCAATTCATTGTCAATCGAACTAAGCAGACTTTGATCCTTGCCTTCTAGGATGGGTACGTAGGCAACCTCCTGAGGTTCAAGCCCAAAACCAATATCTTCACGTCAGTTCACCTCTATCTCATACAAGTTTGATCCATGAAGCCCCCCCCGAAACCAATATCTTCACATTGGTTCACCATCGTCCATGCTATGTGACGATAAACTATACATTCCACCATTGTCCTCGCTGCAATACATTAAACTGCATAGAAAAACGTCCTAGCTACATGATGCTAAACTGTGTAGCACCGGTCCATGCATATGACCTTAAACTATTCGCACTTTTTCATGTATTAAAATAAAGTACAACAGTATCTGACACCCTCACCTAAGAGGGAATCATTATTGACATTGATCTCCAATCATGTCATATTCAAAGGACTACGTGCATACATGGAAATGCCCGAACCTTTAATCTTGGGTCTAACCATCAATACACTAAAGTCCCCTTTCACCCTTCACATGTACGAACCAAATCTGTATAGAGGATATTTCAAGAACTAGGTATGGATTGATTACCATCCTTATGGGATACATAGGAATGTTGGAGCATCCCTTGAATCCAGCCCCAAGTCTTTGGGCCTAACCCCAAAATCCACTTTCAGTCCCTTGGCTGAAAAGCCCCCCTATGAGCACATGAATGTGATATGAAAACCCTAGTCTTTATTCACATTAGGTTTATTAAAAACACACAATGTGTCTCCCTCATTATGGTCTGAGCTCTATGACCCTAAACTAAGATCTACTATGCTCTCTTCCCATATGACGTTAAAATGTATTTCAAGAACTACGTATGTCTTGATTCTTATCCTAATGAGATACGTAGTGAATTCCAGCATCTCAATTCAGGACCCATCCACAACATGATTATGGTCAGCATTGGTCTATGTATCTCCTTCATGAATTGGACAATACCCATTTTCATGTGTCATACTCCTAACCTTAAATACTTCCAGATATCCATAACCCTTTTCTTGACTTCTGTCCACAAAATTTCTAATACACAAGAATTCTTTTCCTGACCATGCAACACGTGCCCTTAGGCAGCCTTGCATAAATAGTCTATATAATGAACCTGTCAGCCAAAAGATGCTATTATTTGACTATGCAGCCAATTCCCTTAGGTGCCCTGCATAATTCAACCCCCCTAACAGGTTTTCCAAATAGTGGTAACTTCATTTTTGGAGGGAAAACCTATTTTATTCCTATTGGTCTTAACGATGATATGTAGGGATACACAAAAATATCCACCCTTAACATATTTTTCCCATACTCTTTTTCATGATCTGAAAGTATTCAAGTCTATGTTTTATATTTCCCTTCCCTACGTTTGGGTCAGACCTTTGCAGGAGTGATATTCGTCCAATTATTTGAAAATCTTGATTAGGAATATCCTCTCCATATTCAAGTACCTCTCTCAATACAACAGAATCTATACTTTGGGATATTTGAATCTCTATAAACTTTAACTGGCTTTTACCAATAGAAAAGTAAAATTTCTGAGAGTTATTTTTCTTGACTATGAAACACGTGCCCTTAGGTGGCCTTGCATAAGTAGTCTACATAACAGACCTGTCAGCCAAAAGATGCTATTATTTGACTATGCATCCAATTCCCTTAAGTGGCCCTGCATAATTCAACCCCCTGATGGGTTTTTCAAATAGTGGTAACTTCACTGTTAGTAAATACTTCCTCTAATGCATTTTAGCTCTTTTTTCATATCATCCCTCAGATTCAAAATTTCTTAAGTCATAGTTTAAATGTTTTCCCCCATACATGAATGTGGTAATATGTTTTCAAACAAATTTTAAATGAATTGAGTCAGTATTAATCCATTAGGTCAAAGCTATTTGAACTTAAACATTTTCCTTTTTATGTCTGACATGCATGACTTTAAACTGCCTACAAGAGATAGGTTACTCATTAAATTGGGAACCTGTAAAAGGAACTCTTAACAAAAGTCAAGTCTCAGCTCTCTAAACGTACTTTTTTTTGATTTAGGCAATATTTACCAACAAAAAGATGCAAAGTTTTTGGGGTGTTTTATATAACCCCAGTAAAAATGAAACAATGTTTACTAGACCCTTGGTTTTCTGGCTTTACCTCAGAGCCGGATCCTCTTTCCTTTTCAGATCCAACTCTGAGGGGAGACTTTTGTTGACACTTTGTTCCATCATAGAGTCCAAGGAATAACAAAGGGGAGTACCTAAAGAAAAGAAAAAAAAAGAAGAGAGAGGGAGGAAGCATCAAATGTTGCAAATGCATTAAGGCGCACAAGTCACTTGCATGCCAGCCTTGGGAGCGCATGTTACTTGCGCGCCAGATGTGAGGCGTGCAGGTCACTTTTGCGCCAACATTCAAATTTCACCCTAATTTCAGGAGGCCTATAAATACCCCCTGTGGTCCCCCCATTTCAAGGAAAATTTATCCAAAACACAGATTCCAATTCTGGTCACCCAAGTCTTTTTGTGACGTCTTCTAAACACTTATAATGTACTTTTTTACCTAGAATGGAAGCTCTAAAGAGGAATAATAAGGCCTAAGTGTTAGAACTTATCAATACTTGCGCGCCTAAGTGTCCAACCCTTAAGGGAAATGAAGACATTTGTGCATCGCCTTTCCCTCTCAAGGGAACTTGCACGCCACAATTCTGGAAGCCTCAAGGGATGATACTAAGGGCTTCACTTCAAAGTCACCCAAGTATTACCCGATAGATTCTTCATCGCCCAAGGTGACTCATGTCGTGCAATTCTACTTGCATGACCAAGACTTGCGCGCCAGAACGATACTTGCGCGCCTCCTTCCTAGTCACCTCCTTTCCTCAAATCCACATCTCCTCTTCAAGACATAGCCTTTAAAACCCTCTTTAAAGACATTTATGGCATGGTTATTTTGCTGGATTCCTTATCTTAAATAAATTCTATGATAACCTCTCTTAAAAACCTCGTGACTTACAAGCTTTATGTCACCACGGTTAGGGGTTTCCTATATAACCTTATCCTTTAAGATGAGAAGATATTTTTATTTGGGCCTCCTTCTCAGGAGTAAGCCCCAGTCTCAAGTTTCCTTAACCTCGGCCTCCATCTCAGGAGTAAGCCCCAGTCATAATTTCCCTTAACATTGGGCCTAATTCTCAAGAGTAATCCACAAGTTTCAAGTCCCCTTAACCTGGGTATCCTTCTTAGGAGTGAGCCCTAGTCATAATTTCCTTTAACATTGGGCCTCTTTCTCAAGAGTAATCCCCAAGTTACAAGTCCCCTTAACCTGGACCTACTTGTCAGGAGTAATCCCCAGTCATAGTTTCCTTAAACATTGGAAATCCTCCTCAAGAGTAATCCCCAATATTAATTTCTTTTTATTTGGGCTTCCTTCTCAGGAATAAAACCCAATCATAAGTCCCTCTTAATTTGGGCTTCCTTTTCAGGTGTAAGCCCTGGGTTAAAACTCCAAATGTCCATAATGTACAAATACCTTTATAGACCCTTCTCATGGGATTCTTTCATAAGTCTTGATCTTCATCTACTTGGGAAATAATACATACCTAAGACCTATATCATTTCTCATGACTGTATCTTTCATGGCACCATCATCAAGTTTACTGATACCTCTTGTTTCTCACATTGAGCATGACTCACGTGAGTTTAGATTGTGAAAGTAATCATGAAATCTCTTTTTGGGCCATTAACCATGAATAAACCCAATATTTATTTATCCGAACTACATGTACTTTGATCATTTCATTAAAAGTAGAGTACATAGGAAGCCTTTAAAAGGTTCAAGCCCATCTTTCATTAATTATTTTTCGCCCCATATGACGTTAAACTATATCCTTCTTATAGAACTACATGGGGTTTGATTCCATTTTATCAAGGATACGTAGGCAGCCCATCTACGGGTACGATCCCAACTCTGAAATAATCCATGTCTTTCTGAGTGACAATAAACATCAAGTGCCCCACTGAGTCACTTTAAAACCAGTATGGTCATCATAATTACCAATAGATTTATATATAATGTATCGAAGGATACCATTGACTAGGGATCTCCAATACATACAGATGATTTTCCATCGATGAAGAACCTAAAATACATAAAAAAGATTCTCTAAATCCTATACATATCAATCATTGAATGCTAAATCTAAAGGAAAACTCATTTTCATACTTGGTGAATCAATAAGGATTTGTGAACATAACTTAAATCTATAAGAGAGTCCCGGAGTAGGAAATAATTCCCCCAAAAAAGGTGTGATGAGCCTGAGCTCTCATCCTCTCGACCAATGCAAATTCTTAAGCCTCATCGGCCCACAATTAATGAGCACCTACCTTTGGAAAGTTGGTCCAAATTGATATAGAATCATTGGGTGTTTCCGGTTCTATGAATAAACCCGTTAGAAACCAATTGTAAAGTTTGAACCTTAAACAAACAAGGTCATCCCCATTTCCAGAAGAGACAAACTCCCATTGAATGTTTGTGGTTATTTCCTCATGAAGCGGTCTAACATTGATCCTCCACATTGTGGATCAGTGTTCTCCATACGGGTAAGGTTATTATTCATAACCTGAGAGAGTTTTCCCAGTATGGTGATAAGATGATGAACACCAGTTGCATCACCAGCTCCACTATAATTATCTTGAGTAGGATGGAAATTCCTAAATGGATTACGTGGGTTGATATGGTTTCCATTCCTTCCACTAGGCACCATTTCTAAAAAAATGGCATACAATAGATTAATTTATGAGTCGTAATACTTAATTCCAAACTTGTAAAACAATTAACATAATTTGAACAGATTATGAATATAATCCATAATCATAAAAATGTTTTCATTGAGGAGGTATATACTCATAAATCCTTAAAAATGTCTTGTAAACAAAATGTGAATTATCCTAAGAATATGCCCCGGGAGTGTCCTAACTAAGAGTGCAGCAAGGCCCATTGTTGTGTACCAGTTCCAATTCGAGTCTTGCTCAAAGTAGTGTTTTCGGGTTTTACCCTTAGGTACATATGTTCCAGATCCACCTCTACCTACTTATATCTAGATAGGGATGTATTTAATAGAAAATACATAAAATCTCTACATTACCAAAATTCTACGAAGTACTATACTAATCCTCAAAGTCTATCTTAGGGTAATGTTATCTAATCAAAGTTTTTCTAAATCTAGTTTCCAAGGTTTGTAATAAACTTCCTTTCATACCAACTATAATTCCCCGACCCCAGTTACCCAGAGTTGGTGCATTATTAAATAACATTGGCATAATCACAAGGGATCAAATCCGGAAAGGCCGATCAGTTTAGTAGCATTGGAAGTACTAGATACATTCCTAAGTTTTACATTACATCATGAAATAAAAACATCAACAACATTTTGTCCCCTTTTGAACAAACTTATAACTTTATCCAATCCCTACATGTCAACCATAAAATACTTCTTCATATCTTGGGAAAAATAAAACATAGAATGGGGTGAGATCAGATGCTCAGTAAGGATAACAATATAGCATAAACTTTCATAAATAAGCATAAACAATTAAGGCAATGTATAAGACTAAAACATAAGCCTTTTAAACATAAAATTCTATATAATATGGCTAATATAATTCAAATAATTCCATTTAATTATTCACATGTATATTCTACTAGTCTAATAATCACATTCAATATCAATATCCACTTTCATAATGATGGAATACATAATGCTAGACTTCATAACCCCATAGTGAAGGCCTTGTTCCAAGACTACAAATAAGATTTTGTCAAGGGCTTATAGAAAGACACTAGTTTGTCTCATGAGACCTACCGATGCATCGAGGAGCTATAGAGGGCTCCATCCATCACTTACTAAGTCTAATTCATTCCACATATGAAAAGGTTTAAACAAAACATAAACATTCGTAATAAACTAACGTACAAAATGTCAATACTTTATCTATAAACAATGAATGGTATAAAAAATAACACATCCATAGTCAAATATATCACAAAGCCTTCAATATAATATGGAATATTTGTATCATAATAAATCAACTTCAAACAAGTTTAAAATCCATCAAAGGATGTTGACCTAGATGAAATCAAATTTTTTTTAGATAAATATCTCTTTCTATTTTAAAATCATTTAAAATTCATATACTTATAAAATAAAAAATTTATTTTTAAAATATTCTTATAATCTTGTATGGTAAGCTTTGACGATGTCATAATGGTAGAAAATATCCGCACCCTCCGTATAAGTTAAAAAATAGACATTCTTACCTTAATTTTGTCGAAAAGGTCATAAAGTACCTTGTTTGGAAAACGACGGAAAGATTCCTCTCAAAAGATATATGGTCAAATAAGGGTATAAATGACTTTAACCCATTGTATAGTAAATAGTAAAAATGTTTTCAATCACATTTTATAGAAAACATGGATATAGATGATAAAGAGGTCCCAGTAGATACATACGTATTAACAACTTCAGATAAGTAAAGAGATTGCAGAATTAATACTTACCTTGTACTTTTCTTTAGTCTATGGTATGTTAAACTCTTGTATAATAGTTAAAACATTGTTATTAAATTATAAAAGAACCATATACATAAATATGATATCATATATGATCCTCTAATATTTCCTTGTTAACAATATTTTAGTAGTATCATCGTTTTGGGTGTTAACTGATTCATTTTCATTTATATGCTTGGTTACGTAGGCCATGTTTGTTATGGATAGGATGTATTTTATTCATATAAAGAATGTTATTATGTTCATAAACATTATTTTTAATAATAAAATGAAAATTATTCTTGAATTATTTCGATGGGGAATGAATCTCATCGAGTTCATGGAGACGGTAATCCCTATGTACAAACGAGTGACAATATTATCATAAGTCTCAATTTACATTTATTTGGATATTTATAATATCAATTATTTTAATATTTCATTAATAAGGTAATTTATTCAGCATCATTGTGTCATAAATAAATTAAATTATTTAATGTCTAAAATTTATAAATAGAATACCACTATGTAGGAAATATTTTTAGATTTCTAATGAATATTTATAGTCGAATTTATATTCTATATAACCCTATATTAAAAATGGTTTAGTTATTAAACTTTGAATTTAACTCTTTTAACTCTTCTTTAAATAAAATAATAATAAATTTCCTAATCTAATCCAAGTGGACCAAAGGAGATAATATTTTATTCCTAATGTTTTTTGTGTTCGAATTACACTTTTCTAATAGAATTAGGACATGTGTTAGGGTAATTATAATATCATTTTTACCCTTAATTACCCTATTTAGTTTTAACCGCGGTAAATAAAAGTAAAAAGTTACTATTCAAAAAAATATTATTTTCATCTTATTGAACAAAATTTTACTTACTAACGTCAACTGTGTCTCTTGGTTTTTTGAAATTCAACTCACAAAAGCGGTAAAATTATGTTTTGTGCAAATTTACAAATGATCCTAGGAGGTGGGTAAATGACGGTAAAAAGTTCATTAAAATGTTTATATATCTAAGATTATTATAAAATGACTCCAAATAATTACATTGAACTTATATATGTATTATGTATCTATTTAGACCTAAAATAAATTTAAATAAAATAAATAATTATTTATACAAAAAGTCAGTTTTAACCAATAACTTAGTGTTTTCACTATTCATCAAAAATTGAATGTTTTTAGAAAAATACACAAAATTAAACCTAAGTTAATTTCAATTTTATGAATTCAAAAATGAATTCCATTTTGAAAAATAAAATTTATAAAAGTTTAAAAAGTGGATATTACTATTCATAACGTCTAGTTTGATTTGTCGTAGTGTGTTAGAATCTCGAAGTTGCGTACACTACAAGTTATTTAATTATTCAAATGGAAACATAGAGTGGAAGCTTGGGGTGTTATATTCTTCCCTCCTTCAAATAATTTCGTCCTCGAAATTTATATAATAATACCGCACAAAAATATTCAGGTGGTTCTTCATCAAAAGTTTCTCTGGTTCCCACATTGCCTCTTCCAACTTATGGTTTCTCCAAATAACTTTTACCAGATGTGTCATCCGGTTTCTCAACACTTGTTCCCTGGTATCAAGAATTTTGGGCATCTTTGATGTGGGTTTGGATAACCTTCACCTTTCCCATTGTTTCCTCAACAAGTTCTGGGCCTACGAGTTTTCTTTCACCAATATTATCCCAACAAGTTGGTGTGCGACATCTCTTTCCGTATTACACTTCATATGGTTCCATCTAAATACTTTAATGGATGCTATTGTAATAGGAAAATTCTAAAAGAGGTAAATATTGATCCCACATACCTTGAAAGCCAAGTGAGAAAGATATCAATATTTCATCTAAGGTTTGAATAGACCGTTCTGATTTTCCATCAGTTTGAGGGTGGAAGGAAGTGCTCAAACAAAGATCAGTATCCAGGGCCTTTTGAATAATTTTCCCAAATCTTGATGTAAAACGAGGATCATGATCAGAAACAATCGATAGGGTTACTCCACGAAGTCTCAAAACTTCATTAATATATAGTCTTTCCATACGTTCAAGTGGTAAATCTTCTCTTATAGCAAGAAAATGTGCTAACTTGGGAAGACGATCAACAATGATCCATTTTGCATCATTCCTTCTAAGAGTCTTTGGTATCTCCATGACAAAGTCCATCGTAATAATTTCCCATTTCCACTTAGGTATGGGAAGAGGTTGCATGAATCCTCCAGGTTGTTGCCTTCTAGAATTCACTTGTTGAAAAACCATACATCTAGACACAAAATCAACAATCTCCCTCTTCATGTTGTCCCACCAAAAATGTTCCTTCAAATCCCTATACATCTTGGCGCTCCCATAGTTTATAGAGAAATTGGAGCTATGAGAATCATCCAACAATTCCATTTTTAGATCAGGTATTTTCGAAACATAAAGAATCTTCTCAAATTTTAAAATTCCATCTTCATATATGAAGCCACTAAATCTCCCATCATTCACAGCTTTAATCTTCTATTGAAATTTCTCATCATCAGTCTGAGAACTTTTTATCCTTTCTAGTAAAGATGGTTTGGAAAAAATTTAAAAATGAATTGATATTTCACCTTCCATGGTTATTCCCATATTCATATTTACTATATCCATGTATATAGGATACTTTTCAACTCTCATATTGTTCAAAAATCCAACATCCTTTATGCTCAAAGCATCTTCCACCTTATTTTCCTTCCCCGGGTGGTAGTGTATAGTTAAATCATAATACTTGAGTAGTTCAAGCCATCACCTTTGCCTCATGTTGAGTTCTTTTGGTGAGAAAATATACTTCAAACTCTTGTGATCAGTATAAATCTCACATTTTCACCATAGAGATAGTGTCTCCATATTTTCAAAGTAAAGATTACAACTGCTAACTCAAAATCATGGGTGGGATAGTTTTGTTCATGAATTTTTAGCTGCCATGATGCATAGGCAATAACTCTATCATTATTCATAAGGACACAACCAAGTCCTTTATTTCAAGCATCACTATAAATAACAAACTCTTCATTCTCTGATGGTACAGTCAAGATAGGAGAATTAACTAATCTTTTCTTCAGTTCTTCAAAAAAATCTTCACACGCTTTTGTCAAAAAAAATTAACCCCTTTACAAGTGAGCTTGGTCAATGGGTTATCCAATTGGGCAACATTCTGGAAAAAATGCCAATAATAACCTCCTAAAACAATTAAAATACATACCTCAGTTATAATAATCTGTGCTGGCCATTGTTGTATTGCCTTGGTATTTGAAGGATCAACATAGATTTCATCCTTAGAGACAACAGAGCCAAGAAAACAAATCTCATGAATCTAGAATTAACACTTTCTAAATTTCCCATATAATTCATTTCTTCTAAGAGTCCTTAGGATAATGCACAAGTGATTTTCATGATCTAATTATCTTTTTGAGTATACCAGAATATCATCAATAAATACCACTAAAAATTCATCAAGATATTCCTTGAAAACTCTATTCATTATATCTATGAAGACATAGGGTGAATTAGTCAATCTAAAAGGCATTACTATAAACTCATAATGCCTGTACCTGGTTCGAAATGATGTTTTCGGAATGTCTTCCTTATTCACACAAAACTGATTATATCCAAGGTCAATCTTTGAAAAATATTGAGCTGCATGAAGTTGATCATATAAATCATGAATTTTAGGTAGGGGATACTTGTTATTTATAGTTATAGCATTGATCTCCCTGTAGTCAACACACAACCTCAAAGATCCATATTTCTTCTTAACAAAAGGACATGGGCTCCCCATAGAGAAATAGTAGGGAGAATAAATCCCTTATTACTTAATTACTTTAGTTGTTTCTGTAGTTCCACTAATTCCACAGTGGCCATTCTAGAAGGGGTCTTCAATATGGGACTTGAACTAGGAATTAAATCAATGGAAAAGTCAATTTATCGTTCTGGAGGATGTCCAGGTAAATCCTATGGAAGAACATCAACATATTCTTGTACAACAGGTACACCCTCTATTCGACCATTATTTTCCTCACCCATAGTTATTTCATTTTATTCTTCCCCAATAATTGAATTTATTTGATCTACTAGGGGTGGATCTAGATGAGAATCAGGTGGTGACTTTTCTTATTTAAAGATAAGGTTATCCTTATCATCATCATGAATTGTAACCTCCTTCTTCTTACAATAAATTTTCACATCATGGGCCAAAAGCCAATTCATTTGGAGGATTATATCAAATTCAATCATGGGTATGATGATGAGATCAAGAGATAAAGAACATTTATATGCCCTAATGGGAATTAACTGACAAAAAGTTGTGGCGATGATAGTTACCTTATGATTTTCGATCGAAAACTCCATTGTAAATTCAAATTGAAAATATCTAATTTTCTTAGCAAACTAGGAAGATATGAAATGATGTGATGATCCAGAATCAAATAAAGCATTGGCAAAACTTGAGAAAACCATTGAATTACCTACCACCACATCTTTCTGAGCTTCAACCTCAGCAGTTGTGATCACATAATCTTGGAATTCCTCCCTTGGCCTTTTCTGAGGTAATTTCCCTTGGAACTTAAGACATTTATTTCCATAATGCCCGTTTTCTCTACAATTGTAGCATTCTTTATTCACAACCTCTTTCTTCCCCTTGCAATCACGAGCTTGGTGTCCTTTTTCACCACACTTGTAACAGAATCCCATTCCCTTCAGGCAAGTACCATGGTGTTTCTTCCCACATTTACTACAGGATGGATATTAAAATTTCCCTTCTTCCCCTTATTTCCATTTCTAGAGTATTAAACTGATCTTTTTTTCTCTTTCTTTTCTTTAAAATTTTAAGACTTAGAGAATTCCTTTTCTGTCATGATAGCGCATGATACAATATATTCGTATGATGAGAAGGATTGTGAGACTAATGGTCGATGGAGAAATGGTTTTAACCCATCAAATAATCGATCAATATTACTCCTTGGGTTATGTATATAATCTGCTGCATGCCTTCCTAACCTTGTATAGTTAGCCTAATACATTGCGACATTCTCATCCTCCTTTTTCCTCAGCCTCAGGAATTGTCTTTCCATATCTACCCGATGGTCACGAGGAAAGTATTTTTCTAAGAAAACATCTTTAAACTTTCTCCATTCCATGTTCTATACTTCTTTATCTTCCTTTGTATTTTGGATTAATGACCACCATTGATCTGCATCTCCCAGGAGGCGATAAACTGCCATGAAAACTTTTTCCCTTTCACTACTCCCCAAATCATGAAATATTTTCTTTAAGGAATTTATATATTTCTCAGCTACTAATGGATTTTTACTCCCATTTAATGTTGGTGGTTTTTTTCTAATGAAGCGGTCTAACATTGATCCTCCACGTTATCGATCTGGGTGCTCCATTCGGGTAAGGTTCTTATTGATAACCTTAGTGAGTTATCCTAGTATGGTGATAAGATGATGAACACCAGTTGCATCACCAACTCCACTATAATTATCGAGAGTAGGAGGGAAATACCTACATTGATTGCGTGGGTTGATACGGTTTCCATTCCTTCCACTAGGCACCATTTCTAAAAAAAGGCATACACAAGATTTGTTTATGACTCGCAATACATAATTCCAAACTTGTAAAACACTTAACATAAATCAAACAGTTTATGGATATAATCCATAATAATAAAAATGATTTCTTTGAGAAGGTTTATACTCATAAATCAATCATAATGGTTTGTAAAAAAAATGTGAATTATCCTAAGCATATCCCCCGAGAGTGTCCTAACTATGAGTGTAGTAAGGCCCGTTGTGGTGCACCAGTTCCCATTCGAGTCTAGCTCAAAGCGGTGTTTTTGGGTTTTACCCCTAGGTACATCTGTGCCAGATCCACCTCTAACTTCTCGTATCTAGAGAGGGATTTATTTCTTGGAAAATACACAAAATCTCTACATTACCAAATTTTTTGGAATTTCTCCTATACTACTTCTCAAAGTCTATATTAGGGTAATGTTCTCTAATCAGAGTTTTTCTAAATCTAGTTTCCACGGTTTGTGATAAACTTCCTCTGATACCAACTATAACACCCCGGCCCCAGTTACCTAGAGTAGGTGCATTATTACATAACATTTTTATGATCACAAGGAATCAAATCCTGGAAGACCGATTAGTTTAGTAGCCTTGGAAGTACTAGATACATTCATAAGTTTTACATTACATCATGAAATAAAAACATCAACAACATTTTTTCCCCTCTTGAACACACTTATATCCCTATCATATCCCTTCCTGTTAACCATAAAATACTTCTTCTTATCCTAGAAAAAATAAAACATTGAAATAGGTGTGCTTAGATGCTCAAAAAGGATAACAATACAGAAGAAACGTTCATAAATAAGCATAAAAATTAAGGCAATGTATATGACTAAAACATAAACCTTTTAAATATAAACTTCTATGTAATATGTCTAATATAAATCAAATAATTCCATTTAATTATTCACATGGATATTATACTAGTCGAATAATCACATGCAATATCAATAACCACTTTCATAATGATGGAATGCATAATGCCATACTTTATAACCACATAGTCAAGGCCTAGTTCCAAGACTACAAATAAAATTTGATCAAGGCCTTATTCCAAGACACTAGTTTGTCTCTTGAGATATATTGATGCATCGAGGAGCTATAGCGGGCTCCACCCATCACTTACTAAATCCAATGCATTCCTCATATGAAAAGGTTTAAACATAACATAAACATTCGTATTAAAACTAGCATACGAAATGTCAATACTTTATCTATAAACCATGAATGGTATAAAAATAACACATCCATAGTCAAATATATCACAAAACATTCAATATAATATGGAGGATTTGTATCATAATAAATCAACTTCAAACAAGTTTAAAATCCATCAAAGGATGTTGACATAGATGAAATCAAAACGTTTTGAGAGAAATATCTCTTTCTATTTTGAAATCATTTAAAAGTGATATAATTATAAAAGAAAACATTTATTTTGAAAATATTATTATAATCTTGTATGGGAAGCTTTCATGATGTTATAACGGTGGAAAATAGCCGCACATGCCATCTAAGTTAAAAAAGACATTCTTACCTTAATTTTGTCGAAAAGGTCATAAAGTACCTTGTTTGGAAAATGACGGAAAGATTCCATTCAAAACATATATGGTAAAATAAGGGTATAAATGAATTTAATACATTTTCTATTAAACAATAAAAATGTTTTGAAGTTCATTTTTAATAAAACACGGATGTAGATGATAAAGAGGTTCGAGTAGATACTTACGTATTAACAACTTCAGATAAGTAAAGAGATTGTAGAATTAACCCTTACCTTGTACTTTTCCTTAGTCAATGGTATGTTAACCTCCTATATAATAGTTAAAAAATTGTTATTAAATTATACAAAAATCGTATACATAAATATGATATAATATATAATCCTCTAATATTTCCTTGTTAAGAATATTTTAGTAGTTTCACCATTTCGGGTGTTAACTGATTCATTTATCTTTATATTATTGGTTATGTAAGCCATGTTTGTTATGGATAGGATGTATTTAATTCATATAAATAATGATATCATGTTCATAAACATTATTTTTAATCATAAAATGAAAATTATTCTTGAATGATTAATACGGGGAATGAATCTCATCGCGTTCGTTGAGACGGTAATCTGTACGTACGCACGAGCGACAATATCATTATATTGATGGTGAAATTGTATGTAATTGGATGGTATATCATATATATAGAATAAATTGTTATATTTATTATTTACTTCAGTTATACTCATTATTATACCCATCCAAAATAATTAAGTGTTTGAATAGAAAACTACACCACGACGTGGAGATGGTAAGCCGTACGTACGCACGTATGGTGACATTGTAATTCATTGGATGGTAAGAATGACGAATATGGTTGTACCATATTTATAATAACATCATAGTATGTATAAGGTACTATAGTTGTTATTTTGGTATGAAATAAACAAAGAAATAGGACGTGGAAGAAGAAAAGAACTTGAAATAGGGTGGAGAAATTATTACCTCTTCTTCGGGTTCTTCCTTTTGATTTGATCAGAAGTGCACCATAGGTTGGATTTCTGACCAAAGTAAGGCCTATAAGATGAAGGGAGGAAATTTGGGAGAATATTTGGTCATGGTTTGGCCGATCCAAATGGCTTTGGACTTGTGAAATTAAGAGAAGGTGAAGTGCCCTTTTATAAGAGAGGTGAGGGTCACTTTAGGAAAATGTTGAAATATTATTTTATAATAAAATCAGTTTCGGTTTCTAATGACTTAAAAGTGATTTATTTAGAGGATAAGGTGGGGATGAGTCAAAAACCTCTCAAAAAATAGATTTTAGATAGGTTTAGGTCACAATAGAAACTTTATCTTTTGTATTTAGCTCTTAGTTAAATAGTTTGACATTTACCAAGTCTCTTTGTATTTTTATATTATATGGTTAATAAACTTACTATAAACTTACAAGAGAACCCCCAGTGGTTATTTATTTATATACATAACCTTATATAAGTCATTTTCCCCAAAAATAGATTTTTATAAATATTATATCAATTAATAATATAGTATTTGTTTTAAAAACACAATTATGTCAATTTTGACACTATTTAGTATTTGATTTTTTTGAAAGCCATAAAAACTTTTTCACTTAAAATAAAATTTATTTAATCAATAATAACAAGTCATATTAACCTAGAAAATTATTTTAATTCATCATAAGTATCAGTTTACATTTATTTGGATATTTATAATATCGATTATTTTAATATTTTATTTATGCTGTAATTTCTGCATCATCATTGTGTCATAAATAAATTAAATTATTTAATGTCTAAAAATTATAAATAAAATACCATTATGTAGGAAATATTTTTATATTTATAATGAATATATATAGTCTAATTTATATTATGTGTAACTATATATTAAAAATTCTTTAGTTATTAAATTTTGAATTTAACTTTTTTAACTCTTCTTTAAATAAAATTATAATAAATGCCCTAATCTAATCCAAGTGGAACAAAGAGGATAATATTTTATTCCTAAGGTTTTTTTTTGGTCTAATTAAACTTATCCAATAGAAGTAGGACATGTTTTAGGGTAATTATAATATCATTTTTACCCTTAATTACCCTATTTTCTTTTAACCGCGGTAAATAATAGTAAAAAGTTACTATTCACCAAAAATTATTTTCATCTTATTGAACCACATTTTACTTACTAATTTCAACCATGTCTCTTGGATTTTTGAAATTCAACTCATAGAAGTGGTAAAATTAGGTTTTATGCAAATTTGCAAGTGCTCTTAGGAGGTGGGTAAAAATGGTAAAAAGTTCATTAATATTTTTATATATTTAAATTTATTATAAAATGAATACAATGAATTAAATTGAAATTATATAGGTATTATGTATCTACATTGACCTAAAATAAATTTTAATAAAATAAATAATTATTTAAATGAAGTCAGTTATAACCAATAACGTAGTGTTTTAACCATTCAAAAAAATTGAATGTTTTCAGAAAAATACAAAAAATTCACCCTAAGCTAATTTTGATATTCTGAATTCAAAAATAAAGTACATTTTGAAAAATAAAATTTATAAAATTTTAAAAAGTGTGTATTACTATTCATAACGACTATTTTGATTGGTCGCGGTGTGTTAGAATCTTGAAGTTGCGTACAATGCAAGCTATTGCATTATTCAAAGGGAAACGTATCATGGAAGCTTGGGCTGTTACATTCTTCCCTCCTTCAAATAATTTGTTCCTCGAAATTTCTAGAATACTACCACCCAAAAAGATTCAGGTGGTTCTTCATCATAAGTTCCCTTGGTTCCCACGTTGCCTCTTCCATATTATGGTTTCTCCATATAACTTTTACCTGATGAGTCATCCAGTTTCTTAGCACCTGTTCTCTGGTATCATGATTTTTTACAGGCTCTTCACAATAATACAGATCTGGTTCTAGATCTATTTCCTCATAGGTGTGTACATGCGTTGGGTCAGTCATGTATTTTCTCAATAATTATACGTGGAACACATCATGAACTTTGAAGAGACTTGGAGGCATTGCCAAATGATAAACTACAACTCCAATTTGTTCTAGAATTTCAAAAGGTCTGATGTACCTGAGACTCTATTAACCCTAATTACCAAAATGTATAACACTCTTCCATGGATATACTATCAAGAAAACATGGTCTCTTACTTGAAATTACAAATCCTTCCTTCAATTATCAGAATATCTCTTTTTCCTATTTTTGGATTCTTTGATGTGGTTTTGGATAACCTTCACCTTTTCCATTGTTTCCTCAATAAGTTCTGGGCCTATGAGTTTTCTTTCACCAACATTATCCCAACAAGTAGGTGTGTGGCATCTCTTTCCATATAATTCTTTATATGGTTCCATCTAAATACTTGAATCAAATCGATTTTTATAGGAAACTTTTACCAGAGGTAAATATTGATCCCACATACCTTTAAAGTCAAGTGAGTAAGATCTCAACATGTCTTTTAAGGTTTGGATAGTCTATTCTGATTTCCATCGGTTTGAGGGTGGTAGGAAGTGCTCAAACGAAGTTCAGTATACAGGGCCTTCTGAATACTTTTTCAGAATCTTGATGTAAAATGGGGATCAAAATCAGAAACAATAGATAGGGTTACTCTTTGAAGTCTTACAACTTCATTAATATATATTCTTTCCATACCTTCAAGTGGTAAATATTCTCTTATAGCAAGAAAATGTGTTGAATTGGTAAGATGATCAATAATGACTGATATTGCATCATTCCTTCTAGGTGTCATTGGTATCCCCATGAAAAATTCCATCGTAATATTTTCCCATTTCCACTCAGGTATGGGAAGAGGTTCCATGACTCCTCCAAGCTGTTTCCACCCAGCTTTTACTTGTTGACAAACCATTCATCTTGACACAAAATTAGAAACCTCCCTCTTCATGTTGTCCCACAAAAAATGTTCCTTCAAATATCTATACATCTTGGTTCTCCTAGGGTGTATAGAGAAATTGGATCTATGAGCATCATCCAATAATTCCCTTTTTAGATCAGGTATGTTAGGAACACAAAGTCTCTTCCCAAATTACAAAATTATATCTTCATATATGAAGTCACTCAATCTCCCATCATCAACAGATTTAATCTTATTTGGAAATTTCTAATCATTAGTCTAAAAACTTTTTATCCTTTCTAGTAAAGTTGGTTTGGCTACCAATTGAAAAATAGTCGATGTTTAACCTTCCATGGTTATTCCCATATCCATATTAACAAGATTCAAGTATATAGGATCCTTTTCAACTCTCATCTTGTTTAAAACTATATGATATTTTTTTCTCAAAGCATCTGCCACCTTATTTTCCTTCACCAGGTGGTAGTGTATAGTGAAATCATAATCCTTGAGTAGTTTAAGCCATCGCTTTTGCCTCATATTGAGTTCTTTTTGTGAGAAAATATACTTCAAACTCTCGTGATCAGTATAAATCTCACATTTTATCACCATAGAGATAGTGTCTCCAAATTTTCAGAGCAACGATTACAGCTTCTAACTCAAGATCATGAGTGGGATACTTTTTTTCATGAATTTTTAGCTGCTGTGATGCATAGGAAATAACTCTATCATTCTTTATAAGGACACAACTAGGTCCTTTTTTTGAAGCATCACTATAAATCACAAAACTATCATTCCCCGATTGTTGAGTCAAGATAAGAGCATTAACTAATATTCTCTTCAGTTCTTCAAAACATTCTTCACTCACTTTTGTCCAAACAAATTTAACCCCTTTATGAGTGAGCTTGGTTAATGGGTTAGCCAATCGGGAAAAATTCTGGACAAAATGCGGATAATAACCTCTTAAACCAAAAAAACTACGTACCTCACTTATAATCATCAGTGTTGTACATTATTGGATTTCCTTTGTCTTTGAAGGATCAGTAAATATTTCATCCTTAGAGACAATATTTCCAAGAAAAGAAATCTCCTAAAGCTAGAATTCTCACTTGCTAAATTTCCGATATAATTCATTTCTTTTAAGAGTCCTTAAGATAATGTGCAAGTGATTTTCACGATCTTCATTGCTTTTTGAGTATAACAAAATATCATTAATAAATAACACTACAATTTCATCAAGATATTGCTTGAAAAATCTATCCATTAGATCCATGAAGACATAGGGAGCATTTTTCAATCCAAAAGGCATTACTGTAAACTTGTAATTCCTGTACCTGGTTTAAAATGCTATTTTTGGAATGTCTTCATTCTTCACGCACAACTGATGGTATCCAGATTGTAGGTCAATCTTTGAAACATATTGATCTCCATGAATTTGATCAAATAAATCATTAATACGAGGTAGGGGATACTTTTTCTTTATTGTTATAGCATTGACCTCCCTATATTCAATGCACAACCTCATAGATCCATGTTTCTTCTTAAAAAAAAGGACAGGGGCTCCCCATAGAGATACACTAGGGATAACTAATCTCTTATTACTCAATTACTATGGTTGTTTCTTTAGTTACACTAATTCCATAGTGGCCATTCTATAAGGGGTCTTCGATATGGGCCTTGAACCAGGAATTAAATCATTGGAAAACTCAATTTCTCATTCGGGTGGATGTCCATGTAAATCCTCTGGAAACACATAAACATATTCATGCACAATAGTTACAACCTATATTAAAACCTTATTTTCCTCACCCATAGTTATTTCATTCTCTTCTTCCCCAATAATTGAATTTAGTAGAGCTACTGGGGGTGGATCAAGATAAGAATCTGGTGGAGACATTTCTTCTATAAAGATAAGGTACTCCTTATCATCATCGAAAATTATAACCTCCTTCTTCATACAATAAATTTTCGCATCATGGTCTGAAATCCAATCCATTCTAATGATTATATCAAATTCAATCATGGGTATGATGATGAGATCAACAGATAAAGAACATTTATATGCCCTAATGGGAACTGATTCACAAAACTTTATTGCAATGATACTTCCCTTAGTATTTTTGGCCGAAAACTCCCTTATTAAGTCAAATTGAAAATATATTATTTTCTTAGAAAAATGGGAAGATATGAAATAATGTGATGATCCAAAATCAAATAAATCATTGGCTAAACTCAAGGAAACCATTAAATTACATACAAACACATCTTTCGAAGATTCAAAATCAACAGTAGGGATCGAATAAGCTTGGCATTTCTCCCTTGAACTTTTATAAGGTAAGTAACCTTGGCACTTAGGGAATTGATTTTCATAATGCCCATTTTCTCTATAATTGCATTATTCAACATTGACAGCCTCCTTCTTCCCCTTGAAATCACGAGCATGGTGGCGTTTTCACCACACTTGCAAGAGACTCACATTCCCTTCAGAAATGTACCGGGGTGTTTCTTCTAACATTTTCTGCAAGATGGATATTTAACTTTTCCCTTATTATCCTTATTTCCATTTCTAGAGTGTTCAATAGACCTTTTTTTCTCTTACTTTTCTTTAAAGTTGTACGACTTAGAGAATTCCATTTCTGTCTTTATAGCACATGATACAATATATTAGTATGATGAGAAGGATTGTGAGACTAATTCTCGGTGGATAAATGGTTTTAACCCATCAAATAATCGATCAATATTACTCCTTGTGTTACGTATATAATCTAATTCATGCCTTTCTAACTTTGTAAAGTTGGACTCAAACTTTTTGACATTATTATCATCCTTTTGTCTCAGACTCACAAATTTTCTTTCCATATCTGCTTGATGGTCATGAGGAAAGTATTTTTCTAAGAAAATCTCTTTAAACTCCCTCCATTACATGTTCAATACTTCTTCATATTCCTTTTTGTTTTGGATTAATGACCACCATTGATCTGGACCTCCCGTCAGGCGATAAGATTCCATGAATTTTTTTCCCTTTCACTACTCCCCAAAGCATGAAATATTTTCCCTGAGGAATTAATCCATTGCTCAGATACTAATGGATTTGTAGTCCCAAAAAATGTTTTTGGTTTTTGCCTCATGAAGCATTCTAACATTGATCCTCCTAGTTGAGGATCCGGGTGCTCCATATGGGTAAAGTTATTATTCATAACATGAGTGAGTTGTCCCAGTATGGTGATTAGATGATCAACACCAGTTTCATACACTATATTAGTTTATGAATCACAATAAATAATTTGAAACTTGTAAAACACTTAACAGAAATAGAACAGTTTATAGATATGATCCATAATCAAAAAAATGTTTTCTTTGAGGAGGTATATACTCATAAATCCTTCATAATGGTTTGTAAATAAAATGTGAATTATCCTAAGCATATCCCCTGGGAGTGTCATAACTAAGAGTGTAGCACTACCCGTTGTCGTGCATGAGTTCCCATTTGACTCTAGCTTATAGTGGTGTTTTTGGGTTTTACCCTTAGGTATATCTATGCCAGATCTGTCTCTACCTTCTCGTATCTAGACTAGGATGTATTGCTTGGAAAATACACAAAATATATACATTAAGAAAATTTTAGGAAGTTATTATATACTAATTGACATGTTTCTATAGTTGGTTTTGGAAAAAAATTATTTACTAGGTTAAAATATAGTATAGTGGTTAACCTAGGTTGTATCCAAAGAGGAGCACTCAACAATCCCTTATGTTACTTTAAATTTGATAATGAAATGGTGTTGTTTTTTACACTGTTTGGTTTTGAAAACAAATAAATGATAATAAATATAAAATTAAAGTAAAATATTCAAAAAAATTAACAAAACATGTAATAAAAAATATTGTTAAGAATTGGGTGATCAGGTTGGGGTTGCTTCTCTATTTACAATTCCATCATTGTTCCATTTTAGTCAATCCTTTTCTACTAAGTTGATTTAAGTGATATTTCAAAATCGATTCTTATCGCTCCTTTTCTAAATGGTGATTTTGAGAGTAAACCTTACCAATATCTTAGCTCAGTATACTATCCTTACTATGCGAGAAACAGATGTTGCGAATACCCCCAATTGAGTTAGGCAATTCCCGACCGGGTCTTGTTTATCCCAAACAATTAAGAATATTCAATCCCCTTTCCACACGTACTGATGATCACTAAGTACATCACCACTAAACCCTGAAATATTCCATCGTATATAGACTAGAAACTATTGGAGTGATATTATGATCATTTCCCAAAGCTAAAATTAATAACAGAATCAAAAAACAAATACCATCGCACTTGATAATAAGAACTGCTAAATGAAATTGAAAACAACTTTGTAGAAAGCGAAAGAGTTTATATTCAATAAATTACAAGAAATCATGAATTACATAAGTAGGAAAACTATCCTTCCCCAATCACTCAGATGATTTACCCCACCATGTTAAGGGTAATTTAGAATAAGGGGGAAGAAAAGGCATTATAAAAGTAAGTACAAATGAAAGAAAATAAAGAACTGAATATTTCTTTTCCAGAATCTGTCCACTGGAAAGGTAGCTTCGGTTCTCACACCATATAGATGAATCATGCAGAGGTACCTTCTTATAGGATGTGAGGAATGTAGTTTTCCATCTACCCATGAAGTTTCAAGGTATTTGGTGCATTGTGAAATGAGTTTTGGCCAAATTATTTGACATGACTTTTTTTTGGCCGCTAATCACTATTCCACCAACCCTATTTTGACCAGTTGAAGGGAGGCCTTATTTAAATAATTTCTCCATGACACTTAATTGGAAGCTTGCTAGTCGAGTTGGATTTCGAACCCATCTAGAAGAACTCAATGTGGTTATCAGTATCCAGAGATATGCCTCATTGAATGAGTCATGGTTTATTCTACCAACCAGAATAAATGTTCCCATTGACTGATTTTGTTTGGCCCGTTGGATTTCTAATTGGATCTAGGTCCAGAAGACTTATTTGTAAAAAAAAATGATGACATACTAAAAAAAGGAATTACAATATTTGGATGAATATTGTGGGAGTTGTTCTTGAAATACAGAGGCAACATAAAACTGTTAAATGTCCAGAATTAACCAATTTTCACACTTAAGTTCAAAACTCATCAAAAGTCATAAAATGATGAAAATAAGATCAAATTGATTAATGGGAAGGGACTAAATCATTTAAAAACATATGTATAAATATAGAAATATGAGCTCGGTCAATTCCCCCACATTTAGAACTTGGAATCCTAGACAAGTAAACGTCGATATCAAATCATAGAAAATTTAAAACACATATCCATGAGATTTAACAATTTAACACAAAGAAATAAAAGCTATCATGACTCATCAACAACCATTATTACAAGTTCTCAATTTAGTTCATTAAATATATTTACTTTTCATTTATTCTCCCATACAGACAAGACAATTACCTAACATGCATTTTCTCTCATCACACAAATTTTATTTTTCAATAATAACTTTCTCATCCAATACTCATCCAAGGGTCACCATCAGCTTGATAAATTCCTACGTCTCTACTTGATGTGAGTCAAGAACATATTCTTATCATGAGGACTTTATAGGGTTTTTATGTGGCTTCATGTTGGTAGTATTTAGATTTAAAAAATTCTAAGGCTAAATAAGGAGGGCTTGGCTCTTTTTGAAGCATAATTGCATTATTCTAATTTTTACTAAAGTAATGTCTCCTCATTACTCCCCATTAGTAGTAAATTAGATCCATTAACATTAAAAATTAGTGAAATTGCACACCATTCAACATTTATACAGGAATAATATCAGTCATCTCAAACATGATTCTTCTTGAAAGATCCAGATAGGCACAACTATTTTTCATTAGAAGCTCTTGAAAGGCACAACTTCTCATGTATGAAAGCTCCATAAAAGGCATAGATTTAGACAGAATGGTTTTTTTCCACAATAATCACATATCTTAAAAGTTTAATTTTCACCCAAAGTATCACCAAATTAGGTAGCATAATACAAGACAACTTCCCCTACACATAAGTTCAACTAGATTATGCAATTTCACTTCAAGAGAAGGTTGGATATGGAAAATTTTCTTGTAATGTCGCTAACCCAATAGGTTATTCATGAATTCTAATGTCTAAAAGGATTAAATGTTCATGGTATGCCATAATAAAATGGTTAATTTTTAAAAGGGGGCTTTAAAACCAAAAAAATTCCTCAATCATTTAAAACACATGTACCTAAAACCCTCAAGTTTTGACAAGAATAAATTAAATTCTGGTTAAATCAAGCATGGTACGGTTCTCTCAAAAAGTGAGGTGAAAGAAAATATTATGGAAATTAGGTTTAGAAGCCTCACAGTAAAGTGATTTCAATGATAAAGATATTGAATTGTGGCATGGGATTCAAAAATCAAAGTACTTTTCCTGAAATTATCAAATATTTGAACGTGAAACAAAGTAAGTTTCAACATTAATTTAAGCTAAGTTTGATGGGATAAATTGTTTCACACATTGAAATGGGTTTCAAAATTTTCAATGATAATAATTTCAGATCAGAAGTTTAAAAAATAAAAAAAAAATTGAAAAACACACAATTGAAAATACTAAACTATAAAGGTTCCCTCCCACTCACATAAATGATGCAGTTTCCACAATGCATTCAAATTGATTTAACATGTAAGAGTATTTTTAATTGAATCACAAAAATCAATAAAGTTTAAAGGAAAGGTGAAACTTGACTTATTGGCAGTGCAATGTTGAGTTACGATCCAAAGTGTTACGCACATAAAAACCTACAAACAAAGGTAGATAATAAAACATAATAAATTTATTTAAAGTAAAGAAAATATAAATAGAATGAGAATAGAAGGATAGATCTTTGTTTCATCCCCCAAGTGGGCCCTGGGTTTTGACTGCCTCCAGATGGGCAGTTTCAGCTAGTTATCCCCAATACGATGGTGGGTGATGTTTCTTTAATATTAACCAATAGAACTTCATCCTTCCATCATGAGAATCTTCTTTTTTGTTGAGTACTTCATGGATATAGTACAAAAAATCCACCCCTATGAAAATGATATCAAACTTTCATAGTGGGGGTAGGACAAAGAATGAGTCCTCCTCTTTATTGGTTTCCACTTTCACAACTTCTTCTTCATTCTCCAGCGGTTCCTTAAGGTATGCTACATCAAAAGAATAGTCAAAGGAAAAATCAAAATTTCATTCAAATTTAATAAAATTAATGCATGAAGAATCAAAATAAAATTATTCTCTTTCAAATGAAGTATCTTGTGTCTCTTTTTCCTCAAGAAAGTCCACTTTGATATCATCTTGAACTACTTCCAATGAATTATCAACATTTTCAGGGAGCTCTAGGTGTTCCTCTTCAGGTGTATCTTCTTATTTTTCATTATCCACCGAGGCAATTGATGTGTTAGCCAAATATGAAAATTTCATACAAGGGGAGGTGATACTCAATTCAGATTTAAAAAAATCAGAATGAAAAGATTATAAGAAAATTTTATCTCCCTGAGTTTTTTTAGCTTCAATTTCTTCTTTAATTAGATGTGCCTCTTGTAGTTGAATTTCATAAGATAGAGGTAGGTAGTCAGGCTCCTCCGTCTTTTCTTCAAATCCCACCGCTTTGGTGGTGTCTTCCTTAAATGGTTCGGGACCATCTACTTTCTAAGGAATATGTGGATCAAGTAGTTCTTCAAACAAATTATAGAATCCATCTAGATCTTTTTGATCACCCACATTTAGCTCAGTAGGCAATTCTTTCTTTTTTTCCTCCTTAAGTTCATTCATAGGTTTTGATTTTTCCATCAATGCACGTATATATTCAAATTCAAGTTCTAATTTTTTCTCTAGTTTATATATGTCATTTAAAAGTTCTTACATAAGAACTATATCATAACAAAACTCATCTTATTTCTCCAATTGTGGGTAATTGTTCCATGAATTAAAGATATGATCATTTCAAAACATCCTGGAAAATTATTTTTTATGTTTTTTTAATTAAAAAATGTTAACTTCTAATAATTAGATTGTGGAACTACCTCCCCGAAAATGATTCCATGTTTTGACACGTTCCAATAGTGGGGTGTGGAAAAAAAGATTACTTACTAAGTTAAAATATAGTATAGTGGTTAACCAAGGTTGTCTCCAGAGAGGAGCGCTCAACAATCACTTATGTCACTTTAAATTTGATAATGAAATGGTGTTGTTTTTTATATTGTTTGGTATTGAAAACAGAGCAATGAGACTAAATATAGAAATAAAGTAAAATATTCAAAAAAAACAAAAAATGTAATTAAAATATTGATAAGAATTGGGTGATCATGTTGGCGTTGGTTCTCTTTTTACAATGCCATCATTGTTCTATTTTAGTCAATCCTTTTCTACTATGTTGATTTAAGTGATATTTCAAAATCGCTTCCTATCACTCCTTTGGTAAATGGTGATGGTGAGAGTAAACCTTACCAATATCTCAACTTAGTCTACTATCCTTGCTTTGTGAGAAACCGATGTATCGAATATCCCCAATTGAGTTAGGAAATTCCCGATCGGGGCTTGTTTATCCCAAACAATTAAGAATATTCAATACCCCTACCACACGTACTGACGATCACCAAATACTTCACCACTAAGCCCTGATTTATTCAATCATATATAGATTAGAACCTAGTGGAGGGAGATTATGATAATTTACCAAATCTAAAATCAATAACATAATCAAAAACCAAATACAATCACATGTGATAATACGAACCTCTAAATAAAATTGAAAACAACTTTGTAGAAAGAGAAAGAGTTTACATTCACTATATTACAAGAACTCATGAATTACATAAATAGAAAACCAAACCTTCCCCAATCACTCAAAAAATTTACCCCACCATGTTAAGGGTAATTGAGAAAAATTGGGAAGAATAAGGCATAACAAAACTAATAAGAAAAAAAGAAAGAAAAGAAAGAACCGAATAATTATCCTCTAGAATCTGTCGACCAAAAAGATAGCTTTGGTTCTCCCACAATCTAGATGAATTATGCAGAGGTACCTTCTTATCAGATATGATTAATGTAGTTTTCCATCTAACTATGAAGTTTCAAGTCATTTGGTGTAGTGTGGAATGAGTTGTGGCCGAATTAGTAGACCCGACTTTTTCTGGCCGCCAATCACTATTCCACCAACCATATGTTGACCGGTTTAAGGGAGGCATTAGTCACATAATTTCTTCATGAAATTTAATTTGAAAATTCATAGTCAAGTTGGATTTGGAACCCAGCTTGAATCAACCAATTTTGTGGTTGGTATCAAGAGATATGCCTCATTGAATTAGTCATGGTCCATTCTGCCATCCATAATAAATGTTTACATTGACCGATTTTGTTTGGACTATTGGAATTCGAATTGGATCTAGGTCCAGAATGTATATTTGTATCCAAAAAATCATTTAATCATAAAAAAGAAATTACAAGCATTGGGTGAATATTGTGGGAGTTATTCTCGAAATACAGAGGCAACATAAAACTGTTAAATGTCCAGGATTAACCAATTTTCACACTTAAGTTGAAAACTCACCAAAAGTCATAAAATGATGAAAATATGATCGAATTGATTAATGGTAAGGGATTAAATCATTTAAAAACATATTTATAAATATTAAAATATGAGCTCTGTCACTAATCCTCAAAGTCTATCTTAGGGTAAGAATCTCTAATCAGTGTTTCTCTAAATCTAGTTTCCAAGGATTGTACTAAACATCCTCTAATACCAACTTTAATGCCCTGACCCCAACTACTTAGAGTTAGTGAATTATTACATAACATTGGAATGATCACAAGGGATCAAATGCTGAAAGACCGATCAGTTTAGTAGCCTTAGAAGTACTAAATACATTCATAAGTTTTACATTACATCAAGAAATAAAAACATCAACAACAGTTTGTATCATTTTGAACACACTTATATCCTTAGACCATCCTTGCAGGTCAACCATAAAATACTTATTCATATCCTAGAAAAAACAAAACATAGAAATGGGTGAGCTTAGATTCTCATTAAGGATAACAATATAGCAGACATTTTCATAAATAAGCATAAAAAAATTAAGACAATGTATAATACTAAAACAGAAGCCTTTTAAACATAAACTTCTACATAATATGGCCAATATAAATCCAATAATTCCATTTACTTATTCACATAGATATTATACTAGTTGAATAATCACATGCAATATCAATAGACACTTTCATAATGATGGAATGCATAATGCCAGACTTCATAACCACATAATTAAGGCCTTGTGCCAAGACTACAAATAAGATTTTATCAAGTCCTTATTCCAAGAAAATAGTTTGTCTCATGATACCTACCGATGCATCGAGGAGATATAGCAGGCTCCATCCGTCACTTACGAAGTCTAATGCATTCCTCATATGAAAAGGTTTAAACATAACATAAACATTTGTATTAAAACTAGCATACAAAATTTCAATACTTTATCCATAAATAGTGAATGGTATAAAAATAACACATCCACAGTAAAATATATCACAAAAACATTAATAAAATATAGAATATTTTTATCATAATAAATCAACTTCAAACAAGTCTAAAATTCATCAATAGATGTTGACGTTGATGAAATCAAAACTTTTTGAGAGAAATATCTCTTTATATTTTGAAAT
This sequence comes from Viscum album, assembly GCA_963277665.1. NCBI lineage: Eukaryota > Viridiplantae > Streptophyta > Magnoliopsida > Santalales > Viscaceae > Viscum > Viscum album. Next base: position 2,104,485,000 of record OY728123.1, read on the forward strand.
AATTTAAACATCATATAATTATAAAAGAAAACATTTATTCTGAAAATATTATTATAAACTTGTATGGGAAGCTTTTACAATGTTATAACGGTGGAAAATAGCTGCACCCACTGTATAACCTAAAAAAGACATTCTTACCTTAATTTTGTTGAAAAGGCCATAAAGTACCTTGTTTGGAAAATGATAGAAAGATTCCTTTCAAAACTTATATGGTCAAATCAGGGTATAAATGAATTTAACCCATAGTCTATTAAATAGTAAAAATGTTTTGAATTACATTTTTAAGAAAACACGGATGTGGATGATATAGAGGTCCTAGTAGATACGTTTTAACAACCTCAGATATGTAAAGAGATTGTAGAATTAACCCTTAACTTGTACTTTTACTTAATTGATGGTATATTAACCTCATGTATAATAGTTAAAACAATGTTATTAAATTATAACAGAACAATATACATAAATATAATATCATATATGATCCTCTAATATTTCTTTGTAAATAATATTTCATTAGTATCATCATTTCAGGTGTTAACTGATTTGTTTTCCTTTATATGATTGGTTACATAATCCATGTTTGTTATTAATAGGATGTATTTGATTCATATACAGAATTATATTATGTTCATAAACATTATTTTTAATCATAAAATGAAAATTATTCTTGAATGATTACAATGGGGAACGAATCACATCGCATTTGTGGAGACGGTAATCCGTATGTACGCATGAGTGAAAATATAATTATATTGTAGGTGAAATCATATGTAAGTGGATGGAATATCATATATACAGAATCATTAAAACTTTATATTTATTATTACATCATTTATACTCATTATTATACCCATACAAAGTAATGAAGTGTTTGAATAACAAATTACACCACGACATGGAGAAGTTAAGCCGTACATACGCACGTATGGTGACTTTGTCATTTATAGGATGGGTAGAATAACGAATATGGTTGTTCCATATTTATAATAACATCAAAGTATGTAGAAGGTTCTGTATTTTTAATTTTGGTATGGAATAAACAAATAAAGAGGAAGTGGAAGAAGAAAAGAATTTGAAAGAGGGTGGTGAAATTATTACCTCTTCTTCAGGTTCTTCCTTTTGATTTGATAAAAAGTGCTCCTTAGGTTGGCTTTATGACAAAATTAAGGCCACTTGGATGAAGGGAGGGAAGATAGGAGGATATATGGGTAGGGTTAGGACGATCCAAATGGCTTTGGAGGTGTGAAATTAAGAGAAGGGGAGGTGCCCTTTTATAAGAGAGGTGAGGGTCACTTTAGGAAAAGCTTGAAATATTATTTTATAATAAAATCATTTTCTGTTTATAATGGCTCTAAAATGATTTATTTCAATTTTAGGGTGGGTATGGGTCGAAAAAAGCTCAACCAATAGGTTTTATATAGCTTTAGTTCACAATATTAACCTTATCTTTTAGATTTAACACTTAGTTAAATAGTTTGACATTTACCATGTCTCTTTGTATTTTTTTATGATATGGTTAATAAACTTACTATAAACTTCAAAGAGAACCCAAAGTGGTTAATTATAAATATATATAACCTTATCTATGTACTGTAGTCGAACCTTATATTTTTAGGAATATTATATGAATTAATAATATAGTATTTGTTTTAATAACTCAATTAAGTCAATTTTGACACTATTTAGTATTTGATTTTTTTGAAAGCCATAAAACATTATCAATTCGAATAAAATTTATTTAATAAATAATAACATGTAAAATTAACCTTGAAAATTATTTTAATTCATCATAAGTCTCAATTTACTTTTATTTGGATATTTATAGTATCAATTAATTTAATATTTCATTAATAGTGTAATTTCTGCATCATTACTATGTCATAACTAAATTAAATTATATAATATATAAATTTTATAAATAAAACCCCATTATATAGGAAATATCTTTGGATTTATAATTAATATTTATAATCAAATTTATATTCTGTGTAACCCTATATTATAATCGGTTTAGTTATTAAACTTTGAATTTAACTCTTTTAACTCTTCTTTAAATAAAATAATAAAAAATGTTCTAATATAATCCAAGTGGACCAAAGGGGATAATATTTTATTCTTGAGGTTGTTTTGGTTGAATTACACTTATCCAATAGAATTAGGACATGTGTTAGGGTAATTATAATATCATTTTCACCCTTAATTACCCTATTTACTTTTAATCACGGTAAATAAAATTAAAAAATTACTATCCTCCAGAAATTATTTTCATCTTATTGAACCAAATTTCACTTACTAATTTTAACCGTATCTCTCGGATTTTTGAAATTCAACTCAAAAAATTGGTAAAATTACGTTTTATGCAAATTTTCAAATTCTCATAGGAGGTGGGTAAAAGACTGTAAAAAGTTCATTAGAATTTTTTTATATCTAAAATTATAATAAAATTACTCCAATAAATTACATTGAACTTATATACGTATTATGTATCTATTTTGGCCTAAAATAAATTTAAATAAAATAAATAATTATTTAAATAAAAAATCGGTTTTAATCAATAACGCAGTGTTTTTCACTATTCATCAAAAATTGAAGGTTTTCAGAAAAATACTAGGTTTTACTATTCATAACGGCTAGTTTGATTGGTCATGGTGTGTTAGAATCTCGAAGTTGTGTACAATGAAAGAAATTGCATTATTCAAAGTTAAACATACTGTGGATTCTTGGGGTGTTCACTAAAAATGTTAGTAATACAAGATTTAGGAATCCATAATTCCTTAAGAAGTTTCCTATAATCATATTTTAGACTTTTAGAAATAAAAACTTTGTTAGGTCCAAAAAAATAAAAACTAGCAATATAATTAGAAGAACTAGTACTAGGAATAAAAATATTTTTAATGATCCTTCCTTTTCTGGGATGATAGCATATTTTAATAGTGTATTTTGAGGTTGTTTTATTTTCAAGAATCTAGGTCAAGGTATTTCTTACTTTTGTAAATATTTTCAAATCCTTTTTAATTTCTCATTAGATAACTATAATCCATTTTTCTCTTTTAGAAGTTGATCAATTTTATCTTTATTTATGGTAAGATCAATTTTAAGACTAGAAGTTATAGCATTATAATTCTTAAAAAATTTATATTTATATTTATTTTAATTAAAATTATATCCCAACATATTACAATATTCAAAAATTTATTCATTAGACATTTTTTCTTCACTATTTTTATTTTTGTAATGATTATAAATATGAATAGTTGATTTAAAAAATAAACTAGATAACTTAGATGTGTTTCTAATTCAACACATATTGAATCTCTAATTTTTACTTAATATTCTTGAATTTAATTCGCTTGAGCTATCCTATGAATCACTCCAAGTTTCTTTCATAAATTTCTTATATCTCTTATCCTTGTCCTCATATGTCTTCATAAATTTTAACTTATGGTGGTGAAATTTTACATACCATTTTCTTTTTCATTCATAGAATACTATTGCATTTTTAGTATCATCATTTATCCAATCATTTCTCTAATTGACTTTATTTTCATACTTTCCTTTATAACAGGGTTTCCTAAAGAACATATTCCTTTTATAAAGTTTAATGAATATTTTTTACAAGTGGGCCATTTTTCATCACTATCAAAAAGTAACTCTTCATTACTTGATATTTCATCTTTGATTTTATCCTTTTGTTTTGAGGAAGTAGTTTTGAAAGATACATATTTTTATTTAGTTCATTTTCTTCTTCTCAGCTTACTTTGATTTCCTAACCATACATCAAAATATTTCCTATCAAATATTTAACAATTAACATACTATTGTCATATGAATCTTAGATTGAAACTAAAATTCTTCTCTATTTTCCTGGTAAACAAATTAAAAGGAAAATCACTTGGTATTTTTAGGAATTGGTTTCCCCAGTAAATGAGTGTCAAAAATATCATTAAACCTGAGATAAATATTAGAAATGTGTTCATCAAGATTCATATTAAAGGTATCATATTTAATTTTATAAGTATTGTAACACATTTCTTTGATATTAGAAGTTCCTCAATGATAAATAGCTAAAGTATCCTAACTTTCAAAATGAATTAGTACAAGTATAAATTCTTTTAAATTATTAAAATATTAAATAAAAATATATAGAATTCATAGTTTTATAGTTATTATTATTATGGTTTTTAGTAGGATCACTCAATTTATCTCTAGAAATTTTGGGAAATTCATATTTTTCTATAATTACGATCCAAATTTCAAAACCCATACTTTCAATAAGACTCTTCATTTAAGGAGGAATATTTGTTGCAAATTCCTCTTGTCTATTATCCTTAAATAATTTAATTTTAAAAAATTGAAATTTAATTTCATTAAAAGACATTTAAATCTTAGTTTAAAATATATTTGAAAATTCTCAGACACTGATTGTTGGTTGGAGTGATTAACTCAAAGGGATAGGTGAATTGAGTACCTAATAAAATTTGTGTTTAAAAAAAATTTATAACCAAACCCCCAAATTTATTGAAAATGTCCATTTAATAAAAAAATTTAATTATATAAGTTTGATATTTCAAATAATTTCTAAATAGTTTGATTAGGGATCAGATAAAATAATATTTGAAATCATGTTTCCTTTTGAAACTACATTACTTAATAAAATCCTTTATATAAACACAAATTAAGACTAAATATCAAAGTTATTATTTTTACAGATGTAAATTATAAATATAGTTTTAACTTTGAAATGTAGATAAAAAAATCACATATCAGAATAAAATTTGTGGTTCTATCTCACCCCAAGGGGATCAGTCTCAAGATGAGATTTAATCACCTCCACTTGGAAATCACCTCTTTCCAAATAGTTTATTAAACAATAAAATTTTATCCACAACCTAGACTGGGTTTTACAATCAATATCACACAATTTATCCTGACTCAAAAACACTTTCAAAGTTATACATGGGAATAAAATAGTAAATAGGTCCCATGTGACCACTTCTATAGTTTCCATGGGTATGAAAATAGATAACATTAAGATATAGAGTTTCTAACATACTTTAGTTAAAACACAAGATATAGTTTGTAAAAATAAATAGATTACAACAACACACTGTTCAAAAGAAAAGCATAAACATATAGTGAAAATGAATAGAGATGAGAGAAATAGATGATTCTCGATCCAGATATCTTTCGATGTTCATAGGTCCTCAAATTTTCCTTTATGAGGAGCTTGAAAAAGTTCTTCCAAAAGTGAAAAAAACATAGTATTATAGAGTCTGTAAAAAAACCTTCAATTTTCTATCTATGAATGTTCTAATAGGTGAGTTTGGATTGTTCCTATATACACCATATAAAGGTTCTTGTTTTTTTTATATTCTATAGTTCCACACCCACACCACACATGAGGGAGTTCTACAGAATATATAGCTCTCTAGTTCCAATTATACATTGAATATTAATAATAACAAAATCCTAAATCCTCATACCGGGAACTAAGTCAAGAAACTCAATCTTTTTATTCAATACATCCATGGAGTTTACATAAGAATAATTAACAATAAATCCATGTGTGGCTAAAATAATTTAATTCCTTAAACTAGCCATTGGAGTAATTAAATTTGAATTAGAGATGTAGCATACATGATAGCATACTATGAGTAGATCCTTAATAATGGTATATCAACCTAGAAGTAGTACATACTGAAGGTAGTTCTCTTGGACTAATGGTAGATATATCCAATAATAGACCTGTGAACAATATATCATCTGAACTATTGGTAGATTTGATCAAAATTTGATCTAATAATGTTTGATTATCTGAATTAGCAATATATATGATCACTGATAGATCTAAAAGTGATAGATCATCTCTGGAGGTAGATGTTGTCTTAACTAACAATAGATGTAGAGTCTTATGATAGACCTAAGCCACTGTTAGATCTTGTTGAACAAATGGAAGATCCTCCATATTGATGGAAAATATTCATGGATAATTTTAGATTATTTAAACTAATGGTAGATCTATACTTATCCAAGTATTTCCACAAAATTACGTACTATCATAAAATATTAATATTATTGGAAATATAGTAAACATGATTTGTGATCATTAAAATTAGTATGTTCAAACATTAAGGAATAATTACTTCCATATGACAATAAATTATTTAAAATATTTTTCATAATAAAATGTTTTATTTTAGAAAATATGGGCGGATTTAAAAAAATATATGGATTTTACTTGAAAATGGGTAAGAAACATAGGAGTTCCCTTTAATAACGTTTTCTTATCGAGAGAAATTGAGTAGGGAACCTTTTACAAATTGTATTTCCCCATCAAAGAAATATGAATTAATCTTGACATAAATGTGTGGAACATATATACAGAATATAAGATAATTTTATATGAATAATGAAGAGATAAATTTAGTCAAAGAGATAGAAAGTGTAACCTAAAAGAAATATGGATGTTTGGAGAGATCCCTTACCTTATGTCTGAATGCTTTCAAAACATTCACTTAATATCATGGATAATTTTCCTTTTAAAAGGGAATTCCCTTGTGTGGCCTTTTCGAACCCTCCATAGAAGGAAACTGCCTTCCCCATGAATAGGTCACTCTGGAGAGAGCCCCAGCCGGGAAGGAGTCGTTGCCAGCCGAGATGGCAGAGCGTCCTGGAGGGTGACAACCCGGGCGGCGATGGTTCGTCAAGCAATCCGTCAGCACGGGTGGATTGCACCTCATTTTTTCCACCCAGTCAGAAAACGGGTGACCCGGCAAGGAAAGTGGATCCCGGGGGAGAGGTTCTCCCCGAAAGCGGACTCCCAGGATTCGAACCCTGAACCTCCCAAAGAACGGCGTTGTTGTACCCCTCTCCTTCACCACTACACCACCCGTGAGTCCACTTAATATCATGGATAATAAAATAAAATTAATTAATTAATTAATTCATAAATATTCCCGTCTATATTTTATTTATTATAAATTTATGAGGTTTTTTATAGTCATTTTATTTATTTATAAAGTTCACTTTTGTTTTTTAGGGAGCCTTTATTAAATAGTTTCCTGGTCGGATCACTTACTTATACATAGGGAAGTTCTTTTCAAATGGGAATAAAACTATAGATGTAAAATGAAATTGTATTCATGAACTTTCATAAGTTTAAATGGTACCATATACATAATTTATTTTGTAAATGTGGATGATTCATTTAATATAATATTAATGATAAATTTTTAGTTTAATTTGGCAGTTTTTTCAACCATCTCCAACTAATTTCATTTGATTTAATGTTATGGCCATATATTCTTTCCAGAATGTGAAACCACAAATAATAAACCTAATTTGTTAATTTTAAATAATTATAAATGAATATAAACCTTCCATGAATGCATTATTGGAAAACTGAAACTCATTATCCATGATGGTGGTTAACTGACATAATTTAGATAATGGTTTCATTTTTCCTTGAATAAGAGCGGATGAGAAAAGGGGTGGATAGAATATATTACATTATCAATATAAAATTATAGTATATACATGAAATTGGAATTATTATTCTATGTTTTATGAATAATTTTAGGGTAATGTAGAAGAATAAAAGAAATTAAAAGAGTTCATTTGAGAATGTTTCCTCTTGTATATCTCCTCCTTGAAGGACCCCTTAAGGAACTTGGAATTGTACTTTTAGTGAGACCATAATAACATATATATGGTGAAGAGTTGGGATGAAAGGTTTTTTTAGATATTATGAATGTTTCAAGGCTCATAATGTGTGAGGATATGGGGTGGTAAGTTGTTGTATTTATAACAGGAGGATATGAGTGTTTTTGAATATTGTATTTATTAGTTTATCATTATGGATAAAGGCTTTAAATATTAATAATTATTGTGACTATATAAATTAAATAGTGCATGGAGTTCAGTATAATGGTTTATTATATCCTCCTTGACTCAAAAACTCATGTATTTGGATTATAATGTTAAATACCAAAAATTAATGTATTTTACTATTCACCAAAGATTCAACTATTTTAAAAAAATACAAAAAATTCCCATAACTATTTTTCAGCTTTTATATTTTAAAAATAGAATCCATTTTAACAAAACAATTTTCTAAATATAGGAAAGTTAATTTTTAAATAAATTCTTCATTTAATTGAAAAATTCTGATTTTAATATTATGATCAATTTTATGACCCTTGGAAAAACTAATTATGGTCTCATAAAATTATCTTTTAATTATAATAAAACTTAATATTAATTTATAAATTCATTTTTTGTAAATAAAATTAATTATAATTAATTATATTTATTATAAATTTTTTTATTAAAACATTTATGTTGTATAAAAATACAAACACACAATTTATAAAATTAAAAAAAATTACTTGTATTGTAGTTTAAATTTATCATATTTTTATTTTATAAGATACAAAATTACTATTTTACACTTACATAGGTGAGGTTACTATTTTAACAGTAAGATTACAATTCCAACAGTTTGGTTACTATTCCAACAACCATATTACTATTCCAATGGTCATATTTATAATGGTCATATTAGTTCCCTAATTCCTATAAATGAATCTTATTCTATTCATTATTTATTAACTTATATTTTACATTAAGGTTATATATACTTCCATATTCAAAATTAATATTGTATTATTGAAATCATTTTTTATTTCTATAGCTTTGTTTAGTCGTTCCATTATTCTAGTGGATTGAGAAGATCTAAATTTTCATATATTACTTATCTTATTTTCTACTTTTAATCCCATTTTAATATTTGGAATTATTCTTGGTTTATTTTTTGACAAATTTATCATTATTCATTTTTGAGAATATTTCATTTGTTGTTTTCTCTATATTTTTTATGTGATTTATACTATATTACAAAATTAAAAAAAAAGAAAATTCCATTGATAAAATTATGGGTCATTACAGAACTAACTTGATCTTGTCTTCTTTAATCCCACAACATAAGAAACATCTTTATGAAACATCTTCAGTTAATTCTTTCGAATTTAATTAGAATAATAGATCAATGGGGAAAAATCATTCACTCAGTAGAATTCATATATTAATCACTCAACAACATAACTGCTTCACTTCAAACATGAACTTATCTTGAATCAATTTTTCTTTGTGATATAGAATTAATCAAGCAATATCTAATTTAGTTCTCAATTCTGATCACCAATATAGAATTTAAAATATTCTCATTTAAAATTATCAAATATTGAACTATTATTTTATTCATCTTCCATATCATTATTCAAACTCAAACTGATATTGGATCATGGTTCTTAAAATCTTTATAATGTTTGGATTATTTTATAACATATTTGAGACCATTATTTTTGGATTTTGTTTATTGGATTTATGAGGAAGGTAATAAAAAAATTGAGAATACTCACAGTGTTGTATTTTGTTTTCAATATATAAATTATCTTTATAAGAAGAGTATTTTAGTCCTTTTATATAAAGATCACTTTGCTTCCATGGATGATGAATTGACTGTGCATGGATATTCTATGACATATTATATTATGTGAGGATGCATAATGAACATAATTTTCATCTGTGAGGAGATTTTTTGTTTGTTTTATTATGTAAAAAGGATCATATATGTTCCATGAGTATGAATCTTCCATGAATTTGAGAACAAACTATGCAAAGAACTACTGTAAGTATAGAAGTGACTTTGAGTCACATGATAAGAGGAGCTATCATGAGTGTCACATAGATGGTGGATTATATATTGATCATGAACAAGAGAATAAAATCCAAAGGTGAAAAGTTTGATGTTATTCTAAAGATCAATTATCATGATAATATTTATCATGATTCTTGAAATAAAATTTATATGAAGTTGAAAAGAATGAAAGAATCCAAAAAAATGGGAGAATATGATGTCAGGAAGTTGTTTGAAGAAGTGTAGAACCATGAATGTAAATTTGTATATATTTTCCACATAAGAGAATATCTATATATGTGCTTAAGGTACATAGGGAAATATTCAAAGATGGTTTTATTGTGGAATATTATAATGTTAATGGAATCATAATTGGATACTTGATTGGTTATGTAATTTTATCTATGGACCCAAATGTCCTACTGTATATTAGAATGTTTATGGAAGAGTAAAAGGATATTTGATTGGTTTCATAGGAGAATATATGAACCTGAATATACTATTACCTAAACGAATTGGTCATGTGGGAAAATTTTTCATTCATGTGAATGGACTCCACATGTGATTGAACTGAATATAAAAATTTTCCATAGAGGAAAATCTATTACACGCATAAGAAAACTAGTCATGTAGGTGAATTGGTTATGTATGTAAATAAACCATGTATGAAAATGGAACTTATATAATTTTTATATGGATAAAAATAGCTAATGTGGACATAAATTTCACATATCATAGAAATCCTTATACCATAAATTAATGAGGACATGTCATAATTCATGCATATATAATTGTTAACCGTGTACATGAATTTTTCATTTATTATGGAATGAATGAGGTATTTGATGGTATTTATGAGGATATAATATGGAAAAATCCATGTTTGAAGGATAATTAAAATTCCATGATATTTCAACTTGTTTTAACATTATTAAAAATTAGTTATATTATTTGTTTCTTATAGAAGTTATTATAATGACCAGATCGAATAATTCGGAAGATTTGAATTCCAAATAAATTACCTGATTTCATAAATATTTGAATAAAGAACGAATATAATAGGTAATAAACATTTCATGTTTTTTAATTAATATTTGTCATATATCATAAAGTGTGCATGGGGTGGAATAATAATTTATAGAGGAAAGAAAGAAAAAGAAGTTCTTACTTAGAGATGTGTAATAAATTGAAGAACAATAAAAACTGACTTCCATAAGGGAAAGTGTTAAAAATCCAATAATAATAATAAAAACATGTTAATGGACATTAGTGAATGTTCATTCCTTTTTTGGAAATTTTTTATCATAATATAAGCTTTAGGATAAAATTCATTATCAAAGGACTATAGTGAAAAGTAAGTCCTGGATATATTTTGGTTACTGTAAACCACAAGGATTTTTTTCCACTGAACTAAGTTATCTTTAATGGTATATAAATCATTCTAAGTATTAGATAATCTTATTCTGTTATTAACCTTATAAATTCATATATTCCATAGGGTGTGTTTATTTGTTTTGTACAATATAATCATTTCACTTTAATAGGAAGCGAAGGATGTTTTTAAAAGATGATGAAATTACAAAGCATTCAAAACTGATTCACACCACCTCTTAGTGGTTACATGGACCCAGACTTTTCAGGTTAATTAGAATCAGATGGAAGGTACCATGATTGAATCTTGGGTATTCAAATATTAAAGAAGAAAAACATTATTATAGATTTTTTGATTTCAGTTAATAGTAAGGGGATTTGTACCTTTGATGAGAAGAACTGTCATATGCTACCCTATCTATTATCCAATGTCTATGATGTTATACAAGCTACTGGATATAATTTCACTTCTCCAACTGATGGTTCACCCATAATAGCTATGGATAATAAGAATTTAGAGAATGGTGGATGAGCTAGAAATGATATTCTTTCCCCTCTCTTAGAAACTGAATTTCTATGGGTTAATGGAACTGTAATAACTAAAAGGTATTTGGGATAAATTATGGAACATTTACGAAGGTAACACAAAATTAAATAAATATAATTTAAAATTTTATTTATTGAAATACAAAAAATTAAAAATGGGGGATGATGAATCTGTTGTTGAGTTCTTCACAATGGTTAATGGTATTTTAATAACCTTAATAATCCTTGGATAAATATTGGAAGACACAACACTTTTTCAAAATATATTGAGAGTTATTTCTAATATATTTGATTCAAAAGTTTTATAATGGTATGACTGAGTATTGAAAGAATATATTTATTTTATTTTTATAGTATTCTCATTTTTTATGAGATGAGAAAAAATAATTATATCAAAAGGATGGGAAAGGATTATCATGAAATGTCTTACAAAGACACTTTGAAATAAAGGTAAATGAAAGTTGTTATTTCAAAAAAGGTTAGTGATTATAATTCATAATATGAATTGAGAAAGTTTAATGATTTCACGTCTTTATTTTATAGAAATATGAAAAGTGTCACAAGTAAGTATAAAGAATAATTACTATTAAATTGATTTAACTGTAAATCCTTTGGAAAATTTTCATCAAATTTTCCAAGACATAAGAACGATAAAGATAATGATGAATAAAATGGAAGTCCAAAGATATCACTAAAGAAGAAGGTATAAAAAATAAATTCTTATCCCAAAATAAGGAATAGTAAGATCTCTAAAAATAAAAGGGATAATTTTATCCAAATTTGAGAAAGATGATGTTATTGAATAATAAGTGGAAGATTAAAATTCTAGTGATAAAGGTGCTTAAATTTTTCTTATTTCTATGGAAAATGACGAGAATTTAGCTCATAAGAAATTAGAAACTGAAAAGAAGAATAATAGGAAGCTCGTATATAATTCATGTTAAAAATAGTATGGAAATAATGCCTCTAAAAAGTTCAAATCTATATAAAGAGAAACAAAAGTTAAAGAAAAATGTCCGACCAATTCACAATCAAGAAATAGTTATGAAGAATAGAAATAAAGATTTTTAGACGAAACTGAAAACCTGATGAACTTACTTGATGAAGAAGAAATAAACATCACTAATCATGAAGAAAAGATCTGGGACAATGATAATAAATTTGACATTCTATGACAGAAACTAGTTGAATCTGAATATGTATGTTCTAACTTCTAAAATTCCACTTTTTAACATGATAAACTATATAAGTATGTTGAATCTGAAAATCATCATAAAATTTCATCTATAAAAGTTATATTTGAGGGTCAAAATTTTAGGTAAAGGAATTTAGATAACAACGAAGTCAAATGGGTCATGTATGTAGCCAAAGAATTGAATTCTAAAATTTCAGGACTTATGAGAAATCAAATATTTAATTTAAAAATCATATAGTTTTAGACTATAATAAGGCTAATAGGAATTCATATATGAAGAATAAGGATATTTCAAGAGTCTATAAAAACTTAGGTTCATAGGAACAGGACAAAAAATGGAAAAGAAAAGGATCTTGTAGTTCAATCTGCACTAAAAGATGAATAAAGAGAAAGACCATGGATTTTGGATAGCTTGTGTTCTTCAAAAAAGACTAAATATTTGAAGCTGTTAAATAATTTTAAAGAGTAAAGATAATTAAATGTGACTTTTGAAAATGTTGAGTCTCTTATAATCAAATATGTTGTGTTACTATTATTGGAAAATGAAAGTTAAAAAATTTCCATATTTACTAATGAACAGAAAAAAGTGTGTTCATTGTTTGATAGATCTGTAATGAATGAAATAAATTTATCTTTAGAATAGATGGTTCTATTTTAAAAATCATTAAATAAGTGTAAGTTGTGATAAGAAGAAAATAAACAAATGAAAACTTGTTCTATTTTTTGGATGCATAGAATTCATGATATCTGAGTTTAAAGGATGAAAATAAATTACGACATGGAGGTAATAAACAAATGTTCTTGAGAAACATGAAAAATTTAACACATTTAAGTAGTGATCATGATGTCTATTAATTGATAAGAATTAGATATTGGTGTTGTTCTATATTCCAAAAATTAAAAATTAAAATTATCTACACAACAATGTTGAGATACATACATCTCATAACTTGGAACTTATTCATTCTATCATATATAGACATATGTAGAGGAAATAAACAAATATAGATAAGTATGTTATTTCCTTTACTGATGATTTCAATTTTATTGTATGAATTATGTTTTGAAAACTTAATTTTTATATTATCAAGATGATAAAAAGGTTTAGTAGAATTTGTAAAAAGTAATGTCGCTACTTTATAATGAAAATAATACATGAAAATGGCACTAAATACACAAATAGAAAGTTTGAATCTTATATTAAGAAGCATGGAATTCAGCATTTTCATACTATTCCATAAACAGCATATTAAAATGGTGTGGCTAAAAGAAATAATAGAAGGTTGATTGAGATGACTTGAACCATGTTAATTAAATATAATTCTTCATGGTTCTTTTGGAGACATTCTATTAGTGAATAACTCTGCATCTAAAATCTATTCTTTTTTTTGATAAAATTATAAAATGAATCCATATTTGATGTATTATAAGAGTATCCATACTTTGAGTTAATTAAGTATTTTTGATATCCCTAGTATTATCAATGTAAATTTCTAGATTCTTGGGATTCTTGATAAAGGTGGTGTTGATGGAATCTTCATCACCTGCCCTCAAAATGTTATAGTATATAGATATTATACAAAAATAAAATATTAAACTTGTTATTAAGATGATATGAAAGTAATGGAAATTTTAGAAAGAAAATTATCATAGTCAATTATTGACATAAGAGGAAGTGAAGATGAAGCTATTTTTCATAATATCTATAATAGATGTGATGATGTATAAGCAATATAGGGTGAATATGTTGATTCATCTATTTATAGTGATGAGGGAAAATCACATCCACCACATCCAAGGTAGAGGAATTAATTGGAGGTATATAATATCATTGGGGATCAAGAATAATAGGTTCAAAGTAGAAGCAAATTGAGGATAAGATCCCTTACCACTTTTCTTCATAGGTAGAGCCAAACGATATTGAAGTATAATTAGAGAATCAAGGGTTGATTGATTTAACAAAATTGTAAGTGGATCAGATAGAGAAAAATGAGACATGGTAGCAGGTGCCCAAATTTTAATATATCAATGTGACTAGAATAGAGTTGTTTTTCTTGAAAAAGATGAATGAAAGAGGTTAAGTGGTAATAAAGAAGGAAAGATTGGTTCGTAAGGGCCACTCATAGATTAAAGTTATATATTTTTTGAGATATGTTCCCCAGTTTTAAGACCTGGAATAATAAAAATATTTCTTTCTATTATAAAACAAAGGAAATATATGATTTTTGAAATGGATGTCAAGTACACCTTTATTAATGGAAAATTAGAATATGATGCCTATATTGAAAATACAAGTGGTTTCCTACTAGGAAAATAAGAGAACTATGAATTCATGTTGAATAATAAATTATATGGGTTGAATAAATCCCTAATAGATTTGTATTATAAGTTCGATTACCTTTTAAAGACACTAAATTTTAAGAAAGGAATTATGGAAAACAACCTCTATATAAATTAAATCAAGTTTTTTCTATCATTATGATTATTTATGTTGATGATATCATATTTTTAAGAAATAATGAAGAAGACTGTGAAGGGTATTCCGAATATATTAAATTTTTATTTGAAAATTATATACTCGAATAATTATGGTACTTTCTAAGACTATAAATATCTCAAGTAAAGGATTATGTTTTCCCACCACAAGAAAAATATTCCTAGGATTTACTTAAAATAATTGTTAGGGAAGATTCAAAATCTATTTCCTTGCAAATTTTTGTGGTAAAAACGTTGTTTAAGGATGATGTTAAAAGGGATATTATTCCTAAAAAAATTATTAAATTTATTTAAAGACTTATATATTAAACAACCTCTAGACCAGACTTCGTTTACTCTATAACACTATTTTCCCTATTTCAAAAGTGCCCCTAAGATGTCACATTTTTTTCTGGAAAAAAAATTCTCAAATACATTAAGGGAACTATAGATTATTGGATAAAGTATTACATCAATGGAAATTCTATTCTATTTGGATATAAAGATATAGACTGGGTAGGTAGTGTCAATAAATAGAGATTCACATCTGGTGGTGTATTCTTTATTGGATAAAGATGTGTTTGTTGAAAAAAAAATCCAGTGAATCTCATCACTATAGAAGAAGAGTATACAAATACCACCCAAGAAAAAACATAATTAATGTGGATAAAGATATAGTGGGAGGAATATATGGTTTATGTGAATCCACCAATTATTACACCAATTATCCTAGGATATGATATTAAAAGTGCTATTAATATTATAAAGAATTTAGTGAAACATTAAAGATAAAATCAAATTGATATTAAATATCACATCATCAATAATAGTGTGGAAAGAAAATAAAAAAAGTCAAACTTTCTACCAATTGGGGAGAATGTGGATGATATTTTTACTAAACCATCAGTGAAGGAAAATTTTCAAAACTCAGATTGATTATGGGTGTCTAACCTCTCCCTCTTCATAGATAAGGTATGTTTTTTCCATCACCTCTCTCATATTGTCATTGGATATTATTTCTAAAGGGAGATAAATATTAAAATATAAATATATCCATCGATATGTTATTTATATATTTAGGATTCACATATATTTTGGGGGGATTTTTAAAAGTTTTAAGTTGTGGTGTCAACATGAGTGTTTTTTTGTGAAATATTTTAGTAGTTTGTCAAAGTGTATGTTGGAATGTTTTTAAAGGTTCATGAAAATTTCTATTCTAAAGATGTAAAGAAAAATAAGTTATGAATGTTTTTTGAAAATTTATTTAAGGAAAACATGTAATTATTTTCAAAATATTCTTGTTTCCAACATCATTCTAGCCCATATAGACTTATAATTGTTGGACAATGATCCAGAGATTCAGTTTCAAAGGATCAGTGATTTTTGTTTTGTGGTATACAAAAAAATCAAAATGGTTATATTGTTTAGATCAAGATATTTATATTTGTTTTTGTTGGATTGATGAATAATTTGATAAACAAGGAGTGGTAATACTTGTGGTGTTTTATTTTATTGTACTAATAAATAAGTTGATAAATAAGAAATAACTTTTGTGGGAATGGAAAGTGTATAGACCCTTCATGCGTGAAAAGATTCTTTGATTCAGTGCTTCTATGAGAAGAATCATAGATATTTCATGAGTAAGAATCATCAGTACGTTTAGGAGAAAACTTTATATGTAACTTATGTGAGTGATCAAGAAGTGACTATGAGTCAAATGGAATAAGAAGATATTGTGAGTGTTGTAGGTTCTAGGTGTAGCTAAAGTGCGGTCAGGCCAGGACCCAACTTCGATTTTTACCATGATTAATGATTATTATAGGATCAATATGATAATGAACACCAGTCTCCGTAGAATACAATCAAAGATATAGATAAAGAAAGAAGAGGTCTAAAACCTTTATAGAGGATTTTATGCATCAAATTTATAATTAATTTAAATTTAATTTCTAAAGAAGTAAAATACTTGGTTCTTCGGTACTTTCTTCATTGATGATGTTGATCGCTCAGGATGACCCTTTCGGATTGTCTTGTTGTGCTTGTGGGGATCCATAATAGAATCCCTTTAGAAGTGATCCATACATTCTCTAATGGTCTCCGATTGACGAAACTCGCTTTCTAGGTGCTAGCACGGTGTATCGAATGTCTTGCGTCGAATGATCTTGATCACCTGTTCTTCGATCTTGAAGAATGTATCTCATTCTTGAGTGGGAGAGAGGATAGGAGTCAAGCGAAAATTCATGACTTGAAATTTCTCTTTCATCACTGATTTCCCTTACATGGAACAATAGACGTACGTTCATATTTATCGACAAGGGGATTCATTTAAAATATTTAATTGCATAATATCAATTAAATACATTTATAACCTTAGAGAAAACCCATGATAAAAAATAACAAAAACTGTGTCATTATTTGTGGCGTTCTAACATGCACAAAATAGAATCATAAATGAAATCACATACCTCATAATTATAACCACTTAATTATTTTGCTTTGGGCTAACTATTTAAATAATTATCTACCGTCTAGAAAATAATTATTTTACTACCGGACAATCCTGGGTCCACTCAAACTCCACTTACATTTATTGAACACCCAAATAAATAAATAAATAAATCATTCTCTTAAATAAATATTTTATTTACAAAGTAGTAAATAAATATTTATTAAATGTTCAATAAAATAAATAAATATTTTTTATTTACAATTCAGTGAGTAAATATTTATTTAATTTATCTGATCATTATAACATGAATAAAATTATTCCATGTTCTTGAGAATAATATTTATTCCATTAATTAAATTCAAATATAATTTTATCGAGACCACCAGAAACAATTTGTGTGTGGCCCTCTATTATTCTTTCTCGTTGGCATTAGGTGGGCATGCCTAAATTCCATGAGTATTGTCTAAAAAAAGGTCAAGGCACCCAAGAGAAATAACAAAAATTCTCTACAACTATATACGCATATGATTGCTCACTATGTAATATAGTCCCTTTGTCTCAATATCTCATCATGTTAGTTTCATGGTTGTGTCATAAACCTGTATGCTTGATTTATTGTTCTTTGACTACCTGAAATAAACTCATCGTTACACCATGGCCAGAGAATTTTGTGCGACGGTTCTATTCTAGTCAAAGGTTTGAGATATCAACTTCTATAAATGGAAGGGACAAATCCTTCTTCGACTTATCCATTAATAACAAGTCATTCATGACCCACCCAATGTATATTACTTCCTGCCAACTATCTGCGTGACAGTTTTCATTAGTAAATCAAAGTGCGCGAGTACTAACACGTATTAATGATAATCATAAATTATAAGGACCATTACATATGCTTGAAGACAAGAATATCCAATGACTGCAAAACTTTTGTAATTCTACCAGCGTTATGTTCTCATAATCTCCCATCTTGGAGATTACCAAGTGTGAACTTTATGAGAAGAAGTCTCATATGCTTACGAGTACTCACACCTGACAGTTTGTATGCTATGTGTCACATCATAGTATTACATCCAACCATAGAACTATATTTACGAATATTTTCATTTCACTTCAAGGTTCTCATCAGAGTGGGGATTTTTTATGACATTGTCAATGGGATAAATACTTCAGGACATTATTACACTATAGTCATTCAGATCAATAAACAATATGTAATAAGATGTTTAATATTTAAATATATTAAATATTCATATAATCAAAGTACAAATAGTTGGTTCTAAAACACCAACTCTTACAAACTCCCACTTGGACTAGAGCCAACTACATATGACATTCAGTTTTCTAGACCTCACATGATGATCATGTTTCTGCTAATTCAAGGCTTTAGTCAAGGGGTATGCGATGTTTTCTTCTATGGAAATATTTCTCACTATAACTTCACCTCTCAGAGAAAAATCCCTCAAGAGATGATACTTCCGAATTATGTGCTTAATCTGCTGATGTGACCTTGGCTATTTTGAGAGGGCCACCACTACAGTATTATCACAATACAGTGTGATAAGATCTTTACTACTAAGTAACACATCCAACTCCTGGAAAACAATATGTATCCAAAATGATTCTTTAGCCTCCTAAGAATATGTGATATAAGGGGATTCTACTGTAGAATTTGCGACCATACTCTTCTTTGAGCTCTTCCAGCTCATTGTACCTCTATTCAAGTGAAGATGTATCCTGTTTATGACTTCATGACATCTCGATAAGTCTCAAAACTAGCATATGCATATATGATGATGACACGTTCCTCATATCCTCCAAAAACTAGGAACATATCATTATTACACATCAGATACATTGGTTTAGTCTTGGATATCATCCAATGGTGGTCACCTGGGCCAGCTTGATACTTGCCTACCGTACTCAATGTATAGGCAACATCAAGCCTAGTACATAGCATGACATAAATTACTGACACACTCACTAATGTGTATGGAGTCCTTTCCATTCGATTTCTTTCCTCATCTGAATGAGGACACATTTTCTTGGAAATATGAATGCCATGTGATGCTAGAAACAATCCCCTCTTGGATTGTTTGTTACTGAATCTCTTCAGTATCTTTTCAATGTTTGTACTTTTACTTATACCCATCAATATATTAGATCTGCCATGATGAATATTAATCCTAAGGTTATATGTTGCCTCTCCCAAGTCCTTCATGGATAAGAATTGATTCAAGCATGAGTTAATAGATTGTAAGAATGGTATCTCATTTCCAATATGTAATATGTAATCGGAATATACTGCGAGGAAAATGATTGCGCTCCCACTAAACCATTTGTAGACACAATGATCACATTCTTTCTTGATAAAACCAAATTCCTTTATGGATTCATCAAAACAAATGTCTCAGGACCTGGATGCTTACTTTAATCCATAAATGGATTTCTGCAACTTGGATACCTTATTGGAATCCTTTGAAGTCATAAACCCTTCAGGTTGTGTCATGTATACATATTTCAAAATTTTCCCATTAAGGAAGTCTCTTTTGAAATCCATTTTATGAATCTCATATTCCTGGTAAGTGGAAATGGACAATAGAATTATGATGGATTTCAACATTTCAACTAGTGAAAAGGTTTCTTCATAGTCAATTCCTTGATACTACTTGTAACCTTTTGCAATCATTCATGCCTTATAGGTGCTGAATTTTCCTTCTATGTCTAGTTTTTTCTTGAATACCCATTTTCAACCAACATGCTTTACATCAACTAGAGGATCTACCCAAATCTATACTTGGTTTTGGTACATGGAACCATTTCAGAATTCCTGGATTCTTTCCACTTGTGAACATCTATTCCACTTACAACTTCCTTTTAAGATAGAGGATCATTATTATCAACTAATAATGAGTCACCATCCTCAGTAACTAGAAAACCAAACCCATCCGGTTCTCTAACCTCTCTTATACTCCTACGTAGTTCTTGTGTCTCTAGAATGGTTCTTTATTCCTTGGGGAATTGTGGAATCTTTTCCTGTACCACATCTTGTGTACCTTGAGCCTCAACTACATCGAAGTCTATCTCACTCAAACTGTCTCTTTTAGATATTTTCTCCCTCTCAAGTAATATGGTGTGTCTTCCCACTATAACATTTTTTATAAGGAGTTTTATAGGTAATATTACCTTGTTTATTTAGGGTATCCTAAAAGCTACACTTTTTTCCTTGAGGTTCATGTTTGTTGCCTAAAGAGGCCTTACAAATGATTCAATTCTCTGGACATTTAAATTCAATAACATGGGTTTATTTCCACTCCATAACTCATATGGAATACCATTTATCAATTTTTTCGGTACATGGTTCAATATGTGTGCTGTTGTTTGTAATGTATATCCCCAAAAGGATAATGGAGGACTTTCATGACTCATCATTTATCACACCATGTCCAACAAGGTGTGGTTCCTCCTTTCGCTCACACCATTCCACTGGGGCATGTAAGGAGGAGTTTGGGATAGGATCCCAAACTCCTGTAGCCAATCAATGGAGTATTCAGTGAGAAATTCTCCACCTTGATATGAGTGTAGTTTCTTAATCTTTTTACCATGCTGATTCTCAACTTTATTCTTGTATTCATTTAAATTATCAAAATATTCAAACTTATATCTCATTAATTAGAAATATTCATATCTACTAAAATCATTATTAAAAGTTATGAAGTATGAGTACCCACCCCTTTCTTCAAGTACGAATGGTCCACACACATCGGTATGAACCAATTCAAGAATCTCTTTAGCCCTTTCACCTTTCTCATTAAATATGGTATTTGTCATTTTTCCTTTTAAACATGTGTGGCATATTCCAAGTTGTTTTAATTAAAAATAATCTAAATATCCATCTTGATGTAACGTTTTCAAGCATTTCTTGTTTACATGACCTATACGGTGATGGAAAAGTTGGGTGTGGTATGAGTCATGTGAAGAATCTTTGTTATTGATTTTAATTACTTATTTTTTGTAAGAAAAAACGTAAATACCGTTGTATAAATGTTCCCTACCAAAACAAAATATATATTCGTAAAATAAGAAACATTAATTTCCAAATTTGAAAACTAATCCACTTGTATATAATCTAGATAAAAATAATTTTTTAGTACCAAACAACACATAATAACAACACTTCGACACCAAGATCATCCTTATAGGTAATGTAGGTGGTAGTCCTGGATAGATACAATAGTAAGTCTGGCTCTGTTGGCTACTCGTAGATCTACCTCCCCTTGATCTATATTCTTGAATCTACTTGGTCCCTGTATTTGGATACATATGTGAGAACCACAAGCTGTATCTAATACCCAATTTGTATAAATAGATATATTTTATTTGATATCAAACTCACATGAAGCATCCCCTTGATTCTTAGGCTGGGCGTAGTTCTTCTTCTAGTGGCCCTTCTTGCCACCTGAAAAACGAAAAGCTTCATGTTCCCTTTCATACCCTTTGAGCTTCCTTTTCTTGGAAGGGTGTGAAGAAGCTTTGGGCTTAAATCCATTCACCTTTCCTTTTCTCTTATTCAGTATCGTGATATAAGGCTTTTTGGGATTCATATCTCTGTCCACTTGGAGAATGAGGATAAAAAGATCAGATAGATACATCTCAACGTTTTTCATATTGAAATTAACAACAAAAATGGAGAAGCTATGAGGGAGTGGTGTAAGAATGAGATTAGTACCCAGTTCTTTGTGGGAGTTTAAACCCTAACACCTCAAGGCGCTCAATTTAGCCAATGATCTTGACTATGTGAGGCCCATATGGGGCACCCTATCCAAGCTTACTATGAAAGAGTGCCTTGGAGATCTCAAACGATTCTTATCTTTCTCTCTTCTAGTAAAGAGCAAAGAGGTGCTCGAGCATGATATAGACATCCACATTTTCATGAGATATCATGACCTCTCTAGACAGTGATGATATCATCAAACATTGAACATCGACCACGTCATTCATATGTTTATCATAGACTACTAAATCTTCATCACTTTCCTCTTAGGCAGGAAAATCCAGTAATGATGACTCCATAATGTAAGACTTCCATTCATGGTGCTGAATAACCCAAAGGCAACTAAACCATTCCCGGAAGTCACTACAGGTGAGGGTGTTGTCTTTATCCAGAATTGATTGTAGGGATTGTGTGGTTGACAAGATTTTCATTTTATTCCACAATTAAAAGAGATGATTATTAGAAAATTCTTGATTACATTTTATGAGAAATAATAAATTAATTTTATTAAGTCTCCTACTATTTTATAAACTCCCAATGGCCATCACCATTGAACTCGAAATGTCCAGTTGTTATGACATTATAGAGTCAAGGATCCATATTACCCTTCACATAACCCCAAAAGGGTTGGTCAAGCTATTTGAAGGTATTTAAGAATACATGTATTTTCCAACTGCAGGCTGGCAACACCTTGATACATTGAGTGGACTCCCCATTCCTAGAATCTTGACTTGGATTTCCTCAACACTTTCATAAAATATTACACAAAGTCTCTCAAGGGCTACTCCTCTTAATGTAATATGGTTAAGTAAACCCAAAACCTTTCATAGGGGAATCCTGTATAAAAGTATTTTTCCCAAGAAGGGTTGGTCAAACACATAGTTTTATTGAGTCTTTCCCTTAATCAAGTAACGGAAGGCATAATATGACTTCATATTTAGTTGAGGGTTTTTTATCTCTTATATATAAATTGACCTATTATCTTTACCACATGCTTGTTAATATTAAGTGGAACATAATTAAGTGATTAACCATGTCTTGATAATATTTATGCACAATCCTGGTTTATTTTAGTTCCATCTTGAATGTTTGTTAGTTCATTAATTATGTGATCGCGACAACACATCCATAATGAAAAACCATGAAACTGATATAAATAAAATAAATTAAAGGGAATGATCATTATATTATTTTCTAATGGTTATTTTATCTAGAATTTGATAAATTAACCCTGACCTCAGGGAGAGACACCTTCATGTTTATAGATTTCCGGCTATCCACCTTTGTATCTCCTTGGATTTGTATCACCTCAGCTCCTGACTTGGACTGCCTCCAACAACGTGGGAGCTCCATCCATTACATATGCTTTTCAAACTCACACGTAGGTGAGGAGTAAAAGGGGTTTACATAAAAGATTCCATGGTCACACTAGACCAATATATTAATGAGGAGATATGGTGCACATACCAATAATTAATTTAATAAGTAAATTTAAAGTAAACCAACCACATACAAAGGTTTTGGTCTAGCTTATGATCACCCACATACATGCAATGAGTTACACATTTAGTAAAACTAAAATTAAATTATTTAGTCATTATTATTGAGATAAATTGTGCTCGAATCAATTTATTATTATCTTTAATTAATCAATCATTTTATCTTAATCATTTTTTAAATTTTCTTGAGATTCTCATCCTAGTATATAAATGAACCTTACAGGTATCCTGGTGAATACTAGTTCAAAACTACCCAACATGTATTATATTCTCATGTTTATTTACTATTATGACATATGACATTAAAGATATTTCAATTCATAGAGTAACAACCTATAGTGTGGTTTATACATGATATGTAGTTCTGAAAATTACACAAACATTAATGTTTTAACTTTGTGTAATTTGGTAAAGTACACAGTGTGTAGTTCTGACTACACGGCGTGTATTAGCTTCACTATCTATCCCAAAGTTCATGGAAAAGTACTCGGTGTGTGAAGTGTAATTCATAAATTTCAGAGTACACGACATGTACAGTGGGCTACATGTCGTGTTGTCTACGTGTTACACGGTTACCATTCGTCTTAGCCATGTATGGTATACACGGTTTGGACCTGACCCAATGGGACTACATTCCATGTGTAGTGGGCCACATGGCATGTAATCCAATAAGTGTGTGCGTATCTATTGTGGTAAACATACAGGTCAAATTAACTACACTACATGTAATAAATTCACACGGCATGAGTAATTTCCAAATTACTCCCAATACGCAGAACACGACTACATGTCCTATAGTCTGGATTACATGGTGTGTAGGGCAGAGAACACAATGTGTAAGTCTAAAAACATGACTTGTACTTTCATGTCACCTGGGTAAAATCATCGGCACCTACGGATGAGTTCTTTATTTTAATTTTAATAAAAAAATCATTCGTTTCAGTGAAATATCTGATAAATGAAAAGAGGGAGAACAGTTCTTGAAATCAAGTTTAAAATAATGATTAACCTTGAATTGAAAAATAAAACTATTAAAACATAAATCCTAAAAATATTATTTAAATAATTGTAAACTATGATGTCCTCGCTCTGATACAACTTGTTTGTTCCGGGCGCAATAGTAGCACGGTTCGGCCAACACCCAACATTAATTTTTACCATGATCAATGATTATTTTGAGATCAATATGATGATGAATGCCAAACTCCACAAAATAGAACCAAATATTTAGATAAAGAAGTAAAAGTCCCAAAACCTTTATAGAGGATATTTTTTATCTTGTTTATAATTAATTTAATTTTAATTTCTAATCAAATAAAATACCTGTTTCTTCAGTACTTTTTTAGTTGATGATGGTGATGGTCTGGGAAGACCCTTTTGGATTGTCTTGTTTTGCTTGATAGGATCCAAACTAGAATATCTCTATCGGTGATCCACACGTGCTCCAATGGTCTTTGATTGACGCCACTTACTTTCTGGGTGCTAGTGCGGTGAAGAGAATGTCTTTCATTCATTGATCTTGACCGCTTGTTATTCAATCTTGAATAATGTCTCTCATTCTTGAGAGGAAGAGAGGAGAGGAGTCAAGAGAAAATTCTTGACTTGGAATTTCTCTTGCTTCACTGGTTTCTGGTACATGGAAAAATAGACATACCTTTATATTTATTGACAAGGGGATTAAGTTATAATATCTAATTGAATAACAGTGACTAAATACATTCATAACCTTATAGAAAACACATGCTACATAATAAAAATAATTGCGTGATTATTTGTGGCACGCCATCTTATGAAAAAGAGATTCATAAATGAAATCCCATGATGCATAATTATAACCACGTTATTATTATTGTGTTTTATGCCAACTAGATAAATAATTTTCTACTATCTTACAAATAATTATTTTACTACCAGACGATCCTTCGTCTTCTCGAACTCCACTTCCATTATTGAACACTCGAAATAAATAAAAAATAAATTATTCTCTTAAATAAATTTTTTATTTACAAACTAGTAAATACATATTTATTAAATGTTCAATAAAATAAATAAATATTTCATTATTCACAATCTAGTGAATAAATATTTATTTAATTTCTCCAATCATTATAACTTGAATAAAATTATTCTATATTTTTGAGAATAATATCTATTCCATTAATTAAATTCAAATTGATTTTAATCGAGACCACAAGAAACACCTAGTGTGTGCCCCTCTAGGATTATTTCTTGTTGGCATTAGGTGTGCTTGCCTAATGACCGAGAATATTATCTAGAAACAGGTCAAGGTACCCAAGTGAATGAACTAAAATTCTAAACAACATCATCTACATATCAAACGATCACTATGTAATATAGTACCTTCATCTCAGTATCTCATAAATCTAGTTTCAGGATAGTGTCATCAACCTTTATGATTTATATATTGTTCTTTGACTACCTACAATAAACTCATTGTTACACCATAGCCATGGAATTTCATTCGATGGTTCTATTTCAATCAAAGGCTTGAGATATTAACTTCTGAAAATGGTAGGGAAAAATCCATCCTCAACTTATCCATTAATAACATGTCATTCATGACAAACACAATGTACCCTACTTCTTGCGAACTATCTATGTGAGGGGTTTCATTAGTAAATAAAATAGTTTGAGTCATGAAACATATTAATGATAATATTAAAGTCTAAGGAGCATTACACACACTTGTAGATAGGAATATCTGATGACACCAAAAGATACAGAATTCTTACTGGCGGGTATGCTCTCATAATCTCTCGTCTTGGAGATGACTAAGGGTGATCTTCATGAGAAGAAGTCTCATATTCTCACGAGTACTCACACCTGATGGTCTATATACTATGTGTCCCATAACAGTACATCATCCAACCAAAAAAACTATATTTAAGAATATTGTCATATCACTTCTAGGTTCTCATCATAGTAGGGAATTACTATAACATTGTCAATGAAAAAAACTCTAAGAAATTATTACACTATTGTCATGAAGAATAATGAAAAATATATAATAATATGTTTAATATTTAAATATATGAAATATTCATGTAATCTAAGTACAAATAGTTGGTTCTAGAACACCAAATCTTACAAGTGCTACACAGTAGGTGTCTTGGAGATCGATTAAAGAATCAGAGAAGGAATTCTAATGATGTTATGTATATTGTTCTTATAAAGATTTTATATCATGATAAAGGTTTTCATGATTCTTCAAAATGAGATTTAGATGAAGTTTTAATGAAGTAAGAATGGTAAAAAAGAGGGGAAATTGAATTTTATAAGCTGTTCAAAAATATAAGAATCCTATTTTTGAATTCGAATACATGTTCAATATAAAGGAATATTTATGTATTAGTTTTCCCTACATAGTAAAATCTGCATAACCAAATGGAATACTACATATTTGAATGTTCATGGATGAAAAAATGGAAACATGATTAATCATGTTGGTGAATATACTGACTTGAATGTATTTTTACATATTAATTTAATCTGGGAAGAAGAATTGGATATGTGATTGGTAACATGGAAGAATCTATGGACCTGAATATTGTGTTGCATATAAAAATTGGCCACATAGGTAAATTGGTCATGTATGGGAAAGTAATTCATATGTGAATGACTCAAATTTGAAAATAGTTCACAAAGGAAAATTGGTTATGTATATAGGATAACTGGTTGTGTTGGTGAATTAGTTATGTAAGAAAATATATGACCTGGGTGAATCATACACACATGGGATTTTACCATGGATGAAAATTATACAATTTGATTGTGAAGTTAACAAATTGTGTATATCCTTGCACTGTGAATAAAGGATGATATTTTAGAATGAATAAACATATGAATCCTCACTACATACATGAATTTTATTATAATATTTGAAATAAGTGGGTATGATTTTAAAGGTATTTATAGGGATTTAATATGGAATAAATGTAGGTTTAAAGAAGAATGAAGGGGATGCATAATTTATTAATCTTTTAATGATGTTAGAAATTAGCTACAGGATTAGATTCTTATGTATATTATTATGAAGACCAGATATAAGAATTATTGAGATCTGAATTTGAAATTATTTACTTGAGTTAATAAATAATTTAATAAATAATAAAGAGAATAGGCAACTGACACTTTTTTTATAATTTTTTAGTGATTTTAGATCATAATGTGTGGTTGAGGTGGAAGAGGAATATATTGAGGAGATAGAGAAAAGAGGAAGATATTCATGATTACTTCTCTGTAAAAAATAGACGTTGATAAAGAATTGAATTATAGAAGAGAACATGTGATGACTCCAGGTAGTACGTTGACGGTGTGTTGAAGACCGTTGGTCAAGGTTCCTTCTATTATTTCAAAATATATTTTATCATATTATCTATGTGGAGAGAATATGAATTGTCAATATACTATAGTAAAAAATTGATGGATTTACCCAAATTTATATAAATCAAAAGAACAATTTTCTACTAAACTATTTGATCCGGAATTATTTATAAATCATTCCAAGGAATAACTACTATTATTGATTATCTATCCTTGTACAATACTATGTTTCTATGGGTGTGATTTTTTTTGTTCCTCATAGTAATTTCTCTATAATAGGAGGAATTTTTAAAATAAAATAAGAAAACATTTAAAAATCATTAAGTGTTGATTCACCCCTCTTAATGGTCATATATATCCTAACTGGTCCTTTAAAAAAAATTAAGCATTGAGAGAAATCTTTTTCATCAAAATTAGTCCATTATGTAAACATCATTTTTCAAACTTAAATGTCTCTAAAAATTTCACATTTCTTTGATATTATTCTTTTTAGATTTGAAGATCACCATCTCAATGATTCTATGCTCGTATTAAAATTAATTTGTGATGTTTTCATCCATGATAATAGGTTCATGAATAATACCAATTCAAATTCATTATTATAATTTAATTCAAGGAAACTCATTTTTTCAAAAAGTACGATTCCTATGATATTTTCAAAAAATATTCTAAAGAATCAGTAGAGGAAAAAATATCATACAAGATTCAAATAAATTACAAATGGAAATATTATACATCACGAACACTACACTTCCACATATACAGATTTCCTTTTTTGTCCAAATTCATACAAACATTTCAAAAGTCACACAATCTTCACAAATTCCTCATGATCTCATATTTCTATAAGGCAGAAAGGTGAAATATAATATGAGATCTTTAATATCATACATTCTTGGAAAATATCATACAAAGTGAAAAAAATACATATACATGTTAAATACCTTTTTCATTTTCATGAAATTCCATCTAAGGATCAAAACATTATATGCATGGATCATATCACTTTTGAGTAGGATAATTTCATTTTTCATTTTTAAGCTTCACCTACCTAGATGAAATATCTTACACACTACAAAAATATCATACTTATATGTTAATTATCTTATAATTTAAAAAATTAACTTAGATAATTTTCTAAAATTTATTACCATAAGGGTTATTCCCTTTTCCGTTTTTCTACTCCTACATACTGGATAATTTTTAAACTCAAATATTGTGTTCTCTTTGATCATAAGATATTTGAATATATCATTTTTTCATTCTCCACCACAAAAATTTCACATTTCATCAAATAAGGTCCAAACTTCATCAAATAAACTTCAGATATACTTCATAAACTCAACAAACTTTACAATGGCTCTATATAGTTATGGAAATTTTTAAGATGTTTCCAAGTGCCTTTATTCTTGTTCCAAAGTCTAACAAACTAATATATACTAAATTTAAAAAAAATTCATAAACTCATATTCCTTATCAATTTAAGACATTATAAATTATTATATAGGAGATATAAAATACATAAAAAATAATTGATATGTTATAAACACTATAGATGGATTATCCACTTTCATCTTGCTCTACCTTCAAACGTTGAGCCTATTTTAGCCATTTTAATTATAACTTTATAGGATTTCTAGAACTTTTTAACAACCATACTTTCTCCCAATTTTCTATTACTATTTTAAAATGTGTTACAATGGACGTCTCTCCCTTCATTTCTTATATTTTACTTTAGTAACAACTCAAAAAACATTTGTTTCTACAGGATTCTACATAAATCTATCCATACATGTTTTGAAGTAGTAGATTACTTCATTTAATTTCTCAAAAAGTTTGGTTAAATCCAATTCTATATATTTTGTGGATACTCAAATACATCATCCATCCTCTCTATGATCATATATTTAGGTGATTTACTAATAAAAAATAAAATTATACACTAAATGGAACTTGAATATTCCCTTTTGGATTTATTTTCTATAAATTGACTTATATATATATATGAAATGCATGTCAGTACTCTACGCAATGTTCAATTTTATTCTCCACTTAATGATAATAAATTCAAATTTGGAAAAGTATTTTCTCCCACTAGTTTATATAGTAGATTTATTGGAAAGTATTTCAAGGTAAAAATTATTATCCCCCTTTCTCATTTGAATTTAAGAATCGTCATCTCTAATTGGTTCCTTCTATAACCCCTTTTAGAGAGAAACTTTTCCCAATCCTTTTGAGAGAATGATAAAATAATATATTTTTGAGAAATAACCCATATATAATCTATATCTATATCTACATGGGAAATCTTAGTGTAAAAATTAGGTCGATGTTTACTAAAGTATCATGGCTATGAAGACACAATCCCTAATGTGGTGTAGACTATAACATTAATTTATTTGGGGGTGTTGTAAATAATTTTAAAGATAATTTTTTAATCAACAATCATCTTAATAAAAACATAAAAACATAAAAACATTTAATTATATATTTAGTCTCCTGTGGTAATTAGAAAAATCATAAACCATAATAAGAATTAGAGATTGAGTACCATACCTCAAATAAAATCATTTACTTGGGAAGTCTAGATTTTTAGTTTTAAATTGAAAGTATAAATTTATGGTAGCATTACCATATTTTATATCTCCCCCAAAAAGTTTTATCTTTATAAAACTTCACCATGGAATTATATTTCCTGAAATTAACTCCAAGAAATCTTGATTCCCATTTTCTCTAATATCAGTTGAAAAAGGGCATCGATTGAAAATTTCTCAATAGATGTATATATTTCTTTTAGATTCACCTTAAATTCCATCTTCAAATCATAGTTACTAACAAATAAGAATGGGGCTAACATGGTCTTCTAGTGATATAGAGCTATAACACTAGGGAAAATAATTCTTTCAAAACCTAGTAACACTATTTTTTGAATATCTAAGGTTTTATAAATTCTTTATGACTTATTTTTCTTGATTTTACAAATATGAACATCTTGGGGTAACATGGTTCTCTTATTGTTTATAGGCTCCACATTAATAGGAATGAGATTCTCTACTTAAGATAGAAAGCTAAATTTATCCTTTTTTAGTTTGATCTAAATTTCTATAATCATCAACTTGTTCTAGATATAATATTAATATATCATTATACTTATGTTGATATCACTTTTGGTGCATTGAATCCTTCTTCACTACATCCTTCTTATAACTAGGAATCATTTATGTTTTCTATTATTCTTTAAAATAGAATTCTTGACACAGAAGACATGTTTGGAATTTAATTCCCATGTGACCTTTTGTGTTGCAACTTCCACACACAACTTCATCAAAACTTTCTCTTCATTGGATGCCTCGTAGCTTCTTTCAAATTATTGTTAACCACTTATCCAATTTGGCTATATATCTTGGATGGATACTATTATGGATCCCATATTTCTCTTAATAACTTATGAAATCATGAACATATTTCACTGAATCATGATTCCACATCTCTTTATACTATAGAAGCACTTATTTTAATTATTTTGAACACACTTGTCATCTTCATTCATTGGATTTCTGGATGGATTTTGTTTATAAGCCTTATTAACTAATTTATCCCTTAATAAAGATAGACTTTCACGATTTTCCTGAGTCTCAATATGTGGTGGTTCACTCTTCTCTTCAGTATAATAATGATACCTAGTAGGGTTGTACCAATATTCATCAGAGTAATGAATAAAACTTTTATATAATTCACAGAAGCTTCTCAAATTTTCAAGATTATTTATCACGGATATATTGTTCCTCCATTCTGAAATCTATTTTATTATAGAAGGTTTCCATATTTTTTTTAATATTTACACCCCCTTTTTTTTAGAGTTCTCTAATTTTCACATACTTAATTTTTATGAAAACCATCAATATCCGCATTCCCAAATCTCCAGAAATTCCAATATCATTCAATGAATCTCTTTTTCTTATTATGAAATATTTCTAACATCTTGTGCTTGATGTCTTTGCAATATAACTCCAAATTTTAGTGAAATTTATAGAGGAACAATTTTATGGTTTATAATTACATTATTCATTGATATATTGTTATATACCCTAAAATTTTATCTCTTTAGAATTTGTACATATTTTAATCATTTTCCTAATTTTTTTTCTAACAATTATTTAGTAGAGTCATTTGTATCTGAATTATGGGATACTCATTTCAATGTTCCTGAGGAAGTGGCTTCTCCATATGACTCAAGTTTCCTTTTCCACCTTTGAGAGTTTTATTTTAAGTATTAATTATGAGTTTTCTTGTAAATTAAATATCTCTCTTAACTATTTGGGATGATTAAATGCCACTTCGGTGGTGGCGTAGTGGTGCAAGGTCGGGGGCTATAACAACATTGTTCGGTGATGTATGGGGTTCGATGCCAAGGATACTTCTCTGGGGAAAATTTCCACCTACCATGCTCCACTCACCTTGTTGGGTCACCCAGTGTCTCATCAGGTGGGTAGAAGGGAACCATCCTCCTAGCAGATGGATTGAATTGTCGAACCATCACTGATTTTATAGTTACATAGTGGGATGCTCTTCCATCTCAGCTGGAAATGAATCTTTCATGTATGGGGCTTCTCCGTATGACCTCTTTATGGGGAGGGGGGTTTTTTGTGTGAAGGGTTTGAAAATTCCACTCCCACATATTCCATTTTAAGTGAATATTTGGGATGATTCAACATGTGAAACTTCTATATTTTTTAGTTTCACTTATAGATCAAGACATTTAATATTGATATAATACTTCCCATTCTCAACTGATCTTATGCTATTTTACAAATACTTCTTCATATGGTGAATTTGTTCCTCATGCATTTTTATTTTTTACTTTAATTAAAATCCCAAATCCATTATCCTATTTCTTTCAACTTCCAGTTGTGTATATATGATATCCACTTTGTAACACCCCGAGATTTTGAAGAATATTTTTTGAAATAAAATACTTGTTCAATAAATTTCCCCAAATGAAACACAATACTGAAATAATCCATTATGTATTTATAATTAAGAAAATTTCAGAATAATAAAATCTCTAAAAAATAAATATATATTAACCAATTAAAAGTTCATGCATTTATGGGATATATAATTATTTTTATTTAACATATTAAAGGATTTTCCATTCTCAAATAACTACTTAATGTATTAAAATATTAAAGTCCATCACTTTTAAAATTTTATTTTTATAATATAAAATATTTCAATATATTAAGTAATATATCAACATCATTAGGTTAGGAATTGGTATGAGATTATAATAAGAACACTTAAGGTTGAAAAAGGTTATTTCTCAGTAAAAGTAATCTTCTTTATATTTTCATTTAATAGATAAATTTATAAATTTTAAAGATTGTATTTTATAAAATAATATTAATTTTTTAATTCCAAATATAAATATTACCCTCAGGTTAATTTTTATATTTTTCAAAACTAATTTATTTTTTGATGAATAGTAAAAAAACCGTTTTTACAAAAAATGAAACATTAGAAAAGAAAGCCTTAGAAGTGTATAAGTATTATAATTGTTCAAATATTTATTTATTAATTAAAACTATACATTTTGAAATTAATATTTTGTTGTTAGAAAACCTATGATTAAAATTTTATTAACTTAAGTAACATTTTACAATTAAAGAAACTATTTTTTTTATTTTTTTAATTAAGTATTATTTTTGTAAAACAATTTTTGGATTGATTTTATATCCAAATAAATTTTATTTGTTTTATAATAAACCGATTATTATCATGAAAAATAAATTCACTAACAATTTTATGCTATATATATATTAAACTTGTAATATAGTTTTTCTAAAAACAGGGTTTTACACATTATATGTGGTAATGTTAAACCAAATTTTTCTTACACATAAAAATTTTATATAATAAATTTTATTTCATATTTTAATCAGTAATTATAAATTATTTATTAAGGTAAATTTTATTTTTAGGAAGTAAAATTAAATTACTTAGGTAAAAACTAGTTACCATGGTAAAATCTAAAATAGAGAAAGTAATAATTCAAGCAAAAAATTGATTGAATATGTTTCTAATTGAGTGGTTTCAAGATTCATAAACTTATATCATTTTAAAATACATTATTTCCTATTTTTATCCACTTGACATGTGATCCATTTATATTATGTGGAATTATTTAAAAAAACAATTCTAACCACTTATAGAAGAGCCCTCTCACCAGCCATTCTAGACCACTCAATGAATTTAGTTTTTCCTTCAAACTATAAAACTTTTAATTTCCATATATTTATATTACATTTTCATTAAACTATTTTAATAATATTGTTTCTTAGGATATCTATTTCTTAGGAATCCTCCAAGGAATATGAAAAGATTAAAACATGAGTATTCATTTTTTTCCCAAACTTCATTTTCTTTCTATATTATTTTTTTAAACTATAATTTTTCAATTCATATTTAATGAAATTAGTATTTTTTATATACATAATTTTATATTCTAAATTAATATTTCTCAACTAAAATTCCCCTTTCCTATTAAAAAATATGAAACTGTCATTAATGATTTGTGTGGAGTACCACATCCACAAAGCGATGAGTTTGATTTTTTCATCACCTCCTCTATTAACTGATTATAAAAGTGAAATTTAGGAATAAATTTTAAATATATAATAATATTTTTATTAATAATATACATATTATATTCCACATTACTTATCTCTCATTCATTGGAAATTCAAACGTTGATCGTGTATTGTGCGGACCACTGCATGCAAAAAATTAGGTATCTTGTTTTTCATTTAGTTTATTTATTATTTTTAATACCTTTTTAAATATGGTTGAACACCTTAAATTTATATAAATAATATAATTATTCTTGTTCAATAGTGTTATTATACCCAAATAAATGACTTTAATAATAATTAACATTCATTAATTATGGTATTTTCAGGTTTGGGTTGATTTAACCACCAACTTGAATAGTGGTATAACATATTATCATGGATAACTATGAGAACATAATTACTAATAATATTTTGTATCAAAAATTAAATAATTTTTTTATTTTGTTTTTTAATGGTTACATTAATATTAAACTCATTAATAGAGATACCACTATTTGTTCGTCAAAAATAAATGAAACTTTCTCATCATTAATTTTATCATTAAGGATTATAATCAAAACTCTCATAAAATAAAATCATAACATTATGAATAATTATAAATAAAAAATTCAATTACCTTTTATTATTATATAGTGATTATCTTTGGAATAATAACTAATAACCATACCATTATTACGAAATAAATTTAAAGTTATCAAAATTATTCACACCAGCTATTGAAAATAGATAACAAATAATTAATATAAATTTATGGAATAATTATAGAATTACAAATTATTATATAAATTGAAAAGGTTCTTAAGTGTGTGGTTAATATGTTCATGTTTATTATACAGGAGGTTAGAATGTTTTCTATTATGTGGAAATTCAAGGTAAGGGTTTTGTGTCTCAAATTTAATTTCATGAGACATATTTCTTATTATGAAATATGAAAAATTATATATGGTGTGGTTACTTGATAATTAATTTATTTTACTATATTAATTTAATTCATGGTGTTTTATGATACATATGATGTTCGTTCTTTAAATTCCTTTTGATCTAAAATATAATAAATATTTAAGGTGTTTTGTTAACTCAATTCCCTCTATTGAGTTATAATGATTCATATTGAACTTATTTCTTACATGATTGGTTGATTACACCATAAGAGTAAGTTTAATTGTTAATTATCTTCCACTATAGTGGATAATGAATTATTATTTAAAATCTTTTACGTTGATAAAATTTCATTCCCAAAAATTATATCATTCTTAAGAATAATTCTCATCCTCTTTAAAAATTATTTTCCATACTTGACCATATTACCCTTTAACAAAAAATATTTCTTTTATATTTGGAATAATAATTATTTATTGTATCATTTTTTCTTAATATTTCACTTATCCTCTTCTAAAATGGATGTTTTTTTACTCTTTATGTAACAACCCAATATTTCACTAAATATTTTTTTAAATAAATATTATTTTAATATCTTGATCTATATGAAACACCAAACCTAAATGATACCAAGATATATTGAAATAATATTTTATAATTACAATATCACCTTTAAATTAGCGAGTACAATAGGATGTAATAATATTACAAAATCTATAAAGGAAAAAATGGCATCGAGTAGCAAAAGTCTTCCACATAAAGTTCATTTGTCTAAGCTTGGAAATTAAGTAGGTTCACTAATATTTTCTCTATTCCTTATCTATGTAAACCCCAAATAATTAATTTATGAGTAAAATCACATGTGAGATAAAACCAATGTATATCACTTTGGAAACATGAGTAATATTCAACTCTAAAAATTGATATATTCTCTCATATTAAAAAAAATGTTTTCATAACTTATAGAAATTAAATCCCAAAAAATATATTTATTATTTGTTATGAACATTATAATATTTTTTATTAAGTTCAATTTCATTTTTGGTCATTAAATTATGATTACTATGATTAAAGTCAATAACCATGATATTGGTAAAACCTTTATTTTCTAGAATTGTTTTATTAATGTTTCATAACTTTAATCTCATAAAATAAATTAGTCACTTATAAATAATTATTATAATATAATTTATAAACATATATGTAAATATATTAACACTGATTAATTTTTTAATGAGTTCTAAATACGATTAAGAACAATTAATTTCAAAAAAATCATTTTTCTATAAAAATGGTGTTTTCAATATAATTATTTTTTTACATTAAATTTAATTTTAAATTATTTATAAATTGAATTAAGATAAATGGATATTTAATATATGTTTTTCATATTAATATTTTATCATAAGGAACACCATATATTTTAACTAAAGTATAAATAATCTAATAAAAAACTGGTTATAAAGATTAAAACTAAAATGAAAAAACAAATAATTCTATTGGTAAAAAAGAATAAACATGTTTAAAACATGTGTGAGATTTATTTTTTAAGGATTTATCAACTGAATAACACCCCAAGATTAAATATTAATAAATATTTGGAGACTTTAACCATTTAATAGAATGATGATTCCATTTAAAAGTAAAAGATATTGAAAAAGTACCTTTTTCTTTGTTTATAAAAGGAGACACATAAAACCCTTCCTATCACACCAATTACTTAAAATTACTGCATGAATCACTGAAAATTTCTACTAATTTAATCCTATATTATGTTTTAATGCCTCTATTCCAATTTATTTAGCCTATTCCATGTATTTCCAACAAGACTTTCAAAATAAAGTTCAATGTACATATATGAATATTAATTACTCCTTACCATTTCTTCATAATATTTCTCCAGACAACCTAACATAAATAGAGTAATATAATGAAATATATAACATTATTATAATTAAGTGTTTTTATATTAATTTAACGCACACAATTTATTCCTTTTTATCCACTTATAAAATAAAATAATGTCAACAGAGTGTTGTTCAGACTACCGCCTCCATGACGTAACATGTTTCATTTTACTTATTTATTTTAATTATTCATCTAATAAACTTAAAATATGAAAGAAAAAATTAAAAATAATATAAATAATTTCATTATTATTTTTTATAATTACATTATGAACTTCCTTTACTGTACTCACCCATCAATATATAGCATGTTCAGGTCTGCATAGGTTTAACTACTTACATGAATAATGATATAAAATTATATCATGGATCACTATGGGAGAATAAATACTAATGTTTTTATAAGTTAATAATTAAATAATTGTTTTTTCTTTATTATATAATGGTTATATTAATTATTTAACTAATTAGTAAAATATCAATAATGATCGCTAAAATTACCCAAATAAGAGGACCCTAATTAAATTTTCATAGAAAAATTGGTAAGAACTACATAATAAATAAATCAAATATGATGTTATAATATTAATATTAAGTTAAATATTTAATATTATGATACTTATTAAGGTATTTAACAAATTTTATTTTATTATTCAAGAAGTTAGTTGACTGCATAATACTAATCAAGAAAAAGGTAAGGGTTTCTGCTAACTTATTTTTCTTCCATTGAATTTCAAACTTTATTATTGAACTCCATTGTCAAAAGTTTTATTTATTATACCTAATGAATAATTTAAATTTTATTTCCTCATTAATTTATGAGGTTTTTTAATTCTTCCTTATAACCTCATTATCAAATTATTCTTACCTGAAATATTATATTATATGTATGTTTTTTTTGGCTCAATTTTCACCCATTTAGACATATTTATTATTATACACCATGTTTTCTTTGGAATAGTATATATAATTATATTTAATAGTTTTGAAAAATTATTCTATGATATCCCATGTTATTTAATTTCCTATTCAAAATAAATTATCTCTAGGGATTTTGAAGGTAAAATTTTAAAAGTAGTAAAGGTTTTTCTTGAATAAAATTCCTTCTTGAGTCATAATGATTAATTTTGAAAAATGGATTCAGAAGATGGATTTCTTATATTTTATAGTAATAATATATTTCCTCTCTTAGGGGAATTTTTTTTATTTTTATTACATTATTTACCTTGATTAATATATATCTCAAAAGTATATCATTATTCAGAATAATTCCCATTCTCTTTAATGACGATTTCCTATCCTTGTCTATAATTTACATTCCTGAAAATGTTATCCCTTCTAATTAGAAACATAATTTTGTTATATATAATAATAAATTATTGTTTCCATTATGAAAACACATTCTCTTTCTTTTTCCCCATTTTTTAATATCTTATTCTCATATATTTCTTACATATTATATAAATTTTTTACTTAAATATATACCTATTTTATTATAACTTCTTTTTTTGGGTTTAATACATGTATGAGTCTCCCTTCCAAATTCAAACTTTTTAGTAAACGTAACATAATGGAACCTTCTAATTTCTTATTTCATGACAAGTATCACATCCAAAAAAATGTTTTTATCCACGAATTTATTTTTAGAACCCTCATTATTTTATAGAAAACTGTCTTATTCAAATTATGGTATCATGGTAAATAATATTCTATTTCTTTCCTTAAAATTCCCTATGATCATTTCGAAAATGACCACCTAAGAGGTTCTTGTTTATTATATCTTATTCTTGATACTTTCCATGAATTTTCTTACACTAGATCTTAATGTTCAAGATATATGTTTATATATTAAAACATGAACACACATGATGTTTTAATTCCTTCTTATCTTGGGAATACTTATGATAATGCCTTTGGTTTTTCACTGAGACAATATTATGAAACATGTATATTTAACTTAGGTTTTATCATGTTTATGATTTTAGAATGATTTATTTTTCTTATGTCGAACATGTATAACTGTACATATTATGATTATAATTTTTTTATGGTTGGAATAAGAACTATATAACCCTTAATTTCATTGGAAAATGTTTTCATCTCATGAGATACCATGTATGGTTTATGGACGATTAGCCTAACCACATAATGTTATATAATAGGTGGGAATATAATTATATATCCCAATAATTTATTGGTTAGATATTTATATCTCATAATATGTTATATATATTATTAAAGAGTGAACCTAATATTTTATTACAATTTTTCCACTATGATTATACAGATATAGAGTGAACCCAATCTACTATGGGACTTTTTCACCATGTGATGATGGTATTGGGAGACATTGATATATTTTTATGATTTAATGCTTTATGTTGATGCCAAAAGTTTATGACTATATGATATTATGATATCATTTTATTATACCTTGTATCTATGCTAATATCACACTCTTATTTCATGGTACATGTTTATTATTTGATATCACACACCTTTACTTCAAGATTTCTATAAAAATCTTATTGTTCCATGTTATTTTTAATAATAAATTTATCCCTTGCTCTTGTTTTCTCATACACCTATAATATAACCATTGATAACATATATTCCCTTACTTCAGATTTGAGATCACCACTTTTTTATATTTTATTTCCCCAAGTTATGAAGATAAATGTAACTTATGAGTATTTTCTAGGAGGGTTTCTGGAAGATATTTATTTTGAAGAAAGCTTCAATGTTTTTAAAATAAGTTACCAACATAACTAGTCCTCAAAGTCACTAAACCAAAAGGTTCTCCAGGATATGTGAGATTGTTTTTATATTTAATATTTAAATTATGCTAATTATTTGAAATAAAAACATGTTTACCTCAGGTCATCATAGTTGTCATCATATGAGTGTTTAGTTATCTTTGAGGATTAGTTCACTACAAAAAAATTGAATGATAATGGTGTTTTTTTGTTTTGGTGATAGTTTAAACTGCCACCATGTGGTTCTATGAAAATTTCCAAAAATGTTTGCGAAGGTTGGCATCAACATAAAACTCTCATAAGTTTCTTCCATTTAGTGGCATTTTCTGGGAACCATCATGGGAAGTTTATTTAGTGGAAGTTTTGTCTGTTTTAACAGTGATTTGTTCTTTAAAAAATATTGAGGATTTATTGGTGGTTTCTGGGAACCATTTTAGAATGTTTTTTATGTAGGTTTTTTTAGTTTTAGCATAATTTTGTGCCCTAAAAATTACAAGGATATAGCAGTGGTTTAAATCACCATTATTTTGTCACCATTTTTTGGGAGTAAAAACCACCACTAAAAGAATAAAACCATTGCTAAATAATTTCTAACCTTATATAGTTTCCATTTAAACCAAATCTAAACAATAATTTGGTATATACTGAAGCAGTTTAAATTGAATTTATATATAAAATTTCAAAAAAAAACTACTACAGAATCTACAAACCTAAAACAGAAAAACAAAAAATCAAATAGATATGAAAATATAGAAAATAAAATAATCATAAAATTAATAATAACATAATCATAAAATTCTTAAATTCCACAAACCATTCCCCGTTAAAATCTCAGGGGTTGTGGAACAATCCATACTTGCAACTAAAATTTTAGCTAAGAATCACCTCAACCCTTCAACAATTCTCACATTATAATCCAAACCATCATTGTATCCTCCTTCCACAACTAAAAACTTCTCCTTGAGATGTTCCAATAAATTAAAAATAAGAGTATCTATTCATGAAATGATCCATGACTGAAACAAAAGTTCACAATACCTTTAAATTCCACCAATCTATTATAGCATGAGTCCTTACATGGACTATACAATTGATATACAATTGATGTTGACAACCTGTGAACCAGTATAAAACATAATACATTCATATAAACATACAAGTTTTCATTTATGTTTTGTTCTAAATATTCCCAATAGGATTTCACTAAATTTTCAATGAAATAATGTTTATTAAATATTTCAAAAAATCTACTTTGAAAAT
Source organism: Viscum album (assembly GCA_963277665.1). NCBI lineage: Eukaryota > Viridiplantae > Streptophyta > Magnoliopsida > Santalales > Viscaceae > Viscum > Viscum album. Next base: position 2,104,526,784 of record OY728123.1, read on the forward strand.
CATTTAAAAAATAAATTATTTCGAATGAAATTTAAAAATAAAACAAGTATCATACATTTTACTTTTTCATATCTCCAAGGTAGGATATTTTTGTTAGAACATAGTTATTATTCATCTTGAAGCCCAATATTTCAATCCAATGTTAATAAATAAATAATTCCATTGAAACTATTAACTAAAAATAATATTTTTATAAACAATGGTGTGGATCCACCACATTATAAAATTATACTGTAAAACAATTAAAAGGTGGATATCCAAGTTTTTGAAAAAAAATTTAAACCAATTATTATATTTCAAAAAATTCACAAATTAAAATATAAACTAATCCATAAAAGAAAGAATATAAATAAAAAAACCCAAACAATTATGTCAATAAATCATAATAAAAATATACAATAATAAATAAGTAGCTCCACAAAGCTAATATTTGTACAATGTGATAAAATCATAGTACACAATGGGGATATCAAATATAATATCATAAAAATGAATATGTATTATTATAAATTCATTATGAAACGGTTTTCACAAAAACACATACCTCAATCAAACAGAAACGACTCACCCTTAATGGTGGAAGCACAAACTCTTAAGGAAATGACCTTTACAAGCCTAATTCAACCAATTATATAAAATAAGATCCTCCTATACAATAAATTCAACCCTCACAACTATCAAGGTTTTTAGGGGAATAAAAAGTCAAGTGTAAGGAGAAGGAGGAAGGAAAAAGAATAATAAATAATCATCTTACCTTCCTAATATAATATAGTTTTAAGAATAAATAGCTTTTGGAAGCTTGGAGGAAGAAGGAAGAATCTCAATTGAGCTCTCCAAGGGATGGATCAATGGGTGATTTATGAGAGGTAATCTAAGTGAGATAAAAATGGGCATTGATGTATAAGGAAATGCATAAAATAAAATTTTGTGAAAAAACCCATTATTTTCAACATAGTATACCAAACACTTCACAAACTATATATCCTTTAGAGTAATACAGTTTCACCCCTCACAAGGTTTACTCACACAGTTCTTCAAACAATGTGAAAACCATATTCACCCCACTAGGGAACACCCTATGTCTAAGAATCATCCACATGGTTTACCCTAAAATTATGGGTTTGCACACTATTTTTAAAAATCTATGAACTAAAAAATTGATCCAAAATCCCCATGTGTATTTATTTTTTCATAGTTACTACTCGAACTCACATTATCATGCACGAACCTTGTGTCATAGGGAAACCCCATACGTAATATTCATCTAGACTATTTTTTCCTAAACATAAATTCTTATGCACAACTACACAGATTTATATGGAAACCATTCATTAGAAAAAGTCTAATAAAAAGTCAATGTTAAATTACAAAGTTATAAAAATATCCAATACTAGAAAATATATCATATTTAATATAAGAGTGGAATGGTGCTTTCATGATTCATCATCTACAGAATATTTAAGGGAAAAATCATAAGGTAAAATTCAGAATAAATCAAAGAAAATAAACCAAGAATATATATTTTCATGAAATGTAAGGGAAATACAAATATCCCAACTAGAAATCACAACACAGTTTTTGAATCACAAAATTAGTTTTTTCTTGTCATAATTTTAATTACACATCATCTCGGAATCTAAAATGAACACTAATCATTACCCGATGAATTATGATTGAAATCCTCTTTATCTTTGTCTCCAATCCCAATTACCAGCACCTACATGAAAATTACATTAAAAATTAAATAGTGTTTTATATTAAAATTTAATCTTAAAACCAATAAAAGTCTGTTTACAAAATTATTTTGAAGTTCTATGATTTACCTAAACACTACCATCCGTCAAGTAAATATCATTAAGGATAGATTCAGTTATATTATTATATAATTCAATAAATTATTTATATACATCAACGAACATTTCATCTTTAATTTTTATATGTTATGCCTATCTTGAATTATGCATTACATTACAAAAACCTCTCTATGAGTATCTTTAGGTAAGGAGTAACTACAACTAGGCGTAGATATTGATATAATATCTGATTGCCTGCTAAAGAACTCAAATGTTAGTAGTTTCAAACTCATCCTGTGCACATGACCAGGATTCTCCTTCTGGAGGACTTGACCAATGGGATCATCCTATGAGACTTATAAGTGGGATTGGAATCCCATAGTTATTTTATTTTTACCTATAAATTATATATCATCCATATTTGAAGAAATATAAATTAATATAGTGTCGACTAATAATAATTTATTACAATGAAAAATGAATTTGGACCCCAACTTCTTTTGAGGGATCATTAACATAACTCACATCATTTTTTGTATGAACATCCAACTAATGTTCTATTTGGGAGACTTGGTGCCCTAAATTCTTTGATGGTATTAGAAAAAGACAAATAAAAATTTTAATATACGACATAGATAATGTTATCTTATAAATATTTAAACTAATGAAAATTTTACTAGAGTCAATCGATTTCGGGAAAAACCCTTTGACTAGAGAGTGTGGGGGATGATTTTTTATCTCGCCTTAATGAATTTTCCTTGAAACATCCTAAAAGAAAAAAGATGTAATTTAATACTAATGTATACAATTTCATCTCCTTGTTATATTCATGTTTATATTTAAAATGAGATTAATATATAAATATATATTTCAATACCACTTGCTTATCATAATGATGGATATTAACAAAAAGATTCCATTGCTCTCTAGGTACCCCTATAGGTACCTTATCATATAACTACTAAGTGGTCAACTAAGCATCGTTGAATTAATTCCATAATCTTTAGTTAAAATCCTTCCATTTCTTACCCAAAATTTTCACTGTACACTTTTGTGTGATAATATCTATAGTGGTATAGTGGAATAACATCTCTAAAAATAGATTAATTTTTAAAATATTAGAATTTAATAAATAATGACATTTAATTACACCGAAATGTATTAAAATTAACTTTATCTAGGAATGAAAGTCTTTATTTTTCAAATATTGAGGCACATTCCTCCAATCAATATAGGTAATGGGAAGGGTAACTGACTACATACCTAGATGGCCTCGACGGAAAGATGCCCCACTTTAAAGGAATATAACTATTTTCACAAAATTACTTTTTAATGCAAGACATCCCTCTTTAATGGAACTCAACTGGTGTCAAGAATCATTTTTCAAGACCAAAAGGTAACCTTTTAAAAACATCTCAATCCACCATGAGACTTATGGTCTCAAAAGCATTTAAAAAAGATTAAATTTAATCTACCTTCAATTCCTAAAACGTTCCTATAAAACAACACAGACACATTTTAAAGGCAAAACTTGTGTCGAACACCCCTTCAAATATCCAATTACCATTATAAAATCCACTAAGATTTTTAACAACCACTTGTCATGTGACCTAGTTATCTTCCAAGTCATTAAAAAATTTCACACCATTTGAAGACCAAAATGGGAATTGATACATATTCTTAGGCTTATAAAAAGTATAAGGTCTGAAAAAACTAAAAATACTCGAATACTATGATAAATATAAACAATTACCAATGGATGATATAACTGACCACTAAGGAATATTAATTTAAATATAAACGATACATATGGAATTAGTAACCAAAATCCATCCTGTACTAATATTAGGCCAACAAAAGTACAAGAGGTGAAATAGGGAATAATTAATTCACATTAATAATAAACAAAAAAAATTATAGCAGATTTCATATAAATCAACTAATTCAAACTTGTATTATGAAAATAATATATAAGATATTTAAAATGAGACAAATTAAATTACTAGTATAAAACTAAATAAAGGATAATATATCTCATAGGAAATTTCTAATTCATACAAGTATAATTCCAAATTAAGCCTAAGCTATTGATTTGGAAACAACCAATTCAAAATTGTAAGAAACCAAAAACAATTATGAGATATGGTAGAGTCCATTGAAAATAAATGCTAATAGAATGAAAAACATTGTCTAATACATTGTATAATGAATAAAAATAAAAGATGTTTTAGTTTCATATATAACAACATATATGTGTTCAACTTACTTAACATAGAAAACAAGTAGAATTAAATATTTTTTGATAATTTAGCAATTATGGAAAGGAATAAGACTTTCAGATCACTTTAATAAATGATTAATTATATAAAACATAATGAATATCTATCGTTTCATACTTCACTATGCATTAAAAAGTAGTAAGAATTCCTTAGATCCATAAACAATCCAACTCATTTTCTACTTTTTCTAACCACACTTAAAAAAACCCAATTAAAAGTGAACAAAAAACGAATAATGTGATACACCATCATAAATAGGCACAAATATATCAAGTTAACATAGAACAATAATACAACCAATATGTATTCCATGTATCAGAAGATGTTGGGAAATAAAAAAAAAGAAAATACACAAATCCCTTAAATATTTTTTGAGTGGGACCTAAGTATCATTGGTATCTTCTAATACTCACATAAATAGATCTTTAACTTGAAAAAAGGAACTTAGGTAGACACTATTGAACATGTTAGGTCCTGATAGTACTCAAGAATAAACAAGGATTTATCACGATCATGGACCTGAAAATAAATCTATAAGTCTTTTCACTGTAGACTAGTTTACATAAAACATATAGTTTTCTCACTTTTCTTAATCAGGTCATTAACCTAAGAAGCAAATTATATAATAGTCATTTCTTTATCAATGTGCATTAAATTTTCCAACCTATTTCACATTCCTTTATGTGCATCAAAATATGCATAAAATTTTCCAAATAACCTCTAAGGGGTTATGATACATAATAGGTATAATAAACACATGAGGCTCAATTGTGGGAATCATACATTTTTAAAAAAACTTCAAAATAGGGTTTTTACAAAAACAAATTAAGATGATTAACCATTTCTATACTATTTGAAAAACATATTTTAGATGTACTTTTAAAAACAATTTTTCAAATGGCAATTAAAATACTATTTAGAATATCAACCATTTTTTAAAATAAAATTTTAAAATGATTAACCCATTTATTTTAAATAGTAATCTATTCCACACACCCTTTCATAAAACTTCAATTTTACCCTTACAAACCATTCATGGAAACACAAAGAACCAAAGGTAATAAACATTAAAAATGATTTCAAACCATAAATGTTTTAAAAATATTCATTTAAAACTACCAAAAAATATTTATAACCCTTTTACAAAATCTAAATAGAATTTTTACAAATACTTAGAATTTGAAAATGGTTCATTAAAATTCTTGAATCCACATGAAATCCAATAAAAACAAAAAATGGGGCTTCATAAACATGTAATTTCATAAGAAGAATTTTCAAAATACTTGAATCAATTTAAAATATCCACTAACGGTTTTTCACAAATAGTTACCATGCATCATGCCCATGATATGTGAAATAACCATTTAAAAACATCTTTGGGCCTACTATGTGCACAAAATATTCCATTAAATTCATAAAAACACATTTAAAAATATAAAATAAATTTTTAACATGATTTAAAGGGAAATTCAAGTGATTATAATTTGATTAAAACTATTGTAACTTGAAGAGAAAAAATAAAGGATGAAAAACCCAATGATTACCTTATATTCACCTAATTAAAGCCTCTACAACTTCTCTCTTAAAAGGAATCCAAATGATTAGAAGATTATATAATACATGGATTATGTGAGAGCCAAATTAAAGTGAATAATAAAATCACATTCCATATAATTTATGTCGTACCAGGTCTAGGTGTTTCCTGATGACATCCTAGTAGAGATGGATCAGGGTAGAAGATGTTGTAGTCATCCAGGGTGAGGATGAGGGTACCAGGGGGTCTTGGGGAAGCCAAAAAGATGTCTTGGGTGACGGGTGATCAGAAGAAACAAAATAACTAGAGGGGTATGTGATATAGTTTGGGGGATCTAGGGAAACCAACACTTAGATGACAACTCGAGTTGATAGGGTTTATGGGAAATTGGGGCATCAATTATGGATCGGGGGAAACAATAACACCAACGAGGGAAGAAACGACCTGAGTGATGGGGATGGAATAAATTCTACAACGGTGAGGTATTGGGATTGAGGGTAGTTCGGGGAGATTTTGAGGTTATTGGGGGACAAGGGAGTGTTTGGGAGAAAGGGGATAGGGAGAAAGTGTAGTTTTCCAATAAATGGATAACATTTTGTGGTAATTTTTCACAAACCACCACGAAATTCTCAAAATGTTTTTTATGAGCGGTTTAAAAAACTGCCACTATAATTTGAATATATTTTAGTGGTTTATTCTTTTTGGGTATTAATATTATTGAACTTTATTTAAAACTTTAGGGTTAGGTCTAAGTATAGGGTGAAATCGGGAACTTTTGATAAAGTATAGAATTTGTGGCCTTCCTAGAAATTATTTACCTGTCTAGATACTAGAAAGGGGATACAGGATTTGGAACATATGTATCTAAGGTTAATAACCCCAAAAGGCTCATTGGGTTTTAACTCAACCAGTACCTTGTTATATGATTCCGTTTAATATGTACCCGGATAGACAATCCTAGGCTATATGATTCAGTTTAATATGTACCATTTATGAAGAACTATGAAGGATTTATACCTAGTTTATTCTAAGGGATTTTGTTAAGAAGTATTAGAAATATTAACTTAAAATAACTAAGGTTGAATCAATTATTATATATGTAGAACTAATTATGATATATAGTGTACTAAAATAGATCTAGGTTAATGTGATAGTATGATAAAGCCATATATTTTGTGGCTAAATTTTAGAATAGCTGTTTTTTATAATAATTTAATAATGTTAATTGTTCATCACTCATGCTAAACACATTTGGTTATAGTAATATATGTAATTAAAAATAACCATGGGTTTGAGGGAAAATGTAATGATTACCTTAATTTGAAACCCATTATAATGGGATATATAAAGGGAAAACATATGGTTATGTCAAACCATCTACCATGAAATATGATTAAAAAAATGTACATAATGAAAATCAAAAATAAAACCAAATAAGTAGTGGATGGTGTTTAATGGAGTTTTGGGTGAAAAATAAAATAAAATAAATAATGATCTATTTACTTGGTGTCCAAAATTTGGGAGGAGGCATCACTAAGAATGACTAAAAGAAACAGAATGATATTTAATCTATGGTAAAGGTATCCATCAAGAAAAAATATACTGAGGAAAAAGTAAGAGTTTAGTTAACACGATGGTGAAATATAATGTTTTCCATAAAGATCCATTAGCAATTAAATGTTTTATATATGAGGAATTTTGGAACTTTGAAAAATAGTAAACTAGAATAGGGGATTAAGTTGACAATTGATGATAACATAATATTAGACATTGGGAATAAGGAAAGAAGTATGGATTTATTACCATTGAAGAGGAAAGTAATTTTTTTACTCAACATTTACTTATCCATTATATCAAATAAGTTTTATACTATTTGATATTTTATTTTAAATAAAAAAATTAGTTTTATAATTATTATATCTATAATATAAGAATCTTCTTTTGGTTTTGTGGAAGGTTACTTCTTGAAGATTTATCTCAAATTCACTTAATTGGATTCCATTAGGAAGGGACTAGTTATTTTTAAAAAAGGATCTTATTAAATTTCATATAGGTAAATCTCAATACATATCCAAAATCAACCCATGATTAACAAATATTTTATAGTTAATTTAGATCCCCTATTGAAATTACTCCATTCATATGAGTTTTAATATTAAAAATACAAAATTTTTAATGTGGTGGGGGAGAATGCATCAACCTAAGATTTCACTAAGTATTTTACTTAAATAAATATAATATTAATAGAATTATGAACATGAAAATTTAACTAAAATAAAACAGTGATATGTTAATATAAAATTTTATGGATAAAATATTGTCATTAAATTAGTGGTATAAAAGGATATTACCACATTATGAAATCAATGAAGGAAATAAATTGGATTGAGTAGTAGAATTATTTAGTATAAAGATCATATTTACAGGTATATAATGGAAGTCACTTCTGTATGGGTTTGTCTTAATCAATCCCATATAAAACTAGAACAATTATTGTATGAGTGAAATTAGATGTGAGAGAAATTCAAGCACGTTGAAATTTCAATGAGATCTATGCTAACAATATTTCCACAGTCGACTATCACTGAGAAAAAAATATTCTTAGATATTAGTCATATGTCATGAAAGGATATATAAATATAAATTATTACGACATAAACTTGTAATTATTAATTTTATATGTTATTTATCACATGTATTTTTCAGATTTCACATTTTTACTTTTAGTGAAAAAGGAAGAGTTTTTCTATAAAAATAGTTTTTTAATTACATTTTATATTAAAAAATAAGATTTGTAAATTATACAATAGAAATTATATACAAATAATTTATTTTTTGTATTTATGATTTAAAAATTATCATATTATTAGTTTTTGGTATTTTTTCTGAAAGTATTGGTTTTTAGGTGAATAATGAAAATATTGATATTGATGAACTGATCAGTTTTATGAAATTATCATAAGAAAAGAATGAATAAAATGTTTTTGAAACGTTTTTATATAACAAATATAAATTTATAAGTATAAAAAATAATTTAATATTATTATGTTGTGTCTATAGAACTAAGGTATATCATTTTCGAAAAAAAATATTTTACCTTAAAAACTGATTTATTTACTTATATTAAAAAAAATCATCAGTTATAGAAAATAAATCCAAAAAATGGATTTAAAATATTATATCAAAAATAATAATAAGGTCAATTTCATTTTTGGTCATAAAACTATGATTACAAAGATTAAAGTTAATGACCATGATAATGGTAAAACTATTACTTTCAAGAATTGTTATACTAACATTGCATACATTTTATATAATAAAATAAATTAATAACTTATAAAAAATATTATACTATAATTTTTAAACATATATATAAATATATTAACACTCATTCAATTAGTAATCAGTACTAAATATTATTAAGAAAACATAATTATGAAAACATACATTTTCTACAAAAACTTTTTTTCTATTTATTAAATGTTTTGATTGAAAATATAGTTTTCTATTTCTTATAAAATTAATTACGTTAAATATAGATTACAATCATGTTTATAAGATCAATAATTCATAATATTTTCTACCTTATATGTTTAATAAAATATAAATTACTTATTTGAAAACTATTTACCATGGTAAAAATAAAAATTATATAATGTAAAAATCATATGGAAAAAAACTAACAACATGTTTAGAAAATGTATAATAATTATTGGTTGACACATTATCAATGAAATATCACCCCAAAATAGATTATTTCAATTTTTTTTGTCTTTGACCCTTGAATAGTGTAATGATATCATTGAAAAGTAAATGGTGTTAAAAAAGTTCCATTATCTTCACTTATAAAAGTAGACACTTCCACCCCATTATGCCACCGAAATTTCTTCAGATTACTTCACAAATATCTAAAAAAAATCACCTCTTAGAATCATCACTCATGTCCATAATCCTATATTCTGAACTATTTATCCTAATCCCATCATTTCCAAGAATACTTTCAAGATAATGTTTAAGGTACCAAAGTGAGTGTTACACACTCCTCACCATTTCTTCTAAATTTATCTATTCCAAACATACTGTAACCATTGTAATATAATTAAATAAGTATAATTATTATAATTAAATGTTATTATGTTAACATAAAAACCATTATTTATTACCTTCCATCCACTTAGAAAAGCAATATAACATTAATTGTGCGTTGTTCAGACAACCACTTTCACAAAGTAACAATTTTCATTTTGTTCATCTTGATTTTACTTCTACATCCAAAAAATTTAAAATATTTCTAAAAAACATACAAAAACTAAATAATATTGTCATTATTCTCTTATAAATATTTTATAAACTTCCTTAACCATACCCACCGATCGAGATATAGCATGTTCATGTTTGGGTTTGTTTAACTGCCTACTTAAATAATGTTTTAAAAATATATCCTGAGTTATTATGAGAACAAAAATACTAATATTATTATAAGTTAATAAGAAAATAATAATAATTTTTTTAATTGTTATATTAAATATTTATATTATTATTGAAATATCTTCTTTGATTTCTAAAATTAGTAAAACAAGTCAAAAATAATTCAATATTCACAAAAAACATAAACAAAAAAATATAATAAATAAATAGAATATGATAATAAATTTTCCATATTAAACTAAATATTGAATAATAAGGTTCCTAATAAGGTACCTAAAAATCTTAATTTCATTGTTCATGAATTTAGTCCAATGCATTGAATGAAAGAGGAACAAGCTACGATTTTATCATCACTCAATTTTTTCTATTGAGTTATAATTTTCTTTCATCTATGTTCTTACATGATTGTTTTATTATACCTAATTATTACTTTTTATTTTATTTATTCATTATTTTATTGGTTTTATAATTATTCTTTATAACATAATTTTCAATGTATTTTTAACTCAATGCTTATATTACTTGTAAGGGTTTCTTGCCTCAATTTTCACCCATTAAGACTATTCCTTATGATACACCCTGTTTTTTTTAAAAATGGTGTATATACTTACATTTAATATTTTTGAATACTAATTATCTTATATCTCAGGATATTTAATGTTTTATTCAAAATTTCTTCACTCATGTATTTTGGTCTCAAAATTTCCAAAAGTTGTAAGGGGTTTCTGTTGCTTAACTTCTTTTATAAATCATAATTATTCTATTTTTACTATGGTTTTACAAGATAAATTTATTCTATTTTTTAATGATACTATATTTCCTCTGTCTTTCGGAAGTGAAATTTTTTATTTAAATAATTACATGTATGAATTTATTTCTCAAAATTATATCATTATTGAGAATAATTCCCATCTTCTTTAACAATTTTTCCCCTCATTTTCCATAATTTCCATTCCCCACAATGTTCTCCTTTTTAACTGTAAACCTAAATATATTTCATCTCATATGAACTTTTAGTTTTCCTTATCTTGTTTTTAAAATTAATTTTTATAACCCTTTTTATGTTGTCGTATTTCAGAAAAATATTTTTTATAACCTAAAAAAGGGATGTTCTGAAGCTAGCCTCTTTGCTTTTCGTTTACGCATTATCTTTATTTTTAAACAATTTTTTCTATAGTATTATCAAAAATTTATACCAAATGATATATATATATATATATATTCCTTACATATTTAAAACATTCGCTATACCTTCATTTGTTAGGGTTAATGTATGTTTTATGTTCCCTTTGGAATTAACAATTTAATATAATTCTTACTTAAGGGAACATACCAATATCTTATTACATGAAAAATATTTCCCCCATAAATAAATTTCACCATGAATTTATTCGGAAATAACTCATTATTTAATGGAAAACCATCCTAGTAAAATTTGTGACTGAGGGTAAAAAATAAGTTATTTCCTTCCTTATAATATCTTGTGATAATTTCAAAAATCATTGCATATGAAATTTATTTTTATTATTAATTCTTCTTGATCATTTTCATGAATTTTCAGACATCAGAACTCAATTTTCAAGAGCTGTGTTTCTTTATTCAAACATGAACACCCAAAATGATTTAATTTCTTATTATATTGCAAATCATAATGATATATCCTTTGTTTATTCATTGGGATAATATTACAAACCATAATTCATTCATATGGGTTTTATCATGCTTATGATTTGTGAATGGTTTATTTTTCTTATATGGAAGATATATCCCAGTACATATTGTGATTTTAATTATGTGATGGATCAGACTAAAATTATATATCCCTCCAATGTACTGATAAATATTTTCATCTCATGGATACCATGTATGGTGAATGAGTGGTTAGTATAAGAAAACTATATTATGTGATGAGTTGAATCAAAATTATATAGCCCTATAATACATTTGGTAAATATTTATATATAATGAGATGTTATTCATGGGATTATAGAGTGAACCTAATTCACAATGGGAATTTTTTCACAATGTCTATGGTAATGGGTAGTAAAACCAATTCACTTTGAGACTTTTTCCACTATGCGGTGATGGTATTGGGAGTGAACCTTGACCTATTTTTATGATGTAAAGATTTATGTTTATACTAAAGGTTTATGATTCCATGATATTATAATATTATTTCATTATTTAATTCTTAAATTTTTATCTAACAGTCTTATATAACTTCAGAAGTTTTTCTTTTGAGATCACATATCTTTCATTAATGATTTATAGAGAACACTTATGTTACCATGTTCCTTTTTATAATAAATTTCTCCCCTTCTCATATTTTCTTTTATTCTTATGATCTAAACCAAGATAAAATTATAACGACCCAAGATTTTCATATGTATTTATTACATAATTTTATATACATATTCACTACATTACACAAACACACACCCTAGGGTTATAAAGGTATAGTGCCTTTAGAAACATGAAATCGTAAAAAACTAGTTCAAAAAATATCTACATCTTCACCCACTTATTTCTTTATAACTATCACCATTTTTTCATATCATACTTAATAACTTTCTTTATATAATAGGAAAAATGAATATAAGAAAATGTTTATCTCATAATCTTTGTAAGGGTAAAAAAGGGAAATATCCTAGATTACATAATCATAAAATGAGAGTTAGGGTATAAGAACATGAACATAACATTTGAAAATTATACCTTGTATATCAAAGATCATAACCTTAAGTCACGGAATAAATCATGGAAGTTAATAAGACATGAACTATAAAATTATTAAAGAACATAATCCATGAGAGAATAACACAAGACCTAGAATTATGGAATTCACATAAGCATATAAAATCATTTCCTTAGTAGTCAATGGATTTTTCAAAGTCTATCATTATAACGACCCTTATTTTCATATATTATTATTAGATAATTTTAAAGATGATAAAAATAAAAGAGTAACACAACTAGGATCCAAAGTTTTAGTATCTTGGGAAACTTAGGACTATACACAACTTTCACAAAATAAAACATAAATATTTATTTAATTCCTTCTTATCTAGCTTCTAAGTGGCCTTCACATTCTACTTAGTACAAGTAAGCACCTAAGGATATACATCAAAAAGGGGTGACCCAAAAGCCTAGTAAGAGGATAGATAAAGATATGAATCAATATAACAAGGGTTGAGAATAATCATTATCACCATAATATAAGTATGGGATCATCATCATTATCATGAGAGGAAGCATTAGATAAAGGCATGGATGGTGGGAATACATAAAAATCAAACATCATGTCTTAGTGGTTAAATACCACACATAGTTGTGAACAAATCTAGTATCATGTTCACACATATTTCACTTTTTACCATGAGATTCATCACATTACCCAATGCATTGGAGTGATAAATAATTTTGGGTGCACCTGTCACATAATAACATTAACATTACACTATATAATTCTGGGCACACCAATCACCTCATAACATTTACATTATCATGCATGAAACATAGAACATATGTCAATTTGAAACATAAAATAACCCAAGGAATGAAATGGGTTTAATTTATTAAATAATTCATTCATGAATATGGTAAATGAATCATCAATCTTTATTGAAGAAGAAATAATCGCAAGAGAAGTAAAAGGTTTGTTTTTTGAAAGAAGAGTTCTTTTGGAAAACATTGTGTTTGTGATAAAGTCAAGTAGAAAACATTTATATACCATAAAAGATAATACAATGATGAATAAATTATATTTAAGGAACTTTTAATGATTTTCATTATTAAAAATTAGGTGAAAGTTGGAAACCCCAAAGAAAGAGGGTTGAGTTCTAGAATTCCCCTTACCTTGTGTTTGAATGCTTAATTGACTATAATTTCTTATATAATAACATTATATTCATTTATTACAATTAAAAAAACTTTTATACATTAATTTTATTAATTATAGTTTTATTAAGTTCATTTAGGGACTTTTTTGATGGGTTTTAAGGTTTAATTTCATCATTCGGGAGTGTTTGTTTTCTTAGTTTTTATGATCGGTTCAGTTGTATACATGAATGGTAGTTCCTATAAAATGTGGATAAATATACAAAATTGTTATTATATATTATTCATTATCTTATATAATCTTAAATGATTTTATAAATAATTTTTTAAATGATATCAGGATAAATCATTGAATGAATGTTAATAATGACCATTTTAGGTTAATTTTCACGGTTTTTTATAACAATGAACTCATTTTGTTTTACAATTTATTATTATGTATATATGTTAGTTCTAGAACATAAATATGGTTGTGAAATAAATTTTACAATATTTTTCAACCATTATAATGGATTTATTAATATCCTTGAAGTTTTTAATGGAAAATTAATGTGCATCACACATGATGTTGGTAAATTCACAAACAACGGGTGACGATTTCAATTTTAGAATAAAATAGAGAGGGGGAGGAGTTTAATGATTTATATTATATTAACATGATATAATACCATTATATGAAACATACTATAGTTATCATTCCATTTGGATAATAGAATGTGAGAAGAAGAGCAGAAAATAAATGAAATTGAATGGAAATTAAAAGGAAGAGGATTTCACCCCTTGGATCTACCCTCCTTTAGAACCTCCTTAGGGAAACGGTTTTGTTATTATTATGAGACCAACAGATCATGTACATGGTTGAGGGTATTGGGAAGATATTTTAACAGAATTTGGACAAGGATCAAATCTTGATAGGTGTGAGGAAAATAGGTTGTTATGGGTGGAATTTATAGTGTAGGAGAAGGCAGTTTTCCCATTATTTTATTCCTTAATCTATAATTAACTTATGTTCGATATTATGGTGCTTACATTAGAGATGACTTGATGAATAGTGTTTTTAACTTATAATGTATATAAATTGTAAATTATCATATTTTACTATTCACAAAAAAAAAATCAATTGTCTTAGAAAAATACCAGAAATTCACCAAAAACATTTTTTGATGTGTAGAATAAAAATTTAACTCAATTTAATGAATATAATTTTCAAAATATGAGTAATTTAATTTTTAATTAAAATCATCATTTACTTGGAAAATACATTTTTTAAAATTTATACTGAATTTACAACACTTTGAAAAATCACTCAAGGTCTCATAAAATTATCTTAAAATCATAAGGAATCAACATATTAATTTATGAAAACA
The DNA here is from genome assembly GCA_963277665.1 of Viscum album. Classification (NCBI taxonomy): domain Eukaryota; kingdom Viridiplantae; phylum Streptophyta; class Magnoliopsida; order Santalales; family Viscaceae; genus Viscum; species Viscum album. The sequence continues at coordinate 2,104,542,022 of OY728123.1, forward strand.
TTTCTATTAAAATAAAATTTCTTTTATATTATTAAATTAATCATAAAATTATAATTAAATATTTACGACTCACTAAAATGACAAAACTTAATTAATAATTTTTAAAACATTTATTTACTTAGACTGTGATTTAATTATATCATACTTAAATTTATAAGATGCCTTAATTTTATTTATACTTTCATGGGTATGGTTGATATTCATTTGGCTGGTTTACTATTAATAAGGTTCATATTACTATTCCTATGTTCAAGTTACTATTCCAATGGTATTCGTTTCTTAACATCTAGAAATACTTCTAATTTCAATAGTTATTTGCTTTTAAAGTTTTTATTATGGTCTATAAGTTATTTTATACTATATGAAATTACAATAAGAATGGATAAATTCCATTGATTAATGTCCAGGTTCGTTATAATCATAGCGGTATGGATTCACTCCCCAACCATCATAGTAGTCAAGGTTCACTCCCATGAGCACCATAGTTGAATAATTCTCTTACTGAACCAAGTTTATTCCTCATTCCAGTCATGTCCATCTCAAAAGATATAAATAATTACCTTATTAACTAGGGGTATATATAGGTCCCACCCATTAAAAAATAAAAACCATACATATGTGTTACAAAAGTACATAAATCTTTCCTCATATCTGAACCCATGAAAATAAATGAGTTTCACAAACATTTTATCACATAATAACTCGTGGAAAAGAAAGAAGTTTTATAAACATCATTCCATCATAATGATAAACCATCTAGAGAAAGAATAAGTATTTTACCCTTGGATAATGTTATATTATATAGAACATTATTTTTAAAGATCACTATAAAAAAAATTCTTAAGTAAAATATCCTTTATATTTTGTAATCATTTCTGTTTTTTAAATACTCACAAATTTAATTGAAAATATTTTCATTTAAAATAACCTTATAATATCATAATGGAAGATTCAAATAATTATGAAATCATGAAGGAGGTAAAATCTACAAATTATTTATAAGCTAAAAAATATTCCTCCTGTATTTTTTTGGAAATGTCATAAAAAACCTTATTTATAAAGAAATAAAAGGATTCATTTCAAACATTTTTTTAAAAATTAAAAATTGGTCAAAATGATTTTAATTTTTTTAGGAGAATAGTAATAACCATTTTGAAAAAAATAATAGAAAACATGGAAATGTAAGAGAAATATTTTCTCAGTAGTGTCTTAAGAATAAACACTTTCGAATAATGATGAGATTGTGAAATAATATCTTACCTAAAGTCTCACCTTTACTCATTCACGTTCAAACCTACTGTATAATAAATATATATTTATTACCCATGTTTTACATAAGAATATGTGTTTAATATCATTTATGATCTTTTTAATAATATCTTATCACCCATTTATTAATAATGTTTTATTAAAATAACTGTTATGGGTATTAACTACTTCATTTTCCAAGAAATCTTCAGTTTGACAATCTTCATCCTTATACATTGATCATGTTACCATAATTTATTTTATTTTAATCATGGTATAAAAATAATTTGTATAAATTAAATAAATATTTATAATCATTCATGAAAACTATTATTATAAATATTAATTACATTATTAATGAATATAGTAGGCCATACGTACGCATGAAATTTTTATCCATTTTTTAACCGATGGAATAAAAGGAAGGTAAAAAATAATTTAACTTTATAGAATAATTATTACATAATATATATCATATTTATTAATCAAATTAATCCTTATTACCGTCCATGAAGAAATAAATGAAAAATTAATCACATCACATCATGGAGATGGTAGTCCATACATACGGACGAGCGACATTATCATTTCCCAAAATATTAGATGGTAATAAGGTAGACATGATATTATCATTAAAAATTATAATTAGGTCATAAATATAAAATATAAACATTATATCTATCATGATACCCAACCATAAATTATGGTGATCGAAAAATGAATTGTATCCTTATGTGGAGAAGGTAGGTTGTGCATACGTACGAGAGATACTCTCACTTTTTTTATGAAAATGGTGTTGTATAATAGAGTTATCACCATAATAATAAAATTTAATAAAATTTAAGATACTAAAATTATTTTTTAATGATAAATATTATAGATTTATAGTAGGTAAAGAAGAGTATAAAAGGAAAGTGATCGTCGGTTAGAGTGATTTTCTCTTCTCCCAAACGACTCCTCAAGATGTCTTTTAAAGGGATCTACGGTTGGTCGTTTGGAAAGACCAAAAAATATAGAATATGTATAATGAATTTTAGAGAATAATTTGGTATAGTATCATTGATCTAAAAGGCCAAAATTTGTGTAGTGAATTGAGGGAGGAGGTGCACTTTTATAATTGAGGTGAGGGGAGCCTTTGGAATTTCTCAAAAGATTAAAATATACTAACACTATTCTTGATCCAAATGATTATAAATAGACTAAAAATTAATAGGAGATGAAATATTAAACCATATATTATCCCCTTTTTTGATTATTTAATATTTTTTTATTTTTAAATAATTTTATTAACTATTAATCCAATAAAATAGCATTATTGTCAATTTTGATACTATTCACTACATTGACATTAAAACAAAAAAACAACAAGTAAAAAATTTAAAAACTATTTTATAATCTCTTAAAAATTTCTTGTTCATTTAGGGAATTCTATGATAAACATAATTTTTTCAAATTATGCCACTTTAAAAATTTTTAACTTTATTTATTTGATTATTCCATTAAATAAATAATACCGACATCAACATTGTGAAGGCATTCAAGGTAATTATTGCTTCATTAAAAATTAAAAATAAATTACCATGATGATGATAAATTATTTTTATTTAAAAATAATATTTATAGTCAAACATATCCTTTGTATAACCATATATTAAAAATTTATACTTATTAAAAACAAGAGTGTGACATGTTTGACGTTTCCTTAAATAATATGTTATAGAGGTCATAATCTTGTAAAAGTGGCTAAAAATGAAATCTATTAGACCCCTTGATGATTATAGTTGAGTTATAATCATAAGAAAAGGTTTAGGTATGTTTTTAGATCATTTAACAGTTTTTATAATTTTATTTTGTAACATTTAATTGCTGGATTTACCCTTAAATTATGGTAACAAAACTACTATATTTACTATTCATATTGTCCCAAAATAAAAAGCATCTATTTATTTCATTTGTAAATATTGATTTATAAATATGGAATTTATTTTTTTTAAAAAAACATATTTTTTTAGAATTTAATTTAAAATAAAACTAAATAAACACAATGAAAAACAATTTTTTAAAAAAATGCCATTTTTAAATTATATATTTTTTTATACTAAATTAATGTAAAAAATCCATTTCAAAAAAATAAATTATTTAAAATAATATTTAACAAAATTTTTTTTAATACTAACCGATATTTAATTTGTATTTTTAAATACTTTAAAATAAAAATGTAGTTCTCAAAAAAATTAATATTTTTTCACTATTCATTGGAAAATAAATCTATTTAAAACATTTTAAAAAATTAATCTTAAGGTAATTTTGAAATTATGAAATCATAATTGAAATAAATTTTTTAATTCATTTTTTAAACCTTTTAGAAATTAAGTATAATATTTACTCATAAGAAAAACCATTTATGGAGAAAACTTATTTTTGATGATTAAAATGGATTTACAAAAATTTAGGCGATTATTTTATAATAACTTTTCAATACATTTAAATTGATTTGGATAATTATATTTATTTCATAAATTAGTTAATCATATTAATACTCTCTACTTTAGTGGCTAGGAAATAACAAACACATATTATTTTAATAATGTTACACGGTTCGTTTAAAATCGTTATTGCGTGCAATGCAAGCTATCAAAGAAATAAAATTGTTTTGAAGATAAAAATTTCGTAAAAATCTCCAGGAGTTACATTATACCCCCTTAAAATTAATTTCCCCATTTAAATTCATCAAACATATATTAAAGGATGAGGATACCACCACATCATTACATCCTCGGGTTCTTATCTACCTTCCTCAAATTGGTGATTTCACCATAGAACTTTAACTAGGCAAGTGGTCATGTTTTGTAAAAATTTGTCTTTATGATAAATAATACCTATAAGTTGTTCTTTTCAAGAAATACCTTGCTCCAGTGGTAAGACCTCTAAGTTTAGTACTTGTGAAGGATCAGTTATGTACTTCCTCAGGAGAGATATATGGAACAAATCATGAACTTGAGAGAGATTCAGTGGAAGATCCAATCAATAAGACACCACCCCGATATGATCAAGAATTTAAAAAGGACTAATATAAATAGGTATTAGGTTTCCTTCTTTCCAAATCTAATAACTATCATCCTGAGATATATTTTTAGGAATACCATTTCACTTACTTCAAACTATTGATCTTGATGATGATTTTTAGCATAAATGTTTTGTCGATTATGAACTCCTCTTATATGTTGGTGAATAGATATAATCTTAGGTAAAATTTCAACAACTTGATTAGGTGCCAATAGATTTCTTTACCTAACTTAATTTCATCACGTTGGATTTATACACTTTTTAATATATAAATCTTTATAAGGATCCATCTAAATGATAGAGTGAAAGTTATTATTGTAAAACAATTATACCAAAGGAAGCTTTTGATCCTACCACCTTTCAAATACATATAGAAATATCTCAATGTATATTATATATTTTGAATAGTCCTCTCAAATTGTTCATCTTTCTGAGGATGTTAATTGTTACTAAAACTTTACTCTATATCCATATTCTACTAAATACTTCATAGAACTTCAATGTAATCATTAGATTTTGATTGGATGTAGTGGAAAGTTTTTCATCTTTCAATATTACCAATTCGTTAATATATATTACGGTAATATGATCAAGAGATAAATTTTTTAATAATTGCAATGAAGTGTTATGGATTTTTAACTTGATCAAATATAACCCATATACTATTATGGTCTTTAGATTTTTTGGGGATTATGATGAGAAAATACTTGGTGATGTTTTCCCATTTATATCCAGTTATTCTTAATGGTTGTAACATCCCCTTAGACTTTTTTCATTAATCCTTAACTTTTTGAAAAACTGACAATGATAAATAAACTCTTCAATATCTATCTTGATACCATCCCACAATAAATAATCTTTTAGGTTTCTATACATTATTATAATTTCAAGATGAATAGAGAATAATAAACTATGAGCCCCACCCAGTAGCTTCTTCTTCAAATTGGGTATGGGGAGGATACATGCACAGTTCCTGAACCTTATTATACCATCGTAATCAAGGTTGAAATCAGAAATTTTTCTCAACATCCTTTGTAGCTCTACACCATTCTTTTTTTCATCTTCAATCTTCACTTGGATAGATAGATAAACATTCATTTGAGATAGATAATATTTCTCCCCTTCCTCCAGTATTTTCATGTTCATCCTTTATAAATATATAAATATTGGTTCTTTTTTTATCCTCTTGATAGATAAACTAGCATGATCCCTTTATCTTAAATCATCTTCTATATTTTTCTCTTTTCTTGGGAGGTAATGGAATGAGCAGTCATAATCATTAATCAGGTCCAACCATATTCCTTGTCACATGCTCAACTCTTTTTAAGTGAAAATATCATGTAAACATTTTTTGAAAAGTATATAAGTCACACCTTTATCCAAGGAGATAATTCCACCATATCTTTAATGAAAGGATTACCATATCTAACTCCAAGTCAAGAGTTGGATAATGTTTCTCATTGAACTGCAATTGGCATGAGGCATACGATATCACCATATCATTTTTCATGATAACACATCTCAATCCCATATTTGATGAATCACTATAGATCCCCAATATTTCTCTACTATATGGTAGTGTGAGCATAGGTGCACTAACCAACCTTATTTTAAACTAATTGAAATTCTCTTCCCATTCCTCTTCCTATATTAACTTTACTCCATTCCAAGTAAAAATGGGGATTTGATTACATAATCATGAGAAATATTTCACAGAATATCAATAATCTCTATACATCCTAAGAAAACTATAGATTTCAGCTAACATGGTTGGTCTATGTTATTTCTCAATAGCTTTTGTCTTTCAAGGATCTATTGATATACCATCACTTGTGATAATATGACCCAAAAAATGAAACTTTTTAATTCCAAAATCCACACTTGGTAAATTTTTCATAAAGATTATCCTACCTTAGGGTATTCAGCAAAATCCTCAAGTGATCTTGATGTTCTTATTTAATATCTGAATATACAAGAATATCATTTATAAATATTAAAACAAACTAATTAGGATAGTCTCAAAAGACTCTATTCATTAATTCTATGGATATAGAGGGGGAGTTAGTATGGAAAAAAGGCATCACAGTAAATTTATAGTGTCCATACCCTGTACGGAATGTTGTCTTGGTTATATCCTTCATCATAAACTGCAATCCATGATATCTAGAATGAAAATATATATTCAAAAATTACTGAGATTCATGTAGTTTGTAAAATAGTACATCAATACAAGGAAGATGATACTTGTTCTTGGTAGTAATCTTATTGAGTTTTCAATAATCAATGTCGATCCACATAGATCCATCATTATTCTTAACAAACAGAATAGGTTCACCCTAAGGTCATGCACTAGGGTGTATGAATACCTTATCAATATTCTATTGGATTTTCTTTTTCAATTACTGTAACTCAAATGGGTCCATTATTTAAGGACAATTTGAAATAGTCATAGCCCCAGGTGCGATTTAAATAAAAAACTTCACAATTTGATGGAAGACCTCTAGATGCTTATGAAAAGACATCAGAAAACACATATATAATAAGTCCATCATTCATTTTGAGTTACTCCTAAACAATATAATATAGATAATCTTTATTAAGAAGATTTAATACCAAAAATATGGAATCAATTTCCATTGTAATTTCATATTCATCCTTGCATCGATAAATGAGTATAGGTTCATTTAGAATGTAAAATATGACTTACCTTCCTTGGAAATTAATGAGGGATACATGTAGATAAATCCCATCAATTCCAATAACCAAATCTAATTTATATAAATGTATAATGATAATATATGAAAGAATCACTTTCCCACTAATGTATAAATTGTGACACATTCTTCTATGACACAATAGGTTTAACCTAGGTCCTTCATGATTGTGATAGAAATATTAAGATTTTATCCCATACTTATACTTATCCCTAATGGTTTCTCATCCTAGTTTCCAAATGATAATTAAACCCATCATCTGACACCAACTATAATGAATTTATATTTTGATATATAGTTATTACTTCATTTTTAGATGAATATTCATTACATTACATGAACACATTCCTGAGGATCGTAATGGTATAGTTCCATTGGAAACTAGGAAACATAAACAATCTGTTCATAAAATATCTACAACATCTCCCAATTATTTCTCCATAAATATAACCCTTTTTGGCATGTCATACTTAATACCTTTCTTCATATCATGGATGAAAGAAAAGTAAGAAAAGGGTGTTCTTAGATGCTCAGTAAGGGTAAAAAAAGAGATATCAATGTTTACATAAGAATAACATGTGAATTAGGGTATGGGAACATGAACATAACATTTTAAAATTATATATTGTATATCAAATATAATAATATTGAAACATGGAATAAATATTTGAATTTCGTAAGACATGAATCATAAAATAATAAAAGAACAAAATCCATGATAGCATATCATAAGACATGAAATTGTGGCACACACATAATTATAGAAAATCATTTCCTTGGTAGCCGAGACTATTTTCAAAGATAAAAACAGTGATATGAGTTCACTCCAAAACCATTATAATGGTCAAGGTTCACTCTTAAGACCATCAATTTTGACAAAGTCCCTTACTGAACTGGGTTCACTCCCTATACTAGTCCTATCTATCTCAGGTGATATAAATAAATAACCAATGCATTAGAGTGATTTATAGGTCCCACCCATAACATAAGGAAAACCATATATATGTGTTCCACAAGAACGTAAATATTTCATCATATCAGAACCCATGAAAGGAAATGATTTTCATAAAGATTTATTCATAGCATAACCCATGGAAAAGAAACAGGTTTTATAAACATCATGTAATCGTAAACATGAACTGTTTAGAGAATTAATAAGTTTTCTATCATTGGATAATACCCCCATTAAAGTACAAGTAACATCAAATAATGTTATCCAATATGGAAAATTATTTCAAAATATCACTTGAAATAGTTCTTGAGGAAAATATCATTTCCATTCTGAAATCATTTATTTTTTTTAGTCATGAAATTATAATGGAAATCATTTTATTTTAAAATAAACATGTAATATTATAAATAAATATTTAAGTAATTAATGTTTCATGAGGGTCTAAAAATCCCCTCATGCTGTATAAGTTAAAAATCATTCCTTCGGTATTTTTTGGAAAAGCCAAAAAGAATATCTTTTAGAAAATAAAAAAAGATTCATTTCAAACCATTTTGTGAAAATTCAAACATTAGTAAAAATGATTTTTAAAAATTGTAGGAGAATAATAAAAACTTTTTGAAATCACTTTTATAAAACATGTATAATGAAGAGAAATATTCCCCAGTATATTCTTAAAAATAAAAATCCCCTAATAATGATGAGATTGTGAACTAAACTATTACCTTATGTCTCGCCTTTGCAAGTTCATGTTTAAACCTACTATATAATAAAAATGTATTTATTATAAGTTTATTCAAAAATATAACTATATCGTACCATATATGTCTTATTTATAACGTATTATCACTTGTTTATTAATAATTTTTTGTTAAAATCACTCTTCTGGGGGATAACTGCTTCATTTTCCAATCATGTTTCGATGCGACAGTCTCAATCCTTATAATTTGATCATGTTTCCATAATTTATAAAATATTAATCATGTTATTAAGTCATATATATTCATTATATACATATTTAAAATCATTCTTGAAAATTAGAGATAGAAAATTTAATTACAGTATTCATGGAGATGGTAGGTCATGCGTACGCATGAACGCTATATAGATTTTTTTACTGATGTAATGAAATAAAGGTAAATAAAAATTAATCTTTTATATATTAATTATTATATAATATATATAATATATATTCATAAAATTAATCTTTATTACCAACCATGTTAAATCTAAATGAAAATATGAATCACATTGCATCATGCATATATTAGTTTATACATATATACAAGCAACATTCTCATTTCCCAAAAGATTGAATAGTAAGATGTTATAACTGATATTATAATTAAAAAGTATAAATAGGTCATAAATATAATATTTAGATATTATATCCATCATAATACCCCTCTATAAAATATGGTGATTAAAAAATGAATTGTATCACTATGTGGAGACGATCAGTCGTACATACGCAGGAGAGATGATTTCATACTTGTTAGATGGGAAAGAGGTTTTATAATGGTATTTAAATAATAATAATAACATTTAATCTTATTTATTATACATAAGTTATTATTTTATGATAAATATCATATATTTAGAGGAGGTAAATAATAGTATAAAAAGAAATTGGTCGGTTAGAGCGATTACCTCTTCTTCAAAATGTCTCCTTTTGATCCCCTCTCAATGTATATAGGGTTGGTCTTTTAGAAAGACCATAACCTCTATAATGTGTATAGGTAAGTATAGAAGATATTTTTTCAGAGTATATTTAATCTAGAAATCTCAAAATTGTATAGTGAATTGAGGGATGAGTTTCCCTTTTATTATTGAGGTGAGAGGTATTATTGGCATTTCTCAAAACATTAAAATATTCTAAGAGCATTTAAAATAAAAATGATTCTAATGACTTATAAATGAATAGGGGATTATATTTTACACCAAATATTTTACCCTTATTTTTATTCAATATTTTTATGATTTTTAAATAATTTTATAAAATATTAATCCCATAAAATATCATTATTACTAAGTTTGATACTATTCATCACATTGATTTTAAAAACATAAAGACAACAATTAAAATTCAAGTAAAACTATATTATTATTTCCTAAACATATCAGGTTCATCTATATAAATCATTTATAACCTTAAATATCTCATATTGTATCATTTTTAATATATTTAACATCATTTATTTCATTAATAAATTAATTAAATAATACCTACATCAGTATTGTGAAAGAATTTAATGTAACTATTTCATCATAAAAAACCAAAAAAAATTATCCTGGTAAAGAAAAATCTATTATATTAAAAAAATATAACTTATATTCAAATATATCCTTTTAATAAAAATATATTAAAAATATTTTAGTTGTAAAAACAAGTGTTTCATGTTTCACTTTTCATTAAATAAATTATTACAAAGGTTATAGTATTTGAAAAGTGGCTTCAAAATGTCCTAAATTAAACCCCTGGAATATCATGTAAAAAATATACTCATCCATCATGATTTATGTAAGTGTTTAGGTTATTTAATAGTTCTTATAATTTTATTATTTAACCTTTAATTACCCGATTTTCCCTTTATCGTGGCAACAAAAACTACTAAATTATTATTCATATTGTCAAAAAAATGAACTATTTTATAAATGTAGACCACCTAATTTAAAAATATGGAATCCATTTTTCAAAATTCGAATCATATAAGTTGTATAATTCAATTTAAAATCAAACCGACAAAACACAACTTATGTTTTTTTTTTAAAATGATCTTTTAAATTTAATATGGTTTTATACTAAATTTAAGTTTAAAATCCATTTAAAAAAATAATAATTGAATTATTTAAATAAAAATTAACTAATGTTTTTAATAATAACTAATATATAATTTGAAATTGTAAATACCTTAAAATAAAATTATAGTTTTCAATAAATTTTTTATTTTTTCACTATTCATTGAAAAATCAATTTTTCAAAAAATTATAAAAACATAAACTTTAGAGAATTTTAAACTGTTGAATTCATAAATGAAATTAATTATTCCTAATAAATCTTCTAAAAAATTCAAAATTTAATTATAATATTTACTCACAAGAAAACCCATTTTTTGATAAACACATGTTTTTTAAGATTAAAATGACATTACAAAAAAATATGGGATTATATTATAAGAATTTTTTAATAAATTTATATTGTGTTGGAAATTTATATTTATTTCATTAATTAGTTATTCCATTTCATACCCTCCAATACAATGAAAAAGAAATAAAGAACACACAATATTTTAATAATGTTATGTGGTTCATTTAAACTCATTGTTGCATACAATGTAAGCTATTAAAGAAATCAAATTATTTTAAAGAGAAATATTTCATAAAATTATCAGGGTGTTATAGAAATGTTTTACCTTACTGGAAATTTTACATCACCCATTTCTTATGTATCCCTTCACCATGTTATGAAGACAAGTAAAACTTTTGTTAAATCTCTAGAAGGGTATCTAAAAAATTCAATTACGGAGAATAGTTCTCCAAGATAGTAAAATAAAATGCTTATGTAACTGGTCCTCAAAGAAAAAAAACAAAAAAAAAATCTATGATATTTATGATTTTTTTGTGATGTTTAATGTTTAAATTATAGCAATCATATAAAATAAAGAAATTTTTATCTTGGGTTGTCTTACATTTTACAAAGTGGTATTTAAATAAAGGTATTTCAAAATATTAAAAAGTTTTCCATCTTTATGAAATAAGATGTTTTATATTCCACTCCACACTTTTTTATAACATTTAAGTCATTATAATGACCATTTATATAATATCATTTTCAAAGGTAATTATTTTAAAAATTCTTCACTTCAAGTTTTTGAAAATAGAATTTGAAATTGTTGAATAACGTTATATTTTTATGAATATCTTCTAAAATATTTTTTGATTATTTTCCTTGTGAACACAACATTCAACTGCCTTTTTGTTTTATATAAAACATTCTATCTATGGTTTCATAGATTAAAAATCAAATTAATTTACCTCATATTTATAAAATATTTTATGTTTGAATGATTTCTTAAGATCGAGGATTTTTCTAAATTACAAAGTTATTTTTTATAAAACTCATAAACATTATTTTTTAATTAAGTTGTAATTATTTGAAATATCTTATAATTTCACAATGAAATTATTCAAATGGTACCATCCAACATATTTCCATTGATATATTTTATAATGTGCTTCTCTTTTAGGTTAATGATCCATCACTGCCTTTGTTTTTCCTAATCATCCATTGTGTGTAAATAAAAGCTATAATCCTATGTTTTTCCACTATGAGAACTCTACATTTACTTCCACTAATGGAAGGGTGTTCACCTAAATAATATACATTAATTAATTTTGAAAATTATTAACTTAGAATTACACTATTTATCTATATAGTTTAAATAATGTATACTTTATTATATTTATTTAATGGAATTTACCTTGAAAGTTACTAAATATCATTTGATATCGATTATTTTCAGTTGGTATATCATGTTACAATTATTGGTGGAATTATGATTGTTTTCTTTATGTGATTATAAATATCATTTGACGTAATTTCATAAAAATGTTTTTTATTTGGCGACAAATTTTTTGTTATGAATGTTTTTGTTGATAGAAAATAAAGTTATTAGAAGTAAATAAAGGATTTTTTGGAGGAAGATAGAATTTTATTTCTTAAGAAATAAATCAGAGGGTGGTATACTAATATCAATGTTATTAAACATAATAAAACATAACAATTCAAAAAAAAAAGTCAAAGGGATAGGAATACATACTAAATAAGAAATATAGATATATATTTTTGGACATATTTCCTTAGATGAACCCTTCCAGACAAAGCATTGGGAAGAAGTTTGAAGATGCATCAGTAGAAATAAGTAAATAAAATGAAGAAGATGATAAAAGATAGATAAGTAATTTTTTTTACCAGAATCATGCCAACAATACATGGATAACCAGATTAATGAAAACAGATAGAGTTTTTCATGATCCACTAAATACAGATGAGAGGATAGATGTTTTGGATAGAAAATTATAGGAATTTACATGTGATATTTTTTATAATCATAAAATGGATAAAATGAAATGGTTTATAAAGTTTAATGATCAAAAAGAAGGATAAAAATGAAGTTTAAACTATATATAATAGTCCACATGATAGATAAATTTAGATTTGACTAATTTTAACACTCCAAGATTTCAAAGTATGATGTCTCATTAAATAAATTCAATAGCTTGTGCTATACGCAACACCGAGTTCGAGTGCACCACAACTTACCAAACTAGCCATTCAAAAATCATTTATGAATAGTATTAACAAAATTCTGAAACTTATATACTATATTTAATTTTAATATCCATATTATGTGTTTCTTAGACATAATACAAGAACAAATTTATTTTTCAGATAAAATAAGTGTTTTTCAATAAATAAAATTATACCACCTATTTAACAGAGAATCCTTTTTAGAAAAATATTTGACACTTTTATATACTCAATTTAATGAAATTAAATTATTCTTTAGAATTAGGACATAAAAATTTAGTTTGGATAATTGTTTGGTACTTTTATGATAACTTTCATATTTTGAGGAATAGTGAAAATACTAAATTTTAATTGAAAACCACTTTTTTAATCAAAATAATTTATAGTTTTCAATTATACATTTAAATGGTTTGAAATTATAATTATATTATATTTTTATTATTTAATAAAATGTTGGTCATTATAAGTAATTTCACAATTTAATTCGACATAAACACATGTCAATCTTTTGATAGTTTTTACTTTTTAAAAACTGACTTTTTGGTTTTGACAACATGAATTAATTTTAAATTAATAAATGAAACTTCTATGTTTTAAATTTTTTAAAATAGATTTCCATTTTGAATTCATAATATCAAAATTATCTTAGGTGAATTTTCGGTATTTTTCAGAAAACTTTAAATTTTTGATGAATAGTGAAAAACATTGTGTTATTATTTAATGTAACGCCCCGACCCCAGTTACCCAAAGTTTGTGCATTATTACATAACATTATCATGATCACAAGGGATAAAATCCTGAAATACCAATCAGTTTAGTAACCTTGGAAGTACTATATACATTCATAAGTTTTTCATTACATCCTGAAATAAAAATATCAACAACATTTTGTCCCATTTTAAACACACTTATATCCTTAGACTATCGTTTTAGGTAAACCATAAAATACTCTTTCCCATCCTGGGAAAAATAAAACATATAAAGGGGTGATCTTAGATGCTCAGTAAGGATAACAATATAGCAGAAACTTTCATAAATGAGCATAAACATTTAAGGCAATGTATAAGACTAAAACAAAAGCATTTCAAATTTAACTTCAGCATAATATGGAAAAGCGAAAATAAAATAATGTCATTTAATTAATCACATGGATATTCTACTAGACTAATAATCACATGAAATATCAATATCCACTTTATAATTATGGAATTCATAATGCCAGACTTCATAACCACATAGTCAAGGCCTTGAGCCAAGATTATAAATAAGATTTTGTCATGGCCTTGTGCCAAGACACTAGTTTGTCTCATGATACCTACCGATGCTTCAAGGATATATAGCGGGCTCCACCCATTACTTACTAAGTCGAATTAATTCCTCATATGAAAAGGTTTAAACATAACATAAACATTCGTATTAAAACTAGCATAAGAAATGTCAATACTTTATCCATAAACCATGAATGGTGTAAAAATAACACATCCACAGTCAAATATATCACAAAACCTTCAATACAATATAGAATATTTGTATCATAATAAATCAACTTCAAACAAGTTTAAAATCTATCAATGAATGTTGACATAGATGAAATCAAATTTTTTTGAGAGAAATATCTCTTTCTATTTTGAAATCATTTAGAAGTCATGTAATTATAAAAGAAAAAAATTATTTTGAAAATATTCTTATAATATTGTAAGGGAAGATTTGACAATTTTATAATGGAAGAAAATATTGACACTCACTATATAAGTTAAAAAAACTACATTCTTACCATAATTTTGTTGAAAAGGTCATAAATTACCTTGATTGGAAAATGACGGAAAGATTCCTTTAAAAACATATAAGGTCAAATAATTGTATAAATGACTTTAACCCATTGTCTAATAAACATTAAAAATGTTTTCAAATACATTTTTAAGAAAAAAAGGATGTGGATGATAAAGAGGTCCCAGTAGATACAGACTTAATAACAACCTTGGATAATAAAGAGATTGTGAAATTAACCCTTACCTTGTACTTTTCCATAGTCGATGGTATGTTAACCACATGTATAATAGTTAAAAAAATTTTTATTAAATTATAAAAGAACTATATACATAAATATGATATCATATATGATCCTATAATATTTCTTTCTTAATAATATTTCAGCAATATCATCGTTTCAGGTGTTAACTGATTTGTTTTCCTTTATATGATTGGTTACGTAAGCCATGTTTGTTATGGATAGTATGTATTTTATTCATATACAGATTGTTATTAAGTTCTTAAACATTATTTTTAATCATAAAATAAAAATTATTCTTGAATGATTACGATGGAGAATGAATCTAATCGCGTTTGTGGAGACGGTAATCCGTACGTACGCACGAGCGACAATATCAATATATTGATGCTGAAATCGTATGTAATTTAATGGTATACAATATATACCGAATCGTTAATGTAACGACCCAAAGTTTTTCAATGGAAATTCCCTTATTATAAATATGTCATAAAATAATATAAAAACACAAAATAATGAACTACTAAGTGATAAGTGACCTTTAAACATAAGTTTGTCACTCCTATGTTTGGAATTTTGAAAATCCGACATACACAGTTGTGTTCAAAATGATTTCGGAGTCTAATGAAAAAATAATTGGTGAATAGTAGTGTTCCCTTAGGAATAGTAACATACCCTTATGAATAGTAATATGGCACTTATGAATAGTAAATCATCCAACATAAGAGTAACATTACCTATGAATAATAAAATAAAATTTAGACATCTTAGAAAGTGGCAATTTGACCTTAGTAAAGGTTTTGGTATTTTGTAAGTCATGAATAATTAATTATAAGTAATTAGTTAATTGAAAAGTATATTTATTTCCCTAAAATGTGTACATAAATTATTTAATCCATGTCTTATAGTTTTTAGATAATTTTATAAGACCCTACATAATTTTTGAAAGCACTATAAAATCAGTTTTAATCACAAAAACTATTTTTTTAAGTAAATTATGATTTTAATTAAATATTAAATTAATAATATCTAAAAAATTATTTTTTAAAAATGGAATTCATTTTTGGATTCTACACGTCGAAAAATGGTTGGGGTAAAGTTTTGGGATTTTTCTCAGATACTTGAATTTTTGATGAATAGTATAATTCGATAATTTACAATAAATGTTAAATAATGGATTAATTGAGTCATTGATGATGTTCTGCTGATGTAATCCCACTTGGTTCAGTATCACATGATACAATTACTATTCTTGGTCATCCAAGACCCACTATTCCTTGTCTTAGGGGAAATTAATAATCTAATGAATTTTATATTAAGGAAACCCCTCTCCCCTCCACTATAAAAGACACCCTTTACACCCTCATTTCCTCACACCTCTCAAGCTCCAATCCTTCACTAAACTCTGCCCAAATACCTTCCCTAGCCCCTCCCCCACGTCCAAGATCTTCTGGTCTCATCAAAATACCAAGCTTAGGCCCTTAAGGAGGTTCTCAAGAGAAGGATTCAAGATGTAATTTCCCTCCCTCTTCTCCTTTAATTTCCTTTCAAGTTCAAGTTCAGTTTTTGATCTATCCCCACCTATCATCATCCATATTTTATTGTAACTCTAGTATTATAAATATACGGTAATTTTATGATTCTAATGGTATATTATATCATCCAACCCCCTTTCCCTCTTCCTTTTATTTTATTAAAGAGAACGTTGTTCGTGAGGTGTTAATTTATCACCTTCAAGAATGACATGATTTCTTCTTCCATTTCTACACTCAGATCTGGTCATGAAACCATTTTTATGGTTTAACCAGAATATATTATGTGTATTATTTTCTATTTTAATTTCTGTAAATAACCTATAGACATATTTCTAAGTGATAAATTAAAACAACTTCATTGCGATCGAAAAACCGCACAAATTAACCCGAACAATCTTCATTTAATTCTTATCTAATCATTCATCCACATGGATCTAATATAATTAATTATAAGATCATTAAAAATCCTGTAATATCCTTCATGACATGTAATATCATTTCTGGATGTTTACCCATGTTCTACCCAAACATCAATTGAAGAATTCAAGTGAACCACTCAAGAAAACCCTAAAAACGAACATCCTCAAACAATGTTTTTAAACTCTATAAGTCATCAAAAGGAAAATAATATGACATAATGAAACCATAATGAACCCTATTAATTTACACATATTTCTGTATTTATAATTAATAAATATAATTTCATTATATAAGACATTAAAGAGGAGGAAGCATTCGGGTACAAGGTAAGGGGAAATTCTCGAACCCAAATTTCGTCCTTCGGGTTCTCCCTCTTTCACTCCATTTTTGATATGGTTACTCCTTAAGGATCATTGGTTCATAATTGTCTTTACTTTTATGGTATATAAATTTTTAACACTACTGTTTTATGTCAAACAAAATTTTTTCCAAAAGAACTCTTCTTTCAAGAACTCAGTTTTTACTTCTCATTCAAGATTGACGGTTCTTGTAACATGTATGCTATTCCCTCATTCTTTTGGGAACCAAATGTTTATGAATGTGTTCTTATGATATGAAACCCATTCCTTTAAATGGGTTAATTATGTTCATTTATGTTATATGTTCATTGTTTCATGCATGGTAAATGATAATGTTATGATGTGACGGGTGGGCCCGGAATTATATAGCGCAATATGAGTGTTTCAAAGTGATGGGTGCCCCCGGAATTATACAGCGCACCAATGCATTTGGTAAAGTGATGAATATCATGAGTAAATGTGAAATGATGTGTGAACAAGATTCTATATTGGTTCACAAGTATTTTTTGTAGTTAACCACTAAGACATGATGTTTCATTTTTATCCATTTCCACATTTCAAGTCTATTATTTATTCTCCTCTCATGTTCATGATCATTTCCCGATGTTACGATTATGCTCACCCCATGATATATTGTTCTTATCTATCCTCTTACTCAGCTTCTAGCTCACCCCTTTTGGTGTATATCCTTAGGTGGCTACATGTACCAAGGAGAGGACAAGTTCCAGTAAGAAGCTAGAGAAGAAGAAAATAAATAAATTTTTATGCTAGATGTTGTATTTGTTATATGTGGTCCTAGTTTTCCCAAGGCACTAAACCTTTGGATACTCTTTGTGTAATACTATTATTATTTTTATCTTTGAAATGATCTAATAGTAATGTAAGAAAAATCGAAGTCGCTATTGTTGGTATCAGAGGCAACATTTAGTTAATTTGGGAATTAGGATTAGTGAACCCTAGAAGAAACCTATAGCATGAGACTAAGTACAAATATTCATACAAGAATATTTACATAGGGATCTCATATGTTATGTTTTTGGTATAAATTGTTTAAATGAATAATTTATTCATGACTTGTTTACTTATGTTTTTTTCTAACCTTTTATATTTTAGAAAATGGTGGGAACCAGAAGAAATTAGGCCAACAACTCATGCGAGGGCCAATGCAACGATTGCCCGAACGACAACCCCAGTGATTTGGGAGGTGGAGTTAAAAACTTCATGGTGATGCTTACCCAATTTTATTAGGTTATTTATAATAACCATAATAATGGAGAACTTCCTCCTTTACCAAAGAGGGAGAAACTAGCTATTGAAAGTTTAATATGGCAACGACCACCGACTTTTTGTGGATATTCTAATCCACTAGTTGCGGAATAGTTGGTCAACTCCATGGAGAAGATCTTTTCTATGCTTCCCTATTCTGATACGGATAAGGTTACTCTAACCGTTTATCATCTAGATGGAGAATCCGATCAATGGTGGGCTTTGATTAAGAACACCAAGTCAAGGGAATAAATTGAAGAGATTTAATTGGAATACTTTAAGATAATGTTTCTTAATAAGTATTTCCCACGAACTCTTTGTAAAAAGTTGGAGAGATAATTCATAGAGCACAAGAAAAAAGAATGATAATCTTTCACAAACTATGAAGTGAATTTCACAAGGATCACAAGGTATGCTTCTGGTTTTTTTATCAACAATGATAGCAAGATTGATAGATTCTTTAGTGGATTAAAACCACACCTTTGAAAGGCTCTTACAATTCGAGACTTTGGGAGTTATGAAGAAGTTGTTCGGTGTGCTCTCAAAGTGGAGATGGAGTTTGGATAATGGTCCCATGGCTCTGGGGATAAGAAACTAAAGATAGAGTTTCAAGCCGGTGGATCTTGTGACAAAGGTGGGAAGAAAAATCAATGACCCACATGAAAAAAATGTGGGAAGTTTCACCAAGGGAACTGCCTCAAAGAGATGGGGAAATACCTCAAGTGTGGGAAAGAAGGACACCATGCTCAAGAGTGTTGAAAAGAAATGAAAAAGTAAGGAGAATTTAGCTGATGAAAGGAGAGAACCACTCATGGTTCAGTGCTACAACTGTAAGGATCTAGGGAACTATGAAAACTAGTGCACTAAACCTCGAGCTCTCGAGGGTAATCAATGTTAGAGGCCACCAAAGACAAAAGAAACAAGGGAAGGCTTATGACATCACTACTGCGGAGGTGGAGCATGATAATGAACTAGTACAAGGTACACTTCCTATTCACTCAAGAATGGAAAAAGTCTTATTTGATTCTGGTTCTATGCATTCCTTTATATCTTGCAAGTTTTCTAGAACTATAGAATCGAATCCACGAAACCTTGAAGTAGAGATATCTGAAAAATACCAATTGGTGCAATAATTGAAACCTAAGTGTTTGACTCTTCTCCTATTGATGTATGTGGGAAGACTCTTCCATCAAATCTTTTAATACTTCCCTTGGTGGAATTCGACGATATAATGGGAATGGACTGGCTCTCGTTAAATAGAACGCATATCAACTGTTGGGAAATGGAAATATATTTTCATATTCCGAACCATCCCATGCTCCTCTAAAAATGCAAGGAAGATCATGAATCTCCTTTGAAAAATCCTTCAATGGTGTGGGTGTTGATTCCATATGAAGAAGCATACCTCGCCCAAATGGTTGAGTCAAAAGAAAGTTCCAACCTTGAGGAAATGCCCATCGTGAGAGAATACGTCGATGTATTTCCTAAAGAGTTACCCGGAATTACCTCGGATCGGGAGGTAGAGTTCTCAATTAAACTCATACCCGGAGCTACTCCTATCTCGAAGTGCCCCTATAGGATGTCTCCTATCGAACTGGAGGATTTAATGAAGTAGCTGCAAGAGCATCTGGACAAAGGGTTTATACGCACTAGTGCATCACGTTGGGGTGCACCAATGCTCTTTGTGAAGAAGAAGGATGGAACAATGTGGTTGTGTATCAATTATCGGGAACACAACAAGATCACCATAAAGAACAAGTATCCTCTCCCAATGATTGATGACTTGTTCAACCAGTTAAGAGGATCTCAATACTTCTCAAAGGTGGATCTTTATTCTCGATATCATCAGGTAAAGGTGAAGAAGGAAGATATTCAGAAGGCTGCCTTCCGTACAAGGTATAGGCACTATGAGTTTTTGGGGATGGCCTTCGAACTTAATAATGACCCTAAAATCTACATGGATTTGATGAATAGAGTCTTTAGACATTACATCAACAAATTTGTGGTAGTGTTTATCTACGATATGCTAATCTACTCCAAGAACAAGGAGAAACATGAAGAACATCTAAGACTTGTGTTGGCAACATTGAGAAAGGAGAATTTGTACACCAAGTTCAGAAATTGTGACTTTTGGATGAATCAATTCACGTTCTTGGGACATGTGATCATAAGATAGGGAATTTCAGTGGATCCTTCAAAGACAAAGGCGATTGAGGAACGACCTAGGCCCTCTATTGTCACATAAATCCGTAGTTTTCTTGGATTAGCTGGGTACTACCGATGTTTTGTTAGAAACTTCTCACGATTGTCAAGCCCGCTAAATAAGTTAACAAGGAAAGGGGTAAAGTATGTCTGGATGGAAGAATGTGAGGGATGATTCAAGGAGCTAAAGAGAAGTATGATTATTGCACCTGTACTCACTATACAAAAAAGTGGAGAAAGTTTTGTGATATACAGTGATGCTTCAAAGAAAGGCTTGGGTAGTGTACTCATGAAAAATGATAATGTGATAGCCTATTCCTCATGACAATTGAAGATCCATGAGCAGCACTAACCGACGGATGATCTAGAACTGGAAGCCGTGATTTTTTCCTTGAAAATCTGGCGGCACTACCTTTATGGTGAGAAGTGTGACATATACACTGACCACAAGAGCCTAAAGTATATATTCACACAAAAGGAGCTCAAAATGTGTCAAAGGATATCGTTAGAGATAATCAAGGATTATGATTTCTCTATTCAATATCATCATGGAAAGGAGAATAAGGTAGCTGATGCTCTAAGAAGAAAAGAACCTGCTACTCTATCCATGCTGCGGATTGAGAAAGAACCTATATTCATGGATATGCAAAGAATGGATTTAGAAATCATAATGGCAGGGGATATATCCTACCTTGCCCAAATGATTGCGCAACCATCCATCCAGGAGAAGATTAAGGAAGCACAAAGGGATGATGTGGAGATACAAAAGAGGGTGAATACAGTAAAGTAAGGGAAGCTGCAAGAGTTCCATATTGACGATGATGGTGTGACTCGATTTGGAACACATATTTGTGTGCCTTCGTCACCCGGGATAAAGAAGGAGCTATTGGACAATGCACATAGATCAACATTCTATATCCATCCTGGGAGTACCAAGATGTACCGTGATCACATAGAACACTTTTGGTGGGATTACATGAAGAAGGAGATTGTAGAATATTTATCAAGGTGCTTGGTATGTCAACAAGTTAAAGTTGAGTGACAAAAGTCCAAAGGTATGATGCAGCCATTGCCTATACCCATGTGAAAATGGAAAAATGTTACTATGGACTTTGTCACAGGACTCCCGAAGACGTCAAAGGGAAATAATTCGATATGGGTTGTGGTTGACCGACTCACCAAGACTTCCCATTTTATCTCTATTCGAGAAGACCTCTCGCTTGAACAACTTGAAAAATATGTACGTGAAAGAAGTGGTGAGACTGCACGGTGTTCCACTCTAAATTTTCTCTGACTGTGATCCATGGTTCACATCTAAATTCTGGAGGAGCCTTCAACATGCTTTGAGTACTGAATTAAATTTTAGCACGGCCTATCGCCCCCAAACCGATGGCCAATCTGAAAGGACTATTAAGGCGCTTGAAGATATGATAAGAGCCTACTCTCTTGAATTCAAAGGTGGTTGGGATCAGCATCTCCAATTGGTTGAGTTCTCATACAAAAATAGCTTCCACTTGAGTATCCAGATTGCTCCATATGAAGCTCTGTATGGAAAGAGATGTAGAACTCCAATCTTTTGGGATGAAGTTGGAGAAACAAAGCTAATTGGACCCGATCTTGTTCAAGAGATGACAGAGAAGGTTTAAGTCAACCAAAAACACATAAAAGCTACTCAATGTCGGAAAAATAGATTTGTTGACAACCGTCGAAGGGACTTGGAGTTCGATATTAGAGATAAAGTCTTCCTTTGAATATCTCCATGGAAGAGATTCATGCGATTCGGGAAGAAATGGAAGCTAAGCCCAAGGTATATTAGCCCCTTTGAGAACCTTGACCATATAGGAGTCGTGGCCTATCATCTTGCACTTCCACCATATATGGATCAAGTTCATGATGTGTTTCATGTATCACTACTGAGGAAGTACATACCAGACCCCTCACATGTGCTAAACTCGGAGGTGGTGCAGCTGGAAGATGATCTCTCCTATGAGGAGAAGCCAGTAAAGATTCTGGATCGGAGAGATAAGGTTATAAGAAACAAGACAACCCATCTTTTCAAAGTGTTGTGGAGGAACTATAAGTTTGAGGAAGTAAGTTGGGAACCAGAAGATGTAATGATGGAGAAG
This sequence comes from Viscum album, assembly GCA_963277665.1. NCBI lineage: Eukaryota > Viridiplantae > Streptophyta > Magnoliopsida > Santalales > Viscaceae > Viscum > Viscum album. The sequence goes on from OY728123.1 coordinate 2,104,565,226, forward strand.
TACCCTCACCGGTTTGTGTAAAGTGAAATTTCGGGGGTGAAATATCTAAAGGGGGGAAGAATATAACAAACCAAAGTTTTTAAATAGAAATTCCATTATTATAAATATGTTATAAAATAACATGAAAACACAAAATAATGAACTACTAAGTGATAAGTGACCTTTAAACATAAGTTTGTCACTCCTATGTTTGGAATTTTGAAAATCCGACATACACACTTGTGTTCAAGATGATTTTGGAGTCTAATGAAAAACAAAATTGGTGAATAGTAATGTTCCCTTAGGAATAGTAACATACCCGTATGAATAGTAATATGCCACTTATGGATAGTAAATCATCCAACATAAGAGTAAAATTACCTATGAATAATAAAATAAAATTTAGACATCTTAGAAAGTGACAATTTGACCTTAGTAAAGGTTTTGGTATTTTGTAAGTCATAAATAATTAATTAATTAATTTAAAAGTATATTTATTTCCCTAAAATGTGTACATAAATTATTGAATCAATGTCTTATAGTTTTTAGATAATTTTATAAGACCCTACATAATTTTTGAAAGCACTATAAAATCAGTTTTAATCACAAAAACTGTTTTTTTAAGTAAATTATGATTTTAATTAAATATTAAATTAATAATATTTAGAAAATTATTTTTGAAAAATTGAATTCATTTTTGGATTCTACACGTCAAAAATGGTTGGGGTAAATTTTTGGGATTTTTCTGAGATACCTGAATTTTTGATGTATAGTATAATCCGATAATTTCCAATAAATGTTAAATAATGGATTAGTTGAGTCATCGATGATGTTCTGCTGATGTAATCCTACTTGGTTCGGGATCAAATGATAACATTACTATTCTTGGTCATCCAAAACTCATTATTCCTTGTATTAATGGAAATTAATAATCTAATGAATTTTATATTATGGAAACCCCTCTCCCCTCCACTATAAAAGCCACCCTTCACACCCTCATTTCCTCACACCTCTCAAGCTCCAAGACTTCTCTAAACTTTACCCAAACACATTCCCTAGCCTCTCCCCAACGTCCAAGAGATACTGGTCTCATCAAAAGACCAATCTTAGTCCCTTAATGAGGTTCTCAAGGGAAGGATTAAAGAAGTAATTTCCCTCCCTCTTTTCCTTTAATTTCCTTTAAAGTTCAAGTTCATTTCTTGATCTCTCCCACCTATCTTCATCCAAATTGTATTTTAACTCTAGTAATATACATATAATGTAATTCTATGATTCTAATGGGACATTCTATCATACAACCCTATTTCCCTATTCCTTTTATTTTATTAAAGAGAACGTTTTTTGTGAGGTGTTAATTTATCACCTTCAAGAATGACATGATTTCTTCTTCCATTTCTACCTTCAGATCTGGTCATAAAACCATTTTTATGGTTTAACCAGAATAATTTATGGGTATTATGTTCTATTTAAACTTCTGGAAAAAACCTATAGACATATTACTAAGTGATAAATTAAAACAACTTCATTGTGATCGAAAAACCGCAAAAAATTAACCCAAACAGACTTCATTTAATTATTATCTAATGATTCATCCACATAGATCTAATATAATTAATTATAACATCATTCAAACTCATGTAATATCATTAATTACATGTAATATCATTTCTGGATGTTTACACATGTTCTACCCAAACATCAATTTAAGAATACAAGTGAACCACTCAAGAAAACCATAAAAACGAACATCCTCAAACAATGTTTGTAAACTCTATAAGTCATCCAAAGGAACATAATATGACATAATGAAACCATAATGAACCCTATTAATGTAAAAATGGTTCTGGACTTATAATTAATGAATATAATGTAATTATACATGACATTAAATAGGAGGAAGCATTCGGGTACAAGGTAAGGGGAAATTCTCGAACCCAAATTTCGTCCTTCGGGTTCTCCCTCTTTCACTCCATTTTTGATATGGTTACTCCTTAGGGATCATTTTTTCAGGATTTTATTTCCTTTTCTGGGATATAAATGTTTACCACTACTTTTTTATGTCAAACAACATGTTTTCCAAAAGAACTCTTCTTTCAAGAACTCGCTTTTTACTTCTCATTCAAGATTGACGGTTCTTGTAACATGTATGATATTCCCTCATTCTTTTGGGAACCAAATGTTTATGAATGTGTTCTTATGAGATGAAACCCATTCCTTTAAATGGATTAATTATGTTCATTTATGTTATATGTTCATTGTGGCATGCATGATAAATGATAATGTTATGGTGTGACGAGTGCACCCAGAATTCTATAGCGCAATATGAGTGTTTCAAAGTGAGAGGTGCACCCAGAATTATACAGCGCTCCAATACATTGGGTAAAGTAATGAATCTCATGAGTAAATGTGAAATGATGTGTGAAAAATATTATATCTTGGTTCACAAGTATTTTTGGTAGTTAGCCACTAAGACATGATGTTTCATTTTTATGCATTCCCACATTTCAAGTCTATTATTTATGCTCCTCTCATGTTCATGATCTTTTGCCTATGTTACGATTATGCACACCCCGTGATATATTGTTCTTATCTATCCTCTTAATCAGCTTATAGATCACCCCTTTTTTATGTATATCTTCAGGTGGATACATGTACTATGGATAGGACAAGTGCCAGTAAGAATCTATAGAAGAAGAAATTAAATAAATTCTTATGCTAGATGTTGTATTTGTTATGTGTGGTCCTAGTTTTCCCAAGACACTAAACCTTTGGATCCTATTTGTGTAATACTATTATGTCGTTTATATTTGAAATTATGTAATAGTAATGAAATAAAAACCTGGTTAACTATTGTTAACATGTTATATTTATTATTTAAATCAGTTATACTCATTATTATACCCATCTAAATAATGAAGTGTTTGAATGACTAACTACAACACGACGTGGAGACAGTAAGTCGTATGTGCCCACATACGGTGACATTGTCATTCATATTATGGATAGAATAATGAATATGGTTGTACCATTTTTATAATAACATCAAAGTATATTGAAGATACTGGAGTTATTATTTTAGAATGGAAACAACAGATAAATGGGAAGTGGAACAAGAAAAGAACATGTAAGAGGTGATGAAATATTTATCTCTACTTCTGGTTCTTCCTTTTGATTTGATCAAAAGGGCTCCATAGGTTGGCTTTAATACCAAATTAAGGCCTCTAGGATGAAGGTATTAAAATAGGGAGGATATTTGGGCAGGTTTTGTCCAACCAAATGGATATGGAGGTGTGAAATTAATTGAAGGGGAAGTACCCTTTTATAAGAGAGGTGAGGGTAACTTTAGGAAAATCTTTAAATATTATTTTATAATAAAATAATTTTAGGTTTATAATGGCTCCAAAACGATTTATTTCAAGGATACGTTGTGGATGGGTCAAAAACCTTCCATCCATTAGGTTTTAGATAGGTTTAGGTCACCGTATTAGCCTTATCTTCTAGATTTAACTCTTAGTTAAATAGTTTGACATTTACCATGTCTCTTTGTATTTTTATATTATATGTTTAATAAACATACTATAACGAACCAAAAGAACCCCATGGGGTTCGTTATTAATATATATAACTTTATCTAAGTCCTTTTTCTAATCCTTATATTTTTATGAATATTATATCAATTAAAATTATATTATTTTTTTTAAACTCAATTATGTCAATTTTGACACTATTGAGTATTTGGATTTTGTGAAAATCATAACAACATGATTAATTTGAAAAAAAATTATTTATTCAACCCTAAAATGTCATAGTAATATAGAAAAATAGTTTAATTCATCAAAATTCTCAAATTACATTTATTTGGATATTCATAATATCAATTATTTTAATCGTTCCTTAATAAGGTAATTATTGCATCATCAGTGTGTCACAAATAAATTAACTTATTTAATGTCTAAAAATTATAAATAAAATAATATTATCTATTAAATAGTTTTAGATTTATAATGATTACTTATAGTTGAATTTATCTTATGTATAACCCTATATTAAAAATGGTTTAGTTATTAAACATTGAACTTAACTCTTTTAACTCTTCTTTAAATAAAATAATAATAAATGTCTTAATCTAATCCAAGTGGACCAAAGGAGGTCATATTTTATTCCTAAGTTTTTTTTTGGTCGAATTACACTTACAAAATAGAATTAGGATATTTTTTAGGATAATTATAATATCATTTTTACCCTTAATTACCCTATTTACTTTTAACCGTGGTAAATAAAAGTCCAAAGTTATTATTCCCCAAAAATTATTTTCACCTTATTAAACCACATTTTACTTAATGATATCAACTGTGTCTCTTAGATTTTTTATATTCAACTCACCGAAGCAGTAAAACTATGTATTATCCAAATTTATAAATGCTCCTAGGAGGTAGGTAAAAGACGGTAAAAAGTTCAATAAAATTTTTATATATCTAAGTTTATGTTAAAATGACTCCAAGGAATTACATTGAAATTATATAGGTATTATGTGTTTGTTTTGACCTAAAGTAAATTTAAATAAAATAAATATTTATTTAAATAAAAACTTGGTTTTAACCAATAACGCAGTGTTTTTCACTATTCATCAAAAATTGAAAGTTTTCAGAAAAACAAAAAAATTCACTCTAAGCTAATTTTGATATTCTGAATTCAAAAATGAAGTCCATTTTGGAAAATAAAATTTAAAAATTTTCAAAAAGTGTGTATTACTATTCATAACGGCTAGTTTGACTGGTCGTAGTGTGTTAAAATCTCGAAGTTGTGTAAAATGCAAGTTATTGCATTATTCAAAGGAAAACGTATCGCGGAAGCTTGGGGTGTTACATCTAAAACTGAATTTTTATTTAAATATTTATTTATTTTATTTAAATTTATTTTAAGTAAAAATAGATATATAATACCTATAAAAGTTCAATGTAATTCATTGGAGTCATTTTATAATGAAATTAGATGTATAAAATTTTATTGAACTTTTGAACGTTTTTTTACCCACCTTTTAGGAGCATTTACAAATTTGCATAAAACATAATTTTACTACTTCTGTGAGTTGAATTTCAAAAATACAAGAGACGCGGTTGACATCAGTAAGTAAAAATGATATTATAATTACCCTAACACATGTCCTAATTCTATTGGATAACTGTCATTTTACCAAAAAACCTTAGGAATAAAATGTGATTCTCTTTGGTCCACTTAGATTAGATTAGAACATTTATTATTATTTTATTTAAAGAAATGTTAAAAGTGTTAAATTCAAAGTTTAATAACTGAACCATTTTTAATATTGGGTTCTACATAAGATAAATTTGACAATAAATATTCATTAAAAGTATAATAAAATTTTCTACTTCTTGGAATTTTATTTATAACTTTTAGACATTAAATAATTAAATTTATTTATGACACAATGATGTTGAAATAATTACCATATTAATGAAAGAATCAAATAAATGATTTTATTAATATTAAAATAAATATAATTTCAAAGTTTTTATGAAATACACAAATTTTCAAGGGGAATATGACATGTTAGGGTTGATTAAATTTATATTTTTCAAAGTAATCAAGTTTTGATGACTTTCACAAAAACCAAATACTAAATAGTGTCAAAATTGACATAAATGAGTTTTTTAAAACAAATATTATATTATTAAATTATAAGATATTCCTAAAAATATAAGGTTCCTAAAAAGACCTTAAATAATATTATATATGTTATAAATGAATCAATTGAGTTTCTCTTGGAAGTTTATAGTAATTTTATTAACCATATAGTTTAAGAATACAAGAAGACACGGTAAAAGTTAAACTATTTAACTAATAGTTAAATAAAAAAGATAAGGTTAAAATGGTAAACTAAACTTGTCTAAAACCAATTATTTGAGATAAGTTCACCCCATAACCACCATAGTCTATAAATAAATTCATTTTGAGACAATATAAACCGGATATGTATGTATAATAAATTAATATTTTAATCTTTTTCTAAAGTGACTCTCACCCCTCTTATAAAAGGGCACTTCTCCTTCTCTCAAAATAACACCTCTGAAGCCATTTGTCTCATCCAAATACTACCAAAATATTCTCCCAACTTCCCTCAAATCAACTTAGAGTCCTTACTTTGATCATAAATCCAACCTAAGGAGCCCTTTCGATCAACTCAAAAAGAAACACCCGAAGAAGAAGTAATAATTTCACCACCCTCTTTCAAGTTATTTTCTTCTTCCACTTTCTCTTTCTTTGTTGTACCCATACCAAAATAATAAATCCAGTACCTTCTACATACTGCGATTTTATTATAAAAATGGTACAACTATATTCATTATTCTATCCATCCTAGGAATGATAATCTCATCATGTGTGCGTACATAAGGCTTACCATCTCCACATCGTGGTGTAATTTGTTATTCAAAATTATGTTATTTGGATGGATATAATAATGATTAATATGTATATAAATAATTAAAATAACATTCTAATGTATCTGTAAAATTAATATACCTTCCAATTCCACACCTTTTAATCATTAAGGAAATGACATTGTCGCTTGTGTTTACGTACGGCTTACCGTCACCACGATGCGATGAGATTCATTTCCACATTCACCGTTCAAAAATAATTATAAATATATATATTATTAAATAGTATGTAATATATTAAATAATAATTCTACTGAATATATATATATATATACACTTACACATATCTTATTCACCTACTTCCATTCAATACGATATGAAAACAGAAACAACATTTATGCGTACATACAACCTACCATCTCCATAAATACTGTTTTACCTTTCATATATCTATCTACTATAGATATTTATATTCTAAATATATATTATATATAAATCATGTATTATATTCTGGAATTATATAAATCATTATATAAATGATACTATCAAGAAAAACAAGTTAAAACACATACGATAAAGAAAGCAATTATTGCCTGAAATGTTCATTTAACATGGAAATAATTATTAAATGGGTAGTATAAATTAATAAATGAATCATGTATGATATAATAAATATTAATATGGTTCTGGTAAAATTTAATAACCTACTATGGTCATTATATAGGAGGTTAAATATACCCTCACCCAAAGGAAAGTGCAAGGTAAGGGTTAATTCCTCAATCTCAATATTATCCGAGATTATTTATGAGTAAGTATTTACTGGGACATATTTATCATCAATGTCCATATTTCATAAAATTGTTTTATAAATGAATCTTTTAAGGTTTTATGGAAGGTTATATTTAACTATATCATTATTTTAAATGTTTTAAATGTTTATTTTTCTAAATCTTTTTAATTAATTCCCATGTTTTTAAAATGATTTTAAGGATTTACTAATATGTACATCATTATTATAAAATATTTATTCCTTTCATAGTTTCAAAGTGGTATGGGAAACTTTTTTTCAAAAATTTATTTAAATGTCTTACTTTATAATTTATGTGACTTTTAAATGATTTCAGAAAAAAGAAATAGATATTTCTCTCAAATAGTTTTGATTTCATCTATGTCAACATCCATTAATGGATTTTACACTTGTTTGAAGATGATTCAATATGATAAAAATATTCCATATTGTGTTGAAGGTTTTTTTAATGTTTGACCGTGGATGTGTTATTTTTATACCATTCATTGTTTATGGTTAAAGTATTAGCATTTTGTATTCTAGTTTTAATACGAATGTTTATGTTATGTTTCAACCTTTCATATGAGGAATGAATTGGACTTAGTAAGTGATGGGTGGATCCCCCAAGAGCTCCTCGATGCATCGGTAGGTTTCATGAGACAAATTAATGTCTTGGCACAAGGCCATGACAAAATCTTATTTGTTGTCTTGGCACAAGGCCTTGACTATGTGGTTATGAAATATGGCATTATGGATTCCTTCATTATAAAAATAGTTATTGATATTACATGTGATTATTAAACTAGTATAATATCCATGTGAATAAGTAAATGGAATTATTTTATTTATCTTTGTCATATTATGCTGAAGTTTAAGTTTATAAGGCTTTTGTATTAGTTTTATACATTACCTTAAATTTTAATTCTTATTTGTGAAAGTTTCTGATATATTTTTATCCTTACTGAGAATTTTAGATCACCCCTTTCTATGTTTTATTTTTACCAGGATGCGAATAATTATATTATGAAAAACCTGTAGGGATAGTCTAAGGGATATGAATGTGGTCAATAGAGACAGGTTTGATGTTGTTTTTCATTTTATAATGTAATGTAACATACATGTATGTAATCTATTTTCCAAGGCTGCTAAAATGATAGGTCTTTATGGAATTAATTCATTTTAATCATTCCAATGACTTAAAATAATGCACCGACTTTGGGTTTTTGGGGTCGGGGCATAACACTAATATCTTTAGAAGATCCAATAATATAGTCAGTTATATCTAATGGGTCAAGAATAATGGAAAAGGGTAGATGGGTTCTCTAAAAAGATGTTTTCACAATGTTCAAATTATATATTTTTTTATAGGATGAAGTTAACAGTTTCAATGTTAAGAAGTTCACATTGGGAAAACATCCATTAGATAGAGTATCATCATGTGGAATTTTTGATGTCATCATACCAGAGTTTCTTAGAAGATTGTTCTAAACTAAGGAAAGATGATCGGACAGAGTCATACATACATAAAATATTGGATAAGTGGAGTTTTGTGATTGGTTAAAATTATCTTGATGAACTTACTAGAATGTTATTTCCCAAATGGAAAATTTTCCTAAAAAAGATCTAAAAAAACATTTTTCCAAAACTTTTATTTCTTAAGATGCATTATATGACTTAATAAAATCCCAAACTTAATATAGATGACACTAAAATGTTTCTCAAGTGGCTTGTTATCTATCCAAAATTCAAGGAAGTTTTAGTGAGTTACTTAACATAAAAGGTTATGGAAATATGAAGAAAGTGTTGCTGTTGGAGAAATTATGAAATCTTTAAGAATATTGAAAAAATATTCTATAAGTGTTGAGAAGCCTCTTGGGAATTTCATTTAAAAAATAATGGTTAATTTTGGAATTTCATTGAGTAGTAAAGTGAATATTTTTTCTTTCCTTTTCTATTTATGTAATCACCAATACAAAGGGGGTGAAAAATTAAAAGTTTACTTAAACCTATTCACACATATGCAAAGATTAAAAGATATATAATTTGTGTCTATCTGAGTTTCCAACTGATTTTCACTTCCATATTCAAGAAGAGTTCGAAATAAATTTTTGATTAGAAGAATCATACTAAGGTTTTAGTTCAAATAAACTAAACAAAATGAATTAGATAGAGTTTCTATTTAGAGTTTGAGGCACATTGGATTTGATAATCAGATAGATCTGAGGTTAGAAATTTTGTATGATTTAAGTGCATCATAACAAAAAAACATTCAATATACATAGGAAAAATCACACTAAATGAACACTTTTGGATGGAGAAAACTAGATAGATATTTCCATAAGAACATTATGGTAGTTGGTTTTTATTGTTTCACATATTTTTTATGGATATATTTTGCAAGAAAAATATTGTAAATAGATGATATAAATTAAAATAAAACCTATTGAGAGAGAAATTTAGTCAAATCGGAGCTCGAACAAAGTTGTATTCAATTATTTCTAACATTGAATTTCCAAGGACCAACTAGAGTCGCAATATAAAGGATGTATGCTATCACACTGAGGTAAAAACTTATAAATATTGTGTGAGTTTTTTTACTTTATCAAATTTAGATACTTATAATAATTTTTTAAAAGTAGATAAGTAAAATTCATCTAACAATTATTAGGGGTTAAATTTCATAATGTTTGAAATTTTTAAAAAGAAACCCACTAATTCACCCCCCCCCCCTCAATGGTTCAACTATACTAAAGAAAATCATGAGGTATTAGAGTGGGTGTTCCCCTATTTAATCCTTTCCATAGAAAATAACAAATCAGTCAACAATTGAGGTATTCCTACATTTGATGTAAAAATTTATAATGGTTAGAAAAAATAATGATAAAATATCTTCTATCATTTTTCCTGCAATCTATTTATGAAACAACAATTGGTTTTCCATCCATTTAAAAAAATTATCCTATAACTTTTGCTGCTAAGAAAACTTTTGAGGTTGACGGTAAGGTTAGAAATAATATTCTTAAATATCTATCAAAAAATTGTTTATGAGGTTAATGAGTCTCAAAAATGCAAAAGAAATGTGATACAAACTCTAAAGTTTCTTTGAGGAAAAAACCAAAGTGAAGGAGGTAAATTTACAAATCTAGTGAAGCAAGTACAAAGATATTATAAAGTATGATGAAGAAACTTTATATGAGTACATTAAAAAAGTTAATGAAGTTTTTTGTGACTTAAAAGGATTTGGATATATCTAGAAGTTTATACTACTTTTAAGAAACTAATGAGAAACTTCTCTAATAGGTTTGACTCTAAAATCTTAGTTTTAGAAGATAAAGATGATTTATCACTTGAATAATTACATAATTATCTTGTTTCTTATGAGATATAAATACATCCAACATCTAAAAAAAATATCAAGGATAAAATAGATTTTGAAGCTATAATAAAACTGCAAATAAAAAACTATTAGGAATGTTGACCTTATTTATTCATAAGATAATTTAGACGATGAAATTAATGAAAATACCAGGTCTCTCATCTCCAAAAATTATCAAAGAGTAATATGAAAGTGTGGGTGAAAACTTCCAATCAAAATTTTCAAGTGTGGTGGAATTGGTAAATTTTTTTATAAATTTTCCCACGAATAAAGTTGGAGAATAAAAAGATTATTATGAAGAAAAAATAACTGAAAGATGTGGAAAAACTTATAAGGATGATAAGACGTACACTGATGGTAAGAATTAGTTTTTCGAATTAGAAGAAGTATGTTGAGTAAAAAATTTGAATCTAAATATGTAGCGACCCACTCTAGATTTCAGGTATAGGTGCCCAGAGACAGTGGACACAAGACCTCAATTATACCTCCCCAAACATCACAGGCTACCGACTAGCAGTGAGGGCCTAGGGTGTGTATATGGGAATTCTATGCCCACATATATTAGAGTGGAATGTTGAAAGATATATCTAACCATAAATAGTAGAAGAAGATACAATAATTGGACAAGTAACCTGCTGTAATGGAAGTAGAAATAAATAATAGACAGTAGAAAATATAATACAAATAAACCATGTAATATAATTTGATAAGCAGAAGTTGAATAAATAATAGATTTCAATGATGATGATGTTATAAAAAATGAATATGTAAGGGGTAGGGGGTACAAGAATTTACCACATGATAAAAAAGATACAAAAAATTCCAAAATTTCTATAATTAGCATCTTGAGCATGGGCTTGGTCATCTTCACCCAAATTCATACTAAATCTAGACATCAAACATTGGAAGCTGGACACTTCCCTTTGTCTATTTATGCAGTCATAAAGTATACTTGGGTACCAAAGGTATCCTGAGTAGGGTGTGAGATAAAATACTTTTAGGCCACTACCAATAGTGTCTCGCTCAATCCATTCATGAAATATAAAATGAACATTGTCCATAATTAATAAATTAAATACATAAAAAATAAATACATAAATAACCTAAGGTTGGTTCTGATAGGAAACCCATCCAATTCTACCTACTTTTTCCTAAGATGATGGTTTTGAACTTGGAGAACCTATAAAGGTAAAGTTAGGGATATAATTTTCAAGAATATGGACTATCCCCAAGATTATGATTGGGCTTGGTGGACACATCCCTATGTTTCTAGAACCAATAGATCATTTCATAATTAAAATCATTTGTTTTCATTTTAATTAAATTAAACCTCTTTATAAAATATTACGTGTCACCCAAAGCCTGTCCAAGGAGATTAGAAAGAAATTGAAATTATTACTCTAGAGGATCAAAAATGTTCCACTGACTGGGACTTCCATTAAATGTGACCAAATAATGAAGTATCATGTGTCACTCTAGCCATGGTGTGAAAATATCATGAACTAACCTCTGAACTTGTCCTTGGAATTACACGTAGGGGTCTGATTCTCTCTTATGAAATGGTACAACCATCATGCCATTAATCCCATCCAAGGGGTCTCCCCTAGGGAATTGGTGTCACTTGTTTGGTGTTAAAACACAACAACACTCTAATATCCCATCCTAGGAATAATTTATGTCTCCCCCAACATGTTTAAAATGAATCAATAATTCTAGCAAGAATTAACAAGAGTCTATCCAAGGGGTCCATAATCAGAACTCATTTCATCACTCTCATCACAAAGGTGAAAGTAGTTCAACAAGAAATACGCATATATCAAATCTAACTAAAAGGATGTTTGATTTAATTTAAGAATTCAAATCATAATAGGCATATTTTTCAAGTAATTCCATTGGTAAATCCATTTATGCCATAAGTCATAAGGCACATGGCCTAATCTCATGGCCCTTTCAATTGGTTTAACTTAGTTAACTATATCAAAGAATTAACTAGAAGTAAAAACTTCCAATGGAATTTAAATAACTAAGGAAGAAGGGATGATAAAGATAAAAGTTAAAACACACTCATTGGAATGACATTAATCTAGGTGATCAACCCAAGGGGTTGATTCACCGCTATCTTGGGTTGTAAATGGAAAAATATGATTTCGATTTAAATTTAATTAGATATTATAAGGCATCAATAGAAATATCTTGCTCACTACACAATGACATATTTTATATAATGTTAAAAAATGAGGGTAAAGAAATTAGACCATCTAACTTATCCTTGTTGTTATTCCCTTGTCTTTTTTTGGCCTTTGATTTAAGCTATAATGAAATAAATCAGAAAAATTGTCAAATGCCCTGAAAATGGGGAAAATGAGTTGGCACCAAGTCAGTGCAACAGAGTGGAATAGGAACTTGAAATATAAGGGAGATGATTTAAAAGATTACCTATTGATTCATAATGGATCAAATAGTGAGCCAAATGGATATCAGATAGAGGATAAATAGTGATCCCTGGGATGATAGGGAAGAGATATCCATGCTTGAGGGAAAGGAGGAGTTCCCTAGAGCATAGGACAGTAGTAAGGAAATAGTTTTAAAAAAATAAATCGGCTAAAACCCATAATTTTACCCTCATATTAAGGGGATCATGTTTTGGCCTCAGAGTTAGCCAAACCATGCACCAACTATGTGCCAATCCACTACACGATAGGACCCTCTCATGGGTTAGGTGCACGGTTTTGTTAATTCTGCACTTCCTGAGAAAAATGCATCTCTTATAAATTTTAGATGGCTGACACATCCATGATCCTTGGGTGACACAGTTGCAGAAAAATCATGCAGCCTGCAGAACCCTGTTTTCTAAAGCTATATGGTTAGAGGGGCCATCTGGGTTGGGCGGTATGCTTTCTACTAACTATGCAAAAAAAAATCTACCTCTTGAAGTTTTGGAACTCCAGGCTCCGAATGAGCTTCATACACCCCCAATACATACTTGAATTCATTAGGAATCATTATTCAATCCAAAAAAAGGAATATAAATAAAAAAAATTGTCCATAATTTTGAGAAAATCTAGGACATTACAACCTCCCTTCCTCAAGACAAATCTTCCATTTGTTTCCCTTATAGTGGTGGTAGAATTAATTCTGAGAAACATTTTAGCCACTATGCATATACATTAATTTCTAGCTCTCGGGTCTCATTCTGTACTCATTTGTTCTTCTATAGCACTCGAACCAGAGGAAATGACCTTCCTTATAGAGCCTTTATGATCTGATTAACAATATGTATTAGATTATACATAAAATACACATCCACTTATAGCTCAATATCCTCAAGGTTGAATGAATGAAACCAATCAACATGATACCATCAATGCTACGATATGTGGAAGACATCATGCATGGAATGGTACCTATGAGGGAACTAAAATTGATAGGGTACCATCCAGAATCTCTCGGAAATCTCGAAATTCTTGACATATCGAGGAGATAATTTATAGTGTCTCATGATTTTTCTATAACCCAATCTATCAGAAACATGGAGAAAGACCTGATGTCTCACATCAAACTCTAGAGATAGACAAATGGGATCGATATAAGGATTATTTCTCTACTGAGCTATAGAATTATGCCTATATATTTTTTGAAAATTATCTAAAGTCTCCTAAACAAGAGGAGTACCTAGTAGAGCTACCTCACCTGCCTCTAACTAGTATCACAATGAACTACATGGTCTGCCATAAATGGCTTCATACAGAGCCAGCTGAATCATTGCATGAAACCTATTTTTTATAGGAAAATCAACTAGAGTAATATTATTTTCCCATAAACCTATTAAATCACGAATTCAGGCTCGGAGCTTATCCTATAACATCTAAATTGTCCCCATATACTGCCAATCAGTCTCAAGGTGATATATTGTACTCAATAGATCCTATAAACCCAATTCCTTTTGAAACCCTTTCCACAATCATTAAGTAAACTGAGTGTATCGTTCTAAAACGATAGAACGGGTAACACCATGATGTTTCACTATCTCATGGATATAAATCCTTCCTAGATCATCAACATAGATGGTATCCCGAATCATTTGGAACTGTGAAACCTTCATTAACCTATCGATTATCACTCAAACTGCATTTATTCTTCGAGGGGATCTCAAAAATCCTATAACAAAATCCATGGTGACATCATTCCATTTCCACTCTTGAATTGAAAGAGGTTATAGAAGTCTAGCAGGTTTCTGGTTCTCTACCTTCACATGATGATAGGTAGACTACCGAGTGACAAAACTTGTTATCGGCCTCTTTATACCTAGATACCAATACATATGGAGGATGTATATATACATATTGTTGATACCATGGTGAACTTCCTAGATAGATGCATGAGAGTCACTCAACATCTATTCCCGTATATCATAAGGCACCCATATATGGCCATAGAAGAGTCAATTTTCACTTCCATCAACAAACCAATCAGGATTTGTGTTCTCCATTGTGATGATCTCCCTAAAGATGAGACCCTCATAATCATATAACTACCTCATCTAGACCCACTTCAGAAGGAAGGATTTTTCTATCATAGCTACTAATAATTTTTTTTCATATTGTTCCTACACCTCCAGGTGTATTTAGAAAATAGACCCATCAATGGCCACTCAATTTTGGCCTCACTGACAGCTTGTGTATGAGTTTTCTAGCTCAAGGCATAAACTATTCCATTTCCCCTTCCAAGTGTGTAATCAGGATCAAAATCAGATGATTTTAGGTATTAGACTGACCAATGTTGTATTGAATTCAAGTCTCACTGAGTGGATATTTCTATGAGGCTTTTATGGTATGTGTAAACAATGAACTTCTCACCTAAAAAGTAGTATCTCCAACAATGTAGACCATGAACCATGGAGGCCATCTCTAGTTCATGCATTGGATAGTTTCACTCATGATGTCTCAGCTGGTGGGACACATATGCTGGGATCTAACCATCCTACATCAAAACTACACCCATCCTAATTCCTAAAGCATCATAATAAATAGGGTAGCTTCTATCCATCTCAAGAAGAACTAGAAATAGTGTTGAAGTCATCCTTACCTTTAACACCTGAAAACCTATCTCATAGGCATAATTCTAGTTTAATTTCACACCCTTATTAGTCAATCCCTAAGTGTAACTTCTAGGAATGATAAATCCTAGATGAATCACCTGTAATAGCCTTCCTTCCATAAGAAAATATGTATATAAAATACATTCTTGGGCTACTCCCAGAAATCCATGGTGATCACCTTATACAATACTACAAAAACGGGCAATAACAGTGCTAAAATCGGGTTTTAACAGCACTAGAAAAGCGCTGTAAAGCTCAGCGCTGATAAAGGGGGGGGGGGGTCCTTTAACAGCACTTTTTTAGCGTTGTTAAATGTCACCTTTAACAGCGCTAAAAAAGCGCTGTTAAATGTCGCCTTTAACGGCGCTAAAAAAGCACTGTTATATGTTGCCTTTAACAGCACTCTTTTAGCGCTGTTAAATATCTCCTTTAACAGCGCTTTTTTAGCACTGTTAAATGTCGCCTTTAACAGCGCTAAAAAAGCGCTGTTAAATCCCTGCCTGCTGCTAATAAAAAACCTGCACCAGTACAGCCAGCCGAGTAGACCTGCACAAAAACCAGTATATCAACCACAGACCTGCACAAAAACCAGTATATCAACCACAATCATGTCATCAACCGATCACAACCCAACCAAACAGTGTTCTTACCATGAGTTAGATACCATCTACCCAGAAACAAAAACTACCTCATTACATAGTATCACAAAATATTCCTACACAACTCAGAAGATAAATACTAGAACATTCCACTATGCATTGTTTCTCCTTGGATTACCACTTGGTTTTGAAAAATCGTGCAGAGCCCGTGCTCCTTGAATCATTCTGCAATACATAAAAAGGATATCCCAACTCTCCCAACCATCACCCTTAGTAATTATGTATATTAATACAAAAAAGGTAACATATCATAAACTGGGGGACTGTAATGAGACATCAAGATTAACATTCTATATATAGTATCGATGTCTGGTAGGATTGGTTGCGTTGATACATGACTCTACCTGGACCTCAAAAATAGATATATGATCTCACTCCAGGACTTTCAGAGAGACTCCAACTATATCTAGGACGTCCTGCTGAAGCGATCGTACTACCGTAAGTAGGAAAAGATACCAAAACCATCCTAGGAAGGATCATGGGAGCCAACCCTAATGAAATATGTCCTTGATATAGTGTTCAAAGAGATCAATCATGGTACATAAAATTATGTGTCATTTAAAGGGTCACATGCCTTGTCCCTTTACCCTGGGTAACTCCAATGTTCAGCTGCCTGTGTGAATATACATGTCATATCAATAGGAAATTACATGGCATGTTAAAAAAAATATATGTGTTACCCTTTGATCTTGTGTCCTCTTATGCACCCTTTCCCTATGTTAGTACATGACGTCGATCCCGTGTGATTCTTCCTGTGTATCTGTACAAGGGATAAACTGCGTAGCTGGCTCATTGAAGACGTGTAGTGGGATATATTCCATGTAGGAAAGCCATGTAATCCACCCCATGTTTGTGTATCTCAAATATTCATGCCAAGTCTTGGGGGAGGGTCTACACTACATGTGAGGTGGATATCTCAGTTGTTGATTTCACTTAAAAATAAGTCCATTTTGAACAAAACAGAGGCACTTTGAGTGGTGTCGACCACACCGGGCCTCAGATTGAGTCGGGGTTGACTCATACACATCAAATTTGACCCATGGATCATTGTCCTTAAGTTTCAATAGAATCCGAATGCGTTTGGTCAGTTTCCCGTATGTCAGTTGTTGATTTCTCACTTAAAATTAAGTCCATTTTTAACAAAAATAGAGGCACTTTCAGTGGTGTCGGCCACACCGGGCCTCGGATTGAGGCGAGGTTGACTTGTACATGTCACATTTGACCCATGTATCGTTGTTCTAAAGTTTCAACAGAATCCGAATGCGTTTGGTTGGTTTGTCGTATGTTAGTTGTTGATTTCACTTAAAATTAAGTCCATTTTTAACAAAAACAGAGGCACTTTGAGTGGTGTCAGCCACACCGGGCCTCAGATTGAGGCGGGGTTGACTCGTACACGTCACATTTGACTCATGTATCGTTTTCCTTAAGTTTCAATAGAAACCGAATGTGTTTGGTCGGTTTGGTGTATGTATGTAAAATATTGTCCATTTTAAACAAAATACATACACTTGGAGTGATACCGGCCACACAGCGTCTCGGATTGAAGGAGGGTTGACTCGTACACGTCACATATGACCCATGGATCATTATACTAAAGTGTTAACACAATACTAAGGCGTTTGGTCGGTTTCCCGTATGTCAGTTGTTGATTTCACTTAAAAATAAATCCATTTTGAACAAAATAGAGGCACTTTGAGTGGTGTCGGCCACACCGGGCCTCATATTGAGTCAGGGTTGACTCTTACACGTCAAATTTGACCCATGGATCATTGTCCTTAAGTTTCAACAGAATCCAAATGCGTTTGGTCGGTTTGCTGCATGTCAGTTGTTGATTTCACTTAAAAATAAGTCCATTTTGAACAAAAGAGAGGCACTGTGAGTGGTGTCGGCCACACCGGGCCTCAGATTGATGCGGTGTTGAATCGTACACGTCACACATGAGTAATTGATCGTTGTGAAAAAGTATCAATGCAATCAGAAGCCGTTAGATCGGTTTGGCATATGTACGTAAAATATTGTCCATTTTAAACTAAATACATACACTTGGAGTGATACCGGTCACACCGCGCCTCTGATTGAGGCAGGGTTGACTCGTACTCGTCACATTTGACCCATGGATCATGGTCCTTAAGTTTCAATAGAATCCCAATGCGTTTGGTCGGTTTTCCGTATGTCAGTTGTTGATTTCACTTAAAATTAAGTCCATTTTTAACAAAACAGTGACACTGTGAGTGGTGTCGGCCACACCGGGCCTCAGATTGATGCGGTGTTGAATTTTACACGTCACACATGAGTCATTGATCGTTGTGAAAAAGTACCAACGCAATCAGAAGCCGTTAGATCGGTTTGGCATATGTACGTAAAATATTGTCCATTTTAAACTAAATACATACACTTGGAGTGATACCGGTCACACCGCGCCTCTGATTGAGGCGGGGTTGACTCGTACACGTCACATTTGACCCATGGATCGTTGTCCTTAAGTTTCAATAGAATCCCAATGCGTTTGGTCGGTTTGCCGTATGTCAGTTGTTGATTTCACTTAAAATTAAGTTCATTTTTAACAAAACAGTGACACTGTGAGTGGTGTCGGCCACACCGGGCCTCAGATTGATGCAGGGTTGACTGATACACATCACACATGAGTCATGGGTTGTTGTGCAAAAGTATCAACACAATCAGAATCCGTTAGATCAGTTTGGCGTATGTACGTAAAATATTGTCCATTTTAAACAAAATACATACACTTGGAGTGATACCGGTCACACCGCGTCTCGGATTGAGGCGGGGTTGAGTCGTACATGTCACATATAACCCATGAATCGTTGTCCTAAAGTGTCAACACAATCCGAAGGCATTTGGTCGGTTTCCCGTATGTCAGTTGTTGATTTATCACTTAAAAATAAGTCCATTTTGAACAAAACAGCGGCACTTGGAGTTGTGTCAGCCACAACAGGCCTCAAATTGAGGCGGGGTTGACTCGTACACGTCACATTTGAAGGTGAGTATGCATACACGATAGTTTACCTTCTTAGAGAAGAGTTTCTGGAAGAGTATAAAACACCTGAAGCAATGAAGATCATTAGAGTGTTGGAGCAAATGTGGTTGCTACAAACAATGTGGAAATCGGCTTGTTCAAAGCGTCCTAAGTTACAACTTGCAGGTATTGTACTCTATTTTTTTCTGGAAGGTTTCAGTTTAAATGCATTTTGGAATGATCATTGCTATCCATTGTCTTTTAGGTTTTTTTGACAACCAAGGGGAAAGGGTGGGGTCTGCAGACATTGGAGGATATGTCGAAGGGTGATTTTGTGTGTGAATATGTTGGATAAATGTTAACTCCCGCAGTTCTGAAAAGAGTCACTATTTAAAAGAAAGTCACAAGTTTAGATACATCTCAAGATGGTCAGTTTAAAGACATTTTGAGGGACACTACTAAAGACATGCTCAAATATGAACACATCCCCCACTTTTAGATCATTGTCTACTACAATGATCTTCCAAACAAGATATGCATTAGAACGCTCACGATACATCACTACGGGAAAAATGAGCAATTGCGACGGGTTATTTGCGACGGGATTTATTCCCGTCGCAAATAGTCATGTTAAAAACTTATTTGCGACGGGGGTATTTCCCCGTCGCAAATAAGGAGGCTTTTGCGACGGGATTTCTTTCCCCGTCGCAAATAGTTTTCCCGCGATGCGCGCCAAATCGCGGGAAAACTATTTGCGACGGGATTGCTTTCCCCGTCGCAAATAACCGGCGGCGGTAAAAGGTATTTGCGACGGGAATATCCCCCCGTCGCAAATACTATGTCGGCAGGGGTTATTTGCGACGGGACCCGTCGCAAATAACTATTTACCGGTTGACCGTAATAAATGTTGGCTAAGGTATTTGCGACGGGTACCGTCGCAAATAATACTATTTGCGACGGGAATCCCGTCGCAAATAATCTAACCTATAAATACCCCCATCCGTTTTTTTCATTTCATTCTCATTCCTTATCTTCTCCTTCTCTGAAAATTATATTTCTAGAGTTGAGTTTTTCTCCAGTTTAATTTTTTTCTCCGGAGCTGATATTAAAGTTTTCAAGAACGATCAGAACAGATCATTTTTCAAGGTATTTTTAATTTTTTATTTATTTTTAATTTTTTATTAGTTTCAATTATTATTAATTAGTTGTAATTTAATTATGTTTACATTGTTTTATTATTTAATAAATTTAAATTATTAGTATTGTTTGGTAATTAGGAATAATTAGTAATAATTTTTAATAATTAAGAATAAATATTAATAATTAGTTATAAATACCAATAATTAGGAATAAGAACATTATTACATTATTAGTTTATTTTATTATTAATATTAAAATAATATAATTTTTTATATATATACAATTCTTTTTTCATCTGTGTGTTTGCTGTCTTCACATGTATTATTTGTATGTGGAGATAGAAAACGCACAGATGAAAGAAGAATTGTATATAAATTAGAAAATTATATTATTTTAATATTAATAATAAAATATATTAATAATGTTATTATTTATAATTATTGGTAATTATTTCTAATTATTGATAATTATTCATTTAATTACTAATAATTAGAAACAATTATCAATAATTATCAATAATTAAGAATAATTAGTAATAATTAGTAATAATTACCAATAATAAGTATTAATTACCTACAATTAGTATTAATTACCTATAATTAGTATTAATTACCAATAATTAGTATTAATTACCAATAATTAGTATTAATTACCAATAATTAGTAATAATTACCAATAATTAACAATAATTAGTAATAATTACCTATAATTAGTATTAATTACCAATAATTAGTATTAATTACCAATAATTAGTATTAATTACCAATAATTAGTAATAATTAGGAATAATTAACAATAATTAGGAATAATTAGTATTAATTAGGAATAATTAGTATTAATTAGGAATAATTAGTATTAATTACCAATAATTAGTATTAATTACCAATAATTAGTATTAATTAGGAATGATTAGTATTAATTAGGAATAATTAGTATTAATTACCAATAATTAGTATTAATTACCAATAATTAGTATTAATTACCAATAATTAGTATTAATTACCAATAATTAGTATTAATTACCAATAATTAGTATTAATTACCAATAATTAGTATTAATTACCAATAATTAGTATTAATTATTAATAATTACCAATAATTATCAATATTTAGGAATAATTAACAATAATTACCAATAATTACCAATAATTAGTAATAATTACCAATAATTAGTAATAATTACGAATAATTATCAATAATTAGTAATAATTAGTAATAATTAGCAATAATTAGTAATAATTAGCAATAATTAGAAATAATTAGCAATAATTAGTAATAATTAGCAATAATTAGTAATAATTAGAAATAATTAGTAATAATTAGAAATAATTAGTAATAATTAGAAATAATTAGTAATAATTAGAAATAATTAGTAATAATTAGTAATAATTAGAAATAATTAGTAATAATTAGAAATAATTAGTAATAATTAGTAATAATTAACAATAATTAGTATTAATTACCAATAATTAGTATTAATTACCAATAATTAGTATTAATTACCAATAATTAGTATTAATTACCAATAATTAGTATTAATTACCAATAATTAGTATTAATTACTAATAATTAGTATTAATTACCAATAATTAGTATTAATTACAAATAATTAGTATTAATTACCAATAATTAGTATTAATTATTAATAATTACCAATAATTATCAATATTTAGGAATAATTAACAATAATTGCCAATAATTACCAATAATTAGTAATAATTACCAATATTTAGTAATAATTACGAATAATTATCAATAATTAGTAATAATTAGTAATAATTAGCAATAATTAGCAATAATTAGTAATAATTAGCAATAATTAGAAATAATTAGCAGTAATTAGTAATAATTAGCAATAATTAGTAATAATTAGAAATAATTAGTAATAATTAGAAATAATTAGTAATAATTAGAAATAATTAGTAATAATTAGAAATAATTAGTAATAATTAGAAATAATTAGTAATAATTAGAAATAATTAGTAATAATTAGAAATAATTAGTAATAATTAGAAATAATTAACAATAATTAGTAATAATTAACAATAATTAGGAATAATTAGGATTAATTAGGAATAATTAGTATTAATTAGGAATAATTAGTAATAATTACCAATAATTAGTAATAATGATTATTAATTACCAATAATGATTATTAATTACCAATAATGATTATTAATTACCAATAATTAGTATTAATTACCAATAATTAGTATTAATTACCAATAATTAGTATTAATTACCAATAATTAGTATTAATTACCAATAATTAGTATTAATTACCAATAATTAGTATTAATTACCAATAATTAGTATTAATTACCAATAATTAGTATTAATTACTAATAATTAGTATTAATTAACAATAATTGCCAATAATTAACAATAATTAGTAATAATTAACAATAATTAGCAATAATTACTAATAATTAGCAATAATTAGTAATAATTATCAATAATTAGCAATAATTAGCAATAATTAGCAATAATTAGCAATAATTAGCAATAATTAGGAATAATGAGCAATAATTAGGAATAATTAGCAATAATTAGCAATAATTAGCAATAATTAGCAATAATTAGCAATAATTAGAAATAATTATCAATAATTAGAAATAATTAGCAATAATTAGCAATAATTAGCAATAATTAGAAATAATTAGCAATAATTAGCAATAATCTGTCTCCACATGTAATATTGGCATTCTTTTTCAAAATTATCAACCTACTTGCCAATGGAGAGGTGAAAGTGAATGCCAATATTACATGTGGAGACAGATTGTGAAACACACAGATGAAAGGATAATTGTATATAATATAGAAAATTATATTATTTTAATATTAATAATAAAATATACTAATAATGTAATGATGTTATTATTATATAATTAATATTTATGAAAAAAATTATATTAGTATTATTAAAAAAATAAAAAATCAATATAATATTAAAATTATCAATATTTGTAACAGGTTTTGCTTTATTCTCAATATATTCAATCCTTGCTTGTGTTTTTTCTAACAAATTATTCAAAACCAGTAATGCTTTTATATTTTATAGAAAAATATGGAACAACGAGGTCGTCAACAGTCATTATTAGATGACCGCATATGGATAAATCAACGTAGAAATCCAAATGGTTCTGGTTTAAATCTAGTATATATAGAGGGTGTGGAGAGTTTTTTATCATTTGCGGCATCAAATCCAGAATTTGTTTCAGAAGGAAAGATAAAATGCCCTTGTAGAAAATGTGCATTGAGAACGTTTGACACGTTTGACAAAGTGGGGGAACATCTCTTGCATTTTGGTTTTCAAGCAGATTATGTTTTTTGGTATCAACACGGTGAACGCAGTTCCAGAGCAGGTGATACCAACTTGATTCCGGATCCATCCCAGTTTCAAGATTTAGTACATGATGTTGCAGGTTCATCTGTTCAACATACAGAAACTCCGGCTGATATAGCTTCAAAACCTGAGTTGGGACCGTCTGAATTTTATGAGTTGTTGAAGTCTGCTGAGGATGCATTATATCCTGGCTGCAAGATGAGTAAATTAGAAGCAGTTGCAAAATTTATGGCTATCAAATCAGATAACGGAATGTCAAACACATGTTTTGACCAGATATTTTCTTTGCTGAAAACACTGTTACCCGAAGGAAATGTTTTACCTGCAAATTACTATGAAAGTAAGAGGTTGGTTCGAAATTTGGGACTTACTTGTCAGAAGATTCATGCATGTTCAAATGACTGCATTTTATATTCAGGGGAAAATGAGTCGTTGGATAGTTGTCCCACGTGTGGGCAACTGAGATATAAAGAAGGACAACACGGAAAATGAGTCGTTGGATAGTTGTCCCACATGTGATTCATGGAAACATTTTGATAGAGTGCATCCATCATTTGCTTTAGAAGCTAGAAATGTTCGACTGGGCCTTTCCACTGATGGTTTCTGTCCGTTTGGATCTTATGGTAGTCAATATTCATGTTGGCCTGTTTTTTTAACTCCGTATAATTTACCTCCATGGATGTTGATGAAGGAGCCATATATCTTTTTGACTTTACTAATTCCAGGACATCCGAAGAAAAATATTGATGTTTATTTGAAGCCATTGATTGATGAATTAAATTTATTGTGGAGTACTGGTGTCAGTACATATGATGTTGCAACGAAACAGAATTTCATACTGAGAGCAGCATTGATGTGGACAATAAGTGACTTCCCGGCTTATGGGATGTTATCTGGCTGGAGTACACATGGTCAGAAATCATGTCCTTACTGTATGGGAGAGAACAAAGCATTTATGCTCATTCATGGAAAGAAACCTTGTTATTTTGACTGTCATCGCATATTTCTTCCAGCTGATCATCCTTTTCGCAGAAACAGATCTCATTTCAGAAAAGGAACAGCTGAAAGGGATGGACCTCCAAAAATGCTATCAGGTTCGGAGTTAAAATCGGTTGTATTTTCATTACCTCCCATCACTTTTGGTCCCACAATAAACCAACAGAAAATTTCTGGTTTTGGGAAAGAACACAATTGGATTAAACGTAGCATATTTTGGGATTTTCCATATTGGTCTGATTTGTTGGTCCGACACATGTTAGATGTCATGCATATTGAGAAGAACTATTTTGATAATTTGTTTCATACAGTTTTGGATACGCCAGGAAAGAGCAAAGACAATGTAAATGCACGTTTAGATCTTGCCCAAATTTGCAGGCGTCCAGAATTGGAACTATTTGAGAATGTCAGAACAGAAAGGTTACTGAAACCAAAAGCAGCTTATACACTGTCTAAAGAAAACCGTTTATTATTTTGTCAGTGGATTGCAGATTTGAGACTTCCAGATGGCTGTGCTTCCAATTTGGGTAGATGTGTAAAGAATGGACATATTACTGGATTGAAAAGTCATGATTGTCATGTTATAATGGAGAGACTTCTACCCATTGGATTAAGAGGTCTGTTGAATTCTGTGATTTGGGATTCCATAACAGACATGTCTCATTTTTTTCGGGAAATTTGTGCGGCTACGGCAGATTATGATGCTCTAGGGAAACTTGAAAAAGATGTTGTTGTAATTATATGTAAACTGGAAAAAATATTTCCGCCGTCTTTCTTCGACTCAATGGAACATTTGATGTTACATTTGCCATATGAAGCCAAATGTGGAGGTCCGGTACAGTTTCGATGGATGTACCCATTTGAAAGATGCATGCAAAAATTGAAAAGAAAAGTACGCAACAAAGCATCTGTTGAAGGATCTATTGCAGAAGCTTATTTGCAAGAGGAAATATCTTTTTTCTGCTCCCATTATTTTGAATCTGAGTATCCTTCAAAACACAACCGAATGGGACGGAATGAGAGAAATATTGATGAAATCGACAATCAATTATCTGTTTTCAACCAGTCAGAGCTTGGTTTTGGTGGAGTTTCTGAACGCTGGCTTTCAGATGATGAACATCATAGAGCTCATACGTATGTTCTGCTCAACTGTGAAGAGATGGCATCAGTTGTACTGTAAGTGTTTATATCACGTATTCTATCATTTATGTTACAGTAAATAACTTTGGTTTTTATAGGTTGTATGATAATCATATCAAGAAACAAATTCCACAAATTACAGCAGCTGCTCTCGAAGAACGACGACTGAAAAATTTCTCTCAGTGGTTTCAAAAACTGGTAACATAAATTCTTTATCATTTAGCAACTCATTCAATGTATAGTTTACTATATTGATAATTATTTCACAAATCTTCAGGTGTCTCGACATGCTGATAAAATTGACAAACGGCTGTGTGTATTGAGTAACCCACCTTCCAAACTTGTTAAAACTTATAATGCATATGTGGTGAATGGATTTCGATTCCACACGCATGCATATGGGGAATCAAAAAAAACAATGAACAGTGGAGTTAGCTTGAGAGGATCTCGTCATCGAGAAAATGAAGTTGACTTTTATGGCATACTTGATGAAATCATTGAACTCTGTTATCTTGGACAACATTACATAACCATGTTCAAATGTCGGTGGTTGGATACAGAGAGAGGCGTGCGTGTTCATCCGACTCATGGAATCATCGATATTAAATGTAAAAGTGTTCTCGCAGTAAATGAACCATTCTTATTGGCTCAACAGGCATATCAAGTTTATTATGCAAAGTACTGTGCAACATCAAGAGACTTGACTGATTGGTGGAGTGTAATAAAAATCAAAATTCGAGACAATCAGTTTAGTCAAAGTGAATGTGCTTTCACTGATGTGCAAAGAATTGAAGTTTTTCAAGAGAGTACTCAAAATCAATCTTTTTTACAAAGAGATATGAGTATCGATGACGACACCCCACATTTAAGAGTCGGTGATGAAGATGATGTTAATGATGTCACACATGAATTTGAAATGGTAAGAGATGAAGCAACTGCAACTCGAATGGATATCGATGATGTTGAGGAGGAATATGAAGATGACATTGACATATATGAAGATGATGATGAAGATGAACACTTATAGAATTCCATGGTATTTATATACAATCATAATTTGTATATATGTATATATAATAGTAATTATCAATTATTTGCTAATATTAATATTTTCTGTTTCAGATGGACGAGGCCACATTTCGTGAGTTGGCGGAGGCTGACCTGCCTTTCGATGCGGATGAGTTGCTGGCAGATGACCCTCAGCCTGCAGGCGCTCCAGGGAGTACGCGGAGGGGGCGCGGTCTTGCACGATTGATGATTCCTGACCCCGTCCCCGAGCGACGTCCACGTCTTGGGTTTGATCCGCGCACCCGGAGGTGTGATAACCTGTGTAATAACCTGTGAATTTGACTAAGATTTCATTAATCTATTCACATAATAAATGTTTATTATTTTTTCAGTTTTTCGCATATAGCAGTCGGACAGGGCAGCGCTATTTTGTGCAACTATTTCTCTCAGCCGTGGACCACATGGGAGCAGATTCCCATTGATGTGCAGCAGGCCATGTTCGGCCATTGGTTGGTACGTACATAAATAAATAATTTTTATTTTGAAAATTATTTCATTTCTAACATGATATTTTGATTTATTTGTAGGGTTTATGGTATCCGATCGAGGATACCATGCGTGACGCCATCCACGAGGCATGGGAGGTGGCCATGCGTGATCGCCTTCGTCAGTTTTTGCACAATTTAAGAAAAGCTGCGATAAAGAAAGCAGGAGTGTCAGATTTTGATGAGTCATGTAGAGCACACCGACCAGAGTACATTTCATCCCATGTATGGGATGAATTATGTGCGCACTGGTTGAGTGGTGCCTTTCAGAGGAGATCATCGGTGGGGAGGCAGAATCGGGGGAGGCAGGAGGTGACTCATCGAGCTGGGAGTCGTTCTTTCAGTACTCATAGACAGCATCTGGTACGTACATTATTTATAAATATTTTATATAACTATAAATATTAACAGTTTATTTTTTATTCTTATAGGCTGTCGAGCACCCCGATATTACAGAGTACGACGTATATCGGAGGATGTATAGTGATCCTGCTACTGGGGAGCTCAGAGGTGATCGTCAGCATCACATCGTGGTCAGTATTATTTGTTTTCAAGTTTAAAAATTAACTGCATATAATATATTCACAATTTTAATTTTAAATTGCAACTATAGGAGTCATATGAGGCTGCAGCGGCACAGGCCCGGCCTGAGAGTCAGGCCGAGGCATCAGATCAGACCACTGCCCGTCAGTTTGATGAGGCGGCATGGATGCAGGCCACCCAGTATGCCTTCGAGAAGGGCCGGGTAGTTGGTATCGGCTCTCGACTGACTCCCGGAGATTATTATGGCAGTGCTGCGATGTCGGCGTCCAGCTCGAGAGGAGCTCGTGCATCTTCTTCTACAGAGTATGAGGAGCAGTTGCGATCTCAGACTGCACAGATAGAGAGTCTCCGACAGGAGCAGGAGCAGATGCGTCAGCAGCATGAGGAGGAGCGTCGACGCCAGCAGCAGCTGTACGAGGAGCAGACGAGTCGGTGGCAGCAGCAGCATCAGGAGCAGATGGAGTACATGCGCCGACTCACTCATGCTTTAGGGATGGAGTTTCCTCCACCACCATCTGCAGATCCCCCACCTCCCCCCTCCCCCCCCCCTCCTACAGATTAGAGTTTGTATTTCTGTTATAAAATTTGTGAAATCAAAATATTTTTTTTTTCTATTCGTAGTTTCTGTCTCATTATAAAATATTAATAATATTATATTTTTAAATAACAATATTAATATGAATAATAATAATATTTATATTTTATAATATTAAATTTTTTATATATATTAAAATTTTATTTATATAATAAAATTTTATATATATATTAAAATTTTATAATATTATAATTTAATTATTTTTTTGTAATACTTGAATTATTTTAATATTTGAATGTAAAATAATTCTATTATTTTTATATTAATTAAAATAACTTATTAATATTTTTTTTATTTATGAATTATAATTATAATATTATTATATTAATTAAATTATTTATTAATATTCTATTATTTTTATTTTTGAATTATAATTCTACTATTATTATAGTAATTAAAATAATTTATTATTTTCATTTGTAAATTATAATTCTATTATTATATTAATTAAAATAATTTATTAATAATTTATTTTTTTTATTTTTTTTATAGTATTTGCGACGGGATACTATGCCTGTCGCAAATACTAGTATTATTAATAATTTTTTATTTTTTTTTAAAAAGAGTATTTGCGACGGGTCCCGTCGCAATAGGTATTTGCGACGGGCCCGTCGCAATAACTGTTTAAAAAGTTTTTTACAAAAATACGGAATACTATTTGCGACGGGGAGAATGCCCGTCGCAAAAAAAGGCTTTAGCGACGGTCCCGTCGCAAATAAGTTTAGTTGCGACGGCGTTTTCAGCAACAGGCTATTTGCGACGGGATCCCGTCGCAAATAGCCCGTCGCAAATACCTGTTTTTCCAGTAGTGCATAGAGAAATTCACTGGCCACCTTCGAGAATTATCTGAAGCACAAACTATGACAGCATTATGTTTTTCCTTGAAACTTCTCTTAGAGAACTGGAATGGAAACTCACTCTTGTGATTTTGCGTCTCTACTTGTCTCTTCATGTGTGCAGCTACTTCCATTCCAGTTCGCCAAGAGAATTTTCAAGGAAAAACATAATGCTATCATTGTTTGGGCTTTAGATCATTCTCAAAGTTGGGTAGTGAACTGCTTTATGTATCATGAGCGTTCTAATGTATATCTTGGTTGAAATATCATTGTAGTAGACAACGATCTAAAAGTGGGGGATGTGTGCATATCTGAGCATGTCTTTAGTAGTGTCCCTCAAAATGTCTTTAAACTGACCATCTTGAGATGTATCTAAACTTGTGACTTTCTTTTAAATAGTGACTCTTTTCAGAACTATGGGAGTTAACATTTCTCCAACATATTCACACACAAAATCACCCTTCGACATATCCTCCAATGTCTATAGACCCCACCCTTTCCCCTCGGCTGTCAAAAAAACCTAAAAGACAATGGCTAGAAATGATCATTCCAAAATTCATTTAAACTGAAACCTTCCAGAAAAAAATAGAGTACAATACCTGCAAGTTGTAACTTAGGTCCCTTTGCAGAAGCCGATTTCCACATTGTTTATAGCAACCACATTTGCTCCAACACTCTAATGATCTTCATTGCTTCATGTCTTTTACACTCTTCCAGAAACTCTTCTCTAAGAAGGTCAACTATCGTGTATGCATACTCACCTTCAAATGTGACGTGTACGAGTCATCCCCGCCTCAATCTGAGGCCTGTTGTGGCTGACACAACTCCAAGTGCCTCTGTTTTGTTCAAAATGGACTTATTTTTAAGTGAGAAAGCAACAACTGACATATGGGAAACCGACCAAACGCCTTCGGATTGTGTTGACACTTTAGGACAATGATTCATGGGTTATATGTGACGTGTACGACTCAACCCCGCCTCAATCCGAGACGTGGTGTGACTGCACCACTTCAAGTGCCTCTGTTTTGTTCAAAATGGACTTATTTTTAAGTGAGAATTCAACAACTGACATACGAGAAACCGACCAAACGCCTTCGGATTGTGTTGACATTTTAGGACAACGATTCATGGGTCATATGTGATGTGTACGAGTTAACCCCTCCTCAATCTGAGACGCGGTGTGACCGGTATCACTCCAAGTGTATGTAATTTGTTTAAAAGGGACAATATTTTACCTATACACGCCGAACCGATCTAACGGCTTCTGATTGTGTTGATACTTTTGCAAAACGATCCCTGACTCATGTGTGACGTGTACGAGTCAACCCCACATCAATCCGAGGCCCGATCTGGCTGACACCACTCACAATGTCTATGTTTTGTTAAAAATGGACTTAATTTTAAGTGAAATCAAGAACTGACATACGGCAAACCGACCAAACGCATTCGGATTCTGCTGAAACTTAAGGACAACCAAGATATGCATTAGAACGCTCATGATACATAGAGTAATTCACTGCCCACCTTCGAGAATGATCTGAATCCGAAAGCATGACAGCCTTATTTTTTTCCTTGAAAATTCTCTTAGCGAAGTGGAATGGCAATAGCTTCACACATGAAGAGACAAGTAGAGATGCAAAATCACAAGAGTGAGTTGTCATTCCAGTTCTCCAAGAGAATTTTCAAGGAAAAACATAATGCTGTCATGGTTTGTGCTTTAGATCATTCTCGAAGGTGTCCAGTGAATTGCTCTATGTATCATGAGAATTCTAATATATATCTTGTTTGGAAGATCATTGTAGTAGACAACGATCTAAAAGTGGGGAATGTGTGCATATATGAGAATGTCTTTAGTAGTGTCCCTCAAAATGTCTTTAAATTGAACATCTCGAGATGTATCTAAACTTGTGACTTTCTTTTAAATAGTGACTCTTTTCAGAACTGCGTGATATGAAGGTATTTTGGAGATTTTACTGGTTCATGCATGATATGAAGGTATTTTGGAGATTTTACTGGTTTTTTTGTCCAAATGCCAAAGAAATGTGGTCCATCATTCTTGCATTTTACTGGTGCATTTCATCTGTTAAAATGGACAAATGACCCATTGGAGAAAGAATGTTTTATTTAATAATAATGACAATTTTTCTACAAACATTTACATACAAGAATGTTTCATCTTTTTATCCCCATGAACCCCTCTCAAAAATTTCCGCCAATTATATGCGTCTGCAACTCTTGCAATAAAAGTCAGATCTTCATGCTATATCTGGACAATCTTGCATCAGGTATGCGGCCCACTCGTTTCTGAACATATCTACATCATCTTGTGAATATGACGCTTTTCAGCATTCATAATAGTTCTGAAAATTATATAAATAAATAATTAATAAATAATTTAAATGAAATAGTACTTGTTTTCGAAAATACCTCTTTAGGGATGCTAATTTGTCCTTTGAAAACGATCTCTTTCATGAATCTACAAACATAATAACCGCAATCTTTGTCGTTTGTTTGTTTTGGACACTGCATAAACATTTATCATGAGGCGAGTAAGTAACTTGTGTTTCATATATGCTTGGATAGTGCAATTTTATTATATATACCCTGATATCTGTCCAGACATAGTACTTGCTCGGCTGCTTATGCTTATCCCCTGTCCTCATACCATGATTTAGACGATATTGGTACACCGCCCTATCATAACAGAATCCTCAGTAAAAGATAATATATATTATATAAATTGATGTTTAGACCTAAAACGTAGGATGTAGTGTCTTAAATATTGAAAAACTACATCACATGCGGTCGTTTTGTTGGATATCCGTGCTTTGAGTCCAGAAAATAAATCTTGGGAGTATCCAACTGCACCGCAATTAGAATCCAATGTTGCCTAAATACACAAAAAGGAATAAGTAATGAAAGAAATTAAAATATAATTGATATGCTTTAATCGTAGAGTTTTACCCCTGCATGGTTGGTATGAGGAAGAGTCGGCCATCCGTTATCTTGTTGTCAGATGCTTTCAGCAAAGCAGTCGCTCTTTCCTTAATTTTTGATTCTGATAATTCTATTTCTTGTGTTGATGTGATATGAGGACTGACGAGTCCGAACTTTGGCTCATGAGGAAAACCCTTCAACTGCTTTTCATATATACATCTGCCAATAATATAAAATGTATTTAATCATAATTAGCACAATATATCATCTTTTGGAAAAGCGACGGGGTAGAAAACATACCTCATATACACATTTACACTTGTGACACCGAGCCACTGATACTGAAGGATCTCATTTACATTTTCAACAGCAACAAAATCTTGTATTTCCTCTCCATACATATTCTCTTCAAAAACAACTACATGGCTACTACCATTTGTCAACTTCGTATCCACATGAGACTTCAATTCAATTAAATGTGGATAGAGAATAGGCGGTGTAATTCCACTTTCAGTAGATCTTTTGGATCGGTTGGTCGATCCTTTCGATGATCCTTTCACTGCATCCCCTTTCTTCATCTACAATAAAATTCATTGGTTCATACCTTTTTTTATAAAGGTTTGGCTTAAAAAACTGAAAAATAAATACCTCTTTTTCGGCAGTAGTCTCACAAGTTGTGATGGCCATGCAATGAATGTCCCAATAGCCTGTTCGACTGTACAAATATCATCATCATCAAGTGGAACAGGTAGTTGTGCTGTTGGCTCATGAGCTACCATAATTGTCACTTTCAGATGATCTTTTGGAAGTGCTCTATTGTGCAGTGTGTCCTCTGAGATGTTGAATACTGTAGCCCTCACTACAAGGCGATAGGTGGGTGTTGAAAGATATAAATCACAATCATTATCACCCTACAGATGATAAGTATAGGAAGAAATCAGTGTTTGTCTGATTCACATTTTATCAGAACAATTAATAGAATATTGATTACCAAAGCTAACACAACTCTTCCAGGGGAATGGCTTGCCTCAAAGCTGGTGGGGTGTGGGGCAGGATCTTCAGGCGCTGGTTGTTCTTGAGTTGTCTCTTCTCTTGGCATCTGACCCATTAAAGTTTCTAGAAACTCTCCCTGCCATTGAAACTGTTCTTCAAGAGTTTCTAGTCTATTTTTCATTGCTGTCATTTCTTCATTTTTTTGATCCTCTTGTTTTTTTCTCATAATATACTCGGGGTGTCACCCCAAACCCCCCAGCTCTGACATGACTGTATTGTTCTGGTCGCTTCAAAGCTGTCGCTAATATATCTGCACCAGCTGCAAGAGTACCTGAATCCTATGACTGTCGGATATAAGAAAATAAGTAATTATTATTATGTAATAGCAATTTAAAAACAAAACATTTTATCGTGTCATACTTACACATATTTCCCACACTTTTTGTGTGTTTTCATCAACCAAATTCCCTTCCTTATCCACACGTGCCTCCTTCCATAGCACATGACGAGGGATGGATGTGTGTTTGGTTTCAGAGGCATCAATCTACATATAAATAAAGAAAGATTTTTATAAAGTTGTTTCTTGACACAAAACAATATCACTGTAAATTTAAAATACGCACCATTTTCTTTTCTAGTGAGGCGTACCCCATCCTTGCTTTACGATAGAGGTAAGTCGGTTTTGATGCGAGTTCCTTGTTTTCAGTACTGAGTTACTGTTTCATAAATGAAATATTGACAATCAAAGTGATGAATACATGTATATCCTCAAACAACATATTATCAGTCACAATGTACCTGAAACTTTTGATCCCCACGATGACCAACAAATGAATCCCATGATTCTTGGGATATCAAGTGATTGTAGACAATGGGTGGTTGCGGGTTTATTTTACCCTTAGAATCTTTCAGATGATATTTTTTAAGAAGAGTGCGAAAACCTCGATGACACCTTCCCGCAAGCCTTAGTACATAAGTCTTGTGTGAATCATCTACTATAAATGCACTCTGCAATGGATTGTGAAGAATAAGACATTGTTTCATTATTTTATTTGCTAGTAAATTAAAGAAATGAAATCAAAATGTTACCATAATTTCTTCCCACATCACAGCCTTCAGGCCGGACAAAACATGGTTCCATTAAGCTATGTCAATCGGCACGCGTTGCTGAGTGACAATTGCAACGTAACTGCTAAACATTGCCTTGTTGGGGTTAACGTGTTGGCCCCGTGCATTCCATCCAACATCGAATTTTATTCCTTTACTCTTTCCCTTCAAAACATTAGCCAACACTGTTAAACTACGACGCACCTGTTTTTTCTGCGATGTCGCTTCTTTATCCCCAACCATTTCGTCTATATCAGCATCATCAATGTTTTCATCTAAAATCCTAGCATCAGCATGTTCAGATGGTTGTTGGACCTCAACAATAGGAGCACCAACAGCCGTAGCAGTACCAACAACAATATGTTTAGATTGAGAGGCTTGAGAGGCTTGTTCAGCAGTAGCAGCAGCAGAAGCAGCAGTAGCAGAAGCAGAAGCAGCAGCAGCAACATCTTGAGAGGCTTGTTCAGCCTCGAGGTTAGGAGCACCAGAACGTGCAGAAGTCATTATCTGCAAAAAAAGTTTTAACACTTAAGTTGGATTACATAAATGCAATAATGATAAGATAATAACATGAGATAACAATATTTATATTACAAACAAAATATAACTTGTTTATTGAACTCTTTTTTTTTCAAAGGCTAAATGGATTTGACACCTCTATCGATAATCCAAATCTCTTCATTATGGTCTCCTCTAACATACAAAATGTCATCTTCATTGGGACCACTGCGAAATGATTGCAACGTCCCACTGAAAGGATCATCCTCAATTGAATTTTCATCGGACCGTTCAGTAGTTTTGGACGATAACAGAACAATCGACCACTTTCGGTTTGCGGGGTCTGGAACATAAAATACTTGGACCGCTTGTGATGCCATTATAAATTGTTCGTCTTTGTACCCTTCTTTACTGAAATCAACTTTCACAAATCCCAATTCATCTATTTTAACACCACTGTTGTTATCAACCCAGTTGCATTGAAAAATCGGCAATTGGAATGTCGTATAATCCAACTCCCATATTCTTTTGATAATGCCAAAGTATGACATATTCGCGAAAATTGGATTTCTATCCTTACTACCAGAAACATGCATCGCTTCAGCCACAAGTGTTACTCCACTATTTTGCATGGTACTATCTTCATCATGTTTATCTGTATAGAATGTATAACCATTAATTACATAAAAATTGTAAGATAATACATACACGCTTGGTCTGACAGCTAGCCATCGAAGTCGTTCTGAAATTGAATTCGGATTTTCATCTAACTCCTTAAAAATATGGTCTCGAAACCATCCTATAAACTGGGGATTATGTGTATTTTCTATCCATTTTTCAGCCCTTGATGGATTCAACTGCCTCAAAATTTCTTTGTGGGTTTTAATATATGGATCAACCTCCCAACTATTATGCAAAACATAAAGGTGGGACTGCTCCCGATCAGTAATATTGATTGTCACAACATCTCTTCCAGAAATTCCCTCACCCTCAATGCGTCCAGTGTGACGAGATTTCGGCAGACCAATGCTTTCCACATCAGATAGGTATTCGGTACAGAATTCAATGGCTTCCTCAACAATATATCTCTCCACAATACAACCCTCTGGCCGACTTCGATTTTTGACATACCCTTTCAAAATCTTCATATATCGTTCAACGGGGTACATCCATCTATAGTGCACAGGACCACAAAGTCGAACCTCTCTCACCAAATGAACCATCAAATGAACCATCATATCAAAGAATGTTGGAGGGAAGAACATTTCTAATTCACATAATATGATGACAATTTCTTTTTCCATAGCTGGAAATTTCGCCGGGTCTAAAACATTGCTGCATATAGCTTTGAAGAAGAAACAAAGTTTTCTTAACGTATGACGAACATTCTTGGGCAAAATGCAACGTAAAGCTATAGGAATTAAATCTTGCATCAAAACATGGCAGTCATGTGATTTCAAACCTTTTAACTTCAAATCATTCATTGACACAATGTTTTTGATATTTGATGAATATCCCTCTGGAACCTTTACATCATTGAAGAAGTTGCAAAACTAATATCTCTCATCCCTTGAAAGAGTGTACGCAGTTGGAGGAAGAAACGTTCGATTTTCACCCTTCACGGGAGCCAACTCTTCTCTTATTCCCATGTCAACCATGTCCAACCTTGCCTTAATTCCATCCTTTGTTTTTCCAGGAGCATTTAGCAACGTTCCTATAACACTGTCACATACATTTTTTTCCACATGCATCACATCAAGAAAATGTCTGACGTACAGACATTTCCAGTATGGTAATTCAAAAAAAATTGATCTCTTTTTCCAACCGATTTTCGTAAGGTTTTTCGAAAATGGTTTACCAAAAACAGTGTTCACGTCTTCGTCTTTCTCAAACAGTTGATCACCTGTTAGTGGAGATGGTTTTTTTCATTGTTCTGAACTTCCATTGAATGATGTTGTCCAAGATCGGTACTTATGGCGACGGGGTAGAAATCTACGATGTCCTAGAAACACAAATTTGGATGAATGTTTCAACCTAATTGATTCTGTATCTTCTTCGCACACAGGACACCCTTGACTTCCTTTAATGCTATAGCCTGACAAATTTCCATAAACAGGGAAATCATTTATCGTCCCATACAACAATGCTCTCAACGTGAAGTATTCTTTTTCATAAGCATCATACAACATAACACCTGAATCCCACAGTAACTTCAAATCATCGATCAAGGGATCCAAATATACATCAATATCGTTACCTGGTTGTTTTGGTCCAGATATAAGCAAAGATAACATAATGAATTTCCGTTTCATGCATAACCAGGGTGGCAAGTTATAATTTACCAACATAACAGGCCAAGTACTATGAGTGCTGGTTTGAAAACCAAAAGGATTCACTCCATCGGTAGATAACACAAGACGCAGGTTTCTCGACTCATTTCCAAATTCAGGATACTCATGATCAATTCTCTTCCATTGAGGAGAGTCGACCGGGTGACGTAATTTTCCATCTTTATTTCTTTTATTTGCATGCCACGACA
Organism: Viscum album; assembly: GCA_963277665.1. Taxonomy (NCBI): domain Eukaryota; kingdom Viridiplantae; phylum Streptophyta; class Magnoliopsida; order Santalales; family Viscaceae; genus Viscum; species Viscum album. The sequence continues at coordinate 2,104,602,726 of OY728123.1, forward strand.
ATTGTCTTGCAGTTTCTTCACTTCCATATAGACGCCTAAACCTTGGAATGATTGGAAAGTACCATAAAACTTTCGTAGGACTGCGTTCATCTTTGTTGTATCGAGAAGCACCACACTTTGGGAATTCTGTAAGTGATTTGTTCTCCTTGAGAAACAATATACAGTCTTTCGAACAGGCATGTATTCTTTCAGAAATCATACCCATCGAGTGTAGAATTTGTTTAGCTTCATATGTCCGTCTTGGGAGCTCATTATCTTCTGGAAGCATGTCATTCAAAAGAGAAAGTAGTTCCGTGAAACTGACATCACTCCATCCGTTGCCTGCTTTCAATTTATACAACTTCGGTACAGCTGACAATGCAGTATATTTAGTGCAACCAGCATACAATGGCGTCTTTGCACAACTCTTTAACTTCTCAAACAATTTTGGGCAATCACGGAGTTCATGTTCAACTGTCCTTGTCATTTCCTCAATAAGATCTTCATCATCATTGATATCTGTAATCACATCCTCTATACGGTCTTCTTCATTATCCATATTTGTAATCATATCTGATGATCCATAAAATGCAGTTTTATTCCAACCAATAGCTACATTCGCTTTTTCCCCGTGTTTATTCCAACATTTATAACTCCTATCTATTCCGTGACATATCAAATGTTCTTCCAACTCCTCTGGAGTAATTAGTCTAGAATAACAACAACGTAAACACGGACAAAGGAGTTGAGATGGATCCTTTGCATGATACTGTGCAAACTTGATGAACTCTTTCACTTCGTTCTCATACTCTATTGTCAAACGATTAGCATTCATCCAATCTTTATTCATCGCCATTAATTCTGAATAAACAACATGGAACATCATGTCCATTAATTACAAATGAACAATAACGAATGTCGTGTCCATTAATTCCATGTAAACCATAAGGAGCATATTGTTCATTAATTTTGAATAAGAAATATGGAACGTCATGTCCATTAATTCCAAATAAATAATAAGGAATTTCATATCCATTAATTCTGAATACGCAATACAGAACACCATGTCCATTAATTCCAAACAAACAATATAGAATGTTAATTCCATTAATTTCGAATAAGCAATATGGAAGTTCATGTCTATTAATTCCAAATAATAAATATGAAACATCATATTCATTAAAGAAGGTAATAATGATGTAATCACATCCATATCATATTATGATCAAGTCTAAGGAATATCACCCTTGCATTTTATCAATTAATTTGATAAATTTAAGTCTTATAACTGATAATTAGTAAGATGGGGTCCAAGGTATATAATCAATAGCACTACATTGTTTAAAAATGGTTAAGGAAAATGGCCTTACCATTCAACTTTTATTTAATTCATTTTAAAGTGATCAAGTAGTCCATGGGTATGTCCATTACACATAAATATCATTAATTCCCTTTAATAAACCCATGGGCATGGGATATATCAACACATGTCAAAGGTGGTTCAATTTCAAGCCAAAGATCAATAGGGGTCATGGGCCTATAAGAAACACACCCTAAGGGGGTGATTCGAGTAAGGTATACAACCTCCAAAGAATAAGTTGGTGCACAATGACTAACCAATTTAAGACATGATAATCTACTAAATTAATTTTACATTTTATAGTCAACATGTAGAAGGTTCACCACACGGCACAATAGCGCATCATATAAACTAGGGGTGTCCATGGGTCGGGTTGGGTTGGGTTGGAGGTGTTTCAAGGCCCGACCCGAACAAAAAAGTTCGGGTCGGGTCGGGTCGGGTCACAAGCTTCCGGAACAACCAACCTGACCCAACCCGACCCAGTGGGGTCGGGTTACCCGTCGCATGCCCGAAGGACCCAACCCAACCCATCGAGGGTCGGGTCAATTTGGGTCGGGTTATATGTGTAAACCCGACCCAACCCGACCCAAACCAATCCAACCCATCCCAACCCAACGGACCCGAACCATCCACGCAAACCCAACCCCCCTAGACCCAACCCGATGGACCCCCTGCACTGCACCAGCCTGCTGCACAAAAAAACCAGCCCCCCTGCACAAAAATTTCAGCCCCCTCCCCCTGCACCCTCTGCCCCCTCCCCTAGGCACACCAGCCCCCCCCCCTCCTGTACCCTGTACAACACAACACCCCTCTCCCCCTGCCCCCACCCCCCTGCACAGTCTCCCCCCTACTACACCCCTACACAAAAAACCCAGACCCCCCCCCCCCCCCGCACAAAAATTTCAGCCCCCTGCACCCTCTGTCCCCCTCCCCCAGGCACACCAGCCTCCCCCCTCCTGTACCCCGTACAACAAAACAACCCTCTCCCCTGCACTCCCTGCTCCCCTCCCCCTGCACTCCATGTCCCCTACCCTCCCCCCTCCTGCACCCCCGCACAACACCCCTCCACCCCTGTATGGCACCCTTGCACCGCTACACCAGCCTGCAGCAGCCTTGCACCCCCACACCCTCCCCCCTACACACACACACCAGCCTCCCCCTCACCCTACAAACCAACCAGCCTGCCCCCCTCTCCCCCGTGCCTACACACCAGACCCCCCCCCTGCACCCCTGCACCACCGGCCTCCTTACACCCATGCGCCTGCCAGCCAACCTCCCCCCTGCACACACACTCCCCCCTGCAAACCAGCCTGCCCCCTACAAACCAGCCAGCCCCCCCCCCCCCACCAGCACGCCAGACCCATCCCCCTCCAGCAGCACCACCAACCGGCCTCCCTCCCCCCTCATGCCCCCTACCCACTCCCTCTTGCAAACCATCTTGTCCCCTCTCCCCCCTGCCTGCACACACTAAACCAACCTAGCCTATCTCTCCCCCCTGCCTGCACACACCAAACCCAGCCTCCCCCCTACACACGCCAACCCCCTCTCCCCCCTTCCTGCACACACCAAACCTACCCATCCCGTACCCCTGCACACACCAGCCCCCCCTCACACCCCCTGCAAACCAGCCCCCCCTAATGTGACTCACTATCAACACCAGTAACAGAACCAATTAAAGTTAAAGTTGAGTAAATTCAAGATGCAGTAGAAATAAACATTACTAACATAAGGAAAATCAAATCAAAAAAACACACAGCAGTAGCGGATTTGAAGAACGAATAAGCGAAAACATATGCAAAAAAATCATTACCAGGAGTAGAGTGAATAACATTGATTCAGTCTGAAAAGAGGGAGGAGGGGAAGTAGAGGTGACAAATAAATGACAACCACATAAAAACCTACACTGCAAAATAATATTTAGGGCATCCACATACCTTGGGTGAAGAAATCGAAAGTCCAAAGAGGTGAGGGAGCCTTCTGCGCTTCCTGGAAGACACGACCGCCGGAGTAGGGGTTCCAGGAGGAGCCGCCAACCGTTGAAGAGGAGGAGTAGGGTTCGGAAGGGAGGAAGATCCGCGGAAGAGGGTCGAGAAGGAGGAGAAGGAGTACGGCAGAGGTCCGGCAAAGGGAAGATCGGGGGGAGGAAGCAGTCGCAAGGGTACAGTCCCGCGAGAGCTTAGGGAATGATAAAAAAGAGGAGACTGTCGGCCTCCTTTTAATAAAATCGGAGACAGGTTTTAACAGCGCTAGAAAAGCGCTGATAAATCCCCCATTTATCAGCGCTTAAATTTTAGCGCTGATAAAGGGGGGATTTATCAGCACTTTTCTAGCGCTGTTAAAACCTTTCCTTTATCTGCGCTAGAAAAGCACTGATAAATCATCCCTTTATCAGCGCTTTTAAATAGCGCTGATAAAGATTATCCTTTATCAGTGCTTTTTGATTAGCGCTGATAAAGGTAGCGCTTTGCTTGCCCGTTTTTGTAGTAGTGATATGGGTCAACTGATATGCTAGCCTCAGAATTGATATGACCTAATTAGTGAACATTATTGATCTAGAAGTGACATTTACTAAGCTTACCATATAGGTGGTTCTCTCTCAGTGTACTCAGCAAGATCTCAAGATGATTGTAATGGTCGTGTCTGGTGCCCAAGTACACTAATATTTCATCTATGAATACCACCACAAAGGAATCAATATATAGAAAGAAAATCCAATTCATAAAATCCATGAATATTTTTGGTGTGTTTTTCAAAAAAAACAGAAAGACTAGATACTAGTTAGATATACCATCTCTATAATATTGTATGTGGTATATCTGATTTCCTCACATGAACCTGATGGTAGTCCTACCCAAAATCAATCTTGTAAGAAATTGGTGCTCCTCATAGCTGGTCTAAGTGGTCATATATATGAGGAAGTAGATACTAGTTTTTCATCTTAAGTTGGTTTAGTTTCTATTAATCCACAAAAAATCTAAGGGTACCATCTTCCTTCTTGAAAATTTTTTTTAACTCCATGGTGATGTGCTGGGTCGGATAAAACACTTGTCATTAAATCTTCATGATACTTATTGAGCTCTAGGATCTCTATAGGTGTCATCTTATACAGACGAATGTACACATGTGTTGCACCTGGAAAAAACTCTATGGTGAACTCAACCACTCTCTCAAGTGATAATTTAGAGAAATCTTTAAGGAATACATCCTTGAAATAATCCACGACCAAAAGAAATTACACAGGCTTTATTCACTAATCACTCATAAAGAGACTCGTCATCTAGGTTGTCACTCCCCCTAGCCCAATTCACTTAGGTCCCGTTCAAATTTCTTGGATATCCCATTTTCCCTTATGGATATGTGTGTTGGCCTCAGGAGATGTGAAAGATACCCTATGGATATAGAAATCCACCTGGGGTCAATATGGAACAATACAGTTCATACTGAGAATGATGTCAAAATTGGTCATCTTGAGGATGAAGAAACTCCACAAAAAATGCTACCCACATCTCTCAAGGGTGCCTCCTTACACAAGAAAATACCCTTATCTTGAACTCCTATTTATATATCAAGAGTCATTTCACCAATGGAGTACTATACCACCAAGCCCAGACTTCCCAAAATTGCAACAAAATAGAAAAGAGTGTGATACACCTATATTTAACAAGGAAGGTACTAAAGTGGAGGCTTCCAAAATTGTACCAATAAATGTATACGAACTAATAATATACTAATCTTTCATAGGTTTTACATCTTAGATATGTCATGAACCATGACCTAGAGATACTGCATGAGTATCCTGAGTAGGTCCACTCGGTTAATGCTAAAACACAAAGCCCTGAGTACATCGGACATCACTACCTCTTTTACCTGATCGGCTAGTAGAAGATTGACATCATATCTGATATGGATTCTCTAATTCTTCACCTGAAGGTGGTTCTATAAATTATTCCAACTCACTTAGAATTAGAGGAAAAATTGGAAGAAACTCATGAGGTTACGCATTCTACCGCATGTCCGACACTCAATCAGGTTCCTCATACACTAGGGATTTTTTGGTATGGACTTCCACACTGGTGACACAACACATATCTATCAGTTCAGTCCACATGGATGGTACTTTTCCAATGTGTAACCTTGAAATGTCTCTTCTTTCCATTGGTAAACCACTACTCTACATAGAAACTGAAATGCCCTGTCCCATGTCATATGATTCCCTCAACATCCGCTAAATAATGAGGGCCTTTTTCTCTATGTCTAAAATGTTGGTAAGCCAAAATATGATCACCTATGATTGGATGGAATATTAAATCCCTTACTTGAAGCACCTCACATCACTCACCTCATCACCGGTCAAGGTTGGTGCCAAAAATTGCAATTCGGTGAAGCGAATAGAGTATTACATCACGGACATATCACCTTTCTTAAGGTGCATGAACTCTGAAATGTGGTTTTTTCTCAAGTTCTAAGGAAATAATTTGTTGAAGAAGGTTGTCTAGAATTATTTACATAACATACCCTGGTGTCAACAATATTAACCCTCATATCTTGAGGTGCATTTATGTGCTCTAAGATAGACATCATGGCCTCCAACCATGACACATTTGCTTGAGGTCCACCATACCCTAAAAAAGTGGGAGGATTATATAGCTAGAACTCATGGTTTAACTCTTCATCGATAGATTTTGGTATAGTTTCACCCTAAACTGATTGCATAATGTGAAGGAAACTATCCCAGAACTAATAACTGACTGCCAGTGGACGATCTGTAGGAGGTGCCTCAGGTGGCACTACAGGAGGTATTGTGGGAATACCTGGGCCTACCACTTCCAAATTATGCTCACCCCGACCAAATTCAGGTCTAGGTGATAAGGACAAGTCACTGAAGAATCATAGGAGCCACAACCTACAACCCACTACTAGGTTAGGTTAGGGTCACTGTTTTCTATAAGGTAACCATTTCATTTTAAAGGTTGTTTCCATTTTGATTAATTTATGAATTAAAATTTCTTTTAAATAGATGAATTATATGGATCACCACTCCCAATTTATAAGGTCTCATACACCTTATAAATTTAAATGTGGTGTCTACTTAATCCTAAACATAATGTGTTTCGTCCCATGCAACCAAGGGTCCATGGCTCAATGTTCCATAGCCGACTTCTTAAGGTGTCTTCTTTAACATATTCAGGAAAACACTATTGGGCTAAGGTAGACACTTTAAGTGACAATTATATTCTTCCATCCTACAAGGAAAGTTTCTACATTCCTCTACATAACAATAAAATCACTATAAGAACTAAAAAACAATGTACAAAAAATAATCACATGCACAATTGGAATTATACACACACAAAAAGTAAATATAGATTTGCGTAATTCATGAAAGTTTAATCTTAGAGTGCGTATTATGATTCATGATTGATTATTCCCTAATATCATTGGGCCAAGGCGAAAAACCATTTTTAATAACATCAAAATTAATAACAACACAACCAAGTGAGTCACCTAATGGTGAATTCTATGAAACTTTAAAAATACATGCAACAATAAAAATTAACCATCCCAAGTAATTTGGGTTTCCCCAATACGTGAGGTTGCTAATACTAGACATAAAATCATTACCAAATTACAAATTCCTAGTCTCCTGTCTAAACCAAAATAACAAATAAAAAGTAAATAAAGCTCTGATACCACTTTTTAGCATCTCGCATTCGATGCTACACAGAGGTTCCCCAAGATGGTGGCCACTAGACCTCAAGAGAACCTCCCAGAATACAAGAGGCCTCTGACTAGTTGCAAGGGCTGAGGGTGTGACCATGGGGAGACTATTCCCTCGTAAATTATATTGGAACAAAATTAGATAAAACTAATAAAAAATAGTAGAATCATATGAAATAACTGGACCAACAACTCTTTATAGTGAAAGAAGAAATTAAAAATATAAAGTAGAAGTGATAATAGAAAAAAACCAAGCAATATAAGTATACAAGTTGAAGATGAATAAATAATATATTTCAATAATGATGATGTTATACAAAAATGAATATTCAGGGAGCATGGGATACTGGAAAATACCACATGCTAACAAAAGATACGAAAAGGCCAAAACCTTTACATCTATCATTTCGAGCATAGGCTCAGTACTCTACCCCAAATCCATCCTAAAGTTTGAAATCAAACAATGGAATCCAGTCACTTATATATATCTATTCCTCCAATCATAAAGTCTACTTGGGTACTAAAGGTGGCCCAACTAAGGTGTTAAATAAAATCCTAGTAGTCCACCACCAACGGTTTCTAGCTCAATCCATTCATGTAATATAAAATGATAATTTTTCTATAATTATTAACTGAAAAATAAAATTAATTAAATCCATAAATAAAATGCGTTGGGTACCGATAGGACACCTATCCAATTATACCTACTTAGGCCTGATTTATTGAGTATGAACTAGGAAAACCTATGAATGAAAATTGAGGGATATAATGTTCAGGAAGATGGAATGTCCCCAAGCATGTAATGGGCATGGGGGACATGTACCTAAGTTTCCAGAATCAAATGATCATTTCTTAATTAAAATAATTCTTTGAATTTTTCAATCAATTAATCCTATTGATAAAATATTACGAGACACCTAAGCCTATCCAAGTCAATTCTAAAGGAAATACAAGTATCACTCTTGGGGAGAAGTATGGGTCCAATGCCTAATGAGTCTATCCAAGGTGACCCAAGAATGAAGTCACATATGTCACTCTAGGAATTGTGTGAAAAAATCATGAGCTAACCTTTGAATCCATCCTCGGTATCACGCATAGGGGATCGACTCTCTCTTATGGAAATATTCAACCATTGTGCCATCATGCCTATCCAAGGGATCTTCTATATGGTACCAATGTCTCTCTTCAATTGGTAAAAAAGCAATAATACATGGTGACACTATCACAGGCATAGTTGATGTTTCCCCTAGTGTGTTTAAAAATCATTAAGAGTTTAACTAAGAAGGAACAAGAATCCATCTAAGGGTTCCTTAAATCGAAACCCCTTTTATCACCATTTTCACTAAGTTGAAATAAATTCAATAAGAAATATACATATATCAAGTATAATTGAAAGTTCGTTTCATTTAATTCAATCATTTGAATCATAATAGTCATATTGGTCAATGAATTCCACTGGGAAATCCATTTATGTCTTAATTCATAAGGCACATTTCTTAATCTACAATATATTACAATTGGTTTAACTTAGTTAATTATCTCAAAGAATTATCTATATGGAAACACCCCCAATGGAATTTAAAAAACTAAAGTAAAAGTTAAAATAAGGATCAAAGGAGAAACACACCCATTGGGGTGACATTAATCAACATGATCAACCCAATGGGTTTTATTCTCCATTAACTAATGTCGTAAATGGAAAAGAAAGGATTTCTATTTAAATTTCATTACTAATTATAAGGCATCACTTGGAAGGTTCAGATCAGGGCTCAATAGTGTATTTTATATAATGCAACTAAACAAAGAGAAATAATGTAAACCAACTACCTTAGCCTCATATTACTTCCCCCATAGAGTGTTATCCATTGATTCAATCTAGAACAGAAGAAATATAGGAAATTATCAATCTCATCAAAAATGGGAAAAATGTAGTTGCTCCGAGATAGTAAAACAGAGAGGAATAAGAACTTGAAATATAAGGAACATGATTTCAAATGATATCTCTGAGTTCTTGAATGAGATGATGATGAGAGAAATGAATGCCAAATGAAGGAGAAATTATGATCCCAAATTTGAGAGGGAGTAGAGATTTACGTGTGAGGGAGAGGAGGAGCCCACTAAAGAAGAGGATATGAATAAGGAAAAAAGGGTTAAAACATTTAAGAGGTAAAAACTGGTAATTTTACCCTTATATAAAGGGGTGAACTCTTTGGCATCACAGTTGGCTAAAATGTGTGCCAACTGTGTACCAAGACACTACTTGAGAGTACCATTGTATGGGATAGGTTCAAAGTTTAGTTAACCATGTGAATCCTGTGAAAAATTCCTCTACTAAAAATTACAAATTGCACATATGGTCGTGCACCTTATATTTTACGGTTACTTAAAAATTGTGCAGCACCTAGTACCCAACTGTCTGAAGTCTCACAATTAGAGTAACTATGTGGATTGTGCTATACAGTTTCTATTAACTGTGTGACCCAGTCTTCCTCTTTAAATTTTAGAACTTAGATCTCTGAGAGATCCCTGGAAACCACTGAGACCTCCATTACATCATTATTCATCATTACTAGGGAAAAAAATTAATTTGAACCAAAAAATGCTCCATACCTTGGAGAAAATTCATGACGTTAAAAAATCAACTAACAATAATTCTTCAAAAAAAGAATTTTTAGAAAAATTCAGAACTCTCTTTTTAAGTGATGATAAAATGTTGGATTCTTCAAGAAGTCAATAGGGAAAAAAGTATTGAATAAACTTATGTAGAATATTAGACCACATTTGAACTTATTGTATGTCCTGATAAAAATAAAAAACTCAAGAATAGAATTAGAATATTGAAGAAATAATTTTAAATTCATATTAAAGGAAAGAAATATATAATCAAAATATAAGTTGATTATATCCATAGGAACAAAAAACTCAAACTAAAAGTTTATAGATAAGGAAATACGTTGTAAGATCGTAGTAATAAACTTTCATTTATGGAAGAGGTTGTTCGTAAAACCCTACCAAAATATATTGAGGTTGAAAATACCTAAAAAAAGATGAATGAAAATTTCAACAAGGATTTAGAATTAAAATCGTAATCAACTCATCCTTTATAGAAAGCTCACTCCAAGAATTAGGTGAAATATTTACCTAATAAATGTAAAAGTTCATCTCAATTTACCAAAAATATAGGTGTTAGAGGAAATTTTAGGAAAGTTTGGATAGAGAAATAATGTGAGAAATCTATCAAATAAAAAAAATTAGAACAACCACTATAAAAAAGTTTCCCCTTTCTAGGAGGGAACAAAAAAAGAAAGATGTTATGAACCATAGAAAAATAATTATAGGGAAAAATATTATCTCTACAGAAGAATTAGATTTTGTGTATACTATTGGTGATGTGGTATATTTGGGAACAAATAATATAATTTTTCTCATAAAATGTCTCTCCCTAGAAGTAATTATGAATTTATTGGGAGTAATAGTATAATAAAAGAGAGAAACTTTCCTAAGCTGTAAAGGTGATTTCACAAGATTCTATAAAGTTTCTTTGAAAAATTAATTTAATTGTATAATACCCAAATTTTTTAGAGGGATATAAATTCTTCTAAATTTGATTAAATCCTCATTGAGGTTGTATTTTGGATTATTCCCCAGTAATTGAGATTTTAGGATGGTCATTTTAATTTTGGGAAGGATGATAGTAGGGGGGATGGAACTAGGTTATAAATCTAATGTGAGAAATCAATTTAATAAACGAAATTTTAGAATAACCTCCACAAGAAAGTTTCCTATTTTTTAGAGGGAAGAAAAATAGAATGATTTTATGAACCTTATTAAACTAATTAAAGGGAAAAATATTATTTTTATAATTATATTTAGTGTATATTTTTGGTGATGTGGTATCTTTCAGAAAAAAAAACATATAATTTTTTTCATAAAATGTATCTCCCTGTAAGTAAGTATAAATTGAGGGGGAGAAATACTATAAGAAAAGAGAGAAAAATTTTGAAGCTTCAGGAAGAAAGAAATGAAATATCACAAGATGTTATAAATATTCCTATGAAAAAATTAATTTACCCTATCAAAGGGAAATTAATGTCATGAATCTCATTCATGATGTGAACTACATCTTCTTGGGAGAGGAAAAAAAGAAGACTTATTCATGATATGAATCCCATTCACCTCATGAATATATCATAGACCATTTTAAAAAGGTAAGAATCACTAATTTAACATATTCTCTCTTTTTTCCCTATAGCGACTCACATGGAGAGTTCTCTTCTCTGCCTTAACCTAGTTTCCTATGGATCTCTCCCATCTAGTGTCCAAATCAATCATGGTTTATCACATTATATTCCTCTCGATAAGCTTTAGACTCTATTATCTTATTTTTCTAAATTTACCTCTCCTTATTAAATATTAAATATATTTCATCTAATATGCCCTATTTTTTGGGAATTTGGCTATTTATCTAATTTCTTCCATTTGAGCTCAAATTCGAAGATGATATCAGACAAGGATTCATCTACCAAGCTATGTTATGTAGTTCAAGATTTTCCATTATATTATATTTGTATATATATATATATATTACATCATTGTGTCATGCACCATATATCCCAAGAATCACCTTTTAAAGAATGATTTATTTAAATTTAATGTGTTGGCCTATGTTGTATGACCCACAATCATCAATAAGTGTTTTTATTCACAAATAGAACTGGACCTTTGAGTTTATTACTAAACAAACTTAAATAGCCATCAGTTTCTTATAAATTTGGTTCTCCTTTAGAGGTGTACTCTTGATCCATGTAATTGGTAGGTTGTAATTAATTAAATGAAATAGAGTAATTAAATATAATGGTTGGGTTAATACCTTTCAAGGCCTCCTAAGAATAGGATACATATTTGAACCACATTTTGAGGTGATTTTTTCCTTTAAATGAATGGTTGTTAGGAACTAAATATATTGATAAATGGTATGGTTTGGATGTAATCCCATGATTGTTCATTATGATATGCAGAGGTTGATACATGGGTTCTAACATAGAGTCCCATGGACAGACTCATCATGTTTGTTGAATTTAAATAAATTAATTACAAAATTATATCAAGTCTTGGGTGATATATGGGTTATCATATGAATACCATAGATGGTCACACATTGCAGGAATATTTATATTATGCAATGGTTACACTTGGGTTCCCTTTAGAGAATCCTAGGGAAAATCTCAGAGACTATCTAATTATATTAGGCCTTAAGTGAAACTTGTGTTTGCTATGTGGAGTGGAAAGAATTGACTCAAAGGGTAATGAATTTATACCACACCTCGATAAATACCTGGATTCCTATGAAGAATTCCATGAATGGGATTGTTGGGTGATGGGTTCAGAGTTCATCTAGAGTGACATGTGGGTTCCTCATATAAAAATCCTTGGATGGGCTTATGTTGCCAATTAATTAATTGATTGATTAATTTAAGCGACATAACTACCAATTCAAAGAACATACTTGGATTTGATCATTACTTTACCTACAAAATAATTCCAATTTATTCCTTTTTTAAGTTTTAAATGCGATGGGACTAGTTCGTTCCTAATACCGATATGATCCATATGGGATTCCTTGGATACGAGCCTAGTTTTTAGCCTTTTTATAAATTAAATTATAATTTGTAATCAGTCAAAGATATTTTGTATTTGAATGAAGAATATGGTTTCAGATGGGTGTCAAATTAAGAATTTGGTTCAATGTGTGATTTATGTATTTTATTCACAATTTATTTTATTATCCATACAGTTATTATTTATATATTCATGGGATGCATGACATTAGACACTATTGGTGGTGACCTACTATGTATATCTCAAACCCTGTTTGGGCTACTGCTTAGTTCCCAGATATACTTCATGGATGCGGGTATGGAGAAGGGAAACTGTCCATCAATGGATGCCTAATTTTCTATTTTGGGATGCAGTATTGGAGCATAGGAACAATCCTATACTCACGATTTTATTAAAAGTATATTTTGTTTCTGTTTTCATTCTTGTATAGTATGTTGTATATTCCTTCTGCTATGTTTCCATGTATTCCACTTTTTATATAGTTTGCATACATAAAATCATTTTTTTATATGAAATTTGATCTTATTCTTTTATTGTATATAATGATTTACACTACTCCTGAATATGGTTATTATTGTTGCAACCTACTAATTATTGTTGTTGTTATTGTTGAACCAGGTTCGAGACATCAAAAAATGGTATCAGAGAAACATTTTTTCTTTTTTCTAACACTTTGGGTTATTATATAGGAGACTTGGAATGTGTTGGTATTTGGAAATGAGCATTTCCATGGGAGTAGTGGACCCACATACATAAAAAATCCAAATTAATTAAGATGGGACTTTTTGTTCAAGATTTCTCATATTATAGTTGTATAGATTTCACCGTTGGGTGGCACACTTGATTTGTGTCATTTTTTATGATTATATATTTTACCCATGGAACGGTATGGAAAGGATGTATTATCTCATGCATCATTATAGGCATATACATATTCACATTTCATGCATATGCCATACCATATTTATTTTATTACATCCATTTCTTATAGCATGATGTAGTGCCTTGATTATTATATTTGTTATCATACTAAGATTTATATAGGGTAAATAAGATAAAAAAATTGTTAATTAAAGTTTCTACATCAACATAAACTATGTTTTCCATTATAACGTGATGGTGAAACCTTAATCAACCAATTATCATATGTTGGATGCATGAACCATTGGTTTCATGGACATAAATGTTATTTAGTTTCTAGTACATGGATTCCTATTGAACTTTAATGAGTGTGTGTGCCTATATAATTTAGAAATGGAGATCTATCAAGTTTAACCAACATAAGGGTCAGTTGTAGTTACATGATGTTCCAATTATAACTTATAAAATTATGACCTTATAACATTCCAATGTTAACTCATCTCATTGGACCATGATACAGATAAATGACTACGAACAAGATTAAATTTGAACTTAAATAATTTTTACTATTAATTGGGGGTTCCAATTTTAATGTAAGGTGTTTCTTCCTCTATACCTCTCAATTGGAACTCTATACACTGGGACCTCTACTATTAGTTATGAGACATTGACCGAGACCTAACCATAGTAGTGGTCAGTAGGGAGTGTCTATTAAATCTATTATGATCTTATAAGACTATTAAAACTTGGATTTAGGAGTAGGCATATGGGTTTTGACTCCCTTAGATGAATTTTATGTACATGTACTATTTATTTATATGTGATCTTTTCACTAATTAAATATTGTTATGAAGATTGTGTTTTCCATTGTAGAGTATTCCACCATGAAATTAATAGGTTGATTTCTAGGAAGGTGTCAATGACCATGCTCCAGAGGTTTTGGTCCCTAATCCACCAATATTAACTCCTGTAGTGACACCAAAAACACCTCTTGTTATTCCTAATTTTGGTGTTTTTGCTCAATTTTGAGAGGGATTCCTATTTTTTATGTATTCTATGTATATATCCCCAAAAATTTCCCATACTACGGTAGATTTTACAATAGAATTCTAGTAAAAGCACCCACTTACCTTTTTAAGGGAAGTTGTTCCTTAGGCTGCTGAGTTGTGGCTAGAGGCCAGGTTGCCTATCTTCAAGCATTTTGAGATGCCTCCAGAGAGGAGGGTCAATCCCATGACCAAAATTCTTCGTCTTTTCAATCATTGGTGGTACATTATTACTTAGGCATAACATCATTGTGATATGGTCTAGAGGGTCTTCTAGATGAACATTTATGATTACTTCTTTTCATAGATGTTGAGGTAATATTGTTCTAGAGAGTTTATGCATCTACAACATGGTGATATGTATGTGATGTATTATTCATCTCACTTTACTAAGAATCAATGCTTCACATCAACCATTACTAGTGATGATTTTTGAAAATGAGATGATTTCAGGATGGGATCATGTATTCCATATGATCCTTCTTGAAGATTTTTTGGTTGACTACCATATTTGAAATAGTAATCTAAGCCTTCATCGTTGAGGGAAACCTAAGGGGATATGATAGTGTAGGATATGGTTTTTTGGTATCAAGTTAGGGAAGTGATTTTTATAATAGTAGGAAACGTCACCTTGAGTCTTCTCATGGAGGTAGCAGCAGTCAGACAACATGAACTAGAAGTTATGTTGTGTGTCTTCAGTGTGGAAGAGATGTTCATAAGAATCCATAGTGTAACAAATACCCAATTGAGTGTCACACTTGAAATAAGATGGGGAATATTTCGTGTATTTATAGAACCTTCTCCCTAGTTCTTATATAGAAATGGTCTGCACTAACCCCTTATTCAGGAGTGGGATTAACAACTCCATGTTAGGAAAGAAACCAAACAACTACTAGACAATAAAACAGAGGAGTGGAGGTGTGTCCTTAGAATACAGTCATATGAGATATATTTCTAGTAGAGTGGATCTTCTTAGGATAGTTAGGATATATCTCATGGTTTTGGATCTGACCAGCAACATGTAGTACAACTTGTACCAAAAGAGAAGAGAGTCGGAACTTCTATAGTACAAGGTATGATTTTAGTAGCCCATACTATTATATATTCCTTATTTGATATAGGTACTACACATTATTTCATATAAATTTATATTATGGAAAACCTTTGGGTAGAGATAGAGTACTTCTATGGTTTCAAGACCCCAGATACACAACTGGTATTGTGATCAGAAAGTGTACAACAATGCAGGGAGTGACCTCTTGAGATAGGTGGTTATCACTTTATATAGAACCTATTTATCCTAGAGATGAAATGTTATTTATCATCATTGGGATATATTGGATGGTTCCTCATCAAGATCATGTCAATTGGTGGTTATCACTTTATATAAATGTCTATTATGGACTTGGCTGAGTGGAAACCCAGTTTTTTAGATGAACATGGAACATAGAAGATGGAAAACCTTTCTATAGTGGATCATTCCAAAATGTCTACCTAGAAGAATTTTCTGCACTACCCCTTAAGATATAGGTAGAATCAACTTTTTATATAGTACTAGGGTGACACCAATGTCTATTCCTCCATACAGGATGAAACCTACTGCGCTTTAGAAACTTAAGAGATAGTTAGAAGTCCTGTAATCTAAGTGGTTTATCTAACCTAGTACATATCTTTGGGGTTCACCAGTCCTTTCTACCAAGAAGGTGGATGATACCATTAGGATTTATGTGGATTACAAAAAATTGAATTATCTTATGGTTAAAAACTATTATCCCCTGCCTCATATTGATGACTTATTTGACTATCTCAAAGGATCTATGGAATTTTCAAGGATTTACTTGATTTTATTCTACCATCAGGTATTATATAAGCCTTTAAAAATTCCAAATACATATTTTCATAGAAAATATAACCTTTATGGTTATTTTGTCATTCCATTTGGTCTCATGAATGCACAAGAAGTTTTTATGGGCTTGATGAATTGGATTTTTCACCCATCCCTGTATTTTTTGTGTCAGTCCTAAAAGAAGACATATTTTTGTATTAGAACTATTGGTATAACCATGAAAAGCATCTTTAGATCATACAGAATACACTGAGAGAGGGCATAAAATATATGTCAATCTCAAAAAATTTCATTTTTGGAATGATAAAGTGAACTTATTGGGTCATATCATCTAAGACATATGAGTACCTATTGACCCAAAGAGAGTGAGAGCAGTAGTATCTTAGGAACATCCAAAGACTAGATTTTATATATGGAGTTTCTTACAGATAACAGGCTATTATATATGCTTTATTAAGGTATTTTCATGGCTATAATCTCCTATTAAGGACTTGAATAAGAATGGATAAAATTTTGTGTGGTTTGAATCATGTGAGAAGGCCTTTTAGGAGTTAAATAGAAGGCTGATCTCATCACTGATCTTGATTATTCTAGAGATGGGATGAATTTATACAATTTATTACAATGATTTTTGAATCTAGATGGGGGTAGTTATGATGTTGGGTGAGAAATGTTCTTTGTGTGGGTCTCTTCAGTTGAGACATCGTGAGAAAAATTACTTGACGCTTGCCCTCGAGCTAGAAGATTTAGTTCAGGCTTTGTTCTGTTGGAGGCATTATTTTCCTGGAGGGAGTTTCATTGTATACATAGACCATTAAAACCTCAAATACATATTTCTTCAGTGTGACTTGATCCATCAACAATAAATATGGGTTGAATACCTATATTCATTTTACATTGAGTTTTCCTATATTATTAGGAAGGGAAATGCAGAGGCTTAATCTCCGAGGTAATAGACTCAGACACAGGCCGATCAGGAAGCCATTGGAAAATGGAAGTTGATGAATATGTTTTTTTGAGATTCACTAGGATGTGTAGGACTATTATTGAAAGATTGTATTTGTTTCTTTATCAGTTATCTCTTCACTTTTTGATATAGTCAGGATAAGACAACTTTTTTATCCTGAGGGATTAGTCCTAATGGAATTTATTTCAGGAGAGGACCCACCAAATTTTTGTTAATTGATGAAGATATGATATTGAAAATTCTTGGTTATTTCTAGATGCTAGAATAAATATGTGAGGATTTTATATGAGAGTCATATGTCTCTACATGAGAAATACAACCCCATATTACTAAGATGAACCATGACATATGTATCCAGTATTGGTGGTTAGGAATGAAAAGTGAGATTAAAAATTTTATTGTTAGGTGTTCCAACTATCAGTCGGTGAAGGAAAAACAGAAATATACATATAGGTTTTTATAGTCATTACCCATTACTAAGTGGAAATTTGACCATGTCACAATGGATTTTGTGACAGGGGTACCTAAGTCCAAATGGGGCAGTGATGCGGTATTTGTGATCATGGGTACGCTCACTAAGTCAACCAAATTCTTACCAATATAAGAGATCTTTTATGTGGATGATATTGGGAGGACTTACATCTGATAAACTATACACATTCATGGAGTTCCATATTCTATGGTATCATAAAGTTGTTGTACTATAATTAGTTGAAGAAGACATTGGGTTCATAGGTAATATTAATCACAACCTATCAAAAAATAGAATTATGGACATTCTGAATATATGATATGATTATTAGAGGACATTGTACAAGCTTGAATCCAATATTTTATAAGTTCTTAGGATAAGAAACTACATCTTGAAGAACTTTCATAAAATAATATATTTTAGGAAATAATAAAAAGGGTTCCATATGAGGCCATGTACTGTAGGTCATTCCATTCACCCCTATTATAGTTAGAGGTAGGAGAGAAAGAGATTTTAGTACCATGTCTAGTTCATGAGACTTTAGATTATGTAAAATTTATTTGGAATCATATGGATACAACTTACTCTATTAAGATGTATTATACAGACCACCATAGATGACCACTAGAGTTATAGTTCAGTGATTGATTCTTCTTTTGTGTTTCACTAAGATTGGGGATTGGATATTCAAAAACAAGGGAATTCATCACCTAGGAGTGTCAAAAACATTTATATTTTTCAGATAGTTGGGTTATTAGCCTATCAGTTTCATTTTCCTTAGATATACCAAGCCATGAAAGATGTATTCCATGTTTCATAGCTTCACCATTATCATTCAGACCCATTTCATGTTTTATAGCCTGATGAGTTGGAATTAGTATTTGATGCTTATTTTGAGGATTATCCATTACATATCATGGATCGAAGAATAACGGATATATGAGACATGTTATTCCCTCTATTATGGGAGTTATAGAAGCATGACCATTTACATGAAGAGACCTGGGAGATGGAGAATGATTTACCTGCTTAATTTCTGAAGTTATTCCTAGACAATGCTTTACCACCCTTAGAAGAGTAACTCATAGAAAAATTATTTTAAATAGGTGGGTTATAATACTTACACTTTTTAGATAGTTACACATTCTCTTAAATTTAGTTAAACCCTTGTTGATTTTTTCTTTTTGGCTTAAACCATGGTAATCAACAATTTGGCCAGTCATTTTACTTTTGGGAAGGAAGGTAGAAGTGGGATAGACCTTGGTTGCAGAACCAATTCAGGACATGAATGAAATTCATGATGTGAATTCAACTCACAATGTGAATGCAACTTAGGATTTGAATAGCTTTAGAAAGACCCCTTGAATTTTTAAAGGAAATGAAATATTGAAGACATGAATAACATTAATAAAGGGTAATTAAAATCATGAATCCCATTCATAATGTGAAATGATTTTTCCTATAAGAGAAAAAAACCTAGTAATTCAGGACATAAATCCCATTCATGTTATAAATATGTTGCATACCTTTTTTAAAAGGTCGAAACCCCACATTTAACCTTATATCCTTTTATAGTATTGTTTTTCATGGGAAGTTATATTCCCCCATCCACATAGTTTCATTTGGATATCATCCCTGTAGAGTCCAAATCAAGTTCCATTCATTATGTTATATTCCTCTTAGAAAGTATTATATTCTTGTATATTCTTTTCTTAGTTTACCCCACTATGTGGAATTATAAATCCCTATGAGAAAAATTTACCTATTTTCATGTCATTTTTATATTTCTCCTATATTTCCCAATTGTTCTCTAATTTGAAGCTGATATTAGATAAGGTGTCAAATACCAAGCTAAGTTAGGTGGTTACATGATATTCCCTTAAATTATTGTTGTATATATATTTTCCACTATGTTGTGTGCCAGAAATCCCAAGAGTCTCCTCCTAAGTGAAGTATTCTTTAAATTAAATATGTGTCCCTCTATTATATGACCCACAATCATCACTGAGGTTTATGAACCCCGAATAGAACCATCTGTTTGGGTGTACTTATAATCTATCTTAAACAACCAATTAATTTCTTATGAATTTGGATCGCCTTTAGAGGTGTGTTCCTGCTTCTTATAATTGATAGGTTGTAATTAATTAAATTAACATAGATTAATTAAAAATAATGGTTGGATTAATATATTTCGAGTCCTTTTAAGACTAGGATATGTACATGAACCACCTTATGAGGTGATTTTTTTCCATTAAATGAAATTTCCATTATCAATTAAATGTATTGTTAAATCGTATGGTTAGAATATGATCCCTTGACTATTCATTATGATATTCCAACAGTGATACAAGGGTTATGACTCAGAAATGGTATGGATTAAGGAGAAACTTATTATATTATGTCTCAGGTGACACTTGGGTTTCCTACATAGAACACTAAGGATCAACTCATAGGGTAATTAATTTATACCACACTTAGAGTGATAATTATATTTCTATAAGGAATTACATGGATGGGATTGGTGGGTGATGTATTCATAGTACACCTAGAGTGATTCCTAGGATCCTCATATTTAATAGCTATAATGGGATGAGTTTTATAAGTAATTAATTGATTAATTAATTTAAGAAACATGTCTTCCATGACAAAGAACATATTTGGATTTGGTCTGTTCTTCACCTACATGATGACCATCTTTTATTCCTTTGTCGAGTTGTAAATTAAACTAGAAAAGATTATTCATGATACTGATATAATTCATAAGGGACACCTTGGATATGATCTAGGTGTAAAAAATGTTTAATAAATTAAATCATAATATGTAATTATTAAAAGATATTTCCTATTAGGAAAAAGTAGGTGGGGCATCAAACAGGTGTCTTGTTCAGAACCTAGTTTGACATGTGATTTATTTATTTCATTCATAGTTTATATTATTACATTTCCATTTCTTATTTATATCTTCATGGGATGGATATAATTAGAGAACATTGGTGGTGTCCTACTGAGTATATCTCACACCATTTTCAGGCCTCCATTTTGTACCTGGACAGACTTCATGGATACAGGTAGGGACAAAAGAAAACATCCAATAATAGACACATGAATTTATACACTGGTATGGAGTATGGGATAAGAGGACTAAGATTATGCATGTGATTTTATTAGAGAAATATTTGGGTATTTTTGTCCATTTTTGTATGGAATTTTGTATATTCCTACTACTTTGTTTCCTTGGATTCCCATTATTATCTAGAATAAAATCATGAAATAAGTTTTATATATGATACTGGATATCATTCTATTATTTTTTATGATGATTTAAATTGCTTATCACTCTGTTTATTATTTATCCAATATACTTATTATTATTATTATTATTGTTATTATTATTATTATTATTATTATTATTATTATTATTATTATTGATGTTATGCTTCTGATGATTCTTTTGTTATCTTAACTCTATATGTTACTCTGGTGATGAGGGTATAGTCTCCCAATTGTATAATCATACACTCTCACTACTAATTAGAAACATCAAGTGTATGGGGAGGCATGCATGAGGACATGTGGCCAATCAGGTTTGGTTACTTATGAGTAAACTAGGTTTTTTAATTCACATGCTATTTGGAGGAAGTTTGTGGAAAATGTGAACAATGAGGTCACATTTCTGAATAATTTTTCACAACTATTCCATGAAAAAACTCTTTTTCTAAAAAAAATTATGAAAGAATAAAATTGAATAAGAAGCTTTTTTTTGATATATCTCTAAAATTCAGAAAAAGGAACATAGTAAGAATTCATTATTATGGTTATTCCTCATATTAGATAGAGTATTTAATGATCTCAGACTATATTGAAAATAATGATAGTGTAGATGCTACTATTGGTATTGATAGTTCCTTAAAAATTAGACAAATACAAACTACTAAGATTAAATCCTGAAACAATAAATAGAAGGTTTTTTTATATGTTTATAGGATTAAACAAAATTTTCTAAGTGTTATAAAACTTTGTGATAATGGTAATAAAGTTATATTCAGGAAATAATTTTGTATCATTAAGTGTATGGAAGATGAAAAATTTGTAACTAGAGAAGTAAAAACCAACAAAAATTTCTTTGATATGTGAGAACTCTATAACACTTGTTGTTTGAGTGATAAATATGAAAAAAAAATCATGGTTTCGACGGATCAAGAATCTTGGCCATAAAATCACGAAAAACATTTCTGACGTTGATACCACAAGAATCATACCTCTACTAAAAATAAAATAAGATTGTGTTTTTATAATATGTTTTAAATGGAAGATTGTTAAAAAAAAGTATTAGTGATTTAAAATCCAATCTATCAGACCTCTTAAGCTTATTAACTTAGATATTTATGGGCTAATGAGAGATTAATTAATGAAAATGGATTTGTGATTTATCACTTTTTTGAGGACTTTACATTGATAACAAGAAATTATGTTTATCCAGCATAAATAAAAGGCTACAGAAATGTTCAAATTTTCCAGAAGACAAGTTGAAAAAGAGTGGGGTATTTAAATACTAAAACATAAAACCAAAAAAATAAAGGATTATATATGTAATGATTTTGAATCCTATATTAAGAAACATGAAATTAAAAATCATTATAATGATACATAACCCCCTCAACAAAATAGAGTGTCCAAAAAAATTGAATTTTAGTGGAAATGGGAAGAAGTATTTTAGAATAGTATAAAATTTCTAAATTTCCCTGGTGTTTTTTAAGTTTAGAATCAAAAATGACTTCTAATGAAATTTGGTATAACAAAAAAATCATCAGTGAAATATTTCTTGGTTTTGGAAGTCCCTGATTACAAAAGATCAAAAATTCATATCTTGGAAATTTTGATGAAAGAATTGAGGAATGGATTTTCATAAGATATTTACACAATAAAAGAAGTTAAAATTTTTGGAATAAATTTATACAAAATATAATTAATTTATATGATGTGAAATTTATTGAAAATACATCTTCCAAAACAAAGGATGTTGAAAATTTGGTAGAAGATAAATTAAAGACTTCCAATGAGAATAACAAATGTGTAGATGAAAGTGAGTCAAAATAGGCGACTGAAGATTCCAAATAATCATGTTGTGAGAAAATTGAAAAGGGAAGGTAATATATAAAATTTAAAACCCAATAGAAACTTGTGGAATATAAATAAATTATTGGAAATAAAAAATATTTTATTCAGACTAGAATAAAATTGATATTAGAAAATCTACCATCACTTATTTCACATGTTGAACGAGAATCAGTTTCAAAAGTAGTTAAATATAAAGAATTGCTAGATAATATGAATGAATATCTAGATTAGAAATAGAAAAATGGCACCTGATAAATTTTTCCATGACCATCGTGAAAGAATTTTATTGGGACAAAATGAGTGTTTAGAAACAAGATGGATGAACATAGATAAGTTTTAGGAAAAAAACATGACTTCTTTGTAAGATAAATTTATGGGTGGAATGCATATAATTTGAAAAAACTTTCCCCCGTTGAAATATAAGAAAATATATGAATGTTATCAGTAGTAGTATTACATCATTTTTATAATGTTTATCAAATGGATTTCAAGTTAGCCTTCATAAATAGAGTGACTGAGGAAGAACTTCATATTGAGAAACCTTGTGGTTTCCACTTAAATAAAACACATAAAAGTTTTTTAAGTTGAAGAAAGGCTTGTACATGTTAAAATTTGATCCATGAGCCTGGTACTCATAAAATAATAGTTACTTGAAATAGTTGAATTTTTCCTACGGGAAAGTTAAAAATAACTTATATGTGTATTATATGAACTTAAATCCCATAATTATTAATGTTTATAATCATGACATAATTTTTCTATGTGATAGAGAAAATTCCTATAAAGTGTTTTCAGAAGAAATGGTTAAATTTTTGGAAATGCTAATTATAATAGAATTAACCTTATTTATGGTCTTACAAGTGCAAGAAAGGTAAAGATATATTTTTCTATCATGAAAAAAATATGCATGTGTATTGTTACAATAGTTTTCCACGGTAGATTCAAAATATGATTCTACTCCCATTTCAGTTACTATGAATATTAGTAAGGATGAAGCTTGGAAATGTGTGAATCAGAAATATTTTCAAAATTTGAAAGAAAGTTATCTCTATCTTATAGCTTCAAGGACTAACATAATGTATATTATTTCTTGGTGTTCCAGATACTATAGAAATCAATAAGAATTATATATGTTTACAGAAAAAAACAATTCTATGATACGTTAAAGGAATACCATCCCATTGATATTTGATTAAATAAGTTATTATATAAAATTTCATTGATATAATTATATTAATTAGGTTGGATATTGAATTGATATAAAATAAACATCAAGAGGAACATTTTTCTTGGGATGATGTTGTGTTAGCTGGAGTAGTAAGTCATTGACGTTAGTAACCTTTTACAGAGTAGAAGCAGAATATGCTTCCACTATTAAATCTTATACTCAAATGTTTTTTATGAAAGTTCAGTTAGAAGATTTGAGGTTGAATGTTTCTACACCATTGATGATTCTTTGGGATAGTAAAAGTTCTCTTGATCTTTTCAAAAATCTTATACAACATTCATGATCAAAACACATTGATATCAAATAACATTTCATAAAAGAGAATGTTTTTGGAGGACATGTTACACCAAAATATATTTCAACAAATTATCAAATCGCTGATATTTGGCCTAAATAATGCCAAAAATATTGGTTTCTATATTTTATCCTATAACTTCATGTTTATCCTCCACTAAAGACTTCCAATTTTTTTTAGGAAGTCCCCCACCATGCTTTGGATTATGTTAAAAATGGGTTATATAATGAAAACATTTATCCAAAATAGTGGTTAGTAGGAAAGCTTTTCTAATGCCAATGAGAAAGAATCCTAGAGGGTCACACACTAATCATTTCTGTTGATCTTGATTAAATTATATTTGAATTTCATTATTGGAATGAATACTATTCTCAAGAATGAGTAATAATTTTGTTAATGTTTTATTGATCACCAATATTTATAAGGTAATGAATAATTATTAATTTATTAAAAAATAAATTATTTAATGGTGGGAATATATATAATAAATATTTATTTTTTGGTTTGTGAATAAAATATTTATTTTTTATTGAAAAATTAAGAAATATTTATTTTCTTGTTTTTGAAATAATTATTCATTTAAGTGAATAAAATAATTTTATTTGATCATTTAATAAATGTATAGAAGTTTGAATAGACCACGATTGTGTTTGATGATGAATATTTACTTACAAGTCGGTAAATAATATCCATTACTGTGAAAGTTAGACCACATCGTAAAATAATAATAATATTATTATTATATGAAATGGGGTTTTATAATGGTCATTATATTATTTAAGGGTTCATATGGAATTAAATAATATTATAACCTGAACCCTAACTTTATACATAGGTGTTTATATATATTATGTAGGGTTAATGGAATGTTGAGAATAGAGAATCATTTCACATAATAGAATTCTCTATATCTCTCTCTCTCCATATCTTGAATTCCTCATGCTTCATTCTTCCTCACAAGAAGGATATATGCAAGAGATATTCTTTTAAGATTGAAGGATTAGTGATCCACACGAATGATGCAAGATAACTGATTCACCGCACTAGAACCCAGAAGTCAATTGGGGTTTCTTAGAGATCAAAAGAGCATATATGGATCACATCTAGAGGGATTGTAACCTTGGAACCTCACATCAAAATTAAATAAATATAAAAAGTATCTTTTGGAAGATCAATAATTTAATCAAAGAAAGTATCCTAAGAAAAGGTACTTATATTCTTCAGATTTAAAAGAAATTATAAATATAACATGAGATATCCCTACCAAGGATTTTAGGAAATTAAATATTTAAAAAATTAATATATCACCCACTAACTAGCACTTCCTCTATGCCCAAAACTACCAAGGTGTATTACAGTGGTCAGATTTTTTATTTATAATTTTTTATTTGATTATTTAAATATACATAATCATGGTTGAATGTTTCATTTCACATTATTCTTTCTTTATTATAATTTGAAATAAGAGGTTATCAATATATTAATCATTTTTGTTTAGTGTTTTATTTTCTTAAAATTCAATGAATAGATGAATAACAACCAGTTACCCTATTGGTAAGTACTAAATTTTTTCTAGTTAAACTGGGTTACATGACATGTAGTTGGACTACACGCTATTTTCCCATTTGAACAGAACCTATACGCGTCACAGGATACACAAAACATTGAGAAGTAAATTAAACATGATGTATTTATTGTATACCTCATATATACTAGTCCAACCTAGAACACAAGGTGCATGATTACATGACATGTATTTGGCATACATTTTATATAGTATATATGGGTTAGTGGTGTAAATTCTAAAATATGTATGGTCATTATAAATGGTAAAACCACGTGAGACTCAAATGCTATGGAAATTATGATATATATGATGTTTATGTGGTCTACATGTCATGAAGTTCATTATTTTCAATGTCAAAAATACAAGATAGACCATTTAATGAGAAAATAGGACACATGGAATAAGGGATATAGGATTTGTATTTGGCTTGTGCATGTTGTGTAGTCCAATTTAGATACAAACCTCAGCCCATGAGTTTATCACAAGCACAAAAAAAGTGGATACATCTCTTGTAGCTGGCATGTACACTCTATATAGTCCGGATGAGTTGACACACAGAATCCCTAACCGTGTAACCTCGATACACAAAAAACGAGGTACACAGTAAGTAGCTGGATAGTATAAGAAATTTAGTCACCCAATAAAGTGAAAAATTAAATTACATTAAATCGAAAATTGTAAAATTAAATCCTTATTTATTTGATTTCCACTTTAAGTGTTTGATAATTTAATATTTATTTTAAAAAAATTTGAATTATCAATTAATTCATTATAGTAATCTATAACAATTGGTTCTAACCTTTATATTTCATAAATTCCAAAAAGATGGATATCTCCAAATGAATTTGGAGGGCCATTAAAATGAACTGGAATTAATTAATTCATTAATTAAATATTTAAGGTACGTGTGTTTATATTAATGATAAATAATGAATATGAAATGAATGATATATAGTTATTTTTATGTATTTGTTGCATGTTTGAATGATTGTGATCTTAACCAAAACCTATGTATGTTTTGGAAATTATTTAATTCAATTTACTACATGGGTTTTCAAGTATAACTTATTAAATTAAAGTGATGGTCTGTGATTCATCCCTCCCTCCATTATTATGTAGGACCTGCATATCCAAGGTTATTTATGTAATCAAATTTAACCAGTCCTTTGGTTCCCTTTATATGCTTATAATTAATAAATTTTAATAATTAACGGAGTATCGCAAGGTGCATGGAGGCAATTCAAGATGAAATCATTATAATGTCAAGTTATGTGATACATTGTTAGACAGGTGCAATGCTGCAACACATGTCAAGAATGGAAAAGGAAGTTATTCCCCTAAGTCAAAGTTTGATTTGTTATCTACTAAATAAACCAACTGTTACATAAGAACATGATTGGGGAATTTATTATTTATTTATTTAGGTCTTATAAAATATTTATTATATGGATGCAAGACCACTATCACAAAATAAATGAATTAATGTACAAATATGGAATTTAAATAAAGGGATTATGTGTAAATGTTTTATCCAATACAGTTATTTAATTATTTAAAATTGAATTAATATTAACAACTTTTGTATAGGATAAAACAAGATTCTGTTTATGCATAATAAATTAAAATCCCTAAAATAAATATTTTTTAGATATGGCCCTCCATTACATGATTATGAATGAAAGCCTTAGAACTAAGTGTTTGACCAACACTCGTTGGGAGACTTACTTTTAACAAGGAGTTCTTATGGAGGCTTTGGGTTGACTTAACCATGTTACATTAAGAGAAGTAACCTCCTCTAGACTTGATGTAACTTGGAAGAAGGGGTTGAGTAAATTTAAGTCAATATTTTAGGATTGGGTATTCTACTCAATGGATTAAGGAGCTACATGACTACAGTTGTCAAATACCTTCCAACCCACATACCTTCAAGTAGCTTGATCAACCCTAATTGGGGTAATTCAAAGGTATATATAGATCATCACTGGTATAATTTCCAAGAAACTAAACATTCCATGTTTAATAGTGAGGGCTATTGGGTCTTGATAAAATAGTGGGAGACTTAATAAAATTATTATTATTATTTCTCATATAATTTTTAGTCAAGTGAATTATTAATCATTTATCTTAATTATTGTGGAAAATGGAAATAAACCCACAGAATTAGTGCAATAATTCTTTGAGTTAGGGTATATACTTGAACATATAAATTTTTAGATATGTTATAATTGTTTATGTGATTAATTATTATCATAAAAATAGTATTATGTGTTGGAATTCCATATTCTAGTTCTACCACTTCAGAATGTGAGTGAAGGTGACAGGGATGCCTAATTGAGATATGTATCGGATTTTTCCTATCTAAATTGTATCACATTATAAACTTTGTATGGATATTTGATTAAAAAACATAAATACATAGATTCTTATAGCATAATATCTCATATTATTCACATTATATGGATAAAGATTAAAATAAATTGGATTTTCGATATGCTATATTTGTGTAAACTTGAAAAAGGAAATCTAGATATGATCACGCTTTAAAAATGTTTGGGTATATTGATTAGTTAGTAAATTTTGGTCTTCCACATGGATAATAAATTATCCTTAAATCATATATTATCATCCTTACTTCCAAGATTATCCTTAATTATACAATCCCAGAAAAACTAGATAGATAGTCACTCAGGAAACTTTTGTATATTATTCACCAAGTAAATAAGGACATGTTGAA
Organism: Viscum album; assembly: GCA_963277665.1. Taxonomy (NCBI): domain Eukaryota; kingdom Viridiplantae; phylum Streptophyta; class Magnoliopsida; order Santalales; family Viscaceae; genus Viscum; species Viscum album. The sequence continues at coordinate 2,104,631,536 of OY728123.1, forward strand.
ACTTTTTTCTCAACCCCTTATGGTGAAATGTTTGAAATAAAAGGATGATGATCCCATGTATAATCTAAATACGAAATATCATATATGGATTCGTTTAAAGAGACAAAATATTAAAAGGTATAAGAATGAACAAGAGGATATTTTCTTCTTATTTGGAAAGAATCGACACTGGAAAAGAAATTGAAATGAATTTAAGTAGAAATAAGTTTCATCCACTTCATGTATATTAATCAAGTTTATATTCACCACTTGTGTATTAAATAAAATATTCTTATAACATATATGTATTTGAATATAAGAAAAGAACAAGAATAGAAATGTTATAGTGAGAACTCAAAAGGTGAAGAGAATGGGTGATTACTTTGTTAGCCAAGGGGATCTCACTATTTCTGATTACTAAATAGATTGATTCAATTTGGTAAAAATTGTTATCAAAAAAAATTATCTCATTGTCTAGCTAGACACATATAGACATTATTTCTTTTTGAATAAATGTTGTCATGGTACTTTAATAGTAAAATAATGGTTCAATAACTCTTTAATCAAAATATACAATGAAATGAATGATGAATATAAAATATAATAATATTACTAGAACATGGAAAGATAATTCTTCATCAAATAAAACTGAAAGTAGTTGAATTTTTTATTTCTATTAATGTATTTTTTCTCAATTGATCTAAGATACTGGATATACAGAAAAACTACTTATCATGATTTAGATAAAGAATCATTTTAAATAATGGTACGTCATAAAAATTTTATAGTTCATTTAACATAGCCATTTGAGAAATTATAAATATAATGTTAACTTATTATACTTCATGAATGTTTTTTGAAATTTTCAGTGAAGTAAATAAGTGTAATTGGTAAAAGTAATCTCCAAGCTAGCTTATCAGATTGAATCTTGTCCAAGTAATCGTTTGATCATATTTGTAGATTAAAGGTTATCCCTAACTCACATTTCCTTATATACATCAATGATATGATGGTAGTAAAATAATGATCATTTATGAGTCTTATATATTTTTCAAATCTTCCATTATCCCTTTTCAAGAAATATTTTAAAAATGGAAGTGAAACAACCAACTATTTGACAACTAAATTTTCTAATGGAAATCATATAAAATTTGATATGATGATAATAAATAAAAACACTACCACAAGTTGTTATTGAAAACCATTTGGTAAAAGATAGATTGATCTAAAAACAAACATCAAAACATTAAGGTGATTTTGAGTTAATGATTCTAAATCTTCTAAGGATATTAACAACTGGTCAATAAGAACTATATTTCTATAAAGTAATCATATCTCTTTAAATATAATGGGAGCTTTCTTAATATCTTGGGTTAAGGCTCTCTATGCACATGATTTTGCATTGGAATAGCATTGGTCAGTTCTCTCTTCTTCTTGAACCTTGCTTCATATTTTCTCTTCTCTCATGAGTTATTCTTGGTTTAACGTTTTAGATGTTTTTGTAGGTCTACCGCATTCTAGGTATATCCAAGTGTCAACGCGGTATTATATCGATCATATGACATCAAGGTTGGTGGTTTGTGCCTTTCTGTAGATAGTCCTTAAATTTTAGGTACAAAAATGCCCAATACCCAAGAACGGGGTATTGCGTGTTTACAGATTTAACCCTTTTATTGCCTACTATGATTTATATGATTTATTATAGGTCGATTGAATGTTAATAGGGTTAATTTCTATGCTATTTATGTCTTTTCCATGCTTTTATCATTTATGACCATTTGGTCTTTGCTTATCCTGTTAGGCTGCTTGCTTTTCATTCCTAGTGCTGATAGGATAGAGTAATATTATTTATCTGACATGATGTTATGTTATAGACTATTTAGCCAAGTGGTTCTTGTGGTATACGTTTTCTATTATATATCGTTGTGCTCGATTGACTTACCCAAGGCCATGAGAACCCGGTGTAGTAGACTGTAGGGAGAATGGACATTGAGGGATTCTCTAGAATATTTGTTTTAATATTACGATAAGAGACCATATAGGGAATGGATGTAAGTTCTTCCTCAGAGTGTATATAGTTCCTTGGTGTGGGACATAGGGGGAATTGGACATTGATTGCTTCCCCAGAGTGCCTTTTAGTTAGCCATACGAGACTATAGGGGGAATTGACGGTGAGTACTTCCTTAGAAAGTTTGTGAAAAAGCTAAACCAGAGGGGATAGACTATTTGTATGTCCCATATGGTTTATTATTTTTGTTTTGGTTGGAATAGAGTGGTTAGGCAGTGAGTACTTAACTGAGGGTTCCTTTCTTATGATTAGCTGCTTACTTATTATCTGTTAATTGAAGGCATTTGAAATTGTAGGATTGTTTACTTTTGAGTACTTCCTTGTTTACTTCTACATTTTGAATATAGCCTACCATATATATTAATTGACTATTTGGAACAGATCTTGCGGTGGTTTCCTACCAGGATTTAGTCTCACACCATGTTTGGTTCATGCTCTTGAGCCCAAACAGATTATATTGCTGCAGGTAAAGATAAGGTCAAGCGCCCTTCTACTACAGGTACTTGATTACTGAGGAGTTGGAGAGCATGGGTCCAACGGAGGCTTGTGATGCTGAAGAGTTCAAATGTTTTCTTTTGTACATTGGTTATTACTGTATTCTGGAATTGTGGCTTTTTTGGTTGCTTTCCTAGACATATGTATCATTCATCATTTATATATGTCTGATCTAGTTGGTTCTTACTTCTATTGTTTAACTATTACATGTTTTACTGCTTTCGCTATTGTTATCTATTTTACTTCCGCTATGTTACTCTGCCAATGAGGGCATAGTTTCCCCCACTATCACACCCACGGATCTTGCTGCTAGTTGGAAGCCTCTGACGTTCAGGTAAATGTGCATGAATCCATGTGATCAACAGGGTACGAGGCACCTTTGGGCGACTTCCGGAACCGAGGCGTTACAAAGTGGTATTAGAGGAATTATTTTCTTCTAGAATTACTGTTTGGAGCATATATCTAGGGATAGTAAGGAAATAGATACTTGGTAAAAAGATGTTCCCATGAGTAGCTAAATTGTGTACAGGAAAGATCCAATCTACCTCCTTATTGCAATTTTTTAGGTTTTTCAATTTTATAGTTGATTTTATTTCACCATTGGGTGATTCACATGTTTTTTGCTGTTATCATTGATATTATTAAGGTTTTATTTCTATTTCAATCAAATGAGATGAGGTTATTCCATCTCATGAATCATATATGCACTTGCTAGATATCACATCTCATGCATTTTTTCTATGACATCTAGGTTGCATTAGAAATTTCATTTTGTTGTGATAGATGATGTTCTAGATATGCATTTTGTTGTGATAGATGCCTTGATAGAATACCTGCTTTTGATATGGTTTTGATTTGTGAAAGGTTTCATTTAAATGAACTCAAATATTTGGTACTTGAGGTGTTATGGGCCCTCATGTACCGGAATTTGGTGGATCATTGCTCTGTTATGTTTATATATAACATGTATAAGATGCCAATCTTTGATTCATGGGGGAGTATGGGCCCTCACGGATCGTAATTTGGAACCTAAATTTTCTTTCCAGTGTTTTATGGGTTTCAGAGTAGTTTCTAAGGCTTACTCTCTGAAAGAACCCAGAATACATAGCATGAAATGGTGAATACAGGCCATGTGTCCTTCTTTTTGGGAAGGAACAATTATTCTTGAGTAGATATTGTGTACAGTATGTACATGTCATGTAGTCTCAAATCGTCTCACTGACTGTGTGGGAAGAGACATGGGGTTGGTAAATATTTGGTGGGAAATGCCTTGTACCAGATGTACACGCAGTGTTGCATAGACCATGTGTCCACTCGTGTGACTAATGACAAAGATAGTTGAAATATAAGTTATACATGTCATATCAAGTTTGAACATGTTTTGTAGTGTAACCCTTGTATCTGGCCATGTAGCGAATAGAACGGGTCTATGAAATCTTTCTAGTACACGCCATGTCTGGCACAAACACGCCATGTAGAGTGAGCCATGTAACCAGTCATGTAACTAACAACATGGGTCGGTGAAGTTCGTCTAGTACACGCTGTTTATGGAACTAACATGTCGTGTAGTCTTGTTCTAGGGAAACCAAGTGGCCATGACATGTATAAGAACTCAGGAAGGGGAAGAGGATTCAAGTACGCATCATGCGTAAAGACAACATGCCATGTGTATGGGGTGTTACATGACCTAAGTTGGAAGAAGTAAACGCCCATTTGAAGGCTTAAGGGAACACATTGTGTAGTCATTATACATTCTGGGCATCCATGTTTAGAAAAAACAAACTTGAATGATTTATTTATCTTGTTCCCATCAAAAACTTCTAAGTTTCATCCTTTTCTAATCTTTTCTAAGGTTTGCGCTTGACCTTGTAGAGTTACGCCACTGAGACATCCTCTGGTTGTCCACCAGTTATAGGGCAGTGATAAGACACCTGATATGGATGATCAGGGACTACCAGTAGATCCTTCGATTGTGCCAGTCTTGGCACCAACCGTTATCCTAGATATAGGTTCTGATGCACTATTTCGAGATGGATTTATGAGGTTTGTGTAGAAATTATGAGAAGTATTGCATCCTACCCCTTCTATGGTAGAGTTGACACAAGTTTTCCAACAGCCGTGACCTTCCACTTTCTTAGGGGATGGAGGACCCCAGGGCTGTAGAGTCATGGCTAGAAGCAATGCTGACAATCTTCGAGCATCTGGAGATACCTCCAGAAAAAAGGGTGAAGCTTTCTACATATATTCTTCAAGACTCCACCAAGAGATGGTGGGATGTGATCTCATTGGCAGGAGTCCAGTAGGTTATGGTGTGGGATAAGTTCCAGCGTGACTTCTATGACTACTTCTACCTAGAAACTTTGAGGGCTGATCGAGCCTGAGAGATCATGAGTTTGGGGAAGGGTACTCTTTCAATTATGAAGTATTATTCTTTCTTCACAGAGCTGCAATGCTTCATCCCATTTTAGGAGGTGATTATTTATTTCTAGCAAGAAATTTTGAGGATGGCCACAGGCACGACATCTGATCACAGGTGAAAATCTTTAGGTTTACTTTCGTCACTTCTATAGTTAACCAGGCACTAATAATGGAGTGAAACCTGAGAGATTCTATAGTAGTGATCTAGGGTGGTTCGACATATGGAGTTGGTATCCCTCATACTGACATCAGGAAGTGCCTCCGGGATTCCACATGCGGGGATTCGAGGAGGCGGGACACTTCTTCTAGTAGCCAAGTGGTGTGCTACCAGTTTGGAAAGAGTGGTAATATGAGGCCACATTTCTCGAGAAACCCATTGGAGTGCCGATAATGTCGCAATATGGGCCATCTTCAGCATTTATATTAGTTTTTCTCACTAGCTTCTAGTGATAGGGGTTCTTCTATGACTCCTCGTTCGGGAGTAGCACCACCAGTTTCTCACCTGACTAGGAACTGGAGTTATTAAAACCTTTCAGGCCAAGGTGGAGGTCGTAGACATGGTAGCCAGTCTCCAGGATTTCAGCAAAAATAGGGTGGATTTGCTTAGAGTGGTCAGGCAGGGTCACATTGCCATAATGCAGGTCATACTTTCGTAGTGGAGCAGAACCTACAGGAGCAGGATCCTGGACCCTCTACAGTTCTAGGCACGATCCTAGTTGCCTCTGTTTTAGCTTCTTCTCTTTTTCATATGGGGGCTTCCCGTAGCTTTATATATGTTGCTGTTGTGGAGAGCCTTGGGCTCTATATATTTTATTCTACTGATATTTTGATCCTAGACACAATGTTGGGGAAAAGAATGAATAGTGTATGATAATGCAAGGAGTTCCCTCTAGAGGTTGGCTAGTGTCACTTCTTATGGAACCTTTATGTCCTACAGATGAAAGGATATGATTTCATTATCGGAATGGATGGGTTAGATCCCTTCCAAGTAGTTGTCGATTTCTATCATCATAGGGTGAGTTTGAAATCACCAGAGGGCAGATCGTTTCTTCACAGGGGCGAGTGGGATGTCTAGGTGAGTAGAGTGGGACCCGAGCATCATGGGTTGGGAGGAGTTACAACCCATATTGCTAATCTTTATCTGGATTACCAGGGGACTTCATAGATGGACTTTCCTTTAGTGGTGGATCATTTTATGGATTTCTTTCTAGAGGACCTTTCAGGTTTGCCTCCAGAGCGAGAGGTGGAATTTTCTATTGAGCTTGTTCTAGGAGTGGCATCAGTGTCCATTTATCCTTACAGGATGGATGCACTAGAGTTACAGGAGCTCAAGAAGCAGTTGGAGGAGTTTTAGGCCAAGGGTTTCATCTGACCCAATACTTCTCCTTAGGTTTCACCTCTCCTATTTGTGAAGAAGGCGGATGGTACCCTCAGACTTTGTGTGGATTATCAAAAGTTGAACCTGTTGACAGTCAAGAACTGATATCCCTTGTCGATTATTGATGATCTCATTGATCAACTTCAAGGATCCCGAGTGTTCTCGAAGATTGAATTGAGATCTGATTACCATCAGTTTCATGTTAGACTGTCAATTATACATCTTACAGCCATTGGGAGTAGTAATGGTCTATATGAGTATGTGGTTATGCCATTCGGTCTCACGAACGTACCTGCAGTTTTCATGGAATTGATGAACCGAGTGTTCCATTCATACATGGATTCTTTCATGGTAGTTTTCATGGATGATATCTTGGTGTACTCTCACACTCGACACGACCATGATAAAAATCTTGATATCGTTTTAAGTATACTGAAAGAGCATCATTTATATTCTTAGATCTCAAAATTATGCTTTTGGATAGACCAGATTCACTTCCTGGGTCATGTTACCTCAGAGACATAAGTATCATTATACCCAGAGAAAGTGAGAGCAGTAGTTTCTTGGGAGCAGCCGACGAATGTTTTTGAGGTATAGAGCTTTCATGTTCTATGTGGTTACTACGGAAGTTTTATACCTAACATTTCATGCTTAGCATCACCATTGACATACCTTGACTAAGATGGGTGTGAAGTACATGTGTTCAGATTATTGTGAGTCAGCTTTTCAGGAGCTGAAAGGGAGGTTGAATTCAACACTGATACTAGTATTTATAGAGCTGGAAAAAAGATATATTTTATATTGTGATGCCTCAGGTATCGGGCTGGGAGTTGTGCTTATGTCGGGGGAAGGAGTCGTTGCATACGGTTCTCGGCAGTTGAGGCCACATGAGGGGAATTACCCGACGCATGATCTCGAACTGGATGTATTCCTTCCTGCCTTAAACTATTGGATACATTATCTTCTCAGAGATAATTTTATGGTTTTCACCGACCTCAAAAGTCTCGAGTATATCTTCACTCAAAACGATCTGAATTTGAGAAATTTAAGGTGGGTTGAGTACCTTCAGTCCTTTGACTTTAAGCTTTCCTACACGCCTGGAAAAGGAAACGGTGTGGCTAATACATTGAGCAGGATAACTAAGATACAAGAAATTCAAGTTTCCAGCAGTGAGTCGCAGCTTATGGATATGTTCTCTGAGATGCATCTGGAGGTGCACGACAGGAAGGGGCAGACTTTTCTTTCTTTTGTAGTTGTTACATCGACTCTACTTCATCAAGTGTGAATGAGGAATCTATGAGATTCTGAAGGGCTAGTCCTATAGGAGAGTGTTTTAGGAGAGGACCCTATTCATGGATAGATAGTAGGCGAGGATGAGATCTTGCATTTTCATGGACGCATGTGGGTTCCAGCAGACAGAGGCAAGGAGCTTATGCGAGATTATAATTCCTCAATTTGGGAAATTCATACTGGTGTCACGAATATGTATCATAATCTACACCATCAGTATTGGTGTCCAGGTATGAAGAGAGCTTTTATTGAGTTTTTCATGAGACGTTCCACCTATCAGTAGGTGAAGGCGGAGCATCAATGACCAGTAGGGATTTTGCAGCATTTACCCATTCACGAGTGGAAATGGAACGATGTCGTGATGGACTTCGTGATAGGTTTACCGAGGTCACCTTGAGGGGATGATGTAGTTTGGGTTGTCATTGATAAACTCATGAAGTTTTCTCACTTCTTACTGATCAAAGAGACCTTCAGTGTTGATGAGATGGTAAGGTTGTACATACAAGAGATTGTGCATTTGCATGGAGTTCCACACTCTATTGTTTTAGTTAGGGGTTCTAGTTTTACTTCTCGAGTTTGTAAGAGACTATGGAAGGCTTTGGGTACACAGGTACTTCTGAGTATAGTTTACCATCCTTAGACAGTGGTCTAGTCTGAGTGTACGATTCAGGTACTTGAGGACATGCTTCGACCATGCATCCTAGATTTTGGAGGTTCTTGGGAGAATCACATACCTCTTGTGGAGTTTTCCTACAATAATAGTTTTCAAGAAACTATTCAAATGACACCTTATGAGGATTTATACGGTTGGCCATGCCGATCACCCTTATAATGTCTGGAGGTAGGAGAGTCAGCTATGTTGGGACCTCGTCTTGTCCAAGAGACTATAGAGTAGATAGAGTTGATTTAGAAGAGGATGGATACTGCACAGTCTCAATAGAAGTCTTATGTTGACCAATAGAGATTACCTCTGGTGTTTGAGGTTGGGAATTAGGTTCTCCGGCATGTCACACCGAGGTTGGGACATAGGAGGATTATGAGACATGGTAAGATTTCACTGAGGTATGTTGGGCCATTTGAGGTGTTGGAGAGAGTTGGGTCAGTTTCCTATCGGTTGCAGTTACCTCAGAGGTACCAGGCTACACATGACGTCTTCCACGTTTCTCAGCTTCGATGTTAATTCTAAGACCTTTATCTTGTTTTCCAACATAAAGAGGTTGATCTCAATGTGGACACCTCGTTTGAGAGGCATCCTATCTAGATTGATGATCAAAGTTTGAAAGTTCTTCATGGACAGTTTGTTCCTCTGGAACGAGTGCTATGGCAGTACAGGCAAGTACAAGATGAGACCCGGGAGAGGGAGGCCAATGTACGATCACAGGGGGCAAATATTTTCCGAGATTTTTCTTTTATTCCACTTTGATAGGGAAATTTGGGGACGAATTTATTTAAGGGGGGAAGTTTGTAAAAACCCAGATCTTTTTTTCAAGAATGTTTTTCTATTTTCTGGTTTTTTTTAGAAAAAAGAGGAGTTTCTGGAAATTTTTGAAGTACGAACTGTGTACTTATATGTACATGTCATGTCCTCTTTTTCCACATGTATCCATGTGCTAGTCATATAACGGATGAGCACACAACTGAGTGTGGTGACCTGGAGACCTTCTAATGTGGGGGCCAGTAAGGGAAACTACATTCCATGTAATTCTAAATTACACATCATGTACTTTTATTTAATTAAACGGAATGGGTCGCGTCTAACTGGAAGAAGTGTCTTCTTATTCACCTTCTTCGACTGGGAGCATCCGTATGACATTGATCCTTTGCCGATCCCCTGATCAAGTATTCGTACTCTGAATCAAACTATGTCAGTTGCGTTGGAATCAAATCAGTGAATTCTCTCTTATTCATGAACCAAGTTTCCTATTTTATCTTCTCTTGTGAGTTATTCTCAATTGAACGTTTTAGATGTTTTTTTATATCTACCATGTTCTAGGTCAATCCATGGGCCAACACTAGAGAATATCAATTATACTATGTCGAGGTAGGTTGTTTGTTCCTTTTCATAGATAGTCCTTGAATTTTATAGGCAAAAGTGCCCTATACCCAAGCACGGGGTATTGTGTGTTTATGGAATTAACCTTGTTATTGCCTACTATGATTTATATTCTTGAGTAGAGGTAAATTGAATGTGAATAGGGTTAATTATTGTGTTATGGATGTCTTTCCCATGCTTGTATTATTTATGATGGTTTGGTCTTGCTTAGCCTGTTAGGCTGCTTGGTTTCCATTCCTAATGCTGATATAATGGATAAATATTATTTATCTAACATGTTGTTTTGATGTAGACTATTTAGTCAACTATTTCTTGAGGTATACATTGGATGTTATATATATCTATGCTCGATTGACTTACACAGGGCCATGAGAACCTGGTGTACTAGACCGTTGGAAGAATGGACATTAAGGGCTTCTCCAAAGTGTTTTTTTACTCTTATGATGCGATACCATAGGGGGAATGGACGTAAGTTCTTCCTCAGAGGGTATGTAGTTCCTCGTTGTGGGCCATAGGGGTAATTGGACATTGAGTGCTTCTCCATATCACCTTTTAGTTACTGAAATGAGGCTATATGGGGAATTGACGGTTAGTGCTTCCTCAAAAAATCTGTGAAAAAGCTGAACCAGAGGGGTTAGATTGTGTGTACATCCTAGAGGGTTGCTTGTGTTTGTTTTTGTTGGACCAGAGGGGTTAGGCTGTGAGTTATTCCCAGAGGGTTCCTTTATTATGATTAGCTGCTTACTTGTTATCTATTAATTGAATGAATTTGAAATTGTAGGATTGTTTACTTTTGAGTACATCCTTGTTTACTGCTTCATTTTGATTATAGCCTACCATATTAATTCACAGACTATTTGGAATAGATATTTGGGTGGTTTTCTACTAGGATTTAATCTCACACCCTGTTTGGGTCATGCTTTTGGGCCCAAAAATATTATATTGCTGCAGGTATAGATAAGGGAAAAACCCTTCTACTTCAGGGACTTGATTGCTGAGGACCTAGAGAGAATGGGACCAAGTTGAGGCTTGCGATGCTGAGGAGTTAATCTGTTTTATTTTGTACTTTGGTTATTACCATATTCCATCATTATGACATTTTTGCATGCTTTCCTAGATATATGTGTCATGCATCTTTTATATATGTGTGGTCCAATTGTTTCTTACTTCGCTATTTACCTATTTCATGTTTTACTGCTTCCGCTATTTCTATCTTTTTTACTTCCATTGTGTTACTCTTCTAATGAGGGAATAATTTCCCCACTATCACATCCAAATCCCTCACTACAAGTCAGCAGCCTCTGGTATTCAAGGAAATGTGCTTGAGGCCATGTGACCAACCGGGTACGGGGCACCTCTAGGTGGATTCTGGAATCAGGAAGTTACAAAAGTAATCCTATCTCATTTAATAATGTGGGAGTTCAGTTAACATCTAGGTTTAAGGCTCTATATGCACATGATTTTGAATAGGAATAATGGACTCCATTGAGCTTAGTGGGAGGAGTAGTTTGATAGACACATACTGCGTAGTAATTCAAAACCAAATAGGTGGTTCATATTCACTGTAGTGGGAGATACATGTACTATTCCTTCAGAATAAAGACTCATAAAAGGATTAAGAAAATAGTAATATTATAAGGTTTAAAAGTATATATAAATTCAATTAATGGACTCCATGTATCAAGACTCAAGACCCCCATTTTGAATGTCTCTAAGACTTGATAATACTGGAAAGTATTCACCTCTCATAGGGACTAAAATAATTTTTGAATTAAAATTACCAAAGAAAGTTTTTATGATCATCATATTATTCCATTAATCATCTTGGCCACATAGTTTAGAGGAATCCTTATGGAAGAAATCTCTATGGCACAAAAAATAGAGACCCTATGGTATATGTCTAATAGGCATAGCTAAAATATTTGAAGACACTAATAAATGATAATAGGATATATATATTATATAAATTCATTTATAAATAAATCATTCATATTGGTCACAGAATATTCATTTGGATGTGAATGAGTGGCATGTGTCTCTATCAGGTTAGTTGCAGCACTATAAGTTTTAAAATTAGATACGTTCATAACATATACAGAACAAATGATGTGTCTTACTAGGTTTTTAAGACCAAGGAATGAAAATTTCTCCAAATATGTCCTGAAGTAGCAACCATGTTTTAGGGAACAAGATCTACAAGATAGATCCTTGGGTTTTCTTAATTTAGTCATAGTATATATATTAACTATGAATTGAAAATATACAAGTTTACAAAAAATACAAGACTATATTTTCTTCATATAATCCTTCCAATAGAACATGCACAGACATGGGAAGAGATTATAGATATTAAAAAAATTCCACAAGATTAAGTTTCAGTAATTCATCTCATCTTCTATGATATGTACTAACATTTGATATGATTGATTCATAAAGCATAATAGGCGAATACCAAACAAAACCGATATAACTGTACAGAATTTCAATTAGAACTGTCCAATAGTAATTTGAAAATGAAAACCGAATGAGTTCCTGGTGTTTGGAGAATTGAGAATACTAGTGATCAAGGTAACTGAACACTTATCTTTATTTAGTTTTATTTTATCTAGTATCACTGATAAGGATCTAGTAATATGGAATAAAAACATATTATAGCCAGATATTTCCATATCCACAATATCCAAGTACATTGTGGCTTTTGATGTAGATTGAGAACTAATTAAGGAACATCCGGAATCGATTTTCAGTTATAACAAAAGAAATAGATTTATTATTTTGTGATAATATTTGACTATATATTTACCAAGGATGTCAGGATTCTAACATGAGAACATGAGGTGGATAATTGGTTATATCACTACATGAAGGATTTTCTCAATATAGTAATGTTTCAGTAAAAATATTTTCCAGAAATACATGTTCTTTTTCTAACCCTATCCATGAAAATGTGATAGGACTAGTAGATGTATCCATACTCAGTGGAAGAATCCTTTTGTAAGTGAGAACTAACCAACCATTAAAAGTTTGATCTATTATAAGTGGGAGTTTTTTGGATTGGGTTTCCTAGAGGCAACTACATTTCAATTTAGATTACATGTATATTCGAACAAGTGAATATTAATTTAAATATCTTATCACATATTGATTTTTCTTCTACATAACATTGATGTGATAATGTCCTAGGGTATCAATCGCTCTGTTAAATTCATAGAAGTTACCCACTATGATTATAACCTTGATGTTCCATGATGATATTCATAAAATATAGTTTTAATATTGGATAACATACTATTATGGGGCACATAGAATACAAATCATCTAGTGAAATCACTCATAAGAAGATGTGACTTCATCCCATGAGTTTGCACTTGGTAATTTCCAAGATAAGAGGTCATGAGAACAGACCCGGTAGTAGGAATTCTATATGCTTTTCTGTAATTGGACATTCATATCTATGAGAATGTGTAATGTTCCCTAGACTTTAATATTATCATTAATGCATGTCATGACTCACATGCTTAGATTTTTTGACAAAAATTATGATGATATATGTTTGGGGTGAGGTGGGGAATATTGGGTTCATTGTGAGTGACATATTATTAATGGATAAGTCAAGCAAGGATTTTCCCTTCCATATTTATAGAAACTAAAGTCTCATCCATTTAATTGAAATATAAATATCACATAAATTCCTTGTCCATGGTGTAATGAAGTTTATTTCAGACAGTCAAAGAAATAAATATAAAGAAAATAGGTTAATGACACATATGTGACACCTGATTAATGGGATACTATAACAAAGGGATTATATTAAAAAGTGATCTTCATGTATGTTTTTCATCAATGTGACATTAGTTTCTTTCTATTGGGATCCTTGACCCATTACTAGATAGTAATCATGGAATTTAGGCAGGCCTACCTAATACAAATGAGAAAAAATCCCATAAGGTCACACACTAAGTGTTTCTATTGATATTGATTAAATTAAATTTGAATTCACTTATTTAAATATATATTATTCTCAATATTGATGAATAATTTTATTAATGCTTTGTTGATTTCAAATATTTACATGGTAATAAATATTTATTTATTTATTAATAAATAATTTATTTGATTATGTTAATATATATAATCAATATTTATTCATTGGTTTATGAATAAAACATTTATTTTATTTATTGAATGTTTATCAAAAATTTAATATCTAATTTTTGAAAAAAAAATATTTATTTATGTGTATAAAATAATTTTTTTCAAGTATTAAATAAATTTGGAGGACTTAAAATGGACATAGACCATGTTCAAAAATGAAAATTTATTTGCAAGTTCATAAATCATATTCATCACTATGCAAGTTGGTGCACACTATAATGTAATAACATTATTATAATTATTTTATGGAATGGGATTTCATAATGTCTAGTATATTATTTAATTGATAGTACATAATTAAATAATATCTTTACCTAAACCAAAACTCAATAAATATGTGGTTATGTCTATTGTGTAGGTTTCATCAAAAAGTTGATAATAGAGAATCATTTAACACTTTAAACTTCTTCTTATCTTTAATTCAACCTCCTTCTTACTTCCACTCAATAATAAGAAACACAATAGATATTCCTTTGATATTTATGAGCGAGTGATCAACACAAAGGATGAAGACAATTAATTCATCATGCTAGCACCTGGAAGTCAATTGGTGTTTCTCATAGATGAATGGAGCATGTGTGGATAACCTAAAGAGGGATTATAACCTTGGATACTCACATAGTAAAAAGACTTTTGGATAGATAAAAATGGGCAGTGATTTCTCGATGAACCTTGGGGATCAGATTTATAAATTTACACATATCTTTATTAAGGCTCAGTTTTGTAAGATAAATATTGTAAACTAATAAGAGTGAGTATAATCATACCAATTGGAAGATAGAATAAGTCTAACATAAGTTGGATTAAAGTTCTATTCACTTCTTTCTTATAGTGAATTTCTATAGTCTAATCGGAGTCACCATGACAAGGATATAGCTTCTCATACTGAGTCCAAACCTTGTAAATTGTATGTTCCTTTTTTACTTTCCTATCTTTTCATTACTGTGACATTGTTATAAAAGTTGAAAAGGAAATTAACTCTAATATGTTTCTGGGATAAACATTCATAATGTTTGAAATTTTTAAAAAGACAACCACTGATTCAAACCCCATTCTTAGTGGTTTAATGATCATATGGATTTTTAAATTCAATTTGAGAAGTAAACGAAACCCAATTTCTTTCCTTACGTTATTAGTGATATAATGATGATTTATTTTATGTGGAACCCATATGTATGGATGATGGTGGGTGGAATTATATATCACCCTCTAATGTATTGGTTTATGTTTATTTCTAATTAGATCAAACGGATACACATGGGGATTTATTAGAATCCAAAGGGTGCATGAGAGGATTTATCCCATGAAAAATGAGTACACGAGAGGATTTATCCCAAGAAAAATGGTACATGGGAAGATTTATCCTAAGATAAAGTGGTAAGCATGAAGTTTTTTCCAAATTAAAATAAGGTACATGGGTGGTTATCCTATGCATAATATATGATGAATTAATATATGAATATCCTTAACATATGGTTTATATACTTATGTTTATGACACACTCTTACGATATAATAATATTCCTATGATTACGATCCTTGACTCAGGATTAATGTCTCATGATTCCACACACATTTACCATGGTATATGTTTGTTCATTTGATATTACATGTGACTCTATCTTGACTTATGCATAACTATTATTATTTTATGTTCACTTTAATATTTATCCAATTCTAAGTCTTTCTCATTTTTAATCTAACCCTTGATGAAATTTTGAAAAAAATTCCCTTACTAAGTATTTGATCTCTCAAATTTTTTATGATTTCATTTACCCAATTTATTATGATAACTACATATTATTGAAATATGAGGAGGTATTTTAGAGGATTTTGATTATAGATAAATGATTAAAGATTAAGATTTTATGTAGCTATTATTTAAGCCCCTAAACATTTTGTTCCTTAGGTTGTATGACTGTTTGTGATATATATTATCTAAATCATGAAATTGTTGTATTATTTAATTTTTTTATCCTATATCACTTTAGTTGGTATTAAAGGAGGTTTGATTTATTTTGGATATTAGATTAGTTATTTTGGGGGTAGGGTTCAAGAACATTTTTAAAAATACTAGGGATAATTATAAGGAAAATGCCTAAGTATAAGATAACATCCTGAGGTTTTTATAGCGTATACATTTATATAGTTATCCTATAAATTACATTCCAATTTGGATACTACAAGTTCATTTAGGCTCTTGAATAAATATACATAAGGCTAATAACCCTAAAATGTATTGTTCGGTGTTAACTCAATCGCCAACTAGTGCATAAAAAAGAGGCCCAAAGGTGAACCAAGTTTAACACACCCGAGTGATATGATTTTTTTAATCCACATACTATTAATGAAAGATTATAGATGATAAATTACACTACTAGTTCACTTAGAGAACTAAGTAGGGTGATGACCGAGGATAACATGTATTAAAACCTTAATATTCATAAATTTGGGTATATATATCATATATGTATTATTTATTTTCGGTTCATAGTTTCAATCTTATGTATTAAACATTTTATCTTTTTCATCTTTCCTATATTTGAAAGTAATGTTTAGAAATTTGAGTAACATAGTCAACAATTTTTGTAATGGATAGTGTGTATATTTCCCAAATAATATACCTAATGGGATGTAAAATAAAGTGAAAAAATCCTAAAAATTCAATCTTAGTTTATGAATAATAATGAAGACCATGTGGAGATTCCAAACACAAAAAAGAAAGGAGAAAATTGATATTAGGTTATTCATGTTCCAATAAAAATGGATATTCAATGGGTTTCCCAATCCACTAATTTCAAATCAATGGATCTCTATAATAGAAAATATATTTTCCTTTCTATAGAGATTAAAAAATGTAAAAGGTTATTTGGTTGTATATCATTTGGACATGAAGCTGATCAGTGATGGACCCTAATAAAGAACACAAGTCCAAAGAAAGAAATAAATTAAATGAAATGAAATTATAATAATGAGTAAATATTTGGTTAATATTTTCCCCAAAATCCTCATAAAAAATGGAGTGATAAAACCTTAAGTTGAAGGAAGAGAAAGATATATGAATTAGTATGCATAAATAAAACTTCACAAGAATTGAATAGTATACTTATAGTTTTATCATTAACCATGATGGTAAGATCAATCATTTATTTAGTGGTTTAAATCCAAGTCTCGTAAGACCATTGGATATAAGGGATTTGGTATGTAATTAAGTGAGTTTATGATGTGAACTTATTGTGGAAATGGACTGTGGAGACTCTAATTATTCTAATATTAAGGGGAAAATATGAGAAAATGCATTTACATGGAAATTCTATTCATTAAAACCATTTATAAAATAAATTCATCTTTTAAAATGTATAATTTTTGGGAAGAATCATATTGCATGACTGTATCTATGGGAAAAGTGATTATAGGGTAGAAGAGATGTTTGTTGAGTACATGAATTTTAAAGAGATATAAAGAGGTAAACTAATGAAATGGATGGATGGAATTCCCAACTTAATTAAAAACCCTTAGTCTAATTTTTAAATATTAAGGAGTATTATTATTGATCCAACAAGTGAATTGAACCTGGGGTTGATGAAAATAATCAACATAAATATCCACCCATGCCAATAGAATAAGTAAAATCTTATGAACTCACCACAATTGAAGTAGATTTTGATAACAAAGTCAATCATGTTAATTAATGAATACTTATACTCTACTCCAAAATGGGGGATGACTTGTGGTATTATAATTCTAGTGACTATAGTATATCTAAAAAGTTTTCTAAATGCATCAAATCAATAGCCCAATGATTTGATATTTCCAAAGAAAACCCTCTCTTGTAATTATATTTCATGTTAAGGTATGTGGAATTAATTTAGGAATGTATTATTATCCCTAATATATATGAATTTTATTTTATTCTATAACTATATTGGATACCACCACATAGAATCCATAATATTTAAAAAAAATGGGGGAATCCCATTTCATATTTCAAACCAGTAAATGATCATTTATCAGTGCAAGGATGACTATGACCTCACTTATAAAAATAATTCTATTATTTGGGTTAGGAAAACTAATAATGAAGAATATTTAGCTAAAATTAATAGAGAAAAAATAAATATTTATACCCTTATAGGTCTTTCTTATGTAAAGTTAGAGTTTTGGTGAAAACTATATTTTCACTATTCCCATGAAAATCAATTATTTTAGAAAAATCTCAAAAACTGACCTTATGATAGTATTAATATTTAGAAATCGATAATGAAGTTTATTTTTTAAAGTTATATTTATAAAATTTATATTTTAAATTAAAATATAAACTTTTTAAAAAATAAGTATTCTTAGTACTGTGTAAACCAATTCCAAACTTAAAGGTGTTAATATGTTATTAAATATATTGAAAAATTATATTTTATCAAATTAATATTTTGTAACTAATCAATTATATTTTATTAATAGGTAAAATAGTTATTTTGTAATGGGATATCTTTTTATTTATTAGATCATATTAATTATATATCCTCTAAATATATGCATTTTTAATTGGTTAATAATTTTTTTTACTAGAAGTTTTATTATTATTAAATTTTATTAATAATAAATATTACAAAGAATATTTTAGTTATGTGTTACAGGTGGAGTAATCTATTGAAAAAATTATTTATGTAAATTAATTTATTCCAAAATGTTAGGGTGTTACATCCCCTAAATAAATTACATTTTTAGAATTTTAATTACCACTTACTAGTGAAACTAACTCAGGGTATCTAAGACATAGATGAGGAATAATGTATTTATAGAGTGTTTATATGGGTAAGTAGTGAAGTCAACATGTGAAATTTTGTAACATGTTTGGTGAGAATGTATGTGGGGATTTTTTAAACAAAAGTTCAAGGAATAGTTTTATGAAGTGGAAGTGGTTTTGAGTAATTGAAGATGATTTGTTCTCATATGCTGTTAAAATGTGGGAATAAGTGGATATAAGTAATTTTTGTGGACAATATGATATTATTATATAGTTTTATTATTTCATACATATAGTTCACTTATATAAGATTAGATGTATTTAATAATGATTCCATGATATGTGTGATGAGTTTGAAAATTATTTATGCACAATGGATGATAATAAAATCCAAAGGGGTATTTTTATACCATCAAGAAGAATTTGATATAAGGAAGTGATTGTGACCTTTAGGATATTTGTGAGACCCGAGGAGGGTTTCCTAATATATGGAGTTAAATAAGCTTTCCCTATAATTCTGAAAAATTTATAGTGGGTAATAATTATAGAATAATGAGTGGATATGTTTAGTATGTTGGATTTTTTTAAATATATAAATAATATTCAAATTCACATTAAATAAATTATATTTCATGAGTTGAAGTATGTTTGTATTTTTCAAATTATTTTATAGAAGTTCGGATTTATTTGGATGTTTTTTAGTTGAGTATATTAGGATATGAAAAATATACAATTACTACTTGCATTAGGTTTTTATATACAGAAGAGATAAAATTTTATAATAATAAAATTTTATTTGTATATATAAGGTTTTAAATTTCATAAATCTAAAATACAATAAATATAAAAACTTAATGTGGTCTGTATGGTTTTTGTATATAGTGGAGTTAAATATTCTGAAAAAAAAATAAATTACTATGATACTTAATGTTTCTTATTCATTAGATATGATTATTTCTATTAGAAGAAAACCGGAAGTCAAAAATATAAGTTTGATGAAAAATATTCTTGATATTTTAATAATTTTTATATAATATATTACATTTTATCATATATGATATTTTTAATATGAAGATATTTTTTCTAAGTTAAAATTGTCAAAGAAATTCAACATATAGTTTGTTTGTAAGATTATTGATATGTGCAGGATTTTTTATCAGATATATAATGGTATTATATAGAATATAAGATATTTTAATTATCCAATATGTGAAGTTTTTTAATTTTTGAAGGATAAAAATGAAAGTTAAAAAGAAGTTGATATTTATTTTTTGAAAATTAAAATTGATATTCCAAAATATTTATTTCTGAAAAAAAGAATTTATAAGAATTAATATGAGTATAATAAAGCTTTAATTTTAATGAATAAATATCAAAAATGGAATTGGAAATACATAAATTAGAGAACATTGATCATATTGTGATGATATTTGTCACAACATTATAAAATCCATTGGTATGTGATTTAAATAATGCCAAATTGTAATGAAAGGATACGATTATTACTATCTACACAATTTTGAGATATTAAAGTATATCATTTCTCAATTTATGGTGTTATGTCATGACATGAAGAGTATAACATGTTTAGAAAAGTTGTTTCATGCTCTATTTAATATAATTATAGTAAAAAAGATAATAGGTTTTAAGAAGAATATATTGGAAATAGATTTTCAAGCCTTCATAAACATAGACACACCACGAATTATCCAATTGTACACCTAAAAATTTTTAGAAAATAACCAAGAAGTCAGCGAAGATAAAGAAAAGTTTAATGATGTTAACGATTTTTTTTGATTTAAATTTTAAATTTAAATTTAAATTCAAATTTGGAAAATAATATTGTTTCTATTTGAGGGAATGAAAAAGTTATTGAATGTATGTGAGTGTATAATTATATAAATGAATAATTGATAATATTATTCATCAATAATAAGAAATAAATTTTATAGAATAGTGTGCATAAAAGAAGAAGAATACATGAAGTAGTGAAATTAGAAGATGAATAAGAGAAAGAAGAAGTGTATAAACTAGTTTATCTATAACCATCACAGTTCTATCACGTGGTGAGAATGTTGGAAGTCACAACTATTCTTTTTAGTGAATAGATGTGGGATTATAATAATTTTACTAGGATGCAATCATTCGAGGATAAGGATAACCCCTTCCTCTATATACTAAAAAATTACAGTGTAACTTTTTAGAAACCTTTTTGAGAGATATAACTCTTATATTCTAGCATTATGATTTCATGGATATTCCCTACTTGTTTTAAAATGAAATTGTGTTTTTAATGGATTATATAGTCTTGGGGATGTTCAAATAATGTTATGGATTAGCTACACATTGGACTATTGAACCTTATACATCGAGTGATAGTGGTTTTTGTAAGAAATCATAAAATGGAATGATATAATACTATTCAATTATTCACCCCCCACAAATAAACCGATCATTCTTGGGGGTCCTATAATTAGTAACAGAGCAATATGGTTGTAAGGTAAAAGATATTAAAAATAGTTATTTTTATATAACCTCCAGTTGGCCTTGTGATATTAGAATATTTAGAGGAGTAAATGGATTAATTTTTATTTAATTCAACTAAAGGTTTTGACTACATGTGTTATAACGGGTTTTGAAAATAAGGGGGAATTTCATGTTTTAGACCCAAAGTAGGGGACTTTTAGAGAAAAGAGATTCTGATGAAAATTAAAGTGGCTTCAACATCTTAAGGAGATGTTTTTTATGTTTTTAGAGGCCTGAGACTTGTTTACAGTGCTTGGGTGAGCATTATATAATATTCTAGTGGTCTTGTTTTAAATCTAGGTAGTATGCAGTATGCCACACCACGACTAGTGGATGTCACATCATCATGTATTTTTTATGGGATATTTCTCAAAGGTAAAAAACCTCATATATAGGGAAATTAGTCCATAGAGGAGGGTGTTACACCATGATAATGGTGTGGGGTTAAGTGTTTATCCATAGAGAGGGTGGTTGCACCATGGTGTAGGCTTGTGGGATGGTATTCAGAAAAGAAAAATATCTTATATATAGATTTCACATCATAGGGGAGTATTTTATGTCATATATGAGGGTAAATATACATATTTCTTTTCAAATTATTCATTATGAAGTAGACCTTGACACAACATAAGAGTTAGTGTTGTAAGGATGTTGAGGGAGATGTATTTGCAATGTGAAGTATGAAGGTCACATAGTGAAGGGGGAGGCTCATGCCATAGATGGAGTGATTTTCCATAAAGTCTTATCATGGGTAAAATCACTACACCATAGAAATGGGGTTATGTTATGGAGGTTGTGTAGAATGTAGTTGTTTCATGTGCCCCCATGGAAGAGTGTTGTGCCATAGAGCCTTTTGTTTTGCAATTATAGGTGATCAAGGATGGGATTTTTCATCATAATCCAAAGGGTTGCACTGCAAATAAACCTAATTGGTGATATTTACATCAGGGTAGTTATGGGACATAGTGTAAAGTATTTTATATGCAGTTATTTTTAATATAGGAAGACTCATAATTTTCAATTTTTCCCCATTGATTTTTGGGTGACTAGCCATGCAGGGACTACCATTTTTAGACATCATTACTCCTAAATTATTTATGTTTACCCACTTGATTATAGGTGATTTTGAGGTGTCTTGATGGTGATCCAAGGTGAGTTCCTCCCAAAAATTCCTTTTTTTAATCCACTTAGTTTTATTCACTTATTTCAGTATCCTTGTTTATAGTTTTGGTGGTGATTTCATAGGTTGTTTTCAAAAATCCCACAAAATTAATTTTTGAAGTTTTCAGGGTTTTTCTTGCTGACAAAAAGGATTTTTCTTAACAAAGAATGTCAAATATGTTCTAGATTTGAGTATATCATGAGTAGTTCATGAAGGGAAGGATATTTATTAGGTTAGAGGTTGTCTAGGAAGTTGTGTCTTTAAATTGATGATGTTTTCTAGTGTTTTAAAAAATAATAAATGAAAAAATTTAGAGGAAGACCAAAATTGATTTTAGAGAAAATGAAGGTTTTCACATAAGTGAAAACTTGAAAAAATAAATGGAAATTTTACACACAAAAAAATAAGTGCTTCATATCCATATAAATAATAATATCTCAAATGGAATATTTTTTGTGAAAGTTTGAAAAATTAGTGAAACTTAGAGTTGTTCGAACATGGTTCATGAAGAAGAGAAGTTGTGTGAAGACAATGAGTTTCATGAAAACATTTTATACGAAGGAAACATTTTTTTTAGTCATGAGAATTTTAGTGAGTGGTCTGTAGTTTCATTAAAGATCTACCACACCTATAAATTGTCCTATACCCCTATAATTTCTACAACACATGATTTTGAGAATCACTCAGCACACTATTATCTTATAAGACTTATAAAAATGTACTTATTTTACAAATACATTTACATGGGAATTTGTTACATTAAGAAAATATATTATGCTTCATGAAAAAGTGAACTTCCAAAATATGAGGAGTTTCATGAAAGTTAGAAATATTTTTGAAAGTTTGGAAGTTGTGTGAATGTTTTACAAAAGTTGTGGAAACATACTAATTGCACAAAACTCAAGATAATTATTAGAATTATATAGTAAATTGGAATTCAAAATTTTTATGAAATAATAGATTCAAGACACAATAATTGTGTTTTAATTAAAGGTGATTCAAATCATAAATAGATATTTATTGCATAAAAAGTGAGTACAAAACAGTAGAGAGAGATCAATCAGCTATCAATTTGTTAGTGGTTGAAAAGTAGGAGGGATAGTTTGTCCACTCTAACCATTATAATAGTAGTGAGCCTTATTTATTCTAATAAATTTCCTCAATTACTTTATAAAATACATATATTTTCCCATTTAGGGAGATCCAACAAAAAAATCATGTGCATTCTTTCATTTCATATTTTATGTTGTTATGAGAAGAAGAGAGAAGTGTTTTTTTGTTTAATGATAAAACGAAATAAAAAAGGTGGTGTATTTTATCCATCATTCCCTAATTCACCCCCTCGCTACCCCCTCAAGGTATTTAACCTATTAAAGAAAGCAATTATTATCATAGATAAAGGGTAATGTTATTGTTATTCTCTCTGAGTGAAAGGAATGGAAGCAATCAATAACAAATGGATTCTAATGATCAAGGAAAAAAATTCATTTATGGAAGAATTATATGAATAGATACTCATTATCCTAAGTATTAAAAGTTTATATATTTATTATTCATGTATTTTGTTCTGTATGGATAATGGGTATTTATCAGAAAGATACTGTAAAGAACTCGATACAAATGTAAGAGAAATCAATGATTTGGGGGAATTTATATTTAACATAATTTATATGAAGGTTATGTCATTTAAATCTTCTCATGGAATGTGGGAAAAGTTAATTAATATCTATGATGGTGACTAAAAACTTTTAGAAGACAAATTTTAGGTTTTTTGGAATAGGTTAAGTTACTTGAGGATGCAACCAAACCTATATATTGATGCATTCTTCGGTCAATTGAATTTAATTATGGAGGACATTAATGGTATTTGATAAACTATAGAGGATATAAAGATCATCAAGAACATCCTAACGTTTTTTTGAACCCAATTCAATATAAAAACAATTATTCTTGAGGAAAATATTCAAGATTTTTAATATTGGATTGTATTCTTAGAACCCTTGTTTCATATGAAATTAGGAACGATGACAATATGGATGTGTAAAAATGGGAATTCTAGGAAGTTTAATGAAATTATTTTAAGAATAATACCTTAAAGTATGATCCATAATAATAATATCTAGATGAATTCATTTCATTCCATTACACAAATCTATAAAAAAATGTTCAAAAGTAAACTTCCACTCATGTTATTTCAATATAAAAAGGTTGGGAAATTTATAGTAAATTATCCCAAGAAGTTTCAAGATGATGATGAGAATGATAAAGTCCTCATGATGATGTTTTTAGACAATGATAAGAGTGGGATAATAACTAAGAGTAATTTATTGGAGAAGAAGAACATAATTTCACCTGAAGATAATAGTTCAATAGAAACTATGGTAGATGAAACCAAGGACTCCAAAGACCATAGACATGATTCTCTATTGGTTTTTGTAGTTAGTTCCCATAAAAGTCATAGAATGATGATGAAAAGGGAGATATATAAGAAATATTTTATCTCATAAATATTTATAGGATTCTCTTGAATAAATATATATTTCGAGAGATTGAAGATGAAATTTAATAGACTATTTCATAATTCTAAACTATATATGATGTAGTAAGAAGATGATAAGTTTGAGATGAAGGAATATATTGAAAATATTATATTTGAAAATAAAAAAAATCAGAGAATATTATTGATCACAAGCATAAAGCTGTATAATAGGCCAAGGTCATCGATGGTTTGTTAAACATAGTGAATGACAGAGTTGAGTGCATAAAAGAGACTAAGGAAGAAGTTTTGTCTTATTATGAAAAGTTAAAGAACATGAGAAACTCTTATCTTATAGTATTGCATCAATAAATAAGATTATACATGTGACATAGAATGTGAAGGTGGAGCATAGATGTCTAAAAAATAGCAAAATGGTTTTTAGGAGAAGAAAAATACACATCATAATTAAAAACAATTACGGGTCTAGATCAAAAAATAAAAAAATTGTGATGGATTTAATCATTCTATAATCACCCACTATGAAGTTGAAAGTTAGTTAGGGAGAAACGTAGACTTAGAAAACTTATAGATTCCATGATTAAGTACATTATATATCATAGAAACATAATAATTCACTTTGTATAATGTGTTATTTCTATGGATTAATGTTGCATTTTCGAAATGTTTGTTCTATCTCTAGAAGGAACAAGAATGAACAAGTGAAATAGACGTAGTCAAGAAGAGTTCAATATTATAGGAATTATTTTTATGATCAGTGAGTTTGGTGATAAGGATTTGGTAATATATTTATGAATTTCTCATTAATAATGTAATTTAATGAGTTTATGAAGCTTTAATGTTCTCATACACAACAAATCAAAGGATCCTCAAGTGACCTGAAATTGAAAATTTGATTTATACCTCTTCAAGATAACGTTGGTATACCATACTTTGAGTAAGATCAATGACATCAATCAATGTTAGGTATGAAACCAAAGACATTTTAAAAAAATAAGATATCTAAAAAGGTCGTAGTTGTATATATTTCCTTGAAATCATCAAATCATATCAGTGTATGGATCCTTCAAAGCAGATGTACTTTTATGATGGAAGAATAATTATCTTATAACAAGCATAAAATATGATAATAAATGTATCATTATATTTTTAAATGATGAAATTATAAAAATTATTGACTCGAGGAAAGACAAATTTTATAGTAAATATATGATATGTGTAAATGTCTTGGTTATTGAAGGTCTAAGTCACAACATTCTAAGTGTCAGTCAACTATACGACTTGGGGTTGATATAAACTTTAACAATAATATTTTAATTTTCAAAATAAAAAATGATGAATTTTTTATGCAATGTAATTTCACAAAGGATAATCTCTACAATGTCATCGAAGAAGAATACATTTTATTTTTCTCTAGGGAAGAAGAAAAAAAGACTATCCCATTAAAAGGATGAGAACTTATGAAAACAATCACTGTAAGATCTGGTGAAGAATGATAAATATCAAGATCTACCAAATCAATCATGTGATCATACACACATATGTGATGTTTTCTAAAAGGAGAACATTACTCAAAAAATGTACAAGGAATAATAACATAAGTCTATAATAATTATTAATCTAGTGAAAATTGATGTGTGTAAACCTATAACACCAGGATCTATTGATGTCAATTAGTATTACACACTTTTCCTCCCTTTCGCTTACTTAGGTGTTCCGATTTTTTGGGGTCGTCCTAAGGCTAGCTACTTCAGTAATATCTCTGATCAAATTGTAAACCAACTCTCTACCTGGAAAGGAAAATCCCTCTCTATGGCTGGCCGGATTTGTCTAGTCAAATCGACCATTGTCTCTAAGCTGGTTTACACTATGATGATTTACAATTGGCCTGCCAGCATTGTCAAGAAGATTAATACCTATATCAAAAACTTCATCTGGACAGGTAACATTCTTGAAAGAAAACTTGTTACTATTCCCTGGAAAACCTGTTGCAAACCTCTAGACAAAGGTGGCATTGGCATTAAAAATTTAAAGATGTTCAATAATGCTCTCCAAGCCCGTCTTACTTGGAGCATTATCAATGGTAATTCCAAAGCTTCTGATTTCTTGAACAATAGATTCCGCTCCAAGATTTTAAGTGGGAAGCTCAGCTACATTAACACTTCTATCTGGCCCTCGATTAAAGACTCGTATCAGAGGATCATGGATAATTCTAGATGGATGGTTAGTGCTGACTCTTCTATTAATTTTTGGTGTGATAAATGGTGTGGCAATCCCCTGATATCCTTGTTACCACCTAACATCACTCCCGACGACTATAACCATTACATAAAGGAGGTCTTACAATATCATAGACATGCTCTCCCCGACAATATTGCGCAGATCGTTGATAATCACCACTTTTCTTCTAATGTTGATTTCCTTCTCTTGGAACCTGCCCCGAATGGCATTCTTGACTCCCAAAACTTCTACCAACATTATTTTTCTGATATCGATTCTATTCTTCACTGGGTTAACCATTTTGATAAACCGTGGATCAAACCTTCTAGGCTTACTCTCATTTGGAGAATTGCCCATAATAGATTACCCACTGAAGACTGTCTTCATGTCTTTAGCATTCAACTTTGCTCCATTTGTCGCTTGTGTAATCAACACAGGGAAGATGCAGATCATCTTTTTTTGTCGTGTGCAACGGCTTCTGCTTTATGGAATTATGTTTTTGACTTATTTAATTGCAGATGGTCCCTTTCTGACACTATTTGTTTATTCATTAACAAGTGCACTAGTTTTGTTTTCTCTCCTCAGGTTAAAAATCTTCTGCTTACGGCGGTGGCAGAACTGCTACATGTGATCTGGTATGCTAGAAATGACATCATTCATAATAAGCGCTCCTTTAGTTTAATTGCAGGTAAATCTCGAATTCTCATTGCGATTCAAGAAGCTGCTTCCATTCAAAAAGACTGTTGCACCAACTCGGTGGGTGATTTTGAGATCCTTCATCACCTCCGTGTGCCCGGCGTCTTCCCTCGGACCAAACGATCATTTGAAGTTTTCTGGCAAGCTCCGATGTCGGGATGGATCAAGGTAAATGTTGACGGTGCCTCCAAGGGTAACCCAGGACCGGCTGGTTGTGGTGCTATTTTTCGCGACTCGGCTGGTCTTTGCCAGGGTTGCTTCTATGCTGGCTGTGGACATTCCTCCTCCCTGGAAGCGGAGATGATGGGTGTCATCCACGCCGTTGATTTTGCCCATCAAAGAGGCTGGAAAAAACTCTGGATTGAAAGTGACTCTACTACCATCATCCATGCCATCTGGAATGGTACCATTCATCTGGCTTGGTCTCTCACCACTCTTTGGATGAATTGTCTCAACTCCTTACATGGGATTGACTACATAGCCACTCACGCCTATCGGGAAGCGAATACTGTTGCTGATGCTCTTGCCAACAAAGGCATTCATCAGTCCCTGACTTGGCTGGCCTCCTTACCTGCTGAGTTTTATTCTCTGTTTGACAGAGATTGTAAAAGAATTCCATCTTTTCGCCTCTTGTAACTTTTTGCTTATTAATAAAAAGCCTTTTACCTTTAAAAAAAATGGAATGGATAATTATCGTCTCTCATAATTCCAAGGTGTTTAGTTGTATTTCTCATTCTCAGAGGGATGTCGTAATTATGTATGTATAGAACATTCAAAATTATGGATAGGTAATTTCATGATGTTCACAAATATTTAGGTTGATTATTATCTTAAGAATAATGGGATAAGGCACAAAGTTTAAGTAATGAGAAATTCTTAGAAAAAGTTTGTGGTATATAGGGGAAACCATAACTTAAACAACATGTTTAGATTAATAATTATCAATAAATATATACCAGATTTTTTTTTTGAAAGAAACATTACAAACATAGATCTATATTTCTAATAGATCCTCGTTTTTTTAGAGAAGAAAAGACCTCAAAAGAGATATTGTATAGAGATAATTCAACACTAAATGACTTTTCTTTATTTAAAAGATTATGTTTTGTTATAAATAAGGAGAAACAAAGTAATTTTGAGTCTCATGGGGATGAAGGAATTTTATATAGATACTCAAGAAAAATAAAATCATATAATTGCTTCAATAAGTTTCTAAGAAAGTTTATTGAGGGAAATAATTTCACTATAGCTGATAATGTGATGGATTTTTGAAAATATAATGAGAAAATTTCAGAACCATGGTGAAAAATATTAGAGTATAAATTGATAGAATATCATCAGGGATCAAACGATGTCATTTTTGATGATGATAATGAATCCTCTATGAAAAATATCCATTTTTCATAGGTATATCCAAGGTATTTTGAAGAATTTTTTAGGGATAAGAATTGGGTTCAGTTAATGAATGAAGTACCTGATCAAATTTAAAATAATAAAACATGGGAGATTATTTAGAGGCCAAAAAAAAACATCATCAAGACCAAATGGGTATTCTATGAAAAACATAATGAAGATGGCATGGTGATTTAAACAAATCATGAATGATGTGCAATGTATACTCTCACATTGAGGGAATTACTGTATATGAAACATTTTCACATGTGGCATGACAAAATACAATTAAACAACTCTTAGATATAGTAGTACAATAGAAAATCAATGTATTCCAAATGGATATAAAATCTTATTTTTTGAATAGAAATCTGGAAAAAAATGTGTACATAAAACAACCATATTCTTTTCTTTTATATGTAAATAATAAAAAAATCTATAGAAGAAGGCATGTCATGGACTAAAGTGGGAACCTAGAGTGTGGTATTTAGTAATGGATAAATACTTGGAGATGATTGGTATCAAGTATGGTGGATTTGATTATAATATCTATGGGAATGTTTAAAATTATAAATGTTTAATTATTCTTGTGTATTATGATAACATAATATTTTGGTGATCGAATAAAGGATATTGAAAATATTTTAGAGACTTCATGATGTGTGAAAATAAAATACTGATGACAGGTGAATTGTGGGTTTTCCTTGGTTTTTTAGTGTCACCAGGAAGAGATGGTATATGAATCTCTAAATAATTATAATCCAAATATGTTTTGAGAAGGTCTGGAATAAAATATTCCTAGGTAACGACAATGTTTGTTGAAACCCATATGAATTTATCAAGGGAAGATGATGGAAAAGTGGTCAATGCTATAAAATAATTATAGATCATTGGGATCGTGTTAAACATAATAGAGACATAACCCAACATTCTATTTTCCATGTGTTAGGTGGTTTAGTATTCAATAAATACCAAATTAATCCACTTTATAATAGTGAAAAGAATACTATAGTATATCAAAGGCACTCTAGATTTCATTTTCCCATATAGTGGAACATCTTAGTTACTGTTATTGTGATAAATTGACATAGATTGGGTTGGTTCAATATCTGGAATAAATTCTATATCATGTGTGGTATTTTATCTTATAAGACACTACATTTATTTGATTATAAAGAAACAACAAGTCATATCACAAAGCACTATAGAGGATAAATATATTCCAACTACTCCACCATGCATGCAATCACTATGGATAAAACATTAGCTTGAGTACATGGGATTTGAAGTAAAGTAATCGATCAAAATAAATAATGATAATTTAGGTGTTATTAATCTAATAAAAAAATATTAGTCATTATTCGAAGATGAAGTACATTGAAATTAAATATCACTTTAGAAACTATAAAGTGGAGAATGGGACAGTGAAGTTAGATTATAAGCCTATAAAAGCTCAAGTAGCAGACATCAAAACAAAGGCCATAATAAAATAATTATAAAGGAATTGGAAGGATCTTGAATACTATATGACCCACCCTACACACACACATAGTTAAATAAGTGTGGATATAGGACCCTCACTCGTCAAGGTGTGTTATAAATTTTCTTCTGTTCTAATAACTTTTTTTTATCTATTTTAAAATCCTCTAATAAGTTCCATTTGGATTAATTAAAAATAAAGAGAAATATTTTTCATGAATGGGGGGAGATATTTCTCAAAATATTTATAGACGATGGAAAATGTGTTAAAGGGGGAGAAAATTTTTATGTTGAATTAAGTGGAGAAAATATTCAAGGGAAGTAATAAAGCCTAAATATTGGTATATAGTTCTATCAATAAAGAAAATTAAAGGGGGGTTCTTTTGGGTTTGGGATTTGAGAAGCTACCTTGTGTGGTAGGTTTATTAGTCTCAAGTGATAAGTTTGAGTCAATAAGTGGTGTCTAGAATAAATTTATTCATTGGTGAAATTTTTATACTTCTCTAATTTCTCACATCAAACTTGACTCATGTGAAATTATATTTTTTGCTCAAAAGTTTTTAGACCACTATTGGAATTTGGTTATATTTGGTGGAAAAAAGAAAAACTTTTATTTAAGAAACAAGTATTATAGTGTGTTGCAACATATTTTAAATGACTTTGAAGTATTTATGACAACACTAAAGGGGAATATTATCGGAAAAATATGTCAATATAATGGTTTGGAGTTTTAGGGTTTTTTGTTGAAAAATTTGGTTATTATTAGAAAATAATATTAACAATTATCTAATGCAACGTAAATTAGGGGGAATTCTTCAAGGGAAAGATCATTTATAGGTTAGTGTTTTTTAACAATCTTTGTGTTCAAAGTGATAATGTTTCTCAGTGTGAAAAATTTCTGGGTGTAAAATTTTGAAGTAATATAAAAATACATTTTATAGAAATGGAAGTATTTTCAAATAAGTGAACAGTTTCTGAACAAGTTCATAGTTTGATGAACTTTTTGATTCATATTACCCTCAATGAGAATATTTCAAATGGAATACTTTCATGAATGTTTGGAAAATTCGTGGAAGGTAGAGTTGTGGGAACATGCCACATGAAGAATGTAACTCATGAAAAGAAGGTGTGTTTCATGTGAAATTTGTATATGGGGTTGAGATGTTTTTTAAGCATGAAAAGTTTCATTAATGGTATAGATTTTTTTAAAGTATATTCTTGGCCTATAAATAGGTTTCTACACATGTCATTTAAAAAGAACAATATTTGGATAAGTAAAAACGTTTTGTTTTTATTTAAACCTTACATTAACATAGTTATTATGTGTATAACATTATGCGAACATCAATTTCATGAGAAACATATGTTATTATTCATGAAAAAAATGAGTTTTTTGAATGTGTTGAGTTATATGAAAGTGTGAACATTTCATGAATGTTTGGAACATTTGAAAAAGTTGTGAAATTTTTTTCATGAAAGTAAAAGTTGAGAAAACCTCAAGGAAATTTCTTAAAATGTATTCTGTAAATTGGAATTAATAAATTAGATAAAATAATATTTTGAAGAAACACTAATAATGGTTTAATCAAAGGTTATTCAAACTTTGATAGGATAACTAATAATGGAAAGATGTGTATATTTCATTAGAGAGAGCAATGATATTTTAATGTGTAAGTTATTATAAATTTGGAGGGATATTGATTCTACTCTGACAATTATAAAAATAGTGTTATTTAGTGATTATTGAACATTCATGAATTACCTTTTCATACTCCTTGGATTATGTAGGTTAGGGTAAACCAAGTAAAATTTATGTGTCTCACAAATACTTCCATTATAATTTTTATATTTATCCCATAAAAAGATAGGAGGGTGTTTTTTTAGTTATGAAATAAGATCAAAAAGGGTATTTGATTTAATCTATCACACTTTTATTCACACCCCTAGAGTATTTTACATAGTTATCTGAATACTAGATCATTGTATAAATTATGTTGAGTTATGAATATTTTGTATGTGATGGATAGAGGATGTCTTGGGATGATGATTTCACATAATTACTCATAGTTTCTCTATAAGTAAAATTCCTAGTGAAGTTTTCTAGTTTTTCCATCCACTTTGGAATGGAATTAGTTCCCAAGTAGATGTTATGTAATAGAGATTTTTTAGGGACTTTAAGTGCATTCCATTGGAATATTGTATTCCATTCCTCAATGTTTCAATAAGTGAGAGCCACATGGTGAGTATTTTGAAAATTATTCCTCTTTAAATTAAATTTATTAATTAATTATAAATTATTATAATTAGTTAGTTTTATATTTTGGATTTAAATTGGGGATCATACATTGATACGTGATTGGATGAAGCTTGGACTAAGTTTGTTGATGGTGGTTGAGCTTACGTAAAGGGAATAACTCTGTATAAGGTAAGTGGTCCCTAAGAATTGCCTGAAGGTTTATAAAAGTTGATCATTAGCATATTATATGTGGTCTCATAATTTATATGTGATCGACCATGAAAATTTAAACGAATAATATGCTAATAATTATTAATAAAATGACTGTTTCTATGGATACAAGGGATCCCTAAAATCTATCATGATATTTAAACCATCTATGGTTGAGGTATTGAACATAAATGTTGTTTATGTGACATATAAAACCTATAGGGTTATAAAATTTAAGAATGGTTATAAATAACCCTAAGATAGGTTATAATAACTCCATCCAAGAATGGAAGAGTTATATATTAAGAAGAATTATCATAGAGGTATACCATATCAAATATTGGGATGTCTTATAGAATCCATTCTAGTTGGATAGAAATTGTAGTGAGTATTCCTTCCACAATGGTATGTAGGTACTCAGGTCAGTGTACCCTATATAATATTATGGGGAGTTTGGGTGTGATCTGATTGACCTAGTTAACTAGGAAGGGAGATGGGATTTGCATGACATCCCAAGTTGGATTCCATGGTGAGGATTTGTGAGTAAATTTAGTGAGATTTATGACTTATCTTAGCCTTGGAGGTGATCTTGGATTTACGATATCCCTCTAGGATAATGCATATGTTGTATCTCCATTATAGTTGAGAGGACCATGCTGTGATCATTATGATGTTAAGGGATGGTATGTCTTCTAAGTGAGGGACTTGGACCCTAGAGTTGGGGATGTTAGAGAGGTACCTTTATAGGGTTTATAAAATTTGATGTTTCATAAGGGTTCTAGGTGGGTTCTCGTATCTTACAATGAACCTAGGGAGGACTATTTCATAAATTTCAATATTGTAATAGTTTATTTTGTGTGCGGTGTTGAATATAGGTTGTGTTCTTGAGATAAAAACCTAGTAATCATGTGATAGGTTTTGGTGAGTTCTCAACTAGGGTAAGGATGATATATGATTCTATAATGGAGTCCCCCCCCCCCTTATTGGATGGTTTTGGGTAGGGGATGTAACACCCTCCAAAATGGATTGTATATAATGGTTTTGGGTAGGGGATATGACCCCACCCCTCTGCCCCTGGGTGGATGTTATGATATGAAATTTGATGGTGGGTCGGCTTTCTCCTTGATGTGAGATTTCAAACTTGGGCATGTGACAATCTATTGGATGGAATATGATGGTTTTAGGTTGGGGATGTGACATACCTGGTGGATGATATGATATATGATTCTAGGATGGTGTGGCATTCCCCCTATTATAGTGGTTCTGGGTAGGGGATGAGATTCCCTTAGTGGTTACATGTTATAGATTTAGGTAGGGGATGTCACCCCCTAGGTGGAGGGTTAATTATGGTTCTATGTTGGGGATATGACACCCCCATGTGGATGATAAGATATGAGATTCTGGGTTGGGTGTCATTCCCCCTGATGTGGTGGTTCCAATTAAGGGAGGAAAACCCCTAGGTGGATGGTGTGTGATGGTTTCTAGTAGATGATATAACCCCTATATGAAAGGTAAGATATATGTGTGGGGATCTATTCACCCACGATGTGATGTATTTGGTATATAATTTGATCCCTAAAGTGGATGGTATGTGATGGTTTCATGTAGGGGATGTTATCCTCAAGTGGATGCTATATGATTGTTCTAGGTAGGGGATGTGACTCCCTCAGGGGATAATATATAAACTAATTCTTGGGTTGTGTGTCATTTTACCTATTGAATAGGTGAAACCTATTTTCTAGGTATGGATTTATCCATCATAGATTACAATGGGACACATGATTCTGGGGTGGGTGTTATCCCCCCTAATGGGTATTCTTCAAGCTCAGAGACATCTGGCATTCAAAAAAGCAGGTATGGTCAATCATGAGTGTCACCGTAGAACATGACGATTGACAATGATTATTTTATAAAGCTTAGAAATTATGATTATGATTATAATAATATAATTTGTGCATTTAATATATTTACTTGTTATATTAGGGACACCATTTATAGTGTCTCACTAAGTTTTACTCACACCCTGATTAAGAATCCTTAAAACTTTGGAAACCAAGAAGACATAATGTGAATTTGTTTTGGTAGGTTAGAGGCCTAGTGTCAAATGGTCAAAATTTATAGTTTGGATGGAGGTCATAAATTATCCATATGGATGGTGGTAGAGTCTCCTTGTATTGTATTCCCTTTTTTTACTCAGTATATGTGATCGGTCTAGTGAGTGTTCAGTTGATTTGTATGCTTGGATGACAGAACTCCATTTATTATTATATGGATTTTTTTAATTTGTTTTGTACTATGATTATTTTTTATAGATGTTTTTTTTTATTTCTTTTTTCTGATATTATGGGTATATCCTTCCCATAAAAACTCCTTAGACCCTCACTAGTAGTCGGTAGCCTCTAGTGTACAAGGAGGCATTCTTGAGGTCACAAATCTCTTTATTTTAGTTACAGTATAGTTAACTAGGATGAGGAAATGATAAAGTTCTATCAGATAATGTTACCCAAAATATTTGGGTAGCTGTAGTCTATAGGTATAAGAATGGGTTAAAACATAGGAGTGATGTCATTTTTTGTGCCAAGACAACAAAATTACGGGATTGAGTCCAAGTTACTAGAGTAATTGGTATTATGTTATTGTTTTTGTTTTTGTGTGGTTATAGTTAGGTTATTTTTTGTATAAATGGATATTTCATGTTACTGGTTTTTAGTTGAGCCTCTTTTTCCCCAAGAGGCATCAGATATTATAGATGCTTCATTTTAGAAACAAATGGATCATATGAAAAGTGTTTGTTTCTTGTGATTTTTAATTTTTTCCAGGAATTCTAAGAGGTTTCATAGATTTAATGTATCAAAAATAGGCTAAACATCATTTTTCTATATATTCTCTTAGTGAAATTCTAGATATTTGAACCATTAAGGATATGAATTTTATATTTTTCTTTGGGAAATGGAAGGGTATTAGAGTTTAAAAGTGTTAGAAAAAAGCCCATATGGTGTTTTCCTATATAACTTCTTGGTGGAATTCTACTCAACTGGCTTAGGGATTTAATTTATTGTATGAAAAAAGTATGTAAATACTATGTTTGTATAATGTGTATGGTATATCAATATGACATGGGTAGGTGGGGTCTTGAAGACAGATGGTATTGAAATAAGTGTGGCGGGGAAGTAAGATGATAGTGGGTTGTGCTAACTATTACAGCTTTCCCAATTTTTGAAATATATAATCTTATATATATACTTAGAATGAGTGTCGAGTAGAGTTTATCATGGGCCCAAAAAATAGAAATGGAGAAAATCTGTTTAACGAGTGTCGGTAGAGAAGTTAGGCAGTGGTTATAAGTGAATATCGGGGAAATCATGGTGTGATTTATCCAAATAATTGACTAAATATCTTATAGATCAAATTCATTGATAGTATATCTTACATGGGAGTGAAAAAAAACTATAAGAGACTTTCCATTAGGTTTAGGGAAAAAACTATAATATTTTTTCCATTCGGTTCAAGGATTTGATACAGTTTTACCTATCACTGGTAAGGGATGATATCAGCAAAGTGTAGTGACTTCAATATAGTTTATATTATTCAATTAAGTTGTATGTAAATATTTTTATATTGAATTCATTTTTGGAAGTGACAAACGAGGCACTGATAGTGAAGTGGAATTTAGAGAAGCAAAGAACACTGAGTTGAACGATGGGTATAGGCGAGATAGGTAGTAGAGCACCAACAATTAAGAAATAGGGATATGAGGAGACCCAAGATGATATACGGAGTTGATATTTGTTGATTCCACTATAGATTGGGTTGTTTATGATGTGCTTACACTGTGGTAATTAAGGTAATATTCAATCCCAGTTTGATCAACCACCAAAGGAGTGTTGGGAATGCGACCATATGGTACATCTAGAGAGGTTTTGTAAAAGTTTATTGTAATAATTCTGGGGATGAGGATCAGGAAAACCCCAAGCATATAAGGTAGGACTTGGAGAAGGTAGATGGGATGCACTATTGTAAAAAACATCTTTACCATTGGTTTTTTAGGGTGTTAATGTTGGTTTTTTAGGCGGTTTCTATTCAATCAATGTTTTAAATATATGTTTAATATTAGAGTTTATAAAATTTATTTATTTATTTTAAAATTTTTTATTTTTGGAAAATAATATAAAATATAATTTTATTAAACTTTTTGCATTGATAATTCTAACAGTCGAAGTGAAAAATACCCTTTCACATTAGTTATATAAATAACCAACCTTAAAGTACATTTTAAACTTTATTATTTCAAAGAACCAATATTAAAAATATGTGTTTTCTAAAAAAATTATAGAGAATCTATAAACCCACATGATTGTTTCATAGAATCAACAATGAAATTGTGACTCAAAAACAAATATCAGTTCCAATGTTAAATTTCATTTTGAAATGATAAAAAATCATTGTAATAATAAAAATAAATAAATAATAATTGTTCGCCAAATAAAAAATAATAATTGAAGATATTATAAATAATTAAGGAAAATAAAAATCAAATTAGAATAAAATAGATCATTCCATGGATTTTAACTCTATACAAGATCATTGATTACAATAAATTATTTCACACTGAGAAAACTCTCTCCCTCGTGTTGTATTTAATCTAAACAAATATTCATCATGGATATTTAATCATGATTTATAATCTATAAATGAAGAATAATGTGATAAATGAAACTTGGGATAGAAATCCTATGTAAATGATAGATTAGAATATATGGATAAAATGAATTTTTGTATTTGAAATGGAAAAAATGGGTAAGATTTGATTGATTTCTATAAGAGAAGTATAAATTTATAGTAATGATCCAAAACTATTATACCAAATATGATATATTTAGAGGTAGGAAAGTAAAATTGTGCAGGAAAGATGCGAAACAATTTTTTATTTTTTATTTTTTATGTTTGTAATTTAAATAACAGATATTATTAAAAACTTTTCCATTCGGGATTTTTCAATAGTTTATTTATATAATAGATGTTTTAAATCCCCAATTCAAGGGTTTTCACATTTTTTATTCAAAAAAATGATGTGAAAATCCTATATATGAAGGGTTTTGACATTAGTTATTTCAAAAACGAATTTCATAACCCTTCACGTCGGGTTTTTAATGTTGGTTATTTCAATAACTAATGTTAAGAAAATTAACATCTTCTATAAAATAACTTATGTCAAAAACCCTACATGAAATCTATTTATTCCATGAGATAAATGATTGAATATGTGAAACATGGAAGTATTTGGGAAACCCAGTGGTAGCGATAGTTGTCAACTATCATTACGAATAGAAAATGGAAGAAGTCATCAAGTAGTTGTGCCTCGATTCAATTGCATATAATGTAGTTGACCCACACATAGAAGGTTGAAGTTACATTGATAATTAGAGTTATGTTTAACCATGTGACTGTGATTTTTTATAGTTGAGATTGTGTATGAGGTGCATATATAAAAAATATATTAACCAAGTGCTAATTAGTATTTAAACATTGAACATGATTAATGGTGAAATTGTAATATATTGTAATTTGGTATAAAGTGGGAACAAAATATGATGTCGGATAAAATTGGCTATTTTGGATGATTCGTGGTGAAATGGGCATCGTTATGTCATGTAGTTGGTTGTGGTGAGACGGGGTAGTCAATTTAAATAGTGGGTATTTCCCATGAAAATGATCACTATATTTGAATTGTGTGGTTGGGGTATTCCATGTATGTGGTGTTTTAAAAATGAGTTGAATAGGACACTCTAGTCTTAGTGAAGGTGCATTAGTATGTGACTCGGGATAGCTTGGGGATGAACTATCATATAGTTTGAAAGTTTGATGGTCCTGGGTATTTAAAAATGTGATTCAAGCAAGACCTCCTGTTGGAATTGTGATTTTTAACCCCTTAGAGGTTTGAAGGGGTTATTTTTGTTTAATTATACAATATTTTACAATGAACAACATCGTTATGGGTTATGAAAATCATAGTAAATTTGATTTTTTTTATTTCTAAAGTAAGGGATATATGGATAACAAAGATTTAGATCCAAATTCTGAAGTTTGGAACATCATTAAAAATATTATTGGACATGGTTAGAAGAACTAGAGATATTATAGGTACTCAAGTGAGAATCAGAGCTAGATCATGTGGTATTTATATGAATTTTAGTAGCAATAAGTAGGTTACTCCTTGACTAGTGGGTGTTATAGATTAGTGTATTTTTTGTGGGATATTTTGTTATGAAAAAAACTAATATATGGTAAAATCACACTACAGAAGAAGAAACTACATTTTGAGGATGGAATGGGGTGAAGCATAACAACACATTAAGGGTGGATGCATAGTGGTGGATACTTGTGGATGTTTTTAAAATCTATACATATTACCTATGGGGTTTGTGTCATAGAAGAGTGAGATATTCTTCAGAATAGAAATACATTATGTATTCCTTTGAAAATTACATATGAAGAAGGAAACCATGTTGAATCCTAGAATGTTGTTCCATGAGGGTGTTGAGGGAGAAGGATTCATAGTATAGAGGGTCGAGGCTACACTACAAAGGGGGATCACAATAGCTATGGGGTTTTAATATAGATGGTGTTTATGAGTAAGTGGTATTGAACACCCCTAGGTATGAGTGTTTCATCATGGATCCTTTAACTACTCCATATCATGTTTTTAATAGTGATCCTTTCCACCATAATATGGGTTCTGTTCCATAAGAAACACTCAAGGGAGTATATTTTCATCATATCCCCTATAGGCCATGCCACAAAGGGCCTTTTATCCATTTTTTAAGTGGGCCATGAAAGAAATTTCTAGGTCAACAACCATTGATTTTAAGAAAATTTTACAATGGGGTGTTCCATTTTAAGCTACCTATCCCTTTTCTTACTCTCATTCAATCCTCCTTGAATATGTGTAAATTTGAAGTTGTTTTATGGTGATCCAAGGTGAGTTATTTCGTTTCTGATTAACCCCCTCCCCCCCCATTAGTAATTGACTCTAGTTTTCTTGGATTTGGTTTTAGTGATTATATCAATGGATCATAGTGGAAATTATCTCAAGAAATAGGGATTTTGCGTGTAATGGATAGAGGATTCCCCCGAGATGATGATTGTATTATATTTCTCATTTTTTCATTATTGGTAAGTTACTTGGTGAATGTTTCGACGATTTTTTACCACTTTGGAATGTAATAAATTCTCAGGTGGATGTCATGTGATTAGGATTTTGTTCTTAGGGATACCAGGTGTATGCCATGGGATTTTGGCATGCCATTTCTCAAGGTTTTGGAAAGTGGGTACTATCTGGTGAGGTTTTTTGGAAATTAAGCCTCTTTGAATTAAATTAAATAGTTAATTATAATTGATATAATTAA
Organism: Viscum album; assembly: GCA_963277665.1. Taxonomy (NCBI): domain Eukaryota; kingdom Viridiplantae; phylum Streptophyta; class Magnoliopsida; order Santalales; family Viscaceae; genus Viscum; species Viscum album. The sequence goes on from OY728123.1 coordinate 2,104,671,939, forward strand.
TTACATGAATATTGTGACTTGAGATAGGATCTTGGGTGTTGATATAGAATTGGAACATGCTTGTAATATATTTTGAGGTCATTGTTGAGATTTTATAAAATGCATAACTTTGGATGATGTAGTTGGTCCTTAAAAATCTCTTTAAGTTTTTTTCATTTTTTATGTAGCTTGTGATATGTGTTCTTCACATGTATGTTGATTAAACATGACAAATTAATTGAAGTTTATATTAATGACTATGAAAATAATGAAGGTATCAAGGGACCTGATGAATCAATGAACAATAACATGGTGGCTCTACTGTTGATCGACAAGGGATTAATCATAAATGTGGGTTGTGAGATGTATGAACCATATAGTGGCATAAAATACATGGATGAACATAATAGACATTTATATAGATTCTCCAATCTCCCTCTGGGTATGGAAGATTAATGGACCAATAATAATTAGTTTGGTTGTATGCTATATGGATTATTAGGATATCATAAATCCTTTAGGCTAGTTAGATAGAGAGCGAGGTGAGTGTTCTTTTCCCACTCGTATGTGTTGGTGGGTATACCCTAGGTATGACTATAGGGAGGTTAGGTATGAGAAAACCGGCTTATTTTACTTAGAAGGGAGAGGATATTTATACCACCTCTCAAGTTGGATGCTTTGGGGAATAATCATGTATAAGTGTAGAGAGAGAACTGACCTAGCTTAGCCTTATATATGAGATGGGGTTTATACCATCTCTCTAAGATAGTGACAATGTTTTATTTCCAATATTGTTGATACGACTATAATATAAGCATGGTGGTTATGAGGGATATTATTCCCTCTGAGTGATTGGATTGTTCCTGGATTTGGGTATTTGAGAGAGGAGCTCGTGTAGGTTGTTCTGGCCATGATGCATTCTAAGGGACCTCAGTGGGATTTCTAGTCTTATGAGGACCCCAGGAAGGGATATTAAAAGTAAGATAGTATGGGAATATTCCATCATGCATATAGTGTTGAAAAATATTTCACACTAAAGTGGATTATCTAGGAATTGTGTTATGTGTTTGGGAAAGTAGAAAACCATTGTCAGGGAGATAGGTGATTCCAAGGTGGGGGTTCTATTCACCCTAATGAGATGGTGTTTTTTAGGCAATGTCGCCCCCTAGATTGATGGTATATGATGGTTTTAGGTAGGGGATGTGACCCCCCCCCCCATGTGGATGATATGATATGCGATAATAGTGTGGGGAACCACTTCCCACAATTTTGATGGTTATAGTTGGGGCATGTGACCCCTTAGTTGGATTTTATATAATGGTCTTGGGTAAGGTATGTGACCCTCTAGGTGATTGAAATGATTTTTGATTCAATGGTAGAGAAAAATTACCCTATGTGTGATATTTCATTTCAGGGGATGCAACTCCTTAGGTAGATGGTATTTGATACTTTTGGGTAGTGTATATGACCCATTGGTTGGATGAAATGGTATGTGATTCTAGGGTGGGTGTCATTTCCCCTGGTGTGATGGTATTGGGTAGGGGATGTGACCCCTGGGTGGATGGTATGTGATATCTCCATTTATATTCATATATTTATGGGTTTTTATAAGTGATTTAATTGAATATCAATTGATTAAAGTTAAGTTTTTACGCTGGGGTTTTTTTCATGAAACTCCAGTCAATAATTTCCCTTTAAAAATGTGTCACAATGATGACCACGGGGTTGTCTCATGAGGAGGTTGCAAGCTAAGTTATCAAACTGTCACTTTGTTAATTTGTTTTTGTTAATGTCAAAATTAGAAATGGGGATTTTAAATTACACTAACAATGTTAAATAATATAAAATCATAATTCAACGATATATATACGTTAGTGATTGGAAATCAGAAGTAAACTATACTGAAGAAAACAAACAAAAGAAGGCACTGGTGGACAAACATCGATCCTCAGATACTCCCTCTATCCTTTATTAATTGAATTATCAGATTATATTTCTCAATGATCACTCAAATAACTCCAAGTGAACACCCATATTGACTATAAACCATATAGAGACCTCAAATATGGTTGTTTATCCTCTTATGAATGTGGTTCAATTACCCAAAGACCTTCGAGCAATTAAAACTAATTGAACTTGTTGAACTCAATGGGGAGACCTCGCCCAAAGTAGTTTAAACAACAAGACAATTATTTTACATTCATAAGTTGATAAAAAGTATAGAACAATATAGAATAATGTGAATTCATGAAAGAAAAGAGACCTCCATCATTCATGAAAACCAGTTCCATAAAAATATAATTAGATTACATTTAAGTACAAAACTCAAAAGGGAAGAATCTTTGGATCTCTGCTGCCCCCCACCACTTGGAGATTAGCCCTTCATGTCTTGATTATCAATTGAACTCAAATTCTCCAGAATTTCTCCTCCAAAAATGCTCACTCCCTTTGTCCAACCCCCTTGAAAATACTATCCTTGTAAAAGGGAGAGGAGTTACAAATTTATAGGGAAAATGGGTGAAGAAATGTCCCTCAATTCTATCCTCCGGATTGAATCGACTTTGAGACCCATTAAATGAAATAATTGGTACTTTGTTCCTTCTGGAAAGTTGTTCCAAATCATCGTCCGCGTCCCTCCACAAAATTTCAGCCACCTTGGTCCACGGATGAAGGCATTATTTCATATTTAGTTCGGCACATTTACTCTGCCAAAGTGACTCTTCGTATTCCACAACTCCAACTTCCCATGTATTTAAGTCCTTGAAACCAGCCGCTTAAGACGTGGACTAATTAATGAAAGATGTTCATTAATTCCCCTTCCAGCTCCATGTTTAATTTCAGCTCCATTGGATCGGTAGGCTCAGAGATAAAAGATCATCATTAAAACATTCCAAATCTGCACACAGTTTTCGAGGCACGGATTGTGAGTTGGTTTTGGGCCTCCAAATGATTGATTGGGCTGGGCCTCCAGAAGGATGAAATTCGGCCAACGATGTAAGTAAACCTATAGGAAATGAATTTTACAAGTTGTCTCAGTGTAGAAAATGATATGGAGAAATAATTAAATTAAGTAAAACAGTTAACCACCAAAATTAAGCCATTTTTGCATTTGAGCTCAAAATACCACTAAAACATAAAAATGTGACAATTGACCATGAACTAACACTATGGTGGGATTTAGAACATTTAAATACAGTATATAATATGTGAAAATTCAAGCTTTATCACTCCCCCAAACTTAATCATTGCACTCCTGGGCAACTATCTTATTCCAAGGTCAAAACAAACTTCTCAAAGCATAAATGAATACATAACTCAATTATCATATTAGAGAAATTATCATGCCTCATACATGGATAAAAATTTCATAACTCCTCAAAAATCATATGAATCCATTAAATATCATGTTAATCCTCACATGCATGTTGTGCCTACCTCCCCGGAAAAACATTTCTCTCTTCACTCAAGGGTATTTAATGTGGAGTTTTTCTCATTCTCAAAACATGTGTGATCTCCATAGGTTTGATATCCTCCTAGTATCTCAACTTCACAGAGTCAAAAATGTGTCAATAATGAGGCCTTTTTAATGGGTTGTTCTAAGGCTGAGGGTTGGTAGGTTTAAAATGTAAAAACATCTGAGGCAGAATGAGGAGGGTTATGCTCTAAAGTGAAGTAAATGCATGAAAACTGTTTTACTCAAGAATGGTGTGCTCCTCAATCAGCTCAAAAATTAATCTCCTCCAAAAACCTCTTCTTTTGGGAAGTTCACACATAGAATTTCATCATCAATGATTTTCATCCCTCTTTTCCCAATTTGTAGCATTGTTTCAGCTTGAATTTAGATCTGGATTTCTCTTCAGAATCATCTTTTGAAGGAAAAGAGAGGCAGCTTTTGATCATAAAGTATTGGTGAACAGACAGCCCATATATGTAATGATATTTTGGTCCACCCATCCATATTACCATCATGACATTTCTTCCACCCAAGCAGTAATAAATATGGAAACACTTTCAATTCAGCTCAAAAATAATCTTCTGGAAAGAAAAATACAGTCCATCTTCTCCCTCCCCCACACTTGAGTTCAACAATAATCATGCGTTTATCTTCTAGAGAAGGTTGGAAAGGGATAAATGGCTTGTAATGTGGCTGCCTAACAAGGTATTTCATGGATACTAGGGGCTTAAAGAAGGTCTGATGAAAAGTTAGGCCAAAATAAGAGTTTGATGCAAAAGGGCTTTCAAAATGGTGCCTCAATCATACTTAACACATTCTATGAACTCTAAAAGCTTTGAAAAAGAGAAAAATAGCAATTTCTGGTCAAAAAACATGTCTCAAGACTCTCAAGAAAAAGAGAAATGTAAAGAATATGTTGAAAAAGTTTAGAATTCTCTCGAGTTGGGAAATATTTTCAATTTGGACAGCACTAGTGCACATGAGTTTCACAATCAACCAAACTTCATCAAATGAAAAGATCAGAAATTAGAAACAAAATCCATTAAGAAATCATGTAATTCCTCAAATACTTAAATCAAACAATGTGCCAAAAATACCAAGATGGTTTGAATTTTCCCAAGTATTTTATTGAGCACAATATTACTAAAAACAAACCGAAAAGACAACAAGAAAAATAAAAGCACACACAGAATTCCTAAAAACAAGTTGAAATCCCTCCCCCACACTTATTCCATTTACTACCCTCTTTTAGATCAAATCAGATCAAGAAATATTTTCACACAGAATTTAAATTGGGTAGCAAACAAAATAAAGAAAAGGAAAGACACAACCTGATTTATTTTTCAGTGGCAGCCTTGAGTTAAGCTCCTATATATTGCCACTTGACCTAAAAGACATGAAATAAAGAAAATATGAGAAAAATAAATAAAAATAAAGAGTAAGGGAAATAGAATAAAGGGGATAATTCTTGGTTTGACCCCCCAAGCGGGTGCTAGGTTTTTACTGCCCCTAGTCCAGCAGTTGCAGTAGTTTAACCCCAATCTGATGGTGGATGAGGTTTCTTGCTCAGAAACCACCAAAATGAAATCTCTCCAATCTTCTTCAGCTCACACATCTTGTAGAAGCTCTAAAAAATAGACTTCTTCAGCTTCCCATCCATGACTTTTATGTTTTGATGATATAGTGGAAGCGGGAACAAAATGTAAAATAAACCTCCCAAGACATTATCTTCACAAAACTCCTCCACTTGTTGAAATGGGAAAACCATCCTTTTCTCAATTTCATCCTTGAAATCCTCATCATCTGAAAAATCAGTCCACTCAAAAGAAACATGAACTAAATCGGCACAGGGAGAAGCACATAGACAATTATTATCAAAATTATCAGGAAATTAAGGATCTAAATTTGAGGCATCTTTATGTGGATTCTCAGGTTCCAGCTCTTTCTTCGAGTCCAAAATAGTGGCATTGAATGTGGGAAGAAGCTATGGTTCTTCCATATTCTCTTCAAAGAGGAATGGCTCATGTCTCTCTTTGTTTTTATACAAAGATTCAGAAAATGTTTCTAAATTATCAATTTCAAAAATAGTGTCTACAAATGAAATTTCATTTTCAACAAATTCATCCCAATGTTTTTTAAAAGGGATTTCATTTCCAAAAGACACATCTGTTGGTGAATCACTAAAAATTTCTTCCTTAAAATGTGAAAAAGATGATTCAATATCAGGTTTCAACACATCAACACGAGGTTCATCAACATCAAAAATTTGTGGTAAGTCATTTTCCATTTCTTGAGAATCATTTTGAGCTTTCAATTCTTTCAATTCTTTTAACTCATTGGAAAGAATTCCCATTTGTCTGATAACTTCATGAATATTTTGTTGAATCACCAAATTATTTTGTTGCATTTCAAGAGTATATTGTTGAAATTTTAAAAACACATCATGACCAGGCTCCTCATATTGTTTATAATCAGGCCAAACATAGGAGTAGTCACTGTGAAAATCAATTTTTTTTGGTTTTTTGTAAAACAAAAAATTAGTGGTTAAAAAGACTAGAAAATGTAAAAACAAATAAAAAAACATAGGCAACCTCCCCGGAAACTGCGCCAAATTGATGCTGGGGTTTTTGTCGTGAAACTCCAGTCAATAATTTCCCTTTAAAAATGTAGCACAATGGTGACCACGGGGTTGTCTCACGAGGAGGTTGCAAGCTAAGTTATCAAACTGTCACTTTGTTAATTTGTTTTTGTTAATGTCAAAATTAGAAATGGGGATTTGAAATTACACTAAAAATGTTAAATAATATAAAATAAGAATTCAACGATATATATACGTTAGTGATTGGAAATCAGAAGTAAACTATACTGAAAAAAACAAATAAAAGAAGGCAGTGGTGGACAAACATCGATCCTCAGATACTCCCTCTATCCTTGTTTAATTGAATTATCAGATTATATTTCTCAATGATCACTCAAATAACTCCAAGTGAACGCCCATATTGACTATACACCATATCAAGACCTCAAATATGGGTGTTTATCCTCTTATTAATGTGATTCAATTACCCAAAGACCTTAGAGCAATCAAAACTAATTGAACTTGTTGTGCTCAATGGGGAGACCTCGCCCAAAGAAGTTTAAACAACAAGACAATTATTTTACATTCATAAGTTGATAAACAGTATAGAACAATATAGAAGAATGTAAATTCATGAAAGAAAATAGACCTCCATCATTCATGAAAACCAATTCCAGAAAAATATAATTAGAATACATTTAAGTACAAAACTCAAAAGGGAAGAATATTTGGATCTATGCTGCCCACCACCACTTATAGATTAGCCCTTCATGTCTTGATTATCAATTGAACTCAAATTCTCCAGAATATCTCCTCCATAAATTCTCACTCCCTTGGTCCAACCCCCTTGAAAAGACTATCCTTGTAAAAGGGAGAGGAGTTACAAATTTATAGGGAAAATGGGTGAAGAAATGTCCCTCAATTATGTCCTCCGGATTTCATCAACTTTGAGACCCATTAAATGAAATAATTGGTACTTTTTCCCTTCTGGAAAGCTGTTCCAAATCATATTCCGCGTCTTGCCACAAAATATCAGCCTCATTGGTCCACGGATGAAGGCGTAATTGCATATTTAGTTCGGCACATTTACTCTGCCAAAGTGACTCTTCGTATTCCACAACTCCAAATTCCCATGCATTTAAGTCATTGAAACCAGACGCTTCAGACGTGGAATCATTAATGAAAGATTTTCATTAATTCCTCTTCCATCTCCATGTTTAATTTCAGCTCCATTGGATTGGTAAGCTTCGAGATAAAATATCATAATTAAAACATTCCAAATCTGCACACAGTTTTTGAGGCACGGATTGTGAGTTGGTTTTGGGCCTCTAAATGATTGATTGAGCTGGGCCTCCAGAAGGATGAAATTAGTACAATGATGTAAGTAAACCTATAGAAAATGAATTTCACAAGTTGGTGCAGTGTAGAAAATGATATGGCCGAAATAATTAAATTAAATAAAATAGTTAAACACCAAAATTAAGCCATTTTTGCATTTGAGCTCAAAATACCACTAAAACATAAAAATGTGTCAGTTTCCCATAAACTAACACTATGGTGGGATTTATAACATTTAAATACAGTATATAATATGTGAAAATTCAAGCTTTATCAAGTTTCATGGTAGATATTAACGTTTTATGTATTCTTCTGTAGAACCAACATTTGGAGAAATACAAATGAAAATATGGAAATTAAGGAATAAAAAAGAACTTTTCAGCAGGATGTATAGTGGCATGGTGAAGCAACAGAAATATGACAAAGTTGATATTAAATAGTAAAGCCAAAGAGACTAAAGACATAGATTGAATGAATATTCTCCATGATATTGGGTGATCATGGGAAATTCTGGAGGCACAAAACTAAATAACTATGAAAAAATGGAGCTTCTAGTGCTAGAAGATGACTTTACACATCACGTAACAATTACACATTATTTCAATTTACAATCCATAAAACGTTTTTAGGCCCTATAAGATAATAGAAGTTGTTGGAGTAAAGAAAAACTATGTCACAGTGTGACCCATATATGTTACACCATGACACATGTAAAAGTTTTCTAGACATTTCATCATGCCATTCATCATGTTGTAAATCTTATGAGACCCAAAGATTACATGTTGTGTAATATTTAAAAGATATGTATGTGTCTGCCATAGTATAAATATGTTTGTTTCAACATATCTTCAATAAGGGTTATTTCTTTTGACCCAAATTTCTCTGAAGAATATCATTGACCAGTGGAATCCCCTTAATGACATCAAGGATTATAAATAATGTGTCTATCCAAGAGATATTCTATTCTTTTTTTCAAGTTAAGGGACTGTGTAGCATCATTGTATGATTTACTTTCACTCGTAAGAAGGTTTTATTCAATATTATCATGTTGTGCATGCACATCTATTTTATTTATCATTGATCCAAATACCATGTGCCTTTAATAATTACTGAACACCATCATGATTGAGATGATTTATTCATGACCACTGAATGGAATTATTATTATACATTTGTAAATATGAACATAATGCACTTTATCTATTTTTATTCATATGACCATGAAGAATTGGAATTCTATGATAGTTTGGTAGAGAATGACCATTTATTATATTGATATAATTGTTTTGTTTCACAGCTACTTAATATAATTGTTTTTCAAGTGTGATTGAATTGATTTATTTTTAAAACTCATCCTTGGAAACTAGTTCCCCACTTTTCTATTTTTCTATTTGATTTCAATTATTTAAATTGCAACATTAGTTTAAAAAAATCAATTAGAAATTGGAGTGACCAAACCTCTAGTTAAGAGTTGCCAGGGCTACGTTCCATGCTCTCTATGGGATCGACCCTAAAATTTTTCAATAATATGCCTTTATAGTTATTACGCCAAAGGGAATAATTAATAACCTCTAGTCTAATCAAAAATAATTTTATTTTATCCCAAATCTTACTAACTACAAAGGTGTAGCATAGTAGAAGTGCGAGATAGATCCCACAGAGACAGGGGAATGCAGTGATAAAAACTCTTAACAAAATGTCAGGTTTCTCAAATTTCGTATTGATTTTATTAAACTAACGATGCATTTTAAATAAATGAATTCAAATAGAAAAATAGTAGAGAGGGGAACCAGTCTCCAAAGATATTTTTAAAAATAAATCAATTCAACTGCACTTCTAAAATAATTATATCACGTAATTGTGAAACCAAACAATTTTTTCAATAAAAAAATAGACATTATCTATTAAACAACCCTATAATATCAATTATTCATGGTTATATAAATGAAAAATAACTAATGTCTATTATGTTTAGATTTCCGAAAGAAAAAGAATAATTCCATTCAATGGTCATGAATAAATTATCTCAATTATTTCGGTGTTCATTAATTATTGAAGGAATATAGTAAATGGATCAATGATGAATAAAATAGACACACAATTATAACATGATGCTATTGAATAAAACCACCTTAAAAGTGAAATTAAATCAAAAAATTAGGGTATGAACCCCCTTTAATTGATTCCTCTCTCCCCTATGGGTTTTATACAACCATCTTCTAGTGATATCCAATGATGATTAAACCCAAAACCATAGGAAAGATATTAAAAAAGAAATAATAATGAAAGTAGAAAGATTGGAATTGAACTAAATAGCATTAAATATTACATGAAAGTAGAAGAATTAAAATAAAATAAAAATAGAAATAAAAACCTATCTACGGAAGGTTAAAACCCTACAAGAGCCTCCCAGTGGGTTCACCTAAATATTAGAAAAGGAATCAAATTCCTCTTGGATAGAATACTTATTTAAATAACCTAATTTCATTAATGGGATTCCTAAGGTCAGAGATATGCTTTTAATGGAAATATAGGTCAAAATATATAACCCTCCATTAAATATACACTGGAAAATAGTGTTTTTCTGTTATGTATGACACTTAAACATCTTGAAAACATTACATGATTTATAATACTTGTGTATTGAAATATTCACTACATTATTCATGATGTGAGGATCTCTCTATAAAACATTGAAATGTGTCACAGCATGACATATATGTGTCCCGCCATGACATAAGTGTTCTTCACTCTAATATCTTCTCTTATCCTACATGGCCTATAAAAGGTTCATGGATTGTAAATTGACATGACATGTGATGATTACATGATGTGTAAAGTCTTCTTCCAACGTCAAAATCTCTATTTTCCAAGGTTCTTTAGTTTTATGCCTTTGGAACAACCCATTATCATCTGAAATCATGGAAAATATTCATTCATTGAAAGTATTGGGTCTCTCTGGATTCAATATTTAATCTCAAATTTTTCATATTTTCATTGTTGTTCCATGCCTCTTCGCGACCCAGTACGATGTGCCTTTATATTTCTTAATTTCCATGTTTTCTTTAGTATTGCTCCAAATATTGATCCTATATAATAATACATAAAATGTTATTATCTTCCATGAAACTCAACTTGAATCAATTAATATTAAATGAATTCGCATACAAAAATCCATAAATATATAAATACAAATAGATATATCGATATGTGATGGTTTCAGGTAGGGGATGTGACACCCCAAGATGATGTTATATAATGGTTCTGGGTAAGAGGTGAGACCCCCCAAGTGGATGATATGATATTAGATCCCATGGGGAGGCTCTATTTCCCCTAATGTGATCATTCCAAGTAGGATATATGACCCCCAGATGGATGGTATGTGATGATTCTGGGTAAAGTATATGATCCCCCTTGTAGATGACATGATTTTTTATTCCAGGGTGGAGAACCATTCCCCCTTGATGTGATAGTTCTAGTTAGGGGATGTGACCCACCGAGTTGATGGTATTTCATAGTTCTAGTTATAGGATGTGACCCTTGAGGTGAATGGTATATTATGGTTCTGGGTATGGGATACAACCTGTAACAATTGGGCCCCAATGACAGCACAAACACCCCAGCTTAAATGGTCGCCAGATCCGGGCTCCTTAAGTACCACCAGTTGCACCACAGACACATGGTCCCCTCCCTAGCGCCTACACAAATGCCCGAATGGGTCATCAGACTAATTATTATCCCCATAGGACAACACATTCTCTTTCCAATGTTCTATTTCCTCACTCACACACATATTGAGAAACTTCCCATAAGTTCACTCATCTGGATCACTACTCCAGGACAAGCATAATTTTATGTGAAGTTCTAATCAAGTGGGATCCTGAAAAAAGGTGCAACTTGTTGATATGAGTCGTATCATTTAGTCATTTTTAACTATATCATGATGGGGTATTACATTAACCCCCACTTTAGAGCACAATATCCTCATTTTGGACCCTATATCACAACTTAGGCAGTGCCACCACACTTAAAGTTAGTTCCTGCTCTGATACCAATGTAACAATTGGGCCCCACTAATAGCACATACCACCCACCTTAACATGGTCATCAGTTCTTGACATGTCAGGTACCACCATTTTCCCCACATACACATGGTTCCCACCCAAGGGCCAATCCACATTCCCGAATAGGTCATCAGAAACACCCTAGGGCCCATTCAGTTTTACTGCAAGGGCTTTGTCCTCACTCACACACACCCTATGAATCTTCCCAAAAGGTCACACATCCTTATCACTCTCCAGCCCAAGGATTCTTAGCTATGAAATTATAATCATGTAGGCTTCCGAAAAGAAAGGATCACATTGTTAACATGATGTGTATCATTTAATTTTTGAACACCTAATCATCCTAGGGTATAACATGACCCCTAGGTGGATAATGTATGAAATAATTCTTGGGTGGGGGTCATTCCCCCTGGAAGAAAGTTTAAATTTGATTCCAAGTTAAGCATCATTCCTCCTAGATAAAATTGTGACTCTTGATTATCAGATGGGTTTCATCCCCCCTAACGATTATTCTTCATGCTAAGAGACATATAACATTGGTTAAAGTATATATAGTCAATCCAAAGTTCCACCTTATAACCTAAGGATTCAGGTTGGTTTTTTATTTTACTTCAATGCTTTAATTATTATTTTGATCATATCACTTTTGTATACAATTTATCTACAAATTATGTTAGTGAAACTACTGGTGGTCGCCTACTCACACACTTCTCAATCTTCCTTGGAATTTGGGTAACTAATCATACCTCTTGTCTATAGATTCAGGTAATACAGAGGCAGGGTGTTGCATGTTTGAGCTAGATAACTTGAAGGGTGTAATATCCTGATAATTTAAAATATTTTCATTTATAAATAAATATAATTTTATTTCTTTATTTATTTTTATGAAACACTATATTAAACTTATGCTACACATAAAAATGAGTTTCCTTGCATTACACACAAGGCCCGGTTTTACCAAACAATAATATATTAATAAAATATTATTATTTAATATAATATATAATCTATCCGTTAAATAATTTGTTATCAATATTATTAACCATATTTTGAATTTTATATATTCCATATAATTTTACCAATTATCTTATGTATTTTCTATACATGATGTAAGAAAAAATTCAATTTTCTAGATAAAATATGTATTTTTTAAAAATAGTGCACATTTACTGCCTTTTAATGGTGCGCAAATTTCAAATATATTTTTTTGACACTTTTATATATTTAATTTGAAAAACTAAACTTCTTATATGAATGTTTGATGTCAAATTTTACTTTAGTTCAATTTTCTGGTATTTTTCTGATAAGATTCATGTCTTGATGAATAGTGAAAAATACTAAATTTTAATTGAAAAAAACTTTTTCATTAAAATAATATATAGAGTTAAATTTTACATTTGATTGGTTTTAAAGTATAATTAGATTTTTTTTATTTAACATAATTTTTTTCATTGGAATTATTTTCAAATTAAATTTTCATATAAACATGGGTTAATATTTTGATGGTTTTTTCTTTTTTTTAAACTATTTTCTCGTTCAATCAATGGGATTAATTTTAATTTAATTACTCCAACTTATATGTTTCTAATTTTTAAAAATGGATTCCATATTTGGAATTAGTGGATCAAAATTATGTAAATAGGTTTTTTTTCATTGATATTTTGATTATTAAGATTAATAATTTTTTATTTATCGTGGTTAAGGGTAAATCGGGTAATTAAAGGTAGAAATAATATAATAAAATTACCCTAACACTTATAAAAATCCCATTGGATGACTAAATTATACCCTTATCACCTAATATTCTAAATGTAATCATTTAATTGGACTCCTTTCCATGAATATGACATGAATATTATTAAAATCATTGAATGTGACAAAATATCAAACTCTCAATTTATATAAGTATATTAATTTAAATATAGGGATAAATAGGAGATAAAATTGATTATAAGTAGTATCTAGAAATATAAAATTATTAACTAAATCATAGTAAATTATTTATAATTTTTATAGATTAAATAATTACCATTAATGAGGACACAATAGTTATACAGAAATTATTTTATTAATAGAAATACCAAATAAATGGTTTTAAAAATATTAAATTCAATATAATTTGAATTAATTAAGGTGATAAACAAATTTTTATGCTCCTATAACATTTTATTAGTATATTCAATGATTTGGTTTGAATTTATATTTTTTTTGGATTTTAATTAAATTCAAAGTTTTGAATAGTGTCAAAATTGACACTATTGATATTTTATAAAAATAATAATTTATTAAATTATTTAAAAATAATTAAAATCTATAAAAAAATACCAAATTATTTTTATATGTTATCAAATGTCATAAAATATCCATTTATGGGAAATTGATACCATATAAGTAAAAAATTTATAACCTTTTAATATTTGAAATTTTATTACCACAATTAAAATTAAATAGATTAATTAAGGGTAATTCAAAATTAAAAGGTTTAAAATAAAACCTAAATAAACACAAAAACTATTTGATGAAAAATATTTGGTCCTTATCAAATTAAGATATATTTTGAGTTCTTTAAGGGACACTTTCTCTTGAAAATAAATTATCTATTGTTTAAATCAAAGATAGTTACAAAACATCACTATCTAGTATTTTAATATCTTTTATGTGTCCATATAGGGATAAAATGAAGATATGAACGAATCTAAATGTATATATTTATATAATTGAAATAGTTTTCATTATAAAATTAATTTTTAGAAGTTATATAATTACCATAAAAGTCTATTCAATTCTAAAAAAACATTTATTTAATTAACATAAAAATAGAATAAATGATTTTAATAATATTAATTTTGTTATATTTTGAATTATTAAGTGTTTATAATTAATTTACTATATCTATAAGATATATTATGTATTTTTTAAATCATTAGATTCAAATTATCACTTGGTATTATTGTATTTTAACCTAATTTAAATGAAAAGTATTAAATTTGGAAATAATGATATCTTCAGGAATTAATTTATTATTAAATTATTTATAAATCAAATAAATTTTAAATAATCATAAGGGGTTATTACATGGTCTAAATTTATTATAATTTTGATTTTTGTTCCATTTTTTAGTATTTGGATCTAGAATAGTCTTATTATAGTTTATTTTTTTGAGACATTCCAAAAGTGCCCCTCCCCTCCATTATAAAAGGCACCTCCTCCCTCACATCCTCACATCACCTTGAGCTCTTTAGTTCGGACAACCCCTACCCAACTATCATTCCAAACTCCCTCACTTAATATTAGAGGATATAATTTGCGGAGAAATCCAACCTAAGGAGTCCTTTTGTGAAAATAAAAAATAGGCTCGAAGAAGAGATAATTGTTTTACCAATTCAATTCAATTTATTTTCTTCTTCTACTTCATATTCCTATGTTTTTTCCATGAAAAATTAATAACTATAGTATAATATATCTTCTGAGATATTATTATGATTATGTGACCACTATATTCCTTCTTTTATCCATTCTATGAATAACAATATCACCATGTGTGTGTACGTAAAACTTATCATTTGTACGTCATGGTGTAATTTGTTATTCAATAATAATTTATTTGAATGGATATAATAATGAGTAAAATGGATATAAAAAATTGATATGAAATGATGATTATTCTTTAAAATTAATATATCATTCAATTCCATGCCATTTAAATATTAAAGGAATGATATTGTCGCTCGTGCGTACCTACGGCCTACCATCTCCATGATGCGATGAGATTCATTCAGCACATTAACCAATAAAGAATGCTTATAAAATTAATATGATGAGTAAATATAATTTTTATTAACTTACTATCACTATGGATAATAATAATATATGTTCTATTCATAATAAATATGACTTACACTACAAAACATGTATAGGAAAATGAAGCAGATAACACCAGAAACAACAGTAATACTGAAATATTATTAACAAAACAACATAAGTGGATCATATATGATATCCTAAAAATGGATATGGTCCTTATATAATTTAATAACATTATTTAACCATTTTATGGGAGGTTAATGCACCCTCGACTAATGAAAAATATAAGGTAAGGGTTAATTTCACAATATCATCATTATCTGAGATTTTTTATCCGTTAGTATTTACTGGGACATATTTATCATCCATGTCAATTTTTCTTAAAAAAATCAAAATAAATATTTTTAAGGTTTTATGTAAGGGAAATTTTAACTAAAACATCGTTTTAAATGTTTTAAATATTTATTCTTCTGAATCTTTCTCATTAATGTCCATGTTTTCAAAATGGTTTTAAATATTTATTTATATGGTCATGAATGTTATAAATGTTAATTATTTTCAAAAGTTTCAAAGTGTTATGGGGAACATGGATTCAAAAATATCTTCTAAATTCATTTTTTATAATGTAAATTACTTTTAATGTTTTAAAAGTATAAAAGGGATATTTCTCTCAAATAGTTTTAATGATTTTGTTAGATTATATTTTTTCTATCTCAGCATCCTTTGTTGGATTTTTTGCTTAATTGTGGTGGATTTTTTATAATAAATTTTACCATATAATACTGAAGGTTTTATGATATGTTTGAAGTGGATGCTATATTTTGATACCATTCATGGTTTATAGTTAATGTATTAACATTTCGTACACTAGTTTTAATACGAATGTTTATATTGGTTATGTTTTACCGCTCTCATAAGAGAAATGCATTGGACTTAGTAAGTGACGGGAAGGGCATGTTATATCCCCTTAATGATTTCGTAGGTCTCTTGAGACTTACTAGTGTCTTGGCATTAGGCCTTAACGGTATGGTTATTTATGTTCTTGGAATGAGGCCCTGGTAGTATAGTTATCATATCCAACATTATACATTACCTCATTATCAGATTAGTTATTGATATTACATGGGATTACTCAACTAGTAGAATATCCATGTGAATATTAAAATGGAATTACTTGATTTATTCATTCCAAATTATCTTCAATTTAATGTTTAAAATTCTTGGGTTTCATTTTTAACTTTCCTTAAAGTTTATGGCTATTTCTTAAATCTTCTTCTATATTGTTTAAACTTACTGAGCATCCGAGCTCACCCATTTCTTACGATTTATTTCCCCTAGATGACAATAAATGTATTATGATTTATATGCATTGTTAATATAGAATAATAATGGCGTTCTCAAAGTATTATCTATGTTGTATTTTGTTTTTTGAATTATAGTGTAAAGTTTATGTATGTAATCAATTTTCCAAGACTACTAAAATGATAGGTAATTTGGGATTTTATTCCTTGTAATCATTCCAATGTATTAAAATAATGTACCGACTATGGAAAAATGGGGTTAGGGTGTTACAAAGGGACATTAGAGATGAGGCTTGAGGATTATAGTAGGTCTTTATTTTTTTGTTCCCTTCTGTTTATTTTATATTCATAAAAATATTAACAGTGGTTTTTTAGGATTTATACCTATATAATAGCATTGAATTTATTATATCTCGGATTTTTTTTATTCTATATACTATGATTGCTATTATAAATGTTCTCTAGGAATTTACATTATATGTTTTACTTTGGAATGATGGTATATTCTCCACATGGTAACACCTGAAACCCTTGATCCTATTCAGTATCTTATGGCATACAGTGAAGAATTCTTGAGTTCACATGGATATTTGATTTGATTATTGCAGATTGCACTAGGATAAGGATGTCACACATATTTTCTATAAAGACTAAAAAAGTTTTAAGTTTACTAATATGAAGGTTATTGAATCCGGTTCGTGATGTTAGTTTTTTCAAGAAATTATCTCAATGTGGCTGAATATTTGGTCATTGAGTTTATGTTGTGAACATAAAAATCTTGAATTTGGTGAATAAAAATAATATTTCCACTCCCAATGGGAATAATTATTAAATTTCAAGAAATTGGAGTCATCCTTACCTATTATCCATTAATCTATATGTTTTTACGGATGATATTGATGGAAGTTTTCTTAAAGAATGAAGGTGCTTCTACGATAGTTGTTGATATGGATAAGTTTTAGAGTAATGGTCATTATTGAAATTTCATTTTATAATATCTTTCACAGAATGGGTTTCTCTTGGTTACTAGGATCAAAATATAGAAAAAAATTATTTGTGAGAAATGATAAATTATTTATAAAGGAAATGTGAAAGTAAAGAAATATAAGATTTAAGATTGAATATTTAGATATAAATATTACTAGACACATGATGATGAAATAGTGGAAGATTTCATTACTGAAATAAATGAAACTTTGAGCACCAAATTTGGTTTTGGTGAGATGTAATGTGATTTTATGATTTTCAAGAAGATAATATGAATTTTTTGAATATATTTGATGCAAAGTTATCAGTACTTGAAAATTGTGATCCATGCACACTTTCGTTGGATGATCCTCATGGTTTTATTATTACATATTACATATAGAAGGGAATTTTATTAAAGAACAAGAGCAACGATAATAGGGAAATCTCTATAAAATCCTTTAAGAAATAGAATAGTATGAAAATGATTGAAAAACTGAGGAATATTCTAAAGAAGTTATTGAAATTAAATTGATAAATTTATATCATTAATTTTACACTACTACAAAACTGGGTTTATCCAGTGCTGTTAAATTCCCCCTTTATCAATGTTATTAAAAAAGTGTTGATAAAGGGGGCCATTTTTCTATGCTATTAAAAAATCACTCATAAGTTGAAAACCTAACTCAAGATTCAAAAAACTTATAACTTTTTATCCAGGTGTTCATTTTAGATCTAATATATATCAAATCAAATATTAATATGAGATCTACACCGTACTAACCAGGGGGACCCCGATCACTATTTTTTCTAAGTGAAAAGAGGACCTAAATGCCTCCAAAACTAAGTTTTTAGTGGGGGTACCCCAATGTTTTAACATTTGATGGAATTTCAGCCTCTTTTAAGGGGGTCTTATTGTCTTTTTTTAGTGGGGACTGAATTTATTTTTAGGTATTACATTCATGTTGATATTATGATTTTTAATTTTATCTTTTTTCATAAGGTAAAATTATTTATAATAAAATATATAACAATATATACATACTTTTTATATATTCACACATACACACACACAAAAACACATTTTTTATTTTTGTATTTAAATAAATATATATATATAAAGACATATATCAATATATATATAAATAAATGGATTATAAAATATAATGAAATGCATATAAATATATAAATATATCATAAAATGGAAGACAAAACAGCATAGGGGAGTGAAAAATATACTGGAATATAGGAAGGAGGCCTCAGGTTCAAAACTAGCTGGAGGTAGGGTCGCCTGCTGGAGGGTGGAATTTTCTAAACTGCTAATAATGGGGGTAGAAAGTGCTCATAAAAGTTGGTGTGGGAAGAGATTAGAATAAAAAAATTACCCTCTTTATCAGTTGGGCCTTTATCAATGCTTTTTTAGCAATGTTAAAGGGGGCCTATCACAATGCTAAACAAAGTGCTGATAAAGGCAGCCTTTAATAGCACTAAAAAGCACTTCTAATGGTCCCCTTTATCAGTGCTAAAACATAACTATTCAAGTGGGCCTTTAACAGCACTTTTTTCCAATGCTATTAAATCCAACCCTTTTACATCGCTCACATTATCAGTGCTTCTAAAGTACTGATAAAGACCTTTTACAAGTGTTGTTAAAGGCCATATTTATAGTAGTTTCTAGAAGTGAAAAATGATTCAAAGGAAAGTTTCAATATAAGTTTCCACTTAAATGTTTTGAGTGGATAGCTATTGTACATTTTGACACTAATTATCTAAGGTTCAAAAAAGATAAAGATGAATAATATGAAGATTTTGATGTGAATACTTAATGTTTCTTAAAGTATAAAGCATAATATATTCTTCCAAATGGAATGTAATAATTTCTCTAGATACAAAAATAGGAATTTGTTATCAAATTTTGATGAAATTGGTTGTACTTAGGATGATAAAGAAGTCAAAAAATCCAATGAATTTGGTGAAATCCAATTAATTATAAAGGTAAATGAAGAATACTTCACAAGTAATGAGAGTATAAATGGTGGAATAAAGTAAGATATAGAGATGGATTCTATTATAAATAAATAAATAAAATAATGATTCTTTAATATTACCCAATTGGAAAACGAGAAGAATGTTTGAAGAAGGATTTTCAAATATCTGTCTACAATGAAAACTTGCACGCTAAAAATAGTCCAGATAAAAAAATGTGATTGATAAGATGAAGAAGTTTATTAATGAAGATAAGAATATAAGTAATGAAATTGAAATGAATTTAAAATAAAATGTCAATAATCTCATTATTTTCCAATATAAATGTATTAAAGGATCAAAAGAAATCTGATAACCATATATCCAACATTTAGAACAATATTCAATAAGTTTGAGAAAACTCAATGGAAAACGTTATAGAATGATTTGAAGTCCCATTGAATGATAAGATTCATGTATGAAAATAAGGATTATATTCAAATATCAAAATTATCATGGAAACTTTGATAAACATATTGATTCAAAGTCACATGGGAAGAAAATAAAGCTTATGGAAAAAGAAGATGATTCTCAGAAATCTAGAAATTCCATGAAAATTAATTTGAAAGTAAAATATTCTAAAAATGGTGATTAAAAAGAGGTAGGAAATAATTCTAGAGTGAATATGAATGTTTTGGGAGTTTATAAAAATTTTGGTTCTCAAAAAGAATCCAAATAGGATAGTTAAAACTTGGAAGTAAATCAGATGTCAAAATCTAGACAACAAGTTATTTTCATAGGTAAGTATGCATTTTATGGATATTTTTAGTATTATTGAGACTTTGGGATCATGGAAAGAATATTTTGGTTTAAAAAAATTATATTTATATGATCGTAGAATATTTTGGAGATAAATATTGAGTAGGATTCAGTTCACTCTAAGTAAAAAAACTAGAAGAAATCTGAAAAAAAATGGACTGGATATTGAGATAAATTTTCAACCATTGTATGTGGTTTGTGGAATATTGGATCAAAAAAATAATCTTTATAAATAATGGCTAACCATTTTACTTACCCACTTTAGTCTGATTTATAATACTCAATAGTCTCAAAATATGAGAGTTAAAGGAAAAGGGAAGGATTTGATTATTGAAGTTTCAAACATAACATCACAAATGAACTGTCCATGTATCTTGGAAAGTGGATACTCCTATCATGTAATTGAATATTTAAATATCATGAATGATTATAAAAAATTAAATAAATTATTTATAATATTTGATAATAGTGAGTCACTAAAAATTACTAGAATTGGTTCAAAATTCATTAGAGAATATAAGATAAATTGAAGAACACATTATTTTTTGATAGGTTGAAACAAAATTTAACCAGTGTGTTAAACATATATGATAAAGAACACCAATTAGTATTTTATAAGAATGAATTTTTTTTTTAATAAGTTGAAAATTGAATGTGTTTTTGTGAAAGGACAACAAACAAGAAGTAACCTATTTTAGGTTTGTGAAACAATGAAGAATAATATTCCTTGTAAAAAGAATAAGAAACTAAATATAGTTAACAAACATGACTTATAAAAAATATTGTTAAAGGTGAGATATAAAGAAGAATAATTTTGACAAATAAAGGAGAAATTTTGTCTTCGATTTCAGAGAAAAAGTTTAAAAGTTATGAAAATAAAGAAGTGAAGAATAATAATAAGAAATCAAATTTGGAATGTCATATTGGTTAAGTAAAGAAATAGATGGGTTCTCCCAATATGAAATTGTATTTAAAGAATAATATGGATAATAAAAGTATTTTTTAACCAAAGGGGGAGTTTAATACCATCCCATAGAGGTTAAATAATAATTATCAGCCTTCATTTATCAAAGTTTAAGGTTTGAAAATTATTTCCCACTCTCACTTGTCCATTGAATTATTTTCTTCAATGGGAGATAAAAAAACATAAATCTATTTACCCTTATTCCTTTGTGTTTTTAAAGTGAGGTAGAACATTAATATTGGAAGATAATCCAAATATATGTCTTTAACATAATGGGTAAAATATCTAAAATTTAGGGGGATAATATCTTTATAGATATTTTTTTAAATTGGTAATCTGTGAAGTTTTAATGTAAACTATTATAACATATTAGGTGAGATTGTATATATGATATTATTATACATAGGTTGAAGAAATAATTCTATTAATTGGAAATGGTTTTGAAAAAGGGATGAATAGTTGTTCTGATTTGGTATCAAATAGTATTAAAAGTTATGTTAAAGTTGATATAAGTCACTATTATGGATAAAATGATATTATTATTTAGTGTTATTGTATCTTACACTTAGTAAAATCATAAAGGCTTATAATTATTGACTAATTATTCATTGTTAAATATGATTTGTTTTAAATTGATTTATGTTCAATGGTATCTAACCAAATCTAAAGGGGATGATTGTTGACACCATGAAAAGGAAGGTGTGATGAAGAAGTGATTGTGACCTTAGGGAGGTTACTATGACCAAAGGTATTTTTCTGAAAATTAAAGTGGAAGATAATATTTGGATATAAAAATAGGAAATTAATCCTTTCATTAGGTTTTTATATTAAAAATATATGAAATTTGATAGATGAAAAAACTTATTATCACTACAAGAAAAAGGGGGGTTCGCTGTGATTTTTACTTATGGTTTTGAAAACCGTCGTTAAGTTTTCAAGAAAAAAATATTTTGTTGCAATTTTTTAGCGGTGTTTCTTAAAACTACCACTACATATGTTTTTTTTAGGTTTTAAAAAACCACTGGTAATTTAGATTTTTTAGATCTTTTATTTTTTAAATTTACTGATACTAGCGGTTTATTAAAACCACCACTAAATTAATGGGAAATAATATTAAATATTAAATACTAAATTATGATTTTTTTATTTCAATTCATATATTTTTTTATTATTTTGAATTTTAATTAATTATAATGCATTAATTATTAATTATATATAATTATTAGTTAATAATTATCCAAAATTTAAATTAATTCTTGTATAAGTTAAGAATCAGAATTCACCATCAATTTACTAGAACTTTTCATTAGAGTATCTGTTTTAGATTCACAAAAAGATAAATTGAAGATTATGTAATAACCTACAATCACATTAGATAATAATTAAGTAATTACTAAAAAAATAAATTTTATTATAGTTTTAAGAGAAGTTAAAAATCGAAAATCAACTTCAAATTGTCATAACTTTTGATCAAAGTGTTCGTTTGAGCTATACCACATATCAAATCGAAGCCTGTGACGATCTATACACCATGATAATCAGGGTGGACCCTAGTCAATATATTTGAGGTCAAAAGGTCCTGCAGATCTCCAAAACTGAGTTATTTATTTTGATATCAGGATTTTTGAATTTTTGATGAGATTTCATCTTCATTTAAGGGTATCTTCATTTTTATTTTAGGTTTTATATGATTTTATTCCTATGATTTACATTCCAATTGATTTGATAGTGTCACAATTATTGTTTGTTTCCCTCTTATGGTAATTTATTATCTATTATATATATATATTTATATACATATATATATATGCATATACTTTTATAGATTTTTGTATATTTAATTATAATTTATATATATTTATCATTATAATTTTAATGTTTATTTATTATTTATTTATAATTTATTCATTATTTAGTTATTAATTTATTTATTATTTATTATTTGTTGATTATTTATTATTTCTTTATTTCTTTATTATTTATTTATTTATTATATATTATTTAATTATTATAATTTATATATTTATTATTTATTAGATATATATTAGTTGTTTATTATTTATTGTCACTTATTATGATTTATTATTATGTATTATGTATTTTTTTTATTTACTAATTATTTATTATTTAATTAATATTTAATTATTATTTATTAATTACATATTTACTATAAACTACTTATTTATAAGTATTTTATTATTTATTATTTATTATTTATTATTTATTTATTCATTATTTACTATTATTTCTTACAAATTTAATATTTATTATTTATTTATTATGCGTTTATTATTTATTTAACAATTATGCATTTATTTTTTACTAATATTTATTTTTATTTATTATTATATAGTTATTGTTTTTAATTAATTATTAATTAGTTTTTCTTTATTCATTATTTATTTATTATTCATTTATTTTTTTATTTTTTATTTATTTATAATTTATTTAATATTTAGTCACTATTTATTTATTATTTATTATTTATTATTTATTGTTTATTTATTTGTTATTTATTTATTTTTTGTTATAATTTACTATTATTTACTAATTATTTTTTAAAAAATATTGATTAGTTATTAATTAATTAATGTTTAATTATTATTTATTTATTATTTAGTATTAATTTATTAGTTATTCTTTATTTATTAGTTATTTGTTACTTATTTATTATTATTATTATTATTTATTTATTTCTTATTTGATATTTAATTTTTATTTGTTATTTATTTATTTATTATTTATTATTTATTTATTTATTTTTTATCAATGATTTATTTATTATGTATTTACTATTTATTTAATTTTTATTTATTTATTATTTATCTGTTATATATTATTTTTTAATTTATTATTTATTTATTACTTATTTATTATATATTCATTATATATACATCATTTATTATTCTTTAATAGAATTATTTATTTTTTATCTCTCTATATATATAATTATATTACATACTATTTTCACACCACATCAAGAGACAGCTGAAGTGGAAATTTCATTGCAAAATAGTCAAGAGGTAAGGCGTTCAAATCTCCCCCAGTGTATATATAGGTCAGATTTATGCACGACATGTATGACATGCTTGGTAGGATATATAAATAAATAATCATAAATCATAAATCAAAAATAATAATAATAATAATAAATAATCAATAATAATAAATAATAATTTAATTAATTAAATAAATAAATGATAAATAAATAAATAAATTACCAAAAGAAAAAAACAAAAATAATCACCGTTGAACATCTAGTGATGGTTAAAAAACCATCGCGAAATGATTCTCAACACCCAAATAAATGGTGCTTTAAGAAAGAATTGTGCATCATTTAAAGGTGGTTTAAACCGCCGCTAAATACCCAAAAAAGCGTCTTGAAATACATTTTTTTAGTGGATCTTGGTTAGGTTTTTTATATTCATACATGCTAAAAAACAAAAAAGTTGAAAAACATATTGTTGTGCATAATGTTTTTAAATAAATAGGAGTATAAGATTCATGAAATTAAATAATTGATACTGATATGAAATAATTTTTATTCAATAAATAAGATTTGGTTTAAGAAAAAAATGGTAGTCCACAATGTAGTGTTGATGCATAAAATTCTTATGATGCATAACATTTTTATATGATATATAAGATTTTACCATATGTGATATTATTAAAATGTAAGATATTTTTTTCTTAGTTATACTGGAAAAATATTTGAAAATAGGGTTGATAGATAAGATTTTTGAGATGTGTAAGATTTTTTATCTCATAGGTAATTTTTTCACTAGAATGTAATTTTTGGACTTAACTAAAATATAAAGTGTTCAAAAGTTAATAGGATAATTTATTGAAGTTAAAAAGAAGTTAACAAGGGGTTTCCAAAATATAAAAGGTATTTTTTAGAATAATTATTTAAAAATATTAAAGTTAATTAGAAGAATTAATCTAATGATATTGGAACTATTTTTTAATAAATAAATATCACAAATAGAATTTTTGATATAAGAAGTTGGAAAATATTGGTCACATTTTGAATATTTTTGTTACACCATCACAAAATTCATGCATCTATGATTCAAATAGAGTCACTCCATGAAGTAAATCAATGGTTATTACAATCTGGTCTGTTTCAATATTTCTAAATAAATTAGTTGGTGATGCATGGTGTCATTCCATGACATAAAAATATAGAGAAGTTGAGAAGTGTTGTTCCATGTTGTGTTAAAGATTTTCATTTCATTAAGAAAGAAAGTTTCAAAAATTAGTTATTGAAATTAAAATTCCATTACATGGTTAATTTCAAAACACCATGAATTATCCTAGTGTACACTTGGATAGTTTCAGTAACTGAATAAAAAGTGTGAGAGAAAAATGAGAAGATGATAACAGAATTTGAAATCAATTGAAGTTGGTATTTTGAAATTTAATTCTAAATTAAATTTCAAGTAGTAAAAATAATGTTGTAATAATGCAGGAATTTTAGCGAGGTATTGATTTTATATGAAGGTAGTAGTGAAAAAAAGAATAATCGAGTATATTATTCTTGAGAGAGAAGAAGGTGTGTGTTTGGTGTAGTCTGCACATAAGAAGAAGAATGAAAAATATGTAAGAAGAGGTTATATTAATGTTCAATACAACAATTATACATGTAAACAAAGTAAAAAAAATTATTCTGATGACACAAAATCCAACCAACTCCCACTTGGACTAGAGGAAGCTACCTATGACTTTCAGAAAGTGGCACAAATGTTTCCAAGTGGCAAGAATCCATGAATTCTGAAATGGATTCCATGTACCAAAACCATGAATGAATTTTGGTAGATCCTCTAGTGGATGTAAATCTCATTGGTTCTAAATGGGTATTCAAGAAGAAACTGTACATGGAAGGACAAGAAATTACCTATAAGGTGCCACTGGTTGCAAAAGGGTTTAAGCATCATCAATTCATTGATTATGGTAAAACATTTTCACAAATTTCAATGTTGAAATCCATCAGAATTCTAATTTCCATTGTAGCTTACCATGACAATGAGATTTGGAAAATGGATTTCAAAATAGCATTCCCTAATGAGAGCCTTCAAGAATATTTCCATATAATATAACCAGAAGGTTCTATAACTCCAAAGGATTCCAACAAGATATAAAAATTGAAAAAATCTATTTATGAATTAATGAAATAATCTATGTCATAAAACATTCGTTTTGATGAAGCCATAATAGAATTTGGATTCATAAAGAATGTATGTGAGTCCTGTGTCTAAAAATTGTTTAGTGGGAGTGTAGTCAATTTATAAATAGTTTATTTTGATGAAATATTACTTATTGGAAACTAAATACAAGACTCATAGTTCGTTAATGTGTGGTTGAATAAATTCTTATCTATAAATGACTTTTGCTAGGTAGTATATTTTCTTGGATCAAGATCCATCACGACAGATCAAAGAGTCTGCTCGGCTTAAGTCTGAGTACATAAATTGAAAAGATACTAAATAGATTTGTTGTAGAACAATCAAAGAGGGGATTATTACTAGTGTCGCATGGCATTCATCTTTCTATGAAGTTGCGTCCTCAAACACATGTAAAAGGAAATAGAATGGAAAGTATTACATATACGTATGTGATTTGGTCAGTCATGTATTATATTCTATTTTCTAGGTTAGATTTCACCTATGCATTAACTATTGTAATAAGATATCAAGCTGATCCAGGTGACCTCAATTAGATGGAAGTCAATCCAAAAGTATCTAAGATGTACTATTGATATTTTTATGGTTTATAGAGGAGATTAGGAACAAGTCATTAAAGGATATTAATATAATACTTTCCAAAAATATCAACATGACATGAAGTCATAGATTGAATGCATCGTCACTTTGAATGGAGTTGTTGTGAGATGGAAGAGCTCAAATTGGGTTTTGGTTACAGACTATATAGCTGAGTTCGAGTATATTGTAGCTTATAAAGTAGCTAAAGATGCAGTATAGATGTCTAAATTTCTCCAAGATCTTGACATAGTACCTAGAAATAAATATACAATTATGCACTATTATGATAAAACTGTAGTGACATCTCTCATAAAAGATCTATGGAAACATCAGCAGATTAGGCATATAATTCAGAAGTATCATCTCTAGAGGGAATTTTCTTAAATATGTGACATTACAGTGAGAAATATTTCCAAATAATGCAACATGGAATACTTCTTGACTGAATCCATGACTTGGTATAAACATGATAATCATTTGAGTTCTAGAATATTGAAATTCCAATGTAATTGGCTCTAGTCCAAGTGGGAGTTTGTTGGAGTTAATTTCCTAGGATCAACTATTTTTACTTTGATAACATGCATATTTTATGTATTGAAAATTAATATAACCTCTGATTAAATATTTTTCATTTTTCTTCATGACTCTAAGGTAATAATTTCCTAGAGTATATGTCGCATTAATAAGGTCATAACAGTTCTATGTTATAATGAGATCCTTGAAATTCTATGATGATATTCTTAAATATAGTTCGGTGGTCAGATAACATACTATGATGGGACAAATAGTATATATACTATTGAGTGTGATTAATCATAAGAAGATGCATCTTCTTCTCATGAAGTTCACACTTGGTAATCTCCAAGATGGAAGATAATGAGAGTAGACCCGCTAGTAAGAATTTTTCATGTTTTGGTGTCATCAGACATTCCACTCTTCAAGTGTGTATAATGGTACTTAAACTTTATGATTATCATTAATACATGTCATAAATTAAATTCATAGATTTTCTAATGAAAACCATGATGTCATATGTTCATGGTGAGGTAGGGACCATTGAGTTCACCATGATTGACATGTCATTAATGGATAAGTCATTGCAGGATTTGTCCATTCCATCTTTATGGAAGTTGATATCTCTGTATTTTTATTAGAATAAAGACATCACATTAAATTCCAAGTACATGGTGAAATGGTTTATTTATATCTTATATTTAAAGAAATATTTATCCAGCAAATAGGTTGGTGACACATGTGAAACATTTTTGATGAGATATTGTGATAAAGGGATCGTATTACACATTGAGCGTTTGTATGTAGTTTTCATAATTGTAATAATAATTTCTTTCTCTTGGGTTCCTTTACCTCTTTCTAGACAATAATATTGGAATTTAGGAAAGCCAACCTAATTCCAACAAGAAATAATCATATATGATCATACACTAAGTGTTTCTGATGATCTTGATTAAATTCTATTTGAATTTAATTAATTGAATAAATATTATTTTCAACACCAAGGGATAAATTTATTCACATTTTATCAATCATAGATGTTTATTGATGAGTTTAATATTTAAATTAAATATTTATTTATGAATTCAATAAATTTTTTACGAGTTTTAATGAACAAAGTCTGTGTCCAGTGAAAAATATTAATTAAGAATCCAGTTAAATTATATTTTTTATTGTGCAAGTTGGCGTGCAAAAAAAATAAAAAATAATTTTATTTTTATGTGGAATGGTGTTTATTAAATATTATTATATTATTTATGGGTTTTCATTCATTTAAATAATTATTTTAACCTAAAACTCATCTCTATCATTATATTGATATATCTATTTTGTATTATTCAGAAAAAGAAACATGAGAATCATTGTACACAATAAAACTCTCTCTTGACTCCTTTCTCTCTCCCTCTCAAGAATGAGAAATGAAAGAGAGATCCCTCCAAGATCGAAGGATGAGTATTTAAAACGAATAATGATATTGACTCACCGCGCTAGCACCCAGAGATCGATTATCATTAAACTGAGATCAAAGGAGAAAATTTGCATCACTCCTAGAGGGATTTTTTCCTTAGATCCTCAAATCCCAATGAAGGAAATATAAAAGTGTCCTTTCAGATCATCGACATCAACATCAAAGAAATAATTCTCATATCAGGTATTCATTTCTTCCAATACTGGATAAAGTAATTATAAATTTGATGTATAAGATTCTATATTGGGAATTCAGTCAACTAAATATTAAAATAAATTTAAATATATCACCCACCACTGCATGATTATATTGTGCTTGAGACAAACATGTGGTATTAGAGGGGTCACATTTAAATTTATAGTTATTTATTTGATTATTTATCCATATGCAGTCATGGTTGAATTTTAATTTGATATTATTCATTCATTAATTTGTTTTTAATGAACATGTTACTCACATATTAATAATATTTATTCAATGTTTTGTTTTCTTAAAAGTATAAGGAAAAAAATTATAATGGCCCTAAATTCCAATAGGAAATGCCAAAAAAATTCCTGGTAGAACAAGGTTACATGGTGTGTAGCCGGAGTACACACCATGTACCCTTGTACACTGCACTTGTCCAGACAACGGGATACATGGAATGCCATGTAAATATTAGATATACTTTACACCAAATGTTAAATAGACAACCTGGAACTTGGCATATCGAATTACACGGCATGTATATGGCATACACACCCTGTAGTCTATATGGGTTAGTGGGGAAATTTTAACAATCAATGTGGTCATTCTACATAGTCAACCTACATGAGACAAATAGAATGATCATTAATGAGATACACATAGTGTATCCAGTATACACGACATGTAGTTCATCATTTCCCACATCTGAGATACACTTTGAGTCCTTGGTCTTGTTATCTGGACACATGGTATTAGAGATACCCGATATTTAGCTAGTGTGCACACATCATGTAGTCTCTCATCAGATAACATACCGAGTCTTTTGGAGGGTTGGATGGGATAACGACATTCAATCAACACGGCGTGTAGCTTGATTGTACATTCCATGTGATCCTCTGAAATACATGTTGAAGACCTATGAGAATTTTTTGGAAACACGATAAGTAGAACACACGACTTATAGCTCTTTAGTACACACATTCTAGTCCAGTCGCATTGCATGCCGACGCCTCAGGTGTATACCCTATATACAAGGAAACTATGGTACACAACATTTAGCAGGATATTACATGTTGTGTAGTCTCATAACAAATTCATAGAATTAAATTACATTAAATTGAAAATTGAAACATTAGAACCTTTTTTTATTGATTGACACTAGTTGGGTTTGAAAATTTAATTATAGTTTTAAATAATTTTAAATGCCCAATTAATTTATTATAATAAAATATGTAATTATTAGTTTTTTTATTTATTTTCCATGAATTCTATTGACGATGGGTATCTCCAAAATGAATTTGGATGGTCATTATGATGCAAGTTAAATAATTAATTAATTAATTCAAGTGCGGTTATCTTAATAATAAAGAATAGGAAAAGAAATGAATCTTATTCATTTACTTTTTCATATACGTTGAATGTATGACAACGCATGAGCTAAAAAAAGACAATTGTATGTGTTGGAATTTATATAATTTTATTTATTGCACAGTTTTTCAATTTTTTATTATTAAATTAATTTTTATGGCACGTGAGTAACCCCCCCCCCCCCTCAATTATTATATAGGGCATGTGTGTCCAAGGATATTTATGTAATCGCTCTTTAAATAATTTTTTTGTTCTCCTCTTCTATGTGGGATTTATTAATACTTTTAATTAATTTCGTTCTTAAGGCACGTGGAGGTTGTTCAAGATAGAACAATAATAATTCCAACCAAAGAGTTACACATGTGGATAGGTGGAATGTTGTAAATCATACCAAAACCAAAAACATGAGTTATATAACAACCTGACACTTTATTTCATTTTTAAACAAGATTTATTACATAAAATTTCACTTCATACAACTTAGAATATCGAGAGGTTTAGTGTCTTTGGGGATTATGAACATTAAATACCAACTTAAAACAAGATATAAAACATCTTTATTGAAAAATTATTTGACAGGACCAAATCATTCCTTCCTACTGAACACTGTATGGGATAACCTGAGGACATACATAAGAATGGGGGGAGCTATAAAGGCCAGTAAGGTAATAAACATGGAATGACATGAGGATAATAATACATGTTAGATAAGGCATGTCAATGAGTCATAAAGGAACATGAAGAATAAGTCATGATAAATCATGTTAATCATAACATGGAAATGTGGCAACAACTTAAAACACTACATCATAAACATATGTCAAAGCTAAACTGCCATGACATTATAGTGGAAACAATTACCATAAATGATTCAGGTAAACCACTATTCCAACATGACATATCATGATACTAAACATTACCCAATTCATTGGAGTGCTATCAGGGTGCACCCTTCATAAATATTTCAATCTCATAATTATTTGTGTTATATAGATCATCTAACGTGGGTTCATTAAACATCATAATTTTTTCCATGATCGAGGAATGTGGAATAAATACATGTAATTCATAAATAAATAATTATATTTTCATAAAGGTGAATACCCTTGACATAGAAATGGGAATGGTATTCACTACATAGGCATTGTCAATCAAGGTGCAATTTCGGTAGAATAAAAATATCATTTAGAAATAAATAAAATGGCTTGATGAGAGAGAAATGTGTATATTTTCATTTAAACATGAAATTGAAAGTAATAGTTGAATTTAAGGACCTTCCCCAACATAATTAACGGGAAATAAAAGGTGTAACATAATGATGAATCCTGAAGAAAGAGGAGAAAGTAAAAGAACCCTTACGAAATTTCTGCATGGTATTGGGTGTATATAAAGGTTCTTAAGAGAGTTAAATGAGATTGAAAGGAGATATCATCATTTATAAAACAAGTGGAAAGTAGGTGGGATATTTAAAAATGTATCCCAATATAATTGAACGGGAATTCAAAAGGAAAATCATAAATAAAGTGCTTGATTAAAAGAAGAGAGAGAGAATCCCTTGCGGAATTTTAGAATAGTAAAAGCTTAGGTAAGGGACCAAATGAGGGGGTATAATTGATACCTAATAAAAATAACATAAATTTGATAGTAATTTAATGATTAAAAAATAATGGTAATATAATAAATTGAAATTAAAAGAACTAACCTCAAAGAAGGTGTGTGAATTCAAAGGTGAGGATAGAAATCCCTTACAAAATTTCGGCAGAGTAACGATTTAGGTAAGTGTCAAAATGAGAGAGTATAAATGGTCTATAATTGAAATAATATCAATTGGAATGTAAGGGGGTCATAATAAATGAATGATAATATAACAAATTCAAACTATAAAGATAAATTTCAAATATGGTTCTTGAATTGAAAGAAGGGTATGAAGTTGAGGATCCCTTACTTAGATATGTGACTCCAAAGGCTTGGGAGAGGCTTCTTTGGAGCTTCGGGGCACCATTTTATGACTATAGAGAGTAGAGGGAAGAGGTTTGATGTTCATAAAGGGGTTTTAGTGAATAAAAATGGGATCTTGGGTGGCTTTATATTGGAAAGGAGGGGGATTTATTTATTATATTGGTTTTGGACACTACATAATAAAATATTCAAAACCAAAAATTATCCTATAGTTTTTACCATTATATATAGAAAAGGTTAGTGATATAAATTATTTTATGAGTCCATGTTCTGAATCCAATAAAATATTTCTCTTTCTTATGTGTAGGTGATTCACCCTTTTAAAGAAATGATTTTAAAATCTTAAAATATATTATAAGTCTTAGAGGATGCATTAAGGCTTTGTAAAATAAATCAAATAAACTTAAAATCAAATTATTTTAAATGGAAAACATAAATTTGGCCAAATATATCTTTTATATTATTTATTAAATAATTATTATTCCATTATGATGTCATAAAACACACCGTATATTTATACGGTATTTAATTTTAACCTAAAAATTCAATTGCCTCAGAAAATTGTGAAAAAATAACCAATGGATAATTTATAAATACTAATTCCAAAAATAATATTCATTTTATATAAATAATTTCATAAATATGTGAATTTTCACATTTAAAATAAAAATAGGCATTTATTGTAAATTGATGTGTTTTTTGACAATACGAGTCTTCGAACCCTAACAAAAATTACGTTTTATTTCATAAAAATTATACGATCATTCATATTTTAAAAAAAATATTTTCATAATAATAACTTATTAAAATATTATTTATTTCACAAATCTATTAATTCATCAAAATAAGTTTCTTAATTGAATTTGAATATTAAGAAAAAATACTATTTGATCTTTAGAAATCATTTACAATGTAACAATAATAGGAAGAAAATATATTTATTATCCTATAAAAATATAATATACATAATATTATTATTAGGGTCTTGATACAAATCCCATTATTTCACCAGTATATAACCAAAGAGTAAGGTGTGCGATGGAGAGGATTTCATGGGGACGTTCGGTGAACAAGGATTAGGTACTAATCTCGATGAGCTTGAAATTATCCCATAAACAGTTTCACTTATGCATAAGTTATTAGATAATTTCTTGGGATTGGTCTAGGGAAAATCCCATAAATGATATCTTCCTCATAAGCTCTTATAAATGGGCTTAATAGGGTATGATCCTGCTGGTTGAGGCTATCACTACCTTTGTCTATGCCAAAAGGATTAGTTAAATCCCTATATTTATAATAGTTATGTGATCACTGTTCAACAACTATATTATCAATGGTAAAGATACTTAATTCTCATTTAAAATCCAATTGTATATAATAAAATATTTGCATATGTTTTCTATAGCCATAAGACATTTAATTAAATCAAAAGAAAGGGAGTTTTATTCATAAATGATTGGGTAATTACATCCTTCCCCCCTTAAGAAATTTAAACATCGAAATTTTCTTTTCCCACACTAAAATAGATGATGGTAACTTTGTTTAATCACCTCCTATGGTTCCCATGTTGATTATTCAAACTTGCGGTTTCACCACAACACTTTGATGAGGGGAATTTTCTTATTTTGTATAACTTTTTATCTAAGATCTAATATCTTTACCATTAGATCCTTATTGAAAAGGCCATTCTCCAATGGTACCACCTCCAGATTTTGTACATGTGATGGTTTTGTTATGTACATTCAAAAGAAGGACACATGGAATATATCATGTACTTGAGATATGTTTGGTGGTAGTGTTAGTCGATTGTCCATTGCTCTGTTGGGATCAAGGATCTTAAAAGGGTCGATGTACCTTGGACTAATATTTCCCTTATTCTAAAATCTCACAACTCTATTCTATAGAGATATGAAGAGGAATACCAAGTATCCAATATCAAACTCTAGGTCTCATCGAGGATTGTCATCATAGCTCTTTTGTTGACTCTGATCATCTTTGATGTGCTATTGTGTTTTAATACCCCAGAAAATTCCATGTAAAATTTTCACGTTTGAATGGACTTATTTCAAGACCGGGATCTAAGACGACACATTATTCTGTGGTCTAGAGAGGCCAGAAAATATTTTAGAACTTTTTTAAAGTATTTTAATTAATCATGTGAGTGTGTTTTTATAACTTTTGTACTGATTCCAAGATCAAAATTAGAGGGTACAGTAGAAATCAGAATGTCAGGATTCGCCAAAGAAGAGCATATCCTTCACCGGTGGAGGTCGACTCAAAAAGATAAATTTCAGACTTTTAGTGAAAAAGAAAATAAAATTAAAATAAATTCATTGTTTATTTTATTCAATCTATTTTCGTTGTGACGCAGCGACCAGTTAGCGTTGTGCTGCAGTGATGAGGTGACGTTGAATCATTAATGAACCTCATTAATGAAATAGCATGGAAACACACAATATATATCCCTACTTTAATTATATAGGGATGCAAAGTTGAAAAAAACCCTAGGAAATCCTCTGATTAATGAGGAATCTCTCTCTCTCTCTCTCTCTTCGACGACGACTGCCATTGAGGAATGTCATCGAATCAAGGATCGATGAACATTGCTGGAACTGATTCGTGAACAACGACGAACACTAATGGATCGAGGATCGATGACAGATCAGAGCTTCATCCCTCATCAGTGACGAATCCTTAATATATGTAGGGGTTATGTTCTTTCTTTGTGATTTCTTCTTCCTATTCTTCTATTCGAAAGACCAACACGGATCAACCCACCAACAGGTTGACCCACGGTTCAGTCATTCTTACAGGTTGGGAAATGATATTGTGGGGAGTTATGGGATTTGAAATTCGTGTCAGAATTATGAAAACCCCATTGATATATGTTGGTAAATTCTAATGCGGAGGGATCGGGATGACATGAATAAGGCTCAGATCCCTCTAAAGCGGGCGTTTGTGTTCTTCTTGAAAGAACAGCAGAATCGAAAAACCAGTGGCCCTGAGGCCATGGCAGTGATGCCGAAGACCAGAGAGGCCCTAGGGTGTAGAGGAATTTGACATCAGACTATCAGAGTGGATCTGGTGGCCCACGAAAGGTGCCTCTAGCATAACACCATCGTCGTAGTGACGGTCGGCGGCAGCGGCTATTGGCGACGGCCGCAGGCTGGAGGCGGCGCCACCAGGGTACCGCAGATGTGATGTAGCAGTCGACCCTCACCAGTTGTGCTGGAAGAGACGGCATTCCCAGTGTGCGTCGTGGAGGAGGAGGGTCACGGCCTATCGGCCACGATGGCTTTCTGGATGTGGCGCCAGAGTGGTGTCGCATAGGGGTAGTGACAGGCTCTACGCGGGTCACGTGTTGACCAACACTACCACAAAAACAATTTTTCCCAACGCCAACCTTTATCAGCGCTAACAAAAAAGTGCCAATAAAGGGGGGTGCCTTTATCAGCGCTGATAAAGGGTCCCTTTATCATCGCTAAAAAAATCACTGATAAACGCATCCCTTTATCAGCGTTTTTTTAGCGCTGATAAAGGTTCCCCCTTTATCAGCGCTTTTTTAGTACTGATAAAGGGACCCCCTTTATCAGCGCTTTTTTAGTATCGATGATAAAGGGTCGACTTTAAAAAAAATTAATTAAAAATAGTATATTAATATATTAATATATAAATATAGTTATATTGATATAAATATAATATATAATTTTTAAATATATTTTAGATAAGTATAAATATACATTTACACTTAATACACTTAATATATAAGATATTCAGTGAAAATGGATTATAAAAAAATTAAAAAAATATTTTTAATTAATAATTTTCTAATTATTATGGATTAATAGTCATTTAATAACAATTTTAGGATTAAAAAATTAAAAAAAAATTAAAAAAAGATCCAAAATATGTTGAAAACGCAACTCAAACTTCAAACGACCATAACTTTTGATCCGGGTGTCCGTTTGAGCTCTACCACATATCAAATCAAAGCATGTGATGAGCTCTATGTCACTGTGACCAGGGAAAGCCCGTTCAAAGTTTATTCAAGGCAAAAAAGGCCCATAAGGCCTCCAAAACTGAGTTTTTAATCGGGACACCCCGATTTTTTAACATTTTGTGGATTTTCAGCCTCGTTTAAGGGGGTATTATTGGATTTTTTTGGTGAGGACTAAATTTAGTCCAAGGTATTAAATTCATATTGATATTATGTATTTGAAATTTCATCGTTTTTATAATGCACTTCTCTTTATAATCAAATATATATCAATATATACATATTTTTTATATATTCACACATAAAAATTTAATTATAAATATAAATAACAAAATATATTTACATATAAAATCTATTAGATTTATCTAAATAATAACTAATATCCATTTTATTTAAAATACAAATATATGAATATTTATATACCTGTATATTAATCTAAATATATATATATATATATATTAATCTAACTATATATATATATTAATATAACTACGTACATATATTAATATTACTATAAATATATATATTAATATCACTATAAATATATATATTAATATCACTATAAATATATATATTAATAAAACTATATATGTATATATATTAATATAACTATATATATATATATTAATATAAATATATATTATTATCCGAATAAATATAACTAAATATATATATAAATATATATTAATATAACTATATATATTAATATGACTATATATATATTATTATAACTATATATATATATTAATATAAATAAAAATTACTATACGAATAAATATAACTAAATATATATATATATATAAATAGAGATATATATTAATATAACTATATATATATATTAATATAACTATATATATTATAATATAACTATATATATATTAATATAAATATATATTACTATGCGAATAAATATAACTAAATATATATATATATATATATATCATGAATTGGAAAACAAATCAAAATGGAGGAGTGGTAAGGGCTTAGGCACGCAGGGGGGAGGTCTCAAGTTCAAATCCTGGTGGAGGTAGGGGTGCGCGCGCATGGGGGAATATGGGAGCAAGCTTTGTTAAAGGGTGGAGGGGGTGCGTGGGGCACTGTAGGGGGCGGAAAAGCGCTATAAAAAGGGGGGATCAAGCACTATAAAACCCCCCCAATTGGCAGTATTTTTTTAATGTTTTTTAATTTTCTATTTATTTTTTTAAATTTTTTTAAATTTTTTTACCTTTTATCAGCGCTAAAACGAAAGCACTGATAAAGGAAGCACTAATAACGGGGTCTTTTATCAGCGTTAAAACAAAGCGCTGATAAAGGACCCTTTTATCAGCGCTTTGTTTTAGTGCTGATAAAGGGGACCCCCTATCTTCGACGACATTAAAAGTTCTTTTCTAGAACTGTTAAAGGCCATTTTTAGCGCTGATAAAAGTTGTATTTATAGTAGTGCAAGGAGAACGCCCGGATGACCGGTCACACGTGCCCCAGCTGGGCCGGGCAGCCTAAGTGGTCCGGTTATTTTTTTTAAGCTGGTCTGCTTTAGCGGATAGGGATGATGGGATAATGCCAAACCGCAGGGTGGCCAGGGCTGGGAAAAGAGACCTGACCGCCAGTGTGGGCTGGGCCGGATAAATTTGGGTCACTGGGTGACCGAGAGGACTAGACCCACGACCAACCTTGGCTGGGTCCAGTGAGGCCCAATGGGCGAGGCCAATGGTCTATACGGACAGGATCGGGTCATTCGGGACCCCGGGCTAGGTTGTTCAGGTCAGTCTGAACCAGATGGACTAGGCCCAGATTCAACTGACCCCTATTTACAAAAAGGGACGTATCTCTCGAACTGTGTGTCTTATTGACACATCTTCTATGGCATTGCAACCCACATGATGGGGTAGTCCTTATGAAATCTTCTAAGTAATATTTCAAGGAATTTGACCTAGTGAGGCTTTGTGACTCAGCTACACAATGAGGCTTTGTGACTCAGTTAAAAATGAGGCTCCATGACTGAGCTTTCCAGTGAGGTTCTATGACTCAACTAGTTGCAAGGCTCCATGGCTCATCTACCCAATGAGGCTCCATGACTCAACTATCAACAAGGTTATGTGACTCAACTACACAGCGAGGCTCTGTGACTCAGCTATCAGTGAGGATCTGTGACTCAGTTACACGGTGAGGCATCCTAACTCAGCTACCGATCTAGGCTTCATGACTCAGCTACCCAGTGAGGCTTCGTGACTCAGCTACTTAATAGGTCTATGTGACCTAGCTTGCCTAAATTACTCATCGGGGACGAGTTCATTTATAGTGATTGTTGTTCAATGTTTGCAATCATTAGTTTTGATATCAACTCATAAGTTATACATGTTTCGAGCTGATTCTAGTGACTCTAATATTTTTGAATTCTCTTGTGACTTCCTTTGTGGATTTATGTGAAACCCAAGTTGGTTTGGGGGTCCATACTGAGTATTGTTATGATCACCCCTACACGGGCTTCGCCCGCACCTATTGTGCCTTGTGAAGATGACGAACAACTTTGACTAGAATCTTGGAGAGCCAGGGCTAGGTTGTTCTTGAAGGTGGATCTATAGACGTTGTACGCTTCAACAACATCCGACAGTGAGCTACACTTACCCTTCAGGTATGATCCTTGGTGGATGAACTCTGGATCTTGTATTTCCTTTTGTTGTACTTTCTTTTTCAGTTGGGTTTGTATTTTGGCCCCCTTTTACTTTCGATTTCACCTTTACTTGTGTGGTTTCTTCCTTGTGTGACATACTTTTTGTTGGTATCCTAGTTTCAGCTTTACTTTCCTCAGTATGGGTTCTGTGTTTGTACAGGTTTAAAGGTAATATCTTCCCGTTTTGGGATATGCCTATTTGGTGCTAGTATCCAGCCCCAAGCCTATGGATGGCAGGCTTGGGGTAGTCATGACACGGGCCCCGGGGGAAGGGTCGTAACAGAGTGGTATCAAAGGTGAACTTCTGTTCTACCAGAGGAACTAAGAATCTCTAAAATCTTTGATGGAGCAATGATATTAAGTGTTTCAAGTTCAGATTTCAGGCCAGGGAGTCTAATGTTGGTACGATGACCAACGTACACTACTACAAAAACAGTCAATAGAAGCGGTACCCTTTTAACAGTGCTAAAAAAAGAACTGGGGCACTTTTAACAGAGCTAAAAAAAGAATTGTTAAAAGTGACCCTTTATCAGTGCTTTTTTTAGCACTGATAAAGGCCCACCCTTTATGAGCGCTTTTTTTAAAGCTGTTAAAGGGACCCCTATATCAGTGCTTTTTTTAGTAGTGCCGATAAATGGGGGCTTTATCAGTACATTTTTCTAGCACTGATAAAATGTTTTGTTTCAAAAAAAATCATGAAACAATATATTGTTATTTGAGTATATTTATATTTATATAAATATAATATATATTTTTTAGATATGTTTTATATAAGTATAAATAGACTATTAAATTTTATATATAATAAATTTAGTGAAAATGGATTTAAAATATTTTAAAAAATATTATTAATTATTAATTCGCTAATTATCATCGATTAATAATCATTTAATAACAATTGGAAGACACACAAAATCAAAAAAAAATTAATAAAAGATCTAAAATAAGTTGAAAATGTAACTCAAACTTCAAATGACCATAACTTTTGATCCGGGTGTCCGTTTAAGCTCCACAACATATCAAATCGAATCTTGTGATGATCTCTATGTACTAGTGACCTAATAAAATATTCTGTCACCCTTTTTTATGCCAAAAAAGGCCTACAAGTCCTCCAAAACTGAGTTTTTAGTCGGGACACCCCAATTTGTTAACATTAAAACATGTATGACTTCTTATCCAAATGTCCGTTAGGCCTGTACCACATATTATATCAAATATTAATTCATTTTCTTCGATTTTACTAGTTGTGGAGTTGAAACAGGCTTCTGGATTAGAAGTTATGGTCGTTTTGACATTCTATGGCTTTTCAAATACACATATATATATCTATTTATTCGTAAACATATATGTGTGTGAGTGTTTGTGTGTGTGTGTGTGTGTTGTATATATGTATGTATGAAATTATTTTTTTATTTATAAACACACATAAAAAAATTTATAAATGTATTTAAAACTAATCTTATAAATATATATTAATATACAAATAAATATATGGATAAAAAATTATAAGTAAGTATATATATATAAATAAATAAAAATATATATTAATATACGAATGAATATATATATATATACTAATATATGAATAAATATATAAGTATTAATATAACTAAATATATTTATATTAATATGAATCTATATTAATATACGAATAAAAATAACTATATATATATTATACGAATAAATATATATATTAATATATGAATAAATATATATGTATTAACATAACTAAATATATTTATATTAATAAAAATCTATATTAATATACAAATAAATATAACTATATATATATATAAATAACTAGATATATCATTAAATGGATAAA
This sequence comes from Viscum album, assembly GCA_963277665.1. Lineage (NCBI taxonomy): Eukaryota > Viridiplantae > Streptophyta > Magnoliopsida > Santalales > Viscaceae > Viscum > Viscum album. The sequence continues at coordinate 2,104,712,920 of OY728123.1, forward strand.
AAAACTAAATGGCTTAGTGGTAAAGGGACTGGCGCGCAAGGGGGAGGTCGCGAGTTCGAGTTTGGGTGGAAGCAAGGAGATGTCAGTGTGTGGGGGATGCGTGAGAAGGGAAGAGCGAGAGAGTGTGAGGTTGTGGGTCCATCTAGCACTAATAAAAGGGGTGTCCAGTGCTGTTAAAAGCTCCCCCCCCACCCACATTATATAATTATTTTATTTTATTTTTTTGAATTTTATGAGCACTTTTTAAAAGCACTGATAAAAGTACCCATTTATCAGGGCTAAAAAAAGTGCTGATAAAAGACCCCTTTTATTAGCGCTTTTTTTAGCGCTGATAAAAGGGGTCATTTATCACCGCTTTTTGTAGCGCTGGTAAAAGGTTCCTTTATCAGCGCTTTTCGGAGTGCCGATAAAAGGGACCCACTATCTTTTCCTCGATTAACAGCACTTTTTTGCACTGTTAATACACTTTTCTAGCATTGATAAAGGCCATATTTGTAGTAGTGGTATTCATACACAAGGACCCCAAATTCTACATTCTGACTCGGTGCATGAAAAAATCGGTTGCTTGCATCTTTAAAATGGTTTTCATGATCTCTTTGAGTCAGAGTTAGCTTACTAGGTATATTTAAAAGAATGTGGTTCATCTTGATTTATCACAAGATGCCTCCATGTAGACAGAAAACTAGGATCTTGTTACCAGATCATGAAGATGGTCCACCGAGCGACAAGGCATCAGTATAGGGACTAGTTCTAGATATAGCACCATCAGGTGGTCTTCCAGAGGCACCACCACCCATCGAGTTGTAATTGCTACCAGCCTTACTAGAACAGGATGCATACCGAATGAGCGTATTTCATGTGTTCTAGAGGTAGAGGCCTCTCAGGTTTTGAGGTGAGATAGATCCTTAGGCATTTGAGGATTGGATGGAGGTGGTGATATGAGTTTTTCGGCTTATAAGGACACCTTCAAACCAGATGGTGGATCTACCTTCTTGCCTTCTATAGGGTGCAGAAGGGATATGGTGGAGCTTGAAAATATGGACGCTTGAGGAGGAAACCCTCACCTCAGAAGACATTGAGTGCCTTTTCAGGGAGGATTTCTTCCTTGTAACCTTGCACTCAGTATGCATATTGGAGATGCTCCACTTACTGTATGGTAGCCTAACCTTGGCTGATTACTCTGTGAGGTTCACATACTTCTCCCGGTACTCTTCTGATGTGGTTTGGTGCCCTTTATTTAGGGCCTAAACCATTGAGCATGGAAGCTGAGGATATAATTAGAGGACTTGCAGATGAAGGCGGTCGTGAGGACAAATGTTTCACCCTAGGCATCCCCAGTAAGAGTTGTCCTAGAACCAACTAGTTGTACTCTGATTGCATAGATATTTAATGTATTTAAATATAAAACATCTTATTACATATTTTTCATTGTTCTGTAAGACTATGATGTAATAATGTCCTAGAGTATTTTTTGTATTGATAAGGTTATAAAAGTTCGCTGCTATGATGAGAAACTTGAAATTCTATAACAGTATTCTTAACTATAGTTTATAGTTGGATGAAAAACTATGATGGGACACATAGCATTCAGACCGCCAGGTGTGAGTACCCATAAGTAGATGATAATTCCTCTTATGAAGTTCACACTTGGTAATCTCCAAGATAGGAGATTATGATAACAGACCCACCAGTAGGAATTCTACCTATTTTGGTGTCATCAGATATTTCAATATGTGAGTGTGTGTAACGATCCTTAGACTTTAACATTATCATTAATTTGTGTCATGACTTGTGCACTTTGATTTACTAACTAAAACCATCACGTAGATAGTTTGAAGGAATTAGGGTATGTTGGGTGCGTCACGAGTGGCATGTTATTAATGGATAAGTCAAAGAAGGATTTTTCCCTTCTATTTATGGAATTTGATATCTCATCCCTTTGATTGAAATATAACCATCTCACAAAATTCAATGGCCAGGGTGTAATGAAGAGTTTATTTCAGTTAGTTAAAGAATGACGTATCAATCATAAAAGTTGATGACACTATCATTAAACATTCTTGATGAGATATTACGACCAAAGGATTATATTATATATTGAGAGTTCGTATGTGGATGTTGTTGATGTGACTTTATGTTCTTTCTCTAGGGTTCCTTAACCCTTTTCTAGATAGTACTTTTAGACTTTAGTCAATTCCCCCTAATGTCAATGAGAAAGAATCCAAGAGGGTTACATACTAAGTGTTTCTAGTGGTCTTAGTTAAATTCTATATGAATTAAATTAATAAATATTATTCTCAAGACAATGGAATAATTTTATTCAAGTTGAGATGATTTAATAAATTAAAAAAATATTTATTCACCGGCTTGTGGGAAAAATATATTTATTTATTTTATTGAACATTTAATAAATTTTTATTTACAAATTTGTAAATAAAATATTTATTTATGAGAATAATTTATTTATTTATTTATTTAGGTGTTCAATAAATGGATTTGGAGTTCGAGAGAACCAAAGCCAGTCTGGTAGTAAAATAATTATTTGCAAGACAATAAATAATTATTTAAATAGTTGGTACAAATTAAAATAACGTTGTTATTATTTTTTAATGCTGAATTTTATTTATAATTCTATTTTGTGCAAGTAGGAGCAACATAAATAATGATGTGGTGTCTATATTAATATCTTGGTTATTCTCTAAGGTTACAAATTTATTTAATTTTTTTTACCCAATTAAATATTTTAACTAAATCCTCATTTCAATAAATAGACACAAACGTTTATTGTGTATTATACTGAACCGCTAACCCGGTGAATTGAGAATTGTTGAGATAAACAATTTATCTGTCAAATCTGCTTCCTTCCCCTCTCAAGAACGAGATACATTCTTCAAGGCCGAAGAACAAGTGATCAAGAATGACTGACACAAGACACTTGCTTCGCCGCGCTAGCACCCGGAGAATGAGTGATATCAGTTAGAGGTCATCGGAACACGTGTGGATCACCGCTAGAGAGATTCTAGTTTGTATCCTTGAAAGAACAACAAGATAATTTGGAAGGGTCTTTCCAGACAATCAAGATCATCAACGAAAAAAGTACCGAAGATCCATGTATTATTTTCTTTATGAAATTAATTAAATTAATTGTAAACATGATGTGAAAAGATCCTTTATAAAGGTTTCAGGCCTCTTCCTTCTTTATCTAAATCTTTGATTCTATTCCATGGAGACTGGATTTCATCGTCGTATTGATCCTAGAATAATCACTAATCATGGTAAAAATCAAATTTTGGAGTCGGCCATACTATGCTTCCACTGCACTTGAAACCTTCAAATGGTATCAAAGCGGTTACATCATAGTTAATAATTATTTAAATATTTCTTTGATGATTTATGAATTTAATAATTTAGTTGTTTCAATTCAAGTTAATTGTTCTGCAAATATGAATTTCGAGATATATTCCTCCTCTTTCATTTCTTTTTCACCTTATAGAAACGATCTTTTCTTTTAGTTTTGTTTAAAATTAAACAGAGGATCTCATCCATAGGTTCCAAAGGTTTCATTCCGCACAACACCAGAACACACGACGTGTATTCTCTAGTACATGTTGTGTATCCAAGGTTCAATGCACCGGGTCAAGTCCACCAAACCAAGTTGTGTCATTGGAGTTTGTCTAAGTCTTAACGACTTTGTGTGTTGACCAGGAATAGGTGGCATGCGGTTTTCGGATTACACGTCATGTGGCCAACCGAACATGAGGTGTAGTCTCTTCAGGTTAGGGTTGGTTTGGGTGCACCGTACATGGATTTCCCAGCGGGAGACCGTGTAACGAGGAACTACACGGCATGTGTCTCACTAGACAAACCATGTACTCCAAAGATTTCGGAAGTACACTCACATGTTGTTTCCCTGGATGTGTACTTCAGATGGACGATCAAAAAGAGTACATTCCATATAGTTGGAACTACTTGTTGTGTACTCAACCAAATTATACAGATTTATTAAAATTTATTATTATATTATACAAACCCTTGAGATGTGTACCATCGTTTGGGTGTAAAGATGAGGCATAACACGTGATAGGTGTATTATATATGTGTGTTTAATTTAACATCTGTGTAATTTTTATTTCTACTCACTACGTAGTTATGAATATGAATTCACCGGGTTGCCTCCAAGGTACAAATTACATACAAGGATAATTTTAAATGAATTTATTTGTTTAAAATTATGATGGATTATAATCTCAAGGAAATTTATAAAATGGTATTAGATAAAATGATTGATTAATTAAAGATGATAATTAATTGATTCGATCATGATTTATCTTAAAAAATAACGATTAAAGAATTGAATACCAGTTTTATTTATGCATAAATATCATTGCATGTATGGATGATCATGAGAAAGACCAAGACCTTTGTATATGGATGGTTTTTTTTAATTTATTTATTTAAATTAATTTGTTTTGCCTCCGAGCCTTATTCTCATTAATATATAGGGTATGCATGCCCAAGGTTTCTTCTATATAAAACCACTTATTACCACTCACCTACATGTGAGTTAAAAAAATGCATATGTAATGGATGGAACTCCCAAGCTAGTGTAGGTGGTTCAAGCTAGATCCAAGAGGAAACCAATCCTATTAGATACAAAGGTGGATAAGAGGAAAGCTGTAAACACAAACCCAAAAGGTTCAAGAAGTTTCTCCCCTAGGTCAGGGTTAGTTTATCAACCGCTAGATAAACTAACCATTATAAAATCTCATTATGACATCCTTTATTATATTTCTATCAGGTTCATGGTTTATCATTATGGATGTATTGTCACGATCACATAATTAATGAATTAAACAAGCATGCAAGATGGAACTAAAATAAAACAGACTTATGCATAAAAATTATCAAGATATGGTTAATCACTTAAGTATGTTACACTTAATATTAAAAATCATGTTATAATTATAATTAGAAATTCATAAATAAGAGATAAAAATCCCTCAAATAAAATATTATGTCAGACAAAGCCTTTCATTACTTGATTAATGGAAAAACTCAATAAAACTATGTGTTTTTCCAACCTATGTTGGGATACTTACTTTTATAAAGGAATCCCTTATGAAAGGTTTCGAGTTGACTTAACCATATTAAATCAATAGGATTATCCCTTACTATACTTGGTGTAATATTAGAGTAAAGAGTTAAGGAAATCCAAAGTCATGATTTCAGGATTGGTGAGTCCACTCAATAGATCAAGGAGCTGCAAGCCCATAGTTGGGAAAGAAATTCCTACCTAAATACAATTTAATAGCTTGACCAACCCTGTTTGGGGTTATTCAAAGCGTAATATGAATCCTTACCACTATAATGTCATGGAAACTAGACATTTTGAGTTCAATGGTGAGGGTCATTGGTGTAGCACCCCAAACACTTCATGGTATGTTTCTCTTAAATACACTCTAGTTATAGCCTATATTTCATGAATCACTGAGACTATATGGAACAAAACATGGTTACTTATAGTATATATCCATAACCTATCCATTAAACTTAAATTTTCCAACTCTGTGATTTGAAATTTAAAAATCAAACATACACGGTTGTGTTTAAGATGATATTTAGAGTCTGATTGAATTAACTTATTTTTCGGTTAATAGTAACCTACCCTTATAAATATAAACCTACCCTTATGAATATTAACTTACCCATATGAATATTAACTTACCCTTATGAATAGTAAAATAACTTTTATGAATGGTATCCATGCCCTTGAATGTGTAAATGAATTTAGGCACCATAAAATTGAAGATGAACATTTTAAGTGTTTATATTTTTCGATTAAATAATTATTTTAATTAAATATTTAATTAATCATATTTATAAAATTATTTTTGAAAAATGGAAATCATTTTTGGATTCTACTTGTCGAAAAATAGTTAGGGTGAATTTTTGGGATTTTTCTGTTATACTTAAATTTTTTATGAATAGTAAAATCTAATAATTCACAATAAATGCTAAATAAAGGATTAATTGATTCATTAATGATGATATGACGTTGTAAGACCATTTGATTCGTATTCTCATGATAAAATTACTATTCTTGTTCATGTAATACTCACTATTCCTTGTCTTACGGAGAAATAATAAACTAATGAATTTTATATTAAGAAAACTCATCTCTCCTCCACTATAAAAACCCCTCTTCACTCCCTCTTCTCTTCACTCCTCTCAAGCCTTGTGCCAGGCCAATATTTTGCCCAAATATCTCCCCAACATTCTCCCCCACGTCCAAAATCTCCTAGAATCTTCAAAATACCAAAACCTCTCCCCTTAAGAGGTTCTCAAAGGAGGAAGTCTCAAGAGGTAAACTCCTCTTTCCAATTGCTTCATTTCTTTTAAGTTATTTTCTTTTTGTTTCTTTCCTCACCTCCCTTTACTGAAATAGTATGATAACTATAGTAAAATAAAAGTATTGGAATTTTTTTATTCTAATGGTATATGTCATTATCTTCTCTCCTTTCCCCACCCTATATTTGGAAGAAATGAAAGCATTGTTTGAGATGTGCCAATTTGGCACATTCAAGGACAACGGTTTATCAATTTCTATTATAATATTTAATTCTGGTCATGAAACCGTTTGTGATATGGTTGAACCAGATTATTATATAGGTAATATATCCTATTTTTAGTTCAGTAATTCTTTTGTACAAATGATATTATGTTATAAGTCAAAACATGTTCATTGTAATCAAACTCACCGTTTAACCAAAATGGTTGTCACTGAGGTTATATATATGTAGTAATTCAACCTCACTCTAAGTAAACAAATTAAATTTAAAAACATGTAATCTCATGAAATTTAACTAATGTAATATAACTTCATATCTAGACAACCACTTCTGTCTCTTATATTTATCTGAACTTGAATATAAGTGAACCGATCTTTTAAAAACAAGTAATCAAACGAGCCCGAACATTGAAATTGAACATTATAACTAATCGAAAAGGCATTGAATGAACTAAAAATGTTTATACTAAATCATTTAAATATATTATAGGTTCTGTAATTATTATTTAATAATCCTAATTTGTTTATTCAGGTCTTTAATAACAAGTCAAGAACACCTACAAACATAAGGTAAGGGATCCTCTCTCTCACTTTTGTTCAAGAATCTCCCCTATGTTGTGATCTTTTATTTTTTATTCCTGATTATGGGGTATGTTTTTTAACCTCCCCCATAATTCCCTTGTGACATATAAATAATGTAATACCCCTTTACCTCGCATTAATCGCTCTCAATAACACTCGTTACCATGCCTAAATGTTTGTAAGGGGTTTCTTATCTCACTTTCATTTCTGTGATATTTTCATTGTTGGCCACTTATTCTTGTATGTGGTATATGTGTACTTCCATTTGATATATAATAACATGATTCTTATTATATTCATGTTATTAAATGATTCATTTTATGGTTATTAAATTCAGGTCATATGATTCAACCGATTACATTGTGGTAAGAGACTTTGTCTCAACTACTATTTTGTTGTGACTAAATTTGTATGGTGCACATAATAATACTTATGTGGTGTACCTACTGCCCATTTGAGATCACTTTTCCTTTGAAATTATATTTATATTAAATATCCATCATCTCATATCATGGATATGTTTTTTGTCTAAACCGTATACCATTTTACACATAGTGTTTATTTGGAAAGTTATTTTAATTATGGAAATATTCACGAATCCATATACTCAACTTTATACATATATTAAAAAGGCATATTACTCTTGTATTGAATCAATGTATAAAGAATTATTTGGACATGCAGTGGAATGTGGTGCCCTATATATCCCCTCGATGCATCGATAATTCTCATGAGACAAATCATTTGGCGACAAACCCTTCGAGTTTGTTTCCAAAAATCAGACGGGTTTCTACCCATAGAACTAAACTGTTTTTTACGGTATTATGGTTTATGTGCTAGATACATGATGTAAAATTAATAATCATTCTCTTTATTCATTATCAGTTTTTACTATCCATGAGGTTTTCACTATGATATAATCTATGGATGTTGTTTCATTCTTAGTTTATTAATGGCGTGAGTTTTTCATTTATTCACCATGCCATTTTGATTATGTCAGATTGATTATTATTCACTAATTATTGTATTCATTCTTCTTCTATGTGTAACCCTTACTGATTATTTGAGCTCACCCCTTTCATTTTTTACTTTCAATAGGTGACAAATAGGAGATCATTAATTGAGTTCTTGTGGATGCATTTTTTAGTTTTGGTTATTTATTGTATTTTGTAACCTTTTCCAATGTAATTTGAGATAAATATATGTATCTAGTTTCTTCAAGACTATTAAACTAATCGTTCCTTTGGGATTTTCATTCCTTCTAACCATGACAATATCACAAGTAATAAACTGGCTCCAGCCTAGAGGGGTTGGGGTGTTACAGTTGGTATTATAAGAAGTTTAGAAGGAAACTTGGAATCTAGAGTAAGAAATTCATATTAGGGAACAAATACCTAAGGTAGTATTTGAGGATAAACTTACAAGAATATCCTGGTATTTTGGTAAGGAATAGATTATGTGAAGCCTTCTAGAAAATACATCCCTGTCTGGATATGATTAGGTAGAGGTGGATCTGGAACAGAGGTACCTAGGAGTGAAATCTCTGACAAGGAGTTTCAGGCTTGACCTAGGGTGTCCTGGTGCACGACAACATGCCTTGTTGCACTATTAGTTACGACACTCCCGGGGTCTATGCTTAAGATAATTCACATTTTCTTTATAATCCATTATGAAGGAGTTTAATGTAAATTTTTCCTCGGAGAAACCATGTTTATAAGATTAGTTATGCATAGAATTTCAATCTATGTTGAGTGATTTTCTATTTGAGATTCATAAACTAATCTAGTGTATCCTATTATTTAGAAATGGCATCTAACGGAAGAAGAGGAATAAATACTCGTGGGAAAGGTAGGGATATCCCTATTGAACAATCAACATAGTCAATATTGGAGCAGATTAGATCATGAACATATTGGGACAACTTACTCAGGTTGTAATGAATAATTATTCCACACCTACATTGGATTGTTTCATGTTGCAGAAGCCCCCATCTTTTAGTGGGACTATTATCCCAGTGGTTGCTGAGAAATGGATCAAGTCCCTTGAAAAGATATTCATGGAATTAGGATGCAATGAAAATGAAAAGGCAGTACTGGCAGTATATTGTCTCAAGGGAGAAGCTGATAAATGGTGGTCCTTGATTCAGAATACCATAGAGGAAAAAGAAAATAGAAGATATGGAATGGTGGAATTTTAAGGATATATTCTTCGAAAAATATTTCCCTCGTGATCAACGAACTGAAATGAAGAGGAAATTATTTAGCATAAAACAAAGGGAAGAAGTCATTGTTACAGAGTATGAGGCTACCTTCACAAGGTAGGCCAGGTATGTCATACATTACAAACGTGACTTGGAAGACAAGATTGATCATTTATTTGAAGGTCTTAAGCCAAGTATTCAATGGGAACAAGCTTCTCAATCATTTTCATCATATGATGAAATTGTATCAAGTGCCATAAAAATAGAGAAGGAATTTTCTTGATCAAATCTTTTCAAAGGAAACCAAGATAAGAAGCGGTACTATGATAACAAAGTAAAAGGAGAAGCACCAAAGAATATCAAGGTAACAAAGCTATTACCATTATGTGTGAACTGTGGAAAGAATCATCTCAGGAAATGTTTGAAATGCATGGGAGTCTGCTATAACTGCGGAGAAATGGGTCATCAATTTGATGAATGAAAGGGGAAGAAAAATTCAAAGATATATAATGCTACAGTTGCAAAAAGATGGGACACTATACAAATGAGTGTCCTAAGCGCGAATGTTTCCCCTCAGAATTTCGGGATGACCTCCTTAATGGGAGGTTCAAACATTATGATCGGTTTCTAACGGGTTTGTTCGTAGAACCAGAAACATCCAATTATTCCACATCGATTTGGACCTACTTTCCAAAGGTAGGTGCTCATTAGTTTTTGTACTAATGAGGCTTAGGAATTTTCATTGGTCGAGAGGATGGGAGGTCGAACTCATCACACCTTTTTGAGGGGAATTATTGTCTACTCCGGGACTCTCTTTATAGATTTAAATTATGTTCGTGAATCCTTATTACATTACCAAGTATAAAATGAGTTTTCCTTTAGATCTGACAATCAATGATCGATACGTAGGAAATTTAGAAAATCTTTTATATGTATTCGAGGTTCTTCACTGATAAAGAATCGTCTGTATTTTTTAGAGATTCTTAGTCAATGGTATCCTTTGATACGTAAAAGTCTATTGGTCCTTATGATAACCATACTTGTTTTAAATCCACTCAGGGGGGCACTTGAAGTTTATTGTCATCCAGAAGGACATTAATTATTTCATAGTTGGGATCGAAACCGCAGATGGGCTACCTACGTATCCTTTTTTATAAAAGGAATCAGAACCCACGTAGTTCGAGTAAGGGAGTATGATGTTTATGATTAATGGATCAAAGAAGTATTTCATAATTACTTTTACACTCTAAGCTCACGTAAGTCATGCTCGGTGTGAGAAACAAGAGCTATTGGTAAAAATCAGACAATTTTTCCATGAAAGATGCAATCATAAGAAATAATGTTGGGCTTATGTATGTATGACTGATTAGGATTTACTTCAGGGAAGAAATCCAAGAACAGGGTCCATAAAGGTATATGTGCTTCATAGAGATTTGAATACTCTAACTTGGGACTTACTCCTGAAAAGGAGGCCCAAATTAGGAGAGGACTTATGATTGGGTTTTACTCCTGAAAAGGAATCCCAGATCAAAGGTAAATTAGGACTGGTTAAGAGAAATTAAGACTCGGGCTTACTCTTGAAAAGGAGGCCCAGATTAGGGAACTGGTGCTTACTCCTAAGGAGGATTCCCAGGTTAATGATTTCTCTCATCATAAAGGATGAGGTTGAATGAATGAAATCTCAATCTTTAGTGACATAAAGATGTGTAAATCACTAGATTTTGAGAGTTATTCCATAGAATTCATTTCAGATAAGGATGTCAAGTCAAGAAATCATGCCATAAATGGATTTTAAGAGTGTCTTGAAGACTGAATCTTGGATAGGAGATGTGGAATGAAATAAGAGGTGTGAAATGGGAAAGAAGGGCACCCATGGAGGCAGAGGCGTGCAAGTCCTGGCAGGCGTGCACGTACTTCATGGGAGCGCAAGTCCCGGTCGCGCAGGCATACCTGTGCGACACATGGGTACTTGTGCGACGCTTAAACAATAGGGTAATATTTGAGCGACTCTTGGTTAAAGCCTTTAGAATCATCTTGAGATTCTTCCAGAAGAGGGGCGTGGAAGTTCTATTGAAGGAGTAAGGCGGCGCGCAAGTGTGTCCATTTCCCTTAAGGGATGGCTACTCAGGCACGCAAGTGTTGATGAGTTTCAACACTTAGGCCTTCCTCCCCCTCTTTAGATCTTCTCTTCTCGGTAATAAATTACCTTAGAAGTGTTTTGGAAGCTTTGAGAAGAGACTAGGGCGTCGGGAGCTCAAATCTTATTTTCTGGAAAAATTCACTTCCAAATGGGGGGCCCACAGGATCTATTTATAGGCAGTAGAAGACCCCAAGCGGTTATCACTTAGGTTGCACAAGTCACTTGCGCGACCATTATGCGTAGCGCAAGTGGATTTGCGCGACTATGAAGGAACTTGTGCGACCTATGGGCAATGTTCTCTTTGTTCATCCCTTTGTCAATTTTTGATGTTTTCTTCAAAGGCTGAATCAATTTGTGCTAAGTCATTTCCCTTTACATTCTTTTGGACTCTGTGACGAAAAGGAGCGTCAACAAAAGTCCCCCCTCAGAGTTGGATCTGGAGAGAAATGAGGATGTGACTCTGAGGAAAATAAGAAAACCAAAGGAAAAGCGGCGCGCAAGTGTTGATAGCGCAGAGGGTGGCGCGCAACTGCATGTCGCGCAGGGCCTGGCATACAGGGGTACGGCCTTTAGTCGCGCCGGGTATGGCCCGTAGGGTTCTGGCCGCGTCTATAAATAGAGGGCCTCGCTTTCGTACAAAGCATCTGGATTTCAAGATTTCAAACCTTCAAGCTTTCACCGTGCAGGTCACCTTAGCCATGCAGGTTGCTTTGTTTTTCGATGTTTCTTTGCTATCGCGCTGTTGTATAGGTATTTGGACTTGCACGGTGATACTTGGGCACCAAAAACTTGCACGGCTCATCCATACTTGCGCATCAAAATTAGACTTGCGCTCCTTAATGCCTTTGCCATTTTTTTCAAATTTATTCACAAAGTTTATGAAAAAATCAATCCATTTAAGAGTTAATTTATTCAACTCTTGTGCAGATTTAATGGCTCCCAAGAGAATCGGAACAGCTGATGGACTGGCTGGCAAGCAGATTGATGACATGATGAACATTGTTGGCCATGATTACTATGATATCTACGACAGAACTCTCCCATATTTGGATAAGTACTTGAAGAAATATCATCTTAATTTCCCACATAGCATCTACCTGCCTCTATATGGTCATGGTCATCTGCAAGGAGTCAATGTTCCAAATGCAAATAATTATATACCTGAGATGCAGCTGCACTACTACTCCTCTATTTCGGTTATGTTGTGCATTAAGAGTAGAAAAAATGATGTGAACTTTCAAATTCTTCCTCTATGTCATTTCTTTGCAAATATGAAAATGGAAAACCCATGGGCTGAAATGTTTTCTGCTGCCGATTGGTGGAGAGAAGACAAACATGTCATTAGAGAAATATCTGAAAAAATTACTCTCTCCAAATGGATCTTTACTTCCAATGCTTCATTCTCAAATCCATGTATCCATCTTCCAAGTCTCTTGGACAGAAACAGAGTCACTGTTTTGATCAGCAGAAAATTTTCTCAAACCGCACTCAAGAACATTCTTTTACAATTGTTCCAAGAAGAGATGGTATCATTGCATCTCTTATGGTATCTAGTTGAATGAATGAATTCCAGGTGGCTACTGATGAAGATCGAGATGCCATAAATCAAATGAAGAGTTATGTTGAAAGCCTCTTGTAATTCTTGAAAAAGAGAAGAGACTCCAGTCTGTGGATGTCCTTATATCTCTTGTGCATCAATGAAAAACACTTTCACCTTCAATCATTTGTGCACGCATTTTAGTGCTACCTACTTTAAATTTTACCTAATCCAATGGGCCTAGTAAGCATGGTTTCATTTTTACTAGGATTAATGTAAATAACCCTACAAACTTTGAATATTTTAATTGCTCAATATTACCTAAATCATACAAAATGTATGTTTAGTGAGCTGGAACTTGACTATTATTCAGAGTTCCCTTGTCTTTTGTGGGCAGTTTAAAGTTATGCACGTCGAAAATAAAGAGGCTAATGTTTAAGGTAGAAATATCTTTGACCGAATGAATTAGAATTGACTCAATTCCTTGAAAATTCATCTGAAAAAATTGTACCATACTCAAGTATAAGGGAAAATATGTAAGTTATGACTTAAGAATATTTGAATATGAGGTATGACATGAAAAAGAGCTAAAAGGAATTAGAAGAAGTAGTTCCCAAGAATGAAGTTACCATTATTTAACAAACCCGTTAGGGGGTTGAATTATACAGGGTCACCTAAGGGAATTGGTTGCATAGTTAAATAAATAGTATTGTTTGGCTAATAATTCTGTTATGTAGACTGTTTATGAAAGGCCGCCTATGGGCACATGCTGCATAGTCAGGAAAAAGAACTCTCAGAAATTTACTTTCCTAGTGCCAAAAGCCAGTGAAAGTTTATGGAGATTCAAATTTTCCAAAGTATATAGTTTTCTGTATGGAAAGAGGTATTTGAAATATGGAAAAGATATTTCCAAACAAGATTATCAAAGAACTGGATGGATATTACTCCTATGAAAGTATGACCCAAACGTAGGAAAGGAAAATATAAACCATATACTTGAATACTTTCAGATCATGAAAAGGGATATGGGACAAATATGTTAAGGATGACTGTTTTTTTGGATCCTTACATACTGTCATTTAAGACAAATAAGGACAAAAGAGGCATTCTTCCCAAGAATGAAGTTACCACTATCCGAAAAACCCATTAGGGGGTTGAATTATGCAGGGCCACCTAAGGGAATTGGCTGCATAGTCAGATAATAGTATCTTTTGGCTAACAAGTCTGTTATATAGACTGTTTATGCAAGGCCACCTATGGGAACGTGCTGCATAGTTAGGCAAAAGAATTCTCAGAAGTTTGAAATTTTTGTGACCTAGAAGTCATGAAAAGGGTTTATGAAGATCTGAAAATATTTAAGGTTAGGATTATGACACATAAAGATGGGTATTGTTCAATGTATATAGATATAAACAGATCAATGCTAACTATAATCATGTTGTGGCTGGGTCCTGAATTGAAATGTTGGACTTCACTACGTATCCCATAAGGATGGGAATCAAGCTCATACATAGTTCTTAAATTACATTTTAACGTCATGTGGGACAAAAGGATTAGAGATCTTAGTTTAGGGTCATAGAGCTTGGACCATTGTAAGAAATACACAGTGTGTGTTTTCATAGTGACTTTTCAGCCAGGGAACTGAAAGTGGAATTTGGGGTTAGGCCCAAAGACTTGGGGCTAGATTCAAGGGACACTCAAACATTCCTACATATCCCATAAGGATGGGAATCAAGCCCACGTAGTTCTAGAAATACCCTCTGTACAAATTTGGTTCGTACATGTGAAGGGTGAAGGGGGATTTTAGTACAATGATGGTTTAACCCAAGATAAAAGGTTTGGGAGTTTCCATGTATGCACGTAGTCTTTGAAATGAAACATGATTGAAAAATTAATGTAAATAATGGTTCCCTCTCAGGTGAGGTTATCAAAGAATGTTGTAGTTTATTATCATACTGGACAAAAGTGTTGTATAGTTTAACGTCGTATAGCAAGGACAAAAGTGAACCAATGTAAAGATATTGATTCTAGGGGCGGTTTCACGAATTAACTTCGTATGATATGGAGATGAACCGATGTGAATAGATTGGTTTTGGGATTGAACCTTAGGAGGTTGCCTACGTACCCAGCCTAGAAGGCAAGGATCAAAGTCCACATAGTTCAATTAAAGAATGAACTAATGATCAAGTTTTTCTTGGGGAAAATGACCTAAAAAATGATGTTGTTGGGACTTACACATGGTTAGCGGCCCAGAGAGATTGTTATGGATGAAGTTTTCTCTAAGCTCACGTGAGTTATACTCGGTGTGAGAAACAAGAGGTAACAACAACCTTAACGATGCATAGTTTAATGTCATGTAGGACATATAAAGGGACTATGCAGTTTAAAGTCTTGTAGTTAGGACTATTGGTGCTACACAGTTTAGTGTCATGTAGTGGGGAAAAAGTAATGTTTAATGTCATGTAGGACGTATCACGGACTTTCTGTATAGTTTAGCGTCATGTAGTTAGGACGATGGGGAAAATATAGTTTAATGCCATGTTGGACGAAAGGGGGACTGTGCAATTTAATGTCATGCAGTGAGGACAAAAGAGTACACCATTTAACGTCATGTTAGACGTATTAGGGACTTTTTCACAGTTTAGCGTCATGTTGGACGAAAGTGCGAATAGTTTAAGGTCATATGCATGGATCGTTGACGAGGCAGTTTAACGTCTTGCTGGACGGTGGTGTAGTTTAAAGTCATATATGACCTTTGATGATTATGTAGTTTAACATCTTTCCGGACGTAAGGGACTTTTATACAGTTTAACGTCATGTAGTTTGGATGTCATAGTTTAATGTCTTCCTGGACGTAAGGGACTTACAAATAGTTTACGGTCATATGTATGGACCATTGCTGTATAGTTTAACGTCATATAACAAGGATAATGAATGTGACACAGTTTAATGTCATGTTGGACGTATGTGCAAATAGTTTAGGGTCATATGCTTGAACCGTTGATGATGCAGTTTAAGGTCATACAGGACCTAGTTGTAGTTGAAGGTCATACTGGATCATTTAGGGAACTTTTTCACAGTTTAACGTCGTGTGGGACGAAAGTAAAAATAGTTTAAGGTCATATGTATGGACCATTGCTGTATATTTTAATGTCATATAGCAAGGAAAATGAAGGTGAAACAGTTTAACATCATGTTGGATGTTTGTGCAAATAGTTTAGGGTCATATGCTTGGACCGTTGATGATGCAGTTTAAGGTCATACTGGACCTAGTTGCAGTTTAAGGTCATACTGGACCATTTAGGGAACTTTTTCACTGTTTAACGTCATGTGTGATGAAAGTACAAATAGTTTAAGGTCATATGTATGGACCATTTCTGTATAGTTTAACATCATATAGCAAGGAAAATGAAGGTTTTGTGTTTATACAAAATACTTCTTCAAAAATATGGCATTGGTTGGAGTAGTGATGAGTTCTACATCCATCGAGATTAATGAATAAGATCCATTGGAGTAGACCCTATGTATTGAATAAGGTCCTTCCCATTTTGGCTCAATCTTGGGAGGTTTCTTTCGTGGTATCATTGGAGTTCTGAGAACTAATACCAATTCTCCCTGAGTGAATGAACGAAGACGAAATTTTTTGTTAAAATCTCATGCTATTCGATTCTGATAGACTTCCAAGTGGTGCAAAGTGCACAATCTTTTCTCATCTAACCATTCAAATTCATTCAATCGCTTTTCATATTTTTCATCTATAGATAATTCATCACAAATGGCAACTCTGAGCGAGGGTAGTTGAACTTCAATGGGCAATACGGCTTTCGTTCCATATACCAATTAATATGGAGTTGACTGAGTTGCAGTGCGGGTGGTAGTCCGATAAGCCCATAAAGAATGAAAGAGTTTATCAGGACATGACCTCTTATCTTTATCCACCATCTTTTTCAGTATATTTGAAAGAGTCTTGTTAAAGGCTTCTATCTGGCCGTTGGCCGCTGCATGATACCGAGATGAATGGTTGGATTTGATGTTGTAATTTTTATACAACTTCTTCACCTCAGATGAACAGAAGTTGGTGCCATTGTCCGTCAATATGGTATGAGGGACACCAAATCTGGTAATGATGTTAGACTTGATGAAGCTAACAACGCATTTAGAACTAACTTCCTTGAGAGGTATTGCCTCTACCCATTTGGAAAAGAAGTCAGTAGCAGTAAGAATGTGCTTAAACTGATTGGCCGTAGCCGAAGGGTAAGGTCCCACCACATCCATTCCCCATGTGGAAAATGGCCATGAGTATTTAGCTGTATGAAGCAACTCTGGAGGTTGATGAATGAAGTTGTCATGTACTTTGCATGAATGACACTTCTCTGTGAAATCGACACAATCTTGTATCATTGAAGGCCAAAAGTATCCAAGCCTTCGAATCTGATCAGACAGTCTATGTCCAGACTGGTGGGCACCACAGACTCCTGCATGCACTTCTTTCATGACATCCATTGTCTCTTCACCATCAATGCATCTGAAGAGAACTCCATCAAAACCATGTTTGTAGAGAATTTTCTCTAGGTGATCTGGGCTATCATTAAGAGTAAAATTGATCACACGTCGCCAGATTTGTTCTTTCTCATCTCTATCAGGTGGAAGTGTTCCATTTTGAAGGTATTTCTTGATAGGTGACATCAATCCTGTAGTATGACCATACGGTTCATGAATGGGACTAATTTCATTAATTTCCTCTGTTCTGATTCGAACATAAGGTGAAATTGCACGATGGTGGGCAATACTGATGGTTGTCTCGTCCCGATTTGGATCTTCCAGAGCTATGGCTATATTAGCCTGTGCATCAGCTTGATCTTTTCTTGATCTTGGGACATAAGAAAATGTTGGTTCCAAAGGGAATTACGCCATTAACTCTCTTACGTAATCATACAAAGGGATTATTTCTTCTTTTCTGGTGGCATAATCTCCATTTAGTTGTTTTATTACCAAGTATGAATCACTTTTCACCTTTAAGTAATTCAATTGTGCTTGAAGTGCTAATTCCAAGCCTACGATGAGAGCTTGGTATTCTACTTCATTATTGGTACCACCTTCCCATAATAAGAAGGAATAAGGTAACACATCCTTTTCTGGAGAAATGAGCACAATTCCTAAGCCAACTTTGTTGAATTTAGGATTTTCCATTTTCCTCCCTGTTGGACTTCTAGAAGCACCATCAAAACACATTTCCCATGCCTAAGGACTTTCTTGAATAGAGAAGACTTCCTCATTAGGGAGTTCAATATCTGAATATGTGTCTTCCACTAAAGGGTGTTCAGCCAGGAAATCAGCCAGAGCATGGCCCTTTATCACCTTTTGAGACACATACTGAATGTTGAATTGCTGCAAAATAACTACCCACCTTGCTAGATGTCCTGTGAGAATCAGATGACTAAGGATGAATTTGAGTGGGTTATTGTGAGATACCAATTGGACCTCGTGATGTTGTAGGTAGTGTATCAACTTCTGAACTGCAAAGATTAATGTCAGGTAGCACTTCTCAATACTTGAATACCGGTTTTCTACTTCAAGCATAGTTTGACTGAGATAGTAGAGGCTGTTTTCACTCCCAGCATCATTCTTTTGAGCAAGAAAGGCACCTAATGATCTCTCTAGAGCTGTCACGTAGAGGATAAGTGGTCTTCCTTAAACAGGTGGCATGAGTACTGATGGACTCAAGAGGTATTTCTTGAGAATATCAAATGCTTCTTGACATTCTTCATTCTACTGGTAAGCGACTCCCTTCTTCATCAATTTGGTGAAGGGTAAACTTTTGCCTGCTAAATTGGCGATGAAACACCGAATATAGGCTAACTGTCCTTCAAGTACTCTTAATTCTTTCAAATTTTGAGGAGGTGACATACCAAGGATTGACTTGGTCTTCTCATGATCGACTTCAATACCACGATGGCGTACAAAAAAGCCGAGAAATTTTCCTGAGGTTACCCCAAAAGCACATTTTAAGGGGTTCATCTTCAAATTATGTTGTCGAAGCTTGCGGAATATGACTTCCAAATCAGCCAAGTGATTAGAACGTTGTTTTGATTTAACTACCAAATCATCTACATAGAATTCAACAAACTTCCCTAAGAAGGGTTTGAAGATACGATGCATGGAACGCTGACAAGTTGCACCTGCATTCTTTAAGCCAAAGGGCATTACCCGGTAAAAAACACACCCTGAGGGGCTCTAAAGGCTGTAGATTCCTCATCTTCTGGGGCCATTCGGATCTGATTATATCTGGAATATCCATCCATGAAGGAAAGTTCTTCATAAATAGATGGTGCATCAATTAAAAGTTCTGTAATCAGAACTGGGAAATCATCCTTAGGAAAATGCAGATTAAGATATCTGAAATCGATGCAAACTCTAATTTGTCTGTTCTTCTTCTTTATAGGGAAAATATTAGCCAACCAATTGGGATATTGAACTTCTCTGATGAAGTTATCTTTGATAATATTATCCACTTCATCTTCAATTTTGGAGTCATAAGTTGGGTGTGTTCTTCTCGTGGCTTGCTTAAATCCTTGATGTTCTTCTGGTAAACCCAAATGATGAGTAGCAACATCAGGATCAAGACCGGGCATTTATGTATTGTTCCAGGAAAATATATCTCTATTTTTCTTTAGAAAAGAAATATTCATATCTTTCTCTTCAAGAGTCATGGCTGCACTGATTAAAGTGGGGAATGGATATTCTTTTGTACCCAAATTTATTTCTCTAAGTTCATCCACAGTGGTAGAGATACCCTCTTCAAATGCTGGAGGACAATCCATGAGATCTTCCTCTTCTTCTTCATCATGTGTTATTTCTTCTATTTCTACTTGCATAGTAGATGATAAAGTAGAATTTTCATGATCATAAGAGATGTCAAAATTTTCATATCTTGAAGAAGAAGCTTCCATTTCCGACCCGATTGATGATGAAGGGTCTTCTTTGGGTAATAAAGAGAAGATGATGGATTGAGAATCAACATCATTGTTCACCTCTGATGTTGCTATAACTTCTTCTGGCCTAATTGGAGAAGCATATACTTGTTGGATTTCAGCAGATGAAATGAAGACGTCACCATGTGTGCTTTCATCACTGCTTGGTAGATTACCAATTTCTCCCATGTTGTCTGGCTCGATTGCCGTAATTGACATTATGGATCTTTCCATAAGAGTATTTTTATTTGGTTCTATCTTGTCAATTTTACTGATAGGAAACACATAATCTGTACTCACATGTGTAAATGGATTTACTGGAATTTTCTCCAAACCATAAGGAGCATTAACTTTGGTAATCTCCTTTGTTGTGGATTTCTCCCTTCCCTTCATGTGATAGAATTCCACCTCAATGTATTGAGACTCACATGTCTTGAACGGGGCATTATCACCATAAAATGTCCAAACTTGACCATCGAAATAATATTTGAGACATTGATGGTATGATGAATGGATAGCTGTATGTTTATGTAGCCAGGGTCTTCCAAGAAAGATATTGAAGGCTGAGTCTTGATCAACAACCATGAAATATGAATTGGATACAAGATCTACAAACTGAGTTCTAAGTGTAACTTCGCCCAGTGGTTCTTATTCATTTTTATCATATCCTTGTAACATCATGGTAGAAGGAGATAAATCATATTCTGTGAGGCCCAATCGACGAAGTGTACGAATGGGCTTGAGGTTTACTCCTGAACCATTGTTAATGAAAGTTCTTCGGACGTCTATGCCATTGACCTTTCCAGACAAGTACAATGGTCTAATATGTCCATGCACAACATCATCTTCATCTTCATCAGTAAAAGATATTATTGAATTGCATTCTTCAGGATTATTCTCTATGTGATAGACTTCAGCTGCATCAATTTCAGTTTCAAACTCCTGAGGACTTGACAAAGCCTCGATGAGTGCTTCCCGAAGATCTTTTGACAGATTCAGAGCATCCAGAATTGATAACTTGACTGGTACTTGGGCCAAGTGTTTCAATATATCATACTTTTGATCCATAGGTTTGCGTTTCCCAACAGGAATTTTGGTTTAGTAGGTACCATGGAAGCAGATGCTTTGGAAGTTGATGCATCTTGTATCGGGATAGGAGTTGGCAATATTCTTGGTTTTGGAAGATTATACCAATTAGATCCATTTACTTGATGAGAGGAAGAAGATGGAACCTTCAACCGGTCTTCCAAAATAACTATGCCATGACTGAATTTTCTATTGGTAGAATAACTTGTTTGTTCTTTCTGAGCTCGCTGAAGGGCTCTACCATGAGTTTCTGCTGCGTACATAGTTCTAGCAGGGGTAGAATTGGAATAGTGTCTTCTGAAAGATCCACATCTTCCCTTGTATCCTGAGCCCCTGGAACTTCCTCTGATTCCCCTGTTTGATACAGGGAATTCAGGCTCATTGAAATCTAAACTGCGACTGGCATATGGATCTGTTAATTGAATCATATTAATAGAACCAAAGATTAACTCTTCGTCTGATAAAGACTCTGCCTGATTAGCCTGTTTAGGTTGTGCCGTTTGGTGGGGCGGTGTCCATGGCTTTGATGTAGATGGCATGAAGTCCACCAGATTCAAAGAAAACTTAGGCTTTGACACATACTCATCTTCTTCTGATTCTTTTTCTTTCTTTGAATCATGTCGTTTCTTTGAGGACTTTCTCTCTGATGAAGAGGGTTTTGCCGCAACATTCATGGAAGAAGACAAAATTGGTTTCTTTAATTGTGTTCGCAAAATAGCATGATTTCGGTTGATTGTCTTTCTGACCATCCAATCATCATACTTATGTATATTTTTGTTTTTGACTTCTTGCCATTCGCCTTCCTCCTATGGAACTGTAGCAGTAACACATGCTACCTGAGCTGAAGAGCCTTTCAGTTTGACGTGTCCTGAGTCGACCATCTTTTGCAGGAGGTCTTTAAAGACAAAACACTACTGGATGGGATGCCCCAACATTTTATGAAAAGGTCAATAATTGGGACGGTCCTCATCTCCTTTCTTTTTTGGCCTCTTGGGCATTGGAAATTGAACCAAATTGTTTTCCAGAGTCGAAATGAAATAACCAGGAACTTGTTCATTTCGGAAAGAGTATGTTTTTCTCTTCAGATCCTCAAATTGTTTTCACCTTTGATCTCTTTGATCGTCTGGATGAAACGGCCTTTGTTGTTGGTGCTCAGGAGGTGGAGCCCTTCGAGAAGATGAAGGTTTTGAGGTATAAATAGGTACAAGTGCTTGTTTAAGCATAACTGTAGCATTTTCTGCTTTACCCATTCTCCTTCCTGGAGCTGATGGAATTACATGAGATTTAGCCTTAGCCTGTATAAGGGAATCTTCAATCTGCTGAGCGATAGAAGTAAGGTCTCGAAACCCTCCTCTGTATTTCACAGGGATTAATGACATGCGTAATTCGTCACGCAGATTTGCCATACAGATTGGTAATAATTCTTCTTGAGGGAGTTCTAAGCTCAAGGAATATGTTAATACCTTCCAGCGAGCAATGAAATTAGAGACCCTTTCATTATCCCTTTGCTTACAGTTTGTAAGATCAAAAACTGTTGTCTTTGTCAAAGTTGAGCTGAACTAAAGGAGGAATTTTTGGCGAAGATCCTCCCATCTGGTAATTGACCGAGATTGCAAGCTTGTATACCAGACAAAAGCTGGACCTTGTAAGGTTCGCACGAAGCATCTGAGTTTCACTGCTTCTTGCTGCTTTGGAGTTCCCATCATAGGATTGCAACAAGACATGTAATGCATCAAATTCTATTCAGGATCGCCTGATCCATTGAAAATAGGGAATACAGGGTTCCCAAAACTGGATGGAGGAGAGATTGAATATACCCATTCAGGGTAAACTTTTTTTTCTGGTTGAACTTGCGCACCTTTCCATTCCATAGTTTCTAACCGAGCTGTTAATGACTCAATAGTAGTTATTAACTTTTCAGAAATATCCGGTTGAACTTGGACTTGGGTAGGTGCAATGACTGGAGCTTGGACAGATGTGGTGGTTGGTGCTGTAACTGATGGTAGCACTACCAACTGTTGTTGCACTTGACCCGTAGGATTAGACCTGTGAGGGTGTACTGATAGAGGAGTATATTCTTGATCCATCTTAGTAGCTACAACAAATTCATTTGGCTGACTGACTCCATCGTGCTTAAGAAGTAGACTACTCTGAAGTAGTTATGCATTCAACCATCTTAATTCCTTCATTTCTTCCTCCTGTTGTGCAAACCTTTGCTCTATTGAGAGTGATTGGCCTTCTCCAGAGGAAGGATATGTAACCTGGTTCTTTCCCTTCCCTTTTTTGGATCCTTTTCAGAGAGGGGGAAGTGGGTTACTCGAAGGATTACCTAGGTTCTGAGTAATCCTTTGATTTCGTGTACGCACACCTTCTTCATTTGTGTTGGTGCATACAACTTCTTGAGCAGGAACCTCTTCATCTGAGTCCCCTAAGTGAGCCTCATCTGGTGGATCAGCAACAACGGCATTGATGACATTGATTGATGCATAACTCATCGCATCCCTTATATCAGCATTTCTGTGATATTGTCTTCTTCCATGTCTTTGATGAGACATTTCCTTTTGGTGATTTGATCCCTTAGTAACTTCTTGATGAATCGTAATTTGGAGGGAATATCCTAATAATTTGTCTCTTCATTCCTCTTGAGGCTTCTTCCCCAATCGAGAAAAGATCATCTTTCTCTGAGGAGGTGATTGATGATTTGAAAAAGTCCCCAGTCCGATGGACTGGGGCTATTCCTTCTCAACTCCTCGAATCTTATTTGTTGATTCCGAGGGTTGGTTTAAAAGAGTCCCCAATTTGGCAAGCTGGGATGTCTCTTGACATGCTATGTCTCAGACTTTCTTAAAATCTTTCCTGATCTTGCAAAACTTAGTCCAGAAATTAGCTGGATGCATTAACCTGTATCCACTTTTATCACCCAGTTCAAAAAACTGTTGGATGATTTCTGACACTTCTGTCACTTGGTGACATGCTTGCTCCAAATGAGAGGCATGTTCAATATTATCGTTTTCTTGATGCAAGAGTAATTCAACAACTTGTTCTCTGTATTCTTGATTTTGAGAGAAAATAGTTGAATCCTGTTCTTGGGAAAGATTTTTATTACAAACAAAGCCCATTGACTGTGGCCATCCATGGGCAATAACATTGCATGATACCATTTTCGGCGGGCTTTGCTGACTGGAGAGCACCATGAAATGCAGTTCTCCATGAACACCCAATCCTCTGACACGAATACCAGATGGGGCATTGGAAATTAACTGACGCAATCTTCTTAGTGCGCCAAAGCATGAACGTTGAAGGGTTCTCTGCTGATTTTCAGCCTTCGGAAATCGAGAGACGGATAGAGACGCAAAATCAATCTGACGTTGCAACCCTTCTGTTATCTTAAGATGATTTTCATATTCATCATAAGATAATAATTTATTTTTCATCTGACAAAGATTTTTCCATATGTTGAGACGAATATCATGAATTTCATCTTCCGTCAACATTTCTGCAATGTCATACTGAGAGTCAGCCAGAGGCCAAAACATGACTGGCACTTCACCTTTTGCCAGTTGTTTTCTCATGTTCAGTATTTCCTCTATATCATTTGATGAAGATTATTCTACCTGATTTGACCAGATTTAGTGTTTCCTTGTTGCTTCATTGGATTCAACAGGATTGGTAGAGAAATCATTGATCAAACTAGAAGATGCATGAATTAGGGGTGGTTCGGAGAATGACCTACACCCTGGGCTATCTTCTGGTTGAGAATGTATTTCACCTGCTAGCGATGAAGCACTAGACATGACTGGTTTCGCATTTTCAAGTGCCTCAAGATAAGAGGGCTTTCTCGACACTACATTGTCCACTAGAGCATTTTCCGGGCAATGTGCATCACTACTGCGGAGAGGACTTTCGCAGCGAAATTCATCATCATCTGGAGGACCACCATAATGGGTTACAGAAAATATGATATCTCTTTCTCCTTGGTCTTATGACCACACAGAGGGTTCCTGTGGCTCTCATCTGAAGATAAAACATCGAGATCGAAAGAATTGTCATGAAGCAAGCCTTAATGAGGAAGTGTCTATTGAAGACCTTTGGAATTAATGTTCCCACTATTGGGAAATGAGGGAGTAGAATCTAAAATTTCAACAGATAATTTTCTGAGGGCTTCAAGAACTCCAGCATCGAGCAAGGCCTTGTTATAGATTGGCTCTTGATATCCTGACTGTGCTGGGCGGGTATTTTTCTTATACGCCTTATTACTCACTTTGGAAACCACATGTTGACGAAAGTGGATGCTCTGAGCAGGTGTATGTGCCTGATCAGGAAATATGGTCAGGTTAGGCTGACGATCTCCACTCAAATTAGGTGTATGTGCCTGACTTGGTTGTCCGTATGATATGGGGGAGTATGCCCCACAACCCTCTTGGAATGGAACAGATGTGTGTGTCTATTCCAGAGTGAATTGTTGATGTGTCACTCCACTGGTAGGGATAGATTTATGTGTCTTTCCCTGAGATGCCGTTGAAGTTGTTATAATATCCTGGAAGGAATCCAGAATATGAGCAGGGATTTTCTTCTGCTCTTTCACAATTGATAGAATATTCTTGGTGACTTTAGCTACCAGAACGAGAATATACGACCATTCTGGGCTTGGAGTAGGTGTATGTGCCTGCTCTTGTCCTCCTATTCCTGTC
The DNA here is from genome assembly GCA_963277665.1 of Viscum album. Lineage (NCBI taxonomy): Eukaryota > Viridiplantae > Streptophyta > Magnoliopsida > Santalales > Viscaceae > Viscum > Viscum album. Next base: position 2,104,738,695 of record OY728123.1, read on the forward strand.
AGTGAATCCTGACAGTACTCAAGTGTGGGGGCAGAGAGTTGAGTCTGCCTCCTATTTTTTTCGGGGATTTCCGACTAACTTCTCCGAATGCTATCAAGTGAGACTGTTGGTAGGACTGATTAGTACTAACAGGTGTATGTGCCTACTGATTACACGTCTTCGAACGTATTTGACGAGATCCATCATATGTAGTCAGATGAGTCTGCTGACTAGCTGATGATGTATAAACAGGTGTATGTTCCTGCCTATAGTACTCCGCCGGAATTGCCTGGCGGGATTGGCGTGATGCTTCCATACGATTCTGCTGGACAGCGGAATTAAAATGGGCAGGTGTGTGTGCCTGCTCAATTCTTTCCATCAAGTTAGGTTGGTGGACTTCTCTGGAGATGGCAGAGATGATAACATGCTCAATGTTAACCGGACTTCGCCTCCGGCGATTCGTCCTGCCTTCTCGGGTTTGAGGAACCTGAGCCGAACGCCTAGAGTCGGTACCCACATCATGTTGAGGGCGCACTGCCGCACGAGTCTGGCGGCGATTGTTGGTGGGATCCCTCAAGAAGGAATCCTGTTTTTTTGAATTAAGGCCCTGAGGGACATGCTCATTCACCTCCCCAGAATAAGGGAGCGAATGGTGATGGCGTTCCGAGGATAACGACCCGAAACGGTTGGAGATGGTATTCAGCACCGCCTGCTTCTTGATCACTGGTCGTCATTGTCCGGACGACCGGTGTGAGTTGTTCACTTGGAGGGCTTGTCGGGAAGCCTCCAGAGTTGGGATGGTACCGTGTTGACGGTAATCCTTAACCAGCGCGTTTGATACCCAGCATTGAAGACGCTAAGTATGTGATATCGTCCTCAGAGTGGACAATGATCCAGCAGGAGTAGCAGCAGTGGCATTCGCAGCAGCAGTATTCACAGGTGTGAACTTGAGAGAAGACATTCTAGAAATGCAGAAGATCTTGGAAAAGAGTGCCGGTTTGATATAACAGACGTAATCAAGATAAACTCACCCACTACATCTTTTTGATGATCACATATGTCAATGACTGTTTTTGTTGGCCCTCTTATTGAGTTTTAAATAAGGACCTAACAAATAGGTAAAACATCATTTTAACTTGGTTAAGGATTCACGTCGGGTTCACCATTTTTTTCCCTCGGAATTTCGGGATAACCTCCTTGATGGGAGGTTCAAACATTCTGATCTGTTTCTAAAGGGTTTGTTCGTAGAACCGGAAACATCCAATGATTTCACATCCATTTGGACCTACTTTCCAAAGGTAGGTGCTCATTAGTTTGTGGAATAATGAGGCTTAGGAATTTGCATTGGTCAAGAGGATGGGAGGTCGGACTCATCACACCTTTTTGAGAGGAATTATTGTCTACTCCAGGACTCTCTTTATAGATTTAAGTTATGTTCGTGAATCCTTATTACATTACCAAGTATAAAATGAGTTTTCCTTTAGATCTGACAATCAATGATCAATAAGTAGGAAATTTAGAGAATCTTTTATATGTATTCGAGGTTCTTCACTGATAAAGAATCGTCTGTATTTGTTAGAGATTATTAGTCAATGGTATCCTTTGATACGTAAAAGTCTCTTGGTCCTTATGATGACCATACTGGTTTTAAAGCCACTCGGTGGGGCACTTGAATTTTATTGTCATTCAGAAGGACATGAATTATTTCAGAGTTGGGATCGAACCCGCAGATGGGATACCTACATATCCTTTGTTTATAAAAGGAATCAGAACCCACGTAGTTCGAGTAAGGGAGTATGATGTTTATGATTGATGGCTCAAAGAAGGATGTCATAATTACTTTTACACTCTAAGCTCATGTGAGTCATGCTCGGTGTGAGAAACAAGAGGTATTGGTAAAAATCAGATAATTGTGCCATTAAATATGCAATCATAAGAAATAATGTGGGGCTTATGTATGTATGACTGCCCAGATAAATAAATATTATGATTTACTTCAGGGAATAAATCCATGAACAGGGTCCATAAAGGTATATGTGCTTCATGGAGATTTGAATACTCTAACTTGGGGCTTACTCCTGAAAAAGAGGCCCAAATTAGGAGAGAACTTTTAATTGGGTTTTACTCCTGAAAAGGAATCCCATATCAAAGGTAAATTAAGACTGGTTAAGAGAAATTAAGACTGGGGCTTACTCATGAAAAGGAGGCCCAGATTAGGGGACTGGGGCTTACTCCTAAAAAGAATGCCCGGGTTAATGAGTTCTCTCATCGTAAAGGATGAGGTTGAATGAATGAAATCTCAATCTTTAGTGACATAAAGATGTGTAAATCACTAGATTTTGAGAGTTATTCCACATAATTCCTTTTAGATAAGGATTTCAAATCAAGAAATCATGCCATAAATGGCTTTGAAGAGTGTCTTGAAGACTAAATCTTGGATATGAGAGGTGGAATGAAATAAGAGGGGTGAAATGGGCAAGAAGGGCACCCATGGAGGCAGAGGCGCGCAAGTACTGCGTGGGCGCGCAAGTCCCGGTCGCGCAGGTATACCTGTGCGACACATGTGTACTTGCGCGACGATTAACCATCAGGTTAATACTTGAGCGAATATTGGTTAAAGCCTTTAGAATCATCTTGAGATTCTTCCAGAAGATGGGCACGCAAGTTCTATTGAAGGATTAAGGCAGCGCGCAAGTGTGTCCATTTCCCATAAGGGCTGGCCACTTAGGTTCACAAGTGTTGACGAGTTTCAACACTTAGGCCTTCCTCCCCCTCTTTAGATCTTCCGTTCTAGGTAAGAAATTACCTTAGAAGTGTTTCGGAAGCTTTGAGAAGAGACTAGGGTGCCGGGAGCTCAAATCTGAGTTTCTGGAAAAATTCCCTTCCAAATGGGGGGCCCACAGGGTCTATTTATAGGCAGGAGAAGACCCCGGGCGGTTATCACTTAGGTCGTGCAAGTCACTTGCGCGACCATTATGCGTCGTGCAGGTGGATTTGCGCGACTATGAGGGAACTTGCGCGACCTATGGGCAATGTTATCTTTGTTCATCCCTTTCTCGATTTTTTATGTTTTCTTCAAAGGCTGAATCAATTTGTGCTAAGTCATTTCCCTTTACATTCCTTTGGAATCTGTGATGAAAAGGACCGTCAACAGCCAAGGAAACATGCCTAAGAAAAATCCAAGAGAACAAGGGAGAGCCTATGCGATAACAACCATGGAGGTTGAAATTCTTAATGATGTGGTGGTATGTACTTTAATTGTTTCCTCAAACTTAGCCAACACTTTATTTGATTCTGGATCATCACAATCATTTATATCTTCCCAGTTTACCAGTAAAATTAGATATGTCCACTTTGATTTAATTAAGGAGTTGTTAGTCAAAACTCTCTGGGGATGTATCATTGCAAAAAAGGCATATCGACTAGTCCCCCTCCAGACACTAAAATGTGCTTTAGTTACTAAACTTATCATCATACCAATGACTGAAATTGATATAATTCTCGGTTTTTATTGGCTGTAAAATTATGATGTGAAGATTTACTGTAAGAAGAAGGAAGTTACAATTTTTGAAAATGGTGTAGAATCCCTTGTCTTTAGGGTAGAAACTTCACCACCTGATTCTTATCTAGAACCACCCCGGGTAGCTCTGCTGAATGCAATACTTGAAGAGGAAGATAAACAGATATCTATGGGTGATGAAATAAATCTTCAAATTGAAGATGTGTACATAGTGCAAGAGTACATTGTTGTATTTCTAGAGGATTTACCTGGACATCCTCCAGAGCGAGAAGTTGAGTTCTCTATTGATTTAATTCCCGATGAAAGACCTATATCAAAGACTCCCTATAGAATGGCCATTGTTGAATTATTAGAGCTAAAGAAATAGCTAGAGGATTTGAGTAAAAAAGAAATTATTTGACCTAGTGTTTGTCCATGGAGACCCCTTGTCCTCTTTGTGAAGATGAAAGATGGATCCATGAGGCTTTGCATTGATTATAGGGAAATCAATGCTATTAGAATAAAGAATAAGTATCCTCTACCCTAGATTGATGATTTATTTGATCAACTTCATGGAGATAAGTACTTTTCAAAGATTGAACTATGATTTGGATATCATCAGTTTCATGTGAGGAAGAAAGATATTCCTAATACATTATTTCAGACCATGTATGGGCATTACGAGTTTACAGTGATGCCTTTTGGTCTGAAAAATGCACCCTCTGTTTTCATGGATTTAATGAATAGAGTTTTCAAGGAATATCTTGATAACTTTGTTGTGGTATTCATTAATGATATCCTCGTATACTCAAAAAGCTATGAAGACCATGAGAATCACTTGGGGGTTATTCTGAGAACTCCTAGAAGAAATAAATTATATAGGAAGTTTAGAAAATGAGAATTCTGGATTCAATCAGTTTATTTTCTAGACTATATTGTCTCTAAGGATGGAATCCTTTTTAACCCTACAAAGTCCAAGGCAATCCAAGAATGTCCCAATCTAACAAACATAACTGAGGTACACAGTTTTATTGTCTTATCAGGTTACTATCAGTGTTTTATTCAGAATTTTTCCTGACTGGATAACCCGCTAACCAAGCTCACACGTAAAGGAGTTCAGTTTGTGTGGACAAAATAATGTACAGAATTCTTCGAAGAATTGAAAAGAATATTGTTCAATGCTCTAATTTTGACACTTATATCTAGAAGTGGTGGATTTCTAATATACAACGATGCATCAAAGAATGGACTGGGTTCGGTCCTTATGCAAAATGATAAAGTTATTTCTTATGAATCAAGATAGCTGAAGACTCATGAGAAAAATTATCCAACTCATGATCTTGAGTTGGTAGCCGTAATCTTTGCTCTGAAAATATGGAGGTATTATCTCTACAGAGAGAGATGTGAGATTTATACAGACCACAAGAGTTTAAAATACATTTTCACACAAAAATAACTCAACATGAGGCAAAGGATATGGCTTGAGTTACTCAAATATTACGATTGTTCAATACTCAACCACCCAGGAAAGGCAAATAAGGTGGAAGATGCATTAAGCAGGAAAGATCATGGACTTCTGAATCAAATGAAGATTGAGAGAGATCCTATATTTTTGGATATACTGAAGATGGATATGGGAATTGTTAAGGAAAGGGAAACATAATTCCGATTTCAAATTATTGCTAAAACATATTTATTAGAGAAGATAAAAAGCTCTCAATCTGATGATGAGAATCTACATAAGAAAATTAATGCAGTCAAGGATGAGAGACTGGATGACTTCGTGAATGAAGGAGTTCTGAAATTTTGGAAGAGGTTATGTGTTCCATCAATGCCTGAGCTAAAAAGGGAACTATTATATGATGCTAATTACTCAAATTTCTTTATACACCTAAGTAGAACTAAGATGTATAGATATCTGAAGGAATATTTTTGGTGGGATAATATGAAGTTGTAAATTGCTGAATACATGTCAAAATGTCTAGTTTGTCAACAAGTGAAGGCAGAGAGAAAACATCTCAAAGGAGTGATGCAACCTCTACCTATCCCTATGTGGAAGTTGGATAACATTACAACGGATTTTGTCACCGGAATACCGAGGAAACCTAGAAGGAATGATGCAATATGTGTAATTATTGATCATCTCATAAAATCAGCACATTTTCTTCCTATAAGAGAGGGTTTTCCACTTGATTTAGTGGCAAGAATTTATATTAATGAAGTTGTAATACTTCATGGTGCACCTCTATCAATTTTATCTGATCGAGATCCCCATTTTACATCCAAATTTTGGAAAAGTCTCTAAAAAGATTTGAATACTGAGCTTCATATGAATACTGCTTATCACCCCCAAACTGATGGAAAGTCTGAAAGGACTATTCAAACTTTAGAAGACATGCTGAGGTCATGCTCTCTTGACTTCCAAGGCATGTGGGATCAATACTTTCCTTGGTGGAATTTTCCTACAACAATAGTTTCCATTCTAGTATTCAAATGGCTTCATATGAAGCATTATATGGAAAGAGATGTCGAACTCCAACTTTTTGGGACGAATTTGGTGAGAGGAAACTTATAGGCCCAGAACTTATTGAAGAGACCACGACAAAGGTGAAGAAAATAAAAGCCCATATTAAAGCATCCCAAAGTAGGCAGAAGAGTTATGCTAATAACTAGAGAAAGGACTTGGAATTCCAAGTGGGATATCATGTATTTCTGAAAGTATCTCCACGGGAGGGTGTCTTAAGGTTCAGTAAGAAAGGGAAACCGAGCCCCAGGTATGTCGGACCATTTGAAATTCTAGAAAGAATCAGAGCTATAGCCTACTGTTTAGCGATGCTTCCAAATATCTTCAGAGTTCATGATGTGTTCCACGTGTCTTTGTTAAAGAAATACATTCCAGACCCAACGCATGTACTCACATATGAATAAATTGAACTAGAACCTGATTTGTCATACTATGAAAAGCTTATCAGGATTCTTGACACAAGGAAGAAGTTATTGAGAAATTGGAAAACTTGTCCAGTAAAGGTTCTTTGGAGAAACCACAATATGGAGGAAGCAACAGGGGAACCTGAGGATTTAATGAAAAAGAATCACCCACATCTTTTTGGTGAGTTTCAAACATGAAATTTCGAGAACTAAATTTCTGAAGGAGTGAATAATGTAGCACCCAAACACTTCATGGTATGCTTCTCTTAAATACATTCTTGTTATAGCCTATATTTCATGAATCATTGGGCCTATATAGAAACAAACATGGTTACTTATAGGATATATCCATAACCAATCCATTAAACTTAAATTTTCTAGCTCTGCGATTTTAATTTTAAAAATATGACATATACGGATGTGTTCAAGATGATATTTAGAGTCTGATAGAATTAACTTAATTTTCAGTGAATAGTAACCTACCCAAATGAATAGTAACCTACCCTTATGAATAGTAAAATACCCTTATTAATAGTAATATAACTCTTATTAATGGTATCCATTCCCTTGAATGTATAAATGAATTTAGGCACCTTAAAAATAAAGATGAATATTTTAAGTATATATTTTTCGATTAAATAATTATTTTAATTAAATATATAATTAATCATATTTAGAAAATTATTTTTGAAAATTGGACTTCGTTTTTGGATTATACACATCGATAAATGGTTAGGGTGAATTTTTGGGATTTTTCTGAAATACTTAAATTTTTTATGAATAGTAAGACCTGATAATTCACAACAAATGCTAAATAATGGATTAACTGAGTCCTTGATGATGATCTACTGATGTAAACCCAATTGATTCGGATTCAAATGATAAAATTACTATTATTTATCATGGAAGACTCGTTATTCCTTGTCTTATAGATAAATAATAAACTAATGAATTTTATATTACGAAAACCCCTCACTCCTCCACTATAAAAACCCCTCTTCACTCATCTCAAGCCTTGTTCCTTGGAAATATTCTACCCAAATCTCTCCAAAATATCATCACTCATGTCCAAAATCTCCCAGCCTCTTCAAAATACCATAACCTCTCCCCTTAAGAGGTTCTCGAAGGAGGAAGTCTCATGAGGTAAACTCCTGTTTCCAAATCCTTCATTTCTTTTAAGTTATTTTCTTTTTGTTTCTTTCCTCACCCCCCTTCACCCAAACAGTATGAACACTCCAGTAACATACATGTACTAGAAAATTTTTATTCTAATGGTGTATTTCATTTTCTTCTCTCCTTTCCCCACCCTTTATTTGGAAGAAATAAAAGCATCGTTTTAGATATGCTAATTTGGCACATTCAAGGACAATAGTTTATCAATTTCTATTATAATCTTTAATTCTGGTCATGAAACCATTTTTTATATGTTTTAATCAGATTATTATATATGTAATATATCCTATTTTTAGTTCTGTAATCCTTTTGTACAAATGGTATTAAGTTACAAAGAAAAACATGTTCATTGTAATCAAACTCACCGTTTAACCAAAACAGTTGTCACTGAGGTTATATATATGTAATAATTCGACCACACACTAAGTAACCAAATTAAATTCAAAACCATGTAATCTCCTTGAATTTCACTAATGGAATATAACTTCATTTCTGGACAACCACTTCTATCTTTAAAATTTATCTGAACTTGAATATAAGTAAACCGATCTTTTTAAAACAAAGTAATCAAACGAGCCCGAACAATGAAATTGAACATTATAACAAATAAAAAAGGCCTTGATTGAACTAAAAAGGGTTATAATAAATCATTTTCATATATTAGAGGTTATTTAATTATTAATTAATAATCCTAATTTTTTTATTCATGTCATTAATAACAAGTCAAGAACACCTTCAAGCATAAGGTAAGGGATCCTCTCTCTCACTTTTATTCAAGAATATACCCTATGTTGTGCTCTTTTATTTTTAATTCCTAATAATAGAATATGTTTTCTCACCTCCCCCATACTTACCTTGTGACATATCAATAATTTAATACCCCTTTACCTCCCATTAATCCCTCTCAATAACACTCATTACCATGCCGAAATGTTTGTAAGGGGTTTCCCATCTGACTTTCATTTATGTGAGATTTTCATTGTTCTCCACTTATTTCTTATATGTATTATATGTGTACTGAAATGTGATATATAATAATATGATTCTATTTATATTCATGTTATTCAATGATTCATTTTAGGGTTATTAAGTTCTAGTCATATGATTCGACCGATTACATTGTGGTAAGAGGCTTTGTCTCAGCTACTATTTTGTTGTGACTAACTTTGTATGGTGCACCTAATAATCCTTATTTAGTGTACCTACTGCCCATTTGAGATCAATTTTACTTTGAAATTATATTTATATTAAATATCCATAATCCCATATCATGGGGATGTTTTTTATCTAAACTGTATACCATTTTACATACGGTGTTTATTTGGAAAGTTATTTTAATTATGGAAATATTGTTGAATCCGTATACTCTACTCTATATGGATATTTAAAGGGCATATTAATCTTGTATTGAATAAATTTATAATGAATGATTTGGACATGAAGTGGTGGGCGGGGCCGCTATAGCCCCTCGATACATGGGTATGTCTCATGAGACAAATCAGTTGGCGACAAACCCTTCGAGTTTGTTTCAAAAAATCAGATGGGTTTCTACCCATAGAACAAAAAAAAAATATGGTATAATTTTTCATGTACCACATACATGACATCCAATTAATAATAATTCTCTCTATTCATTATCAGTTTTTACTATCCATGAGGTTTTCACTATGACAAAATCTATGGATGCAGTTTCATTCTCAGTTTATTAATGGTGTGAGTTTTTCATTTATTCACCATTCCATATTGATTATGTCAGATTTATTATGATTCACTTATTATTGTATTCATGCTTCCACTATTTTTAACCATTATTGAGCATTTGATCTCACCCCTTTCATTGTTTACTTTCAACAGGTGACAAAGAGGATATCATTTATTGAGTTCTTGTGGATGCAGATTTTAGTTTTTGTTATGTATTGTATTTTGTAACCTTTTCCAATGTAATTTGATTTACATCTATGTATTTAGTTTCTTAAAGACTACTAAACTGATCATTCCTTCAGGATTTTCATTCCTTCTAACCATGCCAATATCACAAGTAATGAAACAGATCCAACCTAGAGGGGTCAGGGTGTTACAATTGGGACTTGATAAAATAGTGGGAGACTTAAAAAAATTTATTATTTCTCATAAAATTTAATCAAGAAAGTACTAATGATATGTTCTTTTAATTGTAGAATAAAAATGACAAGCTCGTCAACCAAAGTATCCAAGAAATCAATTCTGGATAAAGACAACATCTTTAACGGCAGTAACTTCCAGGAATGGTTTAGACGCCTTTGGGTTATCCTATGCCGTGAATGGATGTCTTACATGCTGGAGTTATAATTACCTGATCTGCCTTCCAAAAAGGAAAGTGATGAGGATTTCATGGTCTATGAGAAAAATATGAATGACACATTCAATGTTCAATTTTTGATGCTATCATCAATGTCTAGTTATCTCATGAAGTCTCATGAAAACATTGATGCTTATAGAATGATCGAGCACCTATTCGATCTTTACCAGGAGAGAGAAAGATAGGAAAGTTTTGAGATCTCTAAGTCACTCTTTTAGAGTAATCTTGGAGAAGGTTCTACAATTGAGTCCCATGTAGTCAAGCTCATTGGCTACATTGAGTGTCTGAAGGTTCAATGGTTTAAACTCCTCAAAGAATTGGGCACTGATATCATTCTCACATCAATCTCTCAAAGCTTCTCTAACTTTTTTGTCAATTTCAATATGAACAAAATTGAGAAGTCTCTATCTGATATTTTTATCCTCATTCTCCAAGTGGACAAAGATATGAAGCGCAAAAGGCCTTCTTTCCTTCTAGTGAATAAGAGGAAAGGGAAGGTGAAGATATTTAAGCCCGAAGATTTTTCATAGCCTTCCAAGAAAATAAATATCAAAGGGGAATCAAGGGAATAGGAGGTTGTTGGTTTCACATGTGGGAAGAAGGGCCACTAGAAGAAGAACTACACCCAGACCAAGAAATAAGTGGAAGCTTCAGGTGCATTTTTTATCAAGTGAAATTTATCTGTTTCTACAAATTGGGTATTAGATATAGCTGGTGGTGATCACATATGTATCCAAATACATAAACCAAGTAGATTCAAGAATATTGACAGAGGGGAGGTAGATCTACGAGCAGCCAATAGAACCAAACTTGCTACTATAGCTGTTGGGGACTACCACCTCATATTGCCAACTAGGATGATCTTGGTGTTAAAGGGTTATTATTATGTGGTGTGTGTTACTAAAAACATTATTTCTATATCTATATTAGATACATATGGATTTTTTTCAATTTGGGAAATGAATGTTTCTTCTTTTACAAAGATAGAATTTGTTTTGGTAGGGCACATTTATACAATGGTCTTTACGTGTTGGATTACAAAAACAAAGTAATGAAAATCAATAATAAAGATACTTCACATGAATCATACCACACCCAGGTTTGGCATCACCAGCTAGGTCAGGTAAATGAGAAACTCTTGACAAATTTACATCAAGATGGATATTTAGATTATTTCGAACTAAAACCACTTGGTGTATGTCATGCATGTTTAAAAAGAAAAATGTCCAAAGCCCGATTTAGGGGAAAGGTGAAAGGGCTAAAGAACTTCTTGAATTGATTCATATCGATGTGTGTGGACCATTTCTAGTTGAATTAAGGGGAGGGTACTCATACATCATATCTTTTACAGGTGATTTGAGTAGATATGGATATATCTACTTAATGTGGTATAAGTCGGATTCTCTTGATAAGTTCAAAGAATACAAAAATGAAGTTGATACCCATCTTAGTAAGAAGATTAAGAAAATATGCTCAGACCGAGGTGGAGAATATCTTAATCTAGACTTCATGGATTACTTATGGGAGTTTGGGATCCTATCCCAACTCACTCCTCCATACACACCCTAGTGGAATGGTGTGATTGAAAGGAGGAACCACACCCCATTGGACATGGTGATATTAATGATGACTCATGTGAGTCTTCCATTATCCTTTTGGGGTATGCATTCCAAACAGTTGCACACATACTAAACACAGAACCAACTAAATCGATAAATGGTATTACATATGAGTTCGAGAGAGGAAACAATCCATATTACGAAATTTACATGTGTGAGGAAGCGATGCGTTTGTTAAGGCCTCTTCAGGTAACAAACTTTCACCCTGAGGCACAAAATGTACCTTTATAAGATACCCCAAAGAAACAAGGGGATATTACCTATAAAATTCCACAGAAAAAAGGGTTATAGTGGAAAGACACGCCATATTCCTTAAGAGGGAGAATATCTCCAAAATAGATAGTGGGAGAGAGATAGAATTCGATGAAGTTGAGGTTCATAGTACACAAGAATTGGTACAAGAACATATTCCACAAATCCCCATGGAAGAAAGAACTATTCCATAGACCCAAGAGATGTGTAGGAGTACAGGAGAGGTTAGAGAACTGGAATGGTCTATTTTTCTAGTTATTGAAGATGGTGACTTGTTATTAGTTGATAATAATGATCCTCTAACCTACAAGGAAGCAGTAAGTGGCACAGATGTTTCCAAGTGGAAAGAAACCATTAATTCTGAAATGGATTCCATATTCCAAAACCAAGTCTGGATTTTTGTAGATCATTCAGTTGATATAAATAATGTTGGTTGCAAATGGGTATTCCAGAAGAAACTGCACATGGAAGGAAAAGTTAGTACCTATATGGTATGACTAGTTGCAAAAGGGTTCAAACAGCATCAAGGAATTGACTATGATGAAACCTTTTCACTAGTTTCAATACTGAAATCCATCATAATTCTATTGGCCATTGCTTCTTATCATGACTATGAGATTTGGAAAATTGTTGTCAAAATAGCATTCCTTTTCGAGAACCTTCTGGAAGATGTCTACATGACAAACCTGAAGGGTTTATGACTCAAAAGGATGCCAATAAGGTATGTAAGTTGCAGAAATCCATTTATGGATTAAAAAAAGAACCCAGTTCATGGAAAATTCATTTTGATGAATCCAAAACAAAATTTTTTTTATCAAGAATGAATATGAGCCTTGTGTAGTGGGAGTACATTCATTTTCTTAATAGTATATGTTGATGACATATTACTTATTTGAAACGAGATACCATTCTTAGAGTCTGTTAAGGCATGGTTGAATCAATGCATCTCTATGAAGGACTTGGGTGAGGTGGCATATATTCTTGGGATCATGATCCATCATGATAGATACAAGATATTGTTGGGTAAAATTCAATGTACATATATTTATAAGATACTAAAGAGATTCTGTATGGAACAGTTCAAGAGGGGATTGTTGCTAGCATCACATGACCTTCATCTATCCAAGAAAATGTGTCCTCAGACACATGATGAAAGAAAGATAATGGCAAGGACTCTATATGCATCATCAATTGGGTTAGTCATTTATTTCATACTATTTACTAGGTAGGATGTTTCCTATGCCTTGAGTGTGGTTGGCAGATGTCAAGATAACCCAGGTGACCGTAATTGGATGGTAGTCAAGACTGTTCTAAATTATCTGAGGAATACTAAGGATATGTTCCTAGTTTATGGAGGAGATGAAGAACTAGTAATTAGAGGATATGCAGATGCTAGTTTCCATACTGATCTAGATGACATGAAGTCACAAATGGGATACATCTTCACTTTTAATAGAGGTTCAATGAGATGAAAGAGCTCAAAGCAGAGTGTGGTCAAAGATTCTACAACAGAGTCTGAGTATATCATAGCTTCTGAGGCAACTAAAGAAGTAGTTTGGATGCAAATCTTCATCCAGGATCTGGATGTGATACCTATCAGTAAACATACCTTCACATTGTACTCTGATAATACTACAGTGGTGGCTCTCACAAAAGATCTAAGGTCACATCAGTCGACGAAGCACATACATCGAAAGTATCATAAATTGAGAGATTTTTCTCAGAGAGGTGAAGTTGCAGTGATCAGTATTTCCACATAAGATAATGTGGAGGACCCCTTGAATAAAGCATTTAGTTGGCCAAAACATGATTGCCATGTGTGGTCTAGCGGACTGAAATTTGTAGGTCACTGGCTCTAGTCTAGGGGGAGTTTGTAAGAGTTCGTATCCCAGAACCAACTGGTTGTACTTTGATTACATGGATATTTAATTAATTTAAATATTAAAAATCTTATTACATATTATTCATTGTTCTTCATGACTATGGTGTAATAATGTTCTAGAGATTTTGTTGCATTGATAAGGTCATGGAAGTTCCCCTCTATGATGAGAACCTTAAAATGTTATAACAATATTCTTAAATATAGTTATACGGTTGGATGACATACTATAATGGGACACATAGCATGAATTCCTTCAGGTGTGAGTACTCGTAAGTAGATTAGACTTTCTCTCATGAAGTTCGCACTTGGTAATCTCCAAGACATAAGATTATAACAGACCTGTCAGTAGTAATTCTGCATGTTTTGGTGTCCATAAAATATTTCTATCAGCGAGTTTGTGTAATGATACTTAGACTTTAAGATTATCATTAATACATGTCACGAATCACGCACATTGATTTACTAACGAAAATGATCATGCAGACAGTTGGCGGGAAGTAGGGTACGATGGGTGTGTCACGAGTGTCATGTTATTAATGGATAAGTTGAGGAAGGATTTTTCCCTTCCATTTATAGAATTAGATACCTCATCCCTTTTATTGAAATAGAATCATCGCATGAAATTCCATGGCCCTAGTGTAATGAAGAGTTTATTTCATGTAGTGAAAGAACAATGTATCAAGCATAAAAATTAAAGACACTGTCATGAAACCTGCTTGATGAGATATAGTGACAAAGGGATTATATTACATAGTGAGCATTCGTATGTGGATGTCGTTGTTGCAAATTTAAGTTCTTTCTCTTGGATGCCTTGACCCGTTGCAAGGTAGTACTCTTGGAATTTAGGCAAGTCCGCCTAATGCCAATGAGAAATAATCCTAGAGGGTCACACACGAAGTGTTTCTAGTGGTCTCAGCTAAATTCTATTTGAATTTAATTAATAAATATTATCCTAAAGATAATAGAATAATTTTATTCAAGTTAAAATTATTGCATAAATTAAATAAATATTTATTCACCAGTTTGTGGGTAAAATATATTTATATATTTTATTGAACATTTAATAAATATTTTTTTACTAGTTTGTAAATAAAATATTTATTTAAGAGAATAAATTATTTATTTATTTATTCAAGTTTTCAATAAATGGAAGTGGAGTTCGAGAGAACTAAGTCCGGTCTAGTGGTAAAATAATTATTTACAAGATGATAAATAATTATTTAACTACTTGGCACAAATTAAAATAATGCTCCTATTATTTTGTAATATGGAATTTTATTTATAATTCTGATTTGTGAAATTTGGCACACCATAAATAATTACATGTATTATTATTAATATCATGGGTTTTCTCTAAGTTTAAGAATATTTTTAATTTCTGTTACGCAATTAAATATTGTAACTAAATTCTCAAGTCAATAAATAGACACATACATCTATTGTGCCATGTACCAAACCGCACACCTGGTGAATTGAGAATTGTTGAGCTAAACAATTTCTCTTTAGAATCCTCTTCCGGCCCCTCTCAATAATGAGAGACGTTATTCAAGGCCGAAGAACAAGTGACCAAGAATGACTGATACAAGACACTTGCTTCACCGCACTAGCACTCAGGGAACGAGTGGTGTTGATCGAAGGCCATCAAAGCATGTGTGGATCACCGCTAGAGGGATTCTCGTTTGGATCCTTGAAAGTGCAACAAGAAAATCTAGAAGGGTCATTCTGGAAAATCAACATCATCAATGATGAAAATACCAAAGATCCAAGTATTATTTTCTTTATGAAATTAATTAAATTACTTATAAACATGATGTGCAAGATCCTCTCTAAATGTTTAGGGCCTCTTCATTATTTATTTAAATATTATATTCTATTCCATGAAGACTGGAGTTCATCCTCATATTGATCCCAGAATAATCATTGATCATGGTAAAAATCAAAGTTGGGAGTCAGGCCAACCACGCATCTGCTATGCCAGGAAGCTTCAGCCCTAGTGTTATTTTCCAAGAAGGTAGATGGAAACTTGAGATTGTGCATGGAATTCTGGCACATGAGCCTCAGCCCGGTTGGTGAGGACTCCTTAAGCGCATCCAGGCGACCCAGGATCTAATTTCGGTGGAGGAATATTTTCCTGGTACTATAACATTATTGTAGTAGTACTGTAGCAGTACTGTAGCGGTAACTGTAGCAGGTACTGTTTGGCACTATAGCAGTTGGTACTATTCCTCCGTTTGGGCCTTTGGGCCACCAATTTAGTCCCCAAGTCCTTTAAGGCCTTTGGGCCACCCAGGCCTTCTGGTCATTGAGGCCTTTGGTGTAACACACCAAGCTTCCATGGTACGTTTCCCATTGAATAATGCAATATCTTGCACTGTACGCAACTTCAATTTCTAACACACCACGACAAATCAAACTAGCCATTGTGAATAGTAATACCCACTTTTTGAAATTTTATAAATTTTATTTTTCAAAATGGTCTTCATTTTTGGATTTTGAATATCAAATTTATCTTAGGGTGAATTTTTGGTATTTTTCTGAAAACATTCAATTTTTGATGAATAGTGAAAAACACTACGTTATTGGTTAAAACTGACTTTTTATTTAAGTAATTAGTTATTTTTTTTAATTTATATTAAGTAAAAATAGATACATAATACCTATAAATGTTCAATATAATTCATTGGAGTTGTTTTATAATAATATTAGATATGTAAAATTTTATTGAACTTTTTACCGTCCTTCACCCAACTCCTAGGCACATTTGCAAATTTGCATAAAAATTAATTTTACCACTTCTGTGAATTGAATTTCAAAAATACGAGAGACACTGTTGATATCAGTAAGTAAAATTTTGTTCAATAAGATGAAAATATTATTTTGGTGAATAGTAACTTTCGACTTTTATTTACCACGATTAAAAGTAAATAGGTTTATTGGAGGTAAAAATGAAATTATTATTACCCTGACACATGTCATAATTCTATTGGATAAGTGTATTACGACCAAAATCAATCTTAGGAATAAAATATGATCCTTTTGTTCCACTTAGATTAGATTAGGACATTTATTATTATTTTATTAAAAGAAGAGTTAAAATTGTTAAATTCAAATTGTCGTAACTAAAACATTTTTAATATAGGGTTATACATAATATATGTTCAACTATAAATATTCATTAGAAATCTAAAAATATTTTCTACATAATGGTATTTTATTTATAGTTTTTAGACATTAAATAATTAAAATTATTTATGACACAATGATGATGCAGTAATTACCTTATTAATGAAAGATTAAAATAATTGATATTATAAATATCAAAATAAATGTAAATTGATACTTGTAATACATTCCACGAATTTTTTAGATTAATATGACATTTTGGGTTGATTCAATAAATTTTCTTCGAATTTATCATGTTGTTATGACTTTCACAAAAACAAAATACCAAATACCACTAGTGCAGAAAACGTTATTTACGTCACCATTTTTTACGTCGGTTATATATAACCGACGGGATAATCTATGAACCGTGGTTTTTTACGTTGGTTATTTTATAACCAATGTAAAAATGTGGTGAGTAAATTTTTAACGACGGTTATTTTAATAACCGACATTACAAATCGCGCGCGTTCGTTTTTTACGTCAGTTATAAATTAAACGACGTAAAAAACCAAAGTGCGGTGTTTTTTACGTCGGTTATTTGATAACCGACGTAAAAAAAGAGATATCTAAAAATTTTTTAGGTCGGTTATAAAATAAACGACGTAAAAAAACTTGGCTTTTGAGGCCTTTTTGACGTCGGTTATTTGATAACCGACGTAAAAAAACAACCCGCAGAATTTTTTACGTCGGTTATAACATAACCGACGTAAAAAACTGTGACTTCTGATGTATTTTTTACGTCGGTTATTCTATAACCGACGTAAAAAACCTACACTCAGATTTTTTTACGTCCGTTATAAAATTACTGACGTAAAAAAAATCTGTATCTGATACATTTATGACGTCGGTTATTATAATAACCGATGTTATAAATGTAAAAAAATAGTTTATAACGTCAGTTGTTAAATAACCGACATTATAAAACATTAAAAAATTAACAAGCCCCGTGGATTGTCATTTATGATTTTTCGATCGACAGTCCAGCGACCCATCTCTCTCGCGCGGTAAACCCTAATCGACTCGTCGATCTCGTTGTGTTAAACTCATTTTTCCAACATTGTTTATCATCTTTACTCTCCTCAGATCTATCATCTCAACTCGCAACACTCATGTAAGCCTCCCATGACTTTATTTCGTTTCTTTTTTTTTCGGATAGTCTATAATTATGTTTTGTGATTTTTTTTTAAACTAGGTAAGATTCTTCGATTTCGAACCCTCTTACCTCTTTTTTCCATCATCATCTTATTTATCATCCCCAGATCTATTAGATCGACTCGAAATATTCACCCCAGTTTAAACTACTTCTATTTAGTTTGTTTTTGTTTTGCGAATGCCCGACATTGATGGTAATTTTTGTTGTCATTGAAAACTACTGATCTCATTCACCTATATTACTGCATAGAATGGTTATTGATTAAATGTACGAATTAGGAAATGATATTTCATGTGTTGTTGTTGCTTATGTTTATCCTCTTTTATATGATAATCTATTAGAAATATAATGTAATTGTTTTTGACCTCTATGTCCCTTCGATGCATCGCTATGTCTCATGATTCCAAATAAAATTGGGTTCTGCTGAGGGCTTACCCTAGTATTTTTTGAGGCCTTGACAATATGTTTAAGATTTATAGAATTATCCATTACCTCATTATGATATTAGTTATCGAGAAAACTTGTGATCATTTGACTAGTTGAATATAAATGGTTATTTTTTATTATCATACGATCATTTAAGTAGCCATATTTAATAATATTTAATTCTATCTATTTCATGCTGAAGTATATATTAAATGCATATGTTTTTAGTTGTTCAACATGCCTAGTTTTTATATATAAACCATTGTTTGGGGGGTTGTCCGGGGGGTGGGGGATGTCCAGGGGGTTGGGGTGTCCAAGGGTGTAACGCCCCGACCCCAGCTACCCAGAGTCGGTGCATTATTACATAACATTGGCATGATCACAAGAAAGATCAAATCCCGAAAGACCGATTAGTTTAGTAGCCTTGGAAACACTAGATATATTCATAAGTTTTACATTACATCATAAAATGAAAAACTAATACAACAACATAATGTTTCCACAGTCCACACTATAATCCTATCATAATATCCCTGCAGGTCATTCATAACTTACATCTTCACTTCCTGGGAAAATAAAACATAGAAAAGGGGTGAGCTCAAATGCCCAGTAAGGATAACAACTTAGCGGAAACTTTCATAAATAAGAATAAACATTTAAGGCAATGTATAACTAAAACAAAAGCCTTTTAAACTTGAACATTTAACATAGTATGGCATAAATAAAATAAAATAATGCCATTTACTTATTCACATGGATATTCTACTAATCGAATAATCACATGCAAAAATCAATAACCACTTTCATAATGTTGGAATGCATAATGCCAGACTATCATAACCACATAGTCAAGGCCTCGTGCCAAGACTACAAATAAGATTTTGTCAAGGCCTTGTGCCAAGACACTAGTTTGTCTCATGAGACCTACCGATGCATCGAGGAGCTATAGCGGGCTCCACCCGTCACTTATTAAGTCCAATGCATTCCCATATGAAAAGGTTTAAACATAACATAAACATTCGTATTAAAACTAGCATACGAAATGTCAATAATTTCACCATAAACTATGAATGGTATAAAAATAGCACATCCACAGTCAAACATATCACAAAAACTTCAATACAATATAGAAGCTTTGTATTACAATAAATCAACTTCAAATAAGCGTTAAATCCATCAAAGGATGTTGACATAGATGAAATCAAAACTATTTGAGAGAAATATCTCCTTTTTTGAAATCATTTAAAAGTCACACATTTATAAAGGAAGTAATTAAAAAGAGATTTTTGAATCAAAGTGTCCCATACCACTTTGAAACTTTTGAAAAGAATTAACATTTTTAAAAACATTCATGTCCATATAAATAAATCCTTAAAAACCATTTTTAAGACATTAATTAAAAAGATTTATAAAGATAAATCTTTAAAACATTTAAAATTCTGATTTTGATAAAGAGTACCTTTCTGAAATTATTAAATTATTCATTTTGAAATCATTTAAAAGTCACATAATTATAAAATAAAACATTTACTTTGAAAATATCCTTATAATCTTGTATGGAAAGCTTCGACGATTTTATGACGGCGGAAAATAACCGCACCCGCCGTATAAGTTAAAAAAAATTCTTACCTCAATTCTGTCGAAAAGGTTAAAAAGGACGTTGTTTTGAAAACGACGGAAAGATTCCTTTATAAACCTCTTATAAAAAGGTCAAACAAGGGTATAAATGACTTTAAACCATATTCTTGTAAATAGTAAAAATGTTTTGAAATACATTTTTAAGAAAACATGGATGTGGATGATAAAGAGATCCCATTAGATTATTACGTATAAACAACCTCGGATAATGAAGAGATTGTGAAATAACCCTTACCTTGTACTTTTCCTTTGTTGGGGTAGGTTAACCTCCTGTATAATGGTGAAATAATTGTTATTAAATTATACAAGAATCATATACATTAATATGATATCATATATGATCTTTTAACATTGCTTTATTAATAATATCTTAGTATTATCGTCGTTTCGGGTGATAATCGATTCGTTCTTCTTAAATGTTTGGTTACGTAAGACATGTTTGTAATGGATAGATTATATCTTATTCATAATCAGAATGATATTAACATTATTTTTAACCCTAAAATGAGAATAATACTTGAATGGATATGATGGAGAATGAATCTTATCGCGTTCGTGGAGACGGTAGTCCGTACGTACGCACGAGCGACAATATCATTCTTTTGATATTAAAATAATATATAAATGGATGGTATATCATATATACAGAATCATTAATATGTTATATTTATTATTTACATGAGTTACACATCATTATTATACCCATCCAAATAATAATATATTGAATAACAATTACACCACGACGTGGAGACGGTAAGCCGTACGTACGCACGTATGGTGACATGTTATTCAAAGGGTGGATAGAATACTGAATATGGTTGTACCATATTTATAATAACATCACAGTATATAAATGATACTGGAGTCATTATTTTATAATGGTAACAACAAAGGAAGAAGAAGTGGAAGAAGAAATGAACTTGGAAAAGGGGTGGTGAAAACATTACCTCTTCTTCGGGTTCTTCCTTTTGATTTGATCAAAAGGGATCCTTAGGTTGGATTTCTGATCAAACTAAGGCCCCTAGGTTGTAGTGAGGGATGTTGGGAGAGTATTTGGGCAGAGTTTGGCCGAACCAAAAGGCTTTATAGGTGTGAAGAAATGAGAAGGAGGAGTGCCCTTTTATAAGAGGGGTGAGGGGCACCTTTGGAAAAGCTAGAAATATTAATTTATAATAAATTCATATTCGGTTTCTAATGGCTCCAAAGTTGACTATTCAAAGGTTAAGGTGGGGATAGGTCTAAAACCACTCAACCAATAGAATTTAGACAGGTTTGGGTACTTATATTAACCTTATCTTTAAGTATTAACTCTAAGTTAATTAGTTTCACTTTTACAATGTCTCTTTGTATTTTTATATAATATGGTTAATAAACTTACTATATACATCCAAGCGACCTCCAAGTGGTCCATTAATGATTAACCTATCATAATATAAGTCTCTTGGACGAACCTTAGATTTTTAGGAATTTAATATCAATTAATAATATAATATTTGTTTTAAGAACTCTTTTATGTCAATTTTGACACTATTCAATAGTTGATTTTTGTGAAACTCATAACAGATTTATTACTTCGAACAAAGTCAATTAAATCAATCCTAATATATCATAGTATCCTAGAAAATTATTGTAATTCATTAAAAGTTTCATATTATATTTATTTGGGTATTTATAATATCAATTATGTTAATTTTTTACTATTTTAGTAATTACTGCATCATCATTGTGTCATAAATAAAATAAATTATTTAATGTCTAAAAATTATAAATAAAATATCATCATGTAGGAAATCTTTTTAGCTTTCTAATTAATATTTATAATCGAACATCCAACATGTATAACCCTATGTAAAAATTGTTCTTCTAAAAGATGTAAGCTTATGCCATTTTTATTTTTATTTTAACTTTATTAATATAATGTGTCCCTACCACATACAAGTGGCTCCAAGGGGTCCCCAAATTGACCCAAGGATACTCATGGTCGGGTATGTGTCCACCAATAAGGTTAGGACACGTTTTAGGGTAATTTTGTATTATTATAATATTATTTTTTAACACTTATTTACCGGATTTACCCTTAACCATGGTAAATAAAATATTTACCGCAGTAATTATTCAAAATGTCTAAAAATAAAAGTTACCTATTTACAAAATTTTAACATCCTGATTACAAATATGGAATCCATTTTCCTAAATTCAAAACATAGAAGTGGCAGAAATTAATTTAAAATTAATTCCCGCTGTCAAAACAAAAAGCGTGTTTTTAAGAGATAATAACTATCAAAAGATTGATACTTGTTTATGTTCGGTTTAATTGTAAAATTATGTCCAATGACCAACATTATTTTAAATGGTAAAAATATATTCTAAATATACTTTAAAACCACTCAAATTCATAATTTATCACTATTAATTATTTTGATTAAAAAAGTTGTTTTTAATTAAAATTTAGTAATTTTCACTATTCATCAAAATATGAAAGTTATCCGAAAATTACCAAAATTTCATCATAGGCTAAATTCGATATTCCGAATACAAAAATGAAGTCCATTTCAAAATATAAAATATATATAATTTCAAAATTTAGGTATTACTATTCATAACGGCTAGTTTGATCGGTTGTGGTGTGTGTTAAAACTCGACGTTGCGTACAACACACACTACTGTTTTATTCAAAGGAAAGCGTACCGTGGAAGCTTGAGATGTTTAATTTTAAATTTTTTGATGTCTCCATTTATTCAAAAAGATTAAAATATTGTATTTAAAAAGTTTTCACTATCAAAAGTTGATAAAAGTGCAATACTGAAAATGAATCTGTTCTTGCATTATGACTAAGAAACTCATAATATGGATTCTAAAATTATAAGGATTATATAAAGTTAAAAATGTAGTTAATGCTATTCATGACCTTTTTTAATGGCTTTTTTTTGGTAAGTCATGGTGCAATTGAACTCGGTGTTGCGTGTAGTGCAAGTTATTGAATTATTTTGAAGAAATAACACACTATGAAATCTTGGGGTGTTACATTCTCCCCTCCTTCAATAAATTGCGTCCTCGCAATTTGAAATTGTTCTTCGAAAATAAAAGGTTGAAAATAGATAATATATTTGTGGGAAAACCCACATTGGAAATTGGGTTACTAAAATTTAGTCTTAATATGAGGAAAATAGAAATCAAAGGGTCACCACCAAATTATGATCTTGATTAGGAGAACATTGGTGGAAATTAGAGACATATAATCGGAGGAAAAACGTAAATATTTATAGGTAGTGATTGAGGTCATCAATCACAAACAAGTGTATAATTGAGGTCCTTAAACTCATCAATCTATGATGATTTAAAGTACCATCGGTTCAACAAAATATAGGGTATTGGGATAACACATTTTTGACGTTTCAAAATATCTTAGTTGAAATCCCACATCGAAAAATGAATTAACGAGGCCTCTATTTAAAATAAAGAGTCGAAAGTATGAAGATTACCGAAAATAACACATACTAGGGTTCCATGTAGGAAAATATGGATATGGAAGAAAAATCCAACCATCAATTATCTGATGGAGAGTGGTAGAGAACATGGCTATGAAAAGGCCAACAATCCCAAAGCCATAAATTAGTGATGATTTAAGGTACCATCTAGGAAAACATTTTTGTTCTAAGTTGCTTTTCTTAATATTGAGGAATTTATTTATGAGATTGGCTAAGATCATAAGGAGATATACTTACTTTATAATTAGAGTTTTATCCATTAATAAATTTCTACCACAAACTCATCTTTCACTCTAAAAGATAATAGAATGTAAAAAAAATTCTATTTACACTATTCGTATAGGGTTCCAAAATAAACGAATTTATAATTCATCTACAAGATCTTTTAATAAAAACTACATTATTTAATCCAGGACATCTCGTGGGCCAGTGGTAGGTGATACACCCTTGTCGCCCTTCGGTTGCGGGTTCAAGTCTCGCAGCCTTGCCGGACGCGACGGGTTGCCGCCCGACCTCCGGGTTGTCCTTTTATGGCAATCCAAAATAATCCAAACTAGAACTATCAAAAATACTTCTGTCCAAACTCACAGTCCAACATTTATAAGGAAGGTAAACATAATGCAGATCCTTTTTACCCCGTAATAGCATATGAATACCTTCATCATGTATTCTTTTAATACACTGAAACATCCTGAATTACCATATTCCTTATTGATTACATTCATTCTCCCTTATTCCATATAGAAAGCTGGATATACTTCATTAATCCAAAAATGTTTTAAACCCCAATAATGATGGAATATACAAATCATTAATCAGTTCCAGGGTAGTCAAGAATATCCAATATAATTTATCCAAAACAATCACATATTATTCCAAAATCACTACCTTAGTATCAGAACTATATTATGATTTATCATTCTCTCAACCATATATTTTCCAAAAATTTATCCTGCTATTGAGTCACTTTTCTTTGTTCCACACAATCTCAAGTCCTTAATGAAATAGTACTGCAGTACAATCCTTATATACTCCATAATTATTGTAACAAGTACATTGTTGATACAACACTCAATTGACATAATCAACATAAGAACTCTAATCATTCCTCTTCATCTGTGGTAGTATCATAACTTGATTATTATCCAATAACATCATTTGCGGCATAGTCTGATGACTGGGACATAGGTTCGTGTAGTGTCCAAACTCCTTGCAAATGAAGCATTGTACATTTAAAACCATTTTCTTACCCTTGCAGTCACGTACTTTGTGCCCTTTTCCTCCACACTTATAACAAACTCCCATTCCTTTCAGGCAAGTTCCAGGGTGTTTCTTTCCACAGTTAACACATATGGGAAAATTCTTCTTTTCCCTTTTTCCCTTTATCCATCTTTCTCTCTTCCATCCTTTTCTTCTCTTGATTCCCTTCAAAGCCATAGGACTCAGTAAACTCTTTACTTATCTTATCAACACATGATATTATTTCTTCATATGATGATAATACATGGGAGACTATTTCTCTTATCAATTCTAGCTTAAGACCATGAAAGATATGATCCTTCCTTCTCTTTGGATCATGTGCATTTCTGGAGTTCTCATTCCTTCTACTGGGCGCCATTTCTAAACAATGACATAAACTAGATCAGTTTATGAATCAAAATACATAATCCCATACTTATAAAACACTTAACATAAATTGAACTATTTATGGATATAATCCATAATCATAAAAATGTTTTCTTTGAGGAAGTATATACTCATAAACCCTTCATAATGATTTGTAAAGAAAATGAGAGTTATCCTAAGCATATCCCCCGGGAGTGTCGTAACCAAGAGTGCAGCAAGGCCCGTTGTCGTGCACCAGTTCCCGTTCGAGTCTAGCTCAAAGCGGTGTTTTCGGGTTTTACCCCTAGGTACATCTGTGCCAGAGCCGCCTCTACCTGCTCGTATCCAGACAGGGATGTATTGCTCGAAAAACTCACAAAATCTCTACAATACCAAAATTCTAGGAAGTTCTTCTATACTAATCCTCAAAGTTCATCTTAGGTCTACGTGCTCTAATCAGAGTTTATCTAAATCTAGCTTCCAAGGTTTGTACTAAACTTCCTCTGATACCAACTGTAACGCCCCGACCCCAGCTACCCAGAGTCGGTGCATTATTACATAACATTGGCATGATCACAAGAAAGATCAAATCCCGAAAGACCGATTAGTTTAGTAGCCTTGGAAACACTAGATATATTCATAAGTTTTACATTACATCATAAAATGAAAAACTAATACAACAACATAATGTTTCCACAGTCCACACTATAATCCTATCATAATATCCCTGCAGGTCATTCATAACTTACATCTTCACTTCCTGGGAAAATAAAACATAGAAAAGGGGTGATCTCAAATGCCCAGTAAGGATAACAACTTAGCGGAAACTTTCATAAATAAGAATAAACATTTAAGGCAATGTATAACTAAAACAAAAGCCTTTTAAACTTGAACATTTAACATAGTATGTCATAAATAAAATAAAATAATGCCATTTACTTATTCACATGGATATTCTACTAATCGAATAATCACATGCAAAAATCAATAACCACTTTCATAATGTTGGAATGCATAATGCCAGACTATCATAACCACATAGTCAAGGCCTCGTGCCAAGACTACAAATAAGATTTTGTCAAGGCCTTGTGCCAAGACACTAGTTTGTCTCATGAGACCTACCGATGCATCGAGGAGCTATAGCGGGCTCCACCCGTCACTTATTAAGTCCAATGCATTCCCATATGAAAAGGTTTAAACATAACATAAACATTCGTATTAAAACTAGCATACGAAATGTCAATAATTTCACCATAAACTATGAATGGTATAAAAATAGCACATCCACAGTCAAACATATCACAAAAACTTCAATACAATATAGAAGCTTTGTATTACAATAAATCAACTTCAAATAAGCGTTAAATCCATCAAAGGATGTTGACATAGATGAAATCAAAACTATTTGAGAGAAATATCTCCTTTTTTGAAATCATTTAAAAGTCACACATTTATAAAGGAAGTAATTAAAAAGAGATTTTTGAATCAAAGTGTCCCATACCACTTTGAAACTTTTGAAAAGAATTAACATTTTTAAAAACATTCATGTCCATATAAATAAATCCTTAAAAACCATTTTGAAGACATTAATTAAAAAGATTTATAAAGATAAATCTTTAAAACATTTAAAATTCTGATTTTGATAAAGAGTACCTTTCTGAAATTCTTAAATTATTCATTTTGAAATCATTTAAAAGTCACATAATTATAAAATAAAACATTTACTTTGAAAATATCCTTATAATCTTGTATGGAAAGCTTCGACGATTTTATGACGGCGGAAAATAACCGCACCCGCCGTATAAGTTAAAAAAAAAATTCTTACCTCAATTCTGTCGAAAAGGTTAAAAAGGACGTTGTTTTGAAAACGACGGAAAGATTCCTTTATAAACCTCTTATAAAAAGGTCAAACAAGGGTATAAATGACTTTAAACCATATTCTTGTAAATAGTAAAAATGTTTTGAAATACATTTTTAAGAAAACATGGATGTGGATGATAAAGAGATCCCATTAGATTATTACGTATAAACAACCTCGGATAATGAAGAGATTGTGAAATAACCCTTACCTTGTACTTTTCCTTTGTTGGGGTAGGTTAACCTCCTGTATAATGGTGAAATAATTGTTATTAAATTATACAAGAATCATATACATTAATATGATATCATATATGATCTTTTAACATTGCTTTATTAATAATATCTTAGTATTATCGTCGTTTCGGGTGATAATAGATTTGTTCTTCTTAAATGTTTGGTTACGTAAGACATGTTTGTAATGGATAGATTATATCTTATTCATAATCAGAATGATATTAACATTATTTTTAACCCTAAAATGAGAATAATACTTGAATGGATATGATGGAGAATGAATCTTATCGCGTTCGTGGAGACGGTAGTCCGTACGTACGCACGAGCGACAATATCATTCTTTTGATATTAAAATAATATATAAATGGATGGTATATCATATATACAGAATCATTAATATGTTATATTTATTATTTACATGAGTTACACATCATTATTATACCCATCCAAATAATAATATATTGAATAACAATTACACCACGACGTGGAGACGGTAAGCCGTACGTACGCACGTATGGTGACATGTTATTCAAAGGGTGGATAGAATACTGAATATGGTTGTACCATATTTATAATAAAATAACAGTATATAAATGATACTGGAGTCATTATTTTATAATGGTAACAACAAAGGAAGAAGAAGTGGAAGAAGAAATGAACTTGGAAAAGGGGTGGTGAAAACATTACCTCTTCTTCGGGTTCTTCCTTTTGATTTGATCAAAAGGGATCCTTAGGTTGGATTTCTGATCAAACTAAGGCCCCTAGGTTGTAGTGAGGGATGTTGGGAGAGTATTTGGGCAGAGTTTGGCCGAACCAAAAGGCTTTAGAGGTGTGAAGAAATGAGAAGGAGGAGTGCCCTTTTATAAGAGGGGTGAGGGGCACCTTTGGAAAAGCTAGAAATATTAATTTATAATAAATTCATATTCGGTTTCTAATGGCTCCAAAGTTGACTATTCAAAGGTTAAGGTGGGGATAGGTCTAAAACCACTCAACCAATAGAATTTAGACAGGTTTGGGTACTTATATTAACCTTATCTTTAAGTATTAACTCTAAGTTAATTAGTTTCACTTTTACAATGTCTCTTTGTATTTTTATATAATATGGTTAATAAACTTACTATATACATCCAAGCGACCCCCAAGTGGTCCATTAATGATTAACCTATCATAATATAAGTCTCTTGGACGAACCTTAGATTTTTAGGAATTTAATATCAATTAATAATATAATATTTGTTTTAAGAACTCTTTTATGTCAATTTTGACACTATTCAATAGTTGATTTTTGTGAAACTCATAACAGATTTATTACTTCGAACAAAGTCAATTAAATCAATCATAATATATCATAGTATCCTAGAAAATTAGTTTAATTCATTAAAAGTTTCATATTATATTTATTTGGGTATTTATAATATCAATTATGTTAATTTTTTACTATTTTATAAATTACTGCATCATCATTGTGTCATAAATAAAATAAATTATTTAATGTCTAAAAATTATAAATAAAATATCATCATGTAGGAAATCTTTTTAGCTTTCTAATGAATATTTATAATCGAACATCCAACATGTATAACCCTATGTAAAAATTGTTCTTCTAAAAGATGTAAGCTTATGCCATTTTTATTTTTATTTTAACTTTATTAATATAATGTGTCCCTACCACATACAAGTGGCTCCAAGGGGTCCCCAAATTGACCCAAGGATACTCATGGTCAGGTATGTGTCCACCAATAAGGTTAGGACACGTTTTAGGGTAATTTTGTATTATTATAATATTATTTTTTAACACTTATTTACCGGATTTACCCTTAACCATGGTAAATAAAATATTTACCGCAGTAATTATTCAAAATGTCTAAAAATAAAAGTTACCTATTTACAAAATTTGAACATCCTGATTACAAATATGGAATCCATTTTCCTAAATTCAAAACACAGAAGTGGCAGAAATTAATTTAAAATTAATTCCCGCTGTCAAAACAAAAAGCGTGTTTTTAAGAGATAATAACTATCAAAAGATTGATACTTGTTTATGTTCGGTTTAATTGTAAAATTATGTCCAATGACCAACATTATTTTAAATGGTAAAAATATATTCTAAATATACTTTAAAACCACTCAAATTCATAATTTATCACTATTAATTATTTTGATTAAAAAAGTTGTTTTTAATTAAAATTTAGTAATTTTCACTATTCATCAAAATATGAAAGTTATCCGAAAATTACCAAAATTTCATCATAGGCTAAATTAGATATTCCGAATACAAAAATGAAGTCCATTTCAAAATATAAAATATATATAATTTCAAAATTTAGGTATTACTATTCATAACGGCTAGTTTGATCGGTTGTGGTGTGTGTTAAAACTCGACGTTGCGTACAACACACACTACTGTTTTATTCAAAGGAAAGCGTACCGTGGAAGCTTGAGATGTTTAATTTTAAA
This sequence comes from Viscum album, assembly GCA_963277665.1. Taxonomy (NCBI): domain Eukaryota; kingdom Viridiplantae; phylum Streptophyta; class Magnoliopsida; order Santalales; family Viscaceae; genus Viscum; species Viscum album. Next base: position 2,104,768,391 of record OY728123.1, read on the forward strand.
TTTTTTGATGTCTCCATTTATTCAAAAAGATTAAAATATTGTATTTAAAAAGGTTTCACTATCAAAAGTTGATAAAAGTGCAATACTGAAAATGAATCTGTTCTTGCATTATGACTAAGAAACTCATAATATGGATTCTAAAATTATAAGGATTATATAAAGTTAAAAATGTAGTTAATGCTATTCATGACCTTTTTTAATGTCTTTTTTTTTGGTAAGTCATGGTGCAATTGAACTCGGTGTTGCGTGTAGTGCAAGTTATTGAATTATTTTGAAGAAATAACACACTATGAAATCTTGGGGTGTTACATTCTCCCCTCCTTCAATAAATTGCGTCCTCGCAATTTGAAATTGTTCTTCGAAAATAAAAGGTTGAAAATAGATAATATATTTGTGGGAAAACCCACATTGGAAATTGGGTTACTAAAATTTAGTCTTAATATGAGGAAAATAGAAATCAAAGGGTCACCACCAAATTATGATCTTGATTAGGAGAACATTGGTGGAAATTAGAGACATATAATCGGAGGAAAAACGTAAATATTTATAGGTAGTGATTGAGGTCATCAATCACAAACAAGTGTATAATTGAGGTCCTTAAACTCATCAATCTATGATGATTTAAAGTACCATCGGTTCAACAAAATATAGGGTATTGGGATAACACATTTTTGACGTTTCAAAATATCTTAGTTGAAATCCCACATCGAAAAATGAATTAACGAGGCCTCTATTTAAAATAAAGAGTCGAAAGTATGAAGATTACCGAAAATAACACATACTAGGGTTCCATGTAGGAAAATATGGATATGGAAGAAAAATCCAACCATCAATTATCTGATGGAGAGTGGTAGAGAACATGGCTATGAAAAGGCCAACAATCCCAAAGCCATAAATTAGTGATGATTTAAGGTACCATCTAGGAAAACATTTTTGTTCTAAGTTGCTTTTCTTAATATTGAGGAATTTATTTATGAGATTGGCTAAGATCATAAGGAGATATACTTACTTTATAATTAGAGTTTTATCCATTAATAAATTTCTACCACAAACTCATCTTTCACTCTAAAAGATAATAGAATGTAAAAAAAATTCTATTTACACTATTCGTATAGGGTTCCAAAATAAACGAATTTATAATTCATCTACAAGATCTTTTAATAAAAACTACATTATTTAATCCAGGACATCTCGTGGGCCAGTGGTAGGTGATACACCCTTGTCGCCCTTCGGTTGCGGGTTCAAGTCTCGCAGCCTTGCCGGACGCGACGGGTTGCCGCCCGACCTCCGGGTTGTCCTTTTATGGCAATCCAAAATAATCCAAACTAGAACTATCAAAAATACTTCTGTCCAAACTCACAGTCCAACATTTATAAGGAAGGTAAACATAATGCAGATCCTTTTTACCCCGTAATAGCATATAAATACCTTCATCATGTATTCTTTTAATACACTGAAACATCCTGAATTACCATATTCCTTATTGATTACATTCATTCTCCCTTATTCCATATAGAAAGCTGGATATACTTCATTAATCCAAAAATGTTTTAAACCCCAATAATGATGGAATATACAAATCATTAATCAGTTCCAGGGTAGTCAAGAATATCCAATATAATTTATCCAAAACAATCACATATTATTCCAAAATCACTACCTTAGTATCAGAACTATATTATGATTTATCATTCTCTCAACCATATATTTTCCAAAAATTTATCCTGCTATTGAGTCACTTTTCTTTGTTCCACACAATCTCAAGTCCTTAATGAAATAGTACTGCAGTACAATCCTTATATACTCCATAATTATTGTAACAAGTACATTGTTGATACAACACTCAATTGACATAATCAACATAAGAACTCTAATCATTCCTCTTCATCTGTGGTAGTATCATAACTTGATTATTATCCAATAACATCATTTGCGGCATAGTCTGATGACTGGGACATAGGTTCGCGTAGTGTCCAAACTCCTTGCAAATGAAGCATTGTACATTTAAAACCATTTTCTTACCCTTGCAGTCACGTACTTTGTGCCCTTTTCCTCCACACTTATAACAAACTCCCATTCCTTTCAGGCAAGTTCCAGGGTGTTTCTTTCCACAGTTAACACATATGGGAAAATTCTTCTTTTCCCTTTTTCCCTTTATCCATCTTTCTCTCTTCCATCCTTTTCTTCTCTTGATTCCCTTCAAAGCCATAGGACTCAGTAAACTCTTTACTTATCTTATCAACACATGATATTATTTCTTCATATGATGATAATACATGGGAGACTATTTCTCTTATCAATTCTAGCTTAAGACCATGAAAGATATGATCCTTCCTTCTCTTTGGATCATGTGCATTTCTGGAGTTCTCATTCCTTCTACTGGGCGCCATTTCTAAACAATGACATAAACTAGATCAGTTTATGAATCAAAATACATAATCCCATACTTATAAAACACTTAACATAAATTGAACTATTTATGGATATAATCCATAATCATAAAAATGTTTTCTTTGAGGAAGTATATACTCATAAACCCTTCATAATGATTTGTAAAGAAAATGAGAGTTATCCTAAGCATATCCCCCGGGAGTGTCGTAACCAAGAGTGCAGCAAGGCCCGTTGTCGTGCACCAGTTCCCGTTCGAGTCTAGCTCAAAGCGGTGTTTTCGGGTTTTACCCCTAGGTACATCTGTGCCAGAGCCGCCTCTACCTGCTCGTATCCAGACAGGGATGTATTGCTCGAAAAACTCACAAAATCTCTACAATACCAAAATTCTAGGAAGTTCTTCTATACTAATCCTCAAAGTTCATCTTAGGTCTACGTGCTCTAATCAGAGTTTATCTAAATCTAGCTTCCAAGGTTTGTACTAAACTTCCTCTGATACCAACTGTAACGCCCCGACCCCAGCTACCCAGAGTCGGTGCATTATTACATAACATTGGCATGATCACAAGAAAGATCAAATCCCGAAAGACCGATTAGTTTAGTAGCCTTGGAAACACTAGATATATTCATAAGTTTTACATTACATCATAAAATGAAAAACTAATACAACAACATAATGTTTCCACAGTCCACACTATAATCCTATCATAATATCCCTGCAGGTCATTCATAACTTACATCTTCACTTCCTGGGAAAATAAAACATAGAAAAGGGGTGATCTCAAATGCCCAGTAAGGATAACAACTTAGCAGAAACTTTCATAAATAAGAATAAACATTTAAGGCAATGTATAACTAAAACAAAAGCCTTTTAAACTTGAACATTTAACATAGTATGGCATAAATAAAATAAAATAATGCCATTTACTTATTCACATGGATATTCTACTAATCGAATAATCACATGCAAAAATCAATAACCACTTTCATAATGTTGGAATGCATAATGCCAGACTATCATAACCACATAGTCAAGGCCTCGTGCCAAGACTACAAATAAGATTTTGTCAAGGCCTTGTGCCAAGACACTAGTTTGTCTCATGAGACCTACCGATGCATCGAGGAGCTATAGCGGGCTCCACCCGTCACTTATTAAGTCCAATGCATTACCATATGAAAAGGTTTAAACATAACATAAACATTCGTATTAAAACTAGCATACGAAATGTCAATAATTTCACCATAAACTATGAATGGTATAAAAATAGCACATCCACAGTCAAACATATCACAAAAACTTCAATACAATATAGAAGCTTTGTATTACAATAAATCAACTTCAAATAAGCGTTAAATCCATCAAAGGATGTTGACATAGATGAAATCAAAACTATTTGAGAGAAATATCTCCTTTTTTGAAATCATTTAAAAGTCACACATTTATAAAGGAAGTAATTAAAAAGAGATTTTTGAATCAAAGTGTCCCATACCACTTTGAAACTTTTGAAAAGAATTAACATTTTTAAAAACATTCATGTCCATATAAATAAATCCTTAAAAACCATTTTGAAGACATTAATTAAAAAGATTTATAAAGATAAATCTTTAAAACATTTAAAATTCTGATTTTGATAAAGAGTACCTTTCTGAAATTCTTAAATTATTCATTTTGAAATCATTTAAAAGTCACATAATTATAAAATAAAACATTTACTTTGAAAATATCCTTATAATCTTGTATGGAAAGCTTCGACGATTTTATGACGGCGGAAAATAACCGCACCCGCCGTATAAGTTAAAAAAAAAATTCTTACCTCAATTCTGTCGAAAAGGTTAAAAAGGACGTTGTTTTGAAAACGACGGAAAGATTCCTTTATAAACCTCTTATAAAAAGGTCAAACAAGGGTATAAATGACTTTAAACCATATTCTTGTAAATAGTAAAAATGTTTTGAAATACATTTTTAAGAAAACATGGATGTGGATGATAAAGAGATCCCATTAGATTATTACGTATAAACAACCTCGGATAATGAAGAGATTGTGAAATAACCCTTACCTTGTACTTTTCCTTTGTTGGGGTAGGTTAACCTCCTGTATAATGGTGAAATAATTGTTATTAAATTATACAAGAATCATATACATTAATATGATATCATATATGATCTTTTAACATTGCTTTATTAATAATATCTTAGTATTATCGTCGTTTCGGGTGATAATCGATTCGTTCTTCTTAAATGTTTGGTTACGTAAGACATGTTTGTAATGGATAGATTATATCTTATTCATAATCAGAATGATATTAACATTATTTTTAACCCTAAAATGAGAATAATACTTGAATGGATATGATGGAGAATGAATCTTATCGCGTTCGTGGAGACGGTAGTCCGTACGTACGCACGAGCGACAATATCATTCTTTTGATATTAAAATAATATATAAATGGATGGTATATCATATATACAGAATAATTAATATGTTATATTTATTATTTACATGAGTTACACATCATTATTATACCCATCCAAATAATAATATATTGAATAACAATTACACCACGACGTGGAGACGGTAAGCCGTACGTACGCACGTATGGTGACATGTTATTCAAAGGGTGGATAGAATACTGAATATGGTTGTACCATATTTATAATAACATCACAGTATATAAATGATACTGGAGTCATTATTTTATAATGGTAACAACAAAGGAAGAAGAAGTGGAAGAAGAAATGAACTTGGAAAAGGGGTGGTGAAAACATTACCTCTTCTTCGGGTTCTTCCTTTTGATTTGATCAAAAGGGATCCTTAGGTTGGATTTCTGATCAAACTAAGGCCCCTAGGTTGTAGTGAGGGATGTTGGGAGAGTATTTGGTCAGAGTTTGGCCGAACCAAAAGGCTTTAGAGGTGTGAAGAAATGAGAAGGAGGAGTGCCCTTTTATAAGAGGGGTGAGGGGCACCTTTGGAAAAGCTAGAAATATTAATTTATAATAAATTCATATTCGGTTTCTAATGGCTCCAAAGTTGACTATTCAAAGGTTAAGGTGGGGATAGGTCTAAAACCACTCAACCAATAGAATTTAGACAGGTTTGGGTACTTATATTAACCTTATCTTTAAGTATTAACTCTAAGTTAATTAGTTTCACTTTTACAATGTCTCTTTGTATTTTTATATAATATGGTTAATAAACTTACTATATACATCCAAGCGACCCCCAAGTGGTCCATTAATGATTAACCTATCATAATATAAGTCTCTTGGACGAACCTTAGATTTTTAGGAATTTAATATCAATTAATAATATAATATTTGTTTTAAGAACTCTTTTATGTCAATTTTGACACTATTCAATAGTTGATTTTTGTGAAACTCATAACAGATTTATTACTTCGAACAAAGTCAATTAAATCAATCCTAATATATCATAGTATCCTAGAAAATTAGTGTAATTCATTAAAAGTTTCATATTATATTTATTTGGGTATTTATAATATCAATTATGTTAATTTTTTACTATTTTAGTAATTACTGCATCATCATTGTGTCATAAATAAAATAAATTATTTAATGTCTAAAAATTATAAATAAAATATCATCATGTAGGAAATCTTTTTAGCTTTCTAATGAATATTTATAATCGAACATCCAACATGTATAACCCTATGTAAAAATTGTTCTTCTAAAAGATGTAAGCTTATGCCATTTTTATTTTTATTTTAACTTTATTAATATAATGTGTCCCTACCACATACAAGTGGCTCCAAGGGGTCCCCAAATTGACCCAAGGATACTCATGGTCGGGTATGTGTCCACCAATAAGGTTAGGACACGTTTTAGGGTAATTTTGTATTATTATAATATTATTTTTTAACACTTATTTACCGGATTTACCCTTAACCATGGTAAATAAAATATTTACCGCAGTAATTATTCAAAATGTCTAAAAATAAAAGTTACCTATTTACAAAATTTGAACATCCTGATTACAAATATGGAATCCATTTTCCTAAATTCAAAACACAGAAGTGGCAGAAATTAATTTAAAATTAATTCCCGCTGTCAAAACAAAAAGCGTGTTTTTAAGAGATAATAACTATCAAAAGATTGATACTTGTTTATGTTCGGTTTAATTGTAAAATTATGTCCAATGACCAACATTATTTTAAATGGTAAAAATATATTCTAAATATACTTTAAAACCACTCAAATTCATAATTTATCACTATTAATTATTTTGATTAAAAAAGTTGTTTTTAATTAAAATTTAGTAATTTTCACTATTCATCAAAATATGAAAGTTATCCGAAAATTACCAAAATTTCATCATAGGCTAAATTCGATATTCCGAATACAAAAATGAAGTCCATTTCAAAATATAAAATATATATAATTTCAAAATTTAGGTATTACTATTCATAACGGCTAGTTTGATCGGTTGTGGTGTGTGTTAAAACTCGACGTTGCGTACAACACACACTACTGTTTTATTCAAAAAAAAGCGTACCGTGGAAGCTTGAGATGTTTAATTTTAAATTTTTTGATGTCTCCATTTATTCAAAAAGATTAAAATATTGTATTTAAAAAGGTTTCACTATCAAAAGTTGATAAAAGTGCAATACTGAAAATGAATCTGTTCTTGCATTATGACTAAGAAACTCATAATATGGATTCTAAAATTATAAGGATTATATAAAGTTAAAAATGTAGTTAATGCTATTCATGACCTTTTTTAATGGCTTTTTTTTTGGTAAGTCATGGTGCAATTGAACTCGGTGTTGCGTGTAGTGCAAGTTATTGAATTATTTTGAAGAAATAACACACTATGAAATCTTGGGGTGTTACAAAGGGGGTATAGGCATGTCCAGAGGGTTTTGGGGGTTGTCCGGAGGGTTGGGGTTGTCCAGAGGGTTGGGGGGTGTCCAGGATGGTGTACAAGGGGGTCGGGGTGGGGTGGTGTCTAGGAGGTGTGGGGGTGCTGTCTAGAGCAGTGGGGTGTTGTCCAGGGGGTGGGGGATGTCCAAATGGTTGGGGGTGTCCAGGGGGGTGTCCAGGGGGTGTCCAAGGGGGTAGGGGTGGGGGTGGTGTCCAGGATGGGTGTGGGTGTTGTCTAGAGGGGTGTGGGGCTGTCCAAGGTGTGGGGGGCTGTCTAGAGGGTTCGGGGGTGTCGAAGGGGGTGTCCAAGGGGGTGAGTGGGTGTGGGGGCTGTCCAAGGGGGTGGAGGCCTATCCAGAGGGTTTTAGGGGTTGTCTGGGGGGTGGGGGGGGGGGGGTTGTCCAAAGGTTTGGGGGTGTCCAAGGGGGTAGGGGTGGGGGTGGTGTTCAGGAGGGGTGGGGGTGTTGTCTAGAGGGGTGGGGGCTATCCAGGGGGTGGGGGCTGTCTAGAGGGTTGGGCGTGTCCAGGAGGGTGTCCAAGGGGGTGGGTGGGTGTGGGGGGCTGGCCAAGGGGGTGGGGGCCTGTCCAGAGGGTTTTGGGGTTTGTCCGGGGGTGGGGGGCTTTCCAGAGGGTTGGGGTGTCTAGGGGGGTGTCCAAGGGGGTAGGGGGTGGGGGGTGGTGTCCAGGAGGGGTGGGGGTGTTGTCTAGAGGGTTGGGGGCTGTCCAGGGGGTGCGGGGGGTGCTTTCTAGAGGGTTGGGGGTGTCCATGGGGGTGGGTGGGTGTGGGGGGTTGTCCAAGGGTGTGGGGCCTGTCCAGAGGGTTTTGGAGGTTGTCCGGGGGGTGGGGGCTGTCTAAAGGGTTGGGGGTGTCCAGGGGATGTCCAAGGGGGTAGGGGTGAGGGTGGTGTCCAGGAGGGGTGGGGGTGCTGTCTAGAGGGGTGGGGGATATACATTGGGTGGGGGGGCTGTCCAGAGGGTAAGGGGGTGTTCGGGGGGGTGTCCAAGGGGGTGGGTGGGTGTGGGTGGCTTTCCACGGGGGTGGGGGCATGTCCAGAGGGTTTTGGGGGTTGTTCAGGGGGGTGGGGGATGTCCAGAGGGTTGGGGGTGTCCAGGGGGATTGACTACTGCATCGTGGTTTCTGAGATTATGACATGATGATTGTGCCATGATGATTGGATTTACATTGTGATTTTCTCCATCTGAATTTTTATCTTAAATATGATTTGATTCTCTGGTTTACTCCATTTTCTCTAATTTTCTATCAACCACTGTAGGCCCCATGGTTTTATTTGATTCAGTGAAATTTAAAACTATTATATCTAACTATATTTTGTTTTAAAAATAATATTCACAAATATTTTTTAAAATACGCATATATTTGTTTTATATTTAAAAATTGTTTTACATTCAAATTATGATTTTCTTCATATAAACATAAATTAGTCTTATCTTAAAAATATATATATATTTTATATTTGTTATAGGTAATAATGAGTAAAAGTTGGATTACAGCACATCGAATGAGAAATGAATATGAGGAAGGTGTTGATGCCTTTTTGGAATTTGCTAAATGAAATGTTCCAAGTAGTGACATTTTTTCTGTCCATGCCTGAAATGTTTGAATATGAAGAATTTTAAAATTAGAGAGATAAAAGATCATCTGATTTGTCATGGTTTCAATCCGAGTTACAGCCCTTGGATTTGGTATGGTGAAACTGGATGAAATTTCACTGATGATAATGATTCGCAAGATAGTAACTCCGATGGAATTGAAGAAATGATTCATGATATTGTAGCAGAACTAATTTAGATAGAACCGACAGTTGCGCGTCTATATGGTGATGCTGAAAAACCATTATATCCTGGTTGTACCGATTTTACTGTTTTGTCAGTGGTGTTAAGATTGATTAACCTGAAGGGAAAACATGGATGGAGTGACAGAAGTTTTACAGAGCTACTATAATTGATGAAATACATTCTTCTAAAAGATAACGATCTTCTAGATTCACATTACAAGGCCAAGAAAATATTATGCCCGATGGAATTGGTATACAAGAAAATACATGCATGTCCGAATGACTGCATTATATATAGGAAGGAATATGAATTTTTGTCAGAGTTTCCTAAATGTGGGACATCACAGTATAAGGTGAAAGAAAAATCACAGGCTGATGTAGATATTACAAAGCTCCCTTCAAAGGTATTTTGGTATCTTCCTATAATTCATCATTTTAAACATTTATTTGCTAATTCACATGATGCAAAAAGGTTAAGATGGCATGCTGATGAGCGGGTATGTGATGGAAAAATACGTCATCCAGCTGATTTTCCACAATGGAAGAAAATTGATGCGCAGTATTCTACATTTGGAAATGAAATTAGAAATCTAAAACTAGGGTTGTGCACAGATGGAATGAATCCATACCGAACCCTCAGTAGCACACATAGTTAATGGCCTGTTTTATTGGTAATTTACAACCTCTCTCCTAAAGTTTGTATGAAGAGAAAATATGTCATGTTGAGTATAATGATCTCTGGTCCAAAGCAACCCAACAATGATATTGATGTTTACTTGTCACCGTTGATTGATGATTTGAAACTGTTATGGGTTGATGGTATTAGGGTGTATGATTCTTATAAAATGGAATATTTTCAACTGCATGCAGTGCTTCTGTTCACTATAAATGACTTCCCAGCGTATGGAAATTTTTCTAGATACAGTGTTAAAGGGCATAAATCATGTCCAATTCGTGAACAACAGACGTCATATTGTCAATTGCATCATGGGAGGAAAATAGTGTACATGGGTCATCAAAAGTTTTTGCCTATGGATAACCTTTATAGAAGAATAAAAAAGGCATTCAATGGCTCACAATAATTTGATACTACTCCAAAACCTTTATCACATGATCTGTATTTTGAGAGGGTGAAAAACCATGATGTGACATTGGGAAAGACACCGAAATCTGGTAATGATAGACATATTTGGAAGAAAAGGTCAACATTTGTTGAGCTACCATATTGGAGGTATCACGAAGTTAAACATAATATTGATGTCATGAACATGGAGAAGAATATCTGTGATTGTTTGATTGGAACATTGTTAGATATTAAAGGAAAGAAAAAAGATGGGTTGAATGCAAGATTAGACTTACTATCAATGGGAATACGTTTGGAGTTAGCTCCCACTCCTAAAGGAATATGAACATTTTTTCCCCCAGCTTGTCATACATTATCAAAGAGGGAGAAAATTATCTTTTTTCAGTGTCTTCATGATATCATAGTGCCTCAAGGTTATTATTTAAACGTAAAAATTTTTGTCTCATTGAAGGACTTGAAGTTGATAGGTATGAAATCACATGATTGTCACGTTATGATGCAATAAATTCTACCAGTTTCATTATGTGGAATATTTCCCATTCGTGTTAGAGAGACTATAATGAAGTTGTGTTATTTTTTCAATTCAATTTGTAACAAGGCGGTTGATGTGAATGCTTTGAACATTTTGGAAAAGGATGCAATTTTTATACTTTGTCAATTGGAAATGTATTTTCCTCTAACTTTTTTTGATCTAATGGTGCATTTAATGATTCGTCTGGTTCGAGAAATATATATTTGTGGACCTATATATCTTCTTTGGATGTATCCCTTTGAAAGGTATACGAAAATATTAACGGGGTATGTTAAAAATCCATATCGACCTGAAGCCTCCATTATTGAAAAATATATTTCTGATGAGGTAGCAAAGTTTTGTACGAGCTACTTGGCTAAGGCGCAACACATAGGTTTGCCTCCATCTCGCCATGAATGAGTTAATAATGAGGGAAATGGGATTCATGGCTTGAAATTCAAATCATTTTCACCTGAACAGATGAAGAAGTTAGAATCATACATCTTGAATAACATAGCTGATGCTCAACCGTATATCACATTTCATATTAATGTGTTGAAACAATGTCATCCAAAGAAGAAAGAAATGTGGATTTTTAATGAGAACAACAAAACTTTTTTTTCATGGATTAAAAAGACCTTGCTTGGTAGATCAGATGTATCAGAGACATTAAAATGGATAGTGGGTGGTCCATGTTTAAATGTGATAACATGGTCCGGTTATGACATTAATGGCTATACATTTCATACGAAAGATCAGGACAACAGAAGTGCAGTTCAGAATAGTGGTGTATTGGTGTTTGCAGAAGCAATGCATTTTTCGAGTGCTAAGGACAAAAACCCAATTTCTATATCAAGTGTATATTATGGAGTGATTGAAGACATATGGGAGGTTGATTACTTTAAAATTAAAGTTCATGTTTTTAACTGTAAATGGTTTATCAGTAACAAAAGTTTCAGACACGATGAATTTGGAATGACACTTGTTAATCTGAATAGATTGGAAGACACAGCTGATTCTTTTATAATGGAAACACATCAAAAACAAATTTTCTATGTAGTAGATCAATCACATATGTAGTGGGTTGTTGTTTTACAAGGGAAAAAAACAATATGTTGGTGAGGATGAACTTGATGAAGATGTTGATTTATATGAGATCCCTACTTCCATGTAAAGATTAACAGAACATAATGATGAGCATGTTGAAGACATGGTTTGTGCCAAAAGGAACGATCACAACGAAGGAATTTGGGAAAACAATCCATTTGTACATTCCTAAAATTACAGGTAACATATGTTTATTTCTTGTTTACATTTATTTTTTTCATAAAATGTTAGATATTGTAAGTTTTTTTATTTATTAAAACATTTATTAAAACAAAATAAGTATAAGTTTTTGTTTGTTTTAATTTTGTTTAGTTTACTTTATCATGTTTACCATTACATGAATTATATATCTATTATTTTTTTCAGTGAAAATTACTTTACCATGTTTACCAGGTTTACAATGTTTAACATGTTTATCATGTTTACCATATTTACCATCTTTACCATTTTTTAACATGCTTACCATATTACCAATGTTTACTATTACGTAACTTAGTACACTTTTCTAATTTCTGATTACAGTAGTATTAAAATATTTGAACTAACGTTTGTTTTTTGATTTGAAGAATAATGACAGATCATTATGTTGATCAACCACATGATTATGGAGATGAGCATATTGGTCATACCTTTGGGGAGGAACATTCACATGCTCCTATTACGACAAAGAGTTCAAAGGTTGGTAAACGTGGGTGAACACCATTTACCAAAATTAGCACTTGCCCATACGTAGGATCAGAGGATACTTGTTGATTTTGATGATGATGATATTCCTAGAGTCCACATACAAAAGATTTTAAGAGTTTTGTAGAAAATCAGGCTAAGAGCAAAGTAAGCATTTTGTATGATGACTGGAGAAGTGTGGATAAAGTGATAATCTCTCAGTTGTGGAAGACAATTTTGGTAAGATATTTTTCTATTTTTTTACTATTCTTTAAATGTTTCTAGTAGTATTATATTATGTTTAAGATTTTATTTATCAGATGACATTTGATATTTCATGACACTGAGGATCAGGAAGAAATGCTTATCGTTGGGCCTTGCCAGGAGATGGAGGATTTCAAATCAACCCTCTCATCTAATTTCATTTATGTTCATAGGAGTCATAACAATCCATGTCGTATATATCCTTTGATAGATGAAGATACATGGAGACAATTTTTTGAAAGTAGAAGAAAAGAGTCATTTTTGGTAAGGGGAAATGTAAAACTTTTATAAGCTTTATTATATAAATGATCTTATTAATGTTTTGTTAATGCTTTCTTATTCTTAATTTATAGCAAACAAAAAAAAGCTCATCAGAAGATCCAATCTAGAAAGGTATACCCTCATAGTTTATCTCGGGAGGGTATGCATTTTTGGAAGAACAAATGATGGCAGAAAAATTTCAACAACTAAGAGCTGAGTCTTCAAGCTCTGGAGAGGTGGCCCCTCTATCCCCTCCATCTAGACATGAAAAATGGAAGAGAGATCGGAAGGGAAAAAAAGGACAATATCTTTCGAAAGAATCTAGAATAGTAGCTAAGAGGATTGTAAGATATCTATTTTTATTTATTTAACGTTAACTATTTTCTTCATATAATTTCAATCATTACATAAATGTTCAATTAATTTAATACATGACTCTCTTGATGAGAAGAGTTCATAAGGGACATTTACAGCTACTGGGAGGGGAAGATATTTTATCTGTAGCATTGGGAAATCCTAAACATCCTGGTCGTGTGTAAGAGGATATCCAACAGGTGTATCGTAAGAAAAGTGTTTCCACATTCTTCAACTTCTAACATTGAGGGGGTTTATAAAAAAATAGAATCCCTGGAGGATGAAGTTCATAATATTAATGCGACGATGGAGGAGGAAAATATTAGAGCGTCGGTGCAGTCTATGTTTGCAGACATGCAAAGACAATTTCAGACTGCAGCTCCCACTCCTCCATCCTCCCCCTGCAGACCCCATTATTTATCCTCCACCTCTGCCAGTAGCTCCCACTCCCCCACCTCAGCCTGTGGACCCCATTTTTTATCCTACTCCTTCGCTGTAGCTTCCTACATATTTTGGGTTGTATGTTGATGATCCTCAACATCATATAGTAGCATATGGGTTGGTATATTGTATAGAAGATACAGTTCATCATCAACAATTAGAGGTAGAGAATCAGAGGGCCACTGTATAGGATATTATAAGATAGATCAGATCGGGTACCATTACCTACAGATGAGGTGGCTATAGTTGGACATAGTATCATCCATTTTTTAATTTGGCCATCCAGACTTCTTCGACTCATTACCATATAGGTATGAATGTTATATCTTTTATTTTATTTTTTTAATAAAGTTGTTTTATAATTTAAAAACTAATATATTTTTTAATTTATTTTTACAAGAATTACTTCAAAGGTAAATAAATACTGTATAGACAACAAACAAAGACAAATGGTTATGACATCAGATACAGATTCTAGTAGTCTTGACAGATTGTCAAGATATTCAAATTTATTGGTGGGTCATATGAGTTTCCAATGGAAGCACATGTTTGTGGATGTGAAATAAGTGTGGGATTATGAAAACTGATATCATGGAGCTTGTTACTAGAGATATGTTGGGCATCAACATGGTGGCAAATTTTTTACATGTAAGTCTTAACACTTTTCCCTGTGTTATATTTATTAAAAATGTATACTTATGTCTATTTTGTATTAGGTATCTTTATAAAATTTGTGAGAAAGAATGAGCTGACAGATGTATATGGATTCATGGACACGCAATTGATTTCCCCTAAAGCATGTGCATTGGATGAGGAACAAATAATACTTTATATTGCTGAAAGTATTGAAAAGAATATATTCAACACAATATTGGGTGATGCCTTTTTGTGAGAGGTATGAAACACATCTCTCTCAAAGAGTTAATTATCTTTTAACATAAAAAACACTAACGGTTAAATTTCCCTTTTTCAGTGATCATTGGATGTTAGGGGTTTTTTTCACACGGGGAGAAAGCACTTTATTGGATTTGCTCTGGTCCATGATGATGTGTGGGAAAGTTTTAAGAATATATTGGAAAAGTAATTTTCAATTTCTCAATAGTTTTACATATTATAATGAATTTTAAATTTACCCCATTCGTATTATTTTCTAACAGAGCATGGGGCCTACTTTGAAAAAACACAAAGAAAAGGAGTGCAAAGATCAAATATGTAAATGTGAAGGTAAATATCCATTATAATTTGTACTTTTTTGATTTATTACATAAAAATAATATATTGAATTTACACTCATTCAAACAGAATTGTCATGAACAACAAGGCGTCATCGGAATGCGGATATTATATGTTATTATTTATGTATACAATAATAACAAGTGGGACAATTGTGAATTTGACCTGGTAATATTTCCTCTTAAAATTTTCCATAATATTTCAATTTGATTTATTCATTATACACGTTAACTACTATCCCTTTTCATTTTTAGCTTTTTGATGACCCCTCATCCCTATACTACTCAAGACATCAAAACACTTACAAGTGGAGTGGTCAAATTATTTTACAGGGTTAATTTAATTTTAGTTGTTTGTAATGTAAAATGTAATTTTGCATATTGTTGTTGTAATTGTGTATTTGGTAGTCGTTTAGGTTGTATTTAGTTTTTTTTAGAAGTTGACAGTGTAAGTTTTGAATGTTATATATGTGAATGTTTAATTTTTCTCTAATTCCTTGGTTTGGTCTACTAATGATGGTTTTCCTGGTATGGATTCTGGTATGGGGGAGGGGTTCCAAGTGTGTGGGGGTGTTCAGTGGGATTGGGGGTGTCCAGGGATCTAGGAGCGATGTCCGGTGGGGTGGGGGCAGTCCAGGGGGTGGTAGGGATGTCCAGGGGTGTGGGAGGGCTGTTCCGGGGTGTGGAAGTGTTGTCCAGGGGGTGGGGGTATACATGAGGGTGGGGGTTGTCCAGGGGTGTTTGGGGCTGTCCAGGGGGTCAGGGGAAATTTTAGGGGTGTGGTGGGGCTTCAATGGGGTGGGGGAGGGCTTTCCAGGGTGTGGGGGTATACATGAGGGTGGGGGGTTTTCCTGGGGTGTTTGGAGCTGTCCAGGGGGCCGGGGGTAGTCCAGGTGTGTGGTGGGGGCTGTCAAGTGGGGTGAGGGGATGAGGGGGTGCTGTTCAGGAGGGTGGGGGGGTTATCCTAGGGTGTTTGGGTATGTCCAGGGGATCGGGGGGCAGTCCAGGGATGTGGTGGGGGATCCAATGGGGTTGGGGGTTGTCAAGTGGGGTGAGGGGGTGAGGGGGGTGCTGTTCAGGAGGGTGGGGCGGGGGGGGTTGTCTAGGGGTGTTTGGGACAGTCCAGGGGGTCGGGGGGGCAGTCCAGGGGTGTGGTGGGGGATCCAATGGGGTGGGGGAGGGATGTCCAAGGTGTGAGGGGTAAACATGAGGGAAGGGGGTTGTCTCGGGGTGTTTGGGGTTGTCCAGGGGGTATACATGAGGGTGGGGCTGTCAAGTGGGGTGAGGGGGTGAGGGGGGTTATGTTCAGGAGGGTGGGGGGTTGTCCCGGGGTGTGTTTGGGGATGTCCAGGGGGTCGGGGGGAAGTCCATGGGTTTTGGTGCGGGGCTCCAATGGGGTGGGGGATGTCAAGCGGGTTGAGGGGGTGAGGGGGTGCTGTTCAGGAGGGTAGGGGTTGTCAGGGGTGTTTGGGGCTATTCAGGGGGTCGGGGGGGGCAGTCCAGGGGTGTGGTGGGGGCTCCAATGGGGTGGGGGGGGGGATATCCAGGGTGTGGGGGGGTATACATGAGGGTGGGGGGGTTGTCCCAGGGTGTTTGGAGCTTCCTAGGGGGTATACATGAGGGTGGGGGCTGTCAAGTGGGGGTGAGGGGGTGAGGGGTGTTGTTCAGGAGGGTGGGGGGTTGTCCCGGGGTGTTTGGGGATGTCAGGGGGTAAGGGGCAGTCCAGGTGTGTGGGTGGGGATCCAATGGGTTGGGGGCTTTCAAGTGGAGTGAGGTGGTGAGGGGGTGATGTTCAGGAGGGTGGGGGGTTGTCCAGGGGTGTTTGGGAAGTCCAGGGGGGTCGGGGGGCTGTCCAGGGGTATGGTGGGGGCTCCAATGGGGTGGGGGAGGGTTGTCCAGGGTGTGGGGGGGTATACATGAGGGTGGGGGGGTTGTCTGGGGGTGTTTTGGGGCTATCCAGGGGGTATACATGAGGGTGGGGGCTGTCAAGTGGGGTAAGTTTTATATGTTATCAAGTGGGGTGAGGGGGTGAGGGGGTGGAGGGGGTGCTGTTCAGGAGGGGGGGGGTTTTCCCGGGGTGTTTGGGGATGTCCAGGGGGTCGGGGGGCAGTCCAGGGGTGTGGTGGGGGCTCCAATGGGGTGGGGGCTGTCAAGTGGGGTGAGGGGGTGAGGGGGTGCTATTCAGGAGGGTGGGGGGGTTGTCTATGGGTGTTTGGGGCTATCTAGAGGTTCGGGGGCAGTCCAGGGGTGTAGTGGGGGGCTCCAATGGGGTGGGGGAGGGTTGTCCCGGGTGTGGGGGGGGTATACATGAGGTTGGGGGGGGTTGTCCCGGGGTGGTTGGGGCTATCCAGGGGGTATACATGAGGGTGGGAGCTATCAAGTGGGGTAAGTTTTATATGTTATCAATTTACATGCTTAAATTTGCTTTAGTTCTTGTTTTAATCTCCTTCTGTTTTTTGTGGTAGGAATTATTGATTTTGGTTTCTGGTTGTTTCTGGGGGAGATCAGAGGACCTGCATTCGATTTTAAAAAAATTGTCATCCAGGTCGTGTTATTTTATAACTGACGTGATAAATAAATCGGGAAGGGTTTATCACGTCAATTTTTTTTTTAATAACTGACATGATAAACACTTCTGTCATGGTTTATCATGTCAGTTATTTAATAAACTGATGTGATAAAAGGCTTGGGAAATGGTTTCTCATGCTAGTTATTTAATAACGGACAGTGACAACCCCCCCCCCCCCCGGACTGGTTTAGCACATCAGTTATTATAAAACCGACGTGATAAACCCCATTTCCCAAGGGGTTTATCACGTCGGTTATTTAATAACCGACGTGATAAACTCCCCCAAACATGTTTATGACGTGAGTTATTATATAACCGACGTGATAACACCCCCCCCCCCCCTGTTTTTTCACGGTGGTTATATAATAACCCATGTTATAACCCCCCCCCCCCCCAGTTTTTCCACGTCAGTTATTAATTAACCGACGTGATAAACACCACAATGTTATGTTTTTTACGTCGGTTTTTAAATAAACGACGTAAAAAAATGTTATTTATAATGTCTTTCGTAATAACATTGGCTGAAAACCAACGTAAAAAATGAAAAATAACTGACGTAAATAACTTTTTCTGCACTAGTGTACTGTCAAAATTGACATAAAAGATTTTTAAAACAAATACTATATTATTAAATGATATAATATTCCTAAAAATCTAAGTTTCATATAAAGGAATTAAATAAGGTTATATATATCAATAATTAAATACTTGGGGGTTCTTTTCACTTTTTATAGTAAGTTTATTAACCATTTATTATAATAATACAACAATACATGGTAAAAGTTAAACTATTTAACTAATGGTTAAATATAGAAGATAAGGTTAATATGGTGACCTAAACCTATCTAAAAATTATTGGTTGTGTTTTTTTTGACCCATCCCCACCTTATCCTTAAAATAAATTCTTTTGGAGTAATTAGAAACCGAATATTATTTATAATAAAATAAACATTTCAATCTTTTCCTAAGGTTCCCCTCACGTCTCTTATAAAAGTGTACTTCCCCTTCTCTCAAATTCACACCTCCAAAGCCATTTGGCTCGGAAAAAACCTAACCAAATATCCTCCCAACTACCCTCACTTCGTCCTAGATGCCTTAATTTTATTAGAAATCCAGCCTATGGTGACCTTTTGATCAAATAAAAAGGAAGCACCTGAAGAAGAGGTAATAATTTCATCACTTCTTTCAAAGTTATCTTCTTCTTCCACTTCCAATTTCTTTGTTGTTTCCATATAAAAAATAACTCTATTACCTTATACATATTTAATGTTATTATAAATATGGTGCAACAATATTCATTATTTTATCCATCCTATGAATGACAAAGTCATTATACGTTTGTACGTACGGCTTACTGTCTCTACGTCGTGGTGTAGTTTGTTATTCAACACTTCATTATTTATATGGGTATAATAATGAGGTATAATTGATGTAAGTAATATATATAACATGTTAATGGTTCTATATATATTATATACCATCAAATTAAATATTATTTCACCTTCAAAAGAATGATATTGTCGCTCATGTGTACGTACGGATTACCATCTCCATGACCACGATGAGATTAATTCCCCATTGTGACCATTCAAGAATAAATTTCATTTCATGATTAAAAAATAAGGTTTAAGAACTTAATATCATTATGGATATGAATCAAATACATATTATCCATAACAAACATGACTTACTTAACAAAACATATAAAGGAAAATGAATCAGTTAACACCCGAAACAATGATACTGCTAGAATATTATTAACAAAGAAATATTAGAAGATCATATATGATATCATATTTATGTATGTTGTTATTTTATAATTTAATAACAATTATTTAACTATTATACAAGAGTTTAACGTACCCTCAACCAAGGAAAAGTACAAGGTAAGGGTTAAATTTCACAATCACTTTATTATCCAAAGTTATTTATACGTGATAACTCCTGGAACCTCTTTGTCATCCACATCCAAGTTTCTTAAAAATGTATTACAAAACAGTTTTACTATTTACTGTAATATGGGTGAAATTAATTTATACCCTTGATTGAATTTTTATAAAAAAAATTGAAATGAATCTTTTTGTCGTTTTCCAAACAAGGTACTTTATGACCTTTTTGACGAATTAATGTAAGAATGTTTTTTTAACTTATACGGCGGGTGCTGTTATTTTTCACCGTTATAACACCTTCAAAGATTTTCATATCAGATTATAAGAATATTTTAAAAATAAATGTTGTATTCTATAATTATGTGAATTTTAAATGATTTCAAAATAGAAATAGATGGTTTCTCCTCAAATAGTTTTGATTCATCTATGTCAACATCCTTTGATGGGTTTTAAACTTGTTTGAAGTTGATTTTTTATGATAGAAATCTTGCATATTGTATTGAAGTTTTTTTGATATGTGTAACTATGGATGTGTTATTTTTATACCATTCAAGGTTTACAGTTAAAGTATTAACATTTCATATGTTATTTTTAATACGAATGTTTATGTTATGTTTCAACCTTTTCATATGAGGAATGCATTGGACTTAGTAGGTGACGGGTGGAGCCCACTATAGCTCTTTAATGCATCAGTAGGTCTCATGAGACAAACTAGTGTCTTGGCACAAGGAATTGACAAAATCTTATTTATAGTCTTGGCACAAATCCTTGACTATGTGGTTATGATGTCCAGAATTATGCATTCCATCATTCTGAAATTAAAATTGATATTCCATGTGATTATTTGACCATTAGAAATATCCAGGTTAATAGAAAAAGGAATTATTTGATTTATCTTTTCCATATTACGATGAATTTTAAGTTTAAAAGGCTTGTGTTTTAGTCCTTATACATTGCCTTAAATTTTTATGCCTATTTATGAAAGTTTTCCCCTATATTGTTATCCTTACGAAGAATCTGAACTCACCCCTTTCTATGTTTTATTTTTCCCAGGATGTGGAGAATTATATTATGACTTACTTTCAGGGATAGTCTAAGGAATATGAAATTTTTCAAAGGATACAATGTTGTTGTTGCTTTTCATTTTATAATGTAATGTAAAATTTATGTATTTATATAGTAATTCCAGGGTACTGAACTAATCGGTATTTTGGGGTTTGATCCCTCGATGAATCATTCCAATGTTATATAATAATGCACTGACTCTGGGTAACTGGGGTCAGGGTGTTACATTTGGGCCACCTCAAGGCCTTCGGGCCACCTTAAATGCAGATGAAAACCAGACAACCTCCAAAAAACAAGCTCTAGAAGGAGGATGAGCAAGGATCCTTTCACCATAGCGAAAGCTAAACGGATTGCAAGAATGGGAGGGTACGACACCTTCCATTGGTAAAAGCCTGTGCATGCATGGGAAAGCCTATCCAAACAGGCATGCAAAGGTAGAGAGCTGATTTCACGATAAAGATGCTGGGGAGGAGCAGTTCCAAGTAGCTAGTTGGGTTGTATTTAATGTTTGTAGCCTATGGTCATTGAATTCCTATAAATCCTATGGACTATGTAATACTTATGCCTACGGGCCTTGTAAGGATTCCACCACACCCCTTGAAATGTGGATTATCATAAATCAATAAAAAATGAAGGCATTTGGGCATTGGAGGGAGGCGTGGACTTCCGACGCCTAAACTAGTTGAATGTGAAGAACAAGAATCCTCTACCGAGGATTGGTGACCCTCTTTGATCAGTTGAAGGGAGGAAAATTGGTTCTCAAAGATAGACCTCAGATCATCTATCACCATATTCAAGTGTGAGATGAGGACATCTTGAAGATAGCTATCAGATGTCGCTATGACCACTATGAGTACATAGTGATTCCGTTTGGATGTGACGAACACCCCAGTAGTGTTCATGGACTCATGAATAGGATCCTCCAGCTGTACCTAGACCAGTTTTAGTGTTCTTCATTAGTGTCATTGGGTGTATTCATCATCCAAGGTAGAGAGGGTGATACACCTGAGGATGGTTCTGGACACACTCTGAGAACACCGACTTGGCATACGATGCACGGAACATTGAATTTCTATGAAACATGTTATATATATATATAATTAAATAAATGAGATAATTATAACTTAACCATTAAACATAGTTATAGGAATATTAATAACTTCTTTTCAAATATTGGTTATAATTGTTTTATATAAATAAAACATATGGATACTGAAAGATAAGATTTTTGGTAAAGTCCTTTTATGTTAAAAATATTATTTTCTTGAATGAATGGCCTTTAATAATAAAATTAATTTTTGAAAAATTTAGAAATTTAATTTTATAAAATAACAAGTACTTTTGAATTCATAAAATCTAAATTATCCTATGGTGAATTTTTGGGATTTTTTTTAAAAACATTATTTTTTAATGAGTAGTGAAAAATACTAATTTTTAGTTAAAACTACATTTTCTTGTAATTATTTATTAATGATAAATGATATTATAAATATGTTTTAAGTTAACATTAGATAAATATTAAATCTATTAAAACAATATAATTCATTATAATCAATTCTAATTTGAAATTGAATAAAAAAGCCTAACAAACTTTTGAACAAATTTCTACTATAAAAATCTGTTATTTTACCTCGTCTGTAGGATTAGCATTCATCTTAATTTTCCAACTTCTATTATTAGAATTTTTAAAATATGAAATATATGAATTTAATTATTATTATATTTAAAATATAATAAGATCAACATAATTTTTTGACCAAAATGATTAGTGAATGTGGTTAAAATTAATTACTGTGATTAAGGTACGATTAAGCATAATAAGAGACTAAACCTTAATATTAGGGACAAAAATGACTTAGAAACTTGTCCAAAATACATTGGTTTCCAATATTTTAGCATGTATCCACTTGGGTTGAATTATATGTGTTTTATGATATTATTAAATGGATGTTTCCTATAAAAACGGGAAAGTAAGGAAAAAAGACAAAAAGGAAACTTTCCTTACCTTAACATTTATAAAACATTGTGATATGTACAAAACATAATATTTTAGGTTATATATATCTTTTTGAGATATATATGGTTTATTTTTATCATAATAAATTATCAATAATTTTTTATATGTTTTCGGTACATAAAATGCTTAAGAAACATCAATATAATGATTATTTAGTTAACAATTAACTAAAATAAATCATAATATAAATATTAAAAGTGAAGTGAATTTATTTTTAACACCCCAAGCTTTGACGGTACGATTCACTTTGAATAATACATTGAATAATGCAGTAGCGTGTGTTGTACGCAACTTCGAGTTCTAACACACACCACAACCAAACAAACTAGCCGTTATGAATAGTAATACCCACTTTTTGAAATTTTATGAATTTTATATTTCAAAATGAAATTCATTTTTGGATTCATAAAATATAAATTAGCTTAGGCTGAAGTGTTGGTACTTTTCTGATAACTTTCATATTTTGATGAATAGTGAAAGTTACAAAATTTTAATTAAAAACAACTTTTTTAATCGAAATAATTAATAGTGATCAATTATGAATTTGAATGGTTTGTAAGTGTAATTAGATTGTATTTTTATCATTTAATACAATTTAGGTCATTATAAGTAATTTCACATTTAAATTTGACATAAACACGTGTCAATATTTTTGTAGTTATTATTTCATAAAAACACGCTTTTTGATTTGACAGTGGGAATTCATTTTAAATTAATTTATTCCACTTCTATGTTTTGAATTTAGGAAAATGGATTCCATATTTGGAATCAGTATTTCCAAATTGTGTAAATAGGTAACTTTTATTTTTAGACATTATGAATAATTACTTCGGTAAATATTTTATTTACAATGGTTAAAGGGTAAATCTGGTAAATAAGGGTAACAAAATAATATAATAATAATATAAAATTACCCAAAAACGTGTCATAATCATATTGGTTGATACATATCCGACCATGGGAATCCTTGGGTCGATTTTGGGACCCCATGGAGCCACTTGCAAGTGATAGTTACACTTTATATTAATTAAGTTAAAGTAAATACAAAAATGACATAAGCATATATCTTTTAGAAAAACAATTTTTACATAAGGTTACATATGTTATATTTTAGAATATAAATATTCATTAGAAAGATAAAAAGATTTATTATATAATGGTAGTTTATTTATAATTTTTAGACATTTAATAATTAAATTTATTTATGACACAATAATGATGCTGTATTTTCCTTATTAATGAAAGAATCAAATAATTGGTATTATAAATGTTAAAATAGATATAATTTTAACGTTTTGATGACATACACGAATTTTATAGGTTAATATGACATTTTATTATTGTTTAAATGAATTTATTTATAATTAATAAAGTTGTTATGACTTTAAAAAAATCAATTATTAAATAGTGTCAAAATTGACATAAAAGAGTTTTTAAAAGAAATATTATATTATTAATTGATATAATATTACTAAAAATATAAGGTTCCAAAGAAGGACTTATATGATGATAGGTATGTCATTAATGAACCACTTGTGGCTCTCTTGGTAGTTTATAGTATGTTTATGAACCAAATAATATAAAAATACAAAGAGACATGGTAAATGTCAAACTAATTAACTGAGAGTTAAATCTAAAAGATAAGGTTAATATAGTGAGTCAAATATGTCTAAAACCTATTGGTTGAGTGTATGTAGACCCATCCCCACCTTAACCGCGAAATAAATCAGTTTGGATCCATTATAAACTGAATATAAATTTATTATAAAATAATATTTTAAGTTTTTTCTAAAGTGCCTCTCACCCCACTTATAAAAGGGAACCCCCCCTTCTCTCAAATTCATACCTTAAAAGTCTTTTAGTTCGGAAAACCCCTACCCAAATATCCTATAAACTTCCTTAAATTCATCCTATAAGCCTTACTTTAGTCATAAAGCCAACCTAAGGATCCCTTTTGATCAAATCAAAAGGAAGAACCCGAAGAAGAGGTAATAATTTCACAACCCTCTTTCAAGTTCCTTTCTTCTTCCACTTCCTTTCTCTTTGTTGTTTCCATTATAAAATAATAACTCCAGGATCTTATATATACTTTAATTTTATTATAAATATGGTACAACCATATTCATTATTCTATCCATCCTTTGAAGGACATGTCACCATATGTGCATACGTACGGCTTACCATCTCCACATTGTGGTGTAATTGTTATTCAATATATTATTATTTGGATGGGTATAATAATGATGAGTAATTGATGTAAATAATAAATATAACATGATAATTATTATTGATATATGATATACCATCAAATTATATATTATTTTAATATCAAAATAATGATATTTTCGCTCGTGCGTACGTATGGATTATCATCTCCACGAACGTAATGAGATTCATTCCCCATCGTATCCATTAAAGACTAATTTTCATTTGATGATTAAAAATAATGTTTAAAGACTTGATGTCATTCTGGATATGAATAATATACAACCTATCCATAAAAAAATGTCTTATGTAACAAAACATATAAAATAAAACGAGTAAGTGAACACCTGAAACGAAGATAATACTAAATTATTATTAACAGGAAATACTAGAAGATCATATATGATATAATATTAATGTATATGATTATTTTATAATTTAATAACCATTTTTTCACCATTATACAGGAGGTTAACCTACCCTCAACCAAGGAAACGTACAAGCTAAGGGTTTATTTCACAATCTCTTCATTATCTGAGGTTGTTTCTACATAATTACCTATTGGGACCTCTTTATCATCTACTTCCATGTTTCTTAAAAATGTATTCCAAAACAATTTTACTATTTACTATACTATGGGTTAAAGTCATTTATACCCTCATTTGACTTTTTATAAATTTTTTTGAAAGGAATATTTCCGTTTTTTTTTTCAAACAAGGTCCTTTTTAACATTTTTGACAATATTATGGTAAGAATGTCTTTTTAACTTATACGACGGGTGCGGCTATTTTTCACTATTATAAAATCATTTAATCTTCCATTAAAAGCTTATAAGAATATTTTCAAAGTAAATTTTTTCTTTTATAATTATATTACTTTTAAATGATTTCAAAAAAAGAGATATTTCTCTCAAATAGTATTTATTTCATCTATGTCAACATCCTTTGATAGATTTTAAGCTTATTTGAAGATGATTTATTATGATACAAATCATTCATATTATATTGAAGGTTTTGTTCTATGTTTGACTATGGATGTGTTGTTTTTATACCATTCATGGTTTATGTAGAAATTATTAACATTTCATATGATAGTTTTAATACGAATGTTTATGTTATGTTTAAACCTATTCATGTGAGGAATGCATTGGACTTAGTAAGTGACTGGTGGAGCCCGCTATAGCTCCTCGATGCATCGGTAGGTCTCATGAGACAAACTAGTGTCTTGGCATAAGGTCTTGAAAAAATATTATTTTTAGTCTCGGCACAAGGCCTTGACTATGTGGTTATGATAGTCTGGCATTATGCATTCCTTCATTATAAAAGTGGTTATTGATTTTGCATGTGATTATTCGACTAATAGAATATCCATGTGAATAAGTAAATGGCATTATTTCATTTTATTTTTCCATATTATGTTGAAGTTCAAGTTTAAAAGGCATTTGTTTTAGTTATACATTGCCTTAAATGTTTGTGCTTATTTATGAAAGTTTCCACTATATTGTTATCCTTACTGTGCATATGAGCTCACCCCTTTCTATGTTTTATTTTTCCTATGATGTGAAGAAGTATTTTATGACTGACTGATAGGGATAGTCTGAGGGGATATGAGTGTGGAATACAGAGACTATGTTGTCGTATTTTTTTCACTTTATCATGTAATGTAAGACTTATGAATGTATCTAGTGTCTCCAAGGCTACTAAACTAATTGGTCTTTCGAGACTTGATATTTTTTTATCATGAAAATGTTATGTAATATTGCACCGACTTTGGGTAATTGGGTTCCGGGCATTATAGTTGGTATCAGAGTAAGTTTAGTACAAACCTTGGAAGCTAGATTCATATAAACTCGAATTAGAGCACATATACCTAAGATAGACTTTGAGGATTAGTATAGAAGAACTTCATAGAATTTTTTTTATTGTAGAGATTTTGTGAGTTTTCCGAGGAAAACATCCTTGTCTAGATACGAGTAGGTAGATGTGGCTCTGGAACAGATGTACCTCGGTGTAAAACCCAAAAACACCGCTCTGAGCTAGAATAGAACGGGAACTGGTGCACGACAATGGGCCTTGCTGCACTTTTGGTTATGACACTCCTGGGGGATATGCTTAGGACAATTCTCATTTTATTTACAAACCATTATGAAGGGTTTATGAGTATATACTTCCTCAAAGAAAACATTTTTTATGATTATGGATTATATCCATAAACTATTCAATTTATGTTAAGTGTTTTACATGTTTGGAATTATTCATTGTGATCCATAAACTAATCTAGTGTATGCCATTGTTTGGAAATGGAACCTAGTGGAAGGAATGGAAACTGTATCAATGCAAGCACTCAATGTAGGGATTTCCCTCTTGCTCAAGATAATTATAGTGGAGCTGGTGATACAACTTGTGTTGATCAGCTTATCACTATACTGGGACAACTCACACAGGTTATGAATAATAACCTTACTTGTATGGAGCACCCTGATCCACAACGTGGAGGATAAATGTTAGAAATCTTCATGAGGCAACAACCAACAACATTCAATGGGATTACAAATCCATTAGTGTCTGAGCAATGGATAAATTCCTTAGATAAAATATTCCATGCCTTGAGGAGTAGTGAAAGGGAAAAAGTTGTTATGGTAGTTTACAGCCTCACTGGAGATTCATATCAATGGTGGTCATTGATTCAAAAAACGAAGGAAGATGATGAAGTATCAAATATGTAACGGATGGAGTTTAAAGATATTTTATTAGAAAAATACTTTCCTCATGACCATCGAGCGGATATGAAAAGACAATTTCTGAGTCTGAGAAAAAAAGAGGATGATAATGTTGCAAAGTATGATTCTAACTTTACAAGGTTAGCAAGGCATGTTGCAGATTATATACGTAACCCAATAAGTAAGATTTATCATTTATTTGATGTGTTAAAACCTTTTCTGCATCGATCATTAGTCTCAAAATCCTTCTCGTCGTACGAAGATATTGTCTCATGTGCAATCAATACAGAAAAGAAATTCTCTTAGTATTGCGACTTTAAAGAAAAGAAAGATAATAAGAGATCTGTTGATCACTCAGTAAATGGAAATATGGGGAAAAAGAGAAAAGTTGAATATCCATCCTGCAGTAAATGTGGGAAGAAACACCCCGGTACTTTCTTGAAGGGAATGGGAGTCTGTTACAAGTGTGGTGTAAAATGGCTCCAAGCTCATGATTGCAAGGGGAAGAAGGAAGCTACTGATGTTCAATGCTACAATTGTAGGGAGATGGGACATTATGAAAATCGATGTCCTAAGTGTCAGGGGAACTTACCTCATAAAAGGCCAAGGGATCAAGGCCAAGCTTATGCTTTCACTACTACTGAGGTAGAATCTCTGAAAGATGTGGTGGCAGGTAATTTAATGGTTTCCTCAAGTTTAGAAAATGCTTTATTTGATTCTGGATCATCACATTGCTTCATATCTTCCCAGTTTGCTAAGAAAATTAGATATTTACAATTTGATTTAACAAGGGAGTTGTCAGTTAAAACTCCGAAGGGAAGTATCATCATAACAAAGTTTTATGAATCTATTCCCATTAGAGCATATAAATTTTCTTTATCTGATGATCTCATCTTCATACCCCTGATTTAGTTTGATATAATCCTCGGTATGGATTGGATTTTAGACCATGATGTGAAGATTTGTT
Source organism: Viscum album (assembly GCA_963277665.1). NCBI lineage: Eukaryota > Viridiplantae > Streptophyta > Magnoliopsida > Santalales > Viscaceae > Viscum > Viscum album. The sequence goes on from OY728123.1 coordinate 2,104,796,802, forward strand.
GTAGGAAGAAGGAAGTTACTATTTTTCATGACGATGATAATGAACCCGTTATCTTTAGAGAAGAATCGTCACCACTTAATTCTTATCTATATCCACCCCCAGTAGCTCAACTAAATTCAATTATTGTGGAGGAAGAGAATTAAATAACTTTGGGTGAGGAAAGGAATGTTCAAATAGAGGATGTACCTATTGTGAAAGAATATGTTGATGTGTTTCCAGAAGATTTACCTAGACATCCTCAAGAATGACAAATTTATTTTTCCATTGACTTAATTCCTGGTTCAAGGCCCATATCAAAGACCCCTTACAGAATGGAAACTGTAGAATTAGTGTAAATAAAGAAACAGATAAAGGAATTGAGTAATAAGGGATTTATTCTCAATAGTGTTTCTCCATGGGGAGCCCCTATCCTTTTTTTTAATAAGAAATATGGATCTATGAGGTTTTGCATTGACTACAGGGAGATCAATGCTATAACAATAAAGAACAAGTATCCCCTACCACGCATTGATGATTTATTTGACCAACTTCACGGAGCACAATACTTTTCAAAGTTTGACCTTCGATCGGGATATCATCATTTGTGTGTAATATTACTAAAAATATAAGGTTCGTCCAAAGGACTTATATGATGATAGTTATGTCATTAATGAACTACTTGGGATTCTCTTGGCAGTTTATAGTACGTTTATTAACCAAATAATATAAAAATACAAAGAGACATGGTAAATGTGAAACTAATTAACTTAGAGTTAAATCTAAAATATAAGATTAATATAGTGACTCAATCCTTTCTAAAACCTATTGATTGAGTGTATTTAGACCCATCCCCACCTTAGACTCTAAATAAATCATTTTGGATCCATTATAAACTAAATATTAATTTATTATAAAATAATATTTTAAGTTTTTCCTAAGGTGCCCCTCACCCCACTTATAAAAGGGAACCCCCCCCCCCTTCTCTCAAATTCATACCTTCAACGCCTTTTGGTTTGGCCAAACCCTACCCAAATATCCTATAAAATTCCCTAACTTCATCCTAGAGGCCTTAATTTAGTCATAAAGCCAACCTAAGGAGCCATTTTGATCAAATCAAAAGGAAGAACCAGAAGAAGAGGTAATAATTTCACTACCCTCTTTCAAGTTCCTTTCTTCTTCCACTTCCTTTATATTTGTTGTTTCCATTATAAAATAATAAATCCATTATCTTATATATACTATGATGTTATTATAAATATGGTACAACCATATTAATTATTCTATCCATCTTTTGAATGACATGTCACCATACGTGTGTACGTACGGCTTACCGTCTCCACGCCGTGGTGTAATTGTTATTCAATACATTATTATTTGGATGGGTATAATAATGATGTGTAATTGATTTAAATGATAAATATAACATGATAATGATTCTGTATATACGTTATACCATCCAATTATATATTATTTTAATATAAAAAGAATGATATTGTTTCTCATTCGTACGTACGGATTACCGTTTCCACGAACGCAATGAGATTCATTCCCCATCGTATCCATTCAAGAATAATTTTAATTTGATGATTAAAAATAATATTTATTGACTTGATGTCATTATGGATATGAATAATATACAAACTATCCATAAAAAACATGGCTTATGTAACAAAACATATGAAAGAAAATGAGTAAGTGAACACCCGAAACGACGATAATACTAAAACATTATTAACAGGAAATATTAGAAGATAATATATGATATCATAGTAATGTATATGATTCTTGTATAATTTAATAACAATTATTTCACCATTATACAGGAGGTTAACCTACCTTCAACCAAGGAAATGTACAAGGTAAGGGTTTATTTCACAATCTCTTCATTATCCGAGGTTGTTTATACGTAATTACCTACTGGGACCTCTTTATCATCCACATCCATGTTTCTTAAAAATGTATTCCAAAACATTCTTACTATTTACTAGACTATGGTTTAAATTCATTTATACACTTGTTTGAATTTTTATAAAATGTTTTGAAAGGAATCTTTCTGTCGTTTTCCAAACAAGGTATTTTTTAACCTTTTCGACAAAATTAAGGTAAGAATGTCTTTTTAACTTGTATGGCGGGTGTGGCTATTTTCCGTCATTATAAAATCATTGAAGCTTCCCTTACAAGATTATAAGAATATTTTCAAAGTAAATTTTTTATTTTATATTTATTTGAATTTTAAATGATTTCGAAAAAAGAGATATTTCTCTCAAATATTTTTGATTTCATCTATGTCAACATCCTTTGATGGATTTTAAGCTTATTTGAAGATGATTTATTATGATACGAAACTTCCATATTGTATTTATGGTTTTGTACTATGTTTGACTATGGATGTGTTGTTTTTATAAAATTCATGGTTTATGGATAAATTATTGACATTTCTTATGCTAGTTTTAATATGAATGTTTATGTTATGTTTAAACCTATTCATGTGAGGAATTCATTGGACTTAGTAAGTGATGGGTGGAGCCCACTATATATCCTCGATGCATTGGTAGGTCTCATGAGACAAACTAGTGTATTGGAACAAGGCCTTGACAAAATATTATTTGTAGTCTTTGCACAAGGCCTGGTCTATGTGGTTATGATAGTCTGTCATTATGCATTCCTTCATTATGAAAGTGGTTATTGATATTGCATGTGATTATTAGACTAGTAGAATATCCATGTGAATAAGTAAATGGCATTATTACATTTGTCATGACCCGTCCTCGGGACCCGTGTCGTGACTACCCCAAGCCCACCTCCCATAGGCCAGGGGCTGGCGACTAGAACCAAGGTGTAAATCCCAACAAAAGGGGAAGACATTGCCTTTATAAAGTAAACAAACACCACAGAGTAAGCAAGTAGAAGTAAACACTAAGTAAAACTAGGTACAACAGTAGTGCGGAAAAGTAAGTGGTCCAGAATACAAACTCAAATTGAAAGCAAAGTACAACTAGAAAGAAAGTACAACAACTGAAAATAAAGCAGCAACGTCGAGCCGTCCACTGGAAGTCCCACCTGAAGGGTGGGAACAGATAGCTTCCTCAGCCCCTCGGGTCCAGTTGCACTACTGGAAATCTGGGCTATAGCCACGGACCTATAGCCACGGTTTTATAGAACCGTGGCTATAGGTTTTATACAGACACGGTTTTTCCCTACCCGTGGCTATATCCCCTCGCCCAGTTTTTTTATCCCCCATTCCGTCGGCCTCCATCCTCGCCCTCTCCCCCAAGCGTCGGGCTCCATCTCCTTGCCCTCTCCATTTCTCCTCCCATGGCCTCATCCTCGCCGCGGCCTCCTCCTCCACGACGCATCAATGCCGCGCCATCCTCCTCGCCGACGCCCTCCTCGCCGCGCTCTCCTCGCCGACGCTCTCCTCATCGACACCCTCCTCACTGCGACCCTCCTCGCCGCGTCATCCTCCCGGCGCCCTCCTCGCCGGCGCCCTCCTCGCCGGCGCCCTCCTCGCCGGCGCCTTCCTCGCCGCGCCCTCCTCGTCGAAGCCCTCGAGGTCGACACCCCCATCGCCCTCTATTTTTTTCTCTCCCGAGTGCTGGTTATCTGCATTTTTTTATGCCTCATTTGCACCTTCGATTTCTTTGATTTAGGTAAGCTTTACATGTTTTCCCCATATATTTCATATCCGATGAGGTTGATGTTTTGAAGCCACTGGTAGAATTAGTGTGTATTTTCATTGAAGAGGATTATAGATGTTTATACATTGTCCATTACAAATCTTGGTATGATTTCTGCTCTATCTGCAATTAACTTGGACACCTAAGTCAGGTCTGCTGATGGTCTTCTTCTAAATGGATTGGAATGGTTGCATCCCAAGGGATCAATACTAGGAATGTGGTTATTAGTAGAATGTTGATTTTGGTAGATGATTTTGGATCTACATGTTTTCCTATAAAGGATGCAGGATTCACAGGACCTAGGTTGTCATATGAAAATGCATTGTGATCCGACCACGACCATCTAAGGAGCCCGGGGGCGAAAGTTGTTCCATCTGTTTCTAGTGCTGAATATGTACCAATATATGAAGAATTAAAATGAAATTGAGAAATTCAGTGGAGAAAAAGATTCCAATATATGAAGAATTAAAATGAGAGCCTTTCTCAGACAACAAGGCTGAATTGAATCCCTATATGGGCCCAAGAAACCCATTACGACTGTTAATGAAATGTTCAGACCATTGTAGAATACTAAGATGTTACCCCTAATATACATATTAAGTCTCATAGAACCCTTTTACTTTACATAGGTGATGGGGTCCTTAGAGAAGTATATTATAAGTCTACCACTATATAAATTTTCTAAAACATAAAAATTTATACATGACTGCTTCATTAGAAGGAATAACTTACTAGAATCATCATATGTTCACATTCAAAATAAAGCATTTTACTTCAATAAAAACCTATTTAGAAGAGTTTAATAAAGTCAAATTATATTTAACCAGTATTAATGTTTCTATAGATGATGAGGATCAGAAATTAATCCTCTTAATCCCTCTTAACAATAGCTACATCACACTAATTGAGACCATGATATATGGTCGAGATTCTTTAACTAAAGAAGATGTTAAATAATCTATTTGGTCTAAGGATTTGCATTCTAAACTTAAGATAAAAGGAGAGGTTGGGTGTTTTTCACAAGGGGAAGACCTAAAACTTAATGTAAAAAAGAAACAGTTCAATAGATACAAAAGTAAGAGTAATAAAGAACCCAAATCCAAAACTAGTTCCTTGGATAGAAAAGTCACATGTTTTCACTATGTTAAACCCATGCACATTAATCCAAAGTGTAGGAAACTCATGTGAGAGTTAGAACACAAAAAACCAACTGACCAACCTTTTATGGTTGACTCAGTATATTATGCTATTGAATTCCGGAATATATCCATCCATAAACTCAATCATGAGTGGGTCCTCAACTCTGGATATTATTGTAACTTGTGTCTATATATAGAGTCTTTTTTGAATCTATTCAAGATGTTGGAAGGGTATGTCCTTTTACACTACTACAAATTTGGGCTATAGCCACAAACCTATAGCCACGATTTTATAGGTCTGTGGCTATAGGTTTCATACTGCCACGGATTTTTTTCCAATCCGTGGCTAAATCGCACGATTCCGTTTTCTCCCCCCAATCCCTCGGGCTTCCTCCATGCCTTGCGTTTCCTCCTCCCCGAGCCCTCCTCCTCGCCGCGCCCTCCTCCTTCACGGCGCCTCCACACCGCGCCCTCCTCCTCCCCGACGCCTCCTCGCCGCGCCCTCCTTGCCGCACCCTCCTCCCCGACACCTCCTCGTCGTGACCCTCCTTCCCGACGCTACCCTCACCAGCAGCACCTCTCCGGCAATTCCCCATGGCAGACGGCCTCCCCTCCCTTGTTCTCCCTCGCCAGCCGCAGCCTCGCCTCCCTGCGCGCACGCCTCTGGCGCCCCACCTCCCTGCGCGCACGCCTCCGGCGCACCTCCTTGTTGGTCAGTCCACCTCCAGTGACCGGACCCCTCCCTTGTACAAAATCGCTTACCATAAGTGATAACTGTGATAATAAATAGTTTTCAGTAAGTGTCGTCAAACGGAGCCCTGATCTCAGTATAAACCGATTGTTGGATTGGCAGTTTTAACATGGAAAAACCAACAATGAATTATTTTTTAGCTGATGGTGGCTTGTATGCTTACTGTGATTATCTTTTTGTACTTCTGAAAACACTATTAGAACATTGATAATTTGCAATTGTTTTAGGGTTTTCTATGCTTCCCGAACTCTCTATCAAAGAAGAATCTCCATTTTCTCCGCCAAGGATCAAGTATGACCAGGAGTTCCATTTAAACATCTATTTTTTTTATCCAGTGCATTCTGAAATTTCATCTTCTTCCTATGCTTGATTAGAATTGAAGACTCAAATAAAAGTGGCCCTTCAAATCGGTTACTCTCAAGCTCAAATGCAGTTGAGACAATTTATATTAATTAAATTTGTTCATGTATTATTTATTTTAAGCAGATGAACCCTAATTCTTGGTTTTTTTACAGAAGTTGACTGCGGAGCCCATCCTGGTGGTATGAATAGAGCGACTACTGCAACTGCTAGTCAGACATCCAACACAGTGCAGGCCAAAGACAGTCCAGATGTCATTAAAGTTGAAGGTGTGATATATGACATTGTTCAATGTGTTTAAGTGGTTAAAAAGTTTGAAGCAACTCAAGTACGCCTTTCAAGTCGGTTTGGACAAATCTTTTTTTTCATTTTTCAATTCATTTGGTTTACCTGTCAATCTATTTATTTGTGCATTCCTTGTTTGTATTTTTATCTTTCTATGTATAGATCACAATTTCAAGGCAAATAAGCCGAGATCATCAGGAGATGAACGCCCATCTTTGATTCAAATAAGTGGTTACAACCCCAAAAGGAAGGAGTTTGATCCCGAATATGATAATGATGCGGAACAATTACTAGCTGAAATGGAGTTTAAGGATGCCTATACAGAAGATGAGCGAGAATTGAAGTTGCGAGTGTTACATTTGTATTTAAAGAGGCTTGATGATAGGAAGGGAAAGAGAGATTTCATATTGGAAAGGAAGTTGCTGAGTCCAAATCCTATCAAAGAAGATTTGTCTTCTGAAGAGAAGAAGATATTGCAACACTATGATGTCTTCATGCGTTTTCATTCAAGGGAAGAGCATAACGAGCTTCTTCGCAGTATTATTGGTGAACACCGGATCAGAAAAAGGATTCAGGAACTTAAGGAAGCTCGTGCTGCTGGTTGTAGATCATCAGCCGAGGCAGATAGATATTTAGAACAGAAGAAGAAGCGGGAAGCTGAAGAAAGTGGTCAGGGAGCTTTAGATGTGGGCATGACTCCAGCATCTGTAGGTTCTAGAGCTGCACAGACACTAACCAGCCCTATAAGCAATGGGAATAGCATGACAGGAGTCCCTGGTGTGGATTTACTGTCAGACACAGTAAGTATGGGCGATTTTGGCCATCAAACATTGTTTCTTCTTCGATTCACGCAGTAATTGATTTCCGGATTTCCGGCAGGAGAAACGGCTGTGCCGGGACATGAAGCTGCCTCTAAGGCATTATCTGAGGATGAAAGCGGTGATGTCCCTGGAAATATTCAGTGGACATGTCACCAAGAAATCCGACGCCCACTACCTATTCAAAGTGGAACCAACCAAAGTTTATTCAGTCTACGAAGTGCTGGTTCGGAAGGGGATTGCACCATCAGAACAATAAGTGCATCTTCCTCACTAATTTATGAATTGTCTAGTTATTAAGTAGTTTATAGTATTGCAGAAGTTAAGAGTTACACTCTTCATCGGTTTTAGGAATGATCCTGATTGAGGATGGTCCCTATTATTTTTTCATGCTGAAAGTCCTGCTTGGGAATCTCTCTCAAAGTCTCTATAGTCAGGTATATCCTGTAATTGAAGGTTGTTCAATCTAGTAGCTTCAAGAATCCATTTTTCTTCATTTTTTAAGATGATTTAATCTTTGGAAAATTTGTATAATTACCTAAATCGTGTAAAATGTGTCCTTTTTTTCTGTCTACAGTTGACACATTGATCACATATATATAAGAAGTTGTTATATCTCATTTCTTTTCCCACTACTTTCTTATAGGTGGTTTCTTATGATAATACCGGTTCTATCCACCACCATCGAAGACAATGAGTTCAATATTTGGGTATGGTTTATTCCATTTTTATTCTTTCAGCCACCTATGTTCAATATATGAGTAGTCATTCAATTTGACATTACCGTTTATCTGCTTATAGGGTGCTTCTTCTGGTGCAAGATCCCAAACAACTGACTCAGGTACTATATCAATGTCATCATTGTACCTAACGGTATGTAATAACTTATTCCATCATGCTTTTTGTTTTATGTACTCTGAATTCTTTATTCAAATTACAAAATTGTAAATGTGCTTTTCAAAATATTCTCTTAATGAAAAATGTAATTTTATCTTATGCAATTTAATTTCTCCATGCATCCAAATCTAACATATCATTCTTTATACATTGAACATAAACTATTATCTATACTTTCAAGGGAGTTATATGATTATTAGCTGCTTTATTGTATTTATTACTCAGCTCGATTGTATTATTATCACATGATCATCAGTAGTTGCATTTTTTTTGGTGCTCCAACTCTTGTGTATGTAGATTCATATCATAGTCTTTCAACTTTTCTACTATCGGGTATGTTATACCTGAATCGTCTGATCATAGGGTGTCTAATTAGCGTACAATTTTATTGGACCATCCGATGATCCTCCATTGCATATTGTATTCTCACAGCGCATATTCTTTCCTCTGATTGCAGTGTACTCCATCCGATGATCAATCCGATATTCTCACTCTGCCCATTCGTGTCATTGCACGACCCCTTTATTTGGTTGTTTTACATTAAAATTCTCATACTGTGTCTGGTTATCTTGAACCATTTCATCTATGATTATAACCTTCTGATAGTTACTGCATGCAGAAGTATTGCTAGATCGCCTCTATCCGAGCAATGGAGTCTTGGTTTATCCGAGCATCTCGGTCGGTGTATTTATGTCTGAACATCCCCCCTGCCCGCAACACCCACCATGCCACCTTCGAATCATCCCGAACCATCCCCCCCAACACCTGCAACCAGCCCCTTTCAACCAGCATTCCAGCCTCCTCCCGCTTCCTTCGCTCCTGGTCTGAAGATGTTGCCCCGTGGATGTCGCTGGATTGGGACAACACGCCGCGGTCACTCCGCTGTCACGCGGCGGTCACGTGTGGTCACGCCGCGGTCACGCCGTGGTCACGCAGCGGTCACGCCGTGGTCACACCGCAGTCACGCTGTGGTCATGCCGCGGTCACACCGCGGTCACGCCGCGGTCACGCCGCGGTCACGCCGCGGTCACGCCGCGGTCACGCCGCGGTCACGCCGTGGTCACGCCGCGGTCATGCCATGATTTTGCCATGTTCCAGCCACATCCAGCCCACACCAGCCCCCTTCCACCTTCATTTCAGCCCGCTGCCACCAGCATCCAGCCCGCAATACCCCCCCCCCCCCCCCCCACCTTCGAATCAGCCCGCACCATCCCCCCAACACCTACAACCAGCCCCCTTCCACCCGCATTCCAGCCTCCTCCCACTCCCTTCGCTCCTGGCCGGAAGATGCTGCCCGGCGGATGTCGCTGGATCGGCCCAACATGCTGCAGTCATGCTGCGGTCATGCCGCGGTCATGCCGCGGTCACGCCGCGGTCATGTCGCGGTTACGCCGCGGTCACGCCGTGATTTTTCCCTGATCCAGCCATATCCAGCCCACACCATCCCCCTTCCACCTTCATTTCAGCACGCTGCCACCAGCATTCCAGCCCGCAACAGCCCCCCCCCCCCCCCACCACCACCTTCGAATCTGCCCGCACCATCCCTCCAACACCTGCAACCAGCCCCCTTCCACCCGCATTCCAGCCTCCTCCCACTCCCTTCGCTCCTGGCCAGAAGATGCTGCCTTGCGGATGTCGCTGGATCGGGCCAACACGCTGTGGTCACGTCGCGGTCACGCCGCGGTCACGCCGTGATTTTGCCCTGCTCCAGCCACATCCAGCCCACACCAGCCCCCTTCCACCTTCATTTCAGCCCGCTGCCACCAGCATTCCATCCCGCAACAGCCCCCCCCCCCCCCCCCCCACCACCTTCAAATCAGCCCGCACCATCCCCCCAACACCTGCAACCAGCCCCCTTCCACCCGCATTCCAGCCTCCTCCCACTCCCTTCGCTCCTGGCCAGAAGATGCTGCCCTGCGGATGTCGCTGGATCGGGCCAACACGCCGCGGTCACGCTGCGGTCACGCCGCGGTCACGCCGTGATTTGTCCCTGCTCCAGCCACATCCAGCCCACGCCAACCCCCTTCCACCTTCATTTCAGCCCGCTGCTATTGGCATTCCATCCCGCACCATCCCCCTTCCACCTTCGAATCTACCCGCACCATCCCCCCAACACCTGCAACCAGCCCCCTTCCACCCGCATTCCGGCCTCCTACCGCTACCTTCTCTCCTGGCCGGAAGATGCTGCCCTGCGGATGTCGCTGGATCGGGCCAACAAACTGTGGTCACACCGCGGTCACGCCGCGGTCACGCTGCGGTCACGCCGCGGTCACGCCGCGGTCACGCCGCGGTCACGCCGCGGTCACGCCGCGGTGACACCTCGGTCACGCCGTAGTCACGCCATAGTCATGCCGTGATTTGGCCCTGCTCCAGCCACATCCATCCAACACCAGCCCCCTTCCACCTTCATTTCAGCCCGCTGCCATCGGCATTCCAGCCCGCAACAGCCGCCCTGTCACTGGATCGGGTCAACACGCTGTGGTCACGCCACGATCACGCTGCGGTCACACCGCGGTCACGCCGTGGTATTAATATTTTTCCCTTTCAGAGTATCTTTCAACGAAGTATTAATAGAGGATGGCTTGCAGAATTTCTGTACAATTCTGCACTTATCAGTGGCATGGCCTATCATCCTGCAATGCTAATTGTACTTTGGTATGTTTTCTAATACAAAACATACCTTAATAAGATGATCATTTATATCAATAGAAACACATTCCAGGGGGTGTAGAGGGCCAGGGTGCAGGGGGCAGGGGTGCAGGGGGCAGGGTGCAGGGGGCAGGGTGCAGGGGGCAGGGGTGTCCAGCAGGGGGAGGGGTGTCCACCAGGGGGAGGGGATGTCCAAGCAGGGGGGAGGGATGTCCGGCAGGGGGAGAGGGCTGTCCAGGGGGTGTCCAGTGGGGCTGTCCAATGGGGCTGTCCAGTTGGGGCATGGGGGCTGTCCAGTGGGGTACAGGGGGAGCATGGGGAATAAGGGGGGCATGGGGGTGCAGGGGGGTGTTCAAGGGGGCTGTCCAGGGGGTTGCAAGGGGGTGCAAGAGGGCTGTCTAGGAACCTAAGCCCATGAAGGTTATGAATGTCTCTATAGAAAAATGCAGTGCTGTCCAGATCTAGAAAATATCATAAAACATCCCATAGATACTTCACAGGCACCAGGTATAACTATTTCACCACCTATATATAGTGAGCACGATGCTATAAAATCTGGTTACTCTATTTCAAATCATAATTCCAATGTTTTGTTTAATGCATTACTACATGAAATATGATGATTTATGTTGATGACATGATTACAATTTGTAAGAACATGAGCCTCATAATTATTGTAAAATCACAAAATAATGGTAAGTTTGAAGTGAAAGACTTAGTCATAGATTTGGGATAGTAGGGGGGTGTCCAGACAGGGGAGGGGGTGTCCAGATAGGGGGGAGGTGTGTCCAGACAGGGGGGATGTCGCTGGACCGGGCCAACACGTTGTGGTCATGCTGCGGTCATGCCGCGGTCACGCCGCGGTCACTCCATGGTCACGCCACGGTCACGCCGTGATTTGGCCTTGCTCCAGGACGAAACCCTGCGGCGGTTACTCCTCCTTAGAGAAACGTTGAATGGTTAGCTCTATAATTTTTCGTATTTCCTCATTCTTAAACTATATCTCCTCTCAGCGCTGCCTCTCATCCATCTTTCCACAAAACGTGCATAGCAGGTGGTACAAAGGCTCAATTCAACTGAAAACATTGGTTTGGAATTGTCTGGCATATTTTATTGTACATGTATCACATAATATTTGTTCGGTAATTCTTCTTTTTCCTCATCCTCTTCACATGTTTTCCGAACCAGATCATCCTCATCCTCTGCACATGTCATCTGAACCGGATCAGCCTGTTGTGATGGAAATTCAATGTCTTCTTTTGGATGTTTTAGATGAAATTCCTTCCATAATTCCCTCATCTCATGTAGCACTCATTGGAGGAGGATGATCACTGCCAAGTTGAGTTTTAAAGGCTGCAAAAAATATGTTTGATGCAATTCCAAAGAGTCTGTTCTATTCTGAGGGCCTATTTCAAACCGGAGTTCCCACATTTCCCCCACAAGCTGGAAAAGGGAGGTCTGTTTGGGCCTATGCAAACAGGGCTTGTTTGTTATGGACAAAGATGAAAATGGAGACCTGGTTTTCTTGAAGATTATCCATGAAGGGTCTTCACTGTAGAGGAGACTAGATCTGGTATGTATTTGGTAGTTGCTTCCATGATGGTTCCCACAACCGTTTGACTGAATTTCACACTAAACCAAGCCCTGCTAGTGACTCTTTTTCGATGCACTATAAAAATCCCATGGCCAACCCACCAAAATCAAACCAGCTATTCCAGGGCCATTTCCACTCTCACTAAAAAATCCAAACTCAAGCCCTTTTACAATTCCAAGCTCCCACTTCAATTTAGCCACTATGAACTCCTTTACAGTCCCCCACAATTTTTCAATCCACCTAGGCAACCCATCCACAACTTGACCACCAATCAGGACTACCTACCTCTCAACTTCTAAGCCACCAACCCCACATTTTCCACCAGGCATCCCACTTTAAAACCATTCCAAACCTCACCCAATTCTAACCAATTAAACCGGACCCCTTAACATTTGAAGCCCTCATCTAAATTCCTGTTCCAACTCACTTAAGGGGGGTGGGCTGTCCAGCAGGGGGCGGGGCTATCTAGCAGGGGGGAGGGGTGTCCAGCAGGGGGGAGGGCTATCCAGCAGGGGGGAGGGGTGTCCAGCAGGGGGGAGGGTTGTCCAGCATGGACTTAACTGGTTTTTTGGCACCCAAAAATACTGAATGATATTTTCTCATGCATAGTAACCGCTCTTAAAATTGATCAAAGGACCTTACATGCTGACTTGGATCTATTCGACAGAGTAATGGTTGAAATAAACCTTGACTCAAAACTTCCCAGCTCAATTAACTTCAATGACAATGAATAAAAAACTGAAGATATAGTGGAATATGAGCGAAAACCCCCATTTTGGTATCACTATAAAATCATAGGGCATACTATCTTCAACTGTAGGGTGATTAGGAAGCAGGTAATACAACCATCTGAGAATGAATGGAAGGAAATGAGGAGACCTAAAAAAGACAAAGCGCCCATGATAGACATGCCTGAAATATCCAAAAAGAAATATGAAGTTTGGGTCAAAAAAACTCACACTTTGACTCACATAAGAGATAGTTCAGGAACCAAATGGGTGGATGAAGTGGAGGAAGAAGAAAACTCTATTAATGATCAAAACCTCTCAATTGAAATTACAAACCATTTACTAGACACTATTAGAGTATCAACCGAGCAGGAAAAGATTTCTAGCTATCAACATGACCTAGAAAAGCATAATCTCTAGCACCCAATCTTGGATGGAGGGAATTTTTCTACTAATGAACTGAAGAAACTAACCTGTACTCCTAGTACTTCAATCCACAATAATGATGTTTGCACTAAAGAAAATTATGTTGCTGGCACTCCATACTAAAGCGCCAAGCAGACCCATATTACTTCCACACCTAAATTAGGTATGCAAAAGGAAAATCAGGAAACCCCCTAGTCTTCTAGCTCCATGGTGAAACCTGCCTCCATAGACCTAGAAGCTCGAGCAGGCATGAAAAAGATTCCAGCACCTGTTTTATATGACAATTCAGTTTCGGTTCTCATACCCTAACATATGTAGGTTTTTAATGTTCCCCCAAAGCAGAAGTAGAATCTCTCTCAAAACTCTATCGAACAACAATCTGCTCTAGATCCTGTTATTCCAGGAACTTCTCCTCCTCTTTCTTATGCTACTAATAACTATTCCATTCTGTCTAAAAAACTGTGTTATGATCAAAATAAATCTTCCTCTAATTTTTTCTCTAAGAATTCTACTTCTCTACATTGATGCAACCTGACCACTACTATCCCATCCCATATTGCTAAAAAAAATAATGCCTCTTTTATAAACAGTAGCCTGGTTTTAACTACAAGTGACTCCACAATGGGAAAGTAGCATGAGACCAAATCACATGTCCATAATCCTGGGTCTGGGGGGGGGTCTGTCCTGGTGTGTCCAGAGTCTGGGGGGGCAGGACTGGCAGGGGTGTCCAGGGTCTGGGGGGGTCTTTCCTGGGGGGGGGGGGGTCTGTCCTGGGGTGTCCAGGGTCAAGGGACAGGGGGAAGGGGTGTCCAGCAGGGGGAGGGGGTGTCCAGCGGGGGAGGGGATGTCCAGGTAGGGGGAGGGGTGTCCAGCATGGGGGAGGGGTTTCCAGGGGGGTGGTCTAGGGGTGTTCAGGGTCTGGGGGGGTCTGTCCTGGGGTGTCCAGGGGCAGGGGGCAGGGGTGTCCAGCATGGGGAGGGGTGTCCAGCAGGGGGAGGGGTGTCCAGCATGGGGGAGGGGTGTCCAGGGGGTGGTCCAGGGGTGTCCAGGGTCTGGGGGGGGTCTGTCCTGGGGTGGGGTCTGTCCTGGGGTGTCCAGGGTCAGGGGGGCAGGGGGGCAGGGGTGTCCAGCAGGGGGAGGGGTGTCCAGCAGGGGGAGGGGTGTCCAGCATGGGGGAGGGGTGTCCAGGGGGTGGTCCAGGGGTTTCCAGGGTCTGGGGGGGGGGTATGTCCTGGGGTGGGGTCTGTCCTGGGGTGTCCAGAGTCAGGGGGCAGGGGGCAGGGGCAGGGGTGTCCAGCAGGGGGATCTAATATAACTCTTGAAATCTCATTCATGTGTTTCCAATGAGTTCTTCGACTGATGTAACAGTAGAAAGCATAAACCATTTAACAAAAAGAGATCTGACCCTCGTTAAGGAAGGTTCAAGTGATAAGCTTGCAAGTCGGGTTTCATGTTCTCAAAGCACACAAAATTTAGAAAAGTTCTTGAACCATCCCTACTATTTTGTTTACATCCACATTGCCCAAAAACTAATTCCCAGCTCACCATAAGCCTGACAAGGATAAGCTCTCTCTTTTATCCAGTTCCGATACCGCCATCACTAGCTGGTCCATTATGGACACTTAATGAGTAGGTTTTCACTGAAAGTAACCTTACACCCTATGCTAAAACTCTATTCTTCTATGACAATAATGAGGAAATTTCATTTGGCTAACAGGGGGGCTGTCCAGCAGGGGGGGCTGTCCAGCAGGGGGGCTGTCCAGCAGGGGGGGGGCTGTCCAACAGGGTGGGGGGCTGTCCAGTAGGGGGAAGGGGTCCAGGGGTGGTGTCCAGGGGGTGTCCCGGGGTTTAGGGGGTCCAGTTGGTGTCCAGGTGTGGTGTCTAAGGGTGTCCAGTGGGGGTCCAGGTGGTGGTGTCCAGGGGTGTCCAGTGGGTGGTGTCCAGGGGTGTCCAGTTGGGGCATGGGGGCTGTCCAGTGGGGTGCAGGGGGAAATGGTGTCCAGCAGGGGGAGGGGTGTCCAGTAGGGGGAGGGGTTGTCCAAGCAGGGGGGAGGGGTGTTCGGCAGGGTGGGGAGGGCTGTCCAGGGGGTGCAGGGGGTGCCCAGTGGGGTTGTCCAGTGGGGCTGTCCAGTTGGGGCATGGGGGCTGTCTAGTGGGGTGCAGGGGGCATGGGGGACTAAGGGGGGCATGGGGGGTGCAGGGGGGTGTTTTTTTTCATGTGGATTTGTGGCCTCACCAGATTGGTTGTTCCATTTTGAGGTACTATAGTGTAAGGGTAGTGATAACCCCTATGACCCAAGTATCTTCAAAATCTTGATCATTAGTATTTCTCATCCTCTAAGATATTTCTATAGGTTTTCTCTGGTGAAAACCTTGATCGCCATTGCTGCTTTGCTTCATCAGAGCTCTTTCCATACCTATCTCTCCTTGAACTCATATCATTTTTTGTTTCATAGTGGATATGGCGTCCTTCCTTCAAGGAAGAAGTGAAGACCCTTCTTGGTGATAGTTCCACAATTACAGAAATGAGAATATGAACTTTTGGATCCTGGTGCAGATGGGCTGCGAGGGGGGGGGCTGGTGCAGGTGGGCTGGGGGGTTGCAGGGGGCAGGGGGGACTGGAAGGGGGTGGCAGGGGGGACTAGAAGGGGGCTGAGGGGGGGGGGGGCAGGGGGGACTGGCAGGGGGGTGGGCTGGCAGGGGGACAAGCAGGGGGGCTGGTAGGGGGGTGGAAGGGGGCAGGGGGCAGGGGGGGACAAGCAGGGGAGTGGCAGGGGGACTAGCAGGGGGCAGGGCAGGGGGGCTGGCAGGGGGTGGCAGGGGGACTAGAAAGGGGCAGGGGGGACTATCAAGGGGCAGGGGGGGCTGGCAGGGGGACAAGCAGGGGGACAAGCTGGTGGGTGGCAGGGGGCAGGGGGGACTGGCAGGGGGTGGTAGAGGGGGACTAGCAGGGGGTGTGGGAGGGGGCTAGGGGCATGGGGGACAATCAGGGGCGTGGCAGGGGGGACTAGCAGGGGGCAGGGGGGCTGGCAGGGGGTGGCAGGGGGGACTAGCAAGGTGCAGGGGGGGACTAGTAGGGGGCAGGGGGGCTGGCATGGGGACAAGCAGGGGGACAAGCAGGTGGGTGGCAGGGGGCGGGGGGAACTGGCAGGGGGTGGTAGTGGGGGACTAGCAGGGGGTGTGGCAGGGGGCAGGGGGGACTGGCAGGGGCAGGGGGACAAGCAGGGGGGCTGGTAGAGGGTGGCAGGGGGCAGGGGGGACT
Source organism: Viscum album (assembly GCA_963277665.1). NCBI lineage: Eukaryota > Viridiplantae > Streptophyta > Magnoliopsida > Santalales > Viscaceae > Viscum > Viscum album. The sequence goes on from OY728123.1 coordinate 2,104,813,367, forward strand.
GGCAGGGGGGTGTCTGCAAGGTAGTGGGGAGGAGGGCAGGGGGGGGTCTGCAAGGCATAGGGTAGGGGTGCAGGAGGTGTTCAGGGGGTGTCTAGGGGGTGTCCAGGGGGTGTCCAGGGGGTGTCCAGGGGGTGTCCAGGGGGTGTCCAGGGGGGTGTCCAGGGGGTGTCCAGGGGGGTGTCCAGGGGGTGTCAGGGGGGTGTCCAGGGGGGTTTCTAGGGGGGTGTCCAGGGGGTTGGGGGGTATTTTTTTTATGTATGTGCACACCCTATAGCCACAGTTTTAAACCGTGGCTATTGATTTATTGCCACAGTTTTTAACCGTGGCTATAGACCTAACTCCACGGTTTCCAACCGTGGCTATAAGTCCTATCCAGCGTCTAATATAGCCACGGTTGAAACCGTGGCATTAAGTATACAGCCACGGTTCCAAACCGTGGCTATATACCTAAAGCCACGGTTTCAACCGTGGCTATCGGTCTGGGCCTATAGCCACGCCAAACTTAGCCACAGTTCCTCAAACCGTGGATATTACCTATAGCCACAGTTTGAGGGCCTATAGCCACGGTTTAGAACCGTGGCTATAGCCCGAATTTCCAGTAGTGTTGTCCGCTCCGTGTACGTTCCACCCAGTGGTCCACCTCCAGGTACCGACTTGCTCCACAAGCCTCAACCACGATCAGCGTTGTCCGTCGTCTGCATCCAACACAACGTAGTGCGGGCATAGCCCGTTCAGGGGTGAGTATACGCTGCTCATTAGGAACCCCGAGACCCCCGAAGGTCTCCCAGAATCTACAAAAGATAATCCACAAAGCAAAGATACCATCACAAAATAACATCCAACACTACTTAGGTATATGCCCATACATATACCTAAGTCATCAATTCTCGTTCGGCTCCAACATCTGAGCCCAAGTTCGATCACGTCCACACAGGAGAACTCAAACCAATCCACATAGGAAAGAAAGTCAATCATATCGAAGATAATGATTGAAATTCAAGACTCATCTCACAGAGGTATACTTCTTCAGTGATAGAGATGATCAAATATAGCCAATGATTCATCTATGATGAGACCCACATAGGATACTATACCAACTAAGCTGTCAGACCCACATAGGGTACAGACCAGCTACTCTACCAAACCCACGTAGGATAGCAAGAACATAGTCAGACACTACCAGACCCATGTAGGATACAAGAATTGTAGTCATTTTCATCGAACCCACGGAGTATTTCAGTATGGTCTTCATCACTGCCGAACCCACATAGGATTTCAGTGCAGTCTTCATCGTCGTCGAACCCACGGAGGATTTCAGTATGGTCTTCATCGCTGCCGAACCCACATAGGATTTCAGTGTAGTCTTCATCGTCGTCAAACCCACGAAGGATTTCAGTATGGTCTTCATCGCTGCCGAACCCACATAGGATTTCAGTGCAGTCTTCATCGATTTCGAACACATGGAGGATTTCAATACGGTCTTCATCATTGTCGAACCCACATAGGATTTCAGTGCAGTCTTCTTCGTCGCAGTCGCAGCCACCTCTAGGGTTCCCGCACACAGCATGCTCATTTCCAGGAGGGTCCGCTCCACGAGCCAAGGGGTCGATACATCAACTGACACGTAGTCCGGATTTGATGTATCTCAAAGTTCCGTCTCAACAAGAGGAACTCAACGTGATAGACAGCGCGTCAATCGGACGCCCGATCTGAGAGTTATTGGCTTTTTTGTTCCAGGGTCCCGGTTGGTTTTTAAGTCAAAACCAACCCAATTGCACTCCAACTGCATCCAAACCTCGAGCAGAGTAAGCCAAAAGGTCCGTCTCACTAAGAGGAATCCAACAAAGTCGACGGCACGTCAATCGGACGTCCGGAGCTCAAGATATAAGTGTTTCCGCTCCGAGGCCCCGGTAGGTTTTGTGTTCGAACCAACCCGGCTATACCCAAAGTTCTCTGAAACCTTGATTGTAATATACAGAAACTACCTTCTCGATCCAAGGATCGCTACGCAACTGAAGGTGTGTTGATCGGAGGTATGTAGCCCAAGTTATGGGCAAAAGACCGAAAGTGGTCCGAAAGTGGGGGGTCTGGGCCCGGCCCAACCCCCCTGGGTTGGCCCGAACCGGGTCGACCCGACCCGGGTCCGGGTCCGGCCCATTAGGGCATGACCCGACCAGGTAGGCGGGGCCCGGTCCAGTCCGCGCAACCCGGCCCGGCCCGGCCAGGTGGCGCGCTGGCTCGGCCAGCGGCCGAGCATGGGGGGACGTGGTCCCCCCCCCCTTGCCAGCGGATGCGGTGCTGGTCGTCGTGTCACCCCCTAATCCCACACAGCTGCAGGATCCGGTCATCCCGCTGCCAGCGCGGCTTCATCCACGGTGGCTCCTGTCGGCGGCGCGCCGGGGCGCCGCTGCCACCATGCAGACGGCCGGTGCCGGCATCGCCTTCCGCGGACCCCCAGACATGATCCGGTGGTCCGTTTTGCACGCTGTCTGCGCCTGCGGCTCTCACAGGACCCGTAGAATACTGCGAAGGGTTCAAACTGCCTTTGTGGCATGCTTCATCATCGCCCATCGATCCGCACACCAAGAATAGAGAATCGGTTGGTTCGGACTTGTTCGTTGGTCCGCACCCACCACGTTAGTGGTTCAAACGACGTTCAACAATTTAATCATATGTCATGGATTTAATCCACATAAAAATAAATTAAACCAAACCCCTTAACTCAAGCTTTGTTGAATTAAGGTTCGTCGTGGGAAAAAGGACGTTGTGGAAGAAGGATCATCGGCGTTGTGGTACACGGTGTCGCGGAGAAAAGGATCGTCGGCGTCGCGGTACACGGCGTCGCGGAGAAGAGGATCGGCGTCGCGGTACATGGCGTCGCGTTGTCGATCACCGAGGAACTTGCGTTCTTCGTCGTCTTTTGTCGGAGGCCGGAATTCTTCGTCAGTGACAGTGTGTTCTTTGTGTTCTTCAAGGAGGAAGATAAGGATTCCAAGGATCCTCTCCAATCCTTCTCGCACAACGAAACAACAATAATAAAATGAGGTGTTGCCTTATTTTATTACTCATGCCACCCCTTATTTGAAAATCAAAATTAAATCACGATTTAATTATCGTGCTTTGACCAATTAATGAGGCATTTAATAATCCAATTAAACGCAAGAGTTGACTTGGCATTTAAGAGGGGGTGCGGGTGAGTTACCAAATTAAAAGCACGTGGGAGGTAAAAGGAAATAAAGGGGGTGGGGATCATGTGGGCCCCACCTCACTAATATCCAACCTAGTGGAGTTAGGATATTAGTGGGTCCCACTCCAACCACCAAGCATAGGTTATCATTACTTAGAATAAAAATAAAATTGTAGCACAATATTTTATTTTTATTCTTTAGTTAACCCAATTAATTAATAACCTCACCCGAGCAAACGCAACTCCGGAAAAGGTGTTCTTAAGCAATTACTGGTGCTGCGGTTTCATCAGTTCCCTCAGAATTTGATTCCGAGCACCGGTTCAAAATTAAGGAAAACCCGCTCGTTCATTCACTAAACGTACCCGAGCTAAACTTCAGATATTGATTGTGGGCACACCGGGCCTCGGAATCAGGTGCTGTCAGAAAATGCGTTCTTGTAAAATCCCAAAGAAAATTTAGAAGAAAAAAATTCCCTTGAATTTTATGGTTCTTTACAACATTTTAATTTTTCCCTATTATATTTATGTTCAAGTTTAAAAGGATTTTGTTTTAGTTATACTTCCCTTAAATATGAATGCTTATTTATGACATTTTCCGCTATATTGTTATCCTTACTGAGCATCTGAGCTCACCCCTTTCTATGTTTTATTTTTCCCAGGATGTGAAGAAGTATTTTAGGACTGACCTACATGGATAGTCTGAGGGGATATGAGTGTGGACTATAGAGACTATGCTGTTTTAGTTTTTCACTTTATCATGTAATGTAAGACTTATGAATATATCTAGTGTTTCCAAGGATGATAAACTAATCGGTATTTCGAGACTTAATCTTTTGTGATCATGCCAATGTTATGTAATAATGCACCGACTCTAGGTAATTGGGGTCGGGGCATTATAGTTGGTATCAGAGTAAGTTTAGTACAAACCTTGGAAGCTAGATTTAGATAAACTCTGATTAGAGCACATAGACCTAAGATGGACTTTCAGGATTAGTATAGAAGAACTTCCTAAAATTTTGGTATTGTAGAGATTTTGTGAGTTTTCCGAGAAATACATCCCTGTCTAAATATGAGTAGGTAGAGGCAGCTCTAGCACAGATGTACCTAGGGGTAAATCCCGAAAACACCGCTTTGAGCTAGACTCTAATGGTAACTAGTTCACGACAACGGGCCTTGTTGCACTCTTGGTTACGACACTCCTGGGGTATATGCTTAGGATAATTCTCATTTTGTTTACAAACCATTATGAAGGGTTTATGAGTATATACTTTATCAAAGAAAACATTTTCTATAATTATGGATTATATCCATAAACTGTTCAATTTATGTTAAGTGTTTTACATGTTTGGATTTATGTATTGTGATCCATAAACTAATCTAGTGTATTCCATTGTTTAGAAATGGAGCCTAGTGGAAGGAATGGAAACTGTATCAATGCACGCTATAGCATCCCGCCTTTTTATCACATAAACATTCATTACATTATACAAAACTGAGGATCTTTAAGGTTTAGTGTCTTGGAAACCAGGAACTTAAAACATGAAAACATAAAACATTCTTCTTCAACACTTGAAAGGCTTCTCCTCATGTTCATCCTAGGTTCATTACTGCATCTCATAACCTGGGGACATACATCAAATGAAAGGGTGAGCAGAAGGCCCAGTAAGGGAAACAAGGGAAACATTTAACATGTGAACTTGAGATACATCAACTATGTCATGAAAAAGAACTTTAAGGCATGATAAAAAATAATGTGGAATATCATAATAAACATAACATTTTTCATAACTTTAAGATGTGGCTACATCATTTAACATAGACAATCATGAACATATCACCAAGGTCCATCCCCAAGGTGTCATTTGAAAATTACCAAGGTTATTCACCAAGATGTCGTGAAAATTGTAATCTCTAGTGGTTACATCATTACCCAATGCATTGGAGCACTATCAGGGCGCACCCTTAAATTTGCCTTTATTATCATGTGAGACACATATATCATCATCAAACATTTCATAAATAACCCATATAGCATAAAATAAATGGGTTTCATTTCATAATCACAACGTTTTCAAAACTGCTTTAAAGACATGATCTTTACGTCACTTTAAAACCCACAGAAAAGGAAGGTGGGTCTCATGTATGTAAATCCCAGAATTTAAAATAGAACATTTTGGTATATATGTGAATACCCCTTTAGAAGAAATATCTTTGAGTATTCACTTAATAATATAAAAGAACTTTAGAAAAAGAGAGAGACATTTTGAGATGGAAATTCTGCAGCATAATAGTTATGTTACGAGGTTTTAGAAGACATTAAAAAGAGAGGGAAAATGGGTCAAACATTCATAAATGACCCATAAAACAGTAGATGGATAGAATAAGAAGGATACATGATCATGGTAATGAAATTTCAAGGACATACCATTTGAAATGAAAAACATGGAAGGAAGACAAAAAAATTAGATTTCTCTTATGAAAGTTCGGCAGCCTAACGGCGCCACTTAAAACTTCAAAATACTGAATTGAAGAGATCAAATGGGGTCTCTCATCATATGAACATAAGAGTCAAGTATGATAGATATAGAGATCATACTCCAACATAACAAAAAGGAACTTGAAAGACTTGACATGAAAGTATAACTTTGAAAAGAATGAGAAGGGTGAAAGAATCCCCTAAAAATTCGGCAGCCTAACGGCGCCACTTAAAACTTCAAAATACTGAATTGAAGAGATCAAATGGGGTCTCTCATCAAATGAACATAAGAGTCCAGTATGATATATATAGAGATCATACTCCAACATAACAAAAAGGAACTTGAAAGAATTGACATGAAAGTAGAACTTCAAAACGAGGAGGGTGAAGAACCACTTAAAAATTCGGAAGCCTAAAGGTGCCACTTAAAACTTCAAAATACTGAATTGAAGAGATCAAATGGGGTATCTCATCATATGAACATAAGAGTCCAGTATGATTGATATAGAGATAATACTCCAACATAACAAAAAGGAACTTGAAAGACTTGACATGAAAGTAGAACTTTGAAAAGAATGAGAAGGGTGAAAGAATCCCCTAAAAATTCGGCAGCCTAACGGTGCCACTTAAAACTTCAAAATACTGAATTGAAGAGATCCAATGGGGTCTCTCATCATATGAACATAAGAGTCCAGTATTATAGATATAGGGATCATACTACAACATAACAAAAAGGAACTTGAAAGAATTGACATGAAAGTATAACTTCAAAACGAGGAGGGTGAAGAACCACTTAAAAATTCGGCAGCCTAACGGCGCCACTTAAAATATCAAAATACTGAATTGAAGAGATAAAATGGGGTCTCTAATAATATGATCATAAAAGATCAGTATGATAAATTTAGAGATCATACCCCAACATAATAAAAAGGAACTTGAAATACTTTACATGAAAATAGATCTTGAAAAAAATGAGAAGGGAGAAAGAATCCGTTACAAAACTTTCGGCAGCCTAACGGCGCCACTTAAAACTTCATAAAACGAAATAATGAGAGTAATAGGGGATCTCTCATTATATGAACATGAAAAGGGAAGTAAGAGGAGTATAAAAGAAAATCCTCCAACATAAGAACATGGAGCATAAAAGGAATGACATAAAAGAGATTACTTGAAATGAAAGAGAGAGGTCGGATCCCTTACTTTAAAACATTAACTCTTAAAACTCAACGGTTAGGACCTTGAGGGCTTGGGGGCACCTTGGGAGGACTCCTTGGGAGGTAATGAGACCAGAACTTCGTTTGGGGAGAGTGGGGAGTCGAAAGGATGAGAGGATTGCTTGGTATTTATAGGTAAAGTGAGGGGACAAGGCATTAATGGCCAAGGGACACCTCAAAAGTGGTTTTCTCAAAAGCATGGGCCCTCCCATGGTACGTCCCATGGAGTTAGGCCACATGGGTCCCCCAATACAATAATTCATCACCTTTGGCCGGCCATACCTTAAAATATCTCATGAAATCATCATGACACAGTTATGAGATCATTAAACATAACGAAACCCTAAAACTGTATTTTTACTATTCACTGAAAATTCAACTTTCTCAGAAAAATCCCAAAATCTCACCTTAACCAAATATCAATGCTCTGATTTCAAAAATGAACTCCATTTTATAAAAATAATTTTTTAGATATTTTTAATTTAATTTTGAAATAAATACACTATTCACCGAAAATTCATTTTTTCAGAAAAATCCCCAAAAATTACCATAACATAATATCGACGCTCTGAGTTCAAAAATGAAATCCATTTTATAAAAATAATTTTATAAATATTTTTAATTAAATTTTTAATTAAAAAACACTATTCACCCGAAAAAAACTAATACTTGAATAATAATATATGAAACCGTTATTTAACCATTTTATTGAATCACATTACTTAATCAAGGTGCCTAGATTATATTAATACTTTCTTTAAGTGAGATTACTAATCCATTTGGTCACATTACTAATCCTAAGCATAAAATCACTATTCATAATTTACTATTCATCAAAAATTAAGTTGATCTTATTAGACTCTAAATTTCGTACTGAACATAATTGTAGAATACCATTTTTTGAAAATCATTACACATTTTTAATTATTTAAGGTTTACATAAACCTTTTTTTAAAATATCCTTTCTCTAAAATTCACCAAAAATATTCATACTATATTTATCCGGACATTTAAAAAGTCATAAAAATCATTATAAGAAGAAATCCCAATTTTTATTTAAAACAAAGGATTACACAAGGCAGTTACGGTCTCCTTACATAGCCCCTTATCACACCAGTATAGGACCTAAGTGTAAGGTGTTCTAAGGTGAGAGAATCCAAGGGAGGCTTGGCCAATATCGCACGAGTAGTAATTTCTATTAGTTTGAACTTCTCGCGAAGGCGATTCCGTTCTAGCTTCACACGATGAAGTTCGGCTTGGGTTTGGTCCAGAGCAAAGCCCAGTGGTGCTACCTCTTTCCCAAGTTCTGTTAGATGGGCTTTGGTCGGTCCAAGACTACTGGGTGAGGCCATCGAATCTTATTTCTATAATAATTAACCAAGATTAATTATATTTAGAGACAATAATCAAAACGTTTAGTTTCCAGCGGTCATATTGACCAATGGTCATATAACAGTCAAAACCCAACGGTCACATTTTAATTATACTCATGTTACTAAATGAAACATTTTAGTTGAGTATAAAAATAAAATAACACATAAAATTAGGAAACAAGATTTATTCAAAATTTCGGGTCGTTACAATCTTCCCCCCTTAAGAAATTGTGTCCTCGAAATTTTTAAAATTGGGTTTTGAAATTTCATTGAATGTCCCACATCGGAAAAGGAGTCAGTAAAACTATTACTTTAAAAGAAAGAAAAGGAATTACAAAGGTCACCCGAGTTAACCCACACCAGGATTCCATGTAGGAAAACATGGGCATGGAGGAGAAAACAAAGGGTCAAGTTCTAAGGGAGAGTGATAGAAAACTTGATTAGGAGAAAGTTAACCATAAGAAAATCCCAAACTTATGATGTGTGTAAACTGTCTTTGATTACCTAGTTGGAAACGTAAACCAACAACGTTTTCGTTTTATGTTCCTTTTCATAATTTTGAGGGATTAATTTACTACATAGAACAAAAACATAAGAAAATATACCTACCTTCATGTAGAGTTTCATCCTTTAATAAGTTTCTACCAAAACTAATCTATTCTCCAAACGATGAGCATTCAAAACTACTTGGTCTCATCAAAACACAAGAATCATCTTCTAGAAAATCACATAATCCACAAAAGATTGACTATCTATTTCTTCTATCTTTAAAAATTATACCAAAAATAGAAAGGGTAAGGTAAACCAACTCTTCAAAAAAAGAAAGAATCCCATAGGAATGGAAACTACTTTTAAATCTTCAAAGTTCCATGGTACTACCCAAAGTTCATCATATACTGTTCCATAAATAACGGTCCTTAAGATTCCTCAAAATAAACCAAACTAAGATTGAAACCCAAATACAAGAAGGATTTGATAACATAGTCTTCCAAAATAAACTTCATTGTTCATCTCCAAACAACACCAACCACTCCTAACATCTTATAACAAAAGTAGCTAACCAAAACATATTTTACCCAAGATAGGTTAATAATTCCCATAAGTAACCTAAATTACTATAAGTCCACCTTAAATTCATAGATTCTTCAAAATATAATTCAACCTTACTCCTCAATGAAAATACCGTAGTAATATATTTACCTCGATCATATAGGGTCCCCAAAATAGTGAACGTCTTCAAAAATAATAATCATCTTTTAATCCCCTAATCATCTCTGTCATATTAATACGGAAATCGTCGCATTTCCTATCACATTGGTTGTTGGGACATTTTCTTCCATTTCCCACTATTAAATAAGAATAGAAAGTATAATTAGGGGCTTAAATACTTAGCTAATAATCATGAAAAGGAACTTAAAGAATATAAGGATAACTTGTAGAAGAAAAGTATACCCTAACTTGTGATCCCCTAGGTTCTCATCTAGGTTATCCATGATCATATATTCTTATGTGAATCTTTATTTTATTTTATCTTTGTTCCTTTAACAATGGTTCATACTAAGCTTATGAATTTACCAAAGCATATCCCCCGGGAGTGTCGTAACCAAGAGTGCAGCAAGGCCCGTTGTCGTGTACCAGTTCTCGTTTGAGTCCAGCTCAAAGCGGTGTTTTCGGGTTTTACCCCTATGTACATCTGTGCCAGAGCCACCTCTACCTGCTCGTATCCAGACAGGGATGTATTTGCTTGGCAACCCATTACTCAATACTCACCAAAATACCAGGAAGATTTCCTATATATAAACTTTTCTATAGGCTTCTTCCTAAATTTTTCATATCCTAATTTCCACAAATAACTAAACCATCCTTTGATACCAACTATATCATCTCGGCTTTTTATCACATAAACTTTCATTACATTATACAAAACTGAGGATCTTTAAGGTTTAGTGTCTTGGAAACCAGGAACTTAAAACATGAAAACATAAAACATTCTTCTTAAACACTTGAAAGGCTTCTCCTCATGTTCATCCTAGGTTCATTACTTCATCTCATAACCTGGGGGCATACATCAAATGAAAGGGTGAGAAGAATGCCCAGTAAGGGAAACAAGGGAAACATTTAACATGTGAACTTGAGATACATCAACTATGTCATGAAAAAGAACTTTAAGGCATGATAAAAAATCATGTGGTATATCATAATAAAAATAACATTTTTCATAACTTTAAGATGTGGCTATATCATTTAACATAGACAATCATGAACATATCACAAAGGTCCATCCCCAAGGTGTCATTTGAAAATTACCAAGGTTATTCACCAAGATATCGTGAAAATTGTAATCTCTAGTGGTTACATCATTACCCAATGCATTGGAGCGCTATCAGGGCGCGCCCTTAAATTTGCCTTTATTATCATGTGATCCACATATATCATCATCAAAAATTTCATAAATAACCCATATAGCATAAAATAAATGGGTTTCATTTCATAATCACAACGTTTTAAAAACGTCTTTAAAGACATGATCTTTACGTCACTTTAAAACCCACAGAAAAGGAAGGTGGGTCTCATGTACGTATATCCCAGAATTTAAAATAGAACATTTTGGTATATATGTGAATACCCTTTTATAAGAAAGAGATTTGAGTATTCACTTAATAATATAAAATAACTTTAGAAAAAGAGAGAGACATTTTGAGACGGAAATTCTGCAGCATAACAGCTATGTTACGAGGTTTTAGAAGACATTAAAAAGAGAGGTAAAATGGGTCAAACATTCATAAATGACCCATAAAACAGTAGATAGAAAGAATAAGAAGGATACATGATCATGGTAATTAAATTTAAAGGACATACCATTTGAAAAGAAAAACATGGAAGGAAGACAAAAAAATTAGATTTCTCTTATGAAAGTTCGGCAGCCTAACGGCGCCACTTAAAACTTCAAAATACTAAATTGAAGAGATAAAATGGGGTCTCTCATAATATGAACATAAGAGTCCAGTATGATAGATATAGAGATCATACCCCAACATAACAAAAAGGAAATTGAAAGACTTGACATGAAAGTAGAACTTTGAAACGAATGAGAAGGGTGAAAGAATCCCCTAAAAATTCGGCAGCCTAACGGCGCCACTTAAAACTTCAAAATACTGAATTGAAGAGATCAAATGGGGTCTCTCATCATATTAAAATAAGAGTCCAGTATGATAGATATATATATCATACTCCAACATAACAAAAAGGAACTTGAAAGAATTGACATGAAAGTAGAACTTCAAAACGAGGAGGGTGAAGAACCACTTAAAAATTCGGCAGCCTAACGGCGCCACTTAAAACTTCAAAATACTGAATTGAAGAGATCAAATGGGGTATCTCATCATATGAACATAAGAGTCCAGTATTATATATATATAGATAATACCCCAACATAACAAAAAGGAACTTGAAAGGCTTCACATGAAAGTAGAACTTTGAAAAGAATGAGAAGGGTGAAAGAATCCCCTAAAAATTCGGCAGCCTAACTGCGCCACTTAAAACTTCAAAATACTGAATTGAAGAGATCAAATGGGGTCTCTCATCATATGAACATAAGAGTCCAGTATGATAGATATAGGGATCATACTCCAACATAACAAAAAGGAACTTGAAAGAATTGACATGAAAGTAGAACTTCAAAATGAGGAGGGTGAAGAACCACTTAAAAATTCGGCAGCCTAACGGCGCCACTTAAAACTTCAAAATACTGAATTGAAGAGATCAAATGGGTTCTCTCATCATATTATCATAAAATATCAGTATGATAAATTTAGAGATCATACCACAACATAGTAAAAAGGAACTTGAAATACTTTACATGAAAATAGATCTTGAAAAAAATGAGAAGGGAGAAAGAATCTGTTACAAATATTTCGGCAGCCTAACAGCGCCACTTAAAACTTCATAAAACGAAATAATGAGAGTAATAGGGGACCTCTCATTATATGAACATGAAAAGGGAAGTAAGAGGAGTATAAAAGAAAATCCTCCAACATAAGAACATGGAGCATAAAAGGAATGACATAAAAGAGATTACTTGAAATGAAAGAGAGAGGTCGGATCCCTTACTTTAAAACGTAACTCTTAAAACTCAAAGGTTGGGACCTTGAGGGCTTGGGGGAACCTTGGGAGGACTCTTTGGGAGGTAATGAGACCAGAACTTCGTTTGGGGAGAGTGGGTAGTCGAAAGGATGAGAGGATTGCTTGGTATTTATAGGGAAAGTTAGGGGACAAGGCATTAATGGCCAAGGGACACCTCAAAAGTGGTTTTCTCAAAAGCATGGGTCCTCCCATGGTACTTCCCATGGAGTTAGGCCACATGGGTCCCCCAATACAACAATGCATCACCTTTGGCCGGACATACCTTAAAATATCTCATGACATCATCATGACACAGTTATGAGATCATTAAACATACCGAAACCCTAAAATGTATTTTTACTATTCACTGAAAATTCAACTTTCTCAGAAAAATCCCAAATTTCACCTTAACCAAATATCAATGCTCTGATTTCAAAAATGATCTCCATTTTATAAAAATAATTTTTTAAATATTTTTAATTTAATTTTTAAATAAATACACTATTCACCGAAAATTCATTTTTTCAGAAAAATCCCCAAAAATTACCATAACCTAATATCGACGCTCTGAGTTCAAAAATGAAATCCATTTTATAAAAATAATTTTATAAATATTTTTAATTAAATTTTTAATTAAAAAACACTATTCACCCGAAAAAAACTAATACTTGAATAATAATATATGAAACCGTTATTTAACCATTTTATTGAATCACATTACTTAATCAAGGTGCCTAGATTATATTAATACTTTCTTTAAGTGAGATTACTAATCCATTTGGTCACATTACTAATCCTAAGCATAAAATCACTATTCATAATTTACTATTCATCAAAAATTAAGTTGATCTTATTAGACTCTAAATTTCGTATTGAACATAATTGTAGAATACCATTTTTTGAAAATCATTACACATTTTTAATTATTTAAGGTTTACATAAACATTTTTTTTAAAATATCCTTTCTCTAAAATTCACCAAAAATATGCCTACTATATTTATCCAGACATTTAAAAAGTCATAAACATCATTATAAGAAGAAATTTCAATTTTTATTTAAAACAAAGGATTACACAAGGCAGTTACGGTCTCCTTACATAGCCCCTTATCACACCAGTATAGGACCTAAGTGTAAGGTGTGCTAAGGTGAGAGAATCCAAGGGAGGCTTGGCCAATATCGCACGAGTAGTAATTTCTATTAGTTTGAACTTCTCGCGAAGGCGATTCCGTTCTATCTTCACACGATGAAGTTCGGCTTGGGTTTGGTCCAGAGAAAATCCCAATGGCGCTACCTCTTTCCCAAGTTCTGTTAGATGGGCTTCAATCGGTCCAAGACTACTGGGTGAGGCCATCGAATTTTCTTTCTATAATAATTAACCAAGATTAATTATATTTAGAGACAATAATCAAAACGTTTAGTTTCCTTCGGTCATATTGACCAATGGTCATATAACAGTCAAAACCCAACGGTCTCATTTTAATTATACTCATGTTATTAAATGAAACATTTTTGTTGAGTATAAAAATAAAATAACACATAAAATTAGGAAACAAGATTTATTCAAAATTTTGTGTCGTTACACACGCACTCCATGTAGGGATTTCCCTACTGCTCAAGATAATTATACTGGAGCTGGTCATACAACTGGTGCTGATCAGCTTATCACTATACTGGGACAACTCACACAGGTTATGAATAATAACCTTACCAGTATGGATTACCCTTATCCAAAACATGGAGGATCAATGTTAGACCGCTTCATGAGGAAACAACCACCAACATTCAGTAGGAGTAAAAATCTATTAGTGGCTGAGCAATGGATAAATTCCTTAGAGAAAATATTTCGTGCCTTGGGAAGTAGTGAAGGGGAAAAAGTTATTATGGCAGTTTACCGCCTCACTTGAGATGTTTATCAATGGTGATCATTGATTCAAAACACGAAGGAAGATGATGAAGTATCAAATATGGAATGGAGGGAGTTTAAAGATATTTTATTAGAAAAATAATTTCCTCATGACCATCGAGTGGATATGGAAAGACAATTTCTGAGTATGAGACAAAAGGATGATGAGAATGTTGCAAAGTATGAGTCAAAATTTACAAGGTTAGCAAGGCATGCTGGAGATTATATACGTAACCCAAGAAGTAAGATTGATCATTTCTTTCATGGGTTAAAACCATTTCTCCATCGAGCATTAGTCTTACAACCATTCTCTTCATACGAAGATATTTTCTCATGTGCTATCAAGATATAAATGGAATTCTATAAGTCTTATGACTTTAAATCAAAGCAATAGAAGAAGAGATCTGATGATCGCTCTAGAAATGGAAATAAAGGGAATAAGGGAAAAATTGAATATCCATCCTATAGTATATGTGGGAAGAAACACCCCGGTACTTTCTTGAAGAGAATGGTAGTCTGTTACAAATGTGGGGGAAAAGGCCACCAAGCTCGTGATTGCAAGGGGAAGAAGGAAGCTACCGATTTTTAATGCTATAATTTCAGGGAGATGGGACATTATGAAAATGAATGTTTTAAGCGTTAGGGTAACTTACCTCAGAAAAGGCCAGGGGATCAGGGACAAGATTATGTTATCACTACCGCTGAGGTAGATGCTCCGAAAGACGTAGTGGCAGGTAATTTAATGGTTTCCTCAAGTTTAGAAAATGCTTTATTTGATTCTGGATCATCGCATTATTTCATATATTCCCAGTTTTCTAAAAAAATTAGATATTTCTAATTTGATTTAACAAGGGATTTATCAGTTAAAACTCCAAAGGGAAGTATCATCGCAACAAAATTTTATGAATATGTTCCCATTAGAGCATATAAATGTTCTTTATCTGTGTATCTCATCATCATACCCATGATTAAGTTTGATATAATCCTCAGTATGGATTTGATTTCGGACCATGATGCAAATATTTGTTTTAAGAAGAATAAAGTTACTATTTTTTATGACGATGATAATGAACACCTTATCTTTAGAGTAGAATCGTCACCACCTAATTCTTATCTAGATCCACCCCCAATAGCTCAACTAAATTCAATTATTGGGGAGGAAGAGAATGAAATAACTATGGGTGAGTGAAGTAATGTTAAAATATAGGATGTACCTATTGTGAAATAATATATTAATGTGTTTCGAGAAGATTTACCTGGACATCATCCAGAATAATAAATTGAGTTTTCTATTGACTTAATTCCCGGTTCAAGGCCCATATCGAAGACCCCTTATAGAATGGAAACTGTGGAATTAGTGGAACTAAAGAAACAACTAGGGGTATTTAGTAAGAAGGGATTTATTCTCCCTAGTGTTTCTTTATGGGGAGCCCCTATCCTTTTTTTAAGAAGAAAGATGGATCTATGAGGTTGTGCATTGACTATAGGGAGATCAATGCTATAACAATAAAGAATAAGTATCCCCTACCTTGCATTGATGATTTATTTGACCAACTTCATGGAGAAAAATACTTTTCAAAGATTTACCATCGATTTGGATATTATCATTTGTGTGTAAAGAAGGAATAAATTCTGAAAACAGCATTTCGAACCAGGTACGGGCAATACGAGTTTACAGTAATGCCTTTCGGGCTGACTAATGCACCCTCTGTTTTCATGGATCTAATGAATAGAGTTTTCAAGGAATATCTGGATTACTTTGTAGTGGTATTTTTCAATGATATCTTGGTATACTCTAAAAGCTACGAAGATCATGAAAATCACTTGCTCATTATCCTGAAGATTCTTAGAAGACCCGAATTATATGGGAAGTTTACAAAGTGTGAATTATGGCTTCAGAAGATTTCTTTTCTTGGCCATATTGTCTCTAAGGATGGAATCTCTATTGATCCTTCTAAGACAAGATATATCCAAGAATGGACAGCACCAACAACTATAACTAAGGTTCGTAGTTTTATTGGTTTAGCAAGTTATTATTGACGTTTCATCCAGAATTTTGCCCAATTGGCTAACCCAGTAATGAATCTCACATGTAAAGGGGTTAAATTTGTTTGGAAAAAAGAGTGTGAAGAATGTTTTGAAGAACTGAATACATGATTATTCAATGCTCCTATATTGACTCTACCATTAGGGAATGATGAGTTTGTTATTTATAGTGACACTTCAAAGAAAGGACTTGGTTGTGTCCTTATGCAGAATGATAGGGTTATTGCCTATGCATCATGAAAGCTAAAAATTCATGAGAAAAACTATCCTACTCATGATATTGAGTTAGTAGCTATAATATTTTCATTTAAGATATGGAGAAATTATCTCTATGGTTAAAAATGTGAGATATATACTGATCACAAGAGTTTGAAGTGTATTTTCTTGAAAAAAGAACTCAACGTGAGGCAAATATGATGGCTTGAACTAATCAAGGATTCTGATTACACGATACACTACCACCCGAGGAAGCCAAATAAGGTGGCCGATGCTTTGATTAGAAAGGATCATGGAGTTTTGAACAAGAGGAGAGTTGAAAATGATCCTATATATATGGATCTAGTAAAGATAGATATGGGAATAACCATGGAAGGTGAAACATCAATACTTTTTCAAATAGTTTCCAAACCATCTTTACTAGAAAGGATAAAGAAATCTCAGACAAGTGATGAAGAGTTTCAAAAGAAGATTAAAGCTATGAATGATGGGAGATTGAGTGACTTTGTGTATGAAGATGGAATTTTGAAATTTAGGAAGAGACTTTGTGTTCCCGATATACCTGATCTAAAAAGGGAATTGGTTGATGATGCTCATAGTTCCAATTTCTATATACACCCTGGGAACACCAAAATGTATAGAAATTTGAAGGAACATTTTTGGTGGGACAACATGAAGAGGGAGATTTCTGATTTTGTGTCCAGATGTATGGATTGTCAACAAGTGAAAGCTGGAAGGAAACAGCCTGGAGGAGTCATGCAACCTCTTCCCATACCTGAGTGGAAATGGGATAATATTATGATGGACTTTGTCATGGTACTACCAAGGACTCCTAGAAGAAACAATGCAATATGGATCATTGTTGATCGTCTTACCAAGTCAGCACATTTTCTTGCTATAAGCGAAGATTTACCACTTGAACGTTTAGAAAGACTATATACTAATAAAGATTTAAAACTTCATGGAGTACCATTATCGATTGTTTCTGACTGTGATCCCCATTTTATATCAAGATTCTGGAAAATCCTTCAGAAATCCCTGGATACAGATCTTTGTTTGAGCACTGCTTACCACCCCCAAACTGATGGACAATCAGAACGGACTATTCAAACATTAGAAGACATGTTGAGATCATTCTCACTTGACTTTAAAGGTATGTGGGATCAATATTTACCTTTGGTATAATTTTCCTATAACAATAACTTCCATTCAAGTATTCAGATGGCACCATATGAAGAGTTATATGGAAAGAGATGTTGCACACCAACTTGTTGGGATGATATTGGTGAAATAAAACTAGTAGGCTTGGAATTGGTGGAGGAAACGATGGAAAAGGTGAAGGTAATCCAAAACCACATCAAATTAGCTCAAAGTAGGCAGAAGAACTATGCCAATAACCGAAGGAAGGATTTGGAATTTTAGGTAGGAGATCATGTTTTCTTGAAGGTATCTCCATGGAAGGGAGTTATACGTTTCGGTAAAAAAAGGTAAATTGAGTCTCATGTACATAGGACCTTTCGAAGTTCAAGAATTAATTGGGGTTGTATCTTATCATTTTGAAATTCCACCAGATCTCTCTCAAGTTCACGATGTGTTCCACGTATCACTGTTGAGAAAATACAAGCCTGACCCAACACATGTACTCACTTATGAGGAAGTATAAATGGAACCTGATCTGTCTTATTATGAAGATCCCATCTGGATTCTTGATACCAGAGAACATGTGCTGAGAAACCGGATGACCCGTCTGGTAAAAGTTCTAGGGAGAAACCATATGATGGAAGAGGCAATGTGGGAACCCGAGGAACTTATGATGAAGAACTACCCAAGTCTTTTTACGCAGTAATATTCTAGAAATTTCAAGGATAAAATTATTTTAAGTATGGGATAATGTAACACCCCAAGCTTCGATGGTACGCTTCTCTTTGAATAATACATTGAATAATGCATTAGCGTGTGTTGTACGCAACTTCGAGTTCTGACACACACCACAACCAAACAAACTTTCCGTTATAAATAGTAATAACCACTTTTTGAAATTTTAGGAATTTTATCTTTCAAAATGGACTTAATTTTTGGATTTTTAATATCGAAATTATCTTAGGGTGAATTTTTGGTACTAATCTGATAACTTTCATATTTTGATGAATAGTGAAAATTACTAAATTTTAATTAAAAACAACTTTTTTAATCGAAATAATTAATAGTGATAAATTATGAATTTGGATGGTTTGGAAGTGTAATTAGATTATATTTCTATCATTTAATACAATTTAGGTCATTATAAGTAATTTCACATTTAAATTTGACACAAATAAGTGTCAATCTTTTGGTAGTTATTATTTCATAAAAACACGCTTTTTGTTTTGACAGCGGGAATTAAATTTAAATTAATTTATGCCACTTATGTGGTTTGAATTAATAAAAATGGATTCCATATTTTGAATCAGGATTTACAAATTGTGTAAATAGGTAACTTTTATTTTTAGATATTATGAATAATTACTTCGGTAAATATTTTATTTACTGTGATTAAAGGGTAAATCAGGTAAATAAGGGTAACAAAATAATATAATAATAATATACAATTTCCCATAAACATGTCCTAATCCTATTGGTTGATACATATCCGACCATGGGCATCCTTGGGTCGATTTTGGGACCTCATGGAGCCACTTTTAAGTGATAATGACACTTTATATTAATTAATTTAAAGTAAATATAAAAATGACATAAGCATATATCTTTTAGAAAAACAATTTTTACATAGGGTTACATATGTTATCTTTTCGACTATAAATATTTTTAGAAATCTAAAACTATTCCCTACCTAATGGTATTTTATTTATAATTTTTAGACCTTGAATAATTAAATTTATTTATGACACAATAATAATGCATTATTTTCCTAATTAATGAAAGAATCAAATAATTGGTATTATAAATGTTAAAATAAATATAATTTGAAAGTTTTGATGACATACACGAATTTTTTAAGTTAATATGACATTCTGTGGTTTCTTAAATGAATTTATTTCGAATTAATAAAGTTATTGCAACTTTAAAAAATCAATTATTAAATAGTGTCAAAATTGACATAAAAGAGTTTTTAAAACAAATATTATATTATTAATTAATATAATATTACTAAAAATATAAAGTTTGGCTAAAGGACATATATTATGATATTTATGTCACTAATTAACGACTTGGGGTTCTTTTGGTAGTTTATAGTAAGTTTATTAACCAAATAATATAAAAATACAAAGAGACAAGGTAAATGTCAAACTAATTAACTAAGAGTTAAATCTAAAAGATAAGGTTAATATAGTGACTCAAACCTATATAAAACCTATTGTTTGAGTGTGTTTAGACCCATCCCCATATTATCCTCTAAATAAATTAGTTTTGACCCATTAGAAACTGAATATAAATTTATTCTAAAATAATATTTTAAGTTTTTTCTAAGGTGCCCCTCACCCCACTTATAAAAGGGCACCCCACCCTTCTCTCAAATTCATAACTTGAAAGCCTTTTGGTTCGGCCAAACCCTACCAAAATATTCTCTAAAATTACCTCACTTCATCCTAGAGGCCTTCCTTTAGTCAAAAATCCAACATAAGGAGCCCTTTTGATCAAATCAAAAGGTAGAACCCGAAGAAGAGGTAATAATTTCACCACCCTCTTTCAAGTTCCTTTATTCTTCCACTTCCTTTCTCTTTGTTGTTTCCATTATAAAATAATAAATCCAGCATCTTATATATACTGTGATTTTATTATAAATATGGTACAACCATATTTCATTATTCTATCCATCCTTTTAATGACATGTCACCATACATGTGTACGTATGGCTTACCGTCTCCACGTCGTGGTGTAATTGTTATTCAATACATTATTATTTGTATGGGTATAATAATGATGTGTAATTGATGTAAATTATAAATATAAAATGATAATTTTTTTTTATATATGATATACCATCCAATTATATATTATTTTAATTTCAAAATAATGATATTGTCGCTCGTGCGTATGTACGGATTACAGTCTCCACGAACATAATGAGATTCATTCCCCATCGTATCCATTCAAGACTAATTTTCATTTGATGATTAAAAATAATTTTTAAAGACTTGATTTCATTCTGGATATTAATAATATAAAACCTATCCATAACAAACATGTATTATGTAAGAAAACATATAAAAGAAAACGAGTAAGTGAACACCCGAAACGATGATAATACTAAAATATTATTAACAGAAAATATTAGAAGATCATATATGATATCCTATTAATGTATATGATCCTTGTATAATTTAATAAAAATTATTTCACCATTATACAGGAGGTTAACCTACCCTCAACCAAGGAAATTTACAAGGTAAGGGTTTATTTCACAATCTCTTCATTATCTGAGGTTGTTTATTCGTAATAACCTACTAGGACCTCTTAATCATCCACATCCATGTTTCTTAGAAATGTATTCGAAAAAAAATTTACTATTTACTAGACTATGGGTTAAAGTAATTTATACCCTTGTTTGACTTTTTATAAAATGGTTTTAAAGTAATCTTTCCATCGTTTTCCAAACAAGGTCCTCTTTAACCCTTTCGACAAAATTAAGGTTTGAATGTCTTTTTAACTTATACAGCGGGTGCGGCTATTTTCCGCCGTTATAAAATCTCTGAAGCTTCCCTTACAAGATTATAAGAATATTTTCAAAGTAAATGTTTTATTTTATAATTATGTGACTTTTAAATGATTTCAAAACAAGATATATTTCTCTCAAATAGTTTTTATTTCATCTATGTCAACATCCTTTGATGGATTTTATGCTTATTTGAAGATTATTTATTATGATACAAAACTTCCATATTGTATTGAAGGTTTTGTGCTATGTTTGACTATGGATGTGTTATTTTAATACCATTCTTAGTTTATAGAGAAATTATTGACATTTCGTATGCTATTTTTAATACAAATGTTTATGTTATCTTTAAACCTATTTGTATGAGGAATGAATTGGACTTAGAAAGTGACCTGTGGAGCCCGCTATAGCTCATCGATGCATCGGTAGGTCTCATGAGACAAACTAGTGTATTGGCACAAGGCCTTGACAAAATATTATTTGTAGTCTTGGAACAAGTCATTGACTATGTGGTTATGATAGTCTGGAATTATACATTCCTTCATTATGAAAGTGGTTATTGATATTTCATGTGATTATTCGACAAGTTGAATATCTATTTGAGTAAGTAAATGGCATTATTTCATTTTATTTTTTTCGTATTATTATTAAGTTTAAGTTTAAAAGTATTTTTCTATTTATACATTGCCTTAAATATTTATGCTTATTTATGAAAGTTTCTGCTATATTTTTATCCTTACTGAGCATCTGAGCTCACCCCTTTCTATGTTTTATTTCTCCCAAGATGTGAAGAAGTATTTTATGACTGACCTATAGGGATAGTCTAAGGGGATATGTGTGTGAACTATGGAGACTATTTTATTATAGTTTTTCACTTTATCATGTAATTTAAGACTTATGAATGTCTCTAGTGGTTCCAAGGCTACTAAACTAATCGGTCATTCAAGACTTGATCTTTTGTGATCATTCTAGTGTTATGTAATAATGCACCGAATCTAGGTAATTGGGGTCGGGGTGTTACATTATTGAATTGTTGTATTTATTTTTTTAGATTAATATATCATTTTAAACACATTTAAATTTAATATATTTTATGTCCAATATATTATTAATATTTTAAAATTAACATTAAATAAATAATGTAAAATTTGACATTATTGTTGTTTTAATATAAATGAATCTTATGAAATGATTTAAAATTGATAAAAATCCTATACTCTACCAAGTGACTTTTAAGTGTTAATATATGTTAAATATGTTATATTAATGGAATAATTAATCTTTTATAATTAACATATTTACCCATATTATGTAAATACATTTTTAAGAAGGTATGGTTTCAACTAGCATTTTAGCGCATCATATGACATTATTTTGAAATTAATTTGAAAGACAGATGGGATTTTAATTTTATAAATTATATAAAATGATAATAATTTATTGGATATGTATTTTATAATAAATATCACTTTAATTTACTCTTAATGGTTAATTTAATTTGATTATAAAACTAGATACTTTAATAAAACCCAAAATGATAAAATTGGGGAATCTTAGAAGTAAAGGAACCAAATAATTAAAATGCACATATTTTTGTGTGGATGTGGTTTTTGTCAACCATTATTCTCCTTTAATACTTTGTTTTTCCATTATGAAGGAGCTTTAGGTAAGATAGACCACCCATTATTGAATACCTTTTGGTATTTACAAAAGTGTTACTCCCCCTTAACTAAAAAAAGGCAAGCACTCTACCCCTTACTCACACATACCAAGCCTCTTATGTTCATAAAAGGTATACCCAAATTTCCTCCCAACAATCCCAAAATATTCATCAAATCCTCCTTTTGGTAATATCCCTCTCAATGAATCCTTTTGGCACAAACCAAAAGGAGTTACCCGATTAAGAGGTAACCTCTTCTCTCAAGATACTTTCCTTTATTTTCCTTCTCCACACCCCTCCACTCTCTTTATTACCTTATTGTGTAAAAACACCAGTATAATACATATACTATGATTTATTATGTAAAAATTTTTAATCTTAACTTACACACACCTTCATCTAATGGATATTGAACATACTATTTCTTTGTACGGTGAATTACTACCATACAAAACGATGATTGTTCATTTCTCCTTTACCACCAATCATGGTGGACATTATGATGGACACTATATTTATATATTTAATATATTATATTTATTATTTATTTAATCTTATGTTTTACTTTTATAACACACATCATTTTACCTTCCATTTGGTGTTAATACGATAATCTCATTTGAGGAAATGTGGACTATTTCCCCCTCAAAGGGATGTAATTCGTTCACACACCACATGGAATGTATTAAGAATGGTTTTAATGAACATATATCATATATATGATATATTAATGCAACATTAATAAATCTATATATATATACATATTTCATTTACATAATTTCTTCCAATATGATAATAAAAATGGAAACAGTGTTCATGCGTACGAATGGATTACCGTCTCCATGAATGGTGTCTTCCATTTCATACTTTATTATGAAATAAATTAATATAATATACATAATATATATATATATATCTGATATTTATATCATGATATAAATTCTTTAATCAAAATATAATAATAAGGACCAACGCTATAAAAAAATATGACACATGCGAAGAACAAAGCGAATGATTACTAGAAGTGAAACTTTAACATATGATCATTAGAAAGCAGATAATATAAAGTCATAATAAAAACATAAATGGTTTTATTTATATTAATATCATTCTATAAAATATTTATAATAAATTTATAATTATTATATAGTAATCTTGTATGATTACGGAGATATTCAAGACACAAGGTAAGGGGATTGCATCCCACTTTTAATTTTTATAATATACAAGCTATGTTTTCCAATATTTCCTTTTGTGTGGTGTATTTACTTCCCATTATATTATTATATGTATATTTGGATTAAATTTAATGATATTAACATTCCCATTTTATGATCCTTATTTCATGGGGTTTAAGGTTCAAAAGTTACCAAATTGATAAAAAACATTTGTCTCAATTTTCCTTCATTGAGACTCGTGTTTTGTTATGCACAAAAACTCTTTTTCAGGGTGAAAATACTTCCATTTTACATGAAATATTTATGTTATTAATATTTTCATGACTTATTATATTTCCCCTTTACTGATTTTATATGAAATGTGCATAATTTGTGTGAAATATTAATGTTTTAATATTAAGTATAATTTTTGAGCATTTTTAGAAGTAGTCCAATTGAGTTATTTTAATGTTTTAATAATAACTATCACTATACTCATCCTAATTGTGTGGTTCTTGTTTTTTAGGATTCTCCTTTAAATATAAAACATTTCAATAGAAGGTACCATGAGCCAATTCTTCCATTTTAAGGGTCATATGGTCCTCACAAACAAGACCAAAGAATCTGTGAACAAACTGGACCAGCCTTGAAGATTGATTTACTGGGATCAATCCAGAAGTCCAAAAACATTAACTCTCCCCACTAATTCTGGGGACACTACATTTTATCTTTTATAAAAGTTTCAAGGCCCCAATACAAGTACAAGGGGCACAAATGAAGATTTGAAGTTCATCCCACCATTCTGGCCGAGAATTAAAATCAGTATCGTATTCATGACATATCTCATGATGTATGCATCCACTAGAGCTTATATTTTTCAGTGTGAAAGAGGAGATATATTTGGATGACTTTGTTGAATAACCCATTCGGATTTGAAGGCATCTTCATATTCAAAAATCCTTTCACATTCTGGACTTCAAAAAGACTGGTTTGAAATGGACAGTTTTACTTTGTTTAATCAACCGGCCATAACGTTTGATAATTAAGTTCAAATGACTCCAAATTTTGAGATTAGTCGGAAGAATTTATTATATAAAACTTTTAAGAAGGATATGTCTCGAGATTCGGCTGTCATGATGTCCATATTTGTGAGCCAAGTGGAGGGGTATTGCTGGAATGTAAACAGTCCACTCCTTGGGCTATAAATACTCTCCCCTTCTCTCCTTGAGAGGGGTTGGCATTTCAGAGGAGAGGAGATCATATTGGCATGACCAAAACCTTTCCAAAGGCTTGGGAGGACCTTACATACTCAAGTGTTTACTTGAGAGACCTTTCCTCCTCTCTTTGTTTTCACTTTTGTGTTCTTCATTTCCGTAATTTTGTAAGTCCTTTCTTTTGTAATTCTGTTTTAATGAAAGTTTCTTCTTCAATATCTCTTATTATCCTAGACATTCTGTATTTTAATATTAATGTTCTTAAAATATTTTAAATTCAGTTGAATCCCCTTCCCTTCTTTTGCTTTCTCATTCAATCGAAAATCCGTTTTTAATTATCATTATTGTTCGTGTGTGTGTGTCGACGTACCACTCTTTTCTAATCCCTTTCTTTTTCTTCTATTCTTAATTTATCATCACAATTATTATAACCAGAATATTAAACACCTAAATTGCTGAGTAAATATCTCATTGGGGTGAGTTATAATTTAGTGATGTTAAGTGATTGAGAGTATTTGCTCGATGAGTATTCTTTAATTTAACATTTTGTATGTTGGACTTAATTTGTCATGGATTAATGACATATTTTGTTTAGCATGTGGTTTCCATGGATTATTGGAACTAAAAATACACTACCATAAACATGTACTAATTGAGATTAAAATCCTAATTAAGTTAAGGCTTGGATTAAAGCTTTAACACTTAGGAATTCTAATCGATGTCAACTTGTGAAGTGGGTGTTAATTTAAATGCAATATAAAGCAAAGCTCAAGGATATCACAAGCTTAACTCACTAATAATGAACTCACCCCAATCCTTTTCAATTTATTGAATCAAAAATCATCCATAAATTATTTCATAAGATCTGTAAAAAAAACCCCAATCAGAATACAATCAACTAAAAACAAACGACTATTTCAAAGTATCATCGCCGAGGATTCGACCCGAGTGCTGCTATACACATTAGCAGAGCACCGGAACTTTGACCGATCGATAGGAGACAATCGGTCGTGTGTTTCAAATGGTGATGTTGCCGGGGATGGTGCTTTAAGTAGTCATTAGTTTCTGGTTATTATCAAAAAAACCAAAAAAAAATAAAATTTTAAAAAAAATTGAAAAAAAATCACAAAGAAAAACCCATCTTCCTCTTAAAAATCATAAACTGAAAAAAAAATACAAAGAAAAACCTATCTTCCTCTTTCTTCCAAAATCTCTCTGAATACCCTATAGCCTCCCAAACAATACCTCAGATTTGTTTGACCCTGAAATTGAGCGAACACTTCGCCAACTTAGGAGGAACATAAGAGATACTGAAATAATTCAAGAACCAGTCATCATCCAACCAGTTGAAATTGAAATGGCCAATCCTAGGGAACAAACCCTAAAAGAACTTGCTTCCCCTGATTTGAATTACCAACCTCTTGGTATTCAATATCCAAACATAGAGGCTGACTTCGAACTCAATTTGGGTTTGATTCATCTTCTTACTCATTTTCACGGGCTAGCCGGTGAGGATCCACATCTTCACCTTAATGAGTTCCAAGTAGTATGCTCTACCATGAAGACTCAAGGGGTTTATGAAGAAAAAATAAAACTCCGAGCATTCCCTTTTTCCCTAGCTGACACTGCTAAGTCATGGCTCTACTACCTACCTCCTGGTTCCATAACCACATGGAATGACATGAAGCGACTATTCTTAGAGAAATTCTTTCCTGCTTCTCGTACTGCTTCTATCCGAAAGGAAATAAGTGGTATCTGTCAATTCCAAAGTGAATCACTCCATGAGTACTGGGAGAGGTTCAAAAAGCTTGTGGAAACCTACCCACATCATCAAATCTCTGACCAACTCTTGATCCAATACTTCTATGAGGGGTTATTGGCTATGGAGAGAACTCTCATTGATGCCGCAAGTGGCGGTGCTCTTGTTGATAAAACTTCTATAGCTGCAAGAGATATCATAAGTAACATGGCTGAAAACACACAACAATTCCATGCTCGATCACATGCTCAAGTCAAACAATCCCAAGATAATCAATCAATTGAGCCGAACAAAATGACTGATTGGATGGGTGAACTTACAGGTCTTGTGCGACAGCTAACTGTGGCTACCAAATCCCCAACCTCATCTTCTCCGTAATCATTGTTTCCTGGACCAATCAAAGACTGTGGAATCTGCAACTCTCCATCTCATCCAAATTACACTTTTCCACAACTTCAAGAGGATCAATCCGATTCATCTGGACCAATGGAGCTCAATGCAGCATATGCTCAGCGGAACCCCAATCCTCAACTATCATGTCAGTTTGTTAGAAACTTCAACCAACCTCACTCTGACCCCTTCTCCTCTAACTTTATCCAAGGCCTTAGGTATGGTAATCCCATATCTCACCCCCCTCAATTCCCTCCTCAAAATCTAAACCAATTTCAATATGGTCAAGGTGGTGGTAACTTCCATCAACCTTATCCTTTTGTTCCTCAACATCAAGGGAACAATCCTCCTCCTGGATTCCATTATCCTAGTGAGCCTTCCCAATTCCAAAACCAATACAATCGATTTCCCAAGAACCAAAATCAAGGTAATCCCAATCTGGGACAAGCCTCTTCTTCCAAGAAACCATGGGAAAGTGCAGTGGAAGATCTTGCCTCTTTCACTCGTTCTATCCTTAAAAACATTGAAACTCAAATAGGTCAACTTTCATCCCACCTGAGACAGCAACAACAATCAAATTCTTCCCAACTCCCAGCTCAACCATTACCCAACCCCAAGGGTAATGTAAGTGCAATTGCAATTAGATCAGGAAAGCAACTTGCTATGCCTCAAGATAAATCCTCAAACCCTCCTTTGAATGTTGACCTAGAAAATGAAAAGAAAAAGAAAATTCAAAAGGAACCTGAATCCATTCCCTCACCTCCTTCCATTCCACTTAGGAATCTAATTTCTTTTCCTCAAGCTGTTTCTAAACCAAGAAAGTCCTTTGAACCTGATCCTGAAATGCTCGACATGTTTAGACGTGTTGAAGTCAACATTCCCCTCTTAGATGCCATAAAACAAATTCCTAAGTATGCCAAGTTTCTCAAGGAATTGTGCACCCACAAGAGGCAACTTAGGACCTTTGAAAATGTTTCCACCCAACAGTCCAAACCCATTAAGTGCAAAGATCCAGGTACCTTTACAGTCCCATGCCAAATTGGAAGTTCCAACTTTGATGATGCACTCATAGACCTAGAAGCCTCAATTAATGTCATACCCAAATCCATCTTCTCCAACCTTGGTCTAGGTCCCTTACATCCAATAAGTGTTGTCATTCAGTTAGCCAATCGAAGAACAGCCAGTCTTGAGGGAATAATTGAGGATGTCCTTGTCCGAGTCAATGATCTTATCTTCCCTACTGATTTCTATGTTCTTGACATGGAAGGTGAGACGAAATCTTCTCAATCTCCCCTAATTCTAGGAAGACCATTCTTCATGACTGCGAGAACCAAGATTGATGTCCATTCAGGCATCCTATCCATGGAATTTGGTGACCAAATGGTCAAGTTCAACATTTTCCAAGCCATACGATACCCATCTGAGGATCACTCTGCATTCTCAATCTATGCTTCTGAGGACACTTCTAAGAGTCAATTGAACCCCATTCCATCATGTTCATCCTATTCTGAAGAGATAGGATCTTGTGAAATATGCACAAGGATTAACTAAGTCATAAATGGTGAAGTTGATGTGGACCTTTCATTCATAGACTCCATCAATTTAGAGGATCTTGAAAACTTTCTTGAATCCCATCTCAACTCTAATCAAAACTGCTCAACCTTGGACAGTATTGGGAAAAATGAATCTGAAGAAACTGAAGTCCCATCCTCCATTTCTGAGTTTCCTAACCAAAAAATTAATGATGAGACTAATATGAAACCCCTTCCTACACACCTGAAATATTCATTCCTTTTCCATGATCACTCTTATCCTGTCATTATCTCTTCTTCACTTACCGAAACTGAGGAGTCCAAACTTGTTCAAGTGTTAGAGGAAAACAAAAAGGCCTTTGGTTGGACCCTAGATGACATACCAAGAATCAACCTTGCCCTTTGCATGCATCACATCCATCTTGAGGAGTCATCCAAACCAATTAGACAACCACAAAGAAGACTCAATCCACTCATCCTTTTGGTAGTTGGGGAAGAGATCACCAAGCTTCTTCAAGCTGGTATTATCTACCCAATTTCTGATAGTGAATGGGTTAGTCCAATTCAAGATGTACCTAAGAAGGGTGGGATAACTGTTGTCACAAATGAACATGGAGAGGTAGTCACAACTCGAGTGAAGAACAAATGGCGTGTGTGCATCGACTATAGGAAATTGAATGTTGAAACCCGAAAAGATCACTATCCTCTTCCATTCCTTGATCAAATACTAGAAATATTGGCTGGAAAGTCACATTATTGCTTTCCTGATGGATACACCAGCTATTTTCAAATCCCAATCTCACCTCAGGACCAAGAAAAGACAACTTTCACATGACCCTTTGGAACATATGCATATAGAAGAATGCCTTTTGGACCTTGCAATACTCCTGCAACATTCCAGAGGTGTATGATGAGTATCTTTTCAAAATTCATTGAACACTGCATGGAAGTCTTCATGGATGACTTCACCATTTATGGTGATTCATTTGAATCTTGTTTGCATTCACTCCCTCTATTCCTTCAAAAGTGTGTCAAGTGTAACCTTGTGTTAAATTTTGAAAAATGTCACTTCAATGGGTGCAAATGGGATTGTTCTAGGGAACATAGTTTCAAAATATGGTATTGAAGTCGATCTTGCCAAAATTAAAGTGATCCAATTACTTCCTGAACCCAACTCTGTTCGAGACATCTGTTCATTTCTCGATCATGTTGGTTTTTATCGGAGATTCATCCATAACTTCAGTAAAATTTCCCTCCCACTCAATCGTTTGCTCCAAAATGATGTCACTTTCCATTTCGATGAGGTTTGCAAGAGAGCCTTTGTTGAACTCAAAACGGCTCTAACATCTGCCCCAATAATCCAACTCCCAGATTGGTCATTACCCTTTGAGTTGATGTGTGATGCTTATGATAGAGCTGTTGGGGCTGTTCTTGGTCAAAGAAGAGAAAGAATTCCTCATGTCATCTATTATGCCTCAAAAACATTGGATGAAACTCAATCTCACTACACTGTGACTGAAAAGGAACTTCTAGCAGTGTTTTTTTCCTTAGATAAATTCTGGTCCTATCTCTTAGGTTCCAAAATCATCATCTTCACAGACCATTCTTCTATAAAGTTCCTACTCAAGAAAAGTGATTCCAGACCAAGGCTAATAAGATGGATCCTAATTCTCCAAGAATTTGACCTTCAAATAAAAGATAGACCAGGAAAATAAAACCCTGTGGCTGATCACTTGAGTAGAATTTCTAATTCTTCTCAATCAGAAATCATCGATCCTGAATTCACCACTGAACACCTTTCATCTCTCACTCCAAAAATACCATGGTATGCCCCAATTGTAAATTACTTGTTTTATGGTGTTTTTCCTGAAAAGTTTTCAAAAGAACAAAAAAATGAAGTTGAAAAGTGATTCAAAATACTATTTTTGGGAAGAAAATAAACTTTGGAAAACTGGGGCTGACATGGTAATAATGAGATGTGTCGATGAAAATGAACATTCTTCCATATTAGAATTCTGTCACTCACTTCCCGGAGGTGGCCACTTTGGACGACAAAGGACCTCCCGAAAGGTCCTAGACTCTGGATTCTTCTGGCCTTCACTCTTCAAGGACTCACATGAGTTCTTTCAATCATTCCCCACTTGCCAAAAGTTTGGCACAATCTCCAAAAGAAATGAAATGCCCCAAAATCTTTTAATTTTCTGCGAGATCTTCGATGTTTGGGGCATCGATTTCATGGGACCATTTCCCCCTTCCAATGGATTCTCATACATTCTTCTTGCGGTCGATTATGTTTCAAGGTGGGTTGAGGCCAAACCCACTAGGAAGGATGATGCTCATACTATTAGTAGGTTCCTAAAGACCCACATATTCCCAAGATTTGGCACACCATGTGCCTTGATCAGTGACTTAGGAACCCATTTTTTTAATAGAACCATGGAATATCTTCTGAAAAAGAGTGGGGTTGTACATAAAACTTCAACTGCATATCACCCCCAAACAAATGGAATGGCTGAAATTTCTAATAGAGAAGTGAAAAGAGTGCTTGAGAGAATTGTAAAACCCACCAGAAAAGACTGGCCTGAAAGACTTGGTGAAGCACTTTGGGCTTATCGAACTGCCTATAAAACACCCATTGGGATGTCTCCTTTTCGGCTTGTTTTTGGTAAAGCATGTCACTTACCAGTTGAAATACAACATAATTCATTTTGGGCAGTGAAAACCTGTAATTTTGATTTTGAAAAATCTGGTGAAGAAATATTGTTGCAATTGGCTGAACTGGAGGAGCTTCGACTTGAATCCTATGAGAATTCCAATCTGTACAAAGAGAAGTCTAAGGTACTCCATGACAGACACATCTTGAGAAAGGTATTTCATGAAGGTGAAAAGGTAATGTTCTTCAATTCTCGATTTCGGCTTCACCCAGGTAAGCTTAATTCTCATTGGGAAGGTCCTTTTGTAATTACTAACGTTTACCCATTTGGTGCAGTGCAAGTCCAAGACCCCTCCTCTAAAAGGAAATTTACGGTAAATGGACATCGGTTGAAGCATCACTATGAGAGGACACAAAATCCTGGATCATCATCTACTTCCATTGGATCCACAGTAGACCCACCACTGGATGGATATGGAAACCCACAAAATCCAAACCAGGGGGCACCTCTTTCCCTTTAACTCTCTCTCTATCTCTTCCTCTCTCTACCTCTTTCTTCTTCTTCCTATCTCTTTCATTTTTTTACCACTTTATTCATAAAACCCTTTATTTTTCTCTTTCTTGTGTGGGTGTGTATTCTATAAAACCTTAAAAACTAAAAAAAACCAAAAAAAACACAATCACTTAAAAAAATTACAAAAAAAGAGAGTCATGCTTACTCACCATCGAGTTTTGAAATTTTGTCCAACCATTTTGGGGAGTTAACAGACATGTTTTCATCTCAAAAATTTTGTATTTTCATCATGACTTTGGATAAAGAATTTTGTGTCAAAATTAACAAATTTTGAATGCTCAATTTTTTATTTGGAAAATGCTTTTCCCAAACTGTGAGGAATAACATTTGCTTTCATGCCAAGGCCACCTATGGACATATTTTCAAAATGTGTGTTTTCACCCCCATTTTTGAGTCTTGAGTTTGTGGACCTTTGAGCTGAATTTCCTACCTTAGTGTGTATTAATATGATAGAGGCATTTTTTGAACCACATGAAAATCACAATAGCCAAATAGCCTCCCATTTCCCTTACATTAATCCTCCTTTTGAAATCCCCTTCGAGCCTATGAAAACCTTTTCTCTGATAGCCACATTACAAGCCCAATACCTTATCCCACCCAATATCAACATGGATTTTCATTGCATAAGTTTTTGGAATTTAAGTGTGGGGGGGGATGGATTACATTTTTGGGTATCATTTCCTTACTTTCTGGTGTGTTATTATATGCTTGAGGGAAAGCATCCATTTTAGTGTGGGGGTAGATTATCATTATGTGGTATTTGGGAATGTATTGTACAAATGATATTGAAAAGTGTTCAATTGTACAAATGATATTGAAAAGTGTTCATAAAATCAAAAAAAATCAAAAAAAATCAAAAAAAAATGGGTCGTGTCTTGGGTAGGTCAAAAATCACTCTTCCTCAACCTTTGATCTTGTTATAACTATTAATATTAGTGTCGTGAGGAGATCAAACATGGGTTGGGATATGAGTGTGAGAACTGTTTCAAGGTCAACTTTCGAAAAAACAAAGAAAAAAAAGGAAAAGAAAAAAAAGAACACTTACATTATATTATTATTGGGAGAAGTTTTTTGTTTTGTAAATATTACATCTTCTCATTACCTTCATATTTTCTTCCTCTATTGTGTCTTTATTCACACAATCATTCCCTTGTAAATATGTGTTTTCATTTCCTTCCATGTTTCATTTCAAATAAAAAATTCATTTCTTTTTCTATTTTGGTATTTTAACCCGCTTCTTCTCTCTCTTGGACATTATATTCCTACCATCCCATAGCCATAGAAAAACCCCATTAAAAAGACCTCTTGATTATTTTTCACTTTGGATAGGGATTGTAAGCTGAGAGCTCTTTTTAAACTCTAAGATTTTCACTTTTGGTTGGTGAAAGAGTGAACCTCCACAAATAAATTTTATCATCTTGAGAGGTGTGAGTTTTGAGTGTCCACAATTTCCATTTCTAAATTTGAGCATGGAAAAATGAATTCTTTTTGGAACATTGTTTCTGTAACAATTTGTGGTGTAATTCAATATGGATGAGTGGAATGGTCTGAACCTCCCTTGATTGGAGAAATCAAAATTTTAATATCTGTTGGTGAGTAAAAATGATTTTGTCATGTTTTTATATTTGTTGCACATGAGGACATGCACAAAACTAAGTGTGGAGGATTTGATGTTATTAATATTTTCATGACTTATTATATTCCCCCTTTACTGATTTTATATGAAATGTGCATAATTTGTGTGAAATATTAATGTTTTAATATTAAGTATAATTTTTGAGCATTTTTAGAAGTAGTCCAATTGAGTCAGTTTAATGTTTTAATAATAAATGTCACTATACTCATCCAAATTGTGTGGTTCTTGTTTTTTAGGATTCTCCTTTCAATATCAAACATTTCATTAGAAGGTACCATGAGCCAATTTTTTCATTTGAAGGGTCATATGGTCCTCACAAACAAGACCAAAGAATCTGTGAACAAACTGGACCATCCTTGAAGATTGATTTACTGGGCTCAATACAGAAGTCCAAAAACATTAACTCTCCACAATAATTCTGGGGACACTACATTGCATCTTTTATAAAACTTTCAAGGCCCAAATCCAAGTACAAGGGGCCCAAATGAAGCTTTGAAGTCCAGCCCACCATTCTGGCCGAGAATTAAAATCAGTATAGTATTCATGACATATCTCATGATGTAAGCCTCAAATAGAGCTTAGATTTTTCAGTGTGAAAGAGGAGATATTTTATGCCAAATTGTTTGAAGAACCCACTCGTATTTGAAGGCATCTTCATATTCAAAAACCCTTTCACATTCTGGACATCAAAAAGACTGGTTTGAAATGGACAGTTTTACTTTGTTTAATCAATCGGCCATAACTTTTGATCCTTAAGTCAAAATGACTCCAAATTTTGAGAGTTGTCGTAAAACTTTATTATCTACAACTGTGAAGAAGGATATTTCTCTAGATGCGGCTGTCATGATGTCCATATCTGCGCGCCAATTGGGGGGTATTGCTGGAATGTAAACAGTCCACTCCTTGGGGTATAAATACTCTCCCCTTCTCTCCTTGAGAGGGGTTGGAATTTAAGAAGAGAGGAGATCATATTGTCACGAAAAAAGACTTGCCAAAGTCTTTTTAGGACCTGAAATACTCAAGTTTTCACTTGAGAGACCTTTCCTCCTCTCTTTTTTTCACTTACTTTTGTGTTCTTCATTTTTGTAATTTTGTAAGTCCTTTCTTTTGTAATTCTGTTTTAATGCAAGTTTCTTCTTCAATATCTATTATTATCCTCCACCTTCTGTATTTTAATATTAATGTTCTTAAAATAGTTTAAATTCAGTAGAATCCCCTTCCCTTATTTTTCTTCCTCATTCAATCGAAAATCCGTCTTTAATTATCATCATCGTCCATGTGTGTGTGTCGACGTACCACTCTTTTCTAATCCCTTTCATTTTCTTCTATTCTTAATTTATCATCATAATTATTATAACCATAATATTAAAAACCCAAATGGCTGAGTAAATGTCTCATTGGGGTGAGTTATAATTTACAGATTTTAAGTGATTGAGAGTATATGCTCGATGAGTATTCTTTAATTTGACATTGTGTATGTTGGACTTAATTTGTCATGGATTAATGACATATTTTGTTTAGCATGTGGTTTCCATGGATTATTGGAACTACAAATACACTACCATAAACATGTACTGATTGATATTAAAATCCTAATTAAGTTAAGGCTTGGATTAAAGCTTTAACACTTAGGAATTCTAATCGATGTCAACATGTGAAGTGGGTGTTAATTTAAATGCAATATAAAGCAAAGCTCAAGGATATCACAAGCTTAACTCCCTAATAATGAAATCACCCCAATCTTTATCAATTTGTTGAATAAAAAATCATCCATAAATTATTTCATAAGCTCTGTAAACAAACCCACCAATCATAATACAGTCAACTAAAAACAAAATACTATTTCAAAGTATCATCGCCGAGGATTCGACCCGAGTGCTGCTATACACATTAGCAGAGCACCGGAACTTTGACCAGTCGATAGGCGACAATCGGCCGTGCGTCTCAAATGGAACCATTGCCGGGGATGGTGCTTTAATTATTCATTAGTTTCTGGTTATTTTCAAAAAAACCAAAAAAAATAAAATTTTAAAAAAAATTGAAAAACAAATCACAAAGAAAAACCTGTCTTCCTCTTAAAAATCATAAATTGAAAGAAAATACAAAGAAAACCCTGTCTTACTCTTTCTTCAAAAATCACTATGAATTCCCTTTATCCTCCCAAACAATCCCTCAGATTTTTTTGACCCTGAAATTGAGCGAACACTTCACCAACTTAGGAGGAACATAAGAGATACTCAAATAATTCAAGAACTAGTCCTCATCCAACCAGTTGAAATTGAAATGGCCAACCATAGGGAACAAACCCTAAAAGAAATTGTTGCCCCTGATATGAATTACCAACCTCTTGGTATTCAATATCCAAAAATATAGTCTGACTTCGAACTCAAGTCGGGTTTGATTCATCTTCTTCCTCATTTTCACGGGCTAGCCGGTGAGGATCCACATCTTCACCTTAAAGAGTTCCAAGTAGTATGTTCTACCGTGAAGCCTCAAGGGGTTTCTGAAGAACAAATCAAACTCCAAGCATTCCCTTTTTCCCTAGCTGACACTGTTAATTCATGGCTCTACTACCTACCTCCTGGTTCCATAACCACATGGAATGACATGAAGCGACTATTCTTAGAGAAATTATTTCCTGCTTCTCGTACTGCTTCTACCCGAAAGGAAATAAGTGGTATCCGTCAATTCCCAAGTGAATCACTCCATGAGTATAGGGAGAGGTTCAAAAAGCTTGTGTCAACCCACCCACATCATCAAATCCCTGACCAACTCTTGATCCAATACTTCTATGAGGGGTTATTGGCTATGGAGAGAATTCTCATTGATGCCGCAAGTGGCGGTGCTCTTGTTGATAAAACTCCTGCAGCTGCAAGAGATACCATAAGTAACATGGTTGAAAACACACAACAATTCCATACTCAAGCACATGATCAAGTCAAACAGGACCAATATAATCAATCAATTGAGCCGAAAAAAATGACTGAGTGGATGAGTGAACTTACAGGTCTTGTGCGACATCTAGCTGTGGCTACCAAATCCCCAACCTCATATTCTCCGCAATCAATGTTTCCTGGACCAATCAAAAACTGTGGAATCTAAAACTCTCCATCTCATCCAACTGACACTTGTCCACAACTTCAAGAGGATCAATATGATTCATCTGGACCAATGGAGCTCAATGCATCATATGCTCAGCAGAACACCAATCCTCAACTATCAGGTCAGTTTGTTAGAAACTTCAACCAACCTCACTCTAAGCCCTTCTCCTCTAACTTTAACCAAGGCCTTAGGTATGGTAATCCCATATATCACCCCCCTCAATTCCCTCCTCAAAATCCAAACCAATTTCAATATGGTCAAGGTGGTGATAACTTCCATCAACCTTATCCTTTTGTTCCTCAACATCAAAGGAACAATCCTCCTCCTGGATTCCATTATCCTAGTGAGCCTTCCCAATTCCAAAACCAATACAATCAATTTCCCAAGAACCAAAATCAAGGTAATCCCAATCCGGGACAAGCCTCTTCTTCCAAGAAACCATGGGAAAGTGCAGTGGAAGATCTTTCCTCTTTCACCCATTCTAGCCTTAAAAACATTGAAACTCAAATAGGTCAACTTGCATCCCACCTGAGCCAGCAACAACAATCAAATTCTTCCTAACTCCCAGCTCAACCATTACCCAACCCCAAGGGTAATGTAAGTGAAATTGCACTTAGATCAGGAAAGCAACTTGCTATGCCTCAAGATAAATCCTTAAACCCTCCTTTGAATATTGACCTAGAAAATGAAAAGAAAAAGAAAATTGAAAAGGAACCTGAATCCATTCCCTCACCTCCTTCCATTCCACTTAGGAATCTAATTCCTTTTCCTCAATATGTTTCTAAACCAAGGAAGTCCTTTGAACTTGATCCTGAAATGCTCGACATGTTTAGACGTGTTGAAGTCAACATTCCCCTATTAGATGCCATAAAACAAATTCCTAAGTATGCAAAGTTTCTCAAGGAATTTTGCACCCATAAGAGGAAACTTAGGACCTTTTAAAATGTTTCCACCCAGCGGTCCATACCCATTAAGTGCAAAGATCCAGGTACCTTTACAGCCTCATGCCAAATTGGAAGTTCCAACTTTGATGATGCACTCATAGACCTAGGAGCCTCAAATTAATGTCATGCCCAAATCCATCTTCTCCAACCTTGGTCTAGGTCCCTTACATCCAACAGGTGTTGTCTTTCAGTTAGCTAATCGAAGCATAGCCAGTACTGAGGGAATAATTGAGGATGTCCTTGTCCGATTCAAGGATCTTATCTTCCCTGCTGATTTCTATGTTCTTGACATGGAAGGTGAGATGAACTCTTCTCGATCTCCCATAATTCTAGGAAGACCATTCCTCATGACTACGAGAACCAAGATTGATGTCCATTCAGGCATCCTGTCCATGGAATTTGTTGACCAACTGGTCAAGTTCAACATTTTCCAAGCCATGCAATACCCATCTGAGGATCACTCTGCATTCTCAATCCATGCTTCTGAGGACACTTCTAAGAGTCAATTTAACTCCATTCCATCATGTTCATCCTGTTCTGAATGGATAGGATCTTGTGAAATCTGCACTAGGATTAACCAAGTCATAAATGGTGAAGTTGATGTGGACCTTTCATTCATAGACTCCATCAATTTAGAGGATCATGAAAACTCTCTTGAATCCCATCTCAACTTTGATCAAAACTGCTCCACCTTGGACAGTATTGGGAAAAATGAATCTGAAGCAACTGAAGTCCCATCCTCCATTTCTGAGTTTCCTAACCCAAAAATTAATGATGAGACTAACCCGAAACCCCTTCCTACACACCTGAAATATGCATTCCTTTTTCCTGATCACTCTTATCCTGTCATTATCTCTTCTTCACTTACCGAAACTGAGGAGTCCAGACTTGTTCAAGTGTTAGAGGAAAACAAAAAGGCCTTAGGGTGGACCCTAGATGATATACCAGGAATCAACCCTGCCCTTTTTATGCATCACATCTATCTTCAGGAGTCATCCAAACCAATTAGACAACCATAAAGAAGACTCAATCCACTCATCCTTGTGGTAGTTAGGGAAGAGATCACCAAGATTCTTCAAGCTGGTATTATCTACCCAATTTCTGATAGTGAATTGGTTAGTCCAATTCAAGTTGTACCTAAGAAGGGTGGGATAACTGTTGTCAAAAATGAACATGGAGAGGTAGTCACAACTCGAGTGAAGAAAAAATGCCGTGTGTGCATCGACTATAGGAAATTGAATGTTGAAACCCAAAAAGATCACTATCATCTTCCATTCCTTGATCAAATGCTAGAATGATTGGCCAGAAAGTCACATTATTACTTTCTTGATGGATACACTGGCTATTTTCAAATCCCAATCTCACCTCCGGACCAAGAAAAGACTACTTTCACATGCCCCTTTGGAACATATGCATATAGAAGAATGCCTTTTGGACTTTGCAATGCTCCTGCAACATTCCAGAGGTGTATGATGAGTGTCTTTTCAGAATTCATTGAACACTGCATGGAAGTATTCATGGACGACTTCACCATTTATGGTGAGTCATTTGAATCTTGTTTGCATTCACTCTCTCTAGTCCTTCAAAAGTGTGTCAAGTGTAACCTTGTGTTAAATTTTGAAAAATGTCACTTCATGGTTGAAAATGGGATTGTTCTAGGGAACATAGTTTCAAAAGATGGTATTGAAGTCGATCCTGCCAAAATTAAAGTGATCTAATCACTTCCTGAACCCAACTCTATTCGAGACATCCGTTCATTTCTCAGTCATGCTAGTTTCTATCGGAGATTCATTCATAACTTCAGTAAAATTTCCCTCCCACTCACTCGTTTGCTCCAAAATGATGTCACTTTCCATTTCGATGAGGTTTGAAAAAGAGCCTTTGTTGAACTCAAAACTGCTCTAACATCTTCCCCAATAATCCAACCCCCAGATTGGTCATTACCCTTTGAGTTGATGTGTGATGCTTCTGATAGAGCTGTTGGGGCTGTTCTTGGTCAAAGAAGCGAAATAATTCCTCATGTCATCTATTATTCTTCAAAAACATTGGATGAAACTCAATCTCACTACACTGTGACTGAAAAGGAACTTCTAGTAGTGGTTTTTGCCTTAGATAAATTCTGGTCCTATCTCTTAGGTTCCAAAATCATCATCTTCACAGACAATTCTTCTATAAAGTTCCTACTCAAGAAAAGTGATTCCAAACCGAGACTAATAAGATGGATCCTAATGCTCCAAGAATTTGACCTTGAAATAAAATATAGACCAGGAAAAGAAAACCCTGTGGCTGATCACTTGAGTAGAATTTCTAATTCTTCTCAATCCGAAATCATCGATCCCGAATTCCCCACTGAACACCTTTCATCTCTCACTCCAAAAATATCATGGTATGCCCCAATTGTAAATTACTTATTTTCTGGTGTTCTTCCTGAAAGGTTTTCAAAAGAACAAAAAATGAAGTTGAAAAGTGATTCAAAATACTATTTTTGGGAAGAAAATATACTTTGGAAAACCGGGGCTGACATGGTAATAAGGAGATGTGTCGATGAAAATGAACATTCTTCCATATTAGAATTATGTCACTCACTTACCGGAGGTGGCCACTTTGGACCACAAAGGACCTCCCGAAAGGTCCTAGACTCTGGATTCTTCTGGCCTTCACTCTTCAAGGACTCACATGAGTTCTGTCAATCAAGCCCCACTTGCCAAAAGTTTGGCACAATCTCCAAAAGAAATGAAATGCCCCAAACGCCTTTTAATTTTCTAAGAGATCTTCGATGTTTGGGGCATCGATTTCATGGGACCATTTCCCCCTTCCAATGGATTCTTATACATTCTTCTTGAGGTCGATTATGTTTCAAGGTGGGTTGAGGCCAAACCCACTAGGAAGGATGACGCTCATACTGTTAGTGAGTTCCTAAAGACCCACATCTTCCAAAGATTTGGCACACCACGTGCCTTGATCAGTGACTTAGGAACCCATTTTTTTAATAGAACCATTAAATCTCTTCTGAAAAAGAATGGGGTTGTACATAAAACTTCAACTGCATATCACCCCCAAAAAAATGGAATGGCTGAACTTTCTAATAGATAAGTGAAAAGAGTGCTTGGGAGATTGTAAAACCCACCAGAAAAGACTGGCCTGAAAGACTTGGTGAAGCACTTTGGGCTTATCAAACTGCCTATAAAACACCCATTGGGATGTCTCATTTTTGGCTTGTTTTTGGTAAATCATGTCACTTACCATTTGAAATACAACATAAGTCATTTAGGGCAGTGAAAACCTCTAATTTTGATTGTGAAAATTCTGGTGAAGAAAGATTTTTGCAATTGGTTGAACTGGAGGAGCTTCGACTTGAATCCTATGAGAATTCCAATCTGTACAAAGAGAAGGCTAAGGTACTCCATGATAGACACATCCTGAGAAAGATATTTCATGAAGGTGAAAATGTAATGCTCTTCAATTCTCGATTTCGGCTTCACCCAGGTAAGCTTAATTCTCGTTGGGAAGGTCCTTTTGTTATTACTAATGTTTATCCATTTGGTGCAGTGCAAGTCCAAGACCCCTCCTCTAAAAGGAAATTTATGGTAAATGGACATCGGTTGAAGCATCACTATGAGAGGACACACAATCCTGGATCATCATCTACTTCCATTGGATCCACAGTAGACCCACCACTGGATGGAGATGGAAACCCACAAAATCCAAACTAGGGGGCACCTCTTTCCCTTTAACTCTCTCTCTATCTCTTCCTCTCTCTACCTCTTTCTTCTTCTTCCTATCTCTTTCATTTTTTACCACTTTATTCATCAAACCCTTTCTTTTTCTCTTTCTTGTGTGGGTGTGTATTCTATAAAAACCTTAAAAACTAAAAAAACCAAAAAAACACAATCACTTAAAAAAATTACAAAAAAAGGAGTCATGCTTACTCACCATCGAGTTTTGAAATTTTGTCCAACCATTTTGGGGAGTTAACAGACATGTTTTCATCTCAAAAATTTTGTATTTTCATCATGACTTTGGATAAAGAATTTTGTGTCAAAATTAACAAATTTTGAATGCTCAATTTTTGATTTGGAAAATGCTTTTCCCGAACTGTGAGGGACAACATTTTCTTTCATGCCAAGGCCACCTATGGCCATCTTTTCAAAATGTGTGTTTTCACCCCCATTTTTTAGTCTGGATTTTGTGGACCTTCGAGCAGAATTTCCTACCTTAGTGTGTATTAATATGATAGAGGAATTTTCTGAACCACATGAAAATCACAATAGCCAAATAGACTCCCATTTCCCTTACATTAATCCTCCTTTTGAAATCCCCTTTGAGCCTATGAAAAACTTTTCTTTGATAGCCAAATTACAAGCCCAATACCTTATCCCACCCAATATCAACATGGATTTTCATTGCATAAGTTTTTGAAATTTAAGTGTGGGGGGGGAATGGATTAGATTTTTGGGTATCATTTCCTTACTTTCTGGTGTGTTATCATATGCTTGAGGGAAAGCACCCATTTTAGTGTGGGGGGTAGGTTATCATTCAGTGGGATTTTGGAATGTATTGCACAAATGATATTGAAAAGTGTTCAATTGTACAAATGATATTGAATAGTGTTCAAAAAAATCAAAAAAAAATCAAAAAAATCAAAAAAATGGGTTGTGTCTTGGGTAGGTCAAAAATCACTCTTCCTCAACCTTTGATCTTGTTATAAATATTACAATTAGTGTCGTGAGGAGATCAAACATGGGTTGGGTTATGAGTGTGAGATCTGTTTCAAGGTCAACTTTCGAAAAAAAAGAAAAAAAAGGAAAAGAAAAAAAAAGAACACTTGTATAATATTCTTATTGGGAGAAGTTTTTTGTTTTGTAAATATTCCATCTTCTCATTACCTTCATATTTTCTTCCTCTATTGTTTCTTTCTTCACACAATCATTCCCTTGTAAATATGTGTTTCCATTTCCTTCCATGTTTCATTTTAAAAAAAAT
This sequence comes from Viscum album, assembly GCA_963277665.1. NCBI lineage: Eukaryota > Viridiplantae > Streptophyta > Magnoliopsida > Santalales > Viscaceae > Viscum > Viscum album. The sequence continues at coordinate 2,104,856,163 of OY728123.1, forward strand.
TGCATTGCTTTTTCTATTTTGGTATTTTAACCCTCTTCATCTCTCTCTTGGACAGTATATTCCTACCATCCCATAGCCACAGAAAAACCCCATTAAAAATACCTCTTGATTCTTTTTCACTTTGGATAGGGATTGTAAGCTGAGAGCTCTTTTCAAACTCTAAGATTTTCACTTTTGGTTGGTGAAGGAGTGAACCTCCACAAATAAATTTTATCATCTTGAGAGGTGTGAGTTTTGAGTGTCCACACTTTCCATTTCTAAATTTGAGAATGGAAAAATGAATTATTTTTGGAACATTTTTTCTGTAACAATTTGTGGTGGAATTCAATATGGATGAGTGGAATGGTTTGAACCTCCCCTGATTGGAGAAAACAAAATTTTAATATCTGTTGGTGAGTAAAAATAATTTTGTCATGTTTTTATATTTATTGCACACGAGGACACGCACAAAACTAAGTGTGGGGGAGTTGATGTTATTAATATTTTAATGACTTATTATATTCCCCCTTAACTTATTTTATATGAAATGTTCATAATTTGTGTGAAATATTAATGTTTTAATATTAAGTATAATTTTTGTGCATTTTTAGAAGTAGTCCAATTGAGTCAGTTTAATGTTTTAATAATAACTGTCGCTATATTCATCCAAATTGTGTGGTTCTTGTTTTTTAGGATTATCCTTTCAATATAAAACATTTCATTAGAAGGTACCATGAGCCAATTCTTCCATTTGAAGGGTCATATGGTCCTCACAAACAAGACCAATGAATCTGTGAACAAACTGGACCAGCCTTGAATATTGATTTACTGGGATCAATAAAGAAGTCCAAAAACATTAACTCTCCACAATAATTCTGGGGACACTACATTTCATCTTTTATAAAAATTTCAAGTCCCAAATCCAAGTACAAGGGGCCCAAATGAAGCTTTGAAGACCAGCCCACCATTCTGGCCGAGAATTAAAATAAGTATAGTATTCATAACATATCTCATGATGTAAGAATCTAATCGAGATTACATTTTGTAGTGTGAAAGAGTAGATATAGTCGGCTGACATTGTTGAAGAACCCATTCGAATTTGAAGGCATATTCATATTCAAAAACCCTTTTACATTCTGGACTTCAAAAAGACTAGTTTGAAATGGACAGTTTTACTTTGTTTAATCAAACGGCCATAATGTTTGATTCTTAAGCCCAACTGACTCCAAATTTTGAGAGTAGTCGGAAAACTTTAGTATCTACAACTGTGAATCAGGAGATTTCTCGAGATTCGGCTGTCATGATGTCCATATCTACGATCCAAGTGGAGGTGTATTGCTGGAATGTAAACAGTCCACTCCTTGGGCTATAAATACTCTCCCCTTCTCTCCTTGATAGGGGTTGGCATTTCAGAAGAGAGGAGATCATATTGGCATGACCAAAGCCTTTCCAAAGTCTTAGTAGGAAATTACATACTCAAGTTTTCACTTGATAGACATTTCCTCCTCTCTTTGTTTTCACTTACTTTTGTGTTCTTCATTTTTGTAATTTTGTAAGTCCTTTCTTTTGTAATTCTGTTTTAATGCAAGTTTCTTCTTCAATATCTCTTATTCTCCTCCACATTTTGTATTTTAATATTAATGTTCTTAAAATAGTTTAAATTTATTTGAATTCCCTTCCCTTATTTTTCTTCCTCATTCAATTGAAAATCTGTTTATAATTATCATCATCGTTCGTGTGTGTGTGTCGACGTACCACTCTTTTCTAATCCCTTTCTTTTTCTTCTATTCTTAATTTATCATCATAATTATTATAACCAGAATATTAAACACCCAAATGTATGAGTAAATATCTCATTGGGGTGAGTTATAATTTAGGGATGTTAAGTGATTGAGAGTATTTGCTCGATGAGTATTCCTTAATTTAACATTGTGTATGTTGGACTTAATTTGTCATGGATTAAGGACATATTTTGTTTAGCATGTGATTTCCATGGATTATTGGAACTAAAAATACACTACCATAAACATGTACTGATTGAGATTAAAATACTAATTAAGTTAAGTCTTGGATTAAAGCTTTAGCACTTAGTAATTCTAATCGATGTCAACTTGTGAAGTGGGTGTTAATTTAAATGCAATATTAAGCAAAGCTCAAGGATATCACAAGATTAACTCCCTAATAATGAACTCACCCCAATCTTTATCAATTTGTTGAATCAAAAATCATCCATAAATTATCTCATAAGCTCTGCAAAAAATCCCCCCAATCAGAATAATATCAACTAAAAACAAACGACTATTTCAAAATATCATCGCCGAGGATTTGACCCAAGTGCTGCTTTACACATTAGCAGAGCACCGGAACTTTGACCGGTCGATAGGCGACAATCAGCCGTGCATTTCAAATGGTGTCGTTGCCTGGGATGGTGCTTTAAGTAGTCATTAGTTTCTGGTTATTTTCAAAAAAACCAAAAAAAATAAAATTTTAAAAAACATTGAAAAAAAATAAAAAGTAAAACTTGTCTTCCTCTTTCTTCCAAAGTCTCTCTGAATGCCCCGTAGCCTCCCAAACAATCCCTCGGATTTTTTTGACCCTGAAATTGAGCGAACGCTTCACCAACTTAGGAGGAACATAAGAGATACTCAAATAATTCAAGAACCAATCCTCATCCAACCTGTTGAAATTGAAATGGTCAATCATAGGGAACAAACCCTAAATGAACTTGCTGCCCCTGATATGAATTAATAACCTCTTGGTATAAAATATCCAAACAAAGAGTCTGACTTCGAACTCAAGTCAGGTTTGATTCATCTTCTTCCTCATTTTCACGGGCTAGCCGGTGAGGATCCACATCTTCACCTTAAAGAGTTCCAAGTAGTATGCTCTACCATGAAGCCTCAAAGGGTTTCTGAAGAACAAATCAAACTCCGAGCATTCCCTTTTTTCCTAACTGACACTGCTAGGCCATGGATCTACTACCTACCTCCTGGTTCCATAACCACATGGAATGACATGAAGCGACTATTCTTAGAGAAATTCTTTCCTACTTCTCGTACTGCTTCTATCCGAAAGGAAATAAGTGGTATCCATCAATTCCCAAGTGAATCACTCCATGAGTACTGGGAGAGGTTCAAAAGGCTTGTGGCAACCTGCCCACATCATCAAATCCCTGACCAACTCTTGATCCAATACTTTTATGAGGGGTTATTGGCTATGGAGAGAACTCTCTTTTATCCCGCAAGTGGCAGTGCTCTTGTTGATAAAACTCATGTAGCTGCAAGAGATCTCATAAGTAACATGGCTGCAAACACACAACAATTCCATACTCGAGCACATGCTCAAGTCAAACAATCCCAATATAATCAATCAATTGAGCCGAACAAAATGACTGAGTGGATGAGTGAACTTACAGGTCTTGTGCGACAGCTAGCTGTGGCTACCAAATCCCCAACCTCCTCTTCTCCGCAATCAATGTTTCCTGGACCAATCAAAAACTGTGGAATCTGAAACTCTCCATCTCATCCAACTGACACTTGTCCACAACTTTAAGAGGATCAATCCGATTCATCTGGACCAATGGAGCTCAATGCAGCATATGCTCAGTGGAACACCAATCCTTAACTATTAGGTCAATTTGTTAGAAACTTCAACCAACCTCACTATGAGCCCTTCTCCTCTAACATTAACCAAGACCTTACGTATGGTAATCCCATATCTCACCGCCCTCAATTCCCTCCTCAAAATCCAAACCAATTTCAATATGGTCAAGGTGGTGGTAACTTCCATCAACCTTATCCTTTTGTTCCTCAACATCAAAGGAACAATCATCCTCCTAGATTCCATTATCCTAGTGAGCCTTCCCAATTCCAAAACCAATACAATCGATTTCCCAAGAACCAAAATCAAGGTAATCCCAATCCGGGACAAGCCTCTTCTTCCAAGCAACCATGGGAAAGTTCAGTGGAAGATCTTACCTCTTTCACCCATTCTAGCCTTAAAAACATTGAAACTCAAATAGGTCAACTTGCATCCCACCTGAGCCAGCAACAATAATCAAATTCTTCCCAACTCCCAGATAAACCATTACCCAACCCCAAGGGTAATGTAAGTGCAATTGCACTTAGATCAGGAAAGCAACATGCTATGCCTCAAGATAAATCCTCAAACCCTCCTTCAAATGTTGACCTAGAAAAGGAAAAGAAAAGGAAAATTGAAAAGAAACCTGAATCCATTCCCTCACCTCCTTCCATTCCACTTAGGAATCCAATTCATTTTCCTAAAGCTGTTTCTAAACCAAGGAAGTCCTTTGAACCTGGTCCTCAAATGCTCGACATGTTTAGACTTGTTGAATTCAACATTCCCCTCTTAGATTCCATAAAACAAATTCCTAAGTATGCCAAGTTTCTCAAGTAATTGTGCACCCACAAGAGGCAACTTAGGACCTTTGAAAATGTTTCCACCCAGCAGTCCATACCCATTAAGTGCAAAGATCCAGGTACCTTTACAGTCCCATGCCAAATTGGAAGTTCCAACTTTGATGATGCACTCATAGACCTAGGAGCCTCAATTAATGTCATGCCCAAATCCATCTTCTCCAACCTTGGTCTAGGTCCCTTACATCCAACAGGTGTTGTCATTCAGTTAGCTAATTGAAGCACAGCCAGTCCTGAGGGAATAATTGAGGATGTCCTTGTCCGAGTCAATGATCTTATCTTCCCTGCTGATTTCTATGTTCTTGACATGGAAGGTGAGATGAACTCTTCTCGATCTCCCCTAATTCTAGGAATACCATTCCTCGTGACTATGAGAACCAAGATTGATGTCCATTCAGGCATCATATCCATGGAATTTGGTGACCAACTGGTCAAGTTCAACATTTTCCAAGCCATGTGATACCCATCTGAGGATCACTCTGCATTCTCAATCCATGCTTCTGAGGACACTTCTAAGAGTCAATTGAACCCCATTCCATCATGTTCATCCTGTTCTAAAGAGATAGGATCTTGTGAAATTTGCACTAGGATTAACCAAGTCATAAATGGTGAAGTTGATGTGGACCTTTAATTCATAGACTCCATCAATTTAGAGGATCTTGAAAACTCTCTTGAATCCCATCTCAACTCTGATCAAAACTGCTCCACCTTGGACAGTATTGGGAAAAATGAATCTGAAGAAACTGAAGTCCCATCCTCCATTTCTGAGTTTCCTAACCCAAAAATTAATGATGAGACTAATCTGAAACCCCTTCCTACACACCTGAAATATGCATTTCTTTTCCATGATCACTCTTATCATGTCATTATCTCTTCTTCACTTACCGAAATTGAGGAGTCCAAACATGTTCAAGTGTTAGAGGAAAACAAAAAGGCCTTAGGGTGGACCCTAGATGACATACCAGGAATCAACCTTGCCCTTTGCATGCATCACATCTATCTTGAGGAGTCATCTAAACCAATTAGGCAACCACAAAAAAGACTCAATCCACTCATCCTTGTGGTAGTTAGGGAAGAGATCACCAAGCTTCTTCAAGCTGGTATTATCTACCCAATTTCTGATAGTGAATGGGTTAGTCCAATTCAAGTTGTACCTAAGAAGGGTGGGATAACTGTTGTCACAAATTAACATGGAGAGGTAGTCACAACTCGAGTGAAGAAAAATGGTGTGGGTGCATCGACTATAGGAAATTGAATGTTGAAACCTGAAAAGATCATTATCCTCTTCCATTACTTGATAAAATGCTAGAAAGATTGGTTGTAAAGTCACATTATTGCTTTCTTGATGGATACACCGGCTATTTTCAAATCCCAATCTCACCTCCGGACCAAGAAAAGACTATTTTCACATGCCCCTTTGGAACATATGCATATAGAAGAATGCCTTTTGGACTTTGCAATGCTCCTGCAACATTCCAGAGGTGTATGATGACTATCTTTTCAGAATTCATTGAACACTGAATGGAAGTCTTCATGGATGACTTCACCATTTATGGTGAGTCATTTCAATCTTCTTTGCATTCACTCTCTCTAGTCCTTCAAAAGTGTGTCAAGTGTAACCTTGTGTTAAATTTTGAAAAATGTCACTGCATGGTTGCAAATGGGATTGTTCTAGGGCACATAGTTTCAAAAGATGGTATTGAAGTCGATCCTGGCAAAATTGAAGTGATCCAATCACTTCCTGAACCCAACTCTGTTCGAGACATCCGTTCATTTCTCGGTCATGCTGGTTTCTATCGGAGATTCATCCATAACTTCAGTAAAATTTCCCTCTCACTCACTCGTTTGCTCCAAAATGATGTCACTTTCCATTTCGATGAGGTTTGAAAGAGATCCTTTGTTGAACTCAAAACTGCTCTAACATCTGCCCCAATAATCCAACCCCCAGATTGGTCATTACCCTTTGAGTTGATGTGTGATGCTTCTAATAGAGCTGTTGGGGCTGTTCTTGGTCAAAGAAGCGAAATAATTCCTCATGTCATATATTATGCCTCAAAAACATTGGATGAAACTCAATCTCACTACACTGTGACTGAAAAGGAACTTCTAGTAGTGGTTTTTTCCTTAGATAAATTCCGCTCCTATCTCTTAGGTGCCAAAATCATCATCTTCACAGACCATTCTGCTATAAAGTTTCTACTCAAGAAAAGTGATTCCAAACCGAGACTAATAAGATGGATCCTAATGCTCCAAGAATTTTTCCTTGAAAAAAAAGATAGACCAGGAAAAGAAAACCATGTGGCTGATCGCTTGAGTAGAATTTCTAATTCTTCTCAATCAGAAATTATCGATCCTGAATTCCCCACTGAACACCTTTCATCTCTCACTCCAAAAATACCATGGTATGCCCCAATTGTAAATTACTTGGTTTCTGGTGTTTTTCCTGAAAAGATTTCAAAAGAACAACAATGAAGTTGAAAAGTGATTCAAAATAATATTTTTGGGAAGAAAATAAACTTTGGAAAACTGGGGCTGACATGGTAATAAGGAGACGTGTCGATGGAAATGAACATTCTCCCATATTAGAATTATGTCACTCACTTCCCAGAGGTGGCCACTTTGGACCACAAAGGACCTCCCAAAATGTCCTAGACTCTAGATTCTTCTGGCCTTCACTCTTCAAGGACTCACATGAGTTCTGTAAATCATTCCCCACTTGCCAAAAGTTTGGCACAATCTCCAAAAGAAATGAAATTCCCCAAACACCATTAATTTTCTGCGAGATCTTCGATGTTTGGGGAATCGATTTCATGGGACCATTTCCCCCTTCCAATGGATTCTCATACATTCTTCTTGCGGTCGATTATGTTTCAAGGTGGGTTGAGGCCAAACCCACTAGGAAGGATGAGGCTCATACTGTTAGTGAGTTCCTAAAGACCCACATCTTCCAAAGATTTGGCACACCACGTGCCTTGATCAGTGACTTAGGAACCCATTTTTTTAATAGAACCATGGAATCTCTTCTGAAAAAGAATGGGGTTGTACATAAAACTTCAACTTCATATCACCCCAAAACAAATGGAATGGATGAACTTTCTAATAGATAAGTGAAAAGAGTGCTTGAGAGAATTGTAAAACCCACGAGAAATGACTGGCCTGAAAGACTTGGTGAAGCACTTTGGGATTATCGAACTGCCTATAAAACACCCATTGGGATGTCTCCTTTTCGGCTTGTTTTTGGTAAAGCATGTCACTTACCAGTTGAAATACAACATAAGTCATTTTGGGCAGTGAAAACCTGTAATTTTGATTGTGAAAAATCTGGTGAAGAAAGATTATTGCAATTGGCTGAACTGGAGGAGCTTCGACTTGAATCGTATGAGAATTCCAATCTGTACAAAGAGAAGGATAAGGTACTCCATGACAGACACATCCTGAGAAAGGTATTTCATGAAGGTGAAAATGTAATGCTCTTCAATTCTCGATTTCGGCTTCACCCAGGTAATCTTAATTCTTGTTGGGAAGGTCCTTTTGTTATTATTAACGTTTACCCATTTGGTGCAGTGCAAGTCCAAGACCCCTCCTCTAAAAGGAAATTTACGGTAAATGGACATCGGTTGAAGGATCACTATGAGAGGACACACAATCCTGGATCATCATCTACTTCCATTGGATCCACAGTAGACCCACCACTGTATGGAGATGGAAACCCACAAAATCCAAACCAGGGGGCACCTCTTTCCCTTTAACTCTCTCTCAATCTCTTCCTCTCTCTACCTATTTCTTCTTCTTCCTATCTATTTAATTTTTTTTACCACTTTATTCATCAAACCCTTTCTTTTTATCTTTCTTGTGTGGGTGTGTATTCTATAAAAACCTTAATAACTAAAAAAACCAAAAAAAAATACAAATACTTAAAAAATTACCAAAAAAAAGAGTCATGCTTACTCACCATCGAGTTTTGAAATTTTGTCCAACCATTTTGGGGAGTTAACAGACATGTTTTCATCTCAAAAATTTTGTAATTTCATCATGACTTTGGATAAATAATTTTGTGTCAAAATTAACAAATTTTTAATGCTCAATTTTTGATTTGAAAAATTATTTTCCCGAACCGTGAGGAAAAACATTTGCTTTCATGCCAAGGCCACTTATGGACATCTTTTCAAAATGTGTGTTTTCACCCCCATTTTTGAGTCTTGAGTTTTTGGACCTTTGAGCTTAATTTCCTACCTTAGTGTGTATTAATATGATAGAGGCATTTTCTGAACCACATGAAAATCACAATAGCCAAATAGACTCCCATTTCCCTTACATTAGTCCTCCTTTTGAAAGCCCCTTCGTGCCTATGAAAACCTTTTATTTGATAGCCACATTACAAGCCCAATACCTTATCCCACCCAATATCGACATGGATTTTCATTGCATAAGTTTTTGAAATTTAAGTGTGGGGGGGGGAATGGATTACATTTTTGGGTATCATTTCCTTAATTTCTGGTGTGTTATCATATGCTTGATGGAAAGCATCCATTTTAGTGTGGGGGGGAGGTTATAATTCAGTGGGATTTGGGAATTTATTTTACAAATGATATTGAAAAGTGTTCAATTTTACAAATGATATTGAAAAGTGTTCAAAAAAATCAAAAAAAATCAAAAACAAATCAAAAAATGGGTTGTGTCTTGGGTAGGTCAAAAATCACTCTTCCTCAATCTTTTATCTTGTTATAACTATTACAATTAATGTCGTGAGGAGATCTAACATGGGTTGGGATATGAGTTTGAGATCTGTTTCAAGGTCAACTTTCGAAAAAACAAAAAAAAGGAAAAGAAAAAAAAAAGAACACTTGCATTATATTCTTATTGGGAGAAGTTTTTTGTTTTGTAAATATTCCATCTTCTCATTACCTTCATATTTTCTTCCTCCATTGTGTCTTTATTCACACAATCATTCCCTTTTAGATATGTGTTTTCATTTCCTTCCATGTTTCATTTCAAAATAAATTTTGCATTGCTTTTTCTATTTTGGTATTTTAACCCTCTTCTTATCTCTCTTGGACATTATATTCCTACCATCCCATAGCCACATAAAAACCCCATTAAAAAGACCTCTTTATTCTTGTTCACTTTGGATAGGGATTGTAAGCTAAGAGCTCTTTTCAAACTCTAAGATTTTCACTTTTGGTTGGTGAAAGAGTGAACCACCATAAATAAATTTTATCATCTTGAGAGGTGTGAGTTTTGAGTGTCCACACTTTCCATTTCTAAATTTGAGCATGGAAAAATGAATTATTTTTGGAACATTGTTTCTGTAACAATTTGTGGTGGAATTCAATATGGATGAGTGGAATGGTCTGAACCTCCCCTGATTGGAGAAAACAAAATGTTAATATCTGTTGGTGAGTAAAAATGATTTTTTCATGTTTTTATATTTGTTGCACATGAGGACATGCACAAAACTAAGTGTGGGGGATTTGATGTTATTAATATTTTCATGACTTATTATATTCCCCCTTTACTGATATTATATGAAATGTGCATAATTTGTGTGAAATATTAATGTTTTAATATTAAGTATAATTTTTGAGCATTTTTAGAAGTAGTCCAATTGAGTCAGTTTAATGTTTTAATAATAAATGTACCTATACTCATCCAAATTGTTTGGTTCTTGTTTTTTAGTGTTCTACTTTCAATATAAAACATTTCATTAAAAGGTACCATGAGCCAATTCTTCCATTTGAAGGGTCATATGGTCCTCACAAACAAGCCCAAAGAATCTGTGAACAAACTGGACCCGCCTTGAATATTGATTTACTGGGCTCCATCCAGAAGTCCAAAAGCATTAACTCTCCACCATAATATGGGGGGACACTACATTTCATCTTGTATATAAATTTCAAGGCCCAAATCCAAGTACAAAGGTCCCAAATAAATCTTTGAAGTCCAGCCCACCATTCTGGACGAGAATTAAAATCAGTATAGTATTCATGACATATCTCATGAGGTAAGCATCAAATAGATCATATATTTTGAAGTGTGAAATAGTAGATATAGGCTGCCGACTTTGTTGAAGAACCCATTCGGATTTGAATGCATCCTCGTATTCAAAAACCCTTTCACATTCTGGACTTCAAAAAGACTGGTTTGAAATGGACAGTTTTACTTTGTTTAATCAACCGGCCATAACTTTTTATCCTTAAGTCCAAATGACTCCAAATTTTGAGGGTTGTCGGACAACCTTAGTATCTAAAACTTTGAAGAAGGAGATTGCTCGAGATTCGGCTGTCATGATGTCCATATCTGCGAGCCAAGTGGAGGGGTATTTCTGGAATGTAAACAGTCCACTCCTTGGGCTATAAATACTCTCCCCTTCTCTCATTGAGAGGGGTTGGCATTTCATAAGAGAGGAGATCATATTGGAATGACCAAATCATTTCCAAAGGCTTGGTAGGACCTTCCATACTCAATTTTTCACTTGAGAGACCTTTCCTCTTCTCTTTGTTTTCACTTACTTTTGTGTTCTTCATTTTTGTAATTTTGTAAGTCCTTTCTTTTGTAATTATGTTTTGATGCAAGTTTCTTCTTCAATATCACTTATTCTCCTCCACATTCTGTATTTTAATATTAAAGTTCTTAATATAGTTTAAATTTAGTTGAATCCCCTTCCCTTTTTTTGCTTCCTCATTCAATCGAAAATCTGTTTTTAATTATCATCATCGTTCGTGTGTGTGTGTGTCGACGTACCACTCTTTTCTAATCCCTTTCTTTTTCTTCTATTCTTAATTTATCATCATAATTATTATAACCAGAATATTAAACACCCAAATGGATGAGTAAATAGATCATTTGGGTGAGTTATAATTTAGGGATGTTAAGTGATTGAGAGTATTTGCTCAATGAGTATTCGTTAATTTAACATTGTGTATGTTGGACTTAATTTGTTATGGATTAATGACATATTTTGTTTAGAATGTGGTTTCCATGGATTATTGGAACTAAAAATACACTACCATAAACATGTACTGATTGAAATTAAAATCCTAATTAAGTTAAGGCTTGGATTAAAGCTTTAACACTTAGTAATTCTAATCGATGTCAACTTGTGAAGTGGGTGTTAATTTAAATGAAATATAAAGAAAAGCTCAAGGATATCACAAGCTTAACTCCCTAATAATGAACTCACCCCAATATTTATCAATTTTTTGAATCAAAAATAATTCATAAATTATTTCATAAGCTCTGAAAACAAACCCCCCAATCATAATACAATCAACTAAAAACAAACGACTATTTCAAAGTATCATCACCGAGGATTCGACCTGAGGGCTGCTATACACATTAGCAGAGCACCAGAAATTTGACCGGTCGATAGGCGACAATCGGCCATGCATTTCTAATATCATGAATATCAATCTTTTCATGATATTTTATGCCTCATTTAATTACTTTTTCTTTCATGTATATCATGACCCCAAGATACCAAGTTATAAGAGTTTATTGAGACAATCTCTTTGCTTTTCGAGATAGTTTATGTTTATGCTTCCTTTGATAAAATCGTATTATCCATCTCTCAAGACTATTCATTATTTTCCTTATCCTATATTATTTCATGATATAATCATGTATTTATTCCATTTTATACTCTTTGGTACATAATATAGTTATGAAAGAGTTTTTATGAAATACCGACTTTACCCTCTCTTTGGTGAGAAGTCTATGTTCTCTAAAAAGACTTTCCAAGAATATTATACCATTACCCTAGAATATCTAAAACAAATTTCCCTTTTTTTATATTACCAATCTCTTCAAAGGAATATTTATTCTTCTTTCCGAACAAGAAATTTTTCTAACCATTTTACAGTGAAAAAAGAATGTTCTTTTGACCTCGTACAACATGTAAGGATTTACCCACTGTCGTTTGTTCAAAGCTCCCTTTACGTTGTTAAAAAGGATAATCATTAAGAAAATGTTTTTAAAAATTAATTTTCCAGGAAAATTGTTTTCAAAATGGTTTCAAACTTCTTTTATATGTTTTCATGGAAAACTTTTTTCAAAATGTTTTCAAGTCTTATTTACAAGTTTTCAAAGTTCTTCCAAAAAAATGGTTTTCAAAATGCTTTCATGCCTATTTATAAGTTTTAAATAAAATTTATTTTCAAAACATTTTAAAGATTTATTTATAAGTTTTCAAAGTATTTTCAAAGAAAAATATTACAATATTGATTTCATGTCCTTTTTATATGTTTTCAAGGTCTTTTCTATAAAAATTATTTTCAAATGGTTTTATGTATTAAAAATAATTTTTCAAACAATGAATGATATTTTCCTCAAGAAACAATTTTATAAGATATTTCAAAATTATTTTCCATTTAAGATGATATATATTGATCTTTCTCATACCTTATAGGAAACGATCTAGAGGTTCCATTTATATCCCTTCTATGAATAAGTTAAGTTTAATGTCATGGTCTTTATGAAACCCATTTCTCCTTTATGGGTAATATGTTTAGGAAACCTTTTTCTCTTACATGAGTTATATGCTTTTGTAACCCGGTTCTTTTGACGGGTTATGTTTATGAAGAAATGATTAAGAAACCTATATCTTTCCATAGGTTGTGATATGTTTACATTTTTATGATACCCATTTCACTTCATGGTTTATGATATGTTATTTATGATCTTGTGTCACACATATGTACGATTTCATTATGTGATGGGTGGGAACTATATCTCCCTCTAATGAATTGGTTTAAGATTTATATCTCATGAGATAGACATAGATAGAACAAGGGTTTAATCAGTTCATAAATATAGGGATAGAATGATGGTTTAATAAGTTCAGTAATAAAGGGATGGAATGAGAGTTTACTCAGTTCAGTAATACAGGGCTGGAATGAGGGTTTTCTTAGTCTAGTGATACAGGGTTGGAACAAGGGTTTACTCGGTTCAGTGATACAGGTATGGAACAATGGTTTAACCAATTCAGTAATACAAGACTGGAGTGAGGGTTTACTCGATTTAATAATACATATCTTGAACAAGGGTTTAATCAGTTCAGTAATGCACGGGTGGAATGAGGTTTTACTTGGATCTATAATAAAGGGCTGGAACGGGGGTTCACCTGGTTCAGTAATGGACTTTTTCCACTGAGATGGTCTTGGAATTGATTCCTTGGCTACTCTAGAAATTATTATATGCTTATGTGTTGCCAAAATTTCATGTCTTATTCTTATGTTATGCTTTCATGGATTGTGTCATTTACTTCCATTGCATTCATGTCTTATATACTTCCAAGATTTATGGCATGATCTTTGTATATGATATTTGATATCCAGGGTATGATCTTCTATTTTTCATGATCATGTTCTGATACCCTTATACTAATTTTTATGCTTATATGTCTCCCTTTTTTACCCTTATAGAGCATTTCATCTCACCCCTTTTTATGTTTACTTCCCTAGGTTATGAAGATATATATTATGTTTTATGTGTCTAAGAATGGTGCTAGTCTTTAAGAACCTAGTTGGAGAGAATATATCTCACATATGTACGAGTTTTATGTTTCCATGCTTCCAAAGTAACTATACCAACTACGGTCTTTGGGCGTCTATTTATATAATGTTTAAGTATTCCGAATATGTAATGAAATGTTAATATTTGAAAACCGAGGATCTCTATAGTTGGTATCAGGGAAAAGGTATAGTTAACCTTTGGAAATTAGGATGATAAAACCTTATTGATATCCCTAGTTTTATTTCTAAGGATATTTTTAGGGATGTCTCTAAGGATAAGTATAAGGATAACATTTAGGAAAATGTCCTGAAATTTTGGTAAAGGATAAAGTGGATGGTTTCTAAGAAATGCATTCATTTTTGGATACTATAATTGGTTGTGGATCTGTAATAGATATACCTAGTGTTAACAACTCTGACAAGATGTTTTGGTCTTGACTCTGGGTAATCTAGTACATGATAATGAGCCTTATTGGACCCTTGGTTTGACACTCCTAGGGTATATGTTTTTGGAATTCACAAACTCTTTATGAACCATCATGAAAGATATAAATATAAGTTAATTATGAATAACCTAGGATAAAATCAAGGTGTCATAGATTATAGATGGTGTCAGGATTTAGACATTCTATAATTAATTATTTTCATGACTATGAGGTTTTCTACAATGATAAGTAATGCTCACACTATGCTTGTAGTTTTTTTTAATGGTGGGAACTGGAAGGAATAGATTAATGTTGAATGTGATTGAAGATTTTCTGATGACCAGTCAAGTGATATGATCACTGGAGTGAAAGATGTCATGATCATGCCCAATCAGTTTTCACAGAACATGATTAACAATGTTTACTTTAACCAACTCTCAGACTCACCAAGGAAGAGAAATAAAGAATTCATGGGGAGTTCGGGTAATGGTGACCATGGGGGAAAGAAGATTTTGTTTTTTTTTTGTATCAAGAATGTGGAAAGAATCACCTTAGTTAATGTCTTAGAGGAACAAGAATGTTATTTGACTATGGAAAATAAGAACACAAAGCAAGTGACTACAAGGTAAAAATTAAGAGTTTGGTTAACGAAATGGATGGTAATTTTTCCCCCCTAAGTCTTCATCGAAGGATAAGGGTTTTAAGTTTGGAAAAAATTGTCATTATACAAATTAATGTCTGAAGAGGAAAGTTTCTGAATAAAATCAATAAGGTGTTATGAGTAATGGTTACATCAATGATGATGAAGAGACTACGGATGAAATGTGAAGGAAAATGTATTGTCTAATAGTATTAGGTAGCATTCTTAATTAATTATGGATGAAGTAATCAAAGTATTTATGTATTTGGATTCTAGAATTAATAATGGTGAATTGTGTATGGATTATTCAGTTTATGTTTTCCTAAGGACTTATAAGAATATGATGGGTGGTCACAATGGACTAGAAAGGTTATCTCATGAAATTCAACATTTTGACTAAGGGAAAGTAACCCTTAACATTTTCTTTATGTTAAGATAATGTTGTATGGGTAAAGATACATGGTATATGAATAAATAAATCGGACAGTACTGATTACCATGGAAAAAATTGAGGACCTATTTATCAATGGTATATAATACCACTAATGAAGTTTAAAACATTTTGGATTTAAGTAGTAAATACAATATATTTTAGAATGAGAAAGCATGCATATTTTCCAAAAGGATTTATGGTAATTAAAGTTTTTAACTTGTTTCAAGAGAATATAGGATGAGGTTGTTCACATTCTTGGAATGCGACCACCAAGAGATGCTTTGTGTTATATTGGGGAATCAATGTTGATCTGATTTTGTGACTCTCTTTCTAAGGTTTTGGATTTTCATATTTCTGAAGGTTTATAAGGTTATCCATTCATTAAAAGTTTAAGCTAAACTTTAGAGGAAGTATTTGTGCACTGAGTTTGTGTTTAAAACCTTTGTTAAAAGGATAATCAGTGATTAACCATATTTCAAGGATATTCATCTTATATATTATATTAGTGTGTTTTAAAAAAAGGACATCATATATTTCAGGTGACAACCAATCATGTTCGGCAAGATCGCTAGTCTTGAACCCATGACCAAAGGATGATAAGGGTTTTTTGCCGACCAATGGCCTACGCGATGTACTAGTAAACGTGTAATTATTTTTAATGAATAAATATTTATGATCTATTATTGTTACTTTTTTTATATATTAATGTATGTTGTTATACTTTTCATTCCTTATGGGCCTTAAGATCCATTAAAAGCATATTTTATTTCTTTATTCAACAAAGTTAATTTCTAGACATTAATTCAATGAGGTAATGGATGTATTAGAAATTTTTCAAAGCACAACCCAAGAAAGAAATTTTTTTATGGAAATTTATAAACAATTACTCAACATTATAAAAGTGATCGAAAAAATATTGTTATCCTAATACTTTAATTTTTGTTGAGTTGATGGGCTTTGAAATTATTATAGATTTATGAATTTGAGGCCCTCAACTTTCCTTTGATCATTCAGTTATTTTTTATTTATGGCCTCAATCACTCCCAATAAATATTTACACTTTTCCTCCATGTCCAATATTCACCCCCAACCTATGTTCTTCTATGTTAAAATGAAATTATATGTCACTTTGGGTAACCGTAATGCTTCCAAATTTCCCTTTTTAAGAGAATTTTTAATATCCATTTTTACAATGTGGGTTTCTAAGAGAGAAACAATCAAGTATTAAACATTGGATAACTGAAACGAATTTCTAGGGCTAAATTCAATTTAAAGGGGGTATAATGTAACACCTCGAGATTTGTAGAATTGTTTTTTTCAAATTAATTTATATTTTCAATACTTTTCATTTCACATGACACTAGAAATAGTAAATTATATATATAAATATATATCTAAACAACAATTCAAACATTCTTTCCACATGCAATACCAACTTGTATTGCACTACAAGGAACACCAACTTGGTGTACGATGCACACAACATTGAGTTTCTATTAAACATGTTTATATATGTATAATTAATTAAATTAGATAATTATAACCTAAACATTAAACATAGTAATAGTAATAGTAATAACTTATGTCCAAATATTGGTTATAATTTTTTATATAAAAAAACTTACTGATAATGGAAGATTAGATTTTTTGTAAAGTCCTTTTATGTTAAAAATACTATTTTTTTAATGAAATGCCTTTAATAATAAAATTATTTTTTGAAAAAATTAGATAATTAATTTGAAAAAATAAAAATAATTTTTGATTTTAGTGTGTCGAAATTATCATAGGGTGAATATTTGGAATTTTTCTGAGAAACTTTATTTTCTGATGAATAGAAAAAAATGCTGCTTTTTATATAAAAACTGCCTTTTGTCGAATTATTTATTAATGATAAATGATATTATAAATATTTCTTAAGGAAAAATTAGATACATGTTACATATATTAAAACAATGTAATTCAGTATAATCAATTACAGTTTGAAATTTAATATAAAAACCTAACATACTTTTGAATGTTTTTCTACTATAAAACCTCGTTATTCCGCCCCATCTATAGGATTAGCATTAATCTTAATTTTCCCACTTATCTGATTAGAATTTTGAAAATAAGACATAAAATAATGTTATTAGTATGATATTTTTGGTCTAATAAGATCAAATTAAATTTTTACCAAATTGATTAGTGGATGTGATTAAAATTAATTAAGGTGATTAATGTATGATTAAGCATAATAAGGGACAAAACCTTAATATTAAGGAAAAAATGACTTGGAGACTTTTCCCAAATCCATTGGTTGAAAACCTTTGACTATGTACCCACTGTTTTCGAAATATATGTGTTTTGGGATATTATTAAATGGAAGTTCCCTATAAAACATTGTAAGGAAAAAAGAAAAAAAAGGAACTTTCCATACCATTAACATTTATAAAACTTTGAGATATGTAAAATACATCATATTTTAGGTTATATATATAGTTTTGAAAGATATATGGGTTATTGTTTTCATAATAAATTATCAATAATTTTTATAAATGGTTTAGGTACTTAAAATGCTTAAGAAACATCAATATAATGAATATTTACTTAATAATTTACTACAATAAATGATAATATAAATATTAAAAATGAAGTTAATTGATTGAATTATTGTATTTATTTATCTTTTTATATCAATATATAATTTTACACACCTTTAAACCTAACATATTTTAATTCCAAAATATTATTTATATTTTAACATTAACATTAAATAAATAATGTCAAAATTGACATTATTGTCATTTTAATATTATTGAATCTTATAAAATTATTTAAAATTGATAAAAATCATATAATATTATAAGTGAATTTTAAGTGTTAATATATATCAAATATGTTGTAATACTGGAATAATTAATCTTTTATAATTAATATATTGGCCTATATTATTTAAATATGTTGTTAAGATGGTCTGGGTTCAAGCGGTGTTTATTGTGTCACAAGTGATTGTTTTGAAATTAATTTACAAAATAGATGAGATTTTAATTTTATTAATTATATATAGTGATAATAATTATTTTTATATATATTTAATAATAAATATCACTTTAATTTATTCTTAATGGTTGATTTTATTATATTAGAAAACTAGATGCTTAAAAAACCAAAAATGATAAAATTGGGGAATCTTAGATGTTAAGGAACCAAATAATTAAAATGAACATGTTTTTGGGTGGATGTGGTTTTTATATATGATTATTCTCTATTACTAAATTATTTTTTTATTTTTTAGGAACTTTAGGTAAGATAGACTACCCATTATTGAATACCTTTTGGAATTTACAAAAGTGCCACTCACCCTCCTCTATAAAAAGGCAAGCACTCTACCCCTTCCTCACACCTCTCAAGCCTCTTAAGATTAAAAAATACCTACCCAAATTTCATCCCAAAAATCCTCCCTTTGACCCTGAATCCTCCCTTTGGTCATAAACTATTTCAAGGTAGCCTTTAGGCACAAACTAAAAGTATTTACTCGGTTAAGAGGTGACATCTTCTTTAAAACTCATTTCCTTTATTTTCCTTCTCCACCCCCTCCACTCTCTTTATTCCCTTATTTTGTGAAAAAAATAGTGTCCTAAATATACTTGGATGTTTTATGCAAAGTTTATGACCTAAAATTACACACATCTTCATCTAATGGATGTTGAACATATTGTTTCTGTATATGGCGAACTACTGCCTCACAAAACGATGATTGATCATTTCTCCTTTACCACCAATCGTGGTGTCCATTAAGATAGACACTATATTTATATATTTAATATAATATATTTATTATTTATTTAATTTTCTTTATTCTTTTCACAACTCACATATTTTTACCTTCCATTTGGTTTTAGTACGATAATCTAATTTTAGGAAGTGTGCACTATTGCCCCTTTAAAGTGATGTGATTCATTCACACACCACATTGAATGTATTAAGGGTGGTTTTAATGAAATTATATGATATATATGATATATTTATACTAATGGAATAATGATATACATATAAATATATATATATATATATATACATATTTCATCTACATACTTTCTTTCAATACAATAATAAAAACGGAAACAGCGTTCATGCGTACGAACAGCTTACCATCTCTATGAATGGTGTATTCCATTTCGTACTTAATTGTGCAATAAATTATTATAATATAAATACAATGTATATACCTTCTATTTATATCATGTTATAAATTCTGGAATCATGATATAAGTATAAGGACCAACACTATAACAAATTAAGACACATGCGAAGAACAAAGAGAATGATTACCCGAAGGGAAACTTTAACATAGGATCATTAACAAGCAGGAAATATAAGGTCATAATCAATCATATATGATATTATGTATAAGAATAATCTTATATAAAATATTTTTAATAAAATTATTTTTATTTTATATGAATCCTTTACGAGTACAAAGAGAGTCAAGACACAAGGTAAGGGGATTTAATATCACTTTTAATTTTTGTGAGATACAAGCTATTTTCGACACTCTTTCCATTTGTGTGGTGCATGTACTGCCTGTGATTTTATTCTATATATATTGTAATTAAATTTGTGGGTATTAACAGTTCCATTTAATGATCCTTCTTTCATGGGGATTCAGTTTAAAAAGTTACCAAATAGGTAAAATTGTTTTTATCTCAATTTCCTTCTTTGAGACTCATGTTTTTTTATGCACCTAAACTCTTTTTTGGGGTACAGATAATTCCATTTTACATGATACATCGTGAATATAAATATTTTCATTATATTATATGCTTCATTTAATTACATTTCCTTACATTGAGATCATGATCCCAAAATACCAGGTTATAAGACTTTATTGAGACAATCTCATTGCATTTCGAGATTGTTTATGTTCATGCTTAGTTTGATAAAATCATACGATCCATATCTCAATAATATTAATGATTTACCTTATAATCTATTATTTCATGATATACTCATGTATTAGCACCATATTCTACTCTTTGGTACATAAGATTGTTAATAAAGAGTTTTTAGGAAAGCCGGACATTGCCCTCTCTTTGGTCAGAAATCTATCTTTTTTAAAGACTTTCCAAGAATATTTCACCATTACCCTATAATATATAAACTAAATTTTCACCCTTTTTTATTTTACCAATCACTTCAAGGTAATATTCTTTTCGCTTTCCAAACAAGTCACTTTTCTATCCTTTTTACAGTGAAAAAGGAATGTTCTTTTGACCCCGTTTGAATAGTATGAATTTACCCGCCGTTATTTCATCGAAGCTCTCATTACATTGTTAAAAAGGTTAATCTTTAAAAAAATAAAAAATAATTTGAAAGGAAATTTTTTTCAAAATGGTGTCAAAATAATTTTATACCTTTTCATGCAAAACTGTTTTCAAAAAAAAATCAGTCTTATTTAAAAGTTTTCAATGTGCTTTCAAAGAAATGGTTTTACAAACGCTTTCAATACTCTTTATAAGTTTTCAAGAAAAATTATTTTCAAAATGTTTTCAAGATTTCCATCTAGGTTTCCAAATTATATGAAAAGAAATGGTTTTAAAAAATATTTTCAAACTTTCTTTAAAAGTTTTCAAGTGTTTTCAAATAAAATTGTTTTTAAAATTTTTTGAATATTATTTTAAATGTTTTAAAATTGATTTCATGTGATATTGAAATTTTTTTAATTGTTTTTCTATGAGAATTATTTTCAAATGGTTTTATGTATTAAAAAGTCTTTTTCAAAAAATATTGTATACTTTCCTCAAGAAATGTTTTTAGAATATATTTCAAAATTACTTTCCATCTAAGATGAAACCTATCGATGTTTCTCATACCTTATAATAAATAATCTAGAGGATACCTTCATATTATTTTTATGAATGAGTTATGTTTAATGTCATGATATTTATGAAACGCATTTCTCCTTCGTGGGTAATATTTTTATGATGCATGTTTCCCTTTCATGGGTTATATGCTTTTGAAAATTGATTCTTTTGATGGGTTATGTTTATGAGGAAATGATTGTGAAAAATATCTCTTTACACAAGTTATGATAAGTTTACATGTTTCTGATTTCCATTTCATTTCGTGGGTTATCATATATATGTTATGTATGATCATGTGGCACATGTATGTATGATTCCATTATGTGATAGGTGGGACAAATATCTCCCTCCAATGCATTGGGTAAAGATTTATATCTCATGATATGGACATGGCTAGAATGAGGGTTTACTTTGTTCAGTAATACAGAGCTGGAATGAGGATTTTCTCAGTTCAGTAATATAGGTCTAGAATGAGGGTTTATTGGGTTCATAAATATAGGGCAGGAATGAGCGTTTACTCAGTTCAGGGATGTAAAGATTGAATGAGGGTATACTCAAATCATTGATAGAGGGTTGTAATGAGGGTTTACTCAGTTTTGTATTATAGGGTTGGAATGAGGGTTTACTCGGTTTTGTAATATAAGGCTAGAACAAGGGTTCACCTAGTTCAGTAAAGGAATTTTTCAACCAATATGGTCTTGAAATTGATTCCTTTCCTACTATGGAAATTAGTATATGTTTATGTGTTTCCACAATTCCATGTCTTACTTCTATGGTATGGTTTCATGGATTCTATCATTTACTTACTTTTTATTCATTTTTTATGAGATTCCATGATTTATTCCATGATTCAATTATATTATCTTTGATATGCAGGTTGTGATCTTCTATTTCCATTACCATGTTCTCATACCCTTATGCTCGTGTTTATGTTTACATGTCTCCTTTGTTTACCCTTTCAGATCATTTGAGCTCATCCCTTTTTATGTTTCCTTCCCTAGGTTATGAATATATGTATTATGTTTTATATGTCTAAGAAGGGTTCTAGTCATGAAGAACCTATTGGGAGATAATGTATCTCACATATGTAATAGTTTTATGTTTCCATGTATCTAAAGGCATTATACCAACGATGGTCTTTGGGCGTCTATTTGTATAATGTTTAAGTATTGTCCATATGTAAAGAAATTTTGAGTTTTAAGAAGTGAGGGTCTCTATAATATAACATTTCAAGGGGACAATATACACCACATAGAAAAATATAGGTTCATAACATGGCTTGTGTCTTAAAGAAGTAACATTGTGATAGAATTACTTTATTGATTTGGTAACTTTTGAAACAAATACCCTAGGAAATGAAGATGATAAAATGGAAATGTAAATTACCATAAATTTAAGTACAATAATAATATAAAAATCCATGGGAATTTTATGCACCTCATAAAATAAATTAGTGGTGAATAAGGCATGTATCTCATAGATATAAGAAGTTAGATGAGAAAGCTCTTACCTTATGTCTTAACTCTTATCGCACTCATTCAAACCACTTATAATAAGTATAAGTTTATTAAAAATCCATAACATAACCATATTCATGAATATAATATCATATATTATTTAATTATGACTTTATATTATCCATTCATTTGTAAAAGATACATTACGAATGATAACCGTCTTGTTTTTCGTACATGTTTTGATTTTTTATTCTCTTAGATCATGATTTACATATTTATATAATGTAATAAATGATATAAATATAATATATATTTAGTATATGTGTATTTATAATAATATATAGAACTTATAAGTATGAAATATAATACACCGTTCATTGAGACGGTAGGTCGTACATAGGAATGAACGTTGTTTTCGTTTTATTGTCGCATTGAATGAAAGAAAGTAAATGAAATATATGAATATATATATATATATATGATCATTAAAGTGGAATTAATATTTCTCATATATCATGTACTTTTACTAAACTCATCCATAATACATTCCATTTAAGGTGTGAATGAATCACATCGCTTTGAAGAGGCGGTAGTCCACACGTCAACAAACAAACTAATCAAATTTGCACAAAATAGAAAGAATGAAGGTATGTTTTATATAATAATTAAATAATCATAAATAAATAATAAATATCATATATATATATATATTATATAAAAATATAGTTTCAATCATAATTCCCAACCTTGAGAGGTGGAAAAAGAAAAACAAACAACGTCATTTCGGGATGCGGTAGTTCACTGTACACTAGAACGATAAGTTCGTTAACCGTTATATGAAAATGGGTATAAGTATTGGTAGAAAACAAATAAAAAAATATCAGTATATTTATTAAACTTATATAATTATATTATAATTTAATAAGAATATTTTAGGTGGTGTAGAATGAAAATAAAACAAAGGAGCTTCAGGAAGGATGTTACATCTTCTTTGGGTAACACCATTTGGTTTTCACCGAAGGGCTTCCTTGGATGGATTTATTCCCAAATAAAGTATTCTAGGATTATTGTTTAGGTGTTGGTGTATTATTTTTATATGTTTTTTTATCCAAATTGCTTTAATTGTGTGAACAAGGGGGGGGGGGGGGGGTGAGTGCCTTTTTATAGTGGTGGAGGAGTGGCATTCTTGTAAATATTTGAAAAGGGAATTCCACCTAGGTTTTTCGAGTGAAAAGTGGATCAAATAATTGAGAAAATTAAATAAAATAGAATATATGACCTAAAAATGTCTATTAAATGGATTTTTTACCCTTTTATAGTTCATTTTGGCCCTTAAGTTTAAGGTTTAGTCCTTTTTCAGACTAATTGTTCTCTTAATCATTGTAATTAATATTATTCACATTCACTATTTTTTTGGTAAAAAACTAATTTGACCATTTTATATATTATAAATCATGATGATTCCAAATATGGAATCAATTTTGAAAAATTAAAATCACAAAATTTGTAGAAATTAATTTAAATTTAATCCCATAGACAGGATGACAAAGTGGGTTTTTAAAGTAAAAATGTTCAAAAGTTTGGTAGGTTTTCATATCTAATTTCAATGTGAAATTGATTTCAATTAACTAAATTGTATTAATTAATAGAAATTTTATATCATTAAAATTTAAAATTAATAAAAAATATAATTTAACCTTATAAATAAATTAGATGAAAAAAAAGTGTTGCATTAAAATTCAGTATTTGTCACTGTATATCCAAAAAAAGAAGTGTTTCATAAAAAATACCAAAAATTAACCCTAAGATAATTTTGAAATTATGAATTAAAAAATTAAGTTTATTTTATCAAACAAAAATTATAAATGTTTAAAAAATCATATATAAAATGGGTTTTCTATTAAAATGTGGTCAAATTACATTTTAGAAAAATACATCTTTTTATTCATAAAATTTGATTATTTATTATCATATACCTATAAAATATATTGTATCATTATAGGAAATATTTATTTAATATATTATATATAAATTTTATTGAAAACATTAATTAAAAGTGGTTTTTTTAACTTATTGTTATAAAATTGTGTTTGTAAATAGTTTTTTTAGAGAAGTAATTTCTTTATTTTGAAATAGGTGTTAAATTCACTTATACTATTTGATCCCCAATGGATTTATTTTATATACAAGTGTAAATAATATTTTCAAAATTTAGTAAATATTATTAATAACTTTATTTTCAACGGCTAGATGGTAGCTATAACAATATTTTAACAGTCTTGTTAATAGTATATTGTATTTCGGTAAAAACATGACCTTGTCTGTTAGACAAGATATCAAAGGAACCCGAAATTTTGTGTAACAAAATACAAACGTATTATTTTTTAAACTGCAAGATAATATAAGTGTTGTGTTTAGCGCAATATTGACTTGGTATTATATATTACACAAGATTCACTTAGTGCTTTCGTATAACAAAATTTATATTTAGTATTGCTTGAAATATAACATATCAAAATATTAAAAAAATGTCATCAAAAATAATTCAAAAAATATTAGGGTGTTAAAAGGATTCAGACTTTTAGTGGATCTTTTTATCCCATAATTAAGGGGAATTCATTAAATTCATTGAGAAAATATTATATATCCTCTAATCATATGAGTGGGATAAAGCCGTATTTTTTATCTATTAACTAGAGTGAGAAGTTGATAAATAGTGGAGATTGATCAAGAATACAAAACATAAGGAAGAACCTAAATCCATGGAATGGTATGGATTCAAGAAGAAATTACTTAATTAATAATTTCTCCACACCAACCATATTAAAATGGAGAGGGGATTCCTTCAACTAAAGCACAATGAGGACAAATCTATTGGTAATTATAAAGAAAAGATCACAAGGATTTCATTATATGGCTTTGAATTTCACATAGATTCTAAAATTAAGGTTAACCACTTCCTTAGTGTGTAAAAACTAAATCTTCAAAAATATTTATCAATTAGATACTTTCATAGATATGATGAAATTTTATGATGTGCCCTCAAAGTAAAAATAGAAATAGATCATTCTTAGTGATCCCATAGGATTTGAGATAATAAGAAGAGAATGGATTTTAACACTAGAAAATCATCAGATAATCATCATGGAAATAAGAAAATCGAATAGGCCACATGCCACAAGTGTGGGAAGTAGAATCTTATAAACCACCTAAAGTGAAAAAAGGTATGTTATAAGTGTGGAAAACAGTGCATAAAGATAATGAATTATGGAAGGAGATGAATAATCCAACTAATGTGATGGATTAAAGGAATGTTCTAATGAATCCTCATCCTATGGTCCATTTTTTTTACTATAAGGAACATGGACACAATAAAACCCATTTCCAAAAGCCAAGGGCTGTCAAAGATGACCAATGAAAAGAAAACATCACGGGCCAAGAGAGTATGGATGCCCTTATGCTACCACTACTACTAAAGTGGATACTGATAACAAAGTGGTAAAAGGTGAATAACCTTTCATATATTTTTGTAACATATTTTGTATTTTTTTCAACATATCATATAATGAATGATTTTATTAAATTGTTGAGAAAGGTTTTTTGGAGTTATGAAGAGATTTTCTTTATGAATTATTAGAGGAGGATATGAAAGTTGACTTATCCAAGTTTGGAATATTTACTCAAGTATAATGTTGTTTTTTCATTCCTCAAGTGCCTAAAATCATAAAGAAAATAATAATCCAAGCTAAAGTTGTACACATTCATACAAATAGATAGAATTTCACCATTGTCATCAGATGTAGATTACCAGATTTAGATTACTAGAAAAAGATAACAAGATTTATGTGAGTAGACAGAGATCCAGTAGAATTTTGAATTTGAAGTTCCAAAATGTTAACAAATAGAAAAGGCTCAATGTTACTAGATGTATAATGAACAATGTAACTAGATATACCAGATTCCTTATGATTATATGTAGAATCAGTTTCATGAAGTTGTCAATGATGAGTTTGTACATTCTTATACAAAGTGTATAAACTACAATGGTGTGACAGGTTTTATGATTGAGAGACATTATAAATTTAAATATGAAATAATATATGGAGTAAGAACATTGTAACTATACAAATGGTGAATATATTTTATGACATAAGTATTTAGAATTTTAGATAATGTTATCTCATATTCAACAGAACTTGTACACTAGAGAGAGGCAGCGGAGGTGACTAAAGAGATCAAGTGTATAAAGTTAATCTAACTATATGACAACATCTGCTCAATTCCATCAGATGAAGATTCATCAGTTCAAGTTTATCATCTGAAATTCCATTAGATTATGTTTTTGATCAATTCATATTCATAAAAATATTTACAATGTCCCATCATATAGATAAACATCAGGAAAACTATGTGATGTCAATAGAAAGATGATTCTTTGGAGATGTAGTATGGGGATTTGTTGTGATACTAGTTGTGTATGATGTATTTGATATTAGGTAAGATGATTGAGTGGATTCATGCTGACACATTAGAAAAATCACATTATATGGACTTACCTAAGGTCCATCAGTAAGAGGAAGTAAAGTTGTAAAGTTGTGTTACCTGGATAGAGTCAACCACTCAAATAATATCATGAGGAATTAAAGATAATATCCAGTAGAAGAACTTATTATTAATTAATCAAACAAACAATTACCATATAGACTATTTATAATATTTAAATAACTATATAAATCCATTAATAATGACGTTGTGATGTTGATCATTCAATGTTCTTTTATCAAGAATGGTTTAGAAAGATTAATGAAGTTCCTTAATATTGAAGTTAAGTAAGTTCATAGATGTTTTTTGATGTTAAGTTTGTATAAATATTCAATAATATTCTATAAGTTTTGAAAAAAAATACAATAAAGTTGAGTGGAGCGTGAGTTTTGATATTTTTGTTTTCTTGGAGTAGAAAAATGAATTTAGTTTCCCACATTTTCTCTTGTGAGCACACCTATAAAAAGGGTGTGTCGGTATAAATTGAGCTGACACTATTCACCCATATGAAAGTTCTTATATGCTAAAATGTTTCATGCAGTGTGAGTTTCAAACTAGGTTATTTGAAGAAGATAGGATACAGGTCAAAATCAAGGGAAACATTTTTCAAGAAAAGGATTCAATCTATAGAATAGGATATAGGTAAAGGTAAAAAACATCAAATAGATATATTTATCAAAGATACCACATAAAGATTATATCATACTAAGATTATGAATAGATATTTTCTAACATTTATTATGTTCATCGAATAGAGAATAGAAAATAATATTTGTATCTAGTGTGCACCGGATGGACTATACCAGATGGAGTAAAAAAGGAACACCAAAAAAAGATACTAGATGGAACCATCGTATGGAAATTCTTCCTGATGAACTTTTAGGGAGCTATTTAAAAAGGTTGTTTAACTTTTTTGTGGCTCATTTTCATAAAAAATCCATTTTAAAATGATTATATTTAGTATAATCGTATTTATCGGGTGATAGAAGGAGTCTAATGGGAGTTGGATAATTTTATTCACTTTTCTATTATAGTGAATTTTTATGGATTGATTGGAGTCACAATGGAAAGGATTTAGTCACCCACAATGAGGTAAAACCTTGTTAATCATGTATGATCGACTTTATTTACTTATCATTACATGCTTGTGATGTTGTTTGATAAAGTTTATAAGGATAGAAACTCTAATAAGTTCTGGGAGTTAATTTCAAGAAAATTTAAATTTTAAAAAATTACATCCACAGATACAACACCCCCCTCTCAGTGGTCATCATGATCCTAAGGAAATTCAAATGGTATTAGAACTAAGGTTCCCCCCATAATATCCTTTTCATTGAAAATATAAACTCAATGAATATAAGAGTTATTTCTAACTTTTGATGGAAAATTTATCATTGTTATACCAACAGGATGATACTATATATTTTATCACTTGGCTTGGAGTCAATTAATGCAACTAAACTTGGGTTTCCACCAATTAAGAAAGATATTTGGTGAAATTAACTGAAAAAATAAATCTTTAGGTAGATGGTAAATCTATAAATTTCAATCTAATGGATTTTTCAAAAAGTTTTTTTGAAGGTGATGGGTCTCAAAAAAACTCAAGAAAATTTGGACAAACTCAAAATTACATTTAAGAGAAATATTAAAGTAAAGGAAGTAAAGAAAAAAATATGGCATAGAAAGTTTAAAGTTATTATAATTATAGATGAAACTATTGATGAGTGTTTCACTAGAGTAAATATATTTTTTTACAACATCAGAGGATTCAAATATATCTTGGAAGATTAAATTATTGATAAGAAACTCATGATAAACATTCTAGTCATTTTGGACTCTAATGTTTCTACTTTTGAAGATGAAGGAGATGGTTCTCAAAGTGACTAAAGAAACCTAGGATAAACTCAAAAGTTCCTTTAAGGGAAATATCAAAGTGAAGGAAGAAAATCTACAAATCGGGTATAGTAAGTTTAAATATATCAAAATAGAATATGATGAAACTAGTAATAATTACTTCACGAGAGTAAATGAAATTTTTTAAAACATCAGAGGATTAATATATGTCTTAAAATATTCCACCATTGTTAAGAAACTCATGAGAAACTTTATAGACATTTTTTACTATAATTTTTACACTTTTTAAGATAAATATGATTTATCTCTTAATGAATTACATGACATTATTTTTTCAAATGAGATGTCGTAATCTCCTATATTAAAAAATAACTTCAAGTGTGAAATATAATTTAAAGCTATTAGAAAGAAAAAATTAAAAATGACTATCGTAAGATTTATAATCTCAACAATTCGAAAGATAAACAGGGTAATGAAATGAATTAAAAAACAATGTATCTTATTGCCAAAAATTACCAAGGAGGAAGAGTAAAATATAGAGAAAAACTACCATTTAAATGCTTCAAGTGTGTGGGAATTCAGAATTTTGATATAAATTGTACAAATAAGAAGAATGGAAAATATTATAATGAATATGAAGAAAACAATTAGCGGAATAAGTGGAGAGAAACTTTTGAATAAAAAAATAAATCTAGTAGAAGTAAGTAAAATTTCACTCGAATGAAAAAAAACAAGTACGTTGAGAAATAAAGTTGAATATGACTTTATTTGAAATAGTTCATTAGAAGATAAAAAACAATAGAATTTCATAACTTTTTTAAAATGTTTAGGAAAAGGAATATTCCAAAAATAGTGAAGAAGAAGAAGTTTAAGAAACCTACAAAGAATATTAGCTAAGATTAGAACTTATATCATGTCTTGAGAACAACACAAAACTCAAGAAATAAATGATAATGCTAAAGAAATAATATGAGAAGAAGAATATAGGAAATAAATATATTCTAAAAAGGGAATATGTGTACATTAAAGAGATTATTAACATAAAACTAAAATTCTTTAAATAAGTAAATATAGTGGAAGATCATAGTAAGAAAATTTCCACTAAAGAAGATGAGGTTTGTAAAACTCAATCTATGTTTCTTAATATTGAAGTTACCTTAAAGAAGATGAGTGAAATTTTCAACAAGGATTCATAGATAAAGGATGAAACATCTCAATCTACTATGAAAAATCGTTCCAAGAATTAGTTGACATATATACGCACCAAATACAAAATTTCATCTAATATTTATAAATGTGTAGGTGTTAGAAATAACATTGGGAAAGAATGTATAGAGAAAGGATGTGGAAAATACATCACATCAATAAAAGTGGAAAATAACTTCCATAAGAAATATTACCCATGCCAAGGGGAAACAAATATTAAAATATGGTTTTTAAATTAGCAAACTTTCAACAGACAAATATGATACTTAAAAAAAGATCAAGATTCAATGGATATTATTGGTGTTATGGTATAAATTTCCAAAAGGCATATATATATTGGTATAAAATTTCTCTTCTTAGAAATAGGAATAAGATAAGTGGGAGCAATATTTGAAGAAAATAGGGTAACATTCTTAACTTATAATAAGAATAAAAGGAAAAATCATCAAAACCTAGAAAGGTTCCAATAAAAAAATGATTTTATTTTCTGGTGGATGTTCTTAGTAGACAAGAACAACAAGATCACTTTGTTGAATAAAATATGAAAGTTCTTCCAAGATAATTTTATTATAATAGAAAATAAAATGATACCAGAAGAAAAAAAATAAAGGAAATAGATTTTTTTGTTGAGACTATTCAAAAACCTAGAAAAAGGA
The DNA here is from genome assembly GCA_963277665.1 of Viscum album. NCBI lineage: Eukaryota > Viridiplantae > Streptophyta > Magnoliopsida > Santalales > Viscaceae > Viscum > Viscum album. The sequence goes on from OY728123.1 coordinate 2,104,887,143, forward strand.
ACAAACATTTGATTCATGATAGTGGTTGTACCTCACACATGACATGTGATATGAAAATATTAAAAAATGTTCAACATCATGAAGGAGGAGAATTTACTTTTATAAATAATAGCTCTTTAAAAATAAAAACAATATTAACTACTGAGATCGAAGCTTAAAAATTTAAAGAAAAGTATGTTTTGTATTTCTATGGCCTTAAACACAACTTACTAAGTGTTAGAAAATTATTTAATGGTGTTAAGAAAGTTATATTTTGGATATATTATTGTATTACCATAATCCTGAAAGATGGAAAAGTTTTTTTAAGTGATAAAGAAGAAACAACAATCTTTTCTAGATTAGAGATGTTTTTAAATCATGTTACTTAAGTGTTGAATATTAAAACAAATTTGGGCACTAAATAATTGAGAATATTGTCCAAAAAATGATCAAACTTTCTAAAGAGGGTAATGTAAGAAACTTAACAGAAAAAAATAGAAAGATGATTCTTTTCGTATAACTTTTCAGAAAGGGAATATGGATGGTAAAAACATAAGATAGTTGAAATCTAATTTACCATACCACTTGTGCACATTCTCTCTAATCTTTTTGGTCTGATTTCACATCTATAAAAATTGGGGAATTCTACTTTATCACTTTTACTGATGAATTTACTTGGATGACCAGCATAATGATTTGAAATCATAAATCAGAGCCAGTAGAGATGTTCAAATTTTTCTAAAGGGAATTTGAAAGAGATTCTGGTTTTTATATATAGAAAATGAGAATAGAAAATGGAAAGGAGCACACAAGTAATGATTTTTAATCCTATCTGAAGAAACATGGCATCAAACACTAATAAATTACTCTATAGCTCCTCCAAAAATAGAGTTGTGGAAAGGAAAAATAGAAGCATAGTTGAAATGGGACAAATCATGCCCGCAGAATATAAACTTTATAAATTACACTAGTGAGAAGATGTAAGTATAACTATTTCTATTCAAAACAGATGTTTCTGGTGGAAAGAATCTAAAATTAATACTTATGAGATATGGTATAAGACACATCCAGCAATGAAATATTTTAAACTTTTTTGGAGTCATTTATTTCTTAAGATAAAAAACCTAGATCTTCAAAATTTTGATGAAAAATATAAGGAAGGAATAATCATGGGATATTCTTCCAATGGAAGAAGTTACAAGTATTGGAATAAACTTCAAAAAAAAAGTTAATTCCTATGATGTGAAAGATCTTGAAAATATAACACCTCATCAAAAGTTAATATAGTTATTACAGAAGATAGATTGATTAATTCAACTGAAGATAATAGTGGAGAAGTTGAATGTGAGAAAAAAAATTACATGATTATCATGAATCGATCTGGGATACCCTGACAAAATGGAACCTGACCCAATCCACAACAAATCCAAAGGGTGTTCCTAATCCCCATAGGCTAGAGACTAGCACCCAAGCATCAATAAAAACTAGAGGGAACTGTTTCTTCAAACATGAAGTAGTTGACATGGAATATATATATATAGTATAAAGTAATGGAAAAAGAATAAATAGAATAAAAATATTCCATAACTTAATGAAAATATCATAAGTGATAAAAATCAATGCAATCAGAATAAACCCAAAGTACAAGTCTAACAGAAAAGGAAAACAAAAACAAAGATGAATACACCATGTGATATTGTGGGAAAAATCCCACTATTTCATTGCCAACTACCTGAAACAAGCTGATATAAAACCATGTTATCATGTTATAGTGTCTAATCTTTCCCTATATCAAAAGATAAAAGTAGGTATGCACACCACTAAAGGGGATTGTAGGGTGTGAGCTAAACATGCTCAGTTGGATCCCACCCAGGTGTTTCATATCAATTCTCAATATAAACAATCTAATTATTCTCATTTTAAATAAAACATGTCATGATAAATAGTTTCAAATAAATTTCCATAATCATTTATCAAAGTCAAAGCATGTATATTAAAAACTGAACAAAACAAATCCAAATCATAAGTAAATCATACCAATGATAGAAAAAGGTTAGGCTAGAAAAAATACTCATACCATAATCAATGATTAGCGTGCACTAAATACCCTAGAAAAACGGGACTGGGTAGAATAAAAACACCCCCTGAGTGAACCCCTCGAAGATGTCAGTATCGCGTCCTTATAACAACAAGCCTACGAATCAAAGGAACACCACATGACTGAACACATCTACAGTAAAAAAGGCATGATGGTCAAAAGTTACACCTTCCACCTAAGTACCCAAGGATTCTCAAGTTCTTTATTTCATAAATAATTTTAAAATAACTTTTCACAATTAATTTCAAACAACCATTTTCTTTTATCAATCCTACTTAGAAAATCAATTTCACAACGCATCGAAAATACCCATTTTTACTTAACAAAACTAAGGAGAAACAATATTTTATTAAAAATACTTTGAAACACATAAAATAATTATTCCAATTAATTTTTAAAATAATTTATAAAACAAGATCAATCACAGTTAATTTAAGAAATGATAGAGATAAAACTAACTACCTCATATCTCGTCGAGCACTACCTGTAATGGGATCTACCAACACTAGAATGAAATAAAAGACAACTATGGAGGCTCTAATAATTATTCTCACATCTGAGAATCAAAATTGATAATAATAGAGAGATAGCAGAGTGGTTAGATCACACAAACATCAATAAACAAACCCACCACACAACAAACAAATGGCCCCTAGGAGAAGATCGCACAATGGATCTAGAAAGGATCAAAAAATTACTATTTAAGGTTGATCAATCCAAAAATATAGTGAAATTTTGCTTTCACGACCAATGAAAAAGAATAATTAGAAATTCTTCGTACCTGAAGAGAAGTGACACACCCACCATTGAGATTGAGCATCAAATGAAGTGATCTAGAAGTAGTGGAGACACCCAAGATTGTCTTGAAGTGCCTAGATTTTGATAAATGTAAGATGTAGAGGTAATGAATTAGGATTCGGGATTTCATCTTGATAAAATATATAGGTCATTAATAATTAACTCCATTAATACATGATTCGTGGCATGAATCCTAAAAGTTGCAAGTAAATTGAAAAAGGTGTCACCTCATCCTAAGAAAACTCGATCGACCGTTTCACAATGTGAACATGTTTTAAGGCCTGAACCATTTTCATGATCTGAATGGAATTCACATCATCTACCTAGTGATAAATTAAAATCATGAATTATATTCATCGCATAAATGTGTCCTATAGATAGTTTCCAATCCAAGTCGGTTATAAACCTCTAAAAGAAGACAAATCTCCTTGACACTAATCATAACTCGAAGTAAAACACCAAAATATCAAAATATAATACCTTAAAATCTAGTATGTTAAAATATTCCCACCATAATACTTTTCATCACCGATAATTAATACCGAGGAAGGGTTCTCTATAAAGAGATGAGGTCACTACTCCCTCGGTGATGTTTCACGCTCCCAAGTATCGTGAGAATCATATCCATGTCATGATAACACTCTAACCAATGGGATAGAATTCCCACATAATAATTTATGCTATGAATTAATTTCCTCCAATTGTCTTTCAACAACTAAAATGTTTAGATAGTACTCAATATCTTCCCAAATTAAGACATGAAAGGGATTAAGATGGTACTTCCTGATCAAAGATATGTGAAAAACATCATGCATACCTATTGACTAAGCTGATAATTTCAAATGATATTTAACCTAACCAATCCACTTAGTGAACTAAAATGGTCTAATATATCTTAGATACAACTTTTCCTATTTTCCAAGCTGATAGTGACCCAACTAAGGAGAAACATTCAAGAAAACCTAGTCACCAATGTAAAACTCTAAAGGATAGCGTCAATTATTAGTATACAATTTTTTCTGACTTTTCATTATAACCATATGCTGACGTATATCCTAAATCCTCACCAAAGTATCCTAAATGAGACTCTGCCCCACAAGAGAGTCTTATTCCACCTCTGCACAATAATGAGGTGATCTACATGAGCGACCATACCAAGCCTTGAAGGGGTTCATCCTGATTAACAACGGGTGGCTGTTATTATAGGAAAACTCAACTATTACCATATGGATATATCACAATCCACAGAAAATATAGACACTAAATAGAACAATCTATTTAACCATCCATCTATGGATGATCAGCAGTACTCATCCTAACCTAATTCCACATTGCCTCTTTGTGATTCTTCCAGAATCAAGAAGTAAACCTGGGATCTGGGTCTGAGACAATGGTGGAGGGCACCCCATGTAACCCCATAACCTCCAACATTTCAAAAATACCTAGATCTTGAAACTTACTGGTGTCACTAATCAAAATAAAATGAGTCAATTTATTCAACTGATTCATCACCACCCAGATAGCATTCATCCCTCAAGATTCCATTGTAATCCGACAACAAAGTCCATGGACACCGCATACCATTTTCAAACTAGAATTGTAAGATTATTAAGTAAACTAGAAGGTTTTAGATACTATTGATTTATCTTTTGGATTGTCTGACAACTTAACACATAATTTGTAATGTCACTCTTCATACTCAACCACCAGAATCATGGTCTCATGTCATAATACATCTTAATAATGTCCAGATTAATGTAACATGGATAAATTTGAAAGTAAAATAGAACTAAACTCCTCATAGATTTTAGGATTAAAAATTTATCCCCAAAGTAGATAATAGCATTTTAAGGGAGAGACTAAACAAAAATGGTATCCCTATCATAAAGGGTTTCTATTATTCCTTTTTACTCATCATTTTGTTGTTAACTCTAAAAATTAAACTTAAGGGGAAATGATGATAGTTGAAAACTAGTAGATCCATGACTGAATCATTCCATAGATTTTCCAAATGTGACTAAGCAAAGAGTATCATCTGGTTCCACACTTTTTTAGATTCTAATAGATCTTGTCATGGAACTTCCCTACTAAGATAATCTGCAATGAAATTCCCCTTTCTTGGAGTGTAGGTGATGTAAAATTAAAATTCCTAAAGGTATTCCACTCACTACCTCTGTATAATATTCAAGTCCTTATTGGTAAATAAATAACTCATAATCTTATAGTCAAAAAACACTATGAATATCTCCTAAAAAAGATAATTCCTCCAAAACTTAAGTGAATGAGTAGCTATGAAAACATCCAAATCATGAGTAGGGTAAATTTTCTTATATGTTTGAAGCTGATGAGATCCATAGGCCACAACATGACCAACATTCATAGTCATGCAAACCAAACCATCACCAAAATAATCATAGTACACAACATACACCATACCAAGATCAAGTAAGATCAAAATAGGTTTCAATGTTAGAAGTCATTTCAACTAATCAAAATAAGTCTAAAACTTGTCATCCCATATAGATTTCATCACTTTCATAATAAGAGTAATCAAATGTGACTCACAATTCAAGAAATTCTTAAAAAATTGTTGATAGTATCCAATAAGAACAAGGAAGCTCCATATCTCAAAGAATCTTTTTGCCTACTCCCATGATAATACAACCTCCACTTTCTCAAAATCAAATGGCATCCCATGCTCTAAAATCACATATCCCAAGAACATCACTTCTTGGATCTAGAAACAAAATCTAAAAAGCTTTCCATAAATTTAGTTAATCCTATATATTTCAAAATCCAAACTTTTATGGTGTTCATGCTCATTAACTAACCTTAAATAAACCAAAACAATTATACAAACACTATAAAAAAGGTGTTGAGATGCTGATGTAATATCTGGTTCGTAATATCCATAAAAAATATAAGAGTTTTGGTCAAACTAAATGGCATCATAATATATTAATAATGGCCATGCCTACTCATGAACATTATATTTAGTAAATCAAGATCTTGAAATCTATGATAAGGATAACCTGACCCATTATCAATCTTTAAAAACCACTTTTCCCCCTTTAACTAGTTAAAAAAATCATCTACTCAGAGTAAAGGATACTTATTCATAACCCTCACCCAATTAAACTTATGATAGTCCACACAAAATTGAATTGAACCATTAACCTTCCTAGAAAAGGGAATTAGGGATGCCCATGGAGAAACACTAGGGTGAAAAAAACCTTTCTCTATCCGGAAATCCAACAGAATATTAATATATTTCATCTCATTATATTATATTTGATAAGAGGGTATCAAGATCGGATGTGTACTTGGTACTAGATCGATCATAAACTCTACCTCTATATCTATAAGAAAACTTGAAAATTCATCTTGGAAAATGTTATAAAAGTCCTGAAAAACCATAGGAATATCAAAACAAGAATAAACCACATCAATATTAATCTCAATTTTAGACAACAAACTATTGAGATCTAGTTTGTTAGGTCCTTCATGACAAGATCTCTGATGCCACCCTCCCTAAAACACATGAGAGATCCCATTAGCAATAAGGAATATGACATGTTGATGATAACAATCAATATCAATATGATGAGAAACAAGCCAATCCATACTAATGATGAAATAAAAAATATATACTAAGAATGAGGAAATCCCATACTAACTCCACATCATCTATCAATAGAGAACAAGATGGACACTGAAACCCCTTCTCTTTCTTCTTTCCATGAGGTGTAGCTAACTCCTTGACAAAGGAATTGAGGTAAATTGGAAGATTGAACACATCAATAAGGTATTAAGATATGAATTATTGGAAGGAACCTGTATAAAAAATCATTCTCTATAAAAGATACAATGAAAATGGTACCTCTTACTATCGCTAGACCCATGTCAACCTTTGCTGGAAACTCATCCAATGGATGATAGTGCTTCATTCCTAAGGCTTGTGGCTAGAGCCCTATGTACTTTGAAGGTTATGACTATAGTGTAGTCCCTTTGCAGATTAAAACCATAATAAGGCATAGATATAGACTAAAAGGATCATTTTATATTGTCAGAATGGACACAACTATTTCATATCTACAAAGGAAAGAAACAAAAACATCAGGTGTTCCAGACCTTTCCACACTGATCGTAAGTTAGAGGCACACTACTGGTTGTAATTGATGGTATAGAGGAGGACCACTGCTGAGACCCACCTCCATGACTCATATGATGCTCATTCAATATCATCTTCTTTCCCTACACGTCATTTAATATTTCACTTGGTAGAAGAGAAAGGGAAGAATTGTAAATATTTCCTACTATTTTCATCTCTACCAATATATCCTTTTCTATCATCTCTTTATAGGTATAAATCTTTAAAATAAATAGATACGATCTAAAATCTGTTCACAAAACCTACAGATACTTTTGATCTTTCATCTGATCATTATTTACCACTTTTGGAATAATAAGAACTAGCTATGATAATATATTGGAGTACTCTAACATTGAATTCTCTCCTTATTAAAAGTAGTGGAACTCTAGAGAGTGTTCCATCATTAGAGACTCTAGAAAGAAATTTTAGAATAAGAGTGTCTTGGACCCTTATATTTCAAGCCTACATGCCTATCTTCCTACACCATATAATCCCAGCCTTGATAATTAGGACCTTCAAGTCTAAATTCGATGCACTTCACCTTGATTTTCCTAGGAATATCCAGGAAGCTAAATAACTAATCCATATTATCCAGCGAGTCATTTTCTACTTTAGGTTCATTTTTACCCTTAACGGATGGTTGATTCTCACGTAATAACTCCCAATATTGATCCCTTTCACCTCCAGATCCAAGATATATCTCAAAAAATGCATTCTATGCTTTTGGTAAATTCTGGCTATAATAAGAACATATAGCACAATACCCTATATAATATTATGATCCAAAGGTAAATTCCCTTGAGGGGAAGCTATTGCACACTCCTTTAGAACCCATGGGAGACGTCTCAAAGGCATATCACTGCACACTGAAAGCATATGCAATGATCAGACAATAAGACAATATCAGTTCAAACCATAAAACTATAATAAAAAACTGAGATTAAGATAAAGAATTAAATAAAATATACACACATCTCAATATCCCATGGTAACTTGAGTCACGTCATGGAAAGACCAATCCATGCACTCACCACAACCTACCTCTTAAGTTCTATCAGCCCTATCTCTAGTCTACCAAACATCCCAAGAAAAGTATACTTGATTAAAAACCACCTTTAATGCCAATTTTTCTTGAACTGGTCTGGGATAACTTCACCAACTAGTACCTGACCTCATATTCCACATATCACTTTTTAATCACCACAGTTTGGTGACTAGCACTCTGGCATCAAAAATAACCAGAGGGAATGATTTTTCTTAACCTAAATTAAAATACATGGAATATATATATAATAAATAAATAGTGTAAGAATAACCAAAAGAAATAAATATCATAACTAAAATAAGGTATCAGAAGCGATACAATTCAAATAAGTCATAATAAACCCAAAGTACAAGTTTAACAGTAAAGTATAAAAAACAAATATTACTACTCCATGTGATAATTTTGGCAACATACCACTATCTCACTACCAATAACCCACACCCAGTTGACATAAAACCACACAACCTCACTATTCTTTCTTCACTTTCTCTACATTAAAAGACATTACCATATCTAAAAATCATTGAAACGGTGTACAAAGTGTAAGCTAAACAGGCTCAATAGGATCCCACCCAAGTGTTCCATATCGAGTATATATACAAAACAACACAAATATATCCTGATAAAGAAAATATGACTTGATAAATGTAAAATTAGTTTATATTAGAATCATGGTAAATAATTAACTTTTCTCATAGTCAATAACAAGCCAAACAAAACAGTTTCAAAGGAATTTATATAAATATTTATCAAAAACCAAGTAGGTATAAGAAATCTAGAACTATACAAATCCAAAATATATGTAAATCACACCAAGGATCACAATAGGTCATGATTGTAGACTATGTGTACCATAATTAATTACTAGTATGCACTTAATCCCCTAGAACAATTGTCCTAGTGTGCAGAGGAATGCCCCACGAGTAAACCCCCCAATAATGTCACTATCAATTCCCTAGAGAAATATGATTAGGGGGTATAGGATCACCTCATCAAAGACCCCCCACCCCATAGTAAAAATAGAAAATATCCCTATGATAAACCTTCCACCTAGGTTCCCAAGGCTTCCAATGTACTATATTTCCCAAATCATTTCAAAAGTTACTTTCATAATCAATTTCAAACAACCGTTTTCTTTTTTCAAACCTTCTTTGAAACCCCATTTCACAATACTTTGAAAACTCCCATTTTATTTTAGCAAAACCCAGGTAACCCACATCATTTATTGAAAATCCATTTACTGGCACAAAACCATCATGAAAAATCATTTATAAAAAAATTTATAAAACAGGATCAATCATGATTCAATCAACAAAGGCTAGAGAAGGAACCACCTACCTCAACTAGGGTCGAACACTATTGGAAATGGGATCCAAAAACACTATAATAAAAGAAAATACAATGAATGAGGTCCTAAAAATTATTCTTATATCTCATATCCAAAAATCCATAATAATAAAAAGATAGTGGAGAGGTTATATCACATATACCTTAATAAACACACCCATTGTACCACAACCAAATGACCCCTAGGATATGATCGAACAATGGATCTATAAAGAATAAAAAATACATCACCAAAAGGTTAAAAAATACATAAATGTAGTGGATTTGTTTTTCATCATGAATGGAATGGAAGAAATAGAAGGTCGTTTTACAGAGAGAAGTGACTCACCCACCACAGAGAATAAGCACTGAAAAAAGTGATCCTAAAAGAGCAGAGACACCCAAAATTTCCAAGAAGATTCTAGGGTTCGATGTGGGGAATATCTAAAGAGAATGAATTAGGATTCAAGCTTAAATCATGATAAAAAATTATAAGTTTAAAATGGTTCTTTTCTTGAATACACCTTTCACGACATGAATCCTTCAAGTTAAATATACATTGAAATAGCATTGCATCATATTAAAAAAATGATCATCCTTTTCATGATGTGAATATGTTTCATAGCCTGAACCATTTATATTCTCTGTAAAAAATTCATATCATCGGCCTAGTGATAGATTCATTTCATGAATTATATTCAAGTCCTGAATGTGTCATGTATGCATTGTCCAATCCAGGTCCTATAGAAACCCCAAAAGAAGAAAAAGGCCTTGATTCTCCTCAAAAACCAAATTAAAACTCTTGAACACAAAAATATAATACCATAAAATCTAGTATGTTACAAATATGATTCAAATGAGTCTTGTGATGAAAAAGGTGAGGTGGGAAGAAAATATCTCCAATTTCATGCTCTACAAAAATAGGTTGAATCTGAAAAAAACATTGGAAATCATAAATCTACAGTTTAGTTCAGAAGGAAGTTGAAGTTATAGAATCAAACATCACTTATCTCATAAGTGGAACCACAATCAATTTTATAGGTAGCTGAATATTAAGAGTGCATAAATTCAATGCTTGAAGAGTTAGATTAGATTGAGAAAAATGAAACCTAGGATCTTGTTCTAAGACCAGGAGAAAATAATGTCATTGGAATAAAGTGGGTGTTTAGAAATAAATTCAATGAACAATAATAAATCTCAAGAAACAAAAAAAATACTTGTTTGAAAACATTACTATTAGGTGGAAAGTTTTTATTTTCAAGAAACTTTTTCCCCTGATGCAAAACTTGAAACTATAACAGTGTTCTTGGAAATTTTTGTGCATCATTGTTACAAAGCCTACCATATGGATGTTAAGTCAACATACAGAAAAAAGATAAAGTGAATAATTTTATATTGATTAAACTAGTGGGTTCTTACTTGGTATAAATTTAACTATTCTGTGTCATTTAAAGAAATATTTTTATGCGTTAAAACTAGATCTACGTGCTTGGTACTAAAAACATGATGATTTCTGGAAGCAGTAGAACTTTTATAAGGGAAAAGATGAAAATAACTTATATGTAAATTATATGCACTTAGGTACTCTTATTGTTAATTTTTATGTTTAATACATAATTATGTCATGGGATAGAGATAAATATTGAAAGTTTTTGTTGGAAAAATGTATAAAAACATTGAAATGTCAATTATTAGAGAGTTAATTTTCAATCTGGGTTAATAGGGTCAATAGAAGAAAATATAAATATTTCTTCCTTAACAAACGCAGGCCATGGAGTTTCTATAATGTTTTGACATGGTATATTCCAAATAAAATTCTACTCTCATTTATGTTGGGATAAAGTTGAGTAAAAAAGAAGCTGGGAAAAGTGTGAATCCAAAAGACTTATAAAATTTTATAGGATCCTTCCTCTATCTTACAACTTCAAGGCCAAACATTGTATATATTGTTAAATTTTTTGCAAGATATTAGATTTATCCAAAGGAATCACATATACTACTATCAAAAAAGAATACATAGGTTTGTTAAAGGAACATCTTCTTATGTCCTATTGTATAAATTTAGTTATGACGTGAAATTTCTTGGATTCACTTATTATAATTAGACTGGAGATTGTAATGATAGAAATTAAACATATTAATTAACATTATTCTTTAAAGAATGTTGTGTAGGATTTTTTTAGTAAGAAGAAATGTTTTGTTACTTTGAGTACAGTAGAAGAATAATATGTTACTTCCAACCATAATTGTATGCAAATTATGTGGCTGAAAGTTTAGTTGGAATATTTGAGAATGTATGATAAAAAAATGACTGAAGATTATTTGTGATAATAAAATTTTCATTAATATTTCAAAAAAACCAATTATAAAATTCTATATCAAAGAACATTTATATTAAGTATCATTTAATAATAGAGAAATTTCCTGGAGGATCTGTTATGCTTGAGTATATTTCCAAAAAAGTATCAAAATGAATATTTTTTTACCAAAGATATTCCAATGGAAATATTTGAGGAATTAAGGCTACAACTACATGTTTATCATCTACCAATGACTTTCTAAAGTTCATAAGGAAGTTCCCTCATCATGATTTGGATTATGTTTTCAAATGTGGAGAGTAAGTACAACTTAAAAAGAATATGTAAAACTTTTTATATTATGAAACTAAAGATATTGTTATCATAAAAAGTGGTAAAGAGAAATTTAGCGGGATTTTATCTTATCCTAGATAAAAAATGGATTGTAATTGATTGATATAATTCCTTAAAAAACATTAATTTATCTAGTAGTGTGGTATTAGGACATTCTTTATGAGAAAGTATGTTGTTTGGTAAAAAATTGAGAAAATAGTTGTTTAAGAAGTGTTAAAAGCTTTTAAAATATTGGAAAAAAATACAAAGGGGGGAGTGAATATCATTTGGTATGTTTTTGTAACAATTATTGTATTTCTTTTCAATATATCTTGTTATTAATGTTTTTTTATATATAAGATAGAAATTTTTACTGAATTGTTCAAGAGAGTTTATCTAATAAACTACTAGAAGAGGTAAAGAGAGTTTCCTTAACCATGTTAGGAAACTTTTCTCAAGTTAGGAAGTGTTGTGTCATTCATCAAGTTCCTAACATCATAAAGGAACTCGGGATCCAAAATGAATTTGTACACTTTCATATAAATAGAGATAAGTCCACCAATGTCACTGGACAAAAATCACTGGACATAGATCACCAGATGTTGATCACAAGATAGATGTGAGTAAACAGAGATGAAAAATAAGTCCAACGTAGAAGTTTCACAATGTTACTAAATGGAAAAATATCAATGTTATCATATATAAAATTTATAATGTAGCCAAACAAACTAAGAACTTTAGGATCAGAAAGACAACTAGTTTCTTAAATTCCTCACTGATAGGTTTTTACAAGCTTGTATAAAGTATATAAATTAAAATGGTATGATAATTTTTACGTTACATAGATAGTAAAAATTTGAAGATACAATATCAAATGGATTAGGGTCATGTTAACTAGAAAAAGGGGGAAGTCTTTTGTGATAGAATTTTTTAGAAGTTACAACATTTTTATCATGCATTAAATGACTCAAGTACACCAAAAAAAGGTAGTTGAGGTAACCAAAAAGATAGAGTTTAAAAATTTGATATTGTAGTATTAATACATTATATTGAGCCCATATAATGAAGATTATTTGGTTTGAGTTCATTGTATGAAGTTCCATCAAACTGAGTTTTTGAAGAAGGTGTGTTCATAGAGATCTTTACAATGTTCCATCGAAAAGAAAAACATAGAAAACATTATGATATGTCATCATATGGATGTCTCTAATAAGATGTATTAGCTGGATTTATTGAAATAAATTCTCTCTATGAGGTTTTTAAGATGAGGCAAGATGATTGGATGGAGTCATACTGACCCATTTAACAAACCACATCTGATAGAATGATGTAAATTCCAATAGTCATAAAATGTGTGGTTTTGAATCTATGTTCACCAAAAAAATTCAACCAGTCAAATAATATAGTAAAGAAGTGGAGAGTAGAATTGAATGTAGAAGTTATTATGATTTAATTATAAGAAAAATTACCATATGAAGTATTCATAAGCTTTATATAACTTTTTAAATCCCCTAACAATCCAGATATGATCTCAAGAATTCAATTTTCATTCGTCTAGAAAGGTTTTAAAATATTGAAAAAGTTCTTTAACACTGAGGTTATGTAAGTTCATAAAAAAATTCAGATTTTGAGTTCTTAGGAAGGTTCAAGAATATTTTATAAGGATTCATAAAAATCCAATGAAGTCGATTTGAGTGGGAGTTTTGATATTTTGGTTCTCATTAAGAGAGAAAATGAATTAGGTTTCCTTCCTTTTCTCCTGTGAGAAAACCTCTTAAAAGGGGGCAAAAGTACAACTTAGACAAATACTACCCATTAATATCAAAGAGATGATACACTGAATTTTTGCAAGAATTTTGAGTTTCCAAACAATTTAGTTTAAAAAAAGAGGATACTTGTTAGAAGGAACAACAAAAGTTATCAAACATAAGCTTTTATTTGAGGCAACATAAAGAGGAACAAATCAAAAAAAGAACTTTATCTGAGATACTAGAAAAAGATTATATCAGATAGATATTATGAGTAGATAGTAAGGTACTGTTATTGTTTTCAATATATATATAATAAAAAACATGCATTGTTTTTAACGCACACCAGATCAAGTTAGAAGTTTCACTATATGGAGATACCGTATGGAGAAATTATATTATCCTTTTTTTGTATGAACTTTTAGTGAGTTTCATATAAAATTTATTCAACTTATTGTGGATCTATTTCACAAGAAAACCTTTATAAAATAATAGGATTCAATATAATAATACCTATTAGAATATATAAGGATTCTAATGGTATTTGGAACATTGTATTCACTTTTCTATTATGCTGAATTTCCATGGATCGAAAGAAGTCTCCATGGAAAGGATGTACTCACCCACACTAGGGGAGAACCGTGTAAATCTTGAGTGTTCTAATTTAATTTCATATCATTTCATTCTTGAATGTTTTTTTTATAAATTTGGATAGGATGATAACTCTAACAATTTATAGGGGTTAATTTTAAGAGAATTAAAATTGTAAAGGATCGCCACATATTCACCTCGTCCCTATCTCAGTGGTTATCATGACCTTATAGAATTTCAAAAGGTATGATCATTTTTTAATCAAGAATAGTATATATACTATTTGACTATAGTTTCATTCATTATTTCACAACATTAAATTTTAGTAAAACTACTCAAACACTGTCTCAAAACATGGAGGTTATGTTTTCAGTTAAAACAAAAAATGGGGTAATTATTACATCTCAAGCATATAACTCCTCCATAGTCAATATTTTGGGGGAAAATCTACCATAAAACTATTCAATAATTAATTTAGTGTATTTTTATATATTGGTAGTGGATTGTTAGTCCTTATATATAAACAATACCTATTTTCATGAGAAGGAATCCATGTCCAAAATAATCTTCCAATTCTATACATGTGTAAGGAAGAGGATGACACTCCTTTGGAAAAATTTTCTCAAGAATGGATATTATTACCTTATGAGAAAGAATATACATCTAAACTGATTTAGGAAAATGATAGGACCACTCTTGATGGAATTCCCATTATGAGGGAATATGTTGATGAATTCCATAAAGAATTTATAGGTCTTCCTCATAATCTAGAGGTTGAGTTCTCAATTAAACTTATACCAAGATATTTATATATATCTAAGACTCATTATAGAATTCCCCCCATTAAAATGAAGAAACTAAGGAATAAATTACAATATTATCATGAAAAAATCTTCATACACTCAAATGCTTCACCATAGGGTAAATTGCTCTTCCTTGACAAGAAGAAGGATGGGTCAATGCGCCACTTCATTGATTATCCTGAACTCAACAAAATCATGATAAAGAAAAAGTATCCTCTACCAAAAATTAATAACTATTTTTCTACATTGAGACTAATAATTCCATTTGGACTCATCAATTATCAAGAAATATTCATGGGCTTGATGAATGGAGACTTTTTAGATTACCATAAAAACATTATGGTGTATGCCACCAGCCATCGGGACAATCCTGTGCATGCACGGGAAAGCCTAGCTGAACAACCATGCAAAGGTGGAGAGCTGATTTCACGATGAAGATGATGGGGAGGAGAAGTTCCAAGTAGTTAGTCTGGGTTGTATGTAATGTTTGAAGCCTACGGGTACCGAATTTCTCTAAGGCCTACGGGCCATGTAACACTTACGCCTATAGTCCTCGTAAGGGTTTCACCTCACCCCTTGAAAGGTGTATTATCAAAATCAATAAAAAATGAAGGCCTTCAGGCCATTAGAGGGGGAAGTAGGATCATCAAGATAACTTTATTAATGTGCTAAATACATAGAGAGAAAGTATATAAATAGTACTCCACATTCAAAAAGTTTGAATTTTTGAAACAAAAACTATCCTTATTAGTTCATGTAATCAAAAGTGAGGTTATATATATATATCCTTCAAAAAAAGGCTATTGATGAATTACTCTGACTAAAATCTATAATTGAGATTTTTAGTTTCCTTAAATTAACTGAGTATTATTGGTAATTTTTTATAATCTTTTCATGATTTTAAAAAACCATGAACAAGCTATCTTGTAAGGGTGAAAATATATTCTTGATTGATGAATATGGAGAAATATTTAAGTATTTAAAGAAGCAACTATTAACTACACTTGTACTCACACTACCTGCTTGTGGTGAAGGATTTGAGACCTATAGTGATGATTAAAATAAGGTATTGTGATGTGTTTACATACAAAATTATAAAGTGATAGACAATTTCTCTTGATAGTTGAAATTGAATAAGTATAATTGTCTGATATATGATATAGATTTGGCTACAATAATCATTTTATAAATGATTTGGTGATATTATCTCTATAGAGTAAAATGGGAAATATATATGGATCATAAGATCCTTAAGTATATATCCACATGGAAGGAGCTAACAATAAACAACAAATATGGCTATATCTAATCAAGGATTATGACTAATCAATCCACGACCATCCTGAGAAACCAAATCAGTGGAAAATTCTCCAAATATAAAAGATCATGTAACCTTATTCATAATGACTGTTTGGAAGGATTCGATCTTATTAGAAATATAAAAGATGGACATAGAAATCATGAAGGAAGAAACCCCATCCTTCCTTTCTCAGATGATTATTAACCATCCATTAAAGAAAAAATTAAGGAATTCCAAAGTAATTATATTGATATATATAATAAAATTTTGGATATAAGGAAGGGGAATGACTCTAAGTTTAATATTGATTAAAATGGAGATCTAAGATTTTGTTCACAACTATGTGTACCATTAGACCTTGATCTAAAGAAGGATCTATTGGTGAGATAATATGAAGAGAGAACTTGTAAAATATACAATGAAGTGTTTGGTATGATTGAAAGTGAAGGAAAAGAGGAAATTTCCCAAGTGAGAGATGAAAGTATTACCAATACCTTCATGTAAATAGAACAACATCACCATGAATTTCTTCTTGATTATTTTGAAGAAAACTAAAGTATTACCAATACCTTCAGTGTGAGGTCACTGGGTCTCCTCTAGTAGAAATATCGAAAGTGAGGGTCAAGTCAACAGTTTTAACTGGGACCACTCAGTATCAACCAAACAAAAGGACAGGAAAGCAAACAAAGATAAGTGTCTTTTTAATATTGCAGCTCATAGTACAAAGACACGAATACAACAGCAACATGGAACTAGAAGTACAAGGGACGTATCCACTAGTTCCGCTCCTGTCCACCTGCTCCCGGAGCTCTACTGCCTTGGTGGCTCCTCCAACGCCTGCGGATCAAATGTACGAGGAGTCGAACAGTCACGTGCCAGGTGACCCTTCCCGCCGCATGAGTAACACTGTCTGTTTCTGGCACGCCTAGCTCTGACCCCACCCCGGGTGCCCCGTACCACCAGTCCTAAAACCCAAGATCGTCCAACTGCTGGTCTGGTCCTCCTGGACCTTTGCATCATCTGTCTACTACCCACAGATGACTCGGCTACTGATCGAAAAACACGCGGCAAAGGCAGAAGCTATGGTACACGCTCGGGGTGTAGAGCTACTGGCACAAAATCCACCCTGAAGAAGGTCTCTAAGTCTTCCCATACGAAGGCCATCCCATCGAAAAACTGAAACAAGTGGCTCCACCACCTGCTTGTTGCTGCCTGAAGGAGGCTGGCAGTAAAGATCACCATGAAGTCTCCCGACGTCCCCACTAGCCTGAAGACTCTCACCACAGCCTCCATCCAATCCTCAGCCGCCTGCGGGTCCGTCCCTCCCTGGAACCTGGGTGGCCTCTGGTGCTGGAACTCGTGCAGTTCTCTCAAGCGACATGCACCCTCTGCTGTTGGGGCTGGTGGCATCGGTGGCCCAACGGGTAGTAGTACCGATGGTGCCTCTGTTGGTGCCTCAACTGGAAAAGGGCCATGTACTGAGGCCACGTCGCTCGGCGGGCTGTCAGTATGAACCACTCTCGTGGCTCTAGCTGGTCGTCCGAGAAAAGGCATCCTGAAAGAAACAACGTAACATGGTCAAACGATTATACCTGGTGAGCTGACATGGTTTGATCTGTTTTAAGGGAAAACCTTTGAAAACACACACGCAATCAGTGTTTTCGTGCACAAAGCCGGAAATCAGTTGTCAGGGTCCTGGTGTATGGATACGTCGGTCGCCCGCACCAACACTGGACTCCCTGAACTGAAGACCACACTCGGTACCCTTAACACTATTTCTTCATAGAAAGAAAATATCAGAGTTATAAGTTCTGCGGTAGAACCGACTCCTCTGATACCAATTTGTCACGACCCATCCTCGGGGCCCGTGCCGTGACTACCCCAAGCCTGCCTTCCATAGGCCAGGGGCTGGCGACTAGCACCAAAGGCGTAAATCCCGATAAATGGGAAGGAATTTCCTTTATAAAAGAAAACAAGCACCATAGAGTAAGCAAGTGGAAAAAGTAAACACTAAGTACAAGAGAAGTGCTGAAAAGTAAATGGTCCAGAATACAAACCCAAAAGAAAGTACAACTACAACTGAACGAAAGTACAACAGAAAAAGGCAACAGCTGGAAGAAGGAAGCAGCTCCTAGGTCGTCCTCCTCGGATCCTACCTGAAGGGTAGGTACATATAGCACAGCTCCTGGATCGTCCGCCACGGATCCTACCTGAAGGGTAGGTACAGATAGCATCCTCAACGCTCTCGCCCATCAACCACCTCTGTGTGTCATCTCGCCGTGAAGTCCTCCTCCAGATACTGACTCGTCGTGTGGCCCACCTCCGGGTACCGTCCAGTCCTCGAACACTCGGCCTCTGTCAGCACTGTCTGTCTTCTGCAACCAACACAACGAGGTGCGGGCATAGCCTGTGCAGGGGTGAGTATAACGATACTCAGTAGGGACCCCGAGACCCTCAAGGTCTCTCTAAACCAACAAGGATAACCACAAAGAAGATCTCAACAGATAACCTCTACTTAGGTATATGCCCAAACATATACCTAAGTTATCAAGTAACTCATCTCAACCATGAGGAAACACAAGGATCATGAAATCAACGGATAACCACTACCCAGGTATATGCCCATACATATACCTAAGTTATCAAGTGACCCATCTCAATCATGAGGTAAACACAAAGGTCAAAAGTCTCAGCTCAAACCAAGATTTTCATTATCGAAACTGTAACTGCTGAAGAGCTCTGTCTCTGGAGTGTACAGTGGTCCTGTCACGACTCCGAGGTACTGCTCACTAACCTAATACTGCTGAGGTACTCATCCTGTTGAGTACCGCGGGTCAGCCACCCAGACACAGTAGTGCTTCCCGCTGAGGTATGTCACCCAAACACAGTAGTGCACACCCCCTAGTAGCCTGCTGAGTTACTCTCCGGACGAGTACCGCGGGTCTGCACTGTCACATAGGTAGTTCTCCATCCGCCATGGGTTTTCACCTCACAAATTAGTGCTCCGTCCACTGGGCTAGTCGACTCACTCCAAGTCGAGTCGGTCAAGCAGTCGTCAAGTCTCAGCCAGCTACACGGTCTCTGTACTCCGTACGCTCGTCTTTGGGAGGGTCCGCTCCACGAGCTACTAGTCTATACTCCAAGTATCTCAAATTACTACGAAGAAGTATCTCAAGGACCACCTCATCATAGGGGTCTCAACGCAACAAACGGCGCATCAATCGGATGCCCGGTCAGTGAGTTTCTAGCCTTTTCATCCCAGGGGCCCGGTTGGTTTCGTGAGCGAACCAATCCCGGCTGTATCTCAACTGTACCCCGAACTCTCATAGGGTATACTCATTGGGACTGTTTCTCAACGTGATCAACAACGCCGCTGACGGTTCGTCAAACGGACGTCCTGTCTGAAAGATATCAGCTTTTCCGTTCAAGGGGCCCGGTTGGATTTCGGGTGCAATCCAACCCGGACACTATCCAACTGTATCCAAATCTCGGGTGAAGTATGCCAAAAGTTCCATCTCATCAAGAGGAAAACAACGAGACAGACGGTGCGTCAATCGGACGCCCGGTCTGTGAGTTATTGGCTTTTTCGTTCCAGGGGCCCGGTTAGTTTCGTGAGCGAACCAACCCGGCCACACTTCGACGACATCCAAACCTCGAGCGGAGTAAGCAAAAAGATCCGTCTCACTTAGAGGAATCCATCAAAGTTGACGGCACGTCAATCGGACGTCCAGAACTCAAGTTACGAGCGTTTCCGCTCCGAGGGCCCGGTTGGTCTCGTGTACGAACCAACCCGGCCAAACCCAAAGTTCTCCGAAACCTTGAGTGTAATATACCGAAACGACCGTCTCGGTCCAAGGATCGTGTTTCCGCTAATGGCACGTCAATCGGAGGTCTACAGCTCAAGAAATGGGCATTTGACCGAAAGTGGTCCGAAAACGGGGGTCTGGGACCGGCCTGACCCGGCCCGAACCCCCCCCCCCCCCCCCCCAGGTCGGCCGAGCCGGGTCGGACCCGGCAACTCGGTCCGACTCGGTCCGGCCCGACCGGCCGGCCGCGGCTCGGCCTGCGTGGCCGAGCCGATTCGCGGAGCGGGGTGCGCGACTCACATGCCCGCCGCTAATTGAGGTCGGCGGCGGATCCGCCGGCCGCCAACCCTCCGGCGGCACGCCGCCGCCTTCCGCGGACCATTGGACGCGCTCCGGTGGTCTATTCCTCCTGTCGTCTTCGCCTATGGTCCCCCCGGGACCCCAACTTCACTGCGAAGGGATTCAAACGCCAAAACGGCATGCTTCGTCGTCGCCCGTCAATACGCCTGTCAAAACGAAAAGCGTAGTCTCTGTAGTTTTCCAGCGCAACCCGATTGCGCCGCGCCCCTTCGTCGCGGCCCGACTCCAACCGTGGTTCTTTGGTTTTCTTCGACGCGGCGCGACGGCGTCGCATTCTTAAACTTCCTTCCACGACGCGGCGCGACGGCGTCGCGTAATACTTTTCGTGTGATTCCCGCGTGGTGCGACGGCACCTCGCCATTCCGTTCCATCCACAAAGAATCAAACATGAACATAGGAGGGGGGTTCGTCTGTGTTTGTGCGGTCTGGCCCCCCTCTCGTTAAACGATAACATCTAGTCAAAAATCCACGATAATCGATAAACTAGATTCATTAACGGAAAATAATTAAATAAAATAATCCCCTACCTCGGTTCAGGAACGATGTTCGTCAACGAGCCGTGGAAGACGAGCGTCGCGGAGGTCGGGCGTCGCAGGAAAAGAACGTCGACATCGCGAAGCGAGGATTCGAAGTCGTTGACGGCGATTTCTTCGCGGAAAACCGTCGCGGAGGAGACGACGCAGAAGAATAATGTCGCGTTGCAGATACGGCGTCGCGGAAGAACCGTGTTCTTCGGCGGAGAAGTTCTTCGTTGAAGAACGGTGTTCTTCGCGTTCTTCGTCTAGGTTGAAGAAGAAGAAGACCGCTTCCCAAATCCTCTCGAGGTTGCAAAATTCTAACAATAATAAAATAAGACCAAGTCTTATTTTATTAACACAACCTAACCATTTGAATTTCAAGAGTTTGAAAATTCAAAACCCACATTTAACTCACTTAAGTTATTAACATAATATGTAATAAAATTAATGAGGTGATAAGTTAACAAAACCTAAATGGGGGGTTTAGAGGGGTTAGGAAAGTGAGGGATTAAGAGGGTTAGGGAGTTTAAGGAATTTGAAAAGGTGGGGGATTCGTGTGGGCCCCACCCTTTCAAATATCCACACATGGGAAGTTGGATGGATGTGGGCCCACCACCAACTTCTCATGGCAGAAGTTAACCACATAACATGAAATAAAATTGATTCAAAAAATTTATTCACTTTATTTAATTAATCCCCAAAAATTAACTTCTTCTCCCGCACAAACGCAACTACAGTAAAGGTTCCCTTAAGCGATTACCGGCGTTGCGAGTTCATCGGTGTCATCGGATTTCAATTCCGAGCACTGGTTCAAAAGATAGGAAAACCCGCTCGTTCTTTCACTGAACGTACCCGAGCCAAACTTTGGAAATTGATTCTGGGAACTTCGGGCCTCGGAATCAAGTTCCTTCAGAAACCGCGTTCTTGTAAAATCCCAAGGAAAATTTAGAAAAAATTTCCCTTGAATTTTACGGGTCTTTACAACCATGTCCAAGGATTTATTTAGGTGATATCATTACTACCAAAGGTCCTAAGATTTCAACTTCCATTAAAGAGCATAATGGGAAAATTCTTTTTCACATTATTCATTAATGAAATATTACTTATGACACACCCAAGATATCCTGCCTCACCGTGAACATATGTCATCATAGTTTTCTTCAATACATCAAAGTAAATGACTTATAATACTCATTAATAATAATATTAAATTATAAGGAAAAATATACATGTCCATATATAGAAACATCCATTTTCACATATAAATGTGGATTTCCTACTAGTGGCTCTCATTCTCATGATATCCTACATTGGATATTACTAAGGGAGTACACAGTGAGAAGGTGTCTTAAAGTCCAATGAGACTCCAAACCTGATATCCTATATCATTTGTGTCCCTCAAAATGATTTCATCCAGCTGTAGAATATATATTAAAGAATACTTTTGTGACACTTCTTGGTTCTCATCGTAGTGGGGAACTTTTATAACCTTTCAGTGTGATCGCTACTCATAGGACATTATCAAATACTATGTTATGTAGAAGAATAATCATGATGTTCTAAAGAGTTTATTAATATTACAGTTAATGAATATAGGTTATCATAAATTTTATAGAAGTTGGTTTTAGGGCACCAACTCTAACATCCCTTTATGGGAATAAATTCATAACTCAAGCATTGTTGGGATAAATTTAGATAAAAAGGTATTTTGACTTTAACTAGTGGAGAAAATTTTCTAGAAGGTAAATATCATTAAAAATATATCAAATTAATGAAAATTGACAAAATACATATTCTAATAATCATCGATAAGATATGGAGTTCAAGGTTGTAGAAAAATTGTTCTTTTATACATCTCCTTGGAATAGAGTCATTAGGTTTGGTAAGAACTTAAAGCTAATTCTTAGGTACATTATCCCCTCTAAGATTACTGATCACATCATATTTATGGTCTATATGCTTTAACTCCCACTGAATTTGTCTCAAGTTCATAACATATTCCATGTATCTCTCTTGAGGAAGTAAATACTAGATCCCTCACATATACTAAATCCAGAGGTACTATGATTGCATAATGATCTCTCTTATGAGGAGTAGCCAGTAAATATCTTAGTCCACAAAGATAATGTGTTATTCAATAGTAAAACTCACCTTTTCAAAATTATTTGGTGGAACCATAAATTTAAAGAGGCAACATGGGAATGAGAGGAAATTATGAAACAAAATTAGTCTCATTTTATTTCACCTTAGTGTATGAAAAAAAATTCTAAGGAAATTTTTCTTAAGGGGGAAGAATGTATTGAACCTAAAATTTATATATTTAATTTTCCTTTTAAATATGTATGTGTAGCATATTTATAAATATATTATTGTATAAAAAAAATGATAACACTTTATTTCATTAATTTTGAACATTACATTCGCTCAAAAATTAAACCCAAAAAAATTAAAACATTTTAATGGGACAATAAACCCAAAAAATAAAATAAATAAAATAGAAAATTTTGGATCATCTCGATCTCCTAGTATTATCACACTTGTGAACAATACTATAAAAAGGAAACATAATGTTAGTAATGTATTATTCATTTTGAAAATGAAGAATATTGAACCTTAATAGAAATTTAAGTAAAATATGAATGAACAAAATAGAAGGTATGTATAGGATGAAGAATACCTTTTTGAATGGTATGAATTATAATAATTGGGTGTTATGAATATTGGGAATTATAACTGCTAGGAATTTTGACTATTGGGAATTATGATTTTTGGTAATGTAGCTATTATAATGTGATTGTTATAGTTAGTGTATTTTTTGGTTATTTAATAGAACTAATTTATACATAAGGGAAAATGACAAACTTAACCAAAAGAACCATACATTACAAAGGTTATTTTTCAGAGCTTGGGAGGGAGGTAACATCACTAGGGTTCACACTTGACCAATCTGAGGAAGAGTTTCAACTAGTGAGGGTCGACTGGAACTTATTACAATATAAGTCCAAGTTAGTAGATATCACTATTAAATAGATGTTAGTTGATCAACCCCATGAAATTACAACCATCACACACTTTACCATTAGGGATAGTGTAGGTGTGACAAGTGGTTATGTATCTAGGCCAAAAGTAGTATTAGGATGTAAATTATTTAATTAAATGAAATTGTTTTCAAAACATTAAAACATTTTTAATTAATGTATTAATCTTATATAAAAATCACATAATTAGAGGTTAAATAAGATAAAAAAAATTTGATTTAAAGAAAAAAAAATTGGGAAATATATATGTCTACTTTTCATTGTCATTCAATCTTAAAATATGTTCAAAATTTAAAATAAAAGTTTATTTTCATAAATAGTTTGTAATCATAAATATATTTTCTTATATAAGTAATAAAATAATTTTATTCAATCGTATGTAGTTTTTATTAGGGTTAGAAAATTGATCATGTTATAAAAAATGGAATTTTTCAATAAATAAATATTTTATTTAAATATTAAATTTATCATAATTAAAAAATATATAAAATAAATTATATTTTTGAAATTAGTACATCAAAATTATCGAACTATGGATTTTCTATAATTTTCTGAGATATATGAATTTCGGGATAAAAAATAAAATTTGATAGAAATATATGATAAGTATTATGAAATCATAATGACATAAAAGTGATGAATTAAATAATATAAGGTCATTATTGACTAATAAATTTGTCTTATAATTTAAAATAATGTATTTTAATGTGGTAAAATTAATTTCCTATGCCTATAAAGAATCTTCCAAAATCTAAAGTATATTTTATGATTTTAAAAAGCAATTATTAATTAACATGACTCAATTCCACATCATGAATGATGTTATTTTAAGTATTTGGGAACCCAACCTATTAATATACTAAAAACACTTCCCCTTGGAAAATACCATGTGTTAAGACCTTGGTATGGCCAATGGTTTTTAATTTTTATAAACTAGATGTCTATGGCCTAAGTTTGTAAATTAATACAAAATTCCTCCTCCTTTACAATAAATACCCATCCATTCTCCTATTCCACTCTGCTACATATCCAATGAAAAAAAATTCTCTCATTTCGTATATCTAGATTCTTTATAAAGAGTTTCTAATGTTCTAAGTATCACTTTTAGCTCTTTAATAATCTACCTCACAAGGTAAGGGATTCTCTTCCTCGCTCATTTTATTCAAGTACTTACTTCGTAATAAGAATTTAATTTTAAAATTACTATGTTTCCATATGTTTATAATCATTACCTTACTGTTCAAAGGATTCATTATTAATGATATACTACCTTTATCTCCCATTAACCCCATTTCATTATCAATTTTTTATATCTATTATGTTATCAAAATCATGTATAGATTTTCCATGCCACCATCCTTCATTGTGAATAACCAATCTTATTTTCTTTCAGGGGTATTAATAAAAATGTAATTTACTTCATTGAATAGAAATTTCCATCTATTAAACTCACATTACTTTCTCTTGGGTTTAGAATGATCAAATATTCCTACCTCTAATCTCTTATGAAATCAATTCCTTTTATGGGAAACTCATTATGATTCTCCAAAGGTTATTAATGAAATGTTATGATATATGATCTAAGTGACAAACAAAAATTTATATATATGAAGGGTGAAAATTAATAGGTATCTAATAAATCGTTTAATGTTTTCATTTCATGAGATACAATATATGGTGCACAAGCGGTTAGCCTAGAACATTATGTTATGATGTAATAACGGTGAGCCTTGAATTATGATTATATTGTTGTATTTTATGTTTTTACCACATTAATTAAATTAAATTTCCATATGATTTAATATTTATATGTTTACAAGTTATTATCATTTTAAAACCCCAAGATTCTATGGTACACTTCTTTTTAAATAATTAAATATCTTGCGCTACACACAATACCGAGTTCGAGCACACCATGATCAATCAAACTAGCCATTTAGAAAAGTAGTTATAAATAGTATTAACCGCAATATGAAATTTATTTTTCAAAATATACTTAATTTTTGAATTCATAATATCAAAATTATCTTAGAGTGAAATTTTAGTAATTATCTGAAAAGTTTTAATTTTTATGATTAGTGAACAATACTACATTGTTGTTTAAAAACCAACTTTTTCATTTAAATTGTTATTTTAATTTAAATTTATTTTAAATTAAAAATAGATACGTAATTCATATATTAGTTCAATTTAGGTCATTGGAACCATTTTTATAATATAAATAGATGTAAACATTTATTGAATTTTTTAACATCTCTTTTATTGGCCTTCTAAACAAATTTGTGGGATTAGCTTTAAACATAAATTTAAGACTTATGTGAATTGAATTTAGAAAAATGAGCATACGTGTTTTAAATCAGTATTAAAAATTTGGTTTAATAAGATCAAAATAATTTTTGGTGAATAGCAACTTTTGAATTTTATTTACCTCAATTAAAGGTAAATAGGGTAATTAAATGTAAAAATAATATTATAATAATATAAAATTACACTAAAACTCATCTTATTATCATTGGGTAAGTGTTTTTAAAGATAAATAACCCTTATGTCAAAAATATAATCCTTTTTGAGCCACTTGTGTCAGATTATGACATTAATTATATTTTATTTTAAGAAGAGTTAAAAATGTCATATTCAAATTTTAATAAATATATCATTTTTAATATGAGGATATATAATAGATATAGTCGACTATAAATTTTATTTAAAATTATAAAAATTCTATCTACATAATTTTAATTTATTTATATTTTTATAAAAATAAAATAAAATGGGGACACAATATGATGCAGAAATTGAATTATTAAAGGAAGAATCAATTAAATGATATCAATAATATTAAAATAAAAATTATTTGAAATATTTGATTCCATATAATATTTTTTTTGGATTAAAGTGACATTTAGGTTTTAGTTAATATAGTTTTTTCAATGGAATAAAGTTTTTATAACTTTAAAAAATCATGAATTAAATAATGTCAAAATTGACATAAATGAGATTTCAAAATACATAATATTTTATTAAATGATATAAAAGTCAAAAAAATATAATGTTTCAAAAAATAACTATTGTAGTGTTAAATATTTCATAATTGATACAATTGGGGTTAGTTAGGCATTTTATAGTAACTATATTAATTCTATATTATAAAAAGACAAGTAGACATGGTAAGAGTTAATCAATTTAACTAAGGGTTAAATCCAAAAGATAAGGTTAATTTTTTAAACTAAACGTGTATAAAAATAATTAGAGTAGAGGATTTCAACCCATACTCATCTTATCCTTGAAATAACTCACTTTATAGCAATTTGAAATTGAAAATCAATTTATATTAAATTAATAGTTTTGGAGTTTTGAAAAGTGCCCCTCCCCACTCTTATAAAAGGGTACCTCTCTATATCTATTATTTACACCTCTAAATCAGTTTTTCTCAGCCAAACCTGGCCCATTTATCCTCTCAACTTACCTCACTTCATCCTAGAGTCCATACATAGGGAAGAAATCAAACCCTGGGCGTCCTTTTGTGCAAATCAAATGGAGATTCCCGAAAAAGAGGTAATTGTTTTGTAAAATATTTCAATATTATTTTCTTCTTCTAATTCTTCTTCCTATGTTGTTTTCAAACCAAATTAATAAATACAACATCATATATATACTTAGATTTTATTATTATTAGGCCACAATCATATTCCTCCTTTTATCCATCCTATGAATAACAATGTCACCAAGTGTGTGTGCGTACGGCTTACCATTTCCATGTCGTGGTATAATTGTTATTCATCAATGATTTACTTGGATGGGTATAATGAATAATATAATGGATATAAACAATTATTACGAAATTATAATGATTCTTTATAATTAATATATCATCCAATTATACACCATTTAACCATTAATGGAATGATACCATCATTCGTGCATATGTACGGTCTACCATCTCCACAACGCAATGAGATTCATTATCCACATTAACCATTCAAGAATGATTATAAAATTTATAATATGAGTAAATATAATATTTATAAACTTAGTATCATTATTTATATTAATTTAATATATTTTATTCATAATAAACATGACTTACACAACAAAACATGCATAGAAAAATGAAGCAGTTAGCACCCGAAACAATGGTAATAAAGAAATATTGTAAAAAAATGACATAAGAGGATCATATATGATATCATAAATATTGATATAATCCTATTATAATTTAATAACATTATTTAACCAATATACATAAGGTTAACACACCCCTAACTATAGGAAATTACATGGTAATGGTTAATTTCTCAATCTCATTATCATCCAAGGTCATTTATACGTTAGTATCTACTAGGACACATTTATCATCCAAGTCCATGTTTCTTAAAAATGTATTTTAAATTATTATAGAAAATTATTTAAAGTCATTTTTACCCATGTTTAGATTTTAATAAAATGTTTTGAAAGGAATATGCATGTCGTTTTCCAAACCAAGTACTTTATGGTCTTTTCGACAAATTAAGGAAAGAATGTTTTTTTAACTTATAAGACATTAGTGGATATTTCCTCTATCATTAATCCTTAACTTTTTGAACCTTCCCTTACATGATTCCAAGTTTATTTTTAAAAGAAATGTTTTATTTTATAATTTCATGACTCTTTAATGATTTCAATGCAAAAAAGGGATATTTTTAGCACATAATTTTAATGATTTTATTAGATTATTTTCATCTATATCAATATTCTTTGCTGAATTTTGTGCTTAATTAAGGTTGATTTATTATGATACAATCTTTCAACTTTTATTGAAGCTTTTATGATATGTTTGAATGTGGATGTTCTATTTTGATACCATTCATGGTTTATGGTTAATGTATTAACATTTCATATACTAGTTTTAATATGAATGTTTATATTGGTTATGTTTCACCCTTTTCGTATGAGGAATTCATTGGACTTAGTAAGTGATGGGTTTGGAACCAATTAATGAAAACCCTACAGGTTGGGGACCAGTTAATTAAATCCCCCTGATGCATCAATAGTTCTCATGAGACCAACTAGTTTGGGCTTTGACTAACATCTTACCAGCTAATGTATGGTCTTGTCATGAGGCCTTGAAAATATGTTTATCATGTTTGGAATTATTGATTCCATCATTATGAGATTGTTTAATGATAATACTTGTCATTATTGAACTAGTATAATAACCATGTAAATTTTTAAATGGAATTATTTTTTTAATTATTTTCATATTATGCTCAATATTATATTTAAAAGGCTTGTGTTTCAGTTTTATAATCTGCCTTAAAATTTATGCTTCTTTATGATAGATTCCTCTATATTGTTTATCCTTACTGAGCATATAAGCTCACCCCTTTATTATGTTTCATTTTTTGCCAGGATGCGAAGAATTATATTATGACTAGGCCGTAGTGATAGTATAAGGGATATGAGTGTTTTCAAAGGAGATACTATTTTTTATTTCATTTCATGATTTAATATAAAACTTATGTTTGCATCTAGTTTTTTCAAAACTACTAAACTGATCATTCCTTCGGAATTTGATTTTTTATGATCATGCTAATTTAATAAAATAATGCACTGGCTCTGGGAATTTGGGGTTTGGGTGTTATAGTTGGTATCAAAGTAAGTTTAGTACAAACCTAGGAAACTATATTTAGAAACACATTGATTAGGGAAGATTACCTTAAGATAGAATTTGAGGATAAGTATAGAAAAACATCCTAAAATTATGGTAATTTAGAGATTATGAGGGTATTATAAGAAATAAATCCCTATCTTGATACTACATGTGGATGTGGTTCTGTCACATATATACCTAGAAGAAAAAACTCTGACAAAGTGTTCCAAGCCAGACTCGGTGTAACCTAGTACACGATAATGGGCCTTACTGGGCAC
This sequence comes from Viscum album, assembly GCA_963277665.1. Lineage (NCBI taxonomy): Eukaryota > Viridiplantae > Streptophyta > Magnoliopsida > Santalales > Viscaceae > Viscum > Viscum album. Next base: position 2,104,917,243 of record OY728123.1, read on the forward strand.
CTGGTTTTACACTCTTGGGGGATATTCTTAGGATAATTCACTCTTTTTTATGAACCATTATGAAGGATTTAAAAGTAAATATGTCCCCAAATAAACCATGTTTATGATTATGAGATTATATATGCATAAATATTTCATTTTATGTTACATATTCTGAAATTATGCATTATGATTCATAACCTAATCTAGTGAATGTCATTTTTTAAAAATGGGTCCTAATGGAAGAAATGGAAATTGTTTCAATACATGTAATCCATGTAGGGATTCCCCTCCTTTGAAAGATAATTATAGTGAAACTAGTGATACAACTGGTATTGAATACCATATAACCATACTGGGATAGCTGACTTAGGTTATGAATAATAACCTTACCTGTATGGAGAACCTTGATCCATGACATGGAGGAACAATATTAGACCACTTCATGAGAATAAAACCTCCAACATTAAATGGAACTAAAAATCCATTTTTAGCTGAACAATGTAAAATTTCTTTAGAGAAAATATTTATTTCTTTAGGGAGTAACGAAAGGGAAAAAGTTGGCAAGGCAGTTTATTATCTCTTAGAAGATGCAGATCAATGGTGGTAATTAATTCAAAGCATGTAGGAGGATGAAGAAGTATCAGATATGGAATGGGGGGATTTTAAAGAACTTTTCTTAGAAAAATAATTTCCTCATGAACAATGAGCAGATATAGAAAGATAATTTCTTAGTCTTATGAATAAGGTGGTATAGAATGTTGAAAAGTATGAAGCTAACTTCACAAGGTTAGCAAGGCATGCTACAGACTGTGCACATAACCCAAGAAGTAAGATTGTTCAATTCTTTGATGGGTTAAAACCATTACTATGATGGGAACTGGTCTCACAATCGTTCTCATCATACGAAGTTATAGTTAAGTATTATGACCTTAAAGGAAAGAAAGAGAAGAATAGGGCCACTGAACACCCTATAAAAGGAAATAATGGGGAAAAGGGAAAAGCTAAAAATCCACCCTATGGTAATTGTGGGAAGAAACACCTCAGTACTTTCCTAAAGGGAATGGGAGTTTGTTACAAGTGGGGAGAAAAAGGACACCAAGCTTGTGATTTCAAGGGGAAGAAAGAAGATATCAATGTTTAATGCTACAATTGTAAAGAAATGGGACATTATGCAAATGATTGTCCTAAGTGTCAAGGAAATTTGCCCCAAAAAAGGCAAATGGATCAAGGCTAGGCTTTTTCAATCACAAGTATTGAGGTTGGAGTTCCTAATTATGTGGGGGAAGTTACTTTATTATCTCCTCAGATTTAGATAAATATTTATTTGATTTTGGATCATCACATTCCTTTGTATCTTCCCGGCTTTCTTTAAAAAATTTATTTTTCCAATTCACCGTGACAAGGGATTTGTTAGTCAAAACTCCTAGTGGAAACCTTATCTCAACAAAGATGGGTCGATAAGTTCTTATTATGGAATATAAATATTCTATAATTTCTGATTTTATTATCATACCTATGGTTTATTTTGATATAATCCTCGGTATGGATTTTATTTCAAAATATGATGTCGAAATTTATTAGAAAAAGTTAAAAGTTATAATCTATAAGAAATAAGTAGAATCCCATATCTTTAAAGAATAAACTTTATCACCTGGTTATTATTAAAATAAACCCCATGTAGCTTTAGTGAATGAGATTCTTAGGGTGTAATAGAAAATAACATCTAGGGATGAAGAAGTTAATATTCAAATTAAGGATGTACCTATTTTAAAGGAATACATTGATGTTTTTCTTGAAGATTTACTTGGACACCCCCTAGAGCGTGATGTTGAGTTTTCAATTAATTTAATCATGGATGCAAGACCAATATCAAAGACTCCCTATAGAATGGATACAGTGGTATTAACGGAGTTCACGAAACAAATTGAAGAGTTGGGTAAAAAGGGATCTATTCTCCCTAGTGTTTCTCCATGTGAAGTCTCCATTCTCTTTTTTAAGAAAAAAAGATGGATCCATGAGACTATGTATTGATTATATGTAAATCAATGTTGTTACAATAAAGAAAAAGTATCATATACCTAATATCGATGATTTAGTTTATCAACTTCTAAGAGATCAATTCTTTTCTAAGATTTTACTTCATTTTGTATATCATCAATTATGAGTGAAGAAGGAATAAATACTGATGATAGCTTTTTGAATGAGGTATGGTCATTACAAATATATAGTAATTCCATTTGAATTTCCTAATGGACCCTCAATTTTATAGATCTTATGAATATATTTTTCAAGGAATATCTTGATGATTTTTTTTTGTGGTATACATTAATGATATTCTGATATATTCTAAAAGATTTTAAAAGCCTGAAAATCACTTTCAAATCATTCTTAATACTTTCTAAAGGGAATAATTGTATGGTAAATTTATCACGTGTGAATTCTAGATTTAAGAAATTTCGTTTCTTGGAAATATTGTCTTCAAGAATGGAATCTCTATTTATACTGAAAAGACAAAGGCAATCCAATAATGTCCAACAACGACGAGCATAACCGAGGTACATAGTTTTATTTCTTTAGCCGGTTATTATAGGAGTTTCATCCAAAAAAAATTTAAATTAGAAAACCCTTTAACCAAGATCACACATAAAGGTGTTAAATTAGTTTGGAAAAAAGAGTGTGAAGAATGTTTTGAATAATTGAAGTGAATATTAGTCAATGGAACTATCTTGATTTTACTATTTGGTAATGATGCGGTTATGATTTATAGTGATGCATCAAGGAAACGACTTGGTTTTTTCCTTATGGAGAATGACAGGGTTATTTCATATGCATTAAGGCAATTAAAAACACATTAAACAATTATTTTACTCATGATATTACATTATAAGTTGTAATATTTTCATTGAAGATATGGATACACTATCTCTACGGTGAAAGATGTGAGATATATATTGATCACAAGAGTTTGAAATATAATTTCTCATAGAAATAACTCAAAATAAGACAAATAATATGGCTTGAGATACTCAATGATTATGATTGTACAATACACTTCCATCCAAGGAAAGAAAATAAGGTGGTGGTTTCTTTGAGAAGGAAGAACCATGGACTTCTAAATAAAATAAGAGTTGAAAGGGATCCTATGTTCATTGATCTTGTAAAAATGGATATGGGAATTACCATGGAAATTGAAACATCACTACTTTTTCAAATGGTTGTGAAACCATATTTTCTGGAAAAAATAAAAATTTCTTATTCTGAAGATGAGGATATTCAAGAGAAAATTAAATAAGTGAATGATGGCAGATTTATTAACTTCATATATGAAGATGGTATATTTAAATTTTGGAAAAGGCTTTGTGTTTTCGCTATACCTAAGCTGAAAACAGAATTATTGGACGATGTTAATAGATATAATTTCTTTATACACCCTTATAGCACTAAGATGTATAGATATTTGAGGGAAAAGTTTTGGTGGGACAAAATGAAGAGGGTGATCTATAATTATGTGTCAAGATGTTTGGTTTGTCAACAAGTGAAGGCTGGAAGAAAACATTCTAGAGGAGTCATGAAACCTATCATTATACTTCTGTGTAAATGGTATGATATTACGATAGAAATTTTCATGGGGATACCTAACATTCCCAAAAGAAATGATGCAATATGTATTATTTTTTATTGTCTTACCAAATCAGAACATTTTCTTACTATAAGAGTATATTTACCACTTGAATGTTTACCAGGACTATATATTAATGAAGTTTTAAGACTTCATGGTGTACCCATATCCATTGTTTCTACCCATGATCTTTTTTTTACATCAAAAGTCTAGAAAATTCTTCATAATTCCCTAGATACTAAGCTTCATTTCAGAAATTCCTACCACCCTCAAACTGATAGACAATTAGAATGGAATATTCAAACTTTATAAGACATGTTTAGATCTTTCTCACTTGATTTTCTAGGTATGTAAGATCACTATTTATCTCTAGTAGAATTTTTCTATGACAATATCTTCCATTCAAGTATTTAGGTGGCACCATATGAAACATTATATTTAAAGAGATGGTGTACACCTACTTGTTGGGATGATGATGGTGAAAGAAAACTCATAGGCCTATAATCTATTGAGGAAACAATCTAAAAGGTGAATATTATTCAAACCCATATCAAATCAGCTCAAAATAGGAAAAAGAGATATACCAATAACTGAAAGAAGGATTTGGAATTTCAAATAGGAGATCATGTCTTCTTGAAGGTATCTCCCTAGAAGGGTGTTATAATATTTGGTAAAAATGGTAAATTAAGTACCAGGTGCATCAAACCATTTTAAATTCTGGAACTATTTGAATTTGTATCTTACCATTTGGCATGTCTCCAAGTCTCTCCAAAGTTCTTGATGCATTCCACATATCACTATTATGGAAATACATTCCATAACCAATGCATGTACTCAACTATAAAGAAATAATACTGAAACCTGATCTATCTTATTTTGAAGATCCTATCAAGATTCTTGATACCATGGAACAAGTCACTACTGGAAACCAGACTTTTCCCAATGCTTTTATACCAACAGTTTGTAAAAACCGTTGGTATAGGTCCTTTTTTCTAATGGTTTGTCCAAACCATTGGGAAATCCCACTTTGTGGCCACTTTTCCCAACAATTTGCCAAAACCGTTGGGAAAGGATATACCTATCCCAACGGTTTGGCCAAACCGTTGGGAAAATTCCACTTTGTGGCCACCTTTCCCAACGGTTTGGCCAAACCGTTGGGATAGGTATACCCTTTCCCAACGGTTTGGAAAAACCATTGGGAAAGGTGTCCACAAAGTGGACTTTTCCCAACGGTTTGCCAAAACTGTTGGGAAAGGGTATACCTATCCCAACAGTTTGGCCAAACAGTTTGGAAAGGTACCCTGGAAATCAACCTACACCCCAAACTAAATTCCAGAATCAAGAACTATACCAACGGTTGTCAAAACCATTGGTATAGGTCTATACCAATGGTTTTGACAACCGTTGGTATAGGTCCTGATAATTTTTATCATATATTCGTACCGAGAACATTATACAAACCAAAATTTAAAATAATTATTACAATACATATATATATTTATGTAATTATGTTCACAAAAGTCATGTTAGGTTAGTGGTTAAGTCGTTCAATGATAAACTTGGGGTCCTGGGATCAAATCCTAGTGAATGTTTTTTTTTGAAATACATATACCAACGGTTCCATAACCGTTGGTATATATTTTCATATTACTTATAACAACGGTTTCCAAAACCGTTGGTATAGGTCTATACCAACGGTTTTCGCAAAACTGTTGGTATAGAACTATCCCAACTGCTTACTTTGCTACGGTTCTCCAAACCACTGTTATAGGCTATACCAATGGTTTGGAGGCCTATACCAACGGTTCCAAACCATTGTTATATGTTAGCTTTCCAGTAGTGAGTGTTGAGGAATAAAATGACTCCATTGGTAAAGGATCTTTGGAGAAACCATAAAATGGAAGAGGTGATGTGGGAACCATAAGAAATTATGATAAAGAACACCCAAATATTATTATGAAGTGATATTCTAGAAATTTTGAGGATGAAATTATTTGAATAAGGGAAGAATGTAACACCCCAAGCTTCCACGATATGTTTCTCTTAAAATAATTCAATAGGTTGTATTGCACGCAATATTGAGTTCAAGTGCACCATGATCTATCAAACTAGACATTTAAAAAGTATTTATAAATAGTATTAACCAAATTTTGAAATTTATTTTTCAAAATAGACTTATCTTTTTAATTTGGAATATCAAAAATATTTTAGAGTGAAATTTTGGTAATTTTCTGAAAAGTTTCAATTTTTGATGAATAGCGATCAATATTGCATTGTTGTTTTAAAAACATATTTTTCATTTAAATTATTATTTTACTTTAAATTTATTTTAAAGTCACAATAGGTATATAATACATATATTAGTTAAATTAATTTTATTGGAATCATTTTTATAATAAAAGTAGATATAAAATTTTTTTGAATATTTGAACGTCCCTTTTACCAACCTTCTAAGCACATGTGCGAGATTAGCATTAAATGTAATTTTACCACTTCTATGAATTGAATTTCAAAAAATAGATATACATGGTTGTAATCAGTATGAAAAATGTGTTTTAATATAATCAAAATATTTTTTGTTGAATAGTAACATTTCAATTTTTTACCATGGTTTAAGTTAAATAGGATAATTAAAGGTAAAAAAATTATAATAATATAAAATTACCCCAACACTTTTCCTAATTTCATTGGATAAGTTTTTTTTGACCAAAATAATCCTTTGGTAGAAAATATGATCCTTTTTAGGCCACTTGTGTAAGATTAGTATATTTTCTATATTTTATTTAAAGAAGGGTTAAAAATGTCATATTCAAATTTTAATAAAGATATCATTTTTAATATGTGGTTATATAAGATATATGGTCAACTATAAATGGTGTTTAGAAATCTAAAATGTTTTTCAACATAATGGTAATTTATTTATAATATTAGGAAATAAATAATTAAATAAAATGGTGAACACTGTGATGATGAAAAAATTGAATTATTAAACAAAGAATCAATTAAATGATATTAATAATATTAAAATAAATATAATTTTAAATATTTGATTTCATCCACAAATTTTTAGGACGATATTAAAAAAAAATTCAAAGGAATCAATTTTTTCTAACTTTAAAAAAATAACGTATTAAATGGTGTAAAAATTGAGATAAATGAGATTTTAAAATAATATGATTCTATTAAATGATATAAAATCATTAAAATTTATCATTCAGACAACTAACTTGGATAGTATTAAATATGTCATAAATGATCCAACTGGGGTTCATTTGACATTTTAGAGTAAATATATTAACCCTATAGTATAAAAAGACCAGTGGACATGATAATAGTTAACATGTTTAACTGAGGGTTAAATCCAAAAGATAAGGTTAATTTTGTGAATTAAACTTGTCTAAATATCATTTGTGAAGAGTATTTTGACCCATCCTCGTATTATCCTCAAAATAACTCACTATGGATATATTTGAAATTTAAAATCAATTTTTATTAAATTAATAGTTTGGAGTTTCCAAAAGTGCCCCTCCCCTCTCTTATCAAAGGGCACCTCCACTTCTCTACTATTCAAAACACTAAATCCCTTTGTCTTGAAAAAACCAGAACTATTTAACCACCCAACTTCCAACACTTCATTCTAGAGGACATAATTTGGTCATAAATCCAACCTAAGGAGTCCTTTTGTGCAAATCAAAAGGAGATACCCAAAGAAGAGGTAATTGTTTTCTAAACATTTTCAAAGTTCTTTTCTTCTTATTTTTCCTCTTCCAATGTTGTTTTCATATAAATTTAATATCTCAAGTATCATATATATACTGATATTTTATTATGATTATGGGGCATCCATATTCCCCCTTTTATCCATCTTATGAATAATAGTATCACCATGCGTGTGTACGCATGGCTTACGGTCTCCACACAGTGGTGTAATTTGTTATTCATCACTACTTTACTTGGATAAAAATAATGATTAATATAATGGATAAAAATAATGATTATGACATGATAATTATTATTTCTAATTAATATATCATCAAATTCCAAACCATTTAACCATTAAGGAAATGACATTGTCGATCGTGCGTACATACGGCTACCATCTCCACTACGAGATGAGAACCATTATCCATGTTGACCATTAAAGAATGATTATAAAATTTATAATACTATTAAATATAATATTTATGAACTTAATATCATATTTATATGAATTAAATATATCCTATTCATAAAAAACATGACTTACACAAAAACAAATGCATAGAAAAACGAAGCAATTAATACCCAAAACAATGGTAATACTGAAATATTATTAACAAAATGATATAATAAGATCATATAAGATATCATAAATATGGATATGGTACCATTATAATTTAATAACATGATTTAACCATTATATAAGAGGTTAAGGCACCCTCAACTAAAGTAAATTACATGGTAAGGGTTAACTTCTCAATCTCATTATTATCTGAGGTTGTTTGTACATAAGTATCTATTGGGACACATTTATCATCCATGTCCATGTTTCTTAGAAATTAATTTCAAAATATTATCAACAATTGTTTATAGTCATTTTTACCCATGTTTTACATTTTATAAAAAAAATTGAAAGTAATGTTTTCATCATTTTCCAAATGAGGTACTTTATGACCATTTCGAAAAATTAAGGAAATAATGTTTTTTTAACTTATACAGCGTGAATGGCTATTTCCACCATCATGATGCCTTAACATTTTTTATCCTCCCTTACAATCTTACAACATTATTTTTAAAATTAAATTTTTTTTTATAATTGTTCTACTTCATTAATGATTTCAAAGTTAAAAAGGGATATTTCTCTCAAATAATTTAATAGTTTTATTAGATTATTTTCATTTATCTCAACATCATTTGTTGGATTTTATGCTTAATTGAGGTTTATTTATTATGATAAAATATTTCATATTTTATTTAAGGGTCTATGATATGTTTGAATTTGGACATACTATTTTGATACCATTCATGGTTTATAGTTAATATATTAACATTTTGTATGCTAGTTTTAATACGAATGTTTATATTGGTTATGTTTCACCCTTTTCACATGAGGAATGCATTGTAATTAGTAAGTTATGGGTTGGGTACTGCTTAATGAAAACCATACTGGTTGGGGACAGGTTAATGAAATACCCTTAATGCATCGGTAGTTCTCATGAGATAAACTAGTTTGGGTTTTGACTAACATCTTACCCGCTTATGTATGGTCTTGGCACGAGTCCTTCATGATATGGTTATGATGTTTGGAATTATAAATTCCCTCATTATGAGATTAATTAATGATAATACATGTGATTATTTGACTAGTAGAATATCCATGTGAATTTTTAAATGAAATTATTTGATTAATTCTTTCCATATTATGCTCAATATTTTATTTAAAAGTCTTGTTTTTTAGTTTTAAACCCTACATTAAAATTTTATGCCTATTTATGATAGCTTCCACTATATTGTTTATCTTTAATGATCATCTGAGATCACCCCTTAATTATTTTTTATTTTTCCTAAATATGCAAAGAAGTATGTTATAACTGACATATAAGGATAGTCTAAGGGATATGAGTATTTTCAAAGGATATACTATGTTGTCTTTCATTTCATGATGCAATATAAAACTTATATTTATATCTGGTTATTCAAAGGATACTAAAATTATTGATCCTTCAAGATTTGATTTCTTGTGATCATGAAAAGTTAATAAAATAATGCACTGAATCCGGGCATCGAGGGTTGGGGATTTACAATCATATACCCTGTTGTATCAATTGTATCATGTTTATTCTAATTTTTCATCTACTGAGATTTATACCTCACCCCATTTCTTTATATAATCCCCATGATATCCTATATAGTATTATAAGATCAATGGAATATAGTAAAAAGTGATGGAATTTCAATATAGATAATATATTTCATGTATAATGTTTTGTATTTATATATATAATTTGTTGTATTTATATGTATAATTTCTCAAACACACTAAATCTATTCATTTTTTAAGTTGTTTTATTGGGATTTTATATTGAAAACATGTAACAAAACATGTAAATAAATTTTTATTGGCATGGTAAATTTATATAGGTATCTTTTTAGTGGGTTACCTTACTATAGACTTTAATATCAATGAGTCACCTTCATGAAAGATATTATTTTACCTTTAGATTTCTTCCAAAATTCTACGATGAAATTTACACAAGTTTCCTTACCCCTAAATAGGTCTTCACATACCTTATGATTGATTATCCTATCATTCATTTATCATTGTCAATTGTATCACTTCATATTATTGATGTAGACATCATGGTTGATTCACATTTGTTTATGTGGTTATTCCATCCACCACACTACTCTTCACAGTAAATTAGCATCCATAATCAATCTAAATTTCCTTTATACAGTAGATTGTAATCACTCATGGTTGATTCATATGAGTTAATATAGGTAATTTATATGGTTGAAGAAATACCCACAATCGTTCCAGACAATTCACTCTTTGTAGTTAGTAGGAAATTGGTGTGAGGTCCACTCCCATAGTGGAAGGATTGTCTGCATCAAGCTCTCAGTGTTTCCTACATATTAAACCCTAGATGTGAGGGGTTAAATATGGTGATGTTGCACGTTGTGGTTATATATATATGTTTTAAAAGGGAGTTAATATTTCCAACATTAGTATATATCCAACATCAAACTACTAGATGGAATGTAAGAATTTATTTACTCAGTGTGTTCCCTCATCTCATCATATAATCTATTCATGTTTCAATTCTTACTTACTTCCACCCATGATTCCCTAAACAAGAGAGGCTAATTACTTTCTTGTTTCATATTCACTAACTTCCACACTCATACACATGTGTATCATCTGCTCTCACTATGCTCCTCCTCTAAGACACTTTTATAGGCAAGGTGGGGTCAAGATATTTCCTTCCCCACCTCAGGTGGTTGTGGTTGAAATGGTTTCCACAACCGGTCCAGGTTGGAAAACAAATTCTAACACATACCTAAAACAATTTCCAAGATTCTCAAAAAAAATTAATCCTCTCTATTTTTAACAAAACAAATGGCATCCCACTCATGAAAACTCATGAATCCAAAAAAACATCCAATAATCATCACCAAACACATATTGACTTCTCCTAAACCCTTTTTTTGTTAATAAAAATTTCAATTATAACTTGGCTATAATAAAGAAGAAGATAGAAGAAATTATTTATTATGAAGTACATCATGTGTGAACTTCCTATGAGAATCAAAAGGTGTTTAGAGGTCAATATTTATAATGAGGGGAATAAGTGAGGATAATATCTTGAGGAAACAGGTACATCTTTCATTTTACCTAATCCCTCACATTTTATCTCTAAAGTTTTCACATTAAAACCTTCCACCCCTTAGCCATTGAAAAACCTGTCAAAATGTCCTCAATATTGTTGACACACTTTTGAGACTCCATGAAGTAGATATATTAAGTTGATAAAAAGACTATAAAAGTCATAAATTCTATTAATAATGATAAAATATCAATTTAAATACCTTAAGTGATAGAGACATAAATTTCTAGGGAGGAAAGTAAAAAAACTAACTGGGGGATCAACTACTGATTGGATGAATTTTTTATGATTAGTATGGAATTAAAGATCTGATATCCATGTAGGAATCATGATATTTCCAAGGATGTGAGAATTAAAATTCACTTCCAAATTTACTTTAAGAATCTATTTTTACTTCGGATTAAATGATTTCTTGAAAGTATAATGCTTAAGTGTGAGGGAATTGACAAAGATTATATTTTCATATATTTTAATTTTTAATTCAATGATTTACTTCCCACCATTTTAGATATTTTAAGGGTACTGAAAAATATTTAATTTTTAGGAATATTTTGGAATTTATTGTGAAAATGGACCAAATTATTATTTTTAGTTCTTTTATCATTAGCCCATTGTTAATTTTCTAGGATTGAATTTAATTTCATATGTTTTATTTTTTTAAGAATGAAATCTAGAATATGGTAGGTAGAATCTTGAAGTATTATAACCATAAGGATATTTTTAAATAAATTTTTATTCTTATGGAAGTTGAATATTTCACAAAGAGGAATTTTTTAAAGTAATGATACTTTGTAAGAAGAATTCATATATAAGAAGTTATCTTAATTTGGAAAAGTACTGAAATGTGTAACATTATAAACCAAAATATATCCATGATGGAGTTCCCCATACACTAATCAAATTTTTTTCATGTCTACTAGAGACATGCATGTAAATGAGTTTCTCATGCCCTCAATAATTCTATTGGAGGCTATTACCTATAGAAAATAATTTCCCTTTGATTTTAAAATGGGATTCCTATTTTACAACTTGGACTTTGGTCTTACAATGTTTATTAGTGTTTCCATTTTTATTTCATTCTACAATGGTTTTCTATAATTCAATATAATAGTTTTCCATTTTATTTCTTCTATAGATTTCTTATGTTTTTTCATCATACCTCTTTAATACTCACAATGATGGGTATCTAACCCTAGTAATAGAATTTGCATATGTTCTAGTAGTGTTCCCAATTCCATATTCCTTAATTCGAAATGTTTATTTTCAATTTATGATACGGTAGGAAGAAGTGTTGATGTTTAGTGTGGGGATTATTTACCTCTCCAAGGTATAACTTCTGATATCATGTTATTCCCTATTAAATATACATTCCCTATATTTTCTCAAAAAATATCTTCATATGATGGAGTTCAGTTTTTTCTATAATTGAATGGAATATGATATAACAAGGTCTTCGAAGGTATCACACACTCAATTAAGATAGGTTCATCATTCTTGGACACTGTAGGTAGTAATATTTGGTGTCTAGAAGAGATCTATAAGGAATTATAAGTTTCACATGTAAATGGGGATGGTGGTTTATATATAATGGGATGAACTATAAAATATAATTTAAATAAAAAAATTTATAGTGAAGGAACCTAAGTGGCTAGACCGAGGATCACTATATTTCTGGGTAACATTTTTGGGCTTATTACTTGTTTTATTTTATATTTAATGCATGGATTCATAATTTTACACCCCCCTTCCTTTTTACTATTAATTAAATATAAAATATCAAAAAAAAATAAGGTTATTGGAATATTGAGTGATTGACTCAAATGGATCCTCAATAGAGACCGCCTTGTTCAGCCATGTTACTTCACTGGGAAATTAAATATTGGCCATATACACATTGTGATGGCCACACTGATTATCATAAATAATTGTCATAGAGGGCTACAATAATATATTTATTTTATTTACCAAACATGAACACCCATGTCAAGTTCCCTATTTAATAAAATCACATGGATCCATGGGTGACATGGTCATTAAGTGATCCAAAAATAATATATATAAGTAAGTATGTCCTATCCGACTTAGGCTCCAACCATGAATACCATAATTTTTAAAGTCTCTAAACCCTTATTAGGTACCCTGTATCAATTTAACCAATTTACCAAACATCGTCACATGAAAAACACACAAAGAAGTACAAAATATAGTAATTTTTACATACCACTTTCTAGAATTAAAAAATCAAGAGGAATCATCCAATGATTCAACTATAATTATTATATTTCATGGAAACCTATGAAAAAGAAAAAATATATGATTCATCGGGATTTCCATCAACCAATAGTGGGATCTAATGAAGGAAGGTTTTCTTGAATTTTCCTTATCATGTGAATACCACAATTACTAACAATTTTGAAATCCATTATCATATGAGAAATACAACTTGATCTAAAGTTGGAATAAGAAATAGAGGATAAATGACAGTCTATCTATAAAATAAACAAAAAATTAAAATTGGGGGGAATTTTTTATTTATTAAAAACATTATCCAAAATTTATAAAAATGATGTCAAGTCATATAATCTAAAATACCATTTATTGCCCTATGGAATTCCATTAGCAACCCAGTACTTATCGAATACTCAATGCTAGAACATTAGACACTAGGTGGATAAACATGGGGCTTAGACTAACCCCTCCGAGCTTCACTGGGTACCCAATGAGATCCCATTAAGTACCTAGTGGAGTATAACATGATATAGAAACACAAACCCATTCCTTTTTCCAAAAAATTATATATTCAACCACTAAAACTGCAACACTTTATTGAAAAAATAGAACAATTAAAATACAAAATCTAAAAATCAATTTTAATTCATACCTTAAAATCCAAAGTCATTGAAATAATTGATATTCAATTATCACATAATGATAGGCCAAACATTTATCTACATTCTAAATTATTGAACTCTTTATTCTACACCACCAATGTTATTGATGAATTTAATGTTGTATATTTCCAACTTAAATATGCATTATTCGATGTGAATTATGAAATTTCCATACCACTTATTCTTTCATATAAATAGGAACATATAATAATCCTCAAGAAATTATTTAATATTCTATTCAATATTAATAACCCTCTTGTATATCATATTGAATAATATAATCTCTTTATACATAAGTCTTGGGATCACTAAGATGAGAATATACCACTTGTTGCTCTAAAAAGTAGACTTCATTAGTTAAATAAAGATAGGGATTTTTATGAACCACCTTAAGATCAATATGTAAACACGAAAATTATTTCACAATCTTCCATTTTTTGATGTCCAAATGAGTAACATTACTATACGACATTTGACAAAATTAATTTGCTACCACATTACCCTTTCCTAGATTATACGTGAACTCAAAGTTGTAGTCCTGAAAATACTCAAGAGATCAACTTTATCTTAAATTCAAGTCCTTATAAGAGAAAATATACTAAAAACTCTTATAATTCATATAAATTTAGAAATTATCATCAATAAAATAATTCCCTTTTGATTCCCAAAAATTAATTGAACACTTAATAGGGTAAATCAGTGGTATTATTTTATCAATTACCTTATGAACTCAACCTATTTGAGTTGTAAATGTCCTGATACACTCAATATATATTCTCAAAATCTCACCTTGTGTGCAGTAGATATAAATAGAAATAAGTTCACAAGGATTTACAAGGTATAGTGTAAAATCCCACTATTTTTTGTGATTGGTTAGGCACCCAAATTATGGATTCTCTATTATCTTCACAAGTGGTTACAACCACAGACCTTCCTAATCTGATCAACATAAATTTACATTTTTTTTCATCACCTGAGTCGCAGAGGATAGTCTACAACTTCACACTACTCCCTATAACGATTTAATATAAAATAGAAAGATCTCTTCCAGCTCTTCGTTACTTATGTACCACTCAATTTAGATCTCCCTCTATGAGAACCTAGGATCAATTGAATCATTCTTATAAATTTATTAAATAACATCAACAGTTGTTAGAATAGATACATAGGTCTTGAAACTCACTACATATCTTAAATGGATAGGATTTTCCTCACTCTTTTGAATAATCAAGCATTTAAATATTCTCCTCATCTGAAATATATTTGAGTTTATTCATAACTAAAAGGTCTTGAATGATTTGTCTCTTCCTTATATGCTTCTTATTTGAATTGTAAACTTGTCAAAAGATTTACCAATTTATTACTCACTTAAATATTACAAACATACCAGTCATAAATATCCATTTAAGCCTCTAGAATACTAGGGTTATTTCTTTATAACTCATGTTATATAAAATATTACCATTTTAATTCAAAAAAAATCCATTAAAATCATATTTTAAATTATCTATACACATTGATATAGAAATTTCCTTCACTGGAGTGGATCTTATATAACCATCCATCGTCACCCTCAACTGGTCTTATTTTAATATCATCTAGGATCATAAGCACTTATATGTGATTATGACGTTTAAATCCTAAAATATTAGGTTAATCATTATCTAATTTAATTTTCATCTATTCAAAAAGAATAATAATAAAAAAATTACTTTACACTCTCAAAGTCACTTAAAAGGTCTCTAAGTATTGAAATATATGTGGAATAGTGAACTCCATGTTCTCAACATAAAGTATAGACAAACTCTAAATTCTCAAGAATGTAATTTATGTTCCATCGTTTTCCAAATTTCGACTTTTCTGTCAACTCTACATGCTTGATGAAGATGATAAATGAACTCTATACTGATTCTTCTGTCAACTTTCCACTTCTGTATCAACTCTACATTGGTAGGTAACTCTATGTTCAGGCCTTTGTAAAATTTCTACTTCAAACTGAACTCTACACATACATAATAAACTCTATATTGGTGATATTAACTCTACATTAGAGACTTCAACAAATATAATCTCTATATGAACTCTATGTCGGGAAATGAACTCTGTATTGGTTCATTTTCCATATTTCACTTCAGTATAGTGATTCCAATTAACACAAAACTCAAACAAAAAATCTATTTGGCTAACCTCAATGCCGCCTTGATGATCAAAAATAATATTAAAAATAATATAATCATTATCTAATAGGTTCTTTTCACATATTCATTGTATCTTCAAACCACAATATTATTTAGATTATTCTTCAATATTTATGTTGTTCTTATTATTATAAACAAATTTATTTAATCTCCCTATCTGTTTATCCCTTCAAAAACATTAAAACCCTGTAATAGAAAATACTCTCACCACCAGAACATGTTTTTGACTTGAAGATCAATACATTAATTATCAAAATTAAAATGTTACATTGTCTTGAATATTCATGTAATATCTTTAAGATATAGCCTCAACTAATTTTTTCATTTAACATGGTAGTGACCTCACCTTATTAGTACACTTTTAATTTTCTTATCATGGACCCATTTCAAAAAAAATACATCTTATTCATCTGAGAACTTCAATATATTCCCTTTTATTTTTTGATCAACACCCCTTTCATCTTCTCTAAAGTAAAAGAAATTTATCTCTCCCTAATGAACAATAAATAAAAAGTGAATATAGGGTTATTTATTGTCTCACCTTGTACAAAACATGAAATCAAGACATATTATTCTAATACTTTCAATTAGAATCATAACTTGAGCCACTTCTGAATTAATGATGTCACCACATTATTTTTCTTAGAAAATATCCTTTAATTAGTCCACTATAAGACTACTTAGACAAACTTGGTGTAGAAAACAATATGTATTTTATCCAAGTTTTCAATGTTATCCATAAACATACACACAAGTGATACAAATTCTTGTTCTGATTTTTTTGGTCTTTTTAAAAATGGATTTTTCAAGAAAATGTTATATCCAATATAAATCTCAGCAATCACATTAAATTTTTGTGTGTAAATCATACAAATACCTGTTTATATCATATTATCATTAAGTATCACTCAACCTTCATATATATATGGGAAAAATAATACCAAATTCTCTACAAGATAGTTTCATCTTAATTTTTCACCCCCTCAAGGGATGAATTCAACTCCTCCTATTTATGGTAGTTAGGGTACTCCATAAATGTAAATTTCTTTATTATCTAGTGTGTAAAGAACTCAATTTTTTCCTTCAATTACCTACATGTTATAAAAAATAAGAGAAATATTTAGGTAATGGGGGACCAATTTGATTTATCATAAGTAACAAAAATGTTGGGAATTTTCTCTTTACCAAGACCACTCCTTCCTTTCAAGATCAATAGGGAAATATTTATTTAAACTCCTTTTTTCTATCATGAGTTTTAACCAAATGCATTTTGTCCTCCTTCCATTGATATTTTTCACATGTGAAGTTGTTTTATTCACCTAAATGGGTAAAAAAACCTCATTTTCTTGTTATTTTATATTTATTTTCATTAATTCTTCTTGGGATATAAGGATAGTCATAAAATTCTTCATATCAAGCACAATATATCCACATTTCTCAAATAAATTTTTTTGAACTTATAAATTTTCATTTATGGATAAATTCCCATGAATATCAACATCTTCATGTCTAACCACAGAATTTAATTTGGAACTTTCACTTATTTGTGCATTTTACATTTTTTATCTAAGGTTAATTGGTTCAACCACACTGTCAGAAATTATTTATTGATAATATTAGCTTAATTTTGTTTCACATATGCCCTCTCAGTATCCTCAACATTGCATAAATTTTCTTTTGTTTTATTTTATATTTTCTTACCTTTTTCACCATAGGTAACTTCTTTAGGAAATATATTCATGTACTCTTTAATTTAGTGATCTTCTTTCTCAATTATTCCATCTTGTTTTTCAAGAAATAAAAAAAAATCGGTGTATATATATGATTAATTCTTGAAACCATCTTGCTTATTCAATAAACACGTTCTCAAAGGCTCACAAAATATTCCCCTTGGTTCTAGAATATTTTCTAGAAATGATATATTAAACCAAAAAGAATAATACTTTTATACATACCTTCTACAAAACTAACAATGTCACATAAATTTAGGTCTCCTAAACTCATTCCAAATCTGTTAAGATTGATGTTCCTACTATAATGCTATAAACCATGCCTTACTTTGCCTAGGGGAAGTGATTTCCTTAGAATATTCCTCCCTCTATTTAATACAAAATATTTCATATCAATGGGATTATTAATCAAAATAGGTTCATCCTTTTTTCACCTATACTCTTAAAAATAGGAATTTTATTTTAGGATAAATTAGGTGCAGATTTTGCTTCCTTATTGGAACACGTCATTTATCCAGCTTGGTAGGATTCACTTCTTACCTTAATATACATTTATAATTCTTATCTAATATTATTCAACTAATTTTGGGAAAAAATAAAAAATATTGTGTCTTAAACATCTCAAATTTTTTGGAATCCAATTTTCTTTAAGATCCCAAAAAAACTTTTCTTGCTCAACCACCTTTAATTAATTATTTTTAAACTCATCAACATAAGCTAGTTTATTTTTTCATACTCCTCCCACTCAATATATATATAATGAAACATAAAATTTCATCCAAAAAATGTAATTCGCTATTAAAATCAACTCAAATGATACTAAAATCCAATTGTTGTCACATTTTTGGAATTAATATGGTTTTTTATAAACAATAATAAAATTAGCTTAATTTGAGGATTTTTATGATAAAAATAAATTGGATACTTATTGTATAATATTTTTCAATTTTTTATTAAAATAATTTTAAATTTTAGGATCTAAATGGTTTAATACACTTAAGAATCTTCAATTTTAATTGATTTTATCATGAATGAATTTTTCATTTCAATGGGTATAAAAATGAATTTGATTTTTCTATACATTAGTTATTATTCTTGATTGGTAATACATGGTTTTGGAAATTATCATGTGGTAATAATAATATAATCTCACACCAGTATAGTATTGGACCCTATAGATGTCATCTTAGTAAAAGTATCCTTCATAAATCCCACTCTTTACATGCCTACATATCATAACTAGCACCCACGCTACATATAAACAACTTTAATATTCAACCTACCACATGCATCAAATGACCTCATCCAAATCAACCAACTGTATCAACTTAACTAATCAAAATCCGTAGATCGACCATAAATAACCTACCACAATGAACACTAACCATTAACCACTAATTTTATCAACTGCAAGCATAAATTTTGTCAATCATACCCTTTAAATCAACCGCGCACTGTGGATCTACCATAGAAGCCACCTCATATAGTCAAGGACCATTTTTTTACTCGAAGCCAAATCCTATGAACCAAACAAGATCCAACACCTGAAAGACCCTCTGTGTTACCTCTTTACTATTCAGACCCAATGTAAATTCCACTTTCTCACAAACTCTTCACCTGAATGATTGTAATAAAATCCCATCCTTTAGACATTTGTAACTTTTATTTTTATATATTTTAGTGCTTTGGTCCTTTGACCAAGGAATCATCATTTTCAAAAAACAAAGTACACCAGACCCGAGATACACTGAAGCAACCAAGATTGAATACTAGTCATAAACAACTGATCCAAATCAAAGATAGACTAATTAAAATCAGTGAATTTTGAAAATTTATAAAAGGAATAATTATATTCTAGAGTTATGATTTTGATCAAGATCAAGATAAATTGATTGAGTTTTTTACAATGATCCATATACACCAAGAAAGAGTGGTTGATATGTTAGAAGAAAAAGACTAACTCGATATCAAGTAGAATACCAACATTTTTACCTATCAAAGTCTGAGATGAAAGAAGGAGAGGGCTTCACATCATCACCAATACACCAATTTAAAGGATGGAATTCATTTCAAAAATGATGCTAAATTAAATTCCAAAACTAGATAACCAAAATAAAATAACAGTAATGAGCTATTACACTACTCTTCCACCAATTTTAGGTTGATCCATCCACACTACAAACCCATATCATCCTTGAAGATGGACCCAAACACATCTTTCACACACTAAAACCCCCTAATTATGAATCTAAAGAGACCACCACATAAGTTCTTCTAGAGCTCCATATCAGATCCCTTCTTATCCATATCCGGACCTTAAATACTTTAAGAAGTGTAGAAACTAGCTTCAACACCAGAGAGGGTAGTGTCTTGAAACCATATCTAAATGACCAAGCCTCTCCATTACAGTCTTATTCACATTCTAGTTCCAATAATCACATAAACATGCTCAAATAAATTTTTCTGGAACATGACCAATGTAGGATTGATCCAGAACCAAGTGCAATGACATCCAGACCCAAGATAGACCAATCTCAAACAAATATTCAATACCACTATTCTTGAATACCATCACTCAAACATGTGTACAGTGATCTCGAATCAGATTTAGCATAAACATAACATATTCCTAACTCATCAAATGAGACTCACATGTATAGCACACTTGAAGTAAATGCCTAAATCAGAACTCATTTTCCACTATACCATTAATTAGCAAAGCACAACACCTCTAATTCTTCTCAAATGATTATAGAGATAAATTGGGGGGTGATCCACTCAAAAAGGCCTTTTAATTTTTTTTCACTTTTATTGTGAGGAGGTTATAGGCTATGTTATATAAAGGGTATGGGTGAGTGAGAGAAAATTACCCTTCATGAGGAATCCTAACACTTTCCCTTTAAATCTACTTTATAATTTTCAATGTGTTTTTATTCTATGAAGTGAAAATTTTGTTATCCTTATCACTTATTATTATGTTTTTATTATTCCTATGTTAAATTAAAGTAATCTCTCAAAATCGATGATATTGGAGTAATAATATGAGAGTGTGAATTATTGGTGTAGTTCCATAGTTACCAAAATCACTATTCTGTTTTCTCACGTTTTTATTCAATTATTATGAGGTGGAGGTGTTTTGAAATTGTTAAGGTGATCTTCCACCCTCTCTAGAATTATAATTGCTTTATTCCAACCTCTAATAATTATCTCTCCATCCCTTATCTTATTTTTCTCCATATATGATGGAATATAGGAAGTAAATCATGAAAACAATGATGGTTTTGGTTGGATCTTGGGGACATGTCTACAGTTATGACATGTTCATAATATGAACCCATGGAGGTGGTGAGGTTATTTGTACCAAATAGATTTCTGAAAGATCATAGGATTTTACAATCTCAAAAGAGTATGGTGATTAATGAATTTTATAGATTACACTATCAATTGGATAATAAAAAAATAAATATATGGTTAAGGTTATTATTGATCAAACCTTTTTTCCATCCCATTTACCTATTAATAATTTTCTATGTTTTATAATGATTTATTTTCTACACACATCACTATAACAGAATTCTCGTCCATTTTTTTAGTATTAAAAAGACATATTAAAAAATATTAATAATTTATTGATAATAATGAAGAACCATCCCATACACACTCTTTAGAAAATAAACCTGGTCAGTCTACTAGACTAAATTCTAGGTTAATATGAATTCTATTTGACCATACCCCATGAAAACTACAATATCGATTTAGCACCATTTATAAGGATTTAGGTTAAAATATATTATTTATATTTCACTTTTTAAATAATTGTATTGTTTTAAAATTTAAAAAATTGATTAATTTTACCTATTGGAGAGGGTTTATAAGTTTATTTTTGTGGTCAAAAAAATATTCAATAAAAATAATATAGGTCATCATATGAACCCTCTTGAATAGGTCGAACATGTTGAAAATGGAATCACCATAAATGAACTAAGAAATATACTTAATAAAGTATATCATTATAAAAGACATAATTTTGAGGAAGAGGATAAAAAATTAGATGATAAACCAAAACTAGAACCCTACATCTACTTGAATGAGAAGGTGGAGTAACACCTTCAAAATCCTTCATTCACAAACATTTCCAAACAACATATTAAGTCCCTACAAGAAAAAATTATTGAAGCTTACAATTTCAAGGGAGTAGATCACATATTAGATTCATTTTTATTTGATTATCATCGAACTAAAAAAAATTGAGACTCTTTAAAGTGACTTTTCAAGTTCAGTACCACTTTAGCTAGTCTTGGAAGAGAATAGAACATGACTAGATCCACTATGATTTGATAATAAATTAGAATAACCACTACTCACACTACAAAAAGTTGACTTCACAGTGGTCATACAAGAGGATAGGGGACCACATGTTGACACTTTAGAGGGAGATAACTCAGAATTGGTCTCTTTTTATTTTAATCTTGTGTAAATTGAACACTCTAATGAGATTCCATGTCTTAATATTATATATTCATCCCAATTAATTCTTGTTGACAATAAAGGATATGGAACTACATAAGAGCCAATATATTTTGAGGAAAAGTTGATAGATCTACCTGTTAACCGATTTCAAGAGGCCTTTGTGGAGAAAAAATAATAGGGTGAACCATATGAGTGATATTATTCTTTTTATTCCTTTCTTATATTTATATTTCACTAAAACTAAAATTAAAAGTAACCTTCCAAGTACTATTAAAGTATATTTGATCATATCATTTCAATCTCTAGATGTATAAGATAAAGGGTCCATAGGTGACTTTGAATGTCTTGGATAGGAAATAGAGTACTATGGGATGACTTGGTTGTCAATTATATATGATGATAATGAAGAATATAACAAGTTACCCCCAACTAGAGGAGTAAAGGAAGATAGATTTGAGGACTTGTACATTGTTTTCACCAAATTCACACCATTACCATCACTAGATTCAATCAAAGGAGGTGGTAGCACTATACATTATTAAATAAAAGAACTCCAAGAGAAGAAGAAGGCTATCAAACATATTGGATCAAGCTACATGTAGTAGTTCTTACCAAACAATCCCATCCTTTAAATAGATTGAGGATAATCAAAAGGCTATCCAACTTTGGACATGAAAAACTAAAACACCTTTTGGGAGGTTTTACCCAAGATTCTTCTTCAATTTTTTCAATCACCCTTTTAATTTTAAATTTGTGTTTTAATTATAAATAAATTCATAATTTATTCTTGTTTTCCTACACATGATACTAGTGGACAGAAGCTATTGAAGCTTAATAAAGAACATTAAAACCTAAATAAAGTAGTAATAATATCACACCAAGGTTTTCTATATTCAAGGAATAACTAAATTCATATGAACTATTTATATACACATTTTTTCATTCGTTTTTATTGTTAAATATTCTTTAAATATATAAGATTAAAGTTGAATGACATTGGAGATATAGCTAAAATAAAGTGTGGAAAAAAGGGTGAATGATGATAGTTTAGTTTTCTTTCTTTTATTTCATTTTATAATGTTTTATAGTGACTTTTAATTAAATATATATAAACACCTTATAAGAATTATGATCTATTATGAACTTGCACAAAGCTATTTGCATAATTTTTTATTGTGTTTATGAACTTTTTGTAAACTAAATTAAAAAGTATAATACATTTTTGAATTCCAATAGATTGTGAGGAGTTTGATAAAATTATTGAACCTTAAAATATTAAATTATTTATGAGTGATTGTTTCCCCTATTTTCCTAGAAAATTTGTTTTAGAACAATGAAAAAGATTGTAATAGAAATGTATGGATTTGAATTGGAATTATAACATGAGGAAATTGGATATTTAAGCGTAAACCTATGTAACTTGTACATTGTGAAAAAACATCTCATGGATCCAAATAAAAATATATTTATATAATTCCATCGAAACCAGAGTAAAATAGGTAATTGGAATCCCACAATGAATCTCTAAGACATTAGGCATTGGGTGCGTGACTTAATAAAAACCATTAGTAAATCCAATAATTGTTTTGAAAATACATTGTAGGGGAATAATTCAATAAGTATATAATTATGAAAAAATAATTCATTCAGGTAAGGGGGATATTTAACCCAAATAAGGAATTCAGAAATTTACTTTAAGAATATCATATGAATTGTATAAAGAAATTATAAAATATAACATTGGTTTAAGAAGCCTAAGGGGGGGTTTAATTGGAAGTGCTTCATGATAAAATTTTAATTCAACTAAAATTTTATTTTTTTCACTCTTAGAACTAGAACTTTTTATTAAATTGAAGTAGGTAAGGGTATTAAATTAATATATGAAGCCTGATGTGATTTTTAGCTGAAATAATCAGAAATGGTTCCTCACTTTTTGATTGGTAGCTATAATTTTCTATTAATTTATTTTTTCAGTATATTGATTTATTTTTTTTAAATAAATCCATTTGAACTAGAATTTATAAATATTATTTTGAATTTATCATTCAGTGAAATAATTGAATTTTCCTAGATGTTTGATTCATTGATACTGACTAGAAGAATATTTATAGATTATGTGTGCAGCTAAACTTTGAAAATATTTAAATATTTCAAGATTATTTTCAAATTTTTATAAGCATTCTTAATTTAGAAAAAATAACATTGATGTATGATGAGTCTATAATGTTAAATAATTTTTAATGGTTCTATTTTAAGTTTCTTTAACATAACATATACATTTAATAAATATCGAACTACTTTTGAAAATTTAAGATAATTTTAAAATATGAGATACCAAGACCTTTCTTAACTTCTTGTGATTATTTCTCTGTAGAATATAAATCATTGATAAATAATGGGTTGGCTTTGATTTTTCTGGATTCCATTATTGAGAATTTCTCGAGAGAGAAATATTCCAAGTGTTGTGGGGTGATAAAAGATGAAATTTCACAAATATTTATCTATAATTCCCTATTAAAATACACTCTAACCATAATAAAATAAGGTAATTATCACATTTTCACAATTAAAATGATTTTATTTGAATAAAAATAAAACTATTTTAAATTGAGATTTTAATGATAATAATACAGTTGATGTTCATATTATAATGTTGCTCAAATTTTTATTTAAATAATTATGAATTTTATGAGCTGAAAAGGTTTAATACACCTGGGCATCTTGAATTTCAATTAATTTTATCATCAGTGGTTTTACATTTTAATTGGTCTAAAAAGTGAATTTGAATTTGATGTTATATTATGTATTATTCTTGTTTGGTAATAGGTTATTTTTGAAATGAAAATTTAGGATGGACACTTGAAGTCCACACCAGAAAAATGTTGGCCCCTACAGATTCCAATTTAGTG
Source organism: Viscum album (assembly GCA_963277665.1). NCBI lineage: Eukaryota > Viridiplantae > Streptophyta > Magnoliopsida > Santalales > Viscaceae > Viscum > Viscum album. The sequence goes on from OY728123.1 coordinate 2,104,942,409, forward strand.
AAAGTCACCAACACACATCCATCTCATTGTGAACCTATATATCAAAACCTATACCCCTACTATAGACAATAATTCTCAAGCTTCAACCAACTACATGATTCAACCGAATGTATCTAACTTAATCACTTATTTAAACATAACTAAATGCAAGCCATAGATTGACCATAAACAACCTAACAAAAAGAGCACTAACTCTAAGCCTCTAAATTGGTCAACCATAAGAATAATTGAGGTCTACCATGCCCTTTCAATCGATTGAACACTATAAAGAGTGAAGATAACATAGGTTGGATCTATGGTAAAAGAAACTTCCACAAGTTGAGCAGCCTTCTCTCAAATCTGACTCCTCCAACCCTAAATAGGTGTAATACCTTAAGACCTTCCAAGTTCCCTCTTATGTAGCTAGACCCAAATACAATTCTCCCTTTCTAAAAAATACTAATAGTGTATAATCTAAATTCCACAAGGAACACAATACTGAAGCTATGTTAAAGCAACCAAGATTGATCTCTAGTCATGAACATTTATAGTCAATTGAAGATAGACAAATTAAAATCATGGAAGTATAAAAATCAATTAAATGAAAAATTATAATCTCCGTTGATGATTTTGATTGAATTTTAGCTAAATTGTTAGTGTCATTGATGTCGACCTATATACACCGAGGAAGAGTAGTCAATAAGATAGAAGATGAAGAGTCATCTGATATCAAGAAGAATACTTGTGCTTGTTCCACGTGCAGGTCAAATCTCAAAAATGGAAGGACAATTGCATCACTCTAATGCACTGGTTATAAGGATGGAAAGCACTATACACATACTTCTCAATAAAATTCCTATACTAGGAAACTAGAATCCAATAACATAAAATAGTTTTTTATTACTATAATATTGGTTATAGGAATCATTAACCGAGCAAAAAACTTAAATCCTACTTGAAGATAGACCAAGACACTGGTTTCTCACACCAGGCTAACCCTAATTCTAAATCCAAGAAAACCGCCACATAATATCTATTCAAAATATGTACCAAATACATTTTTATCCATGACCAAACTATGAATCCCCCAAAAAGTGGAGAAACCATCTTTGGAACTTGAGCTAGAATTATTTTAAAACCTTATCTATAAAACCAAGCCTACCATTTCATGATTTTTTTCATTATAACTTCAGGTTTTAAACAAATATTCTCTAAGAAATGTTGTTTGTTTGGTACATGAACAATGCAGTCTTGATCTATACCTAAGTTCAATGACATCAAGAACCAAGATAGAAAAGGCCTAATTTTTTTTTTTTTTTTAGAAAATTGGTGACATGAGTTGGTTTCCCAATTCATGTCGCCTATGGAATTTATTAAAATCAAAAAGAGAACAGTACAACCACGAGGTGTAAATGATTTACACCAGTAGGAATTCAATGGGTTACATAAAATACTCAATCCAAAATAAATAAACCAGTTCTTGAAGGTAGCCTAGAGAAGTCACCTTTCAAATGTTGCAAAGCTGTAACTTCGAAAATGCAGACCATCCAAAAAAAAATCAGCAAGCTGTCCAATTGAAGCAAACAGGTTAGTCTGAGCCTGTCTCCCCTGCAGTCAGCATCATCACCATACAGAGCAGATCAAAAGATGACAGAAAAACCATCTTGCGGCCAAAGAATCATAGCTGTAGGTTAAGAAAAACCAGACCAAGTGGTGAGAAATCAGCAGGGAGAACCTCAATTTTCGATCATTCAACCTCAGTCAAAGAAAAAGCAGCAGCATATCAGAACCAAGTAAATCCTATCCTCCAATCCAGGCAGTGCCACAACCAAACACTTAGAACAGAACAGAGCAGCAAAAATCATATCCATCCATATAGGGTCCCAGCAGAAAAGAAGTATCTCTCAAAATCCCAAAAAAAATGCAGCAAGATCATCTCCAGAAATCAGTTTCTAGAAGTCAAACCATTTTCATGAGCAGACGGAGCAAGACAAGAAGGTAACTCATATAGACAGCCAAGAAACAAATACTCATAAATGATATAATAGAGGGAGTTAGGTAATGAACAAAAAATGATGGATTTGGGTGGATATTGGTGACATGTCTACAACCCTGGCATGGTCATCATATGAAACCATAGATTATGTGAGATTATGTGTCCCTAGGAGAGTTCTGAAGGAGTATAGGATCTTACAATCTCATGGATGTTAATGAAAGAATTTTATTTATTGAATTAATAATTATATAATATAGAATAAATATATAATGAAGGTTATTAGTGAATGAACATTGGGTTAATTCCCTTTCCCTGATAACAATTGTCTATGTTTTCTACTACTTTATTTTCTACAAACAACACAAAAAAAATACACCCATACATTTTTTAGTATTAAAAACAAACATAAAAAATATTAGTTTTTGATTATTAATATAAAAGAACCAACCCAGAAACAATCCTTTTGAAATTACCATATTTAGTCCTCTAGACTTCATTTTAGGTTAATATAATTTTTTTTTTTGAATGTGGTGTGTGAAAACTACTAAATCACAATTTTTTATTTTCTTTTACCAACTTTTTCTTATTTTTTTTATGTTGTGTAATATAATCAAGATATAAATCTAGCTCACCTATTAGTTATCACTCTAGTTTTATTCTTCTTTACCCTTCATGACTAATATATATATTAAATTCTTTACCTGTATTGGAAAAGAAATTGACTTCATCATCTGATTCAGTACTTGATTATTCTCCTTTTCCATTTTTTCCCATTAAACTTTTTTTCTTTATACTAAATTTATTTTTACTTTTACCCTTTTTATACTTCTAAAATTTCTAATCCTCCTCATCTAATATTGACTATTCAACCTTAATCCATGGGAGATCCTTATAAAAATGAACAATTCCATTATAGTTATCCCACTTAGGTGGTTTATTTCCATTTTCTTTCCACTTTCCCTTCTTGAACACTTTTTATAGAAAAAGAAAAAAATTGTTGAATTATTTATTATCCTAGTCATTTAAATAACTTGATTATATAGATCCCTCTTCCTTTACTTTTCCTTTTTTAATAGCCTTAAAATCCATCTCATAATTTACTTATTTAAAGTTAGATCCTTTCTCATATCCCGAGAAATGAGTATATTATGTAACTCATATACTTTCAATTATTTTATATCTTATAAGGTTAATACCTATAGATAAAAAAGACCTGAAAATTCTTCATCTATTTTTTGATAATAATAGAATCCTGAAACTTATCACCAAACCCCCAGATGTTAATCACAATCTTACTAACCCTTATAAATTTTTCTTCAATTATCTCATCATTAAACATACTTATGTCTTCAAATATTCTCCTTCCAAATGACAATTTATTATCCTTAAATTTAATATTTTCCTCAAAACTTCTCTTTATATTATCCCAAATCTTCTTGAAAGTTTTAATAACTGTAAGTATTCAACATAAATACTCTGATAAAGACATAAAAAAGAAACATTTTACCGTTACATACACTTCCAAATTTCAATTATCGATGAAATTAAAATTTCTTTATATAGGAATATATATAAAACCAATTTTGTTATATCTCTTACCTATATGATGAGTGATAAAGGTAGGGTTTCATCTTATTCCTCTAGTTGTGGTATTTTATTCCATAAAAAGTTATTATACCTCAATTGTTCATAGAATTTTAATTATATATACTCAGTAACTCCTTGGATATTTAAGAGAGGACCTAGATTTTCTATGATACCACTTGTAATGCCTCGGTTTAGATTAAAAACTGAGAATGAGTGTGAATTAGTGGTCTTATTTTATTAATTCCCATTTGAAATCAATATCTTGAACTTTTCAAGGTCTTGATACACTCAATTTATATTCTTAAAACCTCATATAATATACAGTAGATATAAAGAGAGAGAATTACATAAGGATTTATAAGGTTTAGTGCAAAAATATAAACCTTAATCTGATTGGTTATTCACCTCCATAAAGGATTCTCCACTATCTATACAAGTGCTTACTACAATAGAGCATCCTAGTCTGATCAATATAGAGTCACATTGTGTTTCATATTGTGAGTCACACTGGAGAGTCTGAAGCTTTACACTTCCCACTATAATGATATGATGAAAAATAGAAATACCTCACCCAGATCCTAGTTTCTTCTATATCACTTAATGTAGATCTCCCTCCATGGATAATCTAGATAAAATGGATCTCCCATATATAGTTCATCAGGAACATTGACACCTACAATAACAAATCCATTTATCTTGAAACTAGCTCTAGATATTGAATGGTTTGGGTCTTTCTCAGTCTTCTGAATACTTAGACATATAATTATTCTCCTCCTATAAAATATTTCATGACTTCTTACTCTTATTCTTCTATCTCCCTGGTATAGTGATTTATCGATCTCTTAGTTCTTTATAATTACCACAATTAGTATTTTTGAATTCTATAATAATATATTTCAAAAAAAAATCTTTTATGCTTCTCTGAACACACACACACACACACACATAAATATATATATATATAGATTTACAAAATAATATCATGAATGATATTTTTTTCCAAAATGGAATTTTTAAAACACTCATCATTCATAATAGAGATATTCTCATTCAAAATTTAAACTAGTTAATATATTTCCCAATTTATTCCTCATTTAAAGCTTAAAAAATTGGTCAAAAATCTAAATTCAAATTTCTCAAAGACTCGACCTATTTGATTCTTTATATTGTGATATAAAATACCTCCTTCTTAATTCCCACAAAATCTACAGCATTCATCTTTTTAATTCTCCATGTATAATGACATGGAAATTTCCTTCAGTGTCATGGAACTCATCTCAACATCTAGTATCTCCCTTGGTCTGTCATCCTTTAATCTTGGCTAGGATCACAGTTACTTAAATTTGATTGTGATGTTTAAATCCTCTAAGATCAGGTCAACCATAAACTTATTTGGTATTCATTTAATTAAACTTCAAAATGATGAAAATACCTGATTTTCCATTCTATAGGACGCTCAAAAAGTATTTAATTGTTGAACTCTACATGTCCAAGGGAACTCTACGCTCTCAATGTAGAATATAGAATAACTCCACATTCTTAATAATATACTCTAAATTCCTTCCTTCTCTGAATTTCTACTAATGTGTTAACTTTATGTGCTCGACATAGAGTGAATATGAACTCTAATTTAATATATTTGTTGATTTTATCCTTTTGTATCAACTCTATGTTAGGATGTATCTATATATTCATGCCTTTGAAAAATCGCTTCTTCAGGCTGAATTTTACATTCATAGAAGGAGTTGTACATTATAAATGTCAACTAAATGTAGGGAATTTATCAAATATTAGTTATGGGTAAACTCTATATTGTCATGTGTATTATAAATTGGCGTATTTTCTATTTTTCACTTTACCATAATAATTATGTTATACACCTAACTCAAATCATAATGTTTTTAGCTTACCTGAGAACCTACTCACTGATCAAAATTCATCTTAAAAATATCATAATCATCATCTAATAGGCCTTTGTACCATGTCCACAATAACTTTAAAAATCAACATTATTTAGATGATTTAATCAATATTAAAGTTATCCCTATTCTTCTAAACTAAGTTCTTTATCTCCCCATTTATTCAACCCTTAAAACACCTTTTAAAGATTTTTTATATGGTAATATCACCACAAAAACTTGACTTTCACTTGAAGGTCAGGGCATCAATCATCAAAATTAAAATGTTTCTTTTTCTTGAATCTTCAGGAAATATATTTATATTATGGCCTTAACTTCATTTTCCATTTAACATGGAATTTCACTCATCTTCTCCAAAAAATTTATCTTTTATTCTCATAACATTATTGAAAACAAATATAAATTATTCATGTAAGAACTTCAGCATAAATAATTTCAAAACAATGAACATCCTTGTAAGCCCAAGATTATGAGTAACACAGTTACATTTATAAGGAAATAACTGCTTGAATACATATAAAATAATTTATTTCCCATACATAAACACACAAGTAAAGAATTGAATTGAAGAATCATAATAATCCCTAAACATTAGACTATCCTTGGGTGATTAAAAATTGGGTACACTGGTCAGTCTCTTATTTATGTCTCTGAATGATACATTACACTACTTAGTCTAATCAAAAGAATGAATCCTCTTGGTCAATGTTTTAAGTGGTGTAAATAATAAATAAAATCAACCAAAACCATATAATAATAACATATTATTCCCAAAAAACTAAGTATTTATAAGACATTCTTTGATGATTTCTAATATACTACAGCTTCAAATATTTTTTAGATGTATAGAAACACCATGATTAGAGATAAAATGACCAAGTTATTGTACATTATGAGTCTAGAAGAAATATTTTGGAATCTTACCATACAATTTATGTTGTTTTAATAATCCAAAAACTAACCTCAAATGATCTTCATGTTCGAATTTTATGTTATAACAAACCAAAATATCATCAATAAAACTACTATAAATAGATCAAGGCATAGTTGGAATACCCAATGCATCAACCCCAATAATACATTTGGTGAATTGGTAACTAAAATAGAATCACTATGAAAAATCCATATGAAAATCAAAAATTAGTCTTAGGATTACCTTCATCCTTCACCCACATATGATGATAATCTGATCAAAATTTGATCTTTTAGAAAAAAATTCTCCACTTCCAACTAGTCAAATAAATCATCAATCCTTAACAAAGGATAAATTTTTCTATTATTACTTAAATTGACCATCAATAATCAATTCACAAACCTAATCCACATATTCTTTATTATAAAATAAAATTAATCCAATCTATGGGGATACACCATGCCTAACAAATACCTTTTGTAATATATAATCTAGTTATACCCTCAACTCCATAATATGTTCATATTCTATTGGGTATGATATTATCTACATATGATATTTTCTTAGGTATAATTATATAACAAATTTAATTTCTCACAATTTAGGGAGGTTTATAACATCTTCTAGAAAAAATATCAATTAAATTTCAAAGCTCCATGGGGAATCCCTACAACGGCACTTTAGATATATAAATCATTAGAATTTTCAAATGAGATGTGATACCTTGTGTCTTAATACATCGTAGCTCAATATCTTTATCCCCTTAACCAATTAAAACTATTTGATTTCCATTTATATTGTAAATTATCACCCTCCTACTATAATGGTTAATACAAGAAAATAAATACTACAAAAAATACATGCTTGGAAGAAAATCTTATAATTTAATTGTGAAAAATATTAGGTTCCAAGATACTATATCCCATCACCAACTCACATCAATGACATACATTTATAAATCTTTCATGTCCCCTCATTAGAATAAATAACTCGTGTAATCATTAAATACAATTTTTTAATAGTTCTAACCCTTTTAATAGGCTGATCATAATGAAATAATGAGAATTCCAAGTTTCAATTAAATTAATGCAATATTTAAGATCATATATATCATAACTCGCACTACCTCAGGTACTTAAACTTAATCGACCTCTTATGATTATATTTTTCCATGAATAAATCTTTCTTTACATCATCCCCTTTGTCTAGATCCTCCTAACCTATATTAAACAACTAGTAATGTTGGTCAGAGTAGGACACTCAAGAGATGGGTGAATTGAGTTCCTATAAAAATTTATATCTTAAAATATTTATTTAAAAGTCACCCAAATCTAAAATCAAAGATGGCCTAGTTAACCAAAGTAGTAAATTTATAATATATTTTATCTTTTGAAATATTTCTCAAATATTGATTAGTTCTTAGTCAAAACAATATGGATTATTATTTTATCTTTTTAAATCAATCTACCAAACCAAATTCCAATATAAACACTATCTAAGATTAATTCTCAAAGTGAAAGAAATGTTTTCAATGAATTAGTAAAAAGTTTAAAATAGAACTTTAAAAGACACATTGGATATAAAACAATAGTTTCAGTCTCAAGATTATACTTAGTCTTCTTCACTTGGTGATCACCTACCACCAAGCAATTTATATAAATAAATTTGTTCCACACCCTAGATCAGGGTAAACAACAATATACAAAATGTCTAGTTCAATAGACCTATACTATAGTTCTTGTGGGAATGAAAACTAAAATAGAACATGTAAGAAACTATTTACTATTTTATATGGGAGTGAAAGGTGTAAAAAGATAATTTTTTTAAGATATCAATGTATCAGCTAGTTTGGCATAGAAGACAGTGTGTGTTTATAAAATAGAGATGTGCACATAGATCGAAATGTAAATAATGTACACAGGCATAGCAATATGATGATAATAGGGTTTATAAAGCTCTGTGTGATGTTCTTTCCATCCTATAAACTTCTTAGGTATAGCAGAAGTAAAGCTAGAGTCAAATTCTGAAAATAGGAAGTAAAACGGAGTGTCGTGAGTGCTTTTTTCTTTTGTTTCCAGTGAGGTGTATGACTTGGTGGATGAAATATTCTTTTTGTTGAAAAAATTTTATTACTTTTGGGATATAAGTAGTATTACATAGTGTACACAATGAGTAGTTCTTGTACTATTCTAGGGAGCATGATCAGCTAGGTATATTTTCTCAGATCTCATCATTTTTCTTATTGATCTATATATTCTTCTTATACAGTGTAATAAATAAGAATCATGTTCCCTGGTTCCTCTTACCTCATACTGGTCTCTATCCTCCATTAATTTTTTTCTACAAAAGATAGACAAGCTCATTAATTAAATAATAAGTGCTAATTTTCATAAATATGGCTGTTAGAAGTAATTTTGAGTTTAAATGGAAAATGAAGGAATGACAGTATCTCAGGATCGGTAGGTCAGTCTGTGGGTGTCTCAAAATATCGGGGTATTAGTTTTTCTATGTCTCATAATTTCGGTAGATCATTCTATCAGTAGATCACTCTATCTGTAGTCAATGCATCGGTAGGAGATATATCGATAGGAGATGTGTCAGTAGGTCGATCGGTTAGTCATCTATTAATAGCTCATACTTAGCAAAAATTGTGTGTATCGATCAGTCACCCTATCTATAGGTTACTCTATAGGTAACACATGTTTTCGGTAACTCTGACTTATATCAGTGACTCGTCCTTAGTGAAGTTTCTAAGTATCTTTCGGTTGGTACTCTATTGATAGATACTTTGTTTGTAGCTAATCTGTAGCAAAAATTCTAAGAAGCTGTCGGTAGGTCAGGTATCGGGGACTTGTACTTATCCAAATTTTGGTAACCTATCTTATAATGTAAATAATAACAATAGAGGTTATGATTAAATGTAAACATGTTTAAATAAGATGTAACATTGTAAAACATAATTAAGCAAGATTTGTGAGCATTAAAACAAGAGGAGACCAAAAATATCCCTCTTTTTGATGACCACAAATCATGTCATTATATAGTTTATATTGACCAAATTAAGGTCTGTGTAAAAATTTATATAGATCATAAGAGATGAAATTTTAAGATAAACACCAAATTTATACATATTACTTAGTAATATTTTCTTTTTAATCTCATTCTCTCACTGAGATACATGCCATACACATACACATGCTATACACATTCTCCCCCTTTTGGTATTATCAAAAGGGGAAAAATAATTAAAATAAGTAATACATAATGAGAAGAAAACATAGAATATATTCTATTAGTCAAATAATATAAATGGTAAAAAATAGTAAAATAGATCCCTGTCAAAGAATCATCCAACCATGTCAAACATATGTATAGGTAAGGTAACTTTTCCACGAATGCTCTTTCCAACAAAGGATACTGAGGAGTAATCATTATTTTAAATTCTTTCATAGGATCTCTTCCTAATTATTGTAAAATTTTTGTAACCATGTATTTCCTCAGTCTTCAACATTTCCTTCCTCTATGATTTGGAGTGGAGCTCTTTGTTTGATCTATTTTTCAATAAAAATCAATTTTTAGTCTGATAAAGAGTCAACCAATCACTCTTCTTTAAAGTAGAGTCCATCACTTATTTTCCCTAATCAGAGGAAGTATTGGTAGAATTTGGAGGGGTAAAAGTAGTGCTTAGAGTGGTAGTACAGATACTGAGGGAAGGAAGAGTAACTTCAGTAAAGACATAAGGAGAAAGGCTTGGGTTATAAGAGGCAGGAGGCCAAGTAATATCAAGATGAATGACAGGTCTGATTTGGCTTTGAGCTTGAGTAGTATTCATGGATAAAGGTGACAAGGCTGCAGAAGAATAAGTAGAAGGTTTAAATATGGGTGGAAGAGGAGAAGCTGTTGGAGAAACAATTGTATTACTATCATGATGCTTGTAAGGTTTTAGCAGATTAATGAATTCCTTGATGATCTGAGCACCATAATCCATAGCCTTTTCAAAATTTTCCTTATTCTCCATAAACTTCTGAAGGGTAGGATTGAAATTCATAAACTGCTTTACTTGATCTTTGAAGGCTTGAGTAATAAGAGGTAGTCTTAAATTATCAACTAAAAACTTGAAATGATTATCCATTTGATGCTTCGTATAAACCCTCTTAAAGTATAAGTCTAGTTTCTTGGTTATATCTTCCTGTTCATTAGTGGCCCCTTTTGTGAAAAATATTACCATGTCATATATATGATCATTGTTTTATCGAATTATTCTTAGGCTTTATTAGTCTTTTCCACCCATCATAGTCTAAAGTTCCTCCCTTATCACATTTCTAATCATCCCAACATTAAGAAGATGAGTAACAAGAGTAGCTGAAGTAGAGTCACCTTGCAATATATCTTAGATATCTGATCTCAAATTATTCAAATCAAGAGATGGAGGATACAGAACATCAATCCTAGAAGATTCATCCTCAAATATTTTGACCACCTTATCCAGAGATGTCTTATAATCAATAGTTAGACTATTAATTGATGAAACCATAGCAATCAGTTCATTTTTCATTTTTTGATTGTCTAAGACAATTACTTACAACACTGATATCAACCAAGGATCGACCTAAGAAACAATCCTCTATGTGATCATAGATGCCTCACTTTCACTAATCCTTTCCACTGGAGAAGGTTGGTGTGGAGGGAAATATCTAACCACAACTAACAACTCTTCCTTAAATGCATTAAGGTCAACCTTAGACGCATACTCTACAGGCTCAGGTACATCTATAGGAGTAGGAGTTGGAGTAGCTATCCTATCCTATGAATTGGAGTACTCCAAACCCAAAGTAACATAACCTAGATCCTTTTTCCTCATAGGCAAAAATATATCATCAAGAGGATAAATAACATCAACTTTCACCCTTTTAGGTTGTCTCTCCCCCTCAACAGATACTCTCCTTATAGCAAAAACCATCTCTTTCACTGGATCCACTGAAAGTTCTCTTTCAATATGAACTCCATCATGCATATGGACATCAGGAACTCTTTATTCAACCACAACTAACTCAAGAGAATCACAGGATTCTAAAACTGGTTCTTATTCATGTGCCACTATAGGAGTATCAGCTGGACTTTCATGATCAATAAGCTATAATGTAAGATCAATATGTTCAGCATCAGGACCTTGATCATCATCAGGATGATCTGATCCACCATTAGATTCTTCAATTTATTCTCCTTCCTTATCACTTGCATCTTCTTTATATTCTTTATTAGATTCATCATCTCTACCACCATCATCTTCTTATTCTTCACTACCACTTTATCCTTCTTCTCCATTTGACTCCTCATCACTATCAGATCTTCTAACATACTCAATATATTCTGTCTCTTAAATATCCTAATCACCATCCTTAGCTAAAAGTGGTTCCTTTGTAGGAAGAGTCCTATGAGGGTAATAAGTACCATAGTTCATCCTTTCAAAACTTTTATCTATATCAGATTCACTTATATAATCAATTGGTGACTTGTTTACTCGATCTTCCTCAGCTATATCTTCCTCATATGAATACTCACCAACTTCATCTGGTCCTAGATTGGAGTAAACCATGTTTCTCAGCCTTGAGGTATGCTGAAAATGATTAAAGTCTTAATACAAAAATCTTCTTCTAGGGATTCCAATTTATTTTCTTTCTTCTATAGATAGTTGTGTTGAGATGAAACCCTTCACAAACTAAAACTATTTATTCACCCTCATTCATTAAACCCTTATCTTTCAGCATAGCAAAGATAAGCTATGGATAAAACAATGAATTGTTTTACAATATGGTTTTATCATTTCACTTATATGAACCATAAAATTTCTAAATAGGTTAACCTTATATCCCTTCTTCAATTGATAAAGAAAATATACATCTTGGTACTTTAGGGAGGAAAATTCCCCTTTCCTAGAACATAACTGATGCTGAATAAACTTAAAAAACATCATATATTCACTGTCAAGTTATGTTTCTATAGGCCTTCTATGAATCCATTACCAGTAAGCTCAGTCAAATATTCCTCAAAATTGAATATATCATTGGTTTTATGTGTTATTCCCTGATGATCATCACATACACCCTCATAAATTACCTTCAAGAATTCTTCCCAATACTCAGATGAAAAATAGATTCATTTTCCATCTATTATAGATCTGATCCAAAATACTTCTGAGCTTTATAGAATATATTTTATATATAGATATAAGTCATGAAATATCCTTGGATAAAATGTTCTTTAATTGTTGTAGAACCGCTCCTACCATCCTTGAGATTATAACACATTTAACAAGAGAGACTTACTTGTCAAATCCATTATGAGTACACTTCTTTCTCAGGAGTGACGATATGGTTCGCAATTTCTGGATGAACAGGTATTGGTTTAGGTTGACTAGATTCACCTATTTGATTATTACATGGATGTGACTCATCCTAAGATCTCTCAAAAACATTTTTAACTCAAGCCATTGGTGAGATTCGAGGGTTTTAGGCTCAAAAGAGGAAGATGGCAGAAGTTATGGAGAGAAAGGTTCAAAGGTAAGAGGGTGACAGCAAGAGTGTGAGAGTGAGTAAAAGTGTTGGATCGTCCCTTTATTTTATCATTTAGGGATTTGAAATCATAAAAAACTAAATGAAAATTAAAATAAAATGAAATAATTATAACAGTAACATTTTATATTTCAGACATAAAAATGACTCAGTATCGATTGGTGAGACACATCGGTGAGACAAATTGGTAAGTCACCATCAGTAAGTCCTATTGGTGAGTCATCATCAGTGAGTCTTGTTAGTGAGTCATTATTGGTGAGTCCTATAGGTGATTAATCATCGGTAATTCCTTTTAGTGAGTCATCATCGGTGAGAAATCATCAGTGAGATATCATCGGTGAGACATTTGAGAGTCAGTCACTCAAAGTTGATCAATCCTAAATCATGTTTTATATAACTCATTCTCTCAGAATCTAATGGATTATTAAAAATATCAGCAAGATAATTTTAAGTGCTAATGAATTCAATATTTATATCACTTTTTTAAAATGATCACTTAAAAAGTGATGTCACACATCAATATGTTTTGTTATAGAATGAGAAACTAGATTCTTAGAAATATTAATTGCACTTTTTTATCACAGTTTATAGGGAAATGTCTAAATTGATATCCATAATCTAGTAATGTGTATTTCATCTAAAAAATATAAGCACAGAAATTACCAATAGTTGTTTATTCTACTTAGTTGGTAGATAATGTGATAAAGTTTTTCTTTTTACTACACCGTGAAACTTGAGACATTCCCAAAAAGGGACATGTTCCAGAGGTTCTTTATCTATCTAACTTGAAACCACCAAAATCAGTATAAGAATATCTAACTAAGTCAAATGGTTGTCCTCTAGGGTAGAACAGTCCTAATTTGGTAGTATATTTGTAGTATTTGAAAATTATTTTAAGAGTGAGTAGATGTGACTCTTTATAATTTGCTTGAAAAAAGAGAACACATACACACACTAAATATAATATCAGGTCGACTAGAAGTTAAGTAAAGAAGACTTCCAATCATACCTCTATAATTGGTTTGATCCACTGATTTCCTATCTTCATCAAGATCCAATTTACAGGTGGTACTCATAAGAGTATCACTACTTTTTGTACTATCCAAGACAAAATGTTTTAAAATATATTTAGTGCATTCACTTTGATTTTAAGAAATACCTTCTTTAATTTTAAAGATTTTAAATCCAAGAAGGAATTTGAGTTCAACCATTAAGCTCATTTCAAATTCATTTTGCATTATTTTTTATTGATTAGTACATAAAGAGTTTTTAAAATATCCAAAAATAAAATCATCAATATATATTTGAACAACTAAAACATCTTTAGAAATTATTTATATGAAAAGATTAGGATTAGAAATCCATTTTGTAAAACCTTTGGAAATAAGAAAAGTGTCGATCCCATCATACCAAGATCTTAGAGCCTGTTTTAAACCATTTAAATATTTTCTTAATTTAGAAACATGATTTGGAAAATAATTATTTGTAAAATCAGGGGTTGTTCAACAAAATTATCCTTAACTATATACCCATTCAGGAATTCACTTTAGATATCCATTTGATATAGTTTAAAATTAAGATGTGCTATATAATCTAGCAATATTCTAATGGGTACAAATCTAGAAACATGTGAAAATTTTTATTCATAGTCAATTAATTATTCTTGACTATAACCCTGTTCAACTAAACTGTCTTTATTCCTTACTATAGTTCTAGCTTCATCTACTTTATTTCCAAACACCCACTTTGTGCCTATTATTAAGGTGTATTTGGGTCTATCAACAAGTTTCCAGAATTTGTTCCTTTCAAACTAATTTAATTATTCTTGCATATCCATCACCAAAAATTCATCATTGTTTGCATTATTGATGTTCTTAGGTTCAAGATGTGATAAAATGGATTAATTTTCAACCCGGTTCCTTAGAGAATCTCTAGTATGTGTCCCTTTATCAAAGACTCTAACTACAGTATCTAAGGAATTATTATTAAGGGTTCTAATAGATCTAGAAAAAGAAGGGTCTGCTATCTTAGGTTCATCTATAGGATTGGGTTCCCTCTGAATAGAATTTATCGAGTTTCCAAAACTAGATTTTTCTACTTCCTTAACATCAAAATAAGAAACCTTAAGATTTAGGTTTAGATTTGACATATTGTCCTCAAGATTTTCTAAGGATGGTTTTCAGTTCTTATGGTTCTATTTCATAAAATTTGATATGTACAGATTCTTCCACACACTTAGTTCTCTTATTAAAGACTCTATAGAATTTTATAGAGGTTTAATAATCTAGGAAAACTCCTTCATCACTTTTGAATAAAAATTTGTCAAGATTATATTTTGAATTAAGGATATATACTTTTCAACTTAAAACTTTGAAGTAATTAACCTTGTGTTTCTTATTATTCAATATATCAAAGGGAGTTTTCTTAAGGATGGGTCTAATTAAAACACTGTTAATTATATGACAAGTTGTATTCAAATCTTCTTCCCAAAAATACACACGTATATCACATTAACTAATCATATTTTGGGATATCTCTTATAGGGTTCTATTTCTTCTTTCTCAACTCCATTCTGCTGGGGTGTCCTAGGAGTTGAGAAGTTATGACTATATCCACATTGTGAGAAAAAAAATTCAAATTCTTCATTTTCAAACTCATGTACATGACCAATTCTTAAGGTTTTGATCCTCCATACACTTAAGTTTTCTACTAACCTAGCATACTTTGTGAAATAAGAGAAGTCTTCACTCTTGTGATCTAAAAAGAAGGTCCAAGTATATCTAGAAAATTCATCTACGATAACATAGACATAGTGCTTCCTATTTATACTAGAAACTATAGATGGTCCAAAAAAACAATGTGAACCAACTCAAGGGTTTGAGAAGTTAAAACTTCTTTCTTTGGTTTGAAATATATATTTTTTTCTTTCCATCCTAACAAGAATTATAGACTTTATCATTTGGAAACTCAAGTTTAGGTAGATCCATGACTAGTCTTTTTCAAGTTATATTTCTAAGGGAGTGAATGATATAGTGGCCTAGTCTCCTATACCATATCCAAGAGTCTTTATGAAAGTCACTTGATAAAGAAACATTTTTAGAAACTAAAGAATCAAAATTAATATCATAAACATTTTCATTTTTAAAACAAGTAAATACTAAATCATTTTTAGAATTGAAAATATCGCAAGAATCATTTTCAAATTTAACATGAAATCCATAATCACATAACTATCAGATGCTTAACATATTATACTTAAGATCATCCACATAAAAAACTTTAGAAATTAAAATTGAAATATTATTATCGATTTATCCAAGGCCAATAATTTTTCCTTTTGAATTGTCACCAAATATGACATTCCCACCATCAATCTTGATAAGGTTTTTGAAGCTTTAATAGTACCCATTCATATGTCTTGAACACCCACTATTCAAGTACCATAAGATCTTACAAGAACTCTTCAAACAGATTTTCTACAAAAATATATCAAATAAGAAAAGACTTTGGTACCCATACTTTCTTGGGTCCTGTAATATTAGTAATTAAAGATTTGGGAACCCACATTTTCTTTATGGGTTTCATATAAACAGTTTTTAAAGTCTTATAAAAATAAACTTTATTATAAATACAGAAACTAAAATTAAGGAATAGCATTTCTAGTGCTGGAACTTGCAGTATATTTTTTAGATTTAGGCATAAAACTGGATTTTCCAAGTTTGGATACAAAATTGGTCTTAACAAAATTTATTTTTCCAGATTTTTAACCAATACCAATATTATATTTTGGAGAAACTTTTTCTATATGAATTTGAACTAATGTATATTTACTATTTGTGAACTTCAATAAATCCTTCTTTAATTACTCATTAGATAATTTAAGTTCTGTATTCTCATTAAGCACTTGAGAATTCTCATCCTTTTCAATAACAATTTCAGACTCCATAGTAGTATAAAAAGAATGTTGTTTCTTTAGAGATTTATATGTATCTTTTAGTTAATTAAATATATCCTCAAGAATTTTATAGTATTCAAACATATCTTCATTTGTAAATTTTTCAAAATCAGATTCATCTCTAGAATAATAAGAATTATGTACGGGATATTATAGAGTAACCTCAGATGTGTTTGTCATGAAACACATATTGGATTTTCCATCCTTCTCATCATGTGATGATTTGGATCCACTGGAGCTATCCTCATAAGCACTCCAGGTGGCCTTAATTTTCTTCAAATATTTTATATATTTTTCTTCATATTTTCTTTTGAACTTTAACATGGAACAATCATCTTTCACATTTCCTCTTCTCTTTCACTCATATCATACTATTTCATTATTGTTTTCATTTCTCTTACAGTCCTTTTTTCAATTACCTTTATCATAATTTCTTTTATAATTGGTAATTCTAAATAATTTCTTATTTCTATAGAACTTTTTTAATCTTATGGCTAGCTAATACATTTCCTCATCACTTTAACTTGGTGATTCTTCATTGCTGGAACTTTTAGTATGAACTTAAACTTTATCATTTTGTATGGATGTAGTGGTTTTGAAATCCACTAACATTCTTTTTGGTTCATCATCTTCTTCTCAATTGACCTTCAGTTCCTCCCCATACATCATTATTTTTCATATCAACTCCTTTAAATATAGTGATTCTACATCACAAGATTCTCTAAATGATATTGATGTCCCTCACCAACTTTATAGAATACATCTCAAGACCCTCATGATCTGTTCCTTTGCAGTGATTTTCTTTCCTAGTGAGATCATTGTATTCACAATTTCATTGAACTTGATATACATGTCAGAAATAGCCTCATCAGGCTTCATTTTAAATTTATAATATTTAATAGTATATGTGTTCTGCCTTCTTTCTTTGAAATTAGTGGTTTCTTCATGTGAAAAATCTAAAGTATCCTAAATCTCATAGGTTGTTTTACATGAAGAAATCCTATTGAATTATTCGTCACCTAAAGAAAAATATAAATAATTCATAGCTTTATAATTATTATTTTAGTCCACCTTAGTGTCATCATCTCGAGTGTTTCTAGTAATAGTAGAAATATTTTATTCATTAACTATAGAATAACATATTTCAAAACCCATGCTTTCTAAATGAATTTTTATTTCATGTTTCCACTGAGCATAGTTTTTCATTAAAGTAGGGAGGTATATTGGTTGCAGCACCTTCCAATCTATTTTCCACTTAAAGCAAATATTAAATATTTTAAAGAACAATAAATTTTCAACCCATAGAAATTTAGATATCATTAAAAAACAACTAAAATCACAGTTTAAATGATTTTAATATTTTAAAAGATTTAAAAATTTAAAAGTAAATCCTTTGATACCAAATGTTGGTTGGAGTAGGACACTCAAGAGGGGGTTGAATTGAGTTCCTATAAAAAATTATCTTATATTATTTATTTAAAATTCACCTTAATCTAAAATCAAAGATGGCCATATTAACCAAAGTAGTAGATTTATAAGAGTTTTGAACTTTTGAAGGAATTCTCAAAGATTGATTAGTTCTTAGTTAAAACAATATGGATTATTATTTTAGCTTTTGAAATCAATCTACTAAACAAAATTCTAATATAAACACTATATAAGATAAACTATCAAATTGAAAGAAATTCTTTCAATGAATCAGTAAAATAGTGAAAATAGAACTTTGAAAGACACAACAGATATAAAATAATAGGTTCAGTCTCAAGATGAGACTTAGTCCTCTCCACTCGGTGATTACCTACCACCAATAAATTTATATAAATAAATTTGATCCACACCCTAGATAGGGGTAAACAATAGTATAAAAACTATCTAGGTCAATAGACCTCTATCAGAGTTCTCATGGGAGTGAAAATTATAAAAGGCCATGTAGATACCTCAACCACTATTATATGTGGGAGTGTAAGGTGTAAAAAGATATGTTTGTGAAGATATCAATGTATCTTTTATTTTGGCACAGAAGACAGTGTGTGTATATAAAAAAAATTCATGAACACTACTTGAAATATAAATAATGTACACATGTAAATAAATATGATGAGAATAGGGTTTATAAGGCTTCGTGTGATGTGTTTTGTAGCTTCTAAACTCCTTAGAGATAGCAGAAGTGAAGATGGAGTCAACTTCTGAAAAGAGGCAGCAAAACTGAGTGTCGTGAGTTCTTCTGTCTTCTATTTCTAGTGAGTTGTATGACTTGGTGGATGAGATATTCTTCTTACAGCAAAATATTTCTTATTTTTAGGATCTCAATAGTATTATAGTGTGTATAGTGATTATTTTTTATATTTTTCAAGGGTGCACAAGAAGTTGGGAATATTTTTTCAGATCGCATCATTTTTATTGTTGATCTAGATATTCCCTTTATACAGTGTAGTAGGCAAGAATCATGTTCTCCAGTACCTCATACCTTCTACTGGTCTCTGGCCTCCATTAAAGATTGCCTACAAAGAACAGATAGGCTCATTAATATAATAAGCAGTGCTAAGTTTCATAAATATAACTGTTAGAAGTAATTTTGAATTTAAATGAAAAAGGACGAAATGAGGGTGTCTTAGGATCAGTATATCAGCCTATCAGTGTCTTAAACTATCGGTGTCTCAGAATGTAGCTAACTCAGACTGTTAGTTGGTCGGTATGTCGGTAGATCACTCTATCAGTAGGTGATGTGTTGGTTGGTGTGTTTCAGTAGGTGATGTGTCGGTAGGTCGGTTGGTCAGTCAAATATCAGTAGCTTATACTTAGCAAAAAAATTGAGTATCATTTAGTCGCTTTGTCAGTAGGTTACTCTTTTAGTAACACATGTCATCGGTAACTCATACTTTTGTCAATGACTCATCCTTTGTGAAGTTTCTGAGAATCTGTTGTTTGGTACTCTATCAGTAGGTTCTTTTTTGGTAACTCATCCTTAGCGAAACGTATGAGAAGCTTTCATTAGGTTATGTATCGTTGACTTATACTTATCAGTGACTTATACTTATCCAAATCTTTTTAACCTATATTATGATGAAAATACTAACAATAGAGGTTAATTTTAAATTTCAACATGGTTAAATAAGATGTAACTTAATAAAACCTAATTAAGTATAATTTTTTATCATTAAAACTAGAGAAGGCCAACAAGTAACATAAAATGGGGAGTATTTGTGTGTTAATCCTTACAAACATCATCTAATATTGGTGGTGTGATAATAATTCAATCTAGATGATTTGTAAATGAATGGGGGAATACTTTAGTTGATGGGGAATCCACTCACATTTCATTATACACTCTGGTCCATGTTTAACGCCCAATTTAGAAGGGCATGAAAATTAATGATGGTACATTTAATAAAATTTATAAAAAAATAACATCATGATTTAGTCCTAATGAATGTGAAAATAAAGAATTTGAGAAATGAGAATATAATGTCTGTGGATGCCTATGTAGAGATCCTAAATTTCTTGATAAATATAACCTTCTTCTTCCAACTCCTTCATGAACCCAAAAATAATATCATCCTTCCTAAGTGAAACACAAACTTTTTATAATCTTGTCAATAAATTCATACCTCATTATCAATTACATATGAATTTTTAAATTGAATTCACTAATCTGATATATAATATCCTAGATAAACCCTCTCTAAAATTGAATATATCCCTACCTATTTTCAGAAAATTAATATGGTGAACAAGAAATCCTTGAACCTTTCCTTATATTCACAAACACTATAACTTCCCTATTTTATAGTTAGTTTCCCCAACTAATGGTCACCATGAAAATTAGATAACAAAAAATCCACCATGAACCTATATCTTTTCTGAATCAATTTGATCTTAAATAAATCACAATTGCGAAGGAAAAGTGACCATCGTTGATGAGCCACTCCTCGTAGTACACTTAACTCCAACCAAATCCAATGTTTTCTATCATGTTGAATTAATTAAAATTTTATTTTCACATAATACAACCATTTCTCAATAACTTATTTAAAAATTTACACCTCATACTTTAGAAAATCCAATAACTTAAAAAAAATAAGTTTATCCTTCAAGTATCACTAGTTTTCAGGTTTACCCTTTGAATAATAACTAATGATACCTTTTCACCAAATAACTGATGTCGAATAATAATGAAAAACATGAATCATAACAATAATTAGAAAATATATTTTTGGCCAAGTATATATGTATTGATTTTATATTATTTCTATTAAAAAATTTACCCTATAAAATAATTATTCAAGGTTTACCACATGCAATCACCATGTTCTGGTATAATATGATACATAACCCCTACCTATATAGAGGTGCATAATAAATATACTTTCCCCTAGTAAAGATATATAAGTGTCTAATGTTATTTTATAGAATCATAGTGTTCCATTATTTATATATATAATCTCACTAGCTTACTTCAACATCTAGGTTAAAATAATTTTGATAACTTCCCATAAAAATGAAATCCTTATTGGTACCAACTATTTATTCTTTCAAAAACCTCTCTATGATTCCATTATAACATAACTCATTTTTTTCAAAACATCAACTTGATTTTTTTATGAATCCATTAATTAACCCAAAATATTTTTTTCAAAAGGAATTTAGTTGAAAAAAATAACCAAGTTTATAAATATACAAATATAGGAGGCATACTCTTATGAATATAACCCAAAAACTAAAAAAAATAAAATAATAATTTATTTTTGAAAAAAATCCTATTTCCTACATGAATAACCAATAAATAAAATTTTATAAAAATATTAAAATAATAATTAATTTTGACAGGGAAATATCTAATAAAAACATAAAATAACTCCAATGGGAAATAAAAGTGTCAAAGCATGGATCCTGCTCTGATTGGGTCTTTATGTGCATGAGTAGATTCCCCTAGCACAACCTCTAATGTAAACTAGTATAACTAAAAAACATATATAAACTAGGGTTTAGTATATAAATATAATTAGTAATCTCCCCCCCCCCTAACCTTCTTGTTTTGATGTGAATAGAGAATGATAATGCATCAGTGAATAAGGTAGCATAAATAAAACAGATAACAAAAAAATTCATGATATCCTCTCTACCCATAACTCAATTCAAAACATATATGTCCTATGAATATCAAGTAAACAACATCCCCTTTTCAAAATTTTCTTATCCCAAAATAACTCATATATTCCATCTTTCTACACCAATTAACAACCCCCATAGCATAAAACATAAAATCACCCATCTCATAGATAATTCATCTACAACCACAAAAACCACACGTCAAGAACTATATATCTACAACAACAGAATTTTATAGATGTAATACTAAAATAATTATAAAAAAACTATATAAATAGTATATCTAAAAACAAAAAAAACTATATACGAACACAACTACAAAAAAATTATATTTATAATAAACCCTATATCATTGTTAACCATTGATCCTTCACATCATCATAAATATCAACCCCAAATTGCATATCATTTTCATTTTATCCTCTAGTGAAAAACTACCATTCTTCCAGCACTGTTATTATAACCACATATCAGGTTCATTGAATATATTAATCTCAAAAAAATATTTTATAATCAATTATAATTACAAAATATATGAGGAACAAAAGATCACAAATGAGTTATCAAAAAATTATAACATATTATTCATTCTTAAATAAAGCACATTCTTCTTTATTTCAACATAGAAGACATTCCTTTCATACTTATTATTCAACATTAACAATATTAATTTGTATTTTTTGATATATTAAACATCTTTTAACAATATAAAACACATTAATCTATATTTTTATTCCATGTATTCTTAATACTATTACTTTTTCATATGAAAATTTAGATATTAATGAAAATCACATGTTTCATAATTTAACACATTTTTATAAAACAATGCATACCATAACATTTTACAAGAAAAATGTATCACATCATTTTAATATTTTTTATCTTCTTTACCCATTTCATATAATAATATTATTAGCATATTTTATAATAATTTACTCATAACAAATAAAAATTCATGAATTAATCATATAGAAATTAAAATATGAGATTTAGAGTCACTTACCTTATATCCTTGATATTCCTAAAATAAAATAAATCAATAATAGTATATGTGACACCAATAAAGATCTATTTATTCTTAAATTTATTATCTAGGTATCTCTAATTAGTACAATTCAAAACCTTAACAGAAGAAACCAACTTTAAATCCCTAGTAATAAAAACCTTAAATAAATTTCAAGATACATCTGTTTAGATCTAAATCTCATTTAGTATAATCCCAAGTTAGATAAGTTGAGGAGATCAATGGGGAGAATTAATCTAGAGTTCATTACCTTTGGTCTAGAATTCAATCGATCAACACTGTCAATGATCTCTTAAAACCCAGAATATATCTTATAATTCCACCCTATAGAATCCCTAAAAATAAATGGGATGATAAAGGGTTATTTTTGGGTCTTATAGGACTAATTGGGTATTTTAATTTCAAATATGTCACTTTATTTTTCATAAATGGGTAGTGTACATATTTATTTGATCATGAACCTAACTATTCTTTCTTTATAGTTTAAAAATTCCCAAAATACATGCTTATATTACATAATTATTTAACCATGCGGCTAATTGTCCATCACATACTATCTTGATTTTTTTGAAATTTGTGTTTCATGAAAGATTATTTAAATTTTCCCACTAAATATAGATCCAATAAAAATCCCTCAAAATTTCCATTTTTGACATGGTTTGTTAGTAAATTTTTACGCCAAAGTAAGTATCCCATTCTATGTCCACAGTGAACTCAAAAACAATCTTTAAGAACATGAAAATGGCCATTTTATTATTTTTAATGTCTCATGATCGAAAATAACATTTAAAACCCACAAATTCAATGAATATAATTTTTGATTCACAGAAATAAATTCACTATAAATACTCAATTTATAATTATCATATGGTTATAATCCAAATATTTTACATTTATAGATATTTCATTGTGTTGTATATGTGTCAACAATACCTCCATAATAAATAAAACTGTGTCCATAAAGAAGTCTAAAAAAAATTATTTTATTTGAATCTACCTCAATTATAATATATCTTGAAAAGATGACATGAAATGTATTTATAAAAAATTATTAATTTTCATTTTAAAGGTAGTACAGTTCCACTATAAAAATAGGGAAATCAATCGACATCAAAAAATATATAATTGAACAAAACAACCCTATTAAAACTTAATACTAATACATATACAAGGAAAATGGATGTTTATAATATCATTAGTTTTAAAATTTAGTAAGTCGGTTTCTTAATGTATTCAATTATTCAAAATAGTTTACAAAATCTTAAACACCCACTAAAAATGCACTGGTAAGAATAGATGTCCTCAAAAAAAAGATAATGGTGCAGACACAAATACTTCGGATCCATACTAAAAATAGGTTAGCTTATTTGGTTCAATAGATAAAAATATTCCTAATAGGGATAGAAATAAACCTACCCTAATTGAGTAAGTGAATAAACATGGGGAAAATAGAAATTTTCTTATTCATGAGATTCCTTAATAAAACATTATACCTAGAGTACATGATCATGATCAGGAGGAATTTTTTATAAATTTTACTAAAACAAAATAATGTTGTAATTGAGTGGATACCATTTTTGATGAAACATTTTCATATAATATGGAACTTTATACTCTTGGTGAGGATTATGAACTAAAATTAGTTGATAAGTTTCATGATAGACCAGATTAACACCAATAAAAATTTGTAATCCAATCTAAATTAGATTACCTTTTTAAACGTGAGATTTTTTGTTTAATTATTAAATCCCTAAAAGAGATTAAACTTGTTTTGGAGTTAGTTCTTTGGAACCAAATACTTTGTACTTTAGATTGCTAGTATATTCATACAGGTAAATATTAATAAATTTATTATCATATATTGACTATTCTTCTATATAAATTTAATGTGATATTGTCCTAGAGTATCGATCACGTTGAAAATGTCATAGTAGTTCCCTGCTAAGATAAAAACCTTGAAGGTCTATGATGAAATTATGAAACTCAAGTCCTATGTCCATATGAAGTTATCTGATAGAACATAGATAAGTAGACTTTAAAGTGATATTACTCATATGGGGATGAGACTTGATCTCATTAATTTCACACTTGGTAATCTCTAATATGGGATATTATTAGAACAAACCCAATAATAGGAATTCATGTATTTTTTTCATTAGATAAACCTATCTGTGAATGTGTGCAATGATCCTTAGATTGAATATTATTATTAATATATATCCTAACATGTACACATAGACATACTAACCAAAACTATAATTCCATGTTTTTTTAGTAAGTAAGGTACATTGGGAGTTTCACAAATAGTATGTTATTAATGAATAAGTCAATGAAAGATTTTTCCCTTCTGTATTTATGGAAGGTGATATCTCAAAACATTGAAAGGAATATAACTATCAAATTAAATTCCATGTACATGGTGTATGAATGAGTTTATTTCTAAAATTTTAAGAATGAGATATCAAGCATATAGGTTAATGACATGAGTATGCAACCTATTGAAAGAGATATCATGGAAAATGGGTAATATTATAGAGTGAGTATTTTTATGTGGTTGTCAATGTTCTGGCATAAACTTATTCTTCTATGAGCGTATTTTCATATTTCTAGAAACTGATATTATAATTTAGCTAAATATTCCAAATTCCATTGAGGAAGAATCTTAGAATATTAATTACTTAGTATTTCTATATTTTAATTTAATTATTGAAATAAATGTTATTCTCTAGGCTGATGAGTAATATTTATTCAAGATTTATTGATCATATATATTCAGTTACTATATTATGTGAGTGGAATATTAAAATAAATATTTATTCACAAGACCTTTAATATTATATTTATTTATTTACTTATTGAATAAATAATATTTATTATTCATGGATCAGTAGGGGTTGAGGAAGGTGGACGAGTCGAGTAAGGCACCTGATTATAGGAATGATACAATAAATATATTTTAAATAATTATTAATTCATTTATTGATATTAATATTATCTACAATATATGAACACATCAATGAAATAAAAAATATAGTATTATTAGATATGGAGTTTTCTAATGTTTAAGAGATTGGTTAAGCACCTTTATATAATTAGCAACTCTCTAACCCTGGCTCTTTATATACTTGATTATATCATTTCTGTGGATGTATGGAAATAATTTTGTTGTGAGTAATGACTTCTTCTCTAGAGGATTGTCTCAATGAAAAACTTCTCTAGTTTTTTCCATAAATATTGATATAATCTCTTCCACCTCCCTCCTTCCTCTAAAAAATTATATATCAATAATCTATCCTTTATTTAATAAGTATTGTGTTGTGATCAAAGTCGAGTGACACGAGATGATTTGTGCCACCATTCTAGTTCCTGGATTACCATTGATGATGCTTCGAGATAAAAAGATCATGTGTGGACTACCACTAAAGGGATTAAAATATCTATCCTCTTGATGAAATGATGGTACAACCAAATGGAGTCTCAAATGATCAACACCTACACTGAAGAAAGAACTCAGTATTGTAGTAATTTCTTAATTTTAAATTAATTATAAATTTAATATAAAAATATCCTCTCAAGTTTTTTGGGATTATTTCATCATGATTATTTAGATATAATCATGAAACATGTCAATTTTTTATTATGTTCTTATGATTTATCTATTGTATTTAATAAAAACCCATTGTGGGGAATGGGATCAACTAACATCTGTTGCACTCAAAAAAATTCAAGTGGTATCAGGAATCCACACTTAAATATATAATTATTTATTAATAATTGATTGATATATGAATTTTTGTGAGTTTTTAATTTTTTTCATTCACTAATCTGTAATTTGATATATCTTTGTTCCCCTTCTTATAACTAAAAATGAAGAACACATACTATCCATAGGTGGCATATGATTTTCATGGTAACATGACATATAACTCGCCCATACACTATATAAACTCACATGATTTTGTGGTCATGTGGTCAATGTACAAGGTGTGTAATTAATACACTATGTGTTTAATTAATTAATATATATGTGGTGTGTAATTAATAACACATACGATGTTCAATTTATTAAACATGTGGTGTATAATTAATACACACGCAGTGTATAATTAACACACATATAACTAATAATTAATACACACATAGTGTATAATTAATACACATGGGGTGTTTCATTGATTAATATACATGAAATGTATTATTAAAACACACATGGTGTATAATTAATACACAGGTAGTTTATAATTAGTTAATATATACAGGGTGTGTAATTAATATACATGTGGTGTGTAATTAATTAATACACATATGGTTAATAATTAATATACATGTGTTATATATTTAATTAATATTCACACGGTGTACAATTAATATGCATATGGTGTCTAATTAATTAATAAACATGCGGTATATAATTAATACACATGTGGTCTCATACCAGTTTTATAGAGTACACTCTTATTTAGAATATAAACTGTGTAAATTAATATACTCAAAAATAAAAAACAATTATGACATTAAACCAAATTAAAACATGTTATGTGTGTCATAAATTAATAATACATGACATGTGACATGGTTTAATGATTACTAAATGCCTAATTAATTTCTTTGTTAAAATTGAAACTATATGTCGGGGATGGTCATCATTACGCATCATATACTCTACATGCATTAAAATCAGTACACACTTCACAAATTAACACATGTATATGGGTGAGTACATGTCATGTAGTTACAAGACCTTCCATATATGATACATGTTGTGTGAGTAAATAGTGGACCATGATGGCCATTTCAGATAGTTTGGATGGGTACATGTCAGGGTGCCTCCATGTACACATCATGTACATAATTACTATTAAATGAAATTTTTTTAATTAATTTTTTTAAATTACAGGGGATGGGAATCTTTAGGACTGTGTGGATGGTTATTCAGATAAATGAATTTATTTATTTACTTATTTATTTATGTAATTTATCTTAATTAAAAATAATTTAAATAAATTTTTGTTTATCAAATGAAATTTTTTTCATGTTTGTGATCAATCATGGGATTGAATTTCAAATGTATGTTTGGATTTCATTTAATTTAAGTGAATGGGTTTTATTATTATTAAATTAAAATGATAGATTTTGTGCCATCCCTTCCCCTTTATTATCTAGGA
This sequence comes from Viscum album, assembly GCA_963277665.1. Taxonomy (NCBI): domain Eukaryota; kingdom Viridiplantae; phylum Streptophyta; class Magnoliopsida; order Santalales; family Viscaceae; genus Viscum; species Viscum album. Next base: position 2,104,970,631 of record OY728123.1, read on the forward strand.
CCTACATGTATGTAGTTTCTTTTATGTAAACCCCATGACTATTCCATTGGTCACCCTCACCTATGTACGAGTATAAAATAATTAAAGGATGGAGCATCAAGAAGAGGAGGTGATTTAGAACCTAAGTTTAGGTGAAACTAACTGAGAAGATATAAAGGTCAATTGTGAAATGCTATAACTTGATCTAAGCCTGATTCAAGGAGTTTTTTCCCTATGGTCATAGATTAATTTATTGTCCACTCAATAAATCAACCATTATAAATCAAATGATCATCCCATTTTATTCACTTATTTTATGTTATTTTTGGATAAGTTCATGGTTAATTTTATAGATTCTTTATAGAGATCACATAAATTAATGAATTAAAAATAATTAAATATGGAATTAAAATAAATTGGATTATATGTAAATTGATTTTATCAAAAACATAGTTAATTAATTATGTAAAAATATAAATAATGTTAATAATATATGTTAATGTATAATAAAAAAATCCTTTAAGAAAATATTAATTCATAGAAGCCTTTAATTGCTTGATTAATAATGGAACCAAAAAACTAAGTATTGTTTTGGCCCTTTTTAGGACACCTAATTTTATCTAGGGGTTATTAGGATGGTTTTTCATTGAGCTAAACAAGTAGGAATCAAGAGAAATATACCTCACTAGACTTGATGTTATTTGGAGGCCAGTGTTGAGGAAATCAATTTTAGGGTTCAGGAGTCCACACAATAGATCACAGAGCTATGAATTTGCAATTGGAAATACCACCTTCCTAAATACCTTCGAGTAATTGAATAATCCCACACTTTGGTTATGAAAAAGGAAATATGGATCCTTCCTACTAGAATGCCCAAGGGGTAAGACATTCTGAGTTCAATGGTGGGGGCTATTGGGACTTGAAAAAATATTGGGAGACTAATAATAAGATTAACTAATTTTATCCCACATATATTAGTAATGATATAACATACTTAAATATAATTTTATATTATTATAAAAAATGGAAAGTATATCAACAACGATATCCACGTAATCCATACTAGATAAATATAATATCCTTACTGGTAGCAACTTCAAAGAGTGTTATAGGTGTTTGTGAATTGTATTATGACAGGAATGGAATATTTATGTGCTAAAATCCCCAGTTACTAAACGTTCTAAGGAGATGAGTAAAAAATAGATTAATTTAAACTTAAAATGCTTTTATGATGTGATAGAATTCTAGTGTTTGATTATATCATCCATTTCTGATAAAGTCCAAAATTATCATGAGACCATGGATGTATATAGAATGTTCAATAATCTCTATAATCTTTATCAGGATAGAGAAAAATAAGAGCTATTTGAGATCTAAAAGAAATTGTTTTCATGAAATTTTATAGAGGGTTCATCATCTATACCTCTTGTGGTCTACATGATTTTCTACATTTAGCATCTAGATATTTTAGGGTTTAAATTTCTAGATAAATTATGCATCGATCTTGTTATTTATTCACTCTCTCAGAGATTATGTAGTTTTTTTATGAATTTTAATATGAAAAACATTGTAAATTATCTCCCAAATCTAATTACTCGGATTTTTTCAAGTAAACAAAAACATAAATCATGAAAATAATTCTATACATATAGTGAACAAGCGAAACAAAAACGAGAAAGATATGAAGAACAACACTAAGTATACGCTATTTATGCAATTCCGAACCGTGAGAAAGAGTATCAAGGGAATGAAAATGAATAGGATGGAATTTTTTTATAATGTGGTATCTAGGGACACTGGGAGAAAAAATACAATTAATTGAGAAAGAAGTAATCAGTCACATTGATAGCAATATATCATGCATGTTTTTTTTTAACATAAAATTCATTACCTTTGTTATTAAATTGATAATTATTTCAAAAATGTTAAATGATTTATTCATATTATGGTAGGATAAAATAAAATCTTGAAGTTGGGAAAAAGTGGCTAAGAATACCCAATTCACATCATGGGATGTTTGGGAGAATATTCCATGGCTTTAAGAGGAGGTTGGAGGCAAAACAATTACATCAAAGCTGTATATAATACTTTTACAACCAATACAATCCATGAATAAAACTGTGAGTTCTTTAAAAGGGATTAGGATCATGATTTTTCATGGTGTGAATGATGAATTCACACCATGAATATGGATAAAGGTAATTTCAATTCTCTAAACCTACTCAAATCTTGATCCCATCTCACGCTTTTTAACATGAAACCATTGTTCACCCTTGGGATTGACTCAGAGGAAACAATAGTCTCATTTATGATAGATTACATCAAAACTAATCACTTTGAAAACCTATAAATAATAGTTTGATTCTGCTTCAAGATTAATAATCATTCAAAAATGAGAGCATGAGGTGAGGTGTTACATTGCTGCAGAGTTATTCAGCGGTTCTACTCTTCCATTTCTTTTAACAATTTGTTTTTTCTACTCCCCTCTCACTCCCTCATGACTATCATGGGAGGGTAACTCCCAACTTGTGTCCAGTGATGTTGAAAAGGGGTGAGACTATTTTTAATTATATTTTTATTATTTTGTTCAATTTTAGGTTGTTGTAATTGTATTTCATTTTCAACTTTTTTCCCCTTACTATCTCATAAACATTGGGTTAAGAATTGGGAAAGTAGTTTTTAAATTTCACAACTAATTACCTCTATCTAAGTATGAAAATTGAATATTTTACAGTAATTATGTTTTAAAATGATATCAAGACAACCTAATTCATTAATATCCTGAAATACTTGACCATAATAAAACGTGTATTTTTGTGTTAAGGTGGGGATACAAATGCAAAGGATCTTCATCATCTCAACTTTGAAAACAATCATGAAAGATAACTTTAATTTCTAAATTCTCTATCACATGAACCTGGAATCTACAAAAACCTTTCATACTTTCTCATATTGATTTCAAAACCAAATTTTATTTCTTCTATCTCTCTCTCTTAAGCAACTTCAATCAATAACTTCAAATTTACTAAGAATTTATTTTCACTATCTCATAGGTTCAACCAAAAACTTACCACTTTTCACATTTAGTTAGTTTGTTGCAGTTTTCTGGGTCATTTATAAATTATTAACTTTTATTATCCTCGTTGGATTTAATGATGCCCTTTGGGGCCATAAAATTTATGGAATCTTTGTTAGGGAAGGTGGAAAAGTAGATTAAGTACTTTATTATATTTATTTATTTAATTATTATTCTAATTTCCCTATTTACACTAGGTGTGCCCATGTTGTGGGTTTTATATTTCAAATTCTTTGTGCACAATCACTACACCTGAGAAAAAGGGAAGGAAGTAATTGTCTATGACCCTGATCTATAAAAACCCATGAGGAAGCATAAAGAAAATTTGACTATGGATAATGTATAAAAAATCAAGATAATAGAGATGTGTAAATGAGAGATCCTAGACTATGAGTGTCGGAAAATTATAGAAGACCATTGAACAATGGATCTCAACTGAGCATACTCATACCACTGGTGGCTTCCACGCACTTCGAGATAAATTCCTATCTCATTCAGATGATATCCAACAAGGTTTAATTCTCTATACTAGCTCATAAATATCCAAAAATGTATCAAGGGAGTTTCCTTAAGATCTATGGTAATTTCAAATTTCATAACATTTAAATAAATTTAGTAAGACTTTCTATTTTTTTACTATTTTTATGTAGAGCACTAGAGGATTGATATAGATCTTTCCAATTTATTCTATCACCACATGGGATTATTTGGAAATACACCTTCTCACTTGATTAATTCCTCCCTAAAAATCCAAAGAAATCAGTTTCAACATTATAAATTTCAACCAATATGAAGATTAATCACAATATAGTGCATTGGAGAATTTTAAATACTTAATTAGAAAATGATCATATTGTGGTATTAAGACCTGGATATTAGTTCAAATATTTTATAAAGTTATTGTGTAGTGTAATAGGTCAATTATAGATATTGTAGTAAGTGGATCACAAATGAATAAATTTTATAAGGAGAGATACAATTTACTAGATGAAATAGCAAAAAACAACATCTAATGGTAGACTGGAGGAACGTAGAGAAGAGGCATACATATATTCAACAACAACAACTAAGTGGTGGAATAGATAGAATCTCTAGAGAAAAATATGGACACAATGATGGACCAACAATAATCTAAAGTTATGTGCACTGAAGAAGTCAATTTCACTTATTATAATCATCAAAATTAATTTCAGGGCTAATAGACACGACAAAAACATGGTCAGGGTATCAGTAGAGAGAATTGAGCTTCTAAGCACAGCATGGACCATCACTGTAGATCTAAGTCCATATATTATAGGAGACCTTGTCTATATTTATGACTACCACTATGGTAGCCATCAAGGAACTGGCCTCTTATTCAAAATATCAAAGAGCAGCTATCAAGGTGCTAAAAGATGATTCTTGGGATCAAAAGGCTACACTATAGAACCATGAATTTTAATTTGTCCAAATTAGAGATAAAATTAGATTAAGACCATGAGAAACAATACCAGGACCCCATAAGTAGAACCATAAGATGAACTAAATTCTATAACTATAATAAGTGAGAAAACAACCCAAGTAAACCATGAACCAAGTAGTGAATAGCCTAAAATACAACCTAAAAAAGAAAGAATAAAAAATTTAAAAGGGAAAGGAGAAAGTAAAAACACTTGATAAATAAGAAAGATAATAATATCCTCTATAAAAGAGAAAAATTTAATTTTGACAGTGGTTGTGACAAGGAAAAATTGACACATAGAAATGTAAATTTCTAGAATATCTAAAAAAATAGAAAATTAACATCTATTTTTCCAAGGATCTCACCAACATACCGACATACACAAAATTCATGAAAGATCTGGTGTCAAATAAAAAGAGACTTAAAGTGATCCGCACCATACCACTCACATAAGAGTTCTTAGATGTTGTATCAAAAGACATACTAAATAAACAATAATACCCATGTATCTTTTCAATTAAAATTAATATTGGTTCTAACAAAATTAGTAAAGCACTATGTGACCGAGTTGAAATCTTTTAGCATCATGTCATACAACATGTTTAAGAGCTTGGTATTAGAGAAGATGAATAACACAAGAGTTTCAATTCAACAAGAAGATTTGGTAATGAAATACCCATAAGGGATCATTGAATGTGTCATAGTCAAAGTTTACAAATTATACTTCTTAGTAGATTTTTAGTGCTATACATGGAGGAAGATAGGACCATTTCATCTTGGTAATATCCTTCTTGGTCATCATATGAGAATTGATAGATGTGAAAAGTTTAAAACTATGCCTAAGATTTGGTAGCAAGCAACTGAGTTTCAATATTCATCAGGTGGTGAGGAATTATGATTTTAAAGATAATGATCTATAAGAAGATAGAATGAATGAAGCTAAAAAAAATTATAGTTAATGAAAATCATGAGGTTCATGTTGTCTCATAATAAAAAATACAAATTAGAGGTGCTGAATAGAAGAAATAAAAAAATGAATACATTGTATGAGTAGTCGATTCCCCCAAGTTAAAAGCGGTCCAGTAGGTATGGATGGTACATGATCTTCTATTTAGTTTTTCCGGATTAAATAAACATGAGTGGATTGGCCTAATGGAGGTTTAATAGGTGAAAGCCATAGAAAGAGTTAAGTTATATTCATAGGAATGATAGGGGCCAACCTATATGGATAGGTTATAGTTGAGGTTTTTTATAGATCTAAAATATATAGAATATTTCCAATCTCCTTTCACCTACACTAAAGAGGTAAGTTTTATCCAATGACATTAAACAATTCTTGGTGTAAACCCAAGTTTTTTAGGATTTCTAAATTTCTATTTTTAGGTGTAGGCAATCTCCCTCAAAACATTTAAATTCCATTGAAAAAATTACTACACTTTCACTAGATTATTTTCAATTTTTGAGGTTCAAAATGAAGCTGTAAGAAAGTGGTAAAAAAATAATGAAGAAGATTTATATATATGATTAAGGATGTGAGAACCTTATTTATGAAGTAATAGGAAATATCACGCCATAAACTAGAATAGTCACAACCTGAACTGGGCAGCCCAAAAGCATCACTATTAGGGGAGTAGGTGTTTTAATGTTATTATTTTCTATTACTACAAATATTTCTAATTAAAAATTATTTTAATTTAAAATTCAGGCCCGTGCTCTTATTTTTTTCAGGATTTTCTTTTCGAGGATACAAACACTTTGTCAACCCAAATTTTAATACACCTTAATTCGTGATTTATTACATAAAGATACACCTAATAAAATCCCAAAATATGTATAGGAAAAGTGTATTTGGGAAGTTAGGTTTGTAAAAAAATAACCTAATTATGGAGAACAATAACATTCTTTAAAACTCCTTTAACATGCTCTTAAAAATCCATTGCTTTTCTAAAACTACATGGGATAACTTGGGGATGTAGATAATCAAGGGGTGGGATATAATGCCCATTAAGGGAATAATCAAATTATGGAATAAGTTAAAGTAGTACATGTGATTAAAGATGCATATCAAGGTAACATAAGAGATATGAGAATCATAAACTTTAACATCTAACCATGATATAAAGTGATAGCATATAGTCAACATGGAAATGTAGAAACAATATAAAACATGATATCATAAGCATAAGTCAATGATAATAACAAATAAATCATATGTTAGTGTGATTAGGATAACATATCATGCACTATATATGTAATCTCAAGAGATAAAGAGTTTACCCAATGAATTGGAGTTCTATATAATTCTAGTCCCACATGTCGTATTCATATCATGTGCATGCATAAGTGTTCCACATATATCATAACACATAAGGATGTATTTCATCACTTTTAATCCCATAATTAAAGAGTGTGGGTAATATACATTAAAGTCTAAAATCAATGAAGGATTGTTATATATAGGTAAATTCCCTTTAATGGAAATGGGTATGTATATTCACTACATAAATGTTTGGAATGAAAAATCGTAGGACAATTTTGGCAGTATAATGGGGGTACATAAAGATTCATACAAGGGTTTAGTGATAATTAAAGGGGTATATAATCACTTGTAAATCCTAAGGATAATAATAGGGATGTGTAAAAATATATCTCAACATGAAAAATTATAAATCAAAATGCATAGTATAAATAAGGTGCTTGAATAAAGAGAAGAGGATCCCTTACCTTGAGAGGCTAGTTCTAAAAGATTAGGAAGAGCTTCTTAAGAGCTTGGGAACACCCTAGGAAGGATATAAAGAGTAAAAGGTAGATTAAATTTATGATCAAAGCGTTTTTAGTGAAGATGAATGAGAGGTTGGGTGGGTTTTTATAGAAAAAGAGAGAAGAATTCTTTATTAATTTCTAGACTTAGGCTTTGGACTCTGTATGATAAAATAATCAAAACCAAAAATCAACCCATGGTTTTTTTCCATGGTTTCTTCCAAAGAGGAGTGATTTTAAATATTTTATTAGGAAAATAATTGAAAACCTTAAAATAATACCCTTAGTGATTTTAAAGTTAGCTATATTAATGAATAATTGATTTTAAAACCTTAAATTATAATATAGGTTTTATAGGATTCATTAAGGGTTTATAAAATTAATAAAATAACTTTAAAAATATATTTACATTAAAGGAGAAATAATTTTGATCATGGATACTCTTTTAAGTATTTATTACATCACTTTTGGTCTTTTATAAAGTCATAATGCATACCATATATTTATAACATATTTTATTTTTATCCAAAAACTTCACTATCCTGTAAAATTATGATACATTCGCTATTGAAAAAATTTTAAATGATAATTTCAAAAAAAAATATTTTATAATGATAATAATATAGATATGAGAATTTATACTTTTGACTCAAAATCCCAATTTACGGAAAAATAGTTGTTTTTTTACGGTAACATTTATCGGGACATTATAAAATTTGAATTTGACTTCATATAATTATATTATCATTTATATAATAATATTTTATTAAAATAAAATTTATTTCAAAAAATATTGAATTCTTCAAAAGAGTGTCTTGATTGAAGCTATATATTTCCCAAAAAAATAATTTGAGTTTCTTCATATCAAAATTTAATTTTTATCAAACTCATTATTTAATAATTTATAAAGTAATAATAAAAAAGCATAAATATAATCATTATTTTATTTAAAAAAATATAAAAATTCATAATATTAGGGCCAAGATACATAACCCCTTATTGCACTAATATATTCCCTAAGGGTAATGTGTGAAATGGTGACACATTCTTGGGGTCGTTCTGTAACACCCCATTATTTTATGGTATGTATCTTTCTAAATAAATTTAATCTCTCAATAGCTTACTTTTCATAGAGCACCAAGCTTAAACAAAATCCAAAATATTATTATTTTACCACGATCATTATAACCTAGTTGTTAAATTGGCATGAATAAATAGTGTTAAAAAAATTATGAAATATATAATTTTAAAACTAATTATTAATTTATTGATTAATTATTTGTGATTAGGAATGTAATTTTTAGTGAAGTCATTTTATTCTTTAAATATATGTTTTCTTCCAAAAAAAAGTGATTTTTATTGTTTTCCTTGAGAAAATAAATATATTTAATTTTTGAAACTTTTATAAAATATATTTGATAAATTGAAAATAACTTTTGTATTAATCATATCAAAATTAACTTTGGACTAATTTTTGAGAATTTTATAAAAAGTTAAATTTTTTAGTGAATAGTAAAAATATATTGATTTTTATAAAACACTCATTTTCTTTATATTTAAAAGTAATTTTATGGTTTTAAATTGATCTCAAAGTAACTTAAGTAATTTTTAGTTGGATATAATCTAATTAATTACATTTAATCAATATTTATACCATATTTTGGTATAAGTACATTTTTTGGCTTAAAAACACATTTTTCCAAAAAACTGTTTTTATTGGATTTCAATGGTTTAATTTAAAATTTAATTTTTTAGCCTCTGTGCTTTAAATTTTTTAAAATAGATTCCATATTTTGGAATCAGGAGGTGTAAATTAGGTTATTAGTTCATTTTCATTTTTAGAGATAAGAAATTTACCATGGTAAAAAAATATTTACCTCAGAATAGGTAAAATAATATAGCAAGTTAAAGTTAAAATGTTCAGGATTAAAATACCTAAAAAATCTAGAATTAAATGGTTGTTTTATGTATTTATCCAAATTAACAATCCTTCACAACCTTAATTATCAACCAAATTCATTGAAATTAATTCCACCAAAATGTGGTTTGCTTTAAATATAAAATAATCATTATTTAATCACATAAAATCATCCCTCCTCAAGTATAAATACCACCCCTCAAAACCCACTTTCTCCCCACAAGACTTGAATATTTTAAAATATCTACCAAACCCTCTCCTCCCCACTCTTCTCCATGTCCAAGTGCTACTGTTCTAATCCAAATACCAATTACAAGTTCCTTAAGGGGTCCTTCAAGGAGGTGATATTCAAGAAGAGGTTAAAGTACACAAAACTAAAGGGGAACATGAGGTAAGGGTTTCTCAACTCGCTTTTACTTTTCTGAGATATATTCCTTATTCACCACCTATTTTTAGTTCATATACTGACCATTAATACATTATATCATGAATATCATTATATTCTTGGTATTCAATGTTTCATTTGATATTTGTCACTTTTATGGGGCATACGATTCGACTAATTACAAAGTTGTAAGGTATTTTTTAACTTAATTTCCATTCATTGGGTTAAAATTCTACTTCATTGGTTATTCCATGTTAAGATTATGTGTGAGATGACTTTTGATTATCTTATATTGTATTTCCTATTGTTTTAGGTGGATTTACAACTCATACAAATAATTGATTCATTTGATTAATACTCACTTCAATAATATGATATTTATAAGGGATTTTCTTTTTAAAATTATCTTTTTAAAATTTCCCTTAAAACTCCCTTTTTCTTCTAAGTCCATGTTTTCTAAAACTATTTCCAAAATTGTTTTTACTATTATCTTATGATTTAATTAAAGTAGTTTTTACTCATGTTTGACTATTTAAAAAATGGTTTGGAAGGATTATTTTTGTCATTTTCTAAATGATTTTCTTTTTGAATTATCCAATAATAGTACAAAAAGAATATTTTTTAAATTATAAAGCATAAGCATATTTCTATTCCATCATGACACCTTAATTATTTGCTATTTCCTTTATAATCTTATAAGTTTCTTTTCAAAGAAAATTTTTTCCTTTATAATTGTGCAGCTCTTTAGAAATAAATGATTTTAAAATTGAAATGTTATTTTTTGAAGAATTATTTCAAGTGATCTCATATAATTATTTTACATCTAAAATAACATTTTTTTATGTTACTTAAGCTTTAATGGGGATATTATTCAAGAATATTATCCTTATTATTTGTATGGCTGGTTTATTTTTATGATGGAATGATATTTATGAAACCCATTTATTTTACATGGGTTATGATGTGATTAAATTTTTATGAAACCCATTTATTTTCATGGGTTCTGATATAATGAATGATTTATGTTATTTTAGAACACATATGTATTGTTTTAATTATGTGATGGGTGGGACCTATATCACCCTCCAATTCATTGGGTAAAGCAATATATCTCATGAGATAATAATGAGAAACCAGTCATTAGGCTTGATCCACTATGAGAAATAGGTGTGTCTTGATTCATTATGGGAAATAGGTGCATCTTGATCTACTTTGGGAAACAGTTGTGTCTTGATCCACAAAGTTGGTGGTCTTGGTATTTAAACTTGACATATAAAATGGTTTTAAATATTTATGATGGTTCCACACTTTTATTACATGATCTTATAGATCATGATTATTTATGAAGATATCTCACTCCAATGGTCCATGTTTTCTAAAATGATAGTGTTTATTTTATAAATCATGTTTAAAATCTATAACTGGTTGGGTGTGAGCTTCTTAATTTATGTTTATGATCACATAACCTTATTCTTATCTCTTGATTTCATATGATAATAGATTGATATTTCCTATGTTTATCCTTACTGGGAATCTCAGCCTACCCTTTCTTATGTTTCCTTCCTCAGGTGATGAAGAAAGGTTTTAAGTAGGATATATCTAAGAAGGGTGCTATATGTGAAGAAAATTTTAGAGATGGTATATATTTTTATGTACCAGTTGTCTATGTTTCAAAGTTTCAAAGTTTCAAAATACACTAAAACCATACAGTTATGGAGTTTCTTTGATTTAACATGTATTGAATATTCACCTAAATATATGTAATATCTATGTGTAAAAATAACAATTCAGTATAGTTGGTATAAAAGTAAGGTTTAGTTAACCTTTGGAATCTAGGATGAAAAAACCTTGAGTAAGATCTCTAAGGATAAGTCTAAGTATAGGTTACAATCCTAGAATTTTGGTCATGATCATTAATAACCTAAGATTAAACCTAATGTGTCGTAGAATTAAATTTTATAATAAATTTCCCTTGATTATTTGGTTTACCAATATGATTATTATTACTCACACTACGGTTTTGGGTGTTATACAATGGCCGAAAATAGGAGGATTCAAGTTAACTGTTAATGTGAAAGACAATGGAATGATCTTCCTCATGAGCAACCAAAAGAAATAGGAGTCATAAAGAGAAACCTTGTTATAATTTATAATCATAAATCTTATAATATGATCAATAATCTCAACTTTGGTGAGATTCTTAACCTATATAATAATAGAAATATGAATTTTCATGGTGAACATAGAGGAAAAAAATTTAATTTTTCCCATGTAAATAATTTTGGAAGAGGCATCGAGGGTAATGTTTTAAAGGAACCGAAAGATTCTTTGGGTGTAGAAAATAAGGACACAAATCAAGTAATTTCAAGGTAAAAGTGACAATTTTTGTTAATGAAATGGATGAGAATAACATTATTCCTAATGAATCATCAGTGGTTAAATGTTTTAAATGTGGAATGTATTGGAATTATGCAAATTGATGCCCTAGGGGAAATATCGTGAAGAGAATCAGCAAGGTAGTATGAGTAATGGTTATATTGCTGATGATAAAGAGACTATTAATGAAATATGAGATGAAAGATGTGTTATGGAATAAAATGAATAAGCCTCATTAATGGTTTAAAAAGGATGTGGAATGATTGAGTTTTTATGTATTGGAATTCAAGAATAATGTTGTTGAAGTACTTTTATAGTATTATGGAATAATCAAACATCTAAGGATTGTTCCACTATAGTTTTTTCTTAAGTGTTTGAGAGTATATGTTGAATGGTACTAGTAACCAGTAAAAATGATTAAGGTGGTAAGGTAATACTTTTTTAGAACACGTGATTAAGGGAAAGATAACAAAATGTGCATGATGTTGGCATAAAAATGAGATAAAGAGATGTTTTATTAGGATAAAATAAATAAGATAGTATTAATGACCTTGGAACTAATTAGTAATATGATAATAAAGTGGTTTATAAATTTCATTTGTAGTATATATGGATTTATGGTATGAGGAAAGTGTTAATTTTGAAAGAATTAATTTTTTCACCATATTTTAATGGTAATTTAAATTATTACCATGTTTCAAGAGAATACATGATAATTATCTTCACATGTTTTTTGTGACACAATTAGGAGAAACATTAAGTTTTTCTAGGGATTAATGATAATTTTATTTGGAAAATTTAGTGACCTTCTTTCAAAAAAAATGGATTTTAATCTTTGGGAAGGTTCATAAGGGTAACTATTTCTGAAATTATTTATGTTGAACATTGTATAAGGTTTTAGAAATTAATTCATTACTTTATCATAAAAATATTTATGCGTATTATATAAGCTATGATAACCATTTTTCTATGATGATAACTAGAGATATAATCAATTACTTTTCATCCCATTATAGATCTTATCATCCACTAGTTCTTTATACATTACAATTTCAGCTTTATTTCCCAAATTAATAGATGAAGCGAAAAATTCATCAATGCAAAACTAAAGAGTGAGATTGTACTTATGAGACAAAATCAAGTATTTAAATCTTCTCAAAAGATTTTGAAATAAAAGTTTATCATATTATCATCATTTTTAACGTGGCGGATCAAGCATAAGGATATCCCTTCGGATGAGAACATCAAACGACTGGGTATTAGCCTCACGTCTGGTTTTCAGTGTTGTAAACGGAGGAGGGATGAGAGTATGGAGAATATTTTATTTGGGGGGGACTAGGCTTGTGTGGTGTGGAGATTTCTGGGAATCAACACATGTTACTCTTCTGATGCTGACACATGCGATCGGTTTTTGGGGAAATGGTTTCAGGGGTGTGATGGAAACGAGAAGGAGACAGAGGCCCGGGATGTGTTTTACAATGCGGGCTGCTGGGTACTATGGGAAGAGAGTAATCGCGCCAGGTATGAGGGAACTGTGTCTACTGGGAGGGTGGTGGTGGCGAGAATAAGGTGTATGTTGATTGAGCTGGTGGGTCTTGCGGGCTTTGGGGTGGATGTTCTGTCCATTCGGCTGTTGAAGTCCCCTAGGTGGGTGGGTAGGCAGAGGAGCTCCAGGGAGCGGGGAAGTTGGGTCTGATGGATCCCTCCAGTGGAGGGTAATAAGCTGAATGTGGATGGAGCATGCACTGGGGAAACCATGCGAGGAGGGGGGGTGCTGCACGATGGCAGCGGTAGTGTGATAATGGCCTTCTCTACCCATTACGGGAGGGGGAGCTCGGTTCAGGCATAGGCCTTGGCTGTTCTATCAGGGGTGTCATTGTGTATTGATAGAGGGCTTGTTGTGGAGCAGATTGAAACAGACTCGAAAATTGTTCACGATGCGTTGTATGGGCGAGGTACGATTCTGTGGAAGATTTCCTACACTATTAGACAATGCAAGGAAATTATGGGGAACAAAGTCAGGGTAACTCACACTTGGCGGGAAGGTAATAAAGTATAGGATTACTTTGCATCTCTTGGGGTCCCTGGGGATACTATGGTCTGGGTGGATAATGTGTCGCATTTTAGACCCGAGGGGGTCAATTTGATTAAGGGAGATGCCCTTGGGTTGCATTATTTTCATCCACCTTAGGGGGGCTCTCGTTGGTTGTTTGTAGTTGGGTGTTTCTGGAATAAAAATCATAATGTTGGATGGAGGTAACCTTTATGTTTCCAACTTTCCATTTTTAAAGGAAGTTTTATTATTAGTTTGTATGATGAGGGTTTCTATGAGTGAATTATCAAATGGTAAACATGTGATGACTAAGTGATGAATTTAGAGGAATAAATTCATTTTAAGGGGGTATAATGTAACACCCCAGAGATTTTAAGGTATATATCATTTTTAATAAATTTAATTCATTTGATATCTTACTTTTCATAGAACACGGAGCTTAAAAAACTCCAAAATATAATTATTTTAATATGATCATTATAACCTAGCCATTAAATTTGCATGAATGAATAGTATTGACCACATTATAAAATATATAATTTTCCAACTCATTTTAATCATATTAATTAATTAATTATTATTATGAACATAATTTTTAGTAAATCCTTTTTATTTTTCAAATATATGTTTCCTTCAAAAAAAGAGATTTTTATTACTTTTAATTAGAAAATAAATATAATTAATTTTTTACACTTTTATAAAAATTTAGGTGATAAAATGACCATTATATTTTGATTCATATTGTCAAAATTCTCTTAGGATGAATTTTTGAGAATTTTCTGAAAAGTTTAATTTTTAAGTGAATAGTTAAAAATACTAATTTTATAAAACCCTCATTTTCTTTATATTTAAGTCGTTTTATGATTTTAAATTGATATAAAAGTAAATTAAGTAATTTTTAGTTATATATAATCTAATTAATTACATATAATCAATCTTAATACCTTATTGTTTTATAAGTACATTCTTGTTCCTAAAAACACATTTTTTTCAAAAACTCTTTTTCATTTCATTTTAAAAGTTTAATTTTAAATATAATTTTTCAAATTATGTGTTTAATTTTTTAAAATTAATTCCATATTCAGAATCAAGAGGTATAAATTACATTATAATTTAATTTTAATTTTTAGGCATAAAAATTCACCATGTTAAAAAAAATATCTACCATAGTATAGGTAAAAAAAAGTAGTGAGTTAAAGTTAAAAGGTAAAAGATTTAAATACCTACAAACTATAGAATTAAATGAGTTTTTGATGTCTTTATTGACCTTAACCTTCATTTACAACATTAAATACCATCCAAATTCATTTTAATTAATTCCAGTCCAATGTGGTTGTTTTAAATGTAACATAATCATTATTCAATCACTTAAAACCACCCCTCCTCAAGTATAGATACCATCCATCACCACCCCATTTATCTTTAAAAGACTTGAATCTTTTCAAATCTCTACAAAAAACTCTCCTCCCCACTCTCCACCATTTTCAAGTGCTATTGGTTTCACCCAAAGACCAATTCCAAGTTCTTTAAGGGGTCCTTTAAGGATGAGATATTCAAGAGGAGGTTAAAATATGAAAAACTAAAGGGAATCATGAGGTAAGGGTTTCTTGACTCACTTTTACTTATATTATATATATATTCCTTATTCACCATTGATTTATTTTATTTGGTGCCTATACCTCCCTTTTATAAATCATATCAAGAATCTCATTATCCTCATGATATTCAGTGTTTCATTTGATAATTATTACTTTTATGGGGTATATGATTCAACTAATTACAAAGTGTTAAGGTATTTTTTAACTAAATTTCCATTAATTGGGTTAAACTAATACGTCATTGATTATTCCATGTTAATATTATGTGTGATATGAATTTTTATTATCTTATGTTTCATTTCTAGTTTTTTTATATGGATTTACAAATAATACACATAATAGATTTATTTTATTAATTCTTATTTTGATGATATGATATTTATAAAGGAATTTATTTTAAAATTTATCTTTTAAAAATTTCCCTTAAAATTATCTTTTTTTTACTGTCCATGTTTTATAAAATTCATTCCAAAAATGTTTTTACTATTCTCTTATTATTTTTTAAAATTCATTTTTACTCATACTTGAATTTTAAAAAAGTTTTTAAATAATTATTTTTATAATTTTCTAAATGATGTTCTTTAGGACTTATCTAACCAAAATACATAAGGAATATTCTTTTTAACTTATACAACATGAGTGGATTTTCCTGCTGTCATGACGCATTAATGCTTTGATGTTTCCTTTACAATCTTACAAGGTTATTTTCAAAAGAATTTCTTCATTTATAATTGTGAATCACTTTAAAAAGAAATGATTTGAAAATGGAGATGTTATTTTTTCAATAATTACTTCAAGTGATCTCTCAAAATTATTTTCCATCAAAGATAACATTTTTTTATGTTACTTATGCTTTACTAGGGATATTATTAAAGGATAATATCCTTATTTATTTTATGGTTGTTTTGTGTTTATAATGGAATGATATTTAAAAAACACATTTATTTTACATGGGTTGTGATATGATGACATGTTTATAAAACCCATTTATTTTCATTGGTTCTAAAATGATGAATGATTAATGGTTTTGAGGCACAGATATGTATGGTTTTCATTATGTGATGGGTGTCACCTATATTTCTATCAAATCCATTGGTTAAAGATTTATATCTCATGATATAAAAATGGTAAACAAGTCAATGGGATTAATCCACTATGGGAAACAATTTCATCCTGATCCACTATAGGAAATAGGTGTGTCCTAATCCATTAATGGAAATAGGTGTGTCCGGATCCACTATGATGATAGTCTTGGTAGTTATCCTTGACATATGAAATGTTTTTCTATATTTATAATGGTGACACACTTTTATGGCATCATCTTATAGATCATGATTATTTATGATGATTTCTCGCTCTCATGGTCCTTGTTTTATGAAATGATAATTTTTATGCCATAAATCATGATTATGATCTATGATAGGTTGGGTATAAACTTTGTAAGTTATGGTCATGATCACATAACCTTATTCATATATTATTCTTCCATATGATTGTCATGACCCCCTCCCACCAAAGATGCCCCTCCTGAGCTGGCAATGGTGAAAGGAAGATAATGACCCCCGAGTCCCGCCTCCAGTAGGCCCTGGGTTGGCGACTAGCACCAAGGGTATGAGTTTTCACAAATATGGGAGGCATTACCCTTTTTATTATTTTGGATCGGGAAATAGGACAATTCAACCACCAAAAAGGGAAAAGAACAAGTGTACATAAATAAACCCAAAACAAGCCCACATGCATGTTTAACAATTTTTATAACAAGGTACAAGTACAAGGAAGCTCAAAAGTACAATGCCAAAGAAAACAAGAGAACAACAACTGCAACAACTCCAACTGCCCGACTAGTAGGGTCCCGCACGGCCCTGGTATTCCTCCTGGAAACCTGAAAGTAAACGTAGGGTGAGCATACAAGTATACTCAGTAGGGAAACCTAAAGCTCTCGTGCACAAGTGGGGAGACACCCTAAGGTCCCGTGAGAAAACAGAAGAACCAGAAACTAACAAGGAAAAACTATCCACCCAGCCTCACTGGTCACACTCACCAAGTAACACAAAAAAGTTTAGTATATATATAGAACAAAAGTATTGGGTACCCCGCACCATTTCCCACTTAATTAGATGCTGCTCTTCCTAACGGCAAACGTCCTGACGCTACCACACTCTTCCCGCCCGCACACACCTGGGCCAAACCACGCATCCCGCCCGCACACACCTGGGCCTCACAACCACTAACCCGCCCGCAGACACCTGGGCCACAACCACTAACCCGCCCGCAGACACCTGGGCCTCATCCCGAAGGTTCTTGGGAACGGTAAGCCTGCCCGAAGAGTCTTGGGCTAAAGGTTTCCTCAAGCCATCACAGCCTCCGAGACCTACCCGAAGAGTCTTGGGTGTAAGGTCACCTCAAGCCATCATAGCCTATGGAAGGAGCAGGAAGGAGCTAGTAACTAAGGGGGAACACCCTCTCCCATAAAATGGGAGTGTTCGGCACTAGGTGCTTGACATGGGTGTGGTGCGACAAAACACAAAGATACAATTATATATATACATATACCAAACACATAGCCCAACCTATGGATTCTTAAAAAGAGAAACTGAGCATGTGCCTCGGCACTGCTACCACGAAGCATGCATCAACAACCAAACAATCATCCCCCAACCCCATTTAGGTTTTCATGTTTCATGCAATGGTTTAACAATTATTACTATTGGGCAACTATCATCCAGACAAAACCTTTCACAAACATATCCCTTCCATCCACAACCAAGGTTAGGTAAAACGCAAGCAACCACATGCCATTTCATTTACAAAAGATTATCACAACCATAAAACATTCCATAATTCATTTATTTCAAAGTTCCACACATAAAACCCTTTCCACACACAAAACATTTCCGCATTTGAAAACACCTTTTACTTCAAAACACTTTTCATAATCAAAACACTTTTCATAAATCAAAACACTTTTCATAAATAAAGGCATTTTCCACAACCAACCACTTCCCATTTCAACCCCATCGTTTACAAAAACATTTCCCACAAACAACCAAACCACCAACATGTTCATTATTCCAATTTTGTTCAACCGGGGTGATCACACAAGGTTTTCATTCTCATTTAATCAGCCAGTCTTTACGTGCTTATCCATTTTCCATGTTTTAACAAAACCAACCACAAACAATTCAGATATCAATTACGCATGCAAAGGCCACCAACGGCCTTGATTTTCAGTAGGCAAAGGCCTTTCAATCCAAAATCACAATCAGAAGATAAAGAAACTGGAAGGAAATAGAAACAGCATAAAACCCCAAACCCTTCTTTATCCGATTATTATCTTTATTTAAAGTTCAACTGCATCCCATGGAACAAAAGAGAAATATCCCACCCCGCATGTTGCACCAAATAGAGAGACGAAGGTAAACCCCTTTTAATTTAATTAATCACGCACTTTATATCACCATCTTTATTATTTAATATAATAAACTGACAAATCATCTTTTAATTTTTTTTTTTTTAAATTCTTCTTCGTTTTTATCATTAATAATTATCATTGTTACGCGCGCCGTGTTGACCACATCGATTTCAACAAAGGAATGGACCGGAGGGGTCCGGTCCATTACAATGATCATGGATTTATATCTCTTGTGTTATCCTTACTGAGCATATGAGCTCACATTTTATTATGTTTCCTTCCCCATGTGATGAAGAAATGTTTTAAGTATGATATGTCTAAGAACGGTGCTAGATGTCAAGAAATTTTAAGAGGTGATATAGATTTTTATGAACCGGTTATTTTTGTTTCCAAGTATTAAAAGACACTAAACCCATATGGTTCTAGTATGGTTTTGATTTTTTATGTATTGAATATTCATCTAAATAGTTTCAAAAATTTTGTATGAAAATAATAGGTTATTATAGGTTTGGTGAACATGGTTTGGACCATTATCTTGATAAGATTAAACTTCTCCAATAAAAGGTTTTGATCATGCTTTAGTTTTTGAATCTCAGGTCGGGATTAGTGAAAGGAAAAGCCCAGTGATGTCATACCCACTGAAATCTCTGATAAATGGGCTTCATAGGGTACGGTCTACTAGTCAAGGTCATCATTTATTTCTCCTATTTTAATTGGATTTATCATAACCCTTAATATATATTAATCATAATGATCATTTTACGATGGATATATTATCAATTTTTATGATGTTTAACAATATTTTAAATCTGACATTATATAACATATAATGGTCCAAAATAGCCAAAGTATTTCATGTGTTTTATATTATTGTATTACTTAATAATGAATTTATTCATTCATAATGGAATTTAATTTTTAAGTTTGTAGGTCATTACATTATTCCCCCTTTAGAAATTTCTCCCTAGAAATTTATTTTTGTACCCTAAAATAGATGAGGGTCCTTCTGTTTCATTTCCTCTTTTGGTTCCCAAGTTTCTTCCTCAAAATTATGGTTTTACCATATTACTTTGACCAAGTAATATTTTTCTTTATGATCTAATATCTTCATCAGATAATACTCTCATTAAATATCATTATCCAATAGTACCATATATGGATTCAGTATATGTGATACGTTTGGTATGTACTTACTTAATGTGGATACATAGAATGCATCATCTATTGAGATAGGTTCATTGTGAGTTCTAGTTAATATTACATAGCTCTAATGTGATCAAGGTTCTCAAATGGGTCGATGTATCTTGGACTAAACTTTCTATTCTTCCCAAACCTCATGACTTTATTCCATAGCGATATACCATGGAACACCTTATCTCCAACCTCAAACTCCAGATCATGTATATGATTATCTGTATATCTTTTCTATTGATTTTTTGTGAATTTAATATGACATTGAATATTTCTAACCTTCTTTTTCATATCGTGGACAAGATCAGGTCCCATCATCTTCCTCTCTCCAACTGCATCCCAGCATGTTGAAGTCCAACATTTCTTCCTATACAGAGCCTCATAAGTTTTATTTTGATTGCTAAAATAGAAACTATTATTTTATGATAACTCCACTAAGGTATGGTGTTGATCCCAATATCATTATAAATCCTTGGAACGTGATCTTAGAATATCCTCTAGAGTTTGAATGGTTCTCTTAGACTGACCATCTCTTTGAGGGTGATAATCAGTACTGAAACTCATCTATGTATCCAATGATTTTTGAAGACTTCTCTAGAACCTCTAGTTAAACCTCATATATTGATCAAATACAAAGGATATTATAACTTCATGTAGTCTTACCAACTCACTAATTTATATCTTGGAGAGTTTTTCATGAGATAAATCTTCCTTTATAGAAATTAATTGCATGGAATTTGTAAGGTGATCGACTACCACCCAGATGGCATTATTTCCTTTAGATGTCTTGGGGAGTCCTGAGCTCAAATCAATTATTATGTTTTACTATTTACATAATGGTATGGGAAATGGTTAAATCATACCCTTAGACTTCTATTATTCAACATTTACTTTCTAGTATACCAAACATCGAGATATAAATTCTATAATCTTCCACTTCATGTTATCCCATCAGAAGTTTTTCTTCAAATCTCTATACATCTTAGTTCTTTCTTGATTTAAAAAGAATTATTAGATATGTTCATAATACAGAAGTTACCTATTAATATTTGGTTTTTATGGGACACATATTATGATTTCCAAACATTATAACTTTATCTTTAACAAAGTTAAACTCTAGAATATTCACTATATTATTCTGTAGCACCTCATCATCTTTCAGGGCCTCCTTGATCCTCACAAGAATAAATGTTTGAGTGGCTATTTGAGAAATTTAGGGTAAATATCCTATTATTATTCCCATTTCTATACTCTATATGCCTCATAAGATTGTATCCCTTACAATCCTATTTATGTAAGAGGTTCTAGGATCCTTTCTACTCAGAGAATATGCAAATTTGTTCATCTTCCCATGATGGTAATGGATAGAATAATCATAATCCTTGATCAAATCTAACCACCTTTAGTGGCACATATTGATCTCTTTCTATGTGAATATATACTTAAGGATTTTATGATCTGTATATATGTCACACTTCTCCCTATAGATATAATGTTTCCAAATCTTCAATGAAAATATCATTTCATCTAATTCCAGATCTTGTGTTGGGTAGTTCTTTTCATGTACCTTTAATTAGCGAGTGGCATAGGCTATCACATTTTCATCTTGCATGAGTACACAACCAAATAAATTTTTGGATGGATCATTGTAGATCATAAATCCTTCCCCATTGGTGGGTAATGTGATCATAATTGCAGTGATTATCCCTTTTTTACTCTTTAAGGGTCACCACACATTAATTAATCAAGAAAAACATAACTCCTTTCTAAGTAGGCTTGGTTAGTTGGATTGAAAATTGTGAAATGTTTCTCAAAAATAGATGATAGTATCCAGATAATCCAAGTAAACTATGAATTTACATCACAAATGTTTATTTGGGATATACTTTAATTTCCTTAGTTTTTTAAGGATTGATAGATATCACATTACCGGTGATAACATTCCCTAGGAATGTTACTTTCTCTATCCAAAACTCACATTTATTATACTTTTCATACAAATTTTCTTTCTAGAAGGTTTTTAGTACAATATTCAAATACTCCTCATTTTCCTCTTAATTTTGGTAAAGATAAGAATATCATCTATAAATAATACCACAAATTTGTTAAGGTAATATCTAAAGACTCTATTCATCATGTCTATGTAGATGGATGGAACATTAGTTAGTCCAAATGGAATCACTTAGAACTCAAAGAGTCTGTAACTTTTATGAAATTAAGACTTGAAGATATTCTCTCTCTTCACCTTTACTTGATAATACCCAAATCGAAGATCCAACATAGAGAAGTATTGTGATCCACATAGCTCATTGAACAAGTCATCAATCCTTGGAAGAGGACACTTGTTCTTTATCATGGAATTTTTTAGATTTTTATAATCAATGTAGAGGTGCATTGAACCATCTTTCTTCTTGATTAAAAGGACCAATGAAAAGCATGGTGAATCACTTGGTCATATAAACCCTTTATCTAGACTCTGCTATAGTTTCTTCTTTGTATCTTCAAGTTCCAAAGTGTCCATTCTATATGGATTCTTGGATATTTTAAAATATTCGAGTATAAGTTTTATCGAGAACTCAACCTCTCATTAAAGAGGAAGACAAAAAAAATTATTCAAGATATAAATCATCAAATACCATTACAATGGGCATGTTATCAAGGATGATCTTTTCCTTAGTCTCAATCAATTGATCAAGATACACATTCCCATAAGGTAATAATATTCATTCTTGAGATGATGATACCAAAGGATATTCATCCACCTCCTTTCAATTTTATATAATCATACGGTGATTTATGATATAGAGGGTGATTTCCTTCTTTGAGGAAATTATGTTAGATCTATGCAATGGAATCCAATACATTCCCAGAATAAAGTCAGATTTTTATAAAGGGGTATCACATGGTTTTATGGGAAATTCAGCCAATATATTTTTATATGGGATGAGTTATATAATTGGTATTCAATAATTGGACCATTTTTCATCTTCACTGATAACTCAACTTCCATGTTTTGAGGTGGTGTTTGCATAGTTTTTCAAAACTTGTGTGATATGAAAGAGTGCATAGAACCAAAATCAAATGGTATGTTTACTATCCTTGAATGAATAATTAGTATACCTTTCACCACTTTGTTTTTTGGATCCACCTCAGTAGTTATGTTGGCTCTATGTAATTAAATACAATCCATTCCCAGAATAGCATCAAATTCTTCTAAAGGGGGAATCACATGGTTTGATGGAAATTAAATCCACAAATTTTTATAACGGATGAGTTATATGCTTGGGATGCAATAATTGACCCATATTTCATCTTTACTGATAACTCAACTTCCATGTTTTTAGGTAGTGTTTGAACAGTTTTGTTAAACTTGTGTGATATGAAAGAGTGCATAGAACCAAAATCAAATAGTACATTTACTATCCTTGAATGAATAACTAGCATACCTATCACCACTTTGTTTTTGGGATCTACCAAAGAAGCATTCAACATTACTTTTGGGGGATATGAAACAGTTGGAGGTGTATCATTCAAGTCTTGTGAAGTTCTCCTCATATGATGAAATGTATTTTTTATCCTTTTAATTGAGGATTAAAAAATACCTCCCTACTTTAATTCAAATAGTTTGTGGAAAATATTTATCATAAAACAATTTCTATAATTATCTCTACTCCATCATGTCGATCTATTCCTTGGTCTTCATATTTTTTATCACTATCCACCATTTATCAGCTTCTCCTTACATACGATCCACCAGGACCTTCTCTTTCATAGAAAATTGGAGTGGGAATAAGATCATTTAAATAAAATTGATCCATTATTTTTTTATTAAGAGATCAGGAGATCCAATTAAATTTAGAGGCCATTATCGCATAATGGTCTCGATTTCAACATATTCTTTCTCAGTAATATGTGGGTTTTACCCTTGATTTAAGTTTCTATTCATAACTTAAATTAATTAAGAAATTACCTTTATGAAGTTCATGATTCCTACTACCATCGGTTTTGGCATCTCATTTGCTTAGTCATCACATTTTCCCTCACATTGGTTGTTGATTTGGTTTCTCCCATTTCCATCCATTAACTAAAAATAAAGGGAAAATTAAGGATGAAAATTTTTAAACTGTAAAGAACATAAAAGGTAAACCAAGAACTTTAAATTAATAACTCATAAATGACATATATTCCATAACATATGAATTTATATGTTTCAATCTATGTTATCAATGATCTATTTCCCAAAATAAAATCTTATGGGAATTCTTTATTCCATTCATAATGGTTTGTACTGAGATTGTAAATTTACCAAATCATATCCCTCAGGAGTGTCAAACCAAGTGTGAAACAAAGCCTTTTTTCATGTACCACACTACAACAAAAATTGGATTTAGCGGCAGTTTTCTAGCGGCGGTTTTGGGAACTGCCTCTAAGCCTATTTTAAAATAGTTTTGCAACGGTTTATAATAAACCACCATGAAACATTTTTTTTACACTGCTGACCCTTCCCCCCACCCCGACCCTGCTTCTCCCTGCTTCCCTGGCTTCCCCTGCGACCTCGGCCCCCCGCGAACCCGGATACCCCGTGACCCCGGCGACCCCGGCCCCCCGCAACCCCGGCGACCCCGCAACCCCAGGTTTCCCCAGGTTTCCCTCTTTCTATATTATTTTCGGTTTTAATTAGTTTTTTGGATGTCATAATGTATTTTGAGGTGAATTTTGGTCTTGTGAATACCTTATTGATTTGGGTTTTTGCCACATGAAGGTTGTGTGTGCCGATGATTGAGATTTGTGCAGTTTGGTTCTAGATGGGTTGGGAATGAGAATACATATGAAATCATGCTCACATAACTAATATAAAAATTTATATTATTGAGAACATCAGGGTTTTGATATTTTTGAGGTTTCTGTGACATGAAGACCATGCAGTTGAGGTTCTAGTTGGACCATGTTGAGCATTGCAACCTGGGTAAAAAATAAAGGTTGTTATTAATTTGAATTTTCTGTGGGTTTGTTTTTCACTTTAGCTTTCAGATTTGGGATCTTTAATGGAAGTTAATTTTAGGGATAGTTTTAGGGTTTGTGGGATTTTGGTGGAATTTAGGTTCTTGGTTGTGTTTTTTCACAAGGTGTATGTTTTTTCTAAATTTCACCATTCTAGATTATCCCTAAATGGTGTAGAGATATATGCTATGCCTCTACCTTTTTTGGGTTTTGTGTTTCATTTTTATTGTTTTAATATGATTGGAGATGATGAGGAAATTTTATATAATAGTTTAATCCTCTTATATGTGTTTTTTGTTTGGATTTAATTCCCTCAGATACCCCCAAGTTGTTTTCCCACCCAACCACCTCTTGAAATGAGGTATCATGGGGTTATCTAATTTTAAATTTTATACTTATACTAATTACATTATATGGAAATAATGTGTCATTAGGGGGTTGATTTTTACACCCCATGAAATAATTTTCTTATTTTTTAATGATTTTAAGGATATTTTTTTAGTTTACCCATTTTTTTAGTGATTGAATTCTAGGAGTGGTGTTGTCTAGATAACTTTAACATGTTATGGTCTAGAATCACCATGGGTTTGGCGTCACATATAGCTAGTGAAATATATAAATAACCTCTTAAACACCCATATTAGAAGGAATTTTGATGTAGGGGTTTCCCTATATGAAATAGGGGGAGGGTCAACTCAGTTTGTGGGGAGCCATAGTGGTGGTTGGTTATAGTGGCCTCATGGGGGGAAAAACAGGAAGGCTTCTATAGTATCTATAGCTTCCTACATACATTTTGGTTATAGAGGCTTCATGGGGGGATAAAACAGGGAGGCTTCTACAGTATCGTTAGCTTCCTACTTACAGAATCAAGTAAATAGTATTTGGATCCCAACATCACTGTAAAAAACTAAGTTGTGATAAAATGTGTTTGGTGCCAATTTTTTTCTATCATCATGGAGATATAGGAGAATATTGATAAAGTGGAGTTTCTTATCCAACTCTTTTATGGCTTGGGCACAATTGGGTTCAATTAATGGAACTTATATGCTCTTATCCTTCATTTTCTCACTTCCTGAGAGGAATAGGTATTCCAAGAATATATCCTCCTCTTATTCAATATTTCTATCCATAAGACAAAGATATAGAGGATTCCATTAAGTAGTTGCATAATTTTTCTATTGAAGAAGCATGGCCTCATGATTGAATGGATATAAAGATAGTAAAACCGTGAGAACATGAGGATCATGTGGAAAGGGTGTAGGTGTAGCTACTATCAACAGACATAAGGATTGAGCCCATTATATGAAGGAGTTTAAAACTAACCTCCCATGTTAAGTATAAATATCCATTGGCTAAATTGAAAGATATTAAACAAATTAACCTTCAATAGTCCATCAAAAATTATCATTAGGAATTGTATTGTTTTTTAGATCTGGATGATTTGAGTATATTATAGTTGTTTTTATTATTTTTATTTACATGTAACATCGAAGAGAGACTCCAAAATATGGATCATATTCTCATTTGTTTTTATTAATGAATGAAGATTTTTTTTTATTCTTAATTTTTATACATTCTGTAGATTTTGTTTTGGCTTGATTAACACTTTATAATAACTAATGAAATTTTTGGAGGAAACATCATTAAAATAATATAAAACCAATTGAACATTGAATTGGTAATTCATAAAGTCAAATATGGTTCTCAAAAATGCTTGATTCATAAATATTTCCTCGGTTTCATGGATCATGTATGGGTATAGGCATAAGTACAATAACTGTAACACTAGATTTAGTATATTTGGATGAATTATTTCATTTTTATCATGGATCATAGATGGATATAGACATAACTAACATAAAATTAACACAATATTTAATTCATTTGGATGCATTAGCTCCTCCTTTATATGGATCATGGATGGGTATAGGCATAACTACCATCACTATAACACTTTTTTTAGTCCATTTGGATAAAATAGTTTACTCAACATGATAAGGATCGAAAAGGGGTAGATTTAGAGTGTGGATTCCAATGTTTAAAAGGGTTTGATCACCCCAAAATTATTTCTTCACACATTTCATAAATATACCTCTGGACTGATAAACTGGGGATGAGAGAACAAGTGAATGCTTAAAAAATTTCATAGTTAAAAGGGCCTAGCAAGTACAGCCTGACTTCTTCTAGATTAATATTATGAAACCCACAAGATTTAAGTCATTTATTTTATCACCTTAAATTTTTCTTGATCCTCATATTCGGGAGGCCTAGTTCACAAGGAATTGTCTTCTTATTAGGTTTCCCTTTACGTATTTTCAACCTAACAGGATTTCTTCCATTTTTCAATTCCAAATGCTTAGCTTAGATTAGGTTAGTGTCATATCGAGTCAGTGGAGACTCAATTTTTACCTAGGTTTCTCTTTATAATTATTCACCATGATGAGTTGTGCGTCTATTTACTTATATAGTTTTAGTTCATGCAAGTTGTACCGATATATATGATGTTTAAGGTCAGAAAAATTTGACCCAGGTGTACATTGTTCAAGTTTATGATGTGTGGACCATAAGCTGGGGTATCCTATATAAAGAGATGTTTCAAGTTAACCTAATATGAATTGGTAAAATATGGTATCATGAATATGGATGATCTCATAATTAATTATAACTCAATAAAACTAATTACCATTGTTGTTGATAATAGTGGGTTTTTCACTCTTTGAGATTGTTTTAGTGCTTGGTTATGTGATATCAATAGGAAAATAATATCACTATCTAATCATAAATGTAATCAGTGGCATAAGGTATGTCCCACTTTTACTACCTGGGTTGAAGGAGTTAGATACGGTCTTGGAGCATGGGTCATTTAGTTTATTTTCATGAAGCCCATACTATTTTCTTTGTGATTTAGAGTCACACAATCAGGACCAATTAAGGGTTACATCCAGCTATTTCTATGCTTCTTCATCAAGATTGGAAACATTTTTTTTCCTCATGAACTGTGATTCCAACCAAGTTATGCTTATGTTACTTTTTGTTATCTAATATATATTTTGAAAAGGATTTCAAAAGTCAAGGGTTGAAAATATGGAGATTTGGGAGAAACATGATAGGAATACTGTTTAGCATAACTTTTAGTATTGACCATGTGGTAATTGAGTAATATAGAATTGTTAGAACAATATTTATCTTTACCAAAGAAACTTCCCCTATCCCAAATACTAAAGGGTTCATATCTAACATAGGGGCTCATCTTTATTATATTATGTTTCTGTAATCTTACACT
Source organism: Viscum album (assembly GCA_963277665.1). Classification (NCBI taxonomy): domain Eukaryota; kingdom Viridiplantae; phylum Streptophyta; class Magnoliopsida; order Santalales; family Viscaceae; genus Viscum; species Viscum album. The sequence continues at coordinate 2,104,999,104 of OY728123.1, forward strand.
ATCTTGTTATAAGGACCCAAACTTATTTCATACATAATCTTGAATTTATTCAAGAAAACACTTCATTATACATTTAGGATCTTTTCAAGTTTAGATCTTTAGAGAATTAAGACAAAACATTCATAACATTACACATTGTTACATAGTGGATACCATAAAATCAGTTTCCATTTTCCTCAGAATATAAAACATTAAAACATAAAACAAGACTCCTTGAAAATTCTTCAACATTTAACATGTCTCCCTTACTTGTATTATTCATCCATTAACCTGTGAAAAATCATTTAAAAACTTGGGATGAGCACAAAAGCTCAGTAAGGTATGAAAAATAAGGAAAAATCACATTAGTCCATGAATACGCATGACGTATGAAAACACTTTAAAAATACATGATTTACACCCATAAAATCTTACTTTGTGTAAAATGAGATTTACACAAGATCCACACAAACATAATTATAATCATAGAGGTATATTGGGGAATTACTTACATAATCTTGTAACCATCTTGGCTACCTTAAAATTTGTAACCCTCACGGCTACCTTACTTTGTGTAACCATCGCAGTTACACTTGGAGTAACCATACGGCCGACCTCCAACTTACTCATACCCAATGCATTGGAGGGAAATATAGGTCCCACCCTTCATCATAAACAATGCCCAATAACCAAAACATAATCATACAACATAAACAATAGCATAAAAACATTGCCTTTGAATCTTGTAAAACAGAATTTTAAAAGAGGATTTTAGAAGAAAAGTCCCTTATAAACATCATATACTTGAAGTGAGACTTAATTGAGTGAATGGAATATGTATATACTCTGTAAATACACATAATTAAACATAATATAAACAGAACCCATCACACAAACAATTTAAATAGAACATAAATTATAAAGTAGAAGGTTAACCCAAAGAATGGAAATCGGGTTAAGAATTCCCTTACCTTGGGCTTTTCTTACTTCAAAATTGTTTAAACCTCCTGTATAATGGTTAAAAGAGTGTTATTAGTATTTTACAGAAACATTTTCATGTTTATAACATCTTATATGGTCATTTCATAACCTCATTTCACCCCTTATTTGTTAGTATTTTGTTCCTTGCATTATTTTGGGTGAGTTCTTTTGTGATTTTCACAATCGGTTCATGATGAATCGTTCTTGTTGATTGGAAGTAAAACTACAGAATTGGAATGGAGTAGTATTTACATATTTACAGTACCATAAATGATACCATTTATCACTTTGATTCTTTATATGATGATGATTTATAAGTTAAAACATTAATTGTGTTCGTTTAGATCATTTAAGTGGTTCCTTGATAATTACAACCTCATTTAGTCTAATAAATTTGAATAATGAGTACAAAAGAATTCCAGAACCTTATATGAGTCATAAAAAATATATTATAACCTGGTTCAACCATATAAATGGTTTCATGACCAGATTTGAAATAATTAATGGAAATTGAAAATACATCGTCCACGATATCGGTAATTCGACACAAATGGACAATGTTTTTTGATTCTTTAAATAAGTGAGAGAGGAGAGGAATAATGATTTGTAATTTTCCATAAACATGAAAACATCCAGAATAAACATGATTCTGGATATTTCATGCCTATTGGATAAGAGGGAGTGAAGAAAGAAGAGGAAGGAATCATGAAATAAAGAAAACATGAGAAATTTCTTACAAAAAATTCGGCAGCCTAACGGCGCCTCTTAAAATTTCATAAAAACAAGATTGATGAGAGGAATGGAATATCTCATCAATCATACAAAATTTGGACAGTAAGGGGAAATATTTAATGAAATATCCCAACAAAAGACAAAGGGAAAGGAAGAGAATAACATAAAATGGAAGGAAAGAATGAAAATGAAAGAGGATGTTTACCTCTTGATCTCTTCTCCTTGAGATCCTTATTAAGGGCTTTGATTTTGGTCTTTTGGTGAGACCAGCAGATCTAGGACGTGGGGAAGAAGATTGAGGAGGGAATTTGGCAGAAATTAGACAATACTCAAGGCTTGAGAGGTGTGGGAGGAAGAGGGGAGTGAGGGTGATATTTATAGTGGAGGAGGGGAGGTATTTTAGATTATTTTAATTATTATTATAATATTTTTATCAAGACTATGAATAATCTCAAATCAAGTGGCCTTAATTAGTGAAAATATCAAGTGAGTTCGAAGCAAGTGGCCTTGCATCACTTATGATGTCATAAATAGTGCATTTTTACTGATAAATTGATTATACGGTATTTTACCGTATTTCACTATTCACCGAAAATTCAAGAGTTTCAAAAAAATACCAAAAATTTAACCCAACCATTTTTCGATGTGTAGAATTCATAAATGAACTCCATTTTTCAAAAATAATTTTCTAAATATTATTAATTTAATTTTTAAATAAGGTCACAATTAATTCGAAAAATAACAATATTGAAGTGCAATTAGTTTTATGTGACATTGGAAAATTAATTAAGATCCCATTATCCTATTTCCATGGGAAAATAAAATAATATTATTATTTACTATTCATGAGGTCATATTACTATTCATAAGGGCATGTTACTATTCACCAAAAAAACAAGTTTGTTCCATCAGACTCTAAATAACATACTGAACACAATTGTAGATGACAGTTTCTTAAAATTCAAAACATAGAAGAAATAAAATTATGTTTAAAGGATACTTATAAATATATACCTTAAACAAAATTCCAAGCATTTTCAATTTATTTTTAGAAAACCTTGGGATGTTACATTATCCCCACCTTCTTGAAATTGCGTCCTCGCAATTTTATTTACTTATTAAACAACTAAGGGTACCTTGATCAAGGTGTCCACTCGGTTTCATCGTCATCTTGTTCACGTAGGTAGAAGTCCCATGCATTACAACAATGATTTAGAGATCCTTCAAAATCATTTGCTTCCTCCATCTAAATACACCTCGTACAACATGGGTCATATGGGTGTTCACAGAAAAACAGTTTTGTAAAATAATCATGTATGACATATAATTCCAAAACATCTGATAAAACATGATTTCTATAAAATAGTCGGACCGAAATTGAGTTGAAACTTTCTATTATTGGTCCTTTTAAAATACCATAAGTATGTGATGTGAGACTATAGTTTAAAAGCAAATATAAATAGGTTGCACAAGGGTCTCCTTCCTCAGCACCATTTTTAAAATCATAATATGCTTCAAATTCTTGTGATAAGGTAAAATATTTGAAAATACCTTGATAATATTTACCTTTATTGAAATTATGTGAATATTGTGAAAATAGTATTTGTATAAAAACAACCCATGATCCACGATGATAATGAGGTATAGAGGAGGTGTTTGATATCTCAAAAAACTGCTTGCAAGTGAGTTGTATGCTAGAAAAAGTTTCACAATCATCCGAAGATGACTTTGCAATAATTATTGCAAGCATGTCATCAGGAAGAGATAGGAATGTCGTTTGAGATCCTTCTCCTTCCATTCGAAACCGACTTTACTTGACCTGAAAAAAAGTTATAAAACAAGGATTTAACTGAAATAATAGATATAGGGACTAATCACGTGTCTCACAAGAACTCCTAATCCCTAAAGTTGTCTAAACCGACCTCTGATACCAACTATAAGGACCCAAACTTATTTCATACAAAATCTTGAATTTATTCAAGAAAACACTTCATTATACATTTAGGATCTTTTCAAGTTTAGATCTTTAGAGAATTAAGACAAAAAATTCATAACATTACACATTGTTACATAGTGGATACCATAAAATCAGTTTCCATTTTCCTCAGAATATAAAACATTAAAACATAAAACAAGACTCCTTGAAAATTCTTCAACATTTAACATGTCTTCCTTCCTTGTATTATTCATCCATTAACCTGTGAAAAATCATTTAAAAACTTGGGATGAGCACAAAAGCTCAGTAAGGTATGAAAAAGAAGGAAAAATCACATTAGTCCATGAATACGCATGACGTATGAAAACACTTTCAAAATACATGATTTACACCCATAAAATCTTACTTTGTGTAACATGAGATTTAAAAAAGATCCAAACAAACATAATTATAATCATAGAGGTATATTGGGGCATTACTTACATAATCTTGTAACCATCTTGGCTACCTTAAAATTTGTAACCCTCACGGCTACCTTACTTTGTGTAACCATCGCAGTTACACTTGGAGTAACCATACGGCCGACCTCCAACTTACTCATACCCAATGAATTGGAGGGAAATATAGGTCCCACCCTTCATCATAAACAATTCCCAATAACCAAAACATAATCATACAACATAAACAATAGCATAAAAACATTACCTTTGAATCTTGTAAAACAGAATTTTAAAAGAGGATTTTAGAAGAAAAGTCCCTTATAAACATCATATACTTGAAGTGAGACTTAATTGAGTGAATGGAATATGTATATACTCTGTAAATACACATAATTAAACATAATATAAACATAACCCATCACACAAACAATTTAAATAGCACATAAATTATAAAGTAGAAGGTTAACCCAAAGAATGGAAATCGGGTTAAGAATTCCCTTACCTTGGGCTTGTCTTACTTAAAAATTGTTTAAACCTCCTGTATAATGGTTAAAATAGTGTTATTAGTATTTTACAGAAACATTTTCATGTTTATAACATCTTATATGGTCATTTCATAACCTCATTTCACCCCTTATTTGTTAGTATTTTGTTCCTTGCATTATTTTGGGTGAGTTCTTTTGTGATTGTCACAATCGGTTCATGATGAATCGTTCTTGTTGATTGGAAGTGAAACTCCAGAATTGGAATGGAGTAGTATTTACATATTTACAGTACCATAAATGATACCATTTATCACTTTGATGCTTTATATGATGATTATTTATAAGTTAAAACATTAATTGTGTTCGTTTAGATCATTTAAGTGGTTCCTTGATAATTACAACCTCATTTAGTCTAATAAATTTGAATCATGAGTACAAAAGAATTCCAGAACCTTATATGAGTCATAAAACATATATTATAACCTGGTTCAACCATATAAATGGTTTTATGACCAGACTTTAAATAATTAATGGAAATTGAAAATACATCGTCCACGATATCGGTAATTCGACACAAATGGACAATGTTTTTTGATTCTTTAAATAAGTGAGAGAGGAGAGGAATAATGATTTGTAATTTTCCATAAACATGAAAACATCCAGAATATACATGATTCTGGAGATTTCATGCCTCTTGGATAAGAGGGGGTGAAGAAAGAAGAGGAAGGAATCATGAAATAAAGAAAACATGAGAAATTTCTTACAAAAAATTCGGCAGCCTAACGGCTCCTCTTAAAATTTCATAAAAACAAGATTGATGAGAGGAATGGAATATCTCATCAATCATACAAAATTTGGACATTAAGGGGAAATATTTAATGAAATATCCCAACAAAAGACAAAGGGAAAGGAAGATAATAACATAAAATGGAAGGAAAGAATGAAAATGAAAGAGGATGTTTACCTCTTGATCTCTTCTCCTTGAGATCCTTCTTAAGGGCTTTGAATTTGGTCTTTTGGTGAGACCAGAAGCTCTAGGACGTGGGGAATAAGATTGAGGAGGGAATTTGGAAGAAATTAGACAATTCTCAAGGCTTGAGAGGTGTGGGAGGAAGAGGGGAGTGAGGGTGATATTTATAGTGGAGGAGGGGAGGTATTTTAGATTATTTTAATTATTATTATAATATTTTTATCAATACTATGAATAATCTCAAATCAAGTGGCCTTAATTAGTGAAAATATTAAGTGAGTTCTAAGCAAGTGGCCTTGCATCACTTATGATGTCATAAATAGTGCATTTTTACTGATAAATTGATTATGCGGTATTTTACCGTATTTCACTATTCACCGAAAATTCAAGAGTTTCAGAAAAATACCAAAACTTTACCCCAACCATTTTTCGATGTGTAGAATTCAGAAATGAACTCCATTTTTCAAAAATAATTTTCTAAATATTATTAATTTAATTTTTAAATAAGGTCACAATTAATTCGAAAAATAACAATATTGAAGTGCAATTAGTTTTATGTGACATTGGAAAATTAATTAAGATCCCATTATCCTATTACCATGGGAAAATAAAATAATATTATTATTTACTATTCATGAGTTCATATTACTATTCATAAGGGCATGTTACTATTCACCAAAAAAACAAGTTTGTTCCATCAGACTCTAAATAACATACTGAACACAATTGTAGATGACAGTTTCTTAAAATTCAAAACATAGAAGAAATAAAATTATGTTTAAAGGATAATTATAAATATATACCTTAAACAAAATTCCAAGCATTTTCAATTTATTTTTAGAAAACCTTGGGATGTTACACTTGTATATTAATCTCTTTATCTATTTAGTAGTAACTATGTGTTTTAATTTTTTTTATTATTGTATAGGCACATTGTGATATACATGGATAAAAGCTGGATCACATTACTGAGGAACACACCTCAGTATGTTAAGGGTTTGAATGAGTTTTTAGATTTTTCAATTTCTAATTGATCTGTTGAAGAGAGAATAAGATATCCATGTAATAAATGTAAATTGAGAACATGGTTGAAGAGAGACGCAGTTTATGAACAATTAATACTGAAGCAATTCTCTGGTCAATATTTGTGTTGGGTTTGGCATGGAGAATCGAATGATACAGAAAGATTGAGCATTGATGTTAATCCACATAATGAGGTCCCAAGTTCATCAACAATGGAAAATCAAATGCAAAACCTCATAAATGATGCATTCGGCACTGTAAGACACCACTATCAGCATCAAAACATATCATAACAACCAGAAGAGGGTGTTACAAATTACAACGTGACAAGTGATGTTTTTGAGACTGTAACACAAGCAGATCAAGATTGTAACATATCATTGGATCCTCCTCTTGATTTTGTGGAGCCAAATGTAAGAGAAAACTTCATGGAGGAAAATGCATTTCATGATTTAGTTGACGATGTAAATCAAGAGTTGTATAGTGGGTGTTTGAAATATTCAATGCTTTCATTTTTGCTGAAGTTGTTCCATATCAAATGTCTATGTGGAATTAAAAATAAGGAAATGTCTATGATAATGGAATTGATTTGTGATTCATTTCCTGAAGCAAAAAATCCTAGAATATTTTTATTATATGAAAAAAGTTGTTAACAAGCTTGGTCTGAATTATACAAAAATAGATGTGTGTCCCAATGATTGTATGCTTTATTAGGGAGAGGATTCAAGTAGACAGAATGGAAAGAAATGTTCTTCTTCTATATGGCATTCAAAGGGTGATGTTGGAAGTCTGAATGAACATGATTTCATGGAGAAAAAGGAAAGGAATACACCTGCAAAGGTTTTACGTTACTTTTACTTAAAGCCTCGATTGCAAAGATTATTCATGTCATCGAAAACTGCAGAACACGTGAAGTAGCATTATGTAGATAAAAACAATGATGGATTAATGAGACATCAATGATATTCCTAATCATGGAAGACATTTGATTTATTACATATAGATTTCTCAACTGATCCTAGGAATGTTCAATTGGGATTAGCTGTCGATGGATTCAACCTATTTGGGACTTTGAGTACCAGTTATAGCATTTGGACAGTTGTTTTGATCCCTTATAATCTGCCTCAATGGATGTGTATGAAACAAACATATTTTATCATTTAGATGATTATTCCTGGAAAACAAATTCTTGGAAGTGAAATTGATGTATACTTGCAGCATTTCATTGACAAATTGCAGGTGTTATGGAGCAATGGTGTTGAGACATTTGATGCTTCTTCTAAAACAATGTTCAAAATGCATTCTGCTTTAATGTGGACCATTAGTGACTTCCCTGGGCTTGGGAATTTATCTGGTTGGAAAACTTACATGGGTTTGGCTTGTCCCATTTGTAACTTTGATTTTGAGCCCAAACGGCTACCTCACAGTAGAAAATGGTGTTTCTTGTGCCATCGAATATTTCTCAATACATCTCATAGATTTTGGCTAAACAGATTAAGCTTTAATTATTCCATTGATCGTAGACCACCTCCAAAGTTGTTAACTGGTTCTAAAATATTGACATAGCTTGAAAATGTTGATACATAATTTGGGAAGGTTCATCATTTGAATGATAGGGTAAAATGCGTCTGAATTGCATCGTCGGGTTAAATCTGAACGCAACAGTGGAAGAAAAAAAGTATATTCTTCAAAATCCTGTATTGGGAATTTAATTTGTCATGGCACAATCTTGATGTGATGTATATTGAGAAGAATTTCTGTGATAATTTGATTTTCACATTACTTAATGAGAATGTAAAGTCGATGGATCATCTCAATGCTCACAAATAATTACAAGTAATGAACATAAAACGTGATCTCTAGCCAGATGAGATTGAAAAGTATGCTCTGAACATTTTTTCATTGAAAAATAGGGATAAAGATACATTCCTTCAAATTTTAAAGAATGTGAAGGTATCTGATGGGTAATCGAGTAACATCTCGAGGTGTGTTGACTTGAAGAATCATAAGTTACATGGATTCAAAAGTCATGATTCACATATTTTGTTACAACAGTTAATACCATTGACATTGCGTATATTATTACCTGAAAAAGTTACTACTGTTGTACTCCAATTCTACACATTTTTCAGGAAATTATGTGAGAAATCTCTACATCCATTTCAGATTGACAACCTCCAGTATAGGTTTTTATTTACACTTTGTGCAATGGATATGATCTTTCCTCAATTGTTTTTTACTGTCATGATGCATTTAACTGGGCATTTGGTTGAGGGAGCTAAATTAGGAGCCCCAGTTCATTATCGATGGATATATACAATTGAGAGGTATTTTATTTATATGTTTTTCATTTAAGTAAACAATTTTTGGCATTTAAATAAATGAATAACATTATTATTTTATTTCACAAATATCTTGGGAATTTAAAAGCATACGTGAGAAATAAAGCTCAACCAAAAGGCTCTATTATTGAAGGCTATTTGGATGAGGAGTGTCACCTTTTGTTCCAGATATTTGGATGATATTAAGACAAGATTTAATTGAGTTGGACCTGTTGACGACACATCAACTCAATCTCAAATGCATCAGAAATCAAAAATATTTCATGTTATTGGTCGATCAATTGGGAGGACCTCAAATGCGACACTGGAAAAATTGGAATTATTACAGGCACATAGATATGTGTTGTTGAATAGTGAAATTTCAGATCCATTTATTGAAGAGTTTAGGATACAAACAAAGAGATGAATGAGAGGCCGAACATGAATTGAGAAAGATATAACGAAGCTGTGAATAAAGAGCTTGTAGAATGGTTTGTACGACGTGTAAGTTCATAAATATTGCAATAAATATGAATATTAGTTTGACACATACATTTTCTAAATCTATTAAATTATATTTATTTATTAAGATCATGAATACTGATACTCGAGTGAACTTGTCAGAATATTTTAAGTTTCTTTCTAGTGGTCCTATAAAACAAGTTAGAAAGTTTGACACTTATAATGTGAATGGCTTTAGATTTCGTACAGTTGATCGAGAAGTGGGTTTGAAAACACAGAATAGTGGTATATTTACATTTGCTGAAGTGGGATACTGTGGAAAGATGCATGATATTATTGAATTAAACTACCACGGGAATTTTTCTATTATTTTATTCAAATGAAAATGGGTCTCTATTACCAGAGGTGTTAAAAGAGATTCCTTGAAATTTACTTCTGTGAACATCTCTTGCTTGATGGATGTTAGTGATCATGAACTGCATGATCCATATATCTTAGCATCGCAAGAAAAAATGGTATATTATGTGAATGATGTTGTGGATGAAGGGTGTAGTGTAGTTGTTCGCGTAATACAAAGTGATTTGTATGATATGGGTGATGAAGTGGAAGATTTGACCTCTAAAATTGAATTTCATCAACAAAAGGAATCGGAATTATTTTTCCATCATGATATTGAAAATATTAGTCTAGTAAGGATAAATTAAGTGGATGAAGCAATGGAGGAGGAAAATGACATGATTGAAGGGGAAAATGATTGTATGTACAATTATTTATTCATTCAGCAACCACTTGTTTTATTTATGTGGTCATTAATTATCATTGTTATATATATTTTTTATGTTAGTGTTGGGCATCTATAATCATTTTTAACTTTTTTTCTGCATAATTTTTTTGAAATATATATTCTGAACTAAATTTTATTTGATTAAATGATAGGAATTCCAAGGAGGAAGCGGTATATTATTTCATCCAGTTCTGCGACAGATGACGATCCATCTGGCTCCCTCCCCATGGCATCTGAGACACCAACTTCCTACACCCCTACACCATCTCTCACACCATCTGTGGGTGTCCCATTAGAGGTTGAGTCATCTAATCCCCCTTTATAATCCTCAAAAGTGGGGCGGAAACATGCCCCTTCCAGTTCATCACGGACATACTGGAGTGTCACTGTCATAGTTAAAAATTTTAATTAAATAAATTTATGGAATTTTGTTTATACTAATTGTTTTCTCATTGAAGATGAAAAAAATGAAACCATGGAGAAAAACTTAAAAATTTTAGATGTTTGGAATATGAATGGCGAGAAGATAGTCATGTTGTTTTATTCTTATGGGGTCCCTACGGATGACGTCGTGGGGTTACTTGGCCAGATTCTAGGCCAGCTGGCAGTGGAGCCCATTTCCCTTCCTATTTATTATGATGATTGGATACATATGACTCCAAGCTTGAAAAATGAATTTTTTTATTCCCAAATAAAGGTAATATTATTAAATTATGGTTTAATTGAATTTCATGTTACTAATATATTCAAAATGAATTTATGTATACAGATGTACTTCCACTTTACAGTTGCTGATGTGATAGCATGGAAGTGTATGTTTAAAAATCTTGGTAAGAAATGGAAAGATTTCAAATGGATATTGTGGTGTGATGTCAATGATACTTCATTTACCGCGCAACAAATGTATGAGAATCTACCCAGTGGGGTACTGAAAGAACAGTGTAAAGTTTTTGTTGACAGACATCATGATGAGAATTGGATGGTATTGAAAAATATATTATTATATTATCCTCATTTTAAATTTATACATGTATATGAAGAGGAGATGATATTGAATACATTACTGTTAAATTGAATTTTATTTATTTCAGGATCTCTCAAGACATAATGAATCAAACCGGGCTAAGCAAGTCATCCATCACACTGCGGGCTCAAAAAGATTTTCTAGAAGCCAAACGACATTGGTAATCTTTTAATTAGTTTAAATATTTATAATAAAATATTATCTATTTAATATATTGAATTGTTTATTTATCTTTTCTTAATGCAGTCACAGAGTTTAGGGCACGAAGCATCCCAAACTGAACTGTGGTTGAATGTTCACAAAAAAATCAGATGGAAGTTTTGTTTATGAGCCTGCCAAAGAAGTTGGGGTATGAAGTCAATTTTTTATTATAATAACTTATTATCAGTTTTTACTATGTTAATATATATTGATATTTTAATTATAGGTAAAAATTTAAGAACTATGGGATGCCAATCCTGGGAATTCCTACTTAGTATCCTAGGATTACCCAGTTGCTAAAGTCCTTGGGAAGGAGCATCCTGGTAGAGTGCACAGGATGGATTTCAAACACGTACCATATGAGGTCTTTGGCATGCCACCAGGTATTCCAGCTGTATCTACTCCTAGTTATAGTCAATCCATACCTGAAGATGCTCAGAGGGATATTGCTTCTCTACGAACCACAGTTCAAGATTAGGGGGCTCAGATATCCTCTTTGCAGAAAGTGATGACTGATATACATCAGCAGATGAGCAGATATTCCCCCGGTGGTAGTGCATAGATTGGTGGTCAGTAGGTAAATCACAAAATATCAAAATCATTTAGTTTTCAAACTTTCATTGGTTTTAAGTTTTAATATAAATATGCAATAATATTTAATTTTCAATATAATTTCTTACAGGTGATAGCAGAAATTGGAGATGGAGGTGGAGAGGGTGACGATGCATCATCGAACCATGAGTAGTTGTATTTTTGATTTGTTGAACAAATATGGGAATAGTTGGTTTGTATATGTAAAATATGTGGCACATAGTTGCCACCAAACATTTTCAAGTCCTAACATTTTCTTGATTTATCATGTTTCCTTTTATGTATTTTATTGATTTCTGATTTTTACTTTTATGTCTTGATTTCTTGACTGTGGTATACATCATTCTAGTTAGGCTTGTGTTTGAATTGGTAGTCGATATTTTGGATGACTAGGAGTTAAACCCATTGTTGATGTGTTGAACAAATTGTTTCATTTCATAGTGATCAAGAGGATAGTGTTGTGGAAACTTTGGTGAGGTAGAATATGTAGATAGTTAATCTTCATGCATTGTTAATGGTTATCATATTCTGTTCATGATGATAAAATGTGGCCATACCCTATATAAAACCTAGGTTCCTCTTAATGGGAGATGGTATTAAAATATATAAAATCAGGATTGGCACACCCCATGGGTTGCCATAAACCCAGTCCACTCTTCATTAATATATCCAAAAACATCCTTGAAAGGTCCAACACATCATTTAGACACACACTTTATAATTTTCTTCAACAAAATTAAATTTTCAATATAAATGTAAAAAATCACATCCATATAGACATGAATACACATCAATACAATAGGATATAACCCACAGAAAGTTACCTCAATATCATAGATAACTGCTCACTTAACCACAAAACTTCATTCAAGCCCAAATAAACCCTGAATTTCCAATCTAAAATAACCCTGGAAAAGAAGGGTTTAAGGATTCAAAATAGAAGAAAACAACAATATATGGTTATTCTATAAAATAGAATAATGAGGAGTGGTATACTCACATAGATATTTGATTCATATCTAATGGAACATTCAATGACTAAGGACTAAAGGATAATGGTCCCTGGAATAGGGTACAACTCATAGTTCATAAACCTTGGGGTTTGAGGATAAAATGCATGAAAAATTGGGTAAGAAATTTTAAGGCTCAAGGGGGGGAATGGGAATTTCTCTAAATTAAAATAGATGCACAATTTATCCTCTGTCCAAGAGGTGTCCAGGTCATATGGATTGGCTGGTCCATCCCCATGGTTTGAAAAACCCATGTGGTGGCCATGAACTACCTCTATCCAAGGGGTTTAGTCCATACATCCCCTGGTCCATGGTGTAGGGTTATGTCTAACCATGCACCAACCAAGCACTATGCACCAGATGGAATCTTTTCTTCATTTTTCAAATCCCAAATGCCTGGAGCACCTCCAAACCCCCCATGTTCTCAAGGATCATTTTATTAAACAAAAAATGCAGTTAAACCACAATTTAAATTAAACTTACCTCAAATGAATGTTTGTATCTTACAGGTTATGATGTCCATGAACAAAACTTTTCTTAAATATCCTTGAGTTATCAAAGGATGTTATACATGGTTATTTCTGTTTTAAATATATATTTATCATTTATTCAAGATATTTTTATTTAGATCAATATTATACTATTTTATATAATAAATTTCAATAAATAATTTTATGAAACATTCATTTTTAAAATGAAAATAAACAGAAACTTCATGATTCATTGTTAGGATACAAATGCTTTTGATTATTTTAAATATTCATTTATTCTATCTACATGGTCTAGAATGTCATCATTATTTTCAATTTATCCTTCAATGTTTTTATATTACTCTCATGAATGTTTTAAATAAATTTATGATATAATAAAAAAATTATATTGAGTATTAATTAATATATGTTTATTTGATATGTATGATTGATTTGATGTTATTTTATGAGATTGGGTTAGGTTCTATATTTATTTGATAGAATTTAATTTTTAAAGTAATAAATATTCATTTCACTTTAAAAAATCCATGTGAACCTAAATAAGTTATTGAAATATAATTCTTGATAAGAAAATCCACTTAATGGTAAAATTATGATTGACTTGGTTTCTTATTCTATCCATGTTTTGAAAAAAGTATTCATCCTTATAGAACTCATGCTTGAGATTCGATATGGGAATTCCATAATTATAATCCTTCCATATTCCATGTTTACAAATGTCCTCAATGGGTAAGGTAATGGTTGGATGATATTGAGAGAATATTTAGTATTTTACGAATTCCTAAGACCTATAAGATCAAGTTCACCACATTCAATCTCTAGGGTCTGAGTTGGAAATATTTAAAGACCATTGTTTATATTGAGTTAAAAAAGACCCAATATTAGGAAGGTTTCATGAATTTTTTTATTCGGAAATATTATCCTTAAACTATGAATGTGGTGAAGGAAATGGAATTTATATTTCTCTTATATGGTAATCATATATTGATTTAATATGTTAACTATTTCACTGAACTGATGAAATATATGACTAAGTTAGTCATAATTGATACCATAAAGAGGGTTTATTTTTCAGAATATTTAGTTGAAGGTGTCACTATTTTTCTTGAATAATTATATGTATGTTTTTTATCTTGATGCAAAGGTAGAGGTGATAATAACATGAACACCTAATATAAATGGTGTCTACTATATGAATGGTTGTTTTTAATGTGAATTGAATTATGAAAATAGGGAACTGAATGATTTTACATAGGGAAGTGTTGGCAGCGTGAAGAGATCTTCTCAACTAGATTCATCAGTTTTAATAATATATAATCTATGATCTTCTCACTACACATATCCATTTAGGATGTTCCACTATATTTTCCATGCATCACGACCATAAATGTTTTACTAGTTATCTCCATTCTTTTTTAAATTTTTTGTGCATTAATCTGTTAGGATATTGGTATTTCTGGTTTGATTTGTTTTTTAGGGCAGTGGTGCAGTGGAAGAAGAAAATTTATTTATTTTTTTGGTCAGCATTTCGCGGCAGTTTTAACCGCCGCGAAAATTATACAGGTTAGACATTAGTGACGGTTAAAACTGTAGCTAAACATAAGTATTTTTTACATTTAGCAGCGGTTTTAACCGTCGCTACAGAGTCCCATAACCCGCGTGCATTCCACGGCGATTCTCGTGACTTTAGCGGCAGTTTTACGGCCACTGGATTTTATTTTATTAGCGGCGGTTATAACCACCGCTAATAAAATAAAATCTTGGGCTCGTAAAAACCTCCACTAAATAGAAATAACCACCGCTAATAGTTTGTCGATGCCAAATTTAGCGGCGGTTTAAACCGCCGCTCCACGAAAAAATAACCGCCGCTAAATGGCGGTTTTCTTGTTGTGCCAATTTATTATCAAGTCAAAATCCAATGTGCACTTTTCAGGGTTATTACCCTAGGTACAACTGTACCATATCCAAATCCTCTTGTGGTATCTAGACAGGTATGTATTTTCTTGAAAATCACTTACACTATACTTTAACAAAATTTTGGGATGTTTTCCTATGTTTAGTATTATTCCTAAGGATTTCACTAGGGTTTTCTAATCTTAATCCCAAAAATAGCTAGACTTCCCTCAGATACCAACTATGACAACCCATATTTTAATGCACCTCAATTCATGATTTATTATATTAAGATACAAATAATAAAATAAAAAAGATCAAGAGTACTAGTGTATTTGGTAAATTAGGTACATAACATAATAACTTGGACATGGATATAATGAAATTATTTAAAACGTCTTTAATAGACTCTTAAAAATCAATTTCTCTTCTAAAACTATATACGATAACTTGGGGACGTACATAAGAATGGGGTGAGCAATAAATCCCATTAAGAAAATAATCAATGAATAGAATAAGGTAATGTAGTACATGTGATACAATATTCATATCAAGGTAACTTAATAGTGGTGATAATCACAAACATGAACATAGAATCATGATATAAGATGATAACATAAAGATAACATGGGAATGTGGAAACAACCTAAAACATGACACTGTAAGTATAAGTCATGGTCAAATGCCAATAAATCAAAACATAGTGTTCTTAGGATAACCTTCCATTCACCATACATGATATCTCATGAGATAAAAACATTACCCAATGCATTATATGTCTATATAATTTTGGGCCCACCCTTCACGTTCATATCATGTATATACATAAGTGTTCCATGTAGATCATACAACATAAGAATATATTTCATCACTTTTAATCCCACTATTATGGAATTTGGGTTAAATACATGTAATTAACCAATAAATTAAGTATAGGTACATATAGGTTAATTCCCTTGATTGGAAATGGGGATGGGTATCGCTACACAAATGTTTGTCATGGAAAATCACAAGATAATTTCAGCAGTATAACTGGGGTATAGAAAGATTTGTGGAAGGGTTTAATGAGATTTAACAAGGTATATAATCACTTTAACATAATAAGGATATTATGAGGGATATTTAAAAATATATCTCAAGATAAAAAATTTGAAATCAATTGTCATAATATAAATAAGGTTCTGGAATAAAGAAGAGGAGGAGAGGATCTCTTACCATGAGAGGGAACTTCTAAAAGATTGGTAGGAGATTAAAAAGAGATTGGGAACACCATGGTAAATATATAGAGAGTGAAATATAGAGTAATTTAATGTTCTAAGGCTTTTTAGTGTAGAGTAATGGGAGGATTTTGGGTTTTTATAGAAAAATATAGGGGGTTATTTATTAATTTTCAAACTTAGGTTTTGGAGTCTATATGATAAAATAATCAAAACCACAAACATTACCATGGTTTTTGCCCATGTTTTCTACCTATGAGAAGTTTTTTTAAATATTTTATAAGTAAAATAAGTAAATTACTTAAAATAATACCTTCGGTGATGTGGTAGTGAGTCATTTTTATAAATAATTGATTTTAATACCTTAAAATATAATACAAGTTTTGGAGGATTCATTAAGGGTTTATAAAATTAATCAAATAACTTCAAAAACACGTTATTTTAAAGGTTAAACATAATTTTTTTCATTGATACTCTTTATAGTATTTATGACATCACTTTTGGGATTTTATGATGTCATAATACATACCATATTTAATATTTACCCAAAAAATTGATTGTCTCAAAAAAATTTGAAAGATTCACCACTGACTAATTTTGAAGTACTAATTTCAAAAATAATATTTATTTTATATGAATAATTATATAAATATTATAATCTAAACTTTTAAATAAAAATCCCTATTTACTAAAACATAGTGGTTTTTACGACGATAATAGCTTTCAAACCTTTATAAAAGTTACATTTGAATTCATAAAATTTTATTATCATTTATATAATAATATTTTTTAAAAATTTAATTTAATTTAAAAATTATTTAATTATTAAAAATATTTTCTTTATTGAAACTATATATTTCCCAAAAATATAATTTGACTTTCATCGTATCAAAATATAATTTTTTTCAAACTTGTTATTTAATCAATCATAATATAATGATAAAAAGGATAAATATAATCATTATTATATTAAAAAATATAAAAAATCATACTATTAGTTCTAAGATACATAAATCATTATTAAACTAGATTATACCCTAAGGGTAAGGTGTATGATGGTGATGTTTTCTTGGGGTGGTTCAGTGAACATACTTTTTGGTCATGATCTCAGCAAGCTAAAACTTCTCCTGTAAATGGTTTCACTCATGCTTTAGTTGTTCAATATCATCTTGGGATTGGTCA
Organism: Viscum album; assembly: GCA_963277665.1. Lineage (NCBI taxonomy): Eukaryota > Viridiplantae > Streptophyta > Magnoliopsida > Santalales > Viscaceae > Viscum > Viscum album. Next base: position 2,105,016,826 of record OY728123.1, read on the forward strand.
AGGTCAAATCCCAATGATATCATCTCCATCCTAAACTCCTATAAATGGTCTTCATAGAGTATAATCCAACAGGTCGAGGCCATTTCTTCTTTCATCTATGTCAATTGGATTTATCATAACCCTTAATATATACTAATCTTAATTGTCACTATACAATGGTTGTATTACACACAGTTACGATGTTTAATGGTATTAATGGGAGTTTTATTTTTCTTTTTAAACAAACTGAGATCCTGATTAATGGGAGTTTAATTATTATTATTATTATTATTATTATTATTATTAATGAAATAAAAGAGAAACATTTTCTTTGTTGGAGAAAAAAAATATAATGGTGAAGAGGGGAAAAGAAAATTGTAATATTTTAAGAATATAAGAGGAAATAGGAAGATTAAATAGAATTTAATAAAAATGAAACAAAATAAGTGAAACTATCCAGGTGGGACGTGCCAAGGAGGGGGTTGTGGGAATAGAGAGGGTTGGATTCCTTCTCATTTCTTCAAATTTTATTATAATAAAAAAAATAGTAATAATAAGGGGATGTGCTGGGAGTAGAGAATAGTACTTGTACATGCCTCCACTAAGGCCCCTTCCCTTTTATGTATAAATAAAAATAATATGATAATAATGATAATGATAAAGATAATAATAATAATAATGCAATCAATATTGTTATAATTGTTGTTGTTTACGATCCATGTTTCAATTACATATGTAAACTGAGGAGTTGGATTGACAAATCGTCAATGGAATCATGACCATGGAATTGAGACGGTCATTTCAAGACCAATGTTGAATATTTAATTTAGGCTCCTGGGGCTGGTCCATGGTGTGACCAATATTGTTATTATTATTATTATTATTATTATGGAATCTATTATCTGACATATCTTCTTCATACGGTGTTAGAATGATGAATCGTATGTGGATTTGTGACCCTAATATTGAGGCGTACTTTTTGATACCAATATCGATTATTTAATTAGGGTTTATAGATCAGGCCCATGAATCGCTGATCATGCGTTATATGGTGAAATGTGAATTTCACATCGAGTGTCCGATTTTGGAAAGTAAATAGCATATACCGAACGTTTTTTCATGAGGATCACAACAGTGTGATCTGTTTGTCCATATGAGACCATTTTTATAGGCATATAATTCGAATTATATTTTTTACAATCAGACTGATGATGAGACTCATGTGTTTGTCAATATTTTGGTCGAGAAACATCATGTAGAACACTTATACATTGTAAAGTACTAAATGGACAACAAGCTATGTGCTTGGGAGGACATGACCAGGTAACAAAGTGGTACCAAATATTGTATGGGCCCCCTACACATTTTGTACCTTCTTTTTAAGAAACCTTATATCTCTTTTATATTCTGCATTTATATTGATATTTTCCATTATGAGTAGTGTATCCTAAGTGTCTGTACACATAGAATGAAATGGTGGCCTCCATACAGGTTTTTGAGATACGATGTGAGATGTTCTGAGAGTATCACTTCTTTAAGTGTCACTCGATGATGGTAGTGATCAGACAGGATCACCAGAGACACTATAGAGGTACCATGCTAATGGGATAGGGAATCGTTCCTCTACCTATCATTAGAGTGGAACCCTCCTACTAGGATAGGGCATGTGTCCTATACCTATCAACTAAGTGGAACCCCCCCCATCGGATAGGGTGTGGGTCCTCATGAAACTAGACTGGAACCCCCATGATGTATCAGGGTTTGATTACTTTGTCAACTAAGTGAAACCCCCTATCAGATAGGGCACGGGTCATTGTGAAACTAGAGTGGAACCCACCTAAATCATTAGGGTGTGAGTCCTATAACGTCCCGGGTCTTTGGAGCAGGTTAAATTACTCACCAGTTTTGAATTTTTAGAATTTAGTGGATATTCCAAATCATTTATCATTTAATGGAAGTTAATTCTGAGAGTTTATTTTACCCAAGACCTTTTTTTTAGTCATTGTTTAAAGATTGAAAAAATTTTATTGGTGTTCAGTTGGGTTTTGGGACCATTGGAGGCCACAAACCCAAGTTTTCAAAGTGTCAGGACTAAGGCGCACAGTTTGGGAAAAATGTTCGACCTCTAAGGAGTAATTTTACAACCCCTTTTTGTACTGAGCATGTCTTGGTAAACCCTACAAGTAGGGGCACATGGAAGTACGCGAACCTCTACAGTTATTAGTAGAGGTCTATTCATATCTTGTGCATGGTTAGGGAAAATTGTGTTCAAGTTTCATTCTTAATTCCAAATGGTAATTACCCTTGAAATGTAGCATGCATAGTTTTTGCACGGTATGTCCTAACCATGTGGGGCTTGCCTCCTAAGAAAAAGGAGTCGCATGGTTTGGAAAACTATGTGAGCTAACTGTACATCCCATTAAATATGAGAAATTAAATTTTTTTCCCTCCTTTATATTTAGGTTATTTCTTTCTTCTTTCTCCTATGTGGGTCATGCACAATAGAGGTATTTCTCCCACTTTCCTCCTCCTATAGCCTTTGATTCATCTCCTATATCTGATCTCTATTATTCAATCCATTTGTGGAATCGGATCCATCTTGGAAATTCTTTCCATCCTCCTTCTTCTATTTTCCTTTTCCCTCACCATATAGTGTGCTAAATCTATGTGACTGGTTTAACCTCTTTTTAGGGTGTTCATCTAAAACACTGATTTCCTAAAAATTGATCTAAGTTAGTGGCTAATACTGGGTATGTGGGTATCTACCAACCCAATGTAGGTGGTTCTTACCTTTCTTTATGATTTTGCGAGTGTTTTGGGGGAGTGTCTTTTAGTGTGTCATTGTGTTGACTATGTAAGACCTAATTAAATTAAAGTTTGACTTTTAATTAATTAAATTGGTCATATGGGATTTCATTGGGAATTCCCTAACCATGTTTACTCATGAGAGGTTGTGTTAGAGGTCACCAACCACTTGGGTAGTTTTTTCAAGTGGGTTGTTCATTTTAAATTAAATTTTTTAGTTTAATTTGAATTGAAATATATATAAATGAATTGTTCTTATAAGATTGTGATGGGAGAGACCCAAGGATAGAGGTGGTGATGACCACCTAAATGAGGCAATGTTATCATCAGGATGGGCTTGTCCAAAGACATCTGGGTGATGAGGATCAAGATTTGGGTGACTCGGTCATTAGATTAAGGTATCCAGGTCATTAGGCAATAGGTGAGGCTCGTGTGATATTGGATGGTGTGTCCATAAGTTTGAGAGACATGGTCACAGGGGCCTGAGGTTTCGGAATTCGTGTGGCTTAGGTTCTATTGGGTGATTTTCACTCACTCGTGTTGTACAAAGCACCATTTGGAGTCATGTGCCCATAGGATGACTCAGATGTTGAGTAGGTTTTGACTAATCATGTGGGTAGAGGCCTAAAGTAGTTGCATATTAGGTTTATAGTTGGAGATGTTTTCCATAGAAATCCATGGGGACGGTGAGGAGCCATCAAATGATAGTGTTGAGTCTATTAGTTGGGGTATGAGGATCTCTGTAGATGAGGTCATTGGGCTGATACTTTTTTGGGATCATGGACATCGTCGTTCTTTATGACATCAGTTATTGAGCCAATGGTGATATCACTTTTAGGATAGATATCACTATTCCTCTGGATGTCGTTTTTTGAGCCGATGAGTTATTTTGAGCAGGGGTCTGAGGGACTAGAGTTGTATTTATTGGGCATGCCTTCGGGATTTCAGTGACTTGAAAATGACAAAAGGTATCAGGAGGCACATGGTTCTAGGTGACTTATTTAGAGGTGGATCCTGATGTTTCACCTAGACATTGCTATATTAGGGGATTCCTTGGTCATAGGCTAAGGATCCTCTCCTATATGGCATTCTAACATTGGCTGAGGTAGGTGAAATATTCCTGGTGGATTTTGAACACCAAGGGAGTTTGTGGTTATTTTATGCATGTATTTTTATTTTAGTTATTTTAGTTCGCACCTACTTAATCAAAAATGTAAGTTAGGAACATATTAGTTGTGGCCTACTAAGACTCATTCTCAAACCATACATAGGCACTACAAGATGCATATATATTTCATTATTTTTCATTCAGGTAAGGTTTCAGGCTCTTGATCTAGATCCTAGTGGTTGAGTTGGCATGGGATGGATTGAAAGGGACCTTGAGGTTCCTACATCTTCTTGAGTTTCCTTTTTATTTTTATTTTGTACTAGAATGATTATTTATATGTATGTATTGTGGTAAACCATTTGAGACCCTTCTACTTATTGATATATATGACTTGTTTTGATATGAATGTTTAGTTACAAATGGTATATTTGGAGTGTTTATTTATTCTAATGTTATTGTTTAGTTATGGTTTCCACTATTCTATGATATTGATTGTACTTCTTCTATGGGGGGTTACTGGTCCAGTGTTTATTGTTCAATATTTTTTGCTATATTATATATATATATATTGGAACTTTATTATAGAATCACCTGAGGATATAGTCTCCCCACTATCATCCATTTCCACCCTCACTAGTATTCAGCAACCTTTTCCATAAAGGGATGCATGACAAATTTCAGGGGCACTCAACTCGAAATCACTATTCGGGTGGATAATTTGGTCGGGGCACTACAAATGGTATCAAAGGAGTTATTTTATCTCTTTATTGATCTTACTATTTGTTCCATGGTATACTAGAGATTAGGATGTTTTCAGAACTGGGTTTATAGCCTGTGTTTTGGTGCCTGCAGACCCATGCATGGGGGACAGACCAAGTTTCCAGGGGTGAGAATTATTGTTCTACTATTGTTCATTTTACCGTTTATATGATTTCCACCTATATTTTTGCACTTAAATGTGATTTTTATCTATTATTACATGTAATCCTTGGCCTAGTATGGAATGGAAGGTTATTTGGACCCTTGGCCTAGTATGGAAAGGAGTGTTGTGTTATGACTATGGTTTATAGTCACATAGGGGGATTGTGATATATATATGTATGTGAATATAATAAATTTCTTGGTTATATCTGATATTTGATACTTATATATATGGGCTAGATATTAAAATAGTAGGTAGGTGTGATGAAATGGGGTGATGTTGATCACCAGGTTGGTCAATGTGGTCGTCGGTTTGAGGTGACATGGTTTGTTAGGACGGGTGTGGCCTAAGGCATATGTGATACTTGGCTCTTATATGGGATGGTAAGGAGGCCATGAGGCCGAGATGTAATAAGACATGGTTGTGATGGGGGGAGTAAGAGTAGTGAATTTATATTGCATGTTACTACTTTCCCTATCTACGATATATATATATATGTGTGTGTGTGTGTGTGTTTGTGTGTGTATATGTATATGTATATATATTATCTGGGTTGTCTGACTATGTAATAGAATTCAGTAGGTTACAACCTGGACGAATTCTGATAGAGAATTAGGCGAGATGTGAAAGGGTGTTGTTGGAGTGGCCACATGTTGAGACCCATAAGGGTTAGGATGAAGCCTCTTAGGGTTAAGAAAATCTGGATCCATAGGTACAGGCTCTAGTGTAGGTGAGGTAGCCACTAGTTTTGATATCTTTTAGGTCGTTTCTTGATGAGAAACTCAAAGAAAGCCTGGTATGTGTCATCTGGGTGATCAATTGGGGAGCTCAGGGAGAAGATCCTTTTATGGCGTACCTAAATCAGGAGTTCCAGTCATAGCACACACCACTATTTCAGGGTGAGGGTGGTTCACAAGTGGAAAATAATTGGGTTGAGTTGATGCAGATGATCTTTAAGAAACTAGATGCACCTCCATGAAGGAGGGTGAAGCTAGATAATTGCATGCTCAAAGGACTAATTAAGAACTAGTTGGATGTGAAGGTCCAAGCGAGAAAACATGAGGGACTATCCTGGAAGGACTTTGAGGCCAGGTTCTTCAAGCTCTATTTCCTAGAGACATTGAGGATAGAGAGAGCCTACAAGTTCTTGATCCTTCAGTAGGGTAACATGTCTGTCATGGACTATACAGTGGCATTCACCGAGTTGTCACTATTTTCACCCATCGTGGTGAGTGATGACACCTCGGGGGTGAGGCATTTCAAGGATGGTTTATGGTACACCATTTAGGTGTAGGTAAATACATTCAAGATGGCCGCATTATCAGAGTTAGTGAATAATGTGCTCATAGTTGAGGGAAATTTGATAGATTGAGAATACTTGATCTAGGTGATGGTGTCATGTGATTTTGGTGAGGACATTTCATATAGTAAGAAGCGAGGCCGAGAGGAGTTCCAGATGGGTGGTCAAGAAAAGTCTATGGAAGACCACCTCACAGCAGTTTGTTGATGGTGTGCTTCCAGTGTGGGTAGTTAGGTCATTTATGGAATTAGTGTGAGTATCCTATAAAGGAGTTTTAGGCATGTGGATGGGTCAGTAATCTTGAGAGGTTTTGTAGGAAGCATTCTTGGACAACTGGAAATCAGGGACCGGGGTAGACTTGGGGTTCTAAGATCAAATTTAAAGTAGTACTAGGTGATGGTAGTCGAGTTTCAACTACACACAGAGTTCATGGAAGAGACAGTGATACCCAACAGTGGGGTCAGTGGTCGGAGGATGGTGTATCACCACATGGATGTCAGGCTTTAGGAATTCGGGCTTCAGTCCATGTGTATGGCATGGAGCTTCCAGGGTCAGAGCTGGCTGGTGATTTGACAATGGTCAGAGGTACATCATGGGCATGACTAGGGTACAATTTTGTTTTATTTTGGCTTGGCCTTTTTAGAGGCATGTCTATTTTGGGTGCATATGGTTCACGAGATGTATTTATAGACTAACTAAACACTAGTTAGTAGATTGGAACTATCTCAAGTGTGATATGTATATGTGTGTGTGTGTGTGAGAGAGAGAGAGAGGTGCATGGAACTTAGATTTCTTAAGGTGCATTGGCATCCAGGAATCAAGGAGATGTGGGATACTTGAGGTGAATTGAAATATGGAAATTGTTTCGATGAGGGAAATGTTTGAGGTGTGAGGAATTAGGATTGTTTTGGGAACTTGGTGAGATGTGGGGCCTCGTTGGTACCATGTACGACATGGGAATGAGGCAGGCTTCGATGCAATGTGGGATCTTAATGGGTGTTAGGTATGACACAAGAACACATAATGTAGTGTAGGAGTGACGATGCATCATGGGATGACTTTTAGTTTGGGTATGGTCAGTGGACCATTGATTTTCTTTGATTTTTGGGTCGGGATGCGACTAGGGTAGGTAACTTCTAAGGTAGAGAGCCCACCTTAAGGTAGTTGACATGTGCCCTTTTGATCGGGGTAGTTAGAGATAATTTTAATGAGATGGGTATGTTTGTTACTATCTTGGATTTGTGTTTTATATATATTGGGAATGAGCTATATTAAAGTGGGGTGATTGTAACGTCATGGGTTTTTGGAGCAAGTCGAATTCCTCACCCATTGTGAATTTTTTGAGTTCGATTAATATAAAAAATATTTTCTCATTTAATTGAACTTAATTATGAGAGTTTCTTTTACCCAATACCTTGTTTATAGTCATGGTTTAAGGATTGGCAAGGTTCATGGGTGTTGTATTGGGTTTTGGGTTCGTCGGAGTCCAAAAACCCAAGTTTTCAAAGTGCCTGGACTGAGGCGTACGGTTTGGGAAAAACTATACAGCCTCCAAGGAGTAACCATGAGGCCCCTTTTTATACTGATCATAGTTTGGGAAACCATTCAGGTGGGGGTACATGACCATGAGATAACCTCTATATTTTTTAATAGAGGGATATTCATGGTTTTTGAATGGTTAGGGAAAACCATGCGCAAAATGTTCACTTAGTACCAAATGGGAATTAACCTTACACTATATCACGCATGATTTTAGAATGGTTTGGCTTAACCATGTTGGCTAACCATGTGGGGCTTGCCTCCTATGTAGCAGGAGCCGCATGGTTCCTACACAGTTTGGAAAACTGTCCGCGCTAACTATGTGGATCATTAAATAGGTGAATTTAAATTTTCCATCCTTTCTATTTAGGTTTCTTTTCTCTCTTTTCCCCTCCATGGGTCACACACAGTAATGGTATTTCTCTCATTTTCTTCCTCTAGATTTTGATCCATCCCCTCCATTTGATCTCTGTCCTTCAAGCTATTTGCGGCATTGGATCTGTTTCGGTAAGGCTTTCCATCAACTTGCTTCTATTTTCCTTTTCTATTTCCATACGGTGTGCTAAATCTATGTGAGTGGTTTTACTTTATTTTTAGGGTGTTCATATAAAATAAAAATTTCTACCAAATCAGTCCTAGTTAGAGGATAATACCGGACATGCAGGTGTCTACCAACCCACGGTAGGTGGTGCTTACCTTTCTTTGTGATTTTTTGAGTGTTTTGCAGGCGTTCCCTTTAGTGAATCATTATGTTGACTAAGAAAGTCCTAATTAAACTAATGGTTGTCTTTTAATTAATTAAATTGAACATATGGGATGTTGTTGGGCATGACCTAACCATGTTTACTAGTTCCAGGCTAGGTCAGAGGTTTTTGACCAATTTGGTAGTTTGGTCGGGTGGGTTTTTTATTTTAAATTGAATTATTTAGTTTAATTTAGATTGAAAAATATATAAATGAATTGTTTTTATGATATTTTTATGGGTGAGGCCTAAGGATATATTTGGTGATGACCACCTGGGTGAGGATCTGTGATCATCGGGATGGGCTTGGCCTGAGACATTTGAGTGATGAAGATCACTGGTTGGGTGACTCGATCATTGGATTATGATATCTAGGTTTCAGGATATGGGAGAGGCTCATGTGATATTGGATGGTGTGGACATCGGTTTTTGCAGCATGGTTGCAGGGGTATGAGGTGCTAGAATTGGTTTCTCTTAGGTTATATTTTGTAATTTTCACTCACCTGTGTTGGCCAAAGGGCTATTTGGAGTCGTGTACACACAGGATGACTTAGATGTTGAGGTGGTTTGGATCTCTTATGTGGTTAGAGGCCTCTGGAAGTTGGGGATTAGGTTTATAGTTGGAGGTTCTTATTGTAGAAAGATATAGGGATGATGAGGATACATCGTATGATAGCGTTCAGGGTGCCGGTTGGGGGCTGAGGCTCGTTGTAAATATGTTCATTGGGTCAGGACTAATTTGGGAGGATGGATATCATCATTCCTCATGACATAATTTATTGATCCAATGGTGATATTACTTTGAGGAAATATATTGATGTGCCTATGGATGACAGTCTTCAAGCTGATGGGTGCTTTCGAGTAGGTGTCTAAGGGACCAAATTTGAATTGATTGGGAGTGCCTTCAGGGAATCACTAACTTGACATGGGCATGAGGTGTATGGAGGTACATGGTTTTGGGTGAATTATTTAGAGGTGGAACTTTAGGGTTCACCTGGAAATTTTAATATCAGCGAATGCCTTGGTTGTAGGCTACGGATCCTCTCGGCTACAGAATTTTGGCATTGGTCAAGGCAGGTGATAGCTTCCTAGAGGATTTTGAGCTCTAGGGAAGTTTGTGTTTATTTTATGAATGTGATTCTATTTTATTTAGTTTATTTTACACCTTCTTAATCACAAATGTCAGTTAGGCACATGTTAGTGGTGGACTACTGAGACTCATTCTCACACCCTACATGGGCCCTTTGGGATGAGTGTAGATTTCTTTCTTTTTAATTCAATTAAGGATTCGGTATATAAAGCTAGATCCTAGTGGTTGAGTTGGCATGGGATGTATGGAAATATAACTTGAGGTTCCTACTTTATCTTTAATTTCCTCTTTTTTTGTTTTGTTCTAGAATTCTTATTTATATGTATATACTATGGTCAATCATTGTTAACCCTTCTACTTATTGATATGTATGACTTGTTTTGATATGAATGTTTAGTTTCAAATGGTGTGTTTGGATTTTTATTTATTCTGATACTTTTGTTTATTTATTATTTCTACTATTATATGGTATTGATTATGCTTCTTCCATGGGCGGGTTACTGGTCCAGTGTTTTTCATTATTTATTTTCCTCTCAATATTATATATATAAATTGGACATTTTTTAAAGGTTAGGGACGAAGCCTCATTTTATTATCAAAGCAAATCAAAGACCTCTTTTAACTGGGTAGAGGGAGACCCATTACATAGCTCGAAGGCTCAGTGGGCATGTAGCCCATTACATAGCCCGTAGGCCCAAATTTTTGGCCTATATAAATTGGACATTTATTATATAATCAACTGAGGGTATAGTCTCTCCACTATCACCCCTTTACACCCTTTATACTAGTAGGTAGGCTTTTGAATATAAGTAGGTGTGCCCAGGGCCATTGGAACTCGGTCCAAAAGCACTATTCAGGTGTCTAATCGGGTCAGGGTGCTACAGGTCCTCTACCTACCCAGTAGAGCCCTCCTATCAAATAGGGCATAGATCCTCATGACACAAGAGTGGAATCCCCCTAATTAATCATGGCATGGATCCTCTACCTACCAAGTGTAACCCTTTATCGAATAAGGCATGGTTCCCCATAACACCATATTGGAACCCCCCCTGACATATCAGGTCGAGATTCCTCTATCTTCCAAGTAGAACCCCCTTATCAGATAGGGTGTGGGTCTTCATGACACTGGAGTTAAACCCCCTGACATACCATGCCATGGGTCCTCTACTTATAGAGTGGACCCCCCCCCCCCCCGAAAAATCAGGGTGTGGGTCCTCTACAGATACTTATTGAGTGTTACCCCCTAACTCACTAGGGTGTGGGTCCACGGCTTGGATATTGTGCCCCCCTTGATGGTGCGGAATAGTGGTAAGGTGAGGACCCTCCACCCAGTTACTTTTGGAAAAACACATGATATGTTGGGAATCATTGATGGACTCCATGGAACTTATAGATACTCTTTCTCTAGGCTAGGCTGTGAGATGGAGATCCTCTTTCTCTCTCATTTGGGATTATTTGGTTTGAGCATATAAACATATTTGTATTTATATTGTTAGATCTCGTTACTCTCTTGCTATAGATGTCAAAGACATGATGTGTAGTCCACCTACATGATGTTTTGATCTCCTTATGGTTGAATTGGGTTACTCTCTTGCTTTGGGTTGAGATGTTTTATATTTACTGTATGTTATACTTTTATTGTGTCTCATATTTCTTTCCACCTCAACTTTTGGAGCATCCTACTGGGTATGTATATATCACCCCTATATGGGATTTGACTGCATGTGTCATTTCTTATGTATATAGTGGATAGTTCAATGGTGATTATAGATAATCTTAAGGACACCTTGTGCATTTGACCATATATGGTGGTCAGAGCTTGGATATTCAGAGCTGTGGTCTCTCAATAATTTTACGTTTCCTGTTTTTTCAGGTTGGGACATCTTTCTAGTATGGTGTGTATTTTTTCCCTATTTAATTTTCTATTTATACTATCATAATACTATATTCCCTAGAGGTTATTACATGCATGTATTTTACTATAGGTATTATTGTCTTTTATTATTATTCTTTTTCACTTCTTCATCAAGATGGTTGGGTGTGTGCGTACAGGTACTTAGGAAAACTCCTTCCATATTAGTTATTCCTTTCAGCACTTGTCATCATCCCCTATCCTATAGAGGTGATTTTGGGGTAGTTTCAGATCAATCCCCACTAGGTCGGGTCATTAAAGTGTATTTGTTTTATAACTATATTACTTAATAAGGAATTTATTCATTCAAAATGGAATTTCATTTATAAATTGTTGCATCCTTACACAATTAGTTTGGATAATTATCATACCCTGTTTTGAATTTCTTTGTCAATAATTTTGAATGAGAAAGTGGTAGAATTAATAAGTAGGGATAAACATGGTTATTTCAATTTGAAAATTCCATATTTAGGGAGAATGGTTAATTTTTTTAAATGAAATTTTTCCAAGATTTTCTATGTCTTGAATTTATGATATTTGTGTAAATAAATTTTACTATTTGTGTGAATTTCCATGAGTGATTTCCCTACTTTATATTATCATTCCGAATAAATTTTCTTGGCCTAATATTTCCTATTATTTTCTTGATAATGATTCTTCTAAAACCCAAACATGTTTTCTTTTAGAACTTTCATTATATCTTGTCAAAGATATGATTGTATAAATTCATTTTTGATATAACTAAGGCATATTTTTGTCAATACATAATCCTATGAAACACCCATGAATAACCTTTTTAGGTAAGATCCATATTACAAGCCTATTCTATCCTTTATTGCCCTACTTTATATTTTTTTCATGATAATAAAAGATGAGTGTGGGGGAGATAGTGTCATAGTAAAAGGGATGTGTTTATTTAAATAGATAAGTTTGGGGGTATTTTCATGGGATATTGGTAAGGTTGATGATTATAATTCATGTTAATTTATTACACACCCACATAAAAATAAAAATAAAAATATAAATGAGTTGTGTTTTTTATGTTCAAAAATCACCATTTACCTAACCAATGATTTTTATCATTTAAGGTTTCATGGTGGATGTGAGACTTTTCTAAACTCAAATTATTAAAAAATATAAAAAATGAGAAAAAAAATATTTTCAAAATCCTTCATTGTTTTAGGATCCTACTTTGAGTTTGGGGGAAAAGGGGGATAGTGTTTTTAAATGGAAAAAATTTTACTTAACTACTTTTTGATTATCATGAAATATACCTTAGAGATAAACACTTTTGAGATTTAATTTTTTCACATAATTTAACTACCTACCATGAAGCCTCAAATACATTTGAACAATACACTGAAGCCTTCATTATTATTTGTGATGTTTTCTCTATGAGGTGGAGAAAGTATATACACTGCAAGCCTATAGTGAGCATGATTTGAGGTATGATAAGAACTCCAATTACATTTGTAACTTGAGTAATGAGTTAAAAATAAATTAAATAAGGGTAAATTTAAAGTGTAATGGACTTGATAATTAATTGAAATATATAAATGGAATAATTAAGGGTTATAGTTATTTAAAAATAGAAAGAGTAAAATGCATCATTGGTTTGTTTCTCTAGAAAGTGAGGAGTTTTTGAAACATTACTATGTAATGATTAAACATTTAATTACCCATTAAATAAATTGATTTTAATGAAACTACATTTAAACAATTGTAGTATGAATTTCCTTTGTAGTATGTTGAGATTTCTTTCTTGAGTACAAGCTTGAATTCAAGTTTAAAGATTTGATAGAAATATTTCATGCATATCTTTTTGAACATAGATATCATTATTTTTGTTATTAAATTAATATTTCTTTCCCACATGTTTAATGATTCATTAATATTGTGTGAGGATATAATGTAAGATTGAATCTAAGAAAAAGAGGCTAAGAATACTCAATTCATATTGTGAGATGTTCAGGAGAAGATTTCATGGCTTAAAGTGGACTTTCATAATATATCATCTTGTTCACCCTATAAAATATGAATAATTTCATGCCCAATCTGGAATGTTAACTAGGTTGTGAGTTCTTTCAAAGGGAGTAAGATTATGATTTTTCACAGTGTGAATGATGAAGTCGCATCGTGAATATGGCCAATAGGAATTTCAATGATCCAAACATTTTCAAATCTTGATCATATTTCACCCTTTTTTACTTGAAACCTCTATAAACCCTTAAAATTGAATTGGGAAGAATCAATTTCCACATTTATGGTGGATTAAATCCAATTTGATCAATTTTTAATGTTTATAAAAAAGAAGTTGTTACTTCTATAGGATCAATAATCTTTTAGAGACTAGAGCTTTGGGTGAGGTTTCATGCTACTATAGAGTCCTTCACCAGTTCTACTTTTCCATTTATTTATATAATTATTTTATTTTCTCCTTCACTTTCATTACAGCATTACTATCATGATTTGGTAACTATTAACTTGTTTTGGGTGATTTAAATGAAGGAGGGTTCTATGAATTATATTTCTATTATTTTCTTCATGTTTGGGTTGCTACAATCGTATTTCATTTTCAAAGTATTTCCACTTCCCATGTCATGATCATTGGGTTAAAAATATGAAAATTGTTTTTTAAAATTATGAAACTAATTACCTTTAGCTAAGCACATCCATTTAATATTTTAGGATAATTGTGATTAAAAATGGTATCGATACAACTTAATTCATTAATATTATGAACTACTTGACCATAAGAAAAGGGTTATTTTTATGTTATGTATATGATATCATGACTAAGGATCTTCCTCATATCAACTCAGACAAAAATCATGGAAAATAACTTTAATTTCTAAATTCACTAGCACATGAAACCAGAATCTACAAAACCCTAGCAAGATTTCTCAAATTGATTTCAAAACCAAATCTTATTTCTTTACTCTCTTTATTAAACAACTCCAATAAATTACTTTAAATTTCCAAAGAATCTATTTTCACTATCCCATAGGTTCGACCCCTAACTTTCGTATTTCTATATTTAGTTAGTTAGTCACACTTTTTTAAGTTATTTATAAATTATTAAATTTTATTAGGCCTGTAGGATTTAACGATTCCCTTTGAGGCCAGCACAAATATATTTCAGAAATATTCATCATTATAAGTAATAATTTTGTTTTACTTATGGGGAAGTAAAATACATTATGTTTCTAATATATGTATGTGAATACATAAACCAATAATGAATAGAAAGATTATAAGAAGTAAGGTGTATTCTCTAATGATCTAAAAATGGTGATTTCTAGATCTGTATAGAGAAGTGCATTTCCTCAAGTTTTAAAAATATATTCCAGTTAAACTATTATTGTGTATTAATTATTAAAAAAATTATATCAATTCCTAATTAGACACAATAAGATATTGTTTCATATTTGGAATTGATTTTTTTATGGTATTTCATAATCAACTAATAGTTCTGTAATTCTTAAATCACAAATATTCTAAATCAATATTCAAAGATAAATATAAATATAGGAATTAGAATACCTCATTATTTCAAGATAATAACTTGTTAAGTAGAACTAATAGTATTTGATAAATTTATATTTAGAAGGATTTTCTAAAATCTTTTGATCTAATATTCAAGGTATAATAACTAATTATCTATCAAATTTTTGATAAAAACACCTTTTATAAATAAAGTTATGCCACAAAGTTAATAGTTTTAGATAAATAAAATCATGTGAACTATTATAAAGGTGTATCTAAGAGTAATTTTCATATACTCATGTGATTCCATTAAGAGATTTAATGAATTCTTAATGAAGAAATGAATACATTTGGTCAAGGATACATTATCCCCCAGACTAGCTTGTCTAAGTGTATCATAAAAAATTATTCATCAATCATTAATATGTGGAGTTAAGGTAATCCCAAACTCAAATTACCTTATAAATCAAAGATTTGATGGTAGTAAATAGGTTTGATGAAATTTCTTATATTCATTTAAATTATTCCTATAATATCTTCCAAGACATATTTCATGATTAAAATAAAAAAAACTAACAATCTGTCAATTATATTCACTAATAGATATAATATTAATTACAATATGATATTAAATCTATTAGGTACACCTTATAGTTTTTTATGAGAACCGTTTGTTAAAATTTGACTTTATCTAAAAATAAACATCAAAGCCAACATTAAATGCATCCCGGTTAATTATCATATAGCCACTAAGGATATTAACATCTCTTATTAGCTTAGACCAACTATATTTTAGAGGGAATCACGTCTCATTTTGAGATAGTTAGAGTAGTCTAGAATTTGATTAATTTTCGGGTTTGAATGTATGAGTTTTTATAGGAACATACACTTCACTAAGCTCAGTGGGAGGATTTGTTCCAAGAGACAGATAATATCTAGGAAATTAAAACTAAAAGGTGTTTTTATATTCACCAATATTGGTAACATATTACTAAATATGAATAATGAATCCTATAAATAATAAATCAATGGAATCCTGGTAATATTAAAAAGTATGTATTTTTAACAGAATCTATGTATAAAAAATCAGGTGCGCCATATTTTTTATGTTTCTAGAATTCATATTGTTGGTGAGTATTCAAGAGAAACAGTATATGGATGGTACAGGTTGGTATAAATAAATTATGATTTATTATTAAAATGATGTTTAATATATAGTTTATGATAAAAATTTTACTTCAATCATCATTCTAAAATACATCTGAATTCTATGTGTCATAGTAGTATTATATGGACATTTTATTGGGTTGTTGGACTTAAATTTTATTTTTATTAATAGAGACCTTATGGAACATGCCTATAAGACATAACCAAAAGGGTTGGTGACACAAATGGATTCCAATAAGATATGAAAAATTCATATACACATTTATGGATAGAAGCAAGCATAGTGATCATAAAATAGTAATTTGGAATGAGGGAGATCCATATGTCTATCAAGGGTTTGTGGGAGTGCTGTTGTTTTCCAAGACAGATATGTCAATAACATATGAAAATAAATATTCAGCATTTCCATATTGATAATAATAAAGAATGAAATTTTTACAATAATGAATTAAAATACCAACCCAGTTCTAGGGAATAAAATCTATATTTTTGGATCTATGGGGTTTCATAATCTAGTCATACTATATATGTTGACCATGTATTTAAAATATTGAATGGAATAATTCAAAATTAAATTATTTCCTTAGCCACAATGTATGAAATCTCTCTATGGTAGCATTCATAGGTATAGGAGTATATTATGAATAATTTTTAAAACCTCAAGTGTTAGGAATCCATCTCATAATCCATGATATGTATGTGTATTTGATATTACTTTTTCATAAGTTGTAATGGGAAAATATCAAATAAAACCAGATTAATAGTATATACTTGCATTTGGAACTATCTGACGACAATAGAAAATTAGAACAGGATGAGTTCCAGGTTAATAGAGAAATAATAATACTAGTGTTTAAGGGGAAGAGGTTCAACCGTGGCGGTCCGCAGGGAGCAGGAAGATGAGGCAGAGGAGCTGTCCGAGCAGTAGGTGGTGGGCGACGCTTTGAGGCTTTACCACCACCACCACCAGGAGGTCCACCCTGACCCCAGGGAGCTGGCGGACAGAGGCAGACTCAGCACCAGGAAGTCGAGGCCTACGACCATGGCGCACCTGAGATGATTTGAGGTACTATCTGTGTCTAATCCACCCTTGTTGTAGTTCTTATAGACACAGGAGCGGGTCATTATTTTATTGTTGATGCCCTTGTTCGGAGCTCGGAGATTCCGACGGAGCCGTTGGCTCGATCCTTACGGCTAGAGACTCCTACGGGAGTAGACTCGATGATTACGAACTGGTGTCAGTAGTGTGAGCTTACTCTAGGAGGTGATAGCTTCGGCCGGGATCTTCTTGTAGCGGCATCGAGGCCTTACGATGTCATCTTGGGCATGGATTGGTTATCTACATTCCATGCTCAGATCGACTATATTAGGCGCAAAGTGCGGTGTGTCCATACAGATGGGAGAAGGTTCACCTTCACCGGTGAGAAGGGATCCTTTGCAGTGCAGGATAGACTTACGCATATGAGAGGGTAGCCGATCACACATTAGTTGGCTAGTATCATCCTCGGAGAAGTTGATGTGCGGAGACCGAGTTTTCCTGTTGTGGTGGATCAGCATGCGGAAGTTTTTCCTGACGACATTCTAGGACTACCTGCTCATATAGAGGTAAACTTCTACATTGACTTGTACCCTGGGATAGCCCCGATATCTACTAAAGCATATCGGATGGCTCCCGCTGAGCTTCGAGAGCTGCCGGTACAGCTGGAGGACTTGTAGGGCAAGGGATTCATCCGACCCAGTGTTTCACCCTGGGCTTCTCTGATTTTATTCACCAAGAAGGCGGATGGGAGCTTACGACTACGTTTCGACTACCATCGCCCGAATCAGGTGACCGTAAAGAAAAATTACCCACTCCTGAGGATTGAGGACCTCTTTGATCATATCAAGGGAGAAATATGGTTCTCGGAGATATACCTCAGGTTAGGCTATCATCAGCTCAGAGTTCGAGATGAGGATGTGCAGAAAACGGCCTTCAGGTGTCGGTATGACCACTATGAGTTCCTGGTGATTCCTTTTGGCATAAACAACACTCCATAAGTGTTCATGAGTCTCATGAACAGGATATTCCAGCCTTAACTTGATCGATTTGTTGTAGTCTTCATCGAAGACATACTGATTTACTCGACTACTGAAGAGGAGCACACCTACCACTTACGGGTTGTACTGGACACACTCTGAGAGCACTAGATTTATGGTAAGCTCTCGAAGTGTCAGTTCTAGATTCGAGAGGTCCACTTATTGGGGCACGTCATCTCTAAGGCGGGATTTATTATGGATCCTATGAAGATCGAGGCAGTACTTGCTTGGGATCCACCCAGGAGTGTGATGGAGGTGCGGAGTTTCCTAGGTCTGGCTGGGTACTATCGGAGATTTGTTCCAGACTTCTCCAGAGTTACAGCACCACTTTAAACTTTGACGAAGAAGGGGAAACCCTTAGTGTGGTCAGATAGATGTCAGTAGAGCTTTCAGGAGTTGAGACAGAGATTGACCAGTGCACCCATATTGAGGCTACCGGAGGAGGGTGTAGGGTACTTAGTTTACGGCGATGCATCAGGGACCGGACTCGGGTGTGTCCTGATGCAGGAGCAGGCGGTGATTGCCTAAGGTTCACGACAGTTGAGGCAGCATAAGCAGAACTACGCTACCCATGACCTGGAGTTAGCAGTAGTGGTCTTCGCCTTGAAGATGTGGCGGCACTATCATATGGGCGAGTGCTTTACAGTCTATTCTAACCACCACAGTCTCAGGTACATCTTATCACAGAGGACCTGAACCTGAGACAGCGGCGTTGGCTTGAGTTCCTCAAGGACTATGAATTTGAGATAGTCTATGCTCCTGGTAAGGGGAACATAGTAGCTGATGCTCTCTGCAGGAGATAGGGCATTCAGATACTTGGAGAGGCGACGGAGCAGCTAGCAGTGTTGCAGATATCCTTCATGGATAGAGATGGAGCAGCCTTTCTACAGTCGCTCACAGTCACTCCTCCACTACTTTAGTGGGTTAGAGAGGCACAGTGTGGGGACGTTGACTGTGAGACGCGACATGCACAGATATCCACAGGACATCCACCTGATGGATTTTCTTTTGGAGGAGAGAACGTCATCCTCTTCAGGGGACGTACCTTGGTACCAGTTTCATTATAGGAGGAAGTGTTGAGGGAGTTTCAAACTTCCCCTCTGGCGGTACATCCAGGAGTAGAGAAGATGTACTAGGATCTCAGAAGACAGCACTGGTGGCCGGGTATGAAGAAGGTTGTGGCAGAGTTCTTTTCCCAATGCCTCACCTGCCAGTAGGTGAAGGCGGATCACCAGGTACCGGCAGGTTTGGTACATCCCTTAGAGGTCCCAGAGTGGAAGTGGGATGGGATATCTATGGATTTCATGATGGGGATTCCACATAATTCTAGAGGACACGAATCCATCTGGGTGGTCATCGACCAACTCACCAAGTCGGCCCACTTCCTACCTATCAGAGAGCAGGGATCAGTGGAGAGCTTCGAACGCCTCTACGTTCAGGAGATCGTACGGCTTCATGGTGTGCTATCATCTATCATCTCCGATCGAGATGCTCACTTTACTTCCTGGCTTTGGAAGGGGTTTCAGGAGGTAATTGGGAAGCAGCTACACCTGAGCACCGCCTTTCATCCTCAGATGGATGTCCAGACGGAGAGGACTATTCAAAATCTTGAGGACATGCTTTGTGCATGTGTCCTCGACTTTGGTCGCAGCTGGGAGGATCATCTACCCTTGGTGGAGTTTGCGTACAACAACAACTACCACTGCTCCATCGGGATGGCACCATACAAGGCATTGTATGGACGACCATGCAGATCACCTCTGTGCTGGATTGACCCTGGGGAGTCAGCACTCGTAGGACCAGATATGGTTCAGGCTACGACGGAGAAAGTGCAGATCATCCAAGAGCGGATAAAGACTGCACAGAGCAGACAGAATTCCTATGCTGATAGAAGGTGGAGACCACTGGAGTTCAAGGATGGCGGCCACGTTTTCTTACGGGTCTCACCTCGACGTGGATTACGGAGATTTGGTCGGGGCGTCAAGTTACCTCCGCGCTTCATCGGACCATTCCAGGTTCTCAGCAAGGTAGGCGAGGTAGTTTATCGCCTGGCCCTTCCACCTCAGTTGTACTGGGTGCACGACGTCTTCCATGTATCTCAGCTGAGGAGATACGTGCACAACCCGAAGGATATAATTGATCATGGGGAGATAGACATCGATGAAGGGGCGACATTTACGGAGGTCCCGGTGGAGGTTGAGAATCGACAGGAGTGGGTCCTATGTGGATGGTCAATTCCTTTGGTGCGCATTCGTTGGTAGCACGAGAACCTCTAGGAGAGCACATGGGATCGGGAGGCTCAGATGCGTGCATAGTACCCTCATTTTTTTTCCTAGTTTATGATATAGCTTTACAGGGACGTAAATCCCTGAGGTGGGAGTAATGTAAAGACCCGTAAATTTCAAGGAATTTTTTTTTAAAATTCTTTGGGATTTTAGGAGTATGCGGTTTCTGACGGCACCTAATTCTGAGGCCTGGTGTTCCCGTAATAATTTTATGAAGTTTAACTCAGGTACGTTCAGTGAACGAACAAGTGGGTTTTTCTATCTTTGAAACTGGTGCTCGGAATTGAAATCTGAGGGCACCAATGAACTCGCAGCACCGGTAATTTCTTAAGAGGACCTTTACCGAAGATGCGTTTTCATGGGAGAAGAAGTTAGTTTTTTTGGATTAATTGAGAGGTGAATAAAATTGTGGGACAATTTTATTTTTATATATTAAGTGGTTATAACCTACATGGAGAAGTTAGGGTGGGACCCAATAACATCTTAACTACCCATGTGAGGATAAATGTGAGGTGGGGCCCACATGAGCCCCAACCCTTCACATTTCCATAACTCTCATAAACTCCCCCTTTAAAACTTGTTAACTCCCTTTAATTAAGTAACTCTCCCTCTCTCCCTCTTTATTGCATGCTAACACACACACATTAATTAATTAATTGAAACTCTTCATTAATTAATTAAGTGTTTGAATTTTGTAAATTTGAATGCATGTCATGATTTAATAAAATAAGGGAAGCCTTATTTTATTTTTGGGGTTGGCATGTTGTGTGGAGATTTTGGGGAGAGAGATCTAGTTTTATTTGAATAACTTCATCCTCAACGAAGAACGTCAACTCTACGATGAAGAACTTCGACTCGGCGACCTCGATTTCTCCGTCCTCTTCTTCCTCCGTGACAAGGGAGGAGACACCGACGCGGGAACTCTCCAACGACGTCATGCCTTTCAATCTTCTCTCCATGACAAAAAGGGGAGATGCCACTTCCTCCTCAGACGCTCTCCATCGACGTCTACGAACCCTCATCTCGCGACACCGTCAACCTTGACGCCAATGCTCATCATCTTTTGTTGAGGTAGGGTGTGTTGATTCAATTTTATTGAGAATAAAATTGTTCATCGTTTTTCGTGAACCCTGTGCATTCTTGTCCATGTGATACAATCTAACGCGAAGGGCACGGGCCGAATGAACACGGCCCGACAACCCTCTGCTGGAAATTTATTCCTTTGGAATTGGAAACCAGAAGCGGAGGAAAAACATGGCGCCGTCGTACCCTGCTGGAATCGTGATGAAGGGAACCGGCGTCGTCGCGCCGGTTGTACGGAATGAACTGCAGCCCGCAACGTTGGCCGCTTTGGCGAAAGAACTGGCCGGCCCGTCAGCCGGCTGGGTGAAGAGGAGTGGCGGCGCCAGGAGGGCGCCGCGTTAGAGGACTGGCCGGGCGGTGCTGGACCACGGCGCCACCTGGGGCCTCCATTGAGGAAAATCCCCCCCCCCCCCCCCCCCCCCGTGGAACGTGCTCGGCTTCGGCTGAGCTGCTCGGCCAGCCGGACCGCGCGCCCAGCCGGGCCGCGCCAGGCTGCGCTGGGCCGCGCTGGGCCGAGCCGGGCCGGGCCGCGCCAGGCCGAGCTGGGCCACACCCCACCGGGCCAGGCCGCGTCCCTTCGGGCGGACTTGAGTATTTTCCTTCGGACCGGTCCAACACCCCTGCTGGGTCGGACCCATCAAACTGGGTCAACCTGACCCGTCGGCCCACTAGGCTAAATGGGTCTGGCCCGTTAATCACTTAAATGGGGTTAACTTAAAGATCACACGTCCGATCAATGCATCGTCTATGGCACTGGGACTCTTTCGATGAGATGGTCCTTTTGTGATACTCTAAGTAAGTTTTGGATGAATTTGGATATCATCCAGGTTAGAAACGAGCATATTTCTAACCAGGCCCCTGGGACGAAAAAGCCAATATCTCTTAGACTGTGCGTCTGATTGACGTGCCGTCTGTTTTATTGAGTTCCTATTAATGAGAGGAAACTTTGGGATACATCAACTCTAGACTTTGTGACAGTTGATGTATCAACCCCCTTGGCTCGTGGAGTGGACCCTCCCGGAATTGAGAGTGCTGTGTGTGGGAACCCTAGAGTACGCTGCAACTGCAACGACGATGACGATTGTACTTGGATCCTACGTGGGTTTGGCCGAGAGGACGACTGTACTTTGATCTTTCGTGGGTTCGGCAGCGATGACGACTATTCTTGGATCCTACATGGATT
Source organism: Viscum album (assembly GCA_963277665.1). NCBI lineage: Eukaryota > Viridiplantae > Streptophyta > Magnoliopsida > Santalales > Viscaceae > Viscum > Viscum album. The sequence continues at coordinate 2,105,039,503 of OY728123.1, forward strand.
CGGCAGTGATGGTTACTATAATAGGATCCTACGTGGGTTCGGCAGCGATGACTTCTGTACTTGGATCCTACGTGGGTTCGGCAGGGGAGATGATTCAGAGGCTACATCTATCATCTCCACCCCTCTTAGTTAGTAGTATACCTGTGTGATCTTAGTCTTGATTTTCAATCATTATCATTGATGTGATAGACTTTCTTTCATGTGTGGATTGGGTTGTGCTTTCCTGTGTGGACTGGGTTGTACTTGGGCTCATGAGTTGGAGCCGAACTGGAATTGATGACTTAGGTATATGTATGGGCATATACCTAAGTAGAGTTGGTTGTTACTTTGTGTTTGTATCTTTCCTTTGTGGTTTATCCTTTGTGGATTCTGGGAGACCTTCGGGGGTCTCAGGGTTCCTGCTGAGTATCGTATACTCACCCCTGCACGGGCTATGCCCACACTACGTTGTGTTGGATTTAGAGGACAGACAGCATTGATCGAGGTGGAGTATAGTAGAGCGGGATGGTACCTGGAGGTGGACCACTTGGCGGGACGTACATAGAGAGGACGGACGGACCTGAGGAGATGAGGAGACCATCTGTACCCACCCTTCAGGTGGGATTTCTAGAGGATGACTCAGTGGTTGCTGGTTACTTTACTACAGCTGTTCTTTCTTCTGTTTTATTGTACTTTTAGTTGGGTTTGTATTCTGGTCCATTTACTTTCCATCACTTACTGTTGCACTCAATTTACTTAGTGTTTACTTCAACTTGTGTACTCTGTTGTGTTTCATTACTTATTTAAAGGAAATTCCTTCCCTTTTATCAGGATTTACGCCTTTGGTGCTAGTTGCCAGCCCCTGGCCTATGGAAGGCGGGATTGGGGTAGTCACGGCACGGGCCCCGAGGACGGGTCATGACAAATTGGTATTAGAGGAGTTGGTTCTACCGCAGAACTCAGGACTCTGATAATTTCTTCCTGTGAATCAATATTGTTAAGGGTATTGAGTGTGGTTATCAGTCCAGGGAGTCCAGTGTTGGTGCGGTGGCTGACGTATCCATACACCAGGACCCTGAATTCTTATTTCTGACTCAGTGCACGAAAATATTGATTGCATGTGTGTTTCAAATGTTTTCTTAGTGATTACTTTGTGTCAGCTCACCAGGTATACTATATTAACCATGGCGCACCTATTGATTTTCAGGATGGCCCCATGTAGGCATCCAGCTAGGGTTCTGAGATTTGTGCGAGATGGCAGCCCACTGAGCGACAAGGCCTCGGTGCAGTGCCCCATTACAGCAGAGGCACCAGCGGTACCTATACCTGCTGGGCCACCGATACCACCATCCCCAGCAGCGGAGAGTGCACGCCGCCTGAGTGCACTGCACGAGTTTTAGCGACAGAGGCCACCCAGGTTCCGCAGAGAGATGGACCCTTAGGCAGCCGAGGATTGGCTGGAGGCTATCGTCCGAGTATTCATATTGGTAGGGACACCAACAGATCTTATGGTGATTCTTGCGGAGAGTCTCCTGCACACAGCAGCAGGTAGATAGTGGATCCTGATGCTCCAGGTGCACGACGAGGCATCTCTACTTTGGACAGACTTTGAGATCCTCTTCTTCTCGGGGTTTGTTCCATCCACCCTCCGTTCGGTGCACATCTAGGAGTTACTACAGCTGCGGCAGGGTAGCATGACATTAGCCCAGTACTCGGTGAGGTTTACCGACCTCTCGCGCTACTCCACGGACATGGAACGGGGCCCATTCTTCCAGGCCTAGACCTTCGAGCAGGGACTGAGGCATGAGATCAGGTCTTTGATGATCTCCCTTAGCATTCTGACGCAGGCAGGAGTACTGGAGAAAGCCCTTCTTGTAGACAGCCTCATTGCTTAGCCTATGCCAGCAGCGAGGCTTACCGCAGGGCGACACGTAGCGGAGTCTTCTGCAGCCGTCAGTAGAAAAATGTCACAGAGGTCCAAGCGGGTCATTCCATCAGGTGGGTGACCTCAGGATACCGGTTCAGATGTGTGGGGAACACGCAGCAGAGCCAGCCATATGAGAGGCAGGTAGTGCTATGCATGCGGCGGGCAGGGCCACATGGCTCATGACTGCCTGACCCGTCATGCAGAGGAGCAGCAGACGGTTGAGGGACCACCCAGGCAGAGGCAGAGGTTCGACCATAGCGGTCCACAGGGAGCAAGAATATGAGGCAGAGGAGCTGCCCGAGCAGTAGTTGGTGGGTAACGCTTTGAGTCTCTACCACCACCACCACCAGGAGGTCCACCCCGACCACAGGGAGCTGGCGGACAGAGGCAGGCTCAGCTCCAGGCAGTCAAGGCCTACGACCACGGCGCACCTGAGATGATTCGGGGTACTATCTGTGTCTACTCCACCCTTGTTGTAGTTCGTATAGACACAGGAGCGAGTCATTATTTTATTGTCGCTTCCCTTGTTCGGAGCTCGGAGATTCTGATGGAGTCGTTGGCTCGATCCTTGCGGCTAGAAACTCCTACGAAAGCAGACTCGACGATTACGCACTGGTGACGGCAGTGTGAGCTTACTCTAGGAGGCGATAGCTTCGGCTGGGATCTTCTTGTAGTGTCGTCGAGGACTTACGACATCATCTTGGGCATAGATTGGTTATCTACAGTCCATGCTCAGATCGACTGTATTAGGTGCAAAGTGCGGTGTGTCCGCACAGATGGGAGCAGGTTCACCTTCACCAGTAAGAAGGGAGCCTTTGCAGCACAGGATGGACTTACGCAAAGGAGAGGGCAGCTGATCACACATCAGTTGGATAGTCTCATCCTCGGAGCAGTTGATGTGCGGAGTCTGAGTTTTCCTGTTGTGGTGGATCAGTATGTGGATGTATTTCCTGACGACGTTCCAGGACTACCTCCTCGTAGAGAGGTAGACTTCTATATTGACCTGTACCCTAGGACAGCCCCAATATCTACTCCAACATATCAGATGGATCCTGCTAAGCTTCAAGAGCTGTGGGTACAACTGGAGGACTTACAGGGCAAGGGATTCATCTGACCTAGTGTTTCACCCTGGGCTTCTCTGATTTTATTCTCCAATAAGGTGGATGGGAGCTTATTACTATGTGTCGACTACTGTCACCCGAATCAGGTGACCGTAAAGAACAAGTATCCACTCTCGAGGATTGAAGACCTCTTTGATCAACTCAAGGGAGCATGATGGTTCTCGAAGATAGACCTCAGGTCAGGCTATCATCAGCTCAGAGTTCGAGACGAGGATGTGCAGAAAATGGACTTCAGGTGTCGGTATGACCACTATGAGTTCCTGGTGATGCCTTTCGGCATAACCAACACTCCAGAAATGTTCATGAGTCTCATGAACAGGATCTTCCAACCTTACCTCGATCGATTTGTCGTAGTCTTCATCGACGACATACTTATTTACTCGACTACTGAGGAGGATCATGCCTACCACTTGCGGGTTGTACTGGACACACTCTGAGAGCACTAGCTTTATGGTAATCTCTCGAAGTGTCAGTTCTGGATTCGGGAGGTCCACTTCTTAGGGTACGTCATCTCTGAGGCGGGATTTGCTATGGATCCTACGAAGATCGAGGAAGTACTTTCTTGGGAGCCACCCAGGAGTGTGACGGACGTGCGGAGTTTCCTAGGTCTGGCTGGGTACTATTGGACATTTGTGCCAGACTTCTCCAGAGTTACAGCACCACTTTCAGCTTTGATGAAGAAGGGGAAACCCTTCATGTGGTCAGATAGATGTCATTAGAGCTTTCAGAAGCTGAGAAAGAGATTGACCAGTGCACCCATCTTGAGGCTACCGGAGGAGGGAGTAGGGTACATAGTTTACCGCGATGCCTCAGGGACCGGACTCGGGTGTGTCCTGATGTAGGAGCATGCAGTGATCACCCACGGTTCACGACATTTGAGGCAGCATGAGCAGAACTACGCTACCCATGACCTGGAGTTAGCAGCAGTGGTCTTTGCCTTGAAGATGTGGCAGCACTATCTTATGGGCAAGCACTTTACAATCTATTTTTACTACCAGAGTCTCAGGTACATCTTCTCATAGAAGGACCTGAACCTGAGACAGCGGCGTTGGCTCGAGTTCCTCTAAGACTATGACTTTGAGATATTCTATACTCCTGGGAAAGGGAATGTAGTAGCTGATCCTCTCAGCAAGAGATCGGGCATTCAGCTACTTGGAGAGGTGACAGAGCAGCTAGCCGTGTTGTAGATACCCTTCATGGATAGAGATGGAGAAGCCTTTCTACAGTCGCTCATAGTCACTCCTCTAATACTTCAGCGGTTCAGAGAGGCACAATGTGGGGATGTTGACTGTGATATGCGACGTGCATAGATATCCACAGGACAGCCACCAGATGGATTTTCTGTAAGAGGATAGCACGTCGTCCTATTCAGGGGACATACCTTGGTACCAGTTGCATTATAGGAGGAAGTGCTGAGGGATTTTCACACTTCCCCTCTGGCGGTACATCCACAAGTAGTGAAGATGTACCAGGATCTCAGACGACAGCACTGGTGGCCGGGTATGAAGAAGGTTCTGGCAGAGTTCGTTTCACGATGCCTCACCTGCCAGTAGGTGAAGGCGGAGCACCAGCTACCGGCAGGTTTGGTACAACCCTTAGAGGTCCCGGAGTGGAAGTGGGATGGGATATCTATGGATTTTGTGACGGGGCTTCCTTGTAATTCTAAAGGACACGACTCCATCTGGGTGATCATCGACCAACTCACCAAGTCGGACCACTTCCTACCTATCATAGAACAGGGCTCAGTGGAGAGCTTGGGATGCCTCTACGTTCAAGAGATCGTACGGATTCATGGTGTGCCATCGTTTATCATCTTCGATCGAGATTATCGCTTTAATTCCTGGCTTTGGAAGGGGTTGTAGGAGGCATTTGGGACGCAGCTACGCCTAAGCACCGCCTTTCATCCTCAGACGGATGGCCAGATGGAGAGGACCATTCAGACTCTCGAGGAAATGCTTCGTGCATGTGTCCTTGACTTTGGTCGTAGCTGGGAGGATCATCTACCCTTGGTGAAGTTTGCGTACAATAACAGCTACCACTCCTCCATCGGGATGGCACTATATGAGGCATTGTACGGCTGACCATGCAGATCACCTCTGTGCTGGACTGAACCTGGGGAGTCAGCACTCGTAAGACCAGAGATGGTTCAGGCTATAATGGAGAAAGTGCAGATCATCCAGGAGCGGATGAAGACTGCACAGAGCAGACAGAAGTCCTATGCTGATAGGAGGCGGAGACCACTGGAGTTCAAGGATGGCAACCACGTTTTCTTACGGGTCTCACCTCGATGTCGATTGTGGAGATTTGGCCGGGGTGGCAAGTTATATCCGCACTTCATCGGAACATTCCAGGTTCTCAGCAAGGTAGGCGAGGTGGCTTATCTCCTGTCCCTTCCACCTCAGTTGCACCGGGTGCACGACGTATTTTACGTATCTCAGCTGAGGAGATACGTGCACGACCAGACGCATATCATTGATCACGGGGAGCTGGACATCAATGATGGGGAGACATTTTCGGAGGTCCTGGTGGAGGTTGAGAATCAATAGGAGTGGGTCCTACGTGGATGGTCGATTCCTCTGGTGTGCATTCGTTGGCAGCATGGGAACCTCTAGGAGAGCACATGGGAGCGGGAGGCTCAGATGCGTGCATAGTACCCTCATTTGTTTTCTTAGTTTATGATGTATCTTTACGGGGACGTAAAGCCCTGAGGTGGGAGTAATATAAAGACCCATAAATTTCAAGGAATTTTTTTTTAAAATTCGTTAGGATTTTACGAGTACGCAGTTTTTGAAGGAACCTGATTCTGAGGCCCAGTGTGCCCGGAATAATTTTCCGAAGCTTAGCTCGGGTACGTTCAGTGAACAAACGAGCGGGTTTTTCTATATTTGAAACTGGTGCTTGAAATTGAAATCTGAGGGCACTGATTAACTCGCAGCACCGGTAATTTCTTAATAGGACATTTACCGATGATGTGTTCGCATGGCAGAAGAAGTTAATTTTTGTGGATTAATTGAGAGATGAATAAAATTGTGGGACAATTTTATTTTTATATCTTAAGTGGTTATAACCTACATGGGGAAGTTAGGGTGGGACCCACTAATATCCTAACTACCCATGTGAGGATAAATGTGAGGTGGGTCCACATGAGCCCCAACCCTTCACATTTACATAACTCTCATAAACTCTCCCTCTCTCCCTCTTTATTGCATGCCAACACACACACATTAATTAATTAATTGAAACTCTTCATTAATTAATTAAGTGTTTGAATTTTGTAAATTTGAATGCATGGCATGATTTAATAAAATAAGGGAAGCCTTATTTTATTTTTGGGGTTGGCATGTTGTGTGGAGATTTTGGGGAGAGAGATCTAGTTTTATTTGAAGAACTTCATCCTCAACGAAGTACGTAAACTCTATGACGAAGAACTTCCACTAGGTGAGCTCGGTTTCTCCGTCCTCTTCTTCCTCCATGACAAGGGAGGAGACACCGACACGGGAACCCTCCAACAACGTCACGCCTTTCAATATTCTCTTCGTGACAAAAAGGGGGGACGCCACTTCCTCCTCGGACGCTCTCCGTCGATGTCTACGAACCCTCATCTTGCGACGTCTTCAACCTTGATGCCAACACTCCTCATCTTTTGTTGAGGTAGGGTGTGTTGATTCAATTTTATTGAGAATAAAATTGTTCATTGTGTTTCGTGAACCGTGTGCATTCTTGGTTATGTGATACCGTCTAATGCGGAGGGCGTGGGACGAACAAACACGGCCCGACAACCCTCCGCTGGAACTTTATTCCTTTGGAATTAGAAACCGGAGGCGGAGGAAAAACATGGCATTGTCGCGCCTTTCCCAGATCGTGACGAAAGGAACCGGCGCTATCGCGCCGGTTGTATGGAACGAACCGCAGCCCGCAACATGGGCCGCTTTGGCGAAAGAACCAGTCGGCCCATCGGTCGGTCGGGCGAAGAGGAGTCGCGGTGCGAGGAGGGTGCTGTGTTAGAGGACCGGTCGGCCCGTCGGCCGGTCGGGCGGTGCTGGACCGCGGTGCAAGGAGGGCGCTGTGCTGGAGTACCTGCGGCCTACCCATGCGGGCCGCGTGTTCAGAAGACTGGCCGGTCTAGCCAGCTATTTTGGGAAAGGGCGGTGCCGCCTGGTGCCGCCGGTGTGGAAAACCGGGGAGCCCCCCCCCCCCCCCCTAGATTGGTCGAGCCGCTCGGCCAGCTGGACCGCACGCCCAGCCGGGCCGCGCCAGTCCGGGCCGCGCTAGGCCGAGCCGGGATGAGTCGAGCTGATTCATGCCAGGCCCGCCCCGCCGGACCGGGCCGCGCCACTTCGGGCCGGGCCGCGTCCCTTTGGGCTGACTTGAGTATTTTCCTTCGGACCGGTCTGACACCCCTGTTGGGTCGGACCCGTCAAACTCGGTCAACCTAACCTGTCGGCCCACTGGGCTAAACGGGCCGATCCCGTTAATCACTTAAACGAGGTTTACTTAAAGACCGCACGTCAGATCGATGCACCGTCTATGGAACTGGGACTCTTTCGATGAGACTGTCCTTTTGCGATACTCTAAGTGAGTTTTGGATGAATTTGGATATCATTCGGGTTTGAAACAAGCATATTTCTAGCCGGGCCCCTCAGACGGAAAAGTTAATATCTCTTAGACCGGGCGTCTGATTGACGCGTCGTCTATTGTGTTGAGTTCCCATTGACAAGACAAAACTTCGGGATACATAAACTCTTGAATGTTCGACAGTTGATGTATCGACCCCCTGGCTCGTGGAGTGGACCCTCTCGGAATCGAGCGTGTTGTGTGTGGGAACCCTATAGCTGGTTGCGACTATGACGACGATGACGACTGTACTTGGATCCTACGTGGTTTTGATAGCGAGGACAACTGTACTTTGATCCTCCGTGGGTTCGGCAATGATGACGACTGTTCTTGGATCCTACGTGGGTTCATCAGTGATGGTTACTGTACTAGGATCCTACGTGGGTTCGGCAGTGACGACTTATGTACATGGATCCTACGTGGGTTCGGTAGGGGAGATGATTTAGAGGCTACATCTATCATCTCCACCCCTCTTCATGAGTAGTATACCTGTGTGAGCTTAGTCTTGATTTTCAATCATTATCATCGATGTGATAGACTTGCTTTCCTGTGTGGACTGGGTTGTGCTTTCCTGTGTGGACTGGGTTGTACTTGGGCTCGTGAGTTGGAGTCGAACTGGAATTGATGACTTAGGTATATGTATGGGCATATATCTAAGTAGAGTTGGTTGTTACTTTGTGTTTGTATCTTTCCTTTGTGGTTTATCCTTTGTGAATTCTGGGAGACCTTCGGGGGTCTCGGGGTTCCTACTGAGTATCGTATACTCACCCCTGCATGGGTTATGCCTGCACAATGTTGTGTTGGATGCAGACTACAGAGAGCACTGATCGAGGTGGAGTCTAGTGGAGCGGGACAGTACCTGGAGGTGGACCACTTGGCGGGACGTACACAGAGCGGACGGCCGGACTCGAGGAGCTGAGGAGACCATCTGTACTCACCCTTTAGGTGGGATATCCGGAGGATGACTCAGTGGTTGCTGGTTACTTTACTTTAGCTGTTCTTTCTTCTGTTGTACTGTACTTTCAGTTGGGTTTGTATTCTGGCCCATTTACTTTCCAGCACTTACTTTTGTACTCAGTATACTTAGTGTTTACTTCATCTTGTGTACTCTGTTGTGTTTCATTACTTATTTAAAGGCAATGTCTTCCATTTTATTAGGATTTACGCCTTTGTTGCTAGTCTCCATCCCCTGGCCTATGGGAGGTAGGCTTGGGGTAGTCACGGCACGGGCCCCGAGGATGGGCCGTGACATCGCGCTCCACGTGACTCCCACCATCACTACAGTCACGGGAGCAACCGAAAGAAGAACCAAGGAACACAAATCTGATATATTCTCACCTAGGACTGGATGAACCAACACCACACTGATGGAACATCATTGATGAGGGGTTATGGGCCACTATGAACCAGAAACGCCACTTTGGGCATGGATCCACTCATATCTAAACTGCAGATGTACCCTCACCAGAGTCCAATGCAAGCAGACCACAAGAAACGATGGAGATGACCAGAAGGGAGGGATAGAGTCGAGCCAGTCACTGTGAGGATAAGGCACGGTAATGCCAGAATAAAGAACCAAGAAAATCCTCCCCTCTCTATGCCACTCTGGAATAAACTCCGAGCCACATCGGAAATAGAGAAGTCAGAAACCACGCTGAATCTGTCTCCCGTCAACGCCGAGCTGAGATCCAATGTCAAGACCCACCAAATGTTGAAGCCAGAATCCTCACCTGAGACAACACAAAGCCGAAAAACTAGGACTATAGCAGCTGGAGTCTCTCCTGAGCCTTCATCAATCAGACACACTAGAACTGACAAAACTGGATCCTCATCTGAGCCTTCGCCAAGCCGATGTGCCAGGACTATCGAACCCAGAAGCCTCACCTAATCCTCGCCAAGCTACGCCGATGTCAAGCCGAAGGACGCCGACATTGATCCGCACCAAGCCACGCAAAAGGATAAGAGGGAAAAACTATGTAAGTGAAACCCTAGCCATACAAGAAGGAGAAATGTTTGCCACTCAAAGGCTCATAAATAACTTTTTGTGTTTGTTTCCTTGGTTTTCAGGATTGGTTTTCTTATATACATGTAAGGATAAACATGTAAGGTGAGAATGGTTGTACAGAATTGGAGATATATGTTATTAGTGAACATACAAAATATTAAATGGTTATAAAATTTAATTGGCTATTTTGAGTGAAGATGAATCATTATATAAAACATTAATGATAACTACTTTGGTTAATTGGTTGTTTTTTATCACAACAAACACATTTTGATTTATAAATTAATATCAAGTGTAAAAAATATTAAAGAACCTTAAATTATATATAATACATATATTATATTCTGGTTCAACCATAAAAATGTTTTCATGACCAGAATTGAAGATAGTAAAGGAAAATGAAAACTCGTCATCCTTGAATGTGATGAATGAACACATCTTGGGCGGTTTTTTCATTTCTAGTATAAAAGGATGGAAAAGGAGAGATGGTGATTAATTATTCCATTAGAATAACAAAATTCCAGTAAATATAAGTTACTAGAGTTATAACACCATTTAGATGAGGATAGGTAAGGATAGAAATGAAAACAAAGGAACATGAAAAGAAAATAAAAGAAAAGAAAAGAGAAATTTAACACTTGAATGTATCTTCCTTGAGAGCCTATTTAGGGGAGAATTTTTTGTCTTTTTATGAGACCAATAGATTCTAGACATGGTATAGGGGATTAGGGAGAGATTTGATCAGAATTTGGACTAAAAAAGGCTTGAGAGTTGTGAGGAGAGGAGGTAGAGAGGGGTGGTATTTATAATGGTGGAGTGGAGGGGTTTTCCATTATTTTAATCATTAGTTTAATATTTTTGCTCAAGAATATGAATAGTCTTGATTCTTGGGACCAAAAATAGTAAATAGATCATGTTATTTAGAACTAATTTCCATTTACATCATCCATGACTCAAGAATAATGCATAAATTAATTTATTCAGCATTTATCGTAAATTATCGTGTTTTACTATTCACCAAAAATTCAAATATTTTAGAAAAATACCAAAAAATAACCCCAATAATTTTTTAATGTGTAGAAATGAAAAATTATCTCCATTTTATTAAAATAAATTTCTAAATATGAGAAAATTTATTTTTAATTAAAATCATAATTTACTTGAAAAATACAAATTTTAAAATTAAAACTGCTTTTCTAACACTTTGAAAAATTAATTAAGGTCCCTTAAAATTATATTATAATCATAAGCCGTCAAAATAGTTATTTATGAATAAATTTTATAAAAATAAATTTTCTTTTAAATTATAAAATTAATCATAAAATTTTAATTAAATATACATGATTTACAAAAATAGCAACACTTAATTGATAATTTTTAAAATATTTACTTTTACTATGATATATTGATATCATATTGTCACTTATAAGATGGGTAAATTTTATTAATAATTTAATTATTGATGTTACTATTCAATTGGCAGATTTACTATTTATAAGGGTCACATTAATATTTTAAAGGTCAAGTTACTATTTCATTGGTATACGTTCCTTAGCTTCTAAAGGTACCTTTTATTTTACTCATTATTCATTTATAAGGTTTTTATTGTGTTCTATATGTAATCATATATTTTTATACTATAATACATAATTATAATAAGATAATTTCATTGATAAAACATTGGTTTGTTACATTATTACCCCCTTAAGAAATTCCACCCTCGAAATTTCATTTTACATTCTAATCTAAAAACAAGTGTGGGTATTTTTTCTTCATTGCTTCCTCTAGTTCCCACATTGCCTCTTTGTATTTATGGTTCTGCCATAGTACTTTGACCAGGTGAGTATTCTTGTTACCTAGAACTTTATCTCTATGATCCAAGATCTTCACTAGTTACTACTTGTAAGAAATATCATTCTTCAATTGTATCACCTCTAAAGATAGTACATGAGAAGGATCTAGTATGTACTTCCTTAAGAGGGATAAATAGAAGACATCATGTATTTTAGACATGGTAGGTGGAAGTTCTAGTCTATAGGCCACAACTCTGACATGATTAAGAATCTTTAAGGGGTCTATGTTCATAGGATTTATCTTTCCTTTCATCCCAAATCTCATGACCTTATTCTATGGAGATATTCAGAGGAATACCATGTCTCTAACTTTAAACTCAATGTCTTGTAAATGATTGTCTACATAGCTCTTTTTTCAACTTTGGGCTACCTTGATGTGTTGTTGAATGGTTTTTACCATCTCCATCATTTCTTCAACCATTTTAGGTCCTAATAGTTTACACTCATCAACTTCATCCCAGCACACTGGTGTTCTACATCATTTCCCATAAAGTGATTCATATGGTGACATTTGGATGCTCGAGTGGAAACTATTGTTGTAAGATAATTCGACCAGTGGAAGATGTTGGTCCCATCCTCTTTTATAAGTCCATATAATGCACTCTCAAAATATCTTCTAGTGTCTGAATAGTTCACACGGATTGGCCATCAGTTTGAGGGTGATAGGTTATAATGAAGTTCAATTCAGTGCTTAAAGCATGCTAGAGACTTTTATAGAACATCAAGGTAAATATTAGATCTCTATGAAATAAAATATATAGTGGTATACCATACATCCTTTTTGCCTCTTTGATATATATCCACACAATTTTATACAATGAGAAGTCATTTTGAATTGTTATAAAGTGAGTTGTCTTTCTAAGATGATCCATAATGACCCATATAGCATTGTTTCCTCTCTATGTCCTTGGAAGTCCAGTGAAAAAGTCCATGGTGATGTTATCCCACTTCTATGTTGGTATGGGTAGTGGTTTCATCATCCCATAATACCTTTTCCTTTCAACCTTCATTTACTAAAAAACCATTCACTTTGATGTATACTCAGCAATCTCCTTCTTCATATTGTCCCACCAATAATTCTCTCAGAGATCTTGATACATCTTTGTGCTCCCTGGGTGAATAGATAATGATGATATATGTGCATCATTCAAAATATAATCCTTCATATCTATATCAAATGGTACAAATAATCATGATCCAAATATTATGACTCCATCCTTGTCAATCTTGAACTCAGAGGATTTCCCATTTCTGATAGCTTCCTCCCTTTTCTGAATTTCCACATCATTTCATTGAGCATCCTTTATTTTCTACAATAGGGATGGTTGAGCAATCATTTTAGAAAGGATTTATGATGTTCCTACCTTAATTATTCCCATTTTCATCCTCTAAAATTCTAATAAGATTGGATCCTTTTCAATTATCATCATTGATAAAGATGCAAGATCCTTTCTACTTAGAGCATCTGCCACCTTATTTTCCTTACTAGGATGGTAGTGGATTGAGTAGTTATAATCCATAATGAGCTCTAACCATATTCACTAGAACATATTAAGATCCTTCTATGTGAATATATATTTGAGACTCTTGTGATCAGTATATATCTTACACTTCTCCCCATAGAGATAATGTCGCTATATTTTCCACACAAAGATCACAGCCGCCAACTCTAGATCATGCATGGGATAGTTTTTCTCATGGAATTTCAGCTACCTTGAGGTGTGGTCTATTACTTTATCATTTTTTATCATCAAACAGCATAATCCCTTCTTTGAAGCATCACTATACATTACAAGGATTTCTCCACATATCAAGAGTGTGAGTACCAGTGAAGTGATAAGCCTCTTTTTGATATCCTTATAGATTTCCTCACATTATTTAGTCAAGATGAACTTCACTCCCTTCTATGTAATCTTGATCATTAGGTTTTAAAATCATGATAATTTCTTCACAAATCATCGATAATACCCAGCTAGACCCAAAAAGTTGTGGATCTCCGTTACAAATGTTGGCATGGGCCACTCCTCAATTTCCTTTGTCTTGGAAGGGTCCACATATATTCATTTCCTAGTGATAACATGCTTGAAGAATGATACTTCCTCCATCCAGAACTCACATTTACAGTAATTTGCATAAAGTTTCTCACATGCACGGTCCACCGGGGCATCCTGTGCGAGTTGTGCGCACACCACACATGTGCACTTGTGTGCTCCATGTAGGTTCTATGCTCCAATATCCTCATGTCACCATGGTTAGGTATCCAAGTTGATTGTCTCCCACATGGTCAGCCTAAGGGTCCCACATGTGTGGTTGAGGTGGTCCCTGGCTGGATAGATAATGGTTGGATAATTTTTTCAAACACTTCAAATAAATATATGTGAAATTAGAATAAATCTAAGTGAAATATAAAAAACCATCATCTAAATATAAATTTACAATCCATTCTCAAATTCCTTCTTCAAATATATTCCATGAAAAAATAATATCTATATTTCATTATCTTTAATAATATTCAAAACTCCTAATTCAATAAAGTTTATATTGCATGGGATTCTTCAAATTATCTGCATGTAGGTAAACATTTCAATGATGTTCTTTAATTCCTATTATTTACTTTTTAGAATATAAATTCTAAATAAATTATTCAATATCAAATTATCTCACTTATTCAAATTTTCTTCATTATTGTAAATAATGTTTCACCATTGACACAAGTATTTGACATGAATATCAGTTCAAAAATAATTAGAGTTGTAAACTCAAAGTCTTCAAAATAAATTCCTTAATTATATAATAATTCAGTACTTTATTATTTATCCATTCATCCAAGATATATTCTATCAAGCTTAAATATCTTGGATACTTCCAGTAACTTCCTTATTTCTAACATCTTCAACATATTTACATCAATGAAATATTATTATTTTTTTGACCAACTTTGACAACCAATAACAATCATTGACAAAAAAATATAACTCATACACAAAGTGGGCTCAAAAATATCCTATTTTATATTTTTTTCAATACCTTTAAATTTCATTATAAATGAATATTTCGATATGTAAATCTCTCCCATTTAATTTTCCAAACTTTCATTTCACTTTATCTCCTTATTATTGACAATAAATAAAAAGTTCATGGGAAAAGGGTACTATTAACTTCTTAGGAAATGTGTCATTAATCATTTCACTCTAATTTTATATGATTTATTCTTGGTTTAGAAAACAAGAGGATTTTATTTAGACAACAAAGTTTTCCACTGCCAACTAATCTTGATACCTCATGAAATGAGAACTCATATACTTGTCATTAAGGTTTATCCACTTTTATTCTAGAATGAATATAATTAAATGATATGTGAAAATTTTTTAAGAACAATTAACCTAAAACTCCTACACTTACTTCAATAAATAGATAAAAAAAATTAAATAAAAAAAGAATGATAAATGGCCTTGGACAACATCTATTACTTATATATTTCTTATTCCATTGATTAATTCAAATACACCCCATTTGTATTTATATTTTTTATTAACCAAGGATGAGAAATTAAGAAAAACATATCTTTTACAATGACATTATATTCAATCACATTTCATAATGATTTGATTTGATTCTAATTGACATAATTATTCTTGAAGAAATTTCATTTTTCTTCATTTGTCTCCCCCTCAAGGGAAATTCTCTTATACATATTCATGATGGTTTATTTCTTTAAGAATGTATTTCAAGATGTTATAATATAGATAATACACTAAAATGGATCTTTAACTTGTGACTATCTAGATTTGAAAACTTACACAACCTCACCATGAATAATCTTCTTCAATACTTTTTTTTCAGGATACCAAATATAAGATCAAACCAAGATGTTATCTTATTTATCCTTGTTGTCTAGGGTATAACAAAATAGACTTAAAATTCATTAAATATTTTCCTATATCATATTTTTAATTTTATTCCAATTTAGGAATCATTCAAGGATGGTGACTTATTTATCTCTATTGTCAAAAATTGATGGCACTCACTGCTTCTCAGGTTCTCCCCCTGAGAAATTTTCTTCACCTTCAATTACCTTCATTATAAGAACAAATAAAATACACAAATATTATGTGAATAAGTTTGATCTTCCTTACTTAATCAATGTGGACAACAAGTTTGAAATTTTTTCTTAACCAAGTTGTTCAATTTCCTCCAGTACTCATGCTTGTGAATCTGAACTTTTGTTCTGGTTTATGTTGGGGTAGCATGGAACTATTCACATTCTCTTATT
This sequence comes from Viscum album, assembly GCA_963277665.1. Lineage (NCBI taxonomy): Eukaryota > Viridiplantae > Streptophyta > Magnoliopsida > Santalales > Viscaceae > Viscum > Viscum album. Next base: position 2,105,055,275 of record OY728123.1, read on the forward strand.
ATTTGTGTGGATAATCTTTCATCATAACAGCCTTTATTAATGATTCATTCTTAATTCTCTTAAATACTACTTATTATTTTGAAATAATATTTAACAATGTTTTTCACAATTTACAGCTTTGTCACATCTATTACAAGAACTTATTTAATATGAGAGTTATATTTTATTAATAACCTCTCATGTACTTTGTCTTCGTCATGTGAAATATTTTATTTTATTTTTTACTGAACTTATCTTCTTCATCTTCCATTTTTGGCATTCTTTCTAAATCTTCTGGCTAGATTACTAACATGTCATTAGGAACATTAGTGGAAAGTCTAGATCTTCCACTTGGATTCTTATAAATTCTATAAATCTTAGTAGTTATTTTAGATGAATCACTTTTCTTTAAATTCATATATTTAGAATCTAAGTTCGTCTCAATTTTACTCTTGGTAGAACTTTTGTTTACAATATTATTCTACTTTCTTCCCGATATTTTTTTCTATTTATTAGTCAACTTTTTTTCCTTCTTTTCTCATCAACTTTGGATACATGTCGAGATGATCACGCACTATATTTCTGACCTCTTCCATTGAATACATTATATATATTTTCAATATTTCTAAATCTATTTGAAGTATACATATTCTTATTAATATATGTATTTTTCATCTTCTTCTCTAGATTGATCTCCCTTCACATGAGCTTCCTTTGTGCTTTTTCATTTAAAGGATTGTACCAAAAATATATTGCATAATGCCTAAATATGTTGCAGCACCAAAATTCATCCACAAACCTTGATCTTCTTATTTACTTTATACAAATTTTTTGGGTCGTATTCATATCTTTTTTGTATCTTCATAGGGAACCATCTTACACACTTTTATTTATATCCACTATACTCATGGTGGTAAGCTTCTCATCACCTTTATTTATATGTACTTGTTCATGTTTTGTGTTTCTAAACTACATTGTTTATGGAAAAATATTTAGAAACATTAGTACAAGATGTTATGGATGATTCCTCTTTCATCACACCTATTTGAGATAGATCATTGAATAAATCATGATCTTCTTATCACAAGTTATAGGTAGTTTAACATTAGAATCCTCCAATGGGCATTGAGTAGTAGCTGAAAGTCTCACCTTATTTTTTAAAGTCTCAATATGTGTCTTCTTAGGATTGGTCAACTGAACATATGATTATAGACATTTCATATTGAGGATGATTTTCTAATATTCAACCATAATCATCTTCTCATTACAAGAAACCTTCATTCTTTCGACTTCCACTTCAGGTAGCTTAACTGTTTTTGTAAAAAATAGTCAAGATATTTTATCTTTATGAATTTTTCTTCCAATTATAAATCCCTAACATCAATAATTATTTTCAATTTCTCTTCAAGTGAGTAGATATTTTCTTTCAGATTCTATTTCTCACTAACTTCATTAATACATTTTGAGTTACTTATTTCAAGCTCCCTCTTTTTTGCTTCAAAGGCTCTAACCTATCTGGAGAACTTTAAACATTCTAGAATTTTTACTCATAAATAATTATATAAATTATCAACTTCCACTTCCAAATGGGTGATTTTTCCCATATATATTGAAAGGATCCATAAAAAAGAGATATTGTTTATATAGGAATGTAATGTAGAATATCTCTTGAACTATCAACAGATATATCTTGAGTTTTAGATTGATCATCATCACCACTTGTTCTCGAATATTAATCTTTAGGATAGTTTGAACATGAATTTTAATTGACATCATGATCACTTACCAATATTGATTAAATTGATGTAGGTATGTCATCCCACCTTTTTATTAAATAACTTTTCGTTACATTTTACAAACAGAGGATCTTTAAAGTCTAGTGTCTTGGAAATCAGGAACATAAAACATAAAAACTTACAAAACTCTTTTAAATACCATTGAAAATATTCTTGAAAAGTTAAACCTATGTAAAATTATTGTATCTCATAACCTGGATACATACATCAAAAGAAAGGGTGAGTATAAGGCCCAATAAAGAAAACAAGTGAAATAGTTTACATGTGATCTTGAGCGATGTCAATAAGAACATGAGGGATGTCATAAATGAATGATAAAGAGGCATATCAAAGCAACAATAACATGAATAATAACTTGAAAATTTGGATAAAACATTTAATTTATACATTCATGAACATATCACCAAGGTTCATCACCAAGGTGTCATAAAAATTACCAGGGTTATTCACCAAGGTATCAGGAAACTTGTCATCTCGAGAGATTAATTCTTTACCCAATGCATTGGAGTGCTATCAGGGCTCACCCTTAATATTTATTTATTTTCATGTGATACACATAGATCATAATCAAACATTTCATAAATAACTCATAGAGAATAAAAGAAATGGGTTTCATTTCAAAATCATGACGTTTTAAAAGTGCTTCAAAACTTGATCGTTATGTCATTTATAACCCATGGAAAATGAATGAGGGTTTTATGTATGTAAAATACAGAACCAAATATACCATTTTTATGACTTGATGAATACCCCCAAAACTAAAATAGGTTTGGGTATTCACATAAAGAAAATAAGAAAATTTCTTGAGAAAAAGAGAGAGAGGTTTTGAGACAAAAAATCTGCAGCATAACGGTTATACAACATAGTTTTATAAAACATTGAAAAGAGAGAAAAAAAGGGTCACCCATTCATAAATAACTCATAATATATTATGGGTAAAAAATAAAAAATAAATAAGATCATGGTATGTATATTTGAATGACATACCACATGAAAAGGAAACCTGAAAGAAGAGAGAAGATGTGATTTCTTTTACAAAACAATTGGCGGTCTAACGGCGTCACTTATAATTCATAAAAATAAGTTGATGAGAGAAGAAAGTTTCTATTGTCAATTGGAAATGATATGGATAGTAATAATGATATAGAATAACATACCCACAAATAATAAAATGGAAACTATAAGGAATAACATAAAGGAAGTCATAACTTAAAAGAGGAGGGTGAAAGGTTCCCTTACCTTGAAAAGTAACTTTGAAATCTCGAAGTTTGGGACCTTAGGATGCTTGAGGGAACCTTGGGAGGACTCCTTGGGAGGTAAAAAGACCATATCTTCGTTGATGAGGATTTTGGAATGAAAGGAATGAGGTAATGGCTTGATATTTATAGCAAAAGTGAGGGAATATTTTATTAATTTTCAAGGGACACCTCATCAGTGGTATTTGCAAAACCATGGGCTTGACCATTGTATTTGCCCATGGTATTGGCCACTTGGGACACCTCATAACATATATTACTATTCAAAAGTCTACCAGAATTATTACAACATTAATGATGTCATTAATCACACCAAAACTCAAAACTGTATTTTTATTATTCACTGAAAAACAAACATTATATAAAAATATTATAAATTCACCCTAACATAATATCGATTATATGAATTCAAAAATGAACTCAATTTTATTAAAATAATTTTCTAAATATTTTTAATTTAATTTTTAAATAAAATCATAATTTATTTAAAAAAACAACTTTAAAACCATCACTCGTTTTATAACCCCTTGAGAAATTAATAATGGTCCCATAAAATTATCTTATAAACATAAGAAAATAAAGTAATAATTTATGATTCCATTTTATGAAAATACATTTTCATTTTAAATTATTAAATTAATCATAAAATTTTAATTAAAATATTTATGACATACAAAAATACCAATACTTATATTATGACCATTTTTTCACTTTTAAGATGTCTAAATTATATTTGTACATATATGGGTGAAGTTTCTATTTTTTTGGAATATTTACTATTCATTACTATTCATAAGGGTGTTGTTACTATTCATACTTTACTATTCACTAAAAATTAAGTTGATCTTATTAGACTCTAAATTTCTTACTGATCACAATTGTAGAAGACCATTTTTTGAAAATCATTTCACATTATTAATTATTTAAAGTTTACATAAATATTTTAAAGTACCCTTTTCCCAAAATTCATCAACAATATTCATCCTATATTTATCCGAACATTTGAAAATCACAAATTTTAGCATAATAAGAAATAAACAAATTATTTATACAAAGGGATTACATGAAGTAACTAAGGCCTTGTTACATAGCCCCTTATAACACATGTATAGGACCTAAGAGTAAGGTGTACTATGGTAATAGAATCTTGGGGTGGCTCAGACAACATTGCCTAAGTGGTGATTTCTATTAGCTTGAACTTCTCCCATAGTCGATTCCATTCAAGATTCACATGTTGAAGCTCACCTTGGGCTTGGTCCAGAGCAAATCCCAGAGATGCTACCTCTTTCCCAAGCTCCGACATATGGGCTTCGTATGGCCTAAGTCTACTGTATGAGGTCATTGACTCTTCTTTCTAATTAATTAACCATGATCATTTGAATTTATAAACAATAATCATAACATTATAGCTTACAACGGTCATATTGACCAATGGTAATATCACAGTTGAAACCCAATAGTGTCATTTTAATTACACTCACTTCATTAATTAAAGGATATAGTTTTGTTGAGTATAAAATAAAATAACACACAAATTTAGGAAACAAAAATTATTCAAAAGTTTAGGTCGTTACATTCTTCCCCCGTTAAAAAATTTCATCCCTAAAATTTTAACTCGTACCCTCATAAGAGAAAATGTGTGGGTACTTCTGTCTCATAGACTCCTCTGGTTCCCATGTCGCTTCTTTATATTTGTGGTTCTTCCAAAACACCTTAACAAGGTGGGTAGTCTTATTGCGTAGAACCCTATCTCTACAATCCAAGATATCCACAGGCTACACCTCATAAGAGAGGTCATATTCCAGTTGTACTACCTTTGGATTTAGTACATGTGAAGAGTCAGTTATGTACTTCCTCAAGAGGGATATGTGGAAGAAATCATGAACTTGTACTAGATTTTGAGGAAGTGAAAGCCGATGGGCCACTGCTCCCACACGATCAAGGATTTCATAGGGGCCAATGTACCGAGGGTTGAGCTTCCCTTTCTTCCCAAACCTCATGAATCTTTTCCAAGGTTAAATCCAAAGAAAGACTTTGTCACCAACATCAAACTCCAAGTCCCTTAAACGGTTATTGGCATATCTCTTTTGTCGACTCTAAGAAGCCTTAATGTGTTGCTAAATGGAATGGACTTTTTCTGTCATCTCTTACACAAGATCAGTCCCAAGAATCTTTCTCTCACCAACTTCATCCCAACAAGTAGGAGTTATACATAGCTTATCATATAGAGCTTTCTAGGGTTACATTTGAATGATCGAGTGGAATGTTTTTGTTGTAATAGAACTCAACTAAAGGGGAATGTTTATCCCATCCACCTTCAAATTCCATTGAGCATGTTCTCAGCATGTCCTTGAGTGTTGGAATAGTTATTTCAGATTGTCCATCAGTTTGGGGGTGATAGGCCATATTGAAATTCAATTCAGGGCTCATAGCATGTTGAAGAATTCTCCAGAATTTTTATGTGAACCTTGGATCACGATCAGATATGATAGAAAGTGGAACTCCATTCAGCCTTACCACTTTCTTCACATAAATCCTGACAAGTTTATCAAGAGATAAATCTTCAAAACTAGAGTTAAAATGGGAATTCTTGGTGAGACGGTCCACAAAAACCCATATCGCATTGTTTCTTTTGGAAGTTCTCGAAAGACCAGTGACAAAGTCCATAGTGATATTGTCCCACTTCCATGTTGGTATGGGTAGTGGTTGAAATACCCCTATAGGAAGTTGTCACTCTGCCTTCACTTGATGGAATACTAGGCACCTTGAAGTGTAGTCAGCAATCTCCCTTTTCATATAATCCCACCAGTAATGATCACAAAGGTCCCTATACATTTTCATGCTTCCAGGATGTGTAGAGAAAGTAGAGATATGATCTTCATCTATCAACTCCTTCTTTATTTCCAGAATAGATGGAACACATAATCTTGTACGAAATTTTAGTACACCTTCTTGATCAATATTGAACTCAAGAAACTTCCCATCCTTCACAACCTCAAACTTCTTCTGTAACAAAGGATCTTCTTTTTGATATTTCTTGATCTTCTCTAATAATGACGGTTGAAAAATCATTTTGGTTAGGGTTGATGATGTCCCTTACCTTATAATTCCCATGCCCAGCTTTACTAGGTCATTGATCAAAGTATCTCTTTGAATATTCATCATGGATATAATAGTTGGGTCTTTCCTGCTTAATGCATCATGGACTTCGTTTGCTCTTCCAGGATAATAATGAATTGAACAATCGTAGTCTTTAAGAAGTTTCAACCATCTCCTTTGTCTCATGTTCAATTCCTTTTGTGTGAAAATATACTTCAAACTTTTATGGTGTGTGTATATATCACATTTCTCCCCATAAAGATAGTGCCTCCATATCTTCAGAGCAAAAACGACCACAGCCATCTCCAGATCATGCGTAGGATAGTTTTTCTCATGAGTCTTCAACTACCGAGATGCATAATCAATGACCTTGTCATTTTTCATGAGGACTCACCCAATCCCTTTCAGAGATGTATCGCAAAAAATAATGAATACTTCTCCACTTGAGGGCAGAGTCAACATGGGTAAAGTAACCAATATCTTCTTCAGCTCTTGGAAACTTTTCTCACAATCCTTTGTCTAGACAAACTTGACCCCTTTTCGAGTTAACTTGGTTAATGGATTATAAAGTCATGGGAAAAAAATTCACTAACCTCTTATAATATCCCGCTAATCCAAGGAAACTACGAATCTCAGTTATTGTTGTAGGTTGAGGGCACTCCTCTAAATTTTTTGTCTTTTCAAGGTAAACTGTGATTCTTTCATTGGTAACAATGTGCCCCAAGAAAGTAACTTGTTGTAACCAGAATTCACATTTTCTAAACTTTCCAAAAATCATCTCATTCTGTAGAGTTTACAAAATAACCCTTATATGATCCTCATGCTCCTTGAAACATTTGGAATATATCAGAATATCATTAATAAAAACTACCAAAAAGTTATCAAGGTAGTCCTTAAAGACACTATTCATCAAATCCATAAAAATATATGGTGCATTAGTTAGTCTGAAGGGCATAGCAACAAACTCATAATGCCAATATCTTGATAGGAATTCAGTTTTTGTAATATCTTCTTTATTCACCCTCAATTGATGATAACCAGAATAAAGATCAATGTTAGAGAAGAATTGAGCCACACAAAGTTGATCAAATAAGTCATAAATTATTGGAAGAGGTTATTTTTTCTTTATTGTGATCTCGTTCAGTTCTATATAATCAATACATAACTGCATTGATCCATCCTTCTTCTTCAATAATAGAATAGGTTCTCTCCAAGGAGACACACTCGGTCAGATAAACCCCTTCTCCAAAAGATCTTGGAGTTGTTTCTTTAATTCCTCCATCTCCACATTTTCCATCCAATACGAGGTCTTTGATATTAGATGAGATCCAGGTACAAGTTCAATGGATAACCCTACCTCTCTTTCTGGGGGAGGCCTGGGTAACTCCTTATGAAATACGTCAATGTATTCCTATACGATGGAGACATTTTCTATCCTTAAACTCTCATTTCCTTCTTCTTCTTCACCAATAAACTCCATAAATAAGGATATAGGAGGTTCTTCTAGACATATATCTAGTTGATATATCTATCCTTAGAAGATAACCATAGGTTTTCCATTCAAGACTACTAAGATTTCCTTACTTCTACATTTGATCTCAGCATTATACTTTGAGAAACAGTCCATCCCTAGTATAATGTCGAATTCTATCATGGTAATGACTACTAGATTTTCAATATTATTGTGATCAATAAATTAAATACTATAGTTTCTAAATATTGACGATGCTTGGATAATCCCACTAGGATTCTTGACTGATAACTCTACTTCTAGAAAATCAAGGGTTGATTCTAAATTCTTTTCAAACATGGAGAAAATAAAATAATTATTATAACTAGAATCAAACAAAGTACTTGATAGTTTTGAGATAACAATAAGAGTACCTACCACCACATCATTTGGCACTTCAACTTCAACTATATTGATTACAAAAGTATTACCTTGCTCCCTTTTCCTTTGTTGAGACTGAGAGTGATTCCCCCCCACTGCCCTTAGATTTGGACAGTGATTGGAAAAGTAACCCAAGTTGTCCACACTTATAGAATTGGACATCAGGTAGGACATGAACCATCTTCCCCTTGACTTTAATGCTTGGGAGTTGAGGCTTCACCTTGCTATGACAATTCCATGCGATTTGGCCATCATTTCCACACTTTTAGCACTTCCCTCTCTCGAGCAGGTAGTCCCCTAAATTATTCCTCCCACATTTATTAAACATGGGATGTTGCACTTGCTTGCCTCCTCTTACCTGATCAAAGATCCTCCCTAATCTTGGATCCATTGATCTCTTCTTGTCCTTGGATTTATGAGACCATTGTGTCTCACCAAACTCGAGTTTGACTTTCATCACACTTTTCACGATCTCCTCATAGCTATCATAGTCTCAGTTGGCTAGATTCTTTTGAAGATATGGTCTTAGTCCACCAAAGAATCTACAAACCTTCCCATTAGGATTTATGACAATTCTTGAGGTGTAATGATAAAGCCTTGTGAATTTCATCACGGAGCTTCCAAAAGATTCATTCTCCTTCTGCCTCAGCTCGAGAAACTCCTTCTCTATTCTTGTTCTCATGGAATAAGAGAAATACTTACTGAAGAAGATCCATCTGAACTCTTCCCACTCTATAGCTTCAACATCCACTCTTGGCCTCATGTTTTTAATCAGTTCCCACCACTAATCAGCTTCTCCCTCTAAGAGATAGACAACCAGGGTGACCTTCTCTTTCTCTGAACAATAGAGCACAAAAAAGATGTTCTCTATAGAGCTAATCCACTATTCAGCAATCAATGGGTTGGTCAATCCACTGAAGGTTGGTGGCTGTTAATGCATAAAGGACTCACAGAATGTTGTTCCCTTCACGGTGAGATCGGTCTCTCATCTTGATTCAAGTTATTTCCCATAACTTGAGTCAGTAAGTTCATCATTCTCATGAAATTTTCCATTCCGGCTTCCATCAGAGGGTCATCTGCGCATGGTCCATTATGACACCATTTGCATAGTTCCTCCTATAGCCCTCCATTTTCTAAAAGAATAAAAACTTAGTGAGAATCATATTTCATTTATGAATCTATTAACTATAAAGGATTTTTTGTCTTAAAACTTCGTGCTTAAATAATTACATTTATCTATAAATCCTTCATAATGATTTATAAAAAGCTTGTGATTGACCAAACATATCCCCCATGAGTGTCAAACTAGGAGTTCAGAAAGTCCCATAGTTGTGTACTAGGATACCCCAGGTCAATCCCGAAACTCCAAGTCTGAGTTTTCACTCCTAGGTACATCTGTGCCAGAGCCATATCCACTTGTTCGTATCCAGACATGGATTTATTTACTCGAAAACCACTTACTTAATATTTCACCAAAAATACCAGGAAGTTTTACTATATTTAAACTTTTATATAGGATTCTTCCTAAAGTTTTCATAGACTAATTTCCATAAATAACTAAAATATTCTTTGATACCAACTATGGTATCCCACCTTTTTATTACATAACTTTTTATTACATTTTAAAATAGAGGATATTTAAAGTCTAGTGTCTTGGAAATCAGGAATATAAAACATAAAAACTTAAACCAATATTTTAAATACCCTTGAAAATATTCTTTAAAATTTCATCCTATCTACAATTAATTAATCTCATAACCTGGAGACATACATCAAAGGAAGGGGTGAGCAGAAGCCCTAGTAAAGAAAACAAGTGAAACAGTTTACATGTGATCTTGAGTGATATCAATAAGAACATGAGGGATATCATAAATAAATGATAAATAGGAATATAATAGCAACAATAACATGAATAATAACTTGAAAATGTGGCTACAACATTTAATTTAGACATTCATGAACATATCACTAAGGTTCATCCCCAAGGTGTCATAAAAACTACCAGGGTTATTCACCAATGTATCATGAAACTTGTCATATCTAGATATTAATTATTTACCCAATACATTGGAGAACTATCAGGGTGAAACATTAATATGTATTTATTTTCATGTGATACACATATATCATAATCAAACATTTCATAAATAACCCATAGATAATAAAAGAAATGGGTTTCATTTCAAAATCGTGACATTTGAAAAGTGCTTCAAAACTTGATTGTTGTGTCATTTATAACCCATGGAAAATGAATGAGGATTTTATGTATATAAAATCCAGAAAAAAATATACCATTTTTATGACTTTATAAATAGACATAGAACTAAAATAGGTTTTTGTATTCACATAAATAAAATAAGAGAATTTCTTGAGAAAAAGAGAGAGGGGTTTTGAGAGAAAAATTCTACAGCATAACGGCTATTCAACATGGTTTTAGAAAACACAGAAAAGAGAGGGGAAAAGGGTCACCCACTAATAAATAACTCATAATAAAGTAAGGTTAAAAAATAAAAAGGAAATAAAATCATGGTATGGATATTTTAATGACATACCACATGAAAAGGAAACATGAAAGAAGAGAGAATATGCGATTTCTTTTACAAAAAAATAGGCAACCTAATGTCATCGCTTATAATTCAAAAAAAATAAGTTGATGAGAGTAGAAATGGTCTATAATCAATTGGAATTGATATGTACAGTAATAAGGATATAGAAGAACATACCCCCATATAATAAAATGGAAACTAGAAGGCGTAATATAAAGGAAGTCATGACTTAAAAGAGGAGGGTGAAAGGTTCCCTTACCTTGAAGAGTAACTTCGAAAGCTCGAAGGTTGGTACCTTGGGGGGGCTTGAGGGAACCTTGGGAGGACTCCTTTGGAGGTAAAAAGACCAGATCTTTGTTTAGGAGAATTTTGTAATGAAATGAATAAGGGAATGGCTTGATATTTACAGCAAAATTGAGGGAATATTTTATTAATTTCCAAGGGACACCTCATCAGTGGTATTTTCAAAACCATGGGCTTGACCATGCTATTTTTCCCATGGTATTGGCCACTTGGGACACCTCGTGACATATATTACTATTCAAAAGTCAACCAGAATTATTACATCATTAATGATGTCATTAATCACACCGAAACTCAAAACTGTATTTTTATTATTCAACGAAAAACAAAACATTTTATAAAAATATCATAAATTCACCCTAACCTAATATCGATGATCTAAATTCAAAAATTAACTCCATTTTATTAAAATCATTTTATAAATATTTTTAATTTAATTTTTAAATAAAATCATAATTTATTTAAAAAAATAAATTTAAAACTATCGCTCGTTTTATAACACCTTGATAAATTAATAATGGTCCCATTAAATTATCTTATAAACATAAGAAAATAAAGTAATAATTTATGATTAAATTTTATGAAAATAAATTTCCATTTTAAATTAATAAATTAATCATAAAATTGTAATTAAAATATTTATGACATACAAAAATACCAATACTTATATTATGACCATTTTTTCACTTTTAAGATGTCTAAATTATATTTGTACATACATGGGTGAAGTTTCTAGTTTTTTGGACGATTCACTATTCATTACTATTCATAAGGGTAATATTACTATTCATACTTTTCTGTTCACTAAAAATTAAGTTGATCTTATTAGACTCTAAATTTATTACTGATCACAACTATAGAAGACCATTTTTTTAAAATCATTTCATATTATTAATTATTTAAAGTTTAAATAAATATTTTAAAATAGATCTTTTTCTAAAATTCATCAATAATATTCATCCTATATGTATCCGAACATTTGAAAGTCACAAATTTTACCATAATAAAAAATAACAATTTTATTTATAAAAAGGTATTGCACAAAGTAACTTAGACCTTGTTACATATCCCCTTATAACACCTACATAGTACTTAAGAGTAAGGTGTGCCATAGTGATAGATTTTTGGGGCGGCTCAGACAACATTACCCGAGTGGTGATTTCTATCATCTTGAACTTCTCCCATAGGTGATTTCGTTCAATATTCACATGTTGAAGCTCATCTTGGGCTTGGTCCAAAGAAAAGCCCATAGATGCTATCTTCTTCCCAAGCTCTGACATATGGGCTTCATATGGCCCGAGTCTACTGGATGAGGCTATCGACTCTTTTTCTGTATTAATTAATCGTTATCATTTGTATTTATAAACAATAATCATAATATTATAGCTTTCAATGGTCATATTGATCAATGGTCATATGAAAATCAAAACCCAGCAGTATCATTTTAATTATACTCACTTCATTAATTAAAGGATATAGTTTTATTGAGTATAAAATAAAATAACACACAAATTTAGGAAACAAAAATTATTCAAAAGTTCGGGTCGTTACAATAGGAATTTTGTCTTTATCCTTGGTGTAAACTTGATCCACCTACTATTTACTTTCTAAGTACAGTATGTCTTCATTATTGGAAAGGTGTGGATAAATTTATACTTTCTCTTCTTTTGATAATAGGGATCTCTTATTTAACTTTACTTTCTATTTCTTTCTCCTATTCATCATGTTCTTGGTATATATGGAATTATACTTTGAGATAATTGAATATTCACTAAAACTAAACTTCATTATAAACAGAGGAAAGAAACTCAAATCCTAAAAAGATAATAACTAAAACATAGAGACTATAATATAGGAAAACATAGATATGATTCTAATTTAGAGGACCACTTTTGGATATACTCAATACTGATAGGGGGTGAATCGGTGTTGGGAACTTTTTCACTAACTATAACTTTTATCCCTTTTACCTCTTAGACCTGTTAGGATTTTGGTTCCCTTATTTTCTTTTCTTTATTATATAAAAGTATATGAAAGAAAGTAAAGAATCCACACAATATTTTTACATGTTTCACTACTCAATAAGAGTAGCTGGTGCTTGGAATTTTTTAGAAATAATCCAATACCACACAACCACTAGAAAATAATCATTTATCATGGTTAAAACAAGTGGGTAATGTCCTTTCACTTGTGTTTCCCTATAGTTAATTGACAATGCTTATTATAGAGATCTTGGATAGTTCTTTATAATTCCTCTGAAAACAATATTCAACTATTAAGGTTTTTTATAACACCAATAAAGTCTTCCAATAGATGACACATTTTTTGTATGTAATAGGGCTTCTTTGTTCATTCATTTACTTCTTTTTCACTTTTTTGATTGCACAGAAGTGGACAAGAAACTGTTATTCTTCTTCTCAAAAACAAACTAAAAACTTCTTTATCTTCTTCTACTTCTTATTCTTGTGAAAAAATATATGCACTATATTATCTTATTCTATTTCTTTAATCACAAACTTCCTTTGTGATTATCAAAATAGTAAAAGTTCATCTCAATTTAGCTTCATCACAATTATTTCTTATTCAGTCTGAATGATATGAATGTGTAGTATACTGATTATCTCATAATAATTATTCAACCTATATGATAATCACTGAATAAAGATTGTACACTCACTTATTATTCTTTTATTCTTCAACAAACAACATGAGATATTTAATTTTAGTGTTGGACTCTCAATATCTTCGATACACAATATCAAAAATTGAGTGTAATATTGATTTCATCTTAGTGAAACTAAATATTTCTCAACCACTAATTATACTACACTTAAAATTATTCATGTATTTGAATTATTCATGGAATTATCACTAAAATCCCACATTAACCTAATTAATTTATATTTTTTATCAATATCTTTTTTTATTTTCATAGTTCAACACTTATTCTCTTCATGCATGCATTATTATTTTCTTTTTATCATTCATGAAAACCACATGTGACAATGTATGTGATATCTTAGTTCCCATTCACATAAATTTTATGTTTGTATTACAAAATTCTTAGATTATTTTTATATATACAAGTCCAATGACTTATTTTCATTGGTGTAAGCATAAAAGAAACTTTTTATTATTCATGTAAGTTCAAGTACATAGGTTCACCATCTCATTATTCATACAACACAAGTTCACAGTATCATAGTGTACGCTTCTTTTATGTAATTTTTTATATGTGGTAACTATTATTCATGAATCTGTTAATCCTTTATAACAATATATTCATGTAACTTGGTGAGATGGTTATAGTATCACTAGTTCATGGAACATATAACTATCATGCATTTTTGAAATCAGAAACACAGCTTGAAAGCATGGTAAAATATTCTTCTTGCAAGTAGTGCACGGAACACCCCTCTTCACATAGCCTCAAAATCATGCAGAACTCTCTACCTGTTCCTGTAAAAAATAAAATTGAGATGCTCTGTTTTTATGAATAATTAGAGCACTCATATAAATCATGATCGGTAGTAGTGCTATCAACTATGGGTGCTTCATTATTTATAAACATGTTTTCTTCACCTTAGAAGCCCAAGAATAATTCCATGTCATTCAAAATATTTGAATGCATGAAGATATTGGATTTTATATTATTTGAAAATGGGTTTCTCAAATTCTATATTTCAAAAAACATGGCGTTACTTCCTTTTTGACAAATATGATTGTGTGCATGAGATTCACATTGGATTCTATTTTAAACTCAAACTCCCTCATGAATTATGGATGCATTAATATCCTCATATATTTCTATATTTTTCTTGAAGGTGTCAATTTTATTCATGCAAACAAAGTTTCTTGATGTGTCAATGTTATTCAATTCTCCAAGATGAATAAATTGCACCATCACAGAAGCTTGGTTTGATCATCAGAGATGATTCACAACCCATGAACTGATCATTAGTGGTGGATGATCATTGAAAGGATGGAGTCAAGTAGATCTTGTTTCAGGATTAAATATATGACTACATGGAGGCTCAGTGGTCATCAGATCACTTTGGATTATACAAATTTGTTATGTCTATATCATTATATTGGATTAATAGTACCTTCTCTGATTCTTCATCCCACATTGACCCCCATTGTGGTTGAGGTGTGTTTTATTAATGGTCTTTCACTGCTGCTAATCCATGCTAAGGTTGTGGGGGATAATTACTTTCATAACCCCTCAACACACCTATCACCAGTCATGCCTCACATTCATGGTACACCATGGAATTTGGAACATTTTATGCACACACCATGCACGCACCTATGTGAGCTCCATGTAGGAGATGTGCTCCCACTTCCTTTAGCAGCCATAGCTGGGTAGCCAGGTTAACTGCCTCCCATGTGGTCAACCCAAGGGTTACACATGTGTGGTTGAGGTGGTACCTGGTTGGTTGGATAATGGTTGGAAAAAAATTCCAACACATAGAATAAAACTAAGTAAAATATGTCAAACCATCCTCTCAATATAAATTTACAAGACTTTCTCAAATTACTACTTCAAATATATTCCATTCAAAATATTTATATATATATTTCATGGTTTTCGATAATATTTAAAACTCCTTATCCAATAAATTTTATATTACATGTGCTTCTTTAAATTATATTCATGAAAATAAGTATTTTATTGATCCTCTTTAATTCCTCTTATTCTCTTTTTAGCATAAAAATTCCAAATAACATCTTCAATATAAATGAATCTCACTTATTTGCATCTTATTAATTATTTTAAACAATGTTTCACCATTGACAAAAGTCTTTGACATAAGGATCAGTTAAAAAATAATCATAGTTGTAAACTCAAAGTATTCAAAATAAATTCCTTAAGTGAATATGACTCTATTACTTTATTCTTTATCCATTTATCCAAGATATATTCTATCAAGATTATATATCTTGGATACTTTGAGAAACTTCTTTCTTTATAACATATTGAATATATTGATATCAATGAAATATTTCTATTTCATTGACCACATTTGACAACCAATAAAAATAATCTATGAGAAGTTATCTATAGTCAATAGTGAATTTTGTGATAATATCAAACAAATAGAAAAAAATATCATAATATTTTCAAGAAAAAATTAAATCAAGTGTTGAGAATAAAATAAGTTAAATTTTATGATAATTCATTTAAAAATAATGACTTGAAAATTATAAGGAATAAAAAAAATATGGGCATGGCACAAAACATCATTTAAGAACTATACTATCCCAATAAGTTATCAATAAGAGGATGTATAAAGAACAAATAAATGATTTAGTATTGAAGAAGAATAGACATCCACATTAGAAGTTTCAACTGATGATGAAAAATCAATCATTCATTCTAAGAGAACTAATAAAGAAGGATCATCCAAAGATAGGTCTAAAAAGAAAAAGAACTCCATATTGAGATGTGACTCTTAGTATGAATGTGTCTTATAAGGAAATTTAAGGTACCTATTTATTCCCTTACTCTTTTTATATAAATTTTCATGTAGGTAATTGAAGGAGAATAGATGTTCATCATGAAGAATGTCTCTCTCCATGATGATGAATGGAGTGTATACCTTTAGGGGGGAACACTGATGCTAAGGTATGATCATCAAACATGAAAATCTTCCTTGATTATGTCAAACTACTTCTCAAGGTATATTTATGGATCATAATAAATAAAAGATCCATGGGGAGTAATATTTTATGCACTTGAAATGTTTTGATGTGTTTTTTATGCTGTGTCTGGGATATATCATGACAAACTTTCTTAGATATCACCTGAAATAAAGAAGATATATGAAATTGAGGATTTTATCACATATTAATGTTCTTTAGGGAAATATTTGATGCTTTGGTAACATCACTATTGTTTTCTACATTGGGTTATCCCATGTAGACTTATAGCTGACTAACTGAAAGTGCATTTCTGTAAGAAAGAATGTGGTTCAATTATTTGAGGAGAAGAGATGAGAAGACCCCATTTATCCTTTATATTTAATTTTCAATAAGGGGAATAATTTTTTGAGACACATATTTTCTTTTGAATATATTAAAATATATTGAAAAAAAATAAAGGTGGGTATTGTTGGGACCAATGGACTTGGAATGTATTTTTTTAATAAGGGTTGATATGTGTTCTAGTTATAAGAAGGGATGAAGTGAAGAAGGATGGAGAACTTATATTATTCATACATAGAATATGATGATTGGTTGAACTAATATTCAATTTCAAAGACACATGCTAAGGAGTTCACAATGTTTCAATAAAGGTTTCCATGAAAAAGGAAAGTAATTGCATGAAGAAAGAAGTGAAGGCCATGAAAAAACAATTTAAAGAAATGCACAATGGATACATCAAGTGGAATACCATGAAAATACAACAAGTGGAAGACCATTAAAATATTTATTTTCATAAAGATAAGAAGTATAATTAAATTTATCTATGAAAAAAATATATTCATATATTTTTCATGATGGGAATTAAAAGAAGATCACATGAAGTATATTTAAGGAATATGATATGTGGAATCATATTTGAGAATTGGATTGGGAATATGTAGAATTTTATTTGAGGTTGTATTTTTACTTATTTTATTTACTAAGTAATTCTTTGGTGACCTTTAACAAAAAATAGATTCACATAAACTCCTCCTCATGAAGCAGAGTGTGTGGTGCTCATATTTCTTTGTAGAAAATGAGCGCCTCTCAAATATCACAGGACCAATCACTATCTAGATGCTTCTCCTTTTATAGGAGAGTCCATCCGACTTTGGTTTATTACTTCACCAACTTAGATCATAATTATTCCATGTAAAATATCTTATATTTAAGTCATTTCATGGATTTTATAAACATCCAAAGATATTGTAGTTCTTCAAAATACTTATGCCACAAAACATATCATACTTTCTTACATGATTTCATGTTACGTGCGTGTGATGTGATCATGTGATTCATAATTTTTATTATAATTAATTCATACCTATTTATCAAATGTTCACATGCCTATGTAAATTCATTTTCAATTGAAAGTATCACATTCTTCGTGTTATCTTATGTATGAAAATCATAGCACGTGTGCATGGTGATTTGTTGTCTCATTGTTTTAGATGTCGAGTTATCTCAATATTGGTTCATTCATGGATTCTCTTATCATGAAGAACTCTAGCATAAAGGTTTGTCGATGCTTGAGGATGAATTTGATGAGCATAGTGATTGAATGGCTCGGATGAATTCAATCGAACAACCATTCTTATATATGTATATTTTTAATATGGAGGAATAGTATCCATGAGTATGTATCCTAAATAAAATTTGCAGCTAGTTTTCTACTCCTTTTTATTACAACATGTGCCACTACCACTTTGATCTATCAGTGGGGGATCCGAACCTGCATACACCTTCACACATGCCACCACACCATTTTATCATCCTGCATGGTGGTTCTGAAACCTCTAAGTGCACTTTGTGCATGATCCTATGGGCACTATGCACCTAACTAAACTTTATAATGTTGTACCCCACACTCTTTGATTTTCATGATCACAATCACTTTAATATGTTTCTAACATTGTGTTTTAAGTGTTTGTGTTGATAGGCATTTGATTGCCAAGAAGTTGACCAAGGAAGAGGCAGAAATGGACTGAAATTCAGTCCACCGGCCGACCGGTGGCTTCACCACCGGCCAGCCGGTGGCACCCAGACTCAAGGGGTAGCTACTGCCTCCCCACCGGTCGACCGGTGGCTCTGCCACCGGTCGACCTGTGGCATCCAGCCCAAATAGTGCAATCTACTGTCTTTCCACCGGCCAGCCGGTGGCTCCTCACCGGTCGACCGGTGGAGCCTGGATCAAGACTCTTCTTCTCTACCAAGGCACCGGCCAGCCGGTGGAGATGTACCGGTCGACCGGTGGCCCCTGGACCAGACTTCTCCTCCACTGCCAAGGCACCGGCCAGCCGGTGGAGCTGTACCGGCCAGCCGGTAGCACTGGTCAAACTAGCCGTTGGCTTTGACCAGTCAACTCCAAAAGCCTCCCAACGGCTCCGAGGCCTTTTCCAACGGCTCCAAAGCCCTCCAACGGATACTTGAAGGTTCCTAGCCTATAAATAAAGGCCTAGGAAGCCCCGGAACAACATACAAGCCACCGGACACATTTTTACATCTTTGGCGAAGCTCCGACGGATTGTTCCAAGGGAACCCAAAGTGCTCCAACAACTTCCACATCCAAGAGCACCTCCATAGAAGCTTGGAAGCGGCCCTCAAACATCATCAATCAATCAAAGGCGCCCAAGGCTTCTCCATTACGGGTTTTATTGTTTATCTCTTTTTGAGCTTTAAAATTGGGTTTGTGCCTACAAACCCCAACTCTTTTCTCATCTCCCCTTCTTTGGGTTCTCACACCACCACTAAGGTGTGAAGAGGTTTTCTCAAGCTTTTCCTTTAAAAGGCTTGTGTCTCGGTGAGCTAGTCTTCACCCGTAAAAAGACTAGTGGGTTCTTGCTAAACCATTAAAAGCAAGTGGGTTCTTGCTAAACCAATAAAAGCAAGCTGTAATAGGTCCTAGTGATACCTTAAAGCCTAGTGGGTTTCTTGCTAAAACCATTGAAAAGCAAGCGGTAGGAATCTCTCAACGGTTGAGTTGGGAGCGGAGACGTAGGCCGGGTTTTGGCCGAACTCCGTTATCAAGTTCTTGTGTCTTGCCTCTTTACTTTCCGCTGCATTTATACTTTGATTTAAATTTCTTAATCAATTTTTTAAAAAAGGCAATTCACCCCCCTCTTGCCATCATTCCCTTGGGGTGTTCTTCCGACCTAAAAATTGGTATCAGAGCGGTAATTTGAGTAATACCTTAATCGGTTTCAAATTCAAAGATCCATAGTGATGGCATCTACCTCTTTCGCCCCCGAGGGCTTCTCTTTGGGTCGGGCTCCATTTTTTGATGGGACCGACTATAATTATTGGAAAACCCGCATGACCACTTTTCTTAGAAGTATAGGATATCCCATTTTCAAAATAGTCATGCAAGGTTATTCTTTTTCTACCCCCGACGAATCCAAATGGACCCCCGCCGATATTAAAAATTTTGAGCTAGATGGCAAAGCCATGAATGCTCTCCATTGCGGGTTAGATAGAAATGTTTTTGATTGTATTTCTTCTTGCACATCTTCACATGATATTTGGAAATGTTTAGAACTAACCCATGAAGGTACTAGCATGGCTCAAAAGCAAGAACCTACTCAAAAGCAAGAACCCGCTCAAGAGCAAGAACTCGACGAAAAATTCAAACCCGCTAGCCCACTTCACAAGAAAAGGGCCAAGAAAAAGAAAGGAAAGAAGAAGGCTTTAAAGGCATCTTGTAGTGATAGCTCCTCCTTCTCCTCCTTCTCCTCAAGCGACCAAGGTAATAATTGCCTAATGGCAAAACATGAGGTATCTTCCTCCTCTTCCTCCTCTTCATCTTCAAGTTCTTCTAATTCTTTCAATCATTTGTCATACGAAGAACTCCAACATGCTCGAGATCAACTTGAAAATGGTTTTCACGAGCTTTCTTCAAAATTTGTCGCTTTGAAAAAATCTTTCAAAAAACTTTCCTCCGAAAAAGAACAACTTCTTAAAGAGAAGGAGGAACTCTCCCTAAAAATCCAAAATTTCCCAAATGTTGATTCCTTGGAATCAACCATTAAGGACCTTAGGGAATCCCTAGCCAAGTTCACCAATGGGGAACAAAACTTGATCAAACTCTTAGGTTCTCAACGAGTATCTAGAACCACCCATGGACTTGGCTACACCAACATAGCTTCCTCCTCCCATGCACCCACTGTTTTTGTAAGGGGGAGCTCTAGTTATAAATTTTGTAATTATTGCAAGAAGCCCGGGCACATGATATATGAATGTAATTGCAAAAACGCCCGGTATGGTAGGCCCAAATCGATTTTTTATTCAGATGAATTTTATAGGAGAAGACCCGCTATGAGACAAGTATGGATTGAAAAATCCCTTCTAGCGAGTCTCTCCGGGCCTAAAATTGTCTCTTTTCAAAATTCCTTTCCCCGGTGACTTTTTGTTTTTATTTAGAGGGAGTTAGGATCTTTTAAGCTTTTTTGTGTATTCAAAATTTTTCCTTTCAATTTCAACTCTTGGTTTCAAATTTCAAAATTCAATTGGTTTTTGATTCAAAACTTTCAATTCAAACTGTTATTCAATTTTTGATTCAAATCTTTCAATTTCCAAAATTTCAATTGATTTTCAAATCCCATCTCTTGTTTTTCAACATTTCCCTCAATCAAGTTTTATGCCCCATTCTATTTTGATAATCACAAAGGGGGAGAAATTTCTTGATTGATTGGGGGAGAATCTTTTCTCTCATGCTTAGTATCTATTTTCAATTTTTCATTTAAAGCATGTCTTTCATTTAAGTTTTTACTTTGCTTAGATAAGTGATTGTGATCATCAAAATAGGGGGAGATTGTTGTACCCCACACTCTTTGATTTTCATGATCACAATCACTTTAATATGTTTCTAACATTGTGTTTTAAGTGTTTGTGTTGATAGGCATTTGATTGCCAAGAAGTTGACCAAGGAAGAGGCAGAAATGGACTGAAATTCAGTCCACCGGCCGACCGGTGGCTTCACCACCGGCCAGCCGGTGGCACCCAGACTCAAGGGGTAGCTACTGCCTCCCCACCGGTCGACCGGTGGCTCTGCCACCGGTCGACCTGTGGCATCCAGCCCAAATAGTGCAATCTACTGTCTTTCCACCGGCCAGCCGGTGGCTCCTCACCGGTCGACCGGTGGAGCCTGGATCAAGACTCTTCTTCTCTACCAAGGCACCGGCCAGCCGGTGGAGATGTACCGGTCGACCGGTGGCCCCTGGACCAGACTTCTCCTCCACTGCCAAGGCACCGGCCAGCCGGTGGAGCTGTACCGGCCAGCCGGTAGCACTGGTCAAACTAGCCGTTGGCTTTGACCAGTCAACTCCAAAAGCCTCCCAACGGCTCCGAGGCCTTTTCCAACGGCTCCAAAGCCCTCCAACGGATACTTGAAGGTTCCTAGCCTATAAATAAAGGCCTAGGAAGCCCCGGAACAACATACAAGCCACCGGACACATTTTTACATCTTTGGCGAAGCTCCGACGGATTGTTCCAAGGGAACCCAAAGTGCTCCAACAACTTCCACATCCAAGAGCACCTCCATAGAAGCTTGGAAGCGGCCCTCAAACATCATCAATCAATCAAAGGCGCCCAAGGCTTCTCCATTACGGGTTTTATTGTTTATCTCTTTTTGAGCTTTAAAATTGGGTTTGTGCCTACAAACCCCAACTCTTTTCTCATCTCCCCTTCTTTGGGTTCTCACACCACCACTAAGGTGTGAAGAGGTTTTCTCAAGCTTTTCCTTTAAAAGGCTTGTGTCTCGGTGAGCTAGTCTTCACCCGTAAAAAGACTAGTGGGTTCTTGCTAAACCATTAAAAGCAAGTGGGTTCTTGCTAAACCAATAAAAGCAAGCTGTAATAGGTCCTAGTGATACCTTAAAGCCTAGTGGGTTTCTTGCTAAAACCATTGAAAAGCAAGCGGTAGGAATCTCTCAACGGTTGAGTTGGGAGCGGAGACGTAGGCCGGGTTTTGGCCGAACTCCGTTATCAAGTTCTTGTGTCTTGCCTCTTTACTTTCCGCTGCATTTATACTTTGATTTAAATTTCTTAATCAATTTTTTAAAAAAGGCAATTCACCCCCCTCTTGCCATCATTCCCTTGGGGTGTTCTTCCGACCCAACATATAATACTGTGCAGGTTCCTTGGGATGGATCTCCCATGAGTTTGACCCTCAGGTCCCTCGATTGTTGTTGATGAGCTAGTCGTTGTGGGCTTGTAATGGTTAGCCCATATTTTTTACTAAGTACTCATTAATATACTTAGTAAAATACTAAGTATGGAATATAATACCAAGCCCAACCAAAACTCAAATTCCTTCTTCATCATGAAAATCTATGTTAGGATAATTTTAATGGCCTTTATAATGTAATAATTATCATGTAAAAACATATTTTCTATGGCCTTCACTTCTTTATTCATGAAATTAATTACCTTTTGCATGGAAACCTTTTTGAAACATTTTGCACTCCTTAGCACATGTCTTTGATGTTTAAGACCAGATCAATCAATCATTTGACTTTAAGTATGTAGAATAGTAATTATCTATCTTTCTTAACTTCATCTATTCTTATAAATCCAACACATATTGACCCTTATAGACAAAAAATACAATCTAAGTGGAATAAATAAAGGGGTTCTCTACATTTTACTTCATGGATAATTTGATCACTATGACTTCACCTTGTTGAGAAAAAACCTTCTTGATATGAAACTTCCAAATTATGAGATTTTTTCTTTGATGTGATCTTGGATCTTTAGAAAGGACCAACATTGTAGTGTTATCACATTAGACTATGATAGGTTCTTAATTACTAAGAACCACATCATTCTCTTATAAAAAGTTTCAAATGAAAACTACTTCCTTAGATGCATCAAAATACATAATATACTTAGAATCTATTGTATAATTAGTGGAAACTAGATGATTTGAAGACTTCCATCTCACAGCTCCTATATTGAGAAAAAAATCATATCATGATTTCAACTTCAAGTCATTATTATCTATCTAAAAGTTGGAATCTATATAACTCCTTATGACTAGATCTTTACCTCCTCCATATACTAAGAACATATACTTAGTTCACCTTAGATACTTACGGATAGCCTTAAAAATAGTATAATAGTGTTCACCTGGGTATTCTTGATATATACCTACCATTATTAACTAATAGTCAACATCAAGACTAGTATATAACATAGAATACATGATAGATAATATCACAGAAACATATGGTGTCTTACTCATTCTTTCTCTTTCCTATTATGTTTCATGGAACATTTTCTTGGAAAGATGTATACCATGTGACACTGGAACCAATCCTCTTTGGGATTTTTCCATACTGAACCTCTTTAGTAACTAGTTAATATTTTACTTTAACATAGTCTAAGTAACCTCTTGGATCAATCACGCGTGATCTTGATCCCTAAAATTTTGGTTGCTTAATCTAATTACTTCATGGAGAATCACTTTATCAACAATGCCTTAACCACTTGAAAGTCTAGTATCACATTTTCAATTAGTAATATTTCATCAATATATAATACTATGAAAATGACAATACTTCCACTAAATATCTTGTAAACACATGGATCGCATTCAATCTTAATGAAACCAAATTATTTTATAGCTTCATCGAACTAAATTTTTTATGATCTGGATTATTTCTTCAATTCATAAATGGATCTTTGAAACTTTTATACCTTTTTACATTGCTTTAAGTCACAAACCCTTTTGGTTATGTCATATACACATCTTCTTAAGGGTTTCCATTGAGGAAATAAATTTTTAAATCCATCCTCCAAATATCATAGTCATGGAAAACCTCTGTATCAAGTAGAATTATGATGGATTTAAAAATGGAAACTAGAAAAAAAAGTTTTCATCTTAGTCAATTTCTTGATGTTTTCTAAATCCATTATCCACTAGAAATGACATAACCTATAAGATCTCGAACTTCATGGAGGTATTTCCTTGTTTAAATTTTTCTTTAAATCTATTAAATTTGGTTAATGGAATGTATACTAGATACATGTGAAGGCTCGAAGGTCTCATGGGGGTTTGGAACATGAAATAAAGGAGAAAATTCATCATCTTGTGCATGTTTCATGGTTGGTTCATGGTTAGTGTAAACTATGCAAGGGGGAAATCCAAATTGTGTGAACTTGGACAATGTCATTTCGCCCGGTTGGAACATGGTTTTTCAAACCATGCAAGATCCTCAGGTAACCTTGTGACTTAGACCCCTCTTGGATATAGATTGGTGCAAGGTTGGTGTAAGGTTTGGTAAACCATGTGTCCAAGTCATTCACCCCCATAAAAAGTAATAATTTACCATTTTTATCACTTGGGATTTTAAGTTCCTCATCTGATTTTCTCTCCATTTCTTCCTCCTCCAGACCTAGTGACGAACCAAGACCCCAAATCTTCCCAAGGGTCAATATCCTTCATTTATAGGATGTTTGGAGTGTCGTTGGGTGTGGATTGAAGCTCTGATTAAGTATAATACTTCTCTTGATTCTATTTTTTGGATTAGGTATTATATTTTTTTTATTCTTCTTATGAATCCCTAAAACCCTCTTTTTTCAAAGAATTCTAGGTTGGGGATTCAAGGGGTTCTTGAATTAGGATCTAAGGCTAAGGTTAAGTGTTTGTTCATCTTCAGTTTCAAGGTAGGTGGTCTATATGTTATATCCCATAGTCTCATTGTTTATTTGTGTATGTGTGGTTGAGTTATTGGTTCCCTCTTGTTGTGCATTTGATACCTTTGGTGTGATTTGAAAAAATGGTTTTCAAATTGGTAAATTAAACCCCTCATGATCCATGTGGGATGCATTGAGAGTGACTAGACCGATTTAGGGCCACCCATGGGGTGCAGCAATATTCTTGAACATGGAATTTGGTAATGTTGATCATGAAATTGACTTGTGTTAAAGTATATCCAATGAAGAACCTATTGTTATGTTAGGTTAAATAATATAGAGGCACTAATATCAGTTGTTTCTAGTTGTTGGAAATGGCATGAGGGATTGTTTGGAATAATGTGGAAAGGGTTAAATGGATTAATGTGAATGTGTCAAATGAATTATAAATTTATGATAGAAATGCATTAATGGATTAAGGTGTATGAAATGATAAATGTTTTAAATGGGATAGTGTATGGGAATTATTGAATATACTTAATGGGTTAAGGCATGGTAAAGGGAAATGGGTTAAATGGGATATGTAACGTTATTGGTAAATGTGATAACGGGTTAAGTCTTAATGTTAAATTCACTTATTGAATAATTGTGAGATGTTGATGTTGTGTTTATTGATTGTGTATGATTTTTGATATGGTATATGTGGTAAATTGATAAATAAGGATGTGGACATGGCTTGGTAGTTGTGGGGTATTATACTTGAGGATCTATTCCCAAGGGTCAGGTTAGACTGAGGTTCTAAACTCCACCCCATAATGCATGGGTTAGGGAAGGGGACCAAGGCTCTATGACCCTAACGGATACATTTGATGAGACTACCTAGATCAAGGCTCCAAGGTAAGTGTGATGTAAATGTTTATGAAATTTTTATCCCTATAGAGATAGGAAATTGACTTATTCCTTTATGCTTAGTAATTTATAGGCTTAAACCGTTGTGTAAATGATGTAAATTCCTAACCCAAGTAACAAGTGATGAAAATGGACTAAGTGATAAAAATAGTTAAAGTGAATATTGTTATCTAATATAAACCGGGTTGTATTTTTTTACCTTGTCATTTATTTAGTTCTTGCATGCAATATCTTTTTAGACTGTATATTTTGTAGATATCATTGGCGGTGGCCTACTAATAAGTACTCACACCCTTCTCAGGCCAATTTTGGATACCCAAGTAGATTTCATGGTTTCGGGTCAAGATAAGGGAAAAGGCCATATGCTAGGGATTTTAGTTGGGCTTGGGATGTGCATGGATGAGGATTCAGAATTAGAGTTAGGACCCATTTTAGGGATTCATCTATTTATATTTATTTTGGTTTTTCTTTCATATTGGAACTATTATCATGACATGACATATTTACTGTTGGATGTGGTATGTACCCTGTTTGGGAAATAATTAGTAATGCAATTTCCTAGTTGATTTTTTATTATTTCCTTTATTTCACATGTTCTCTATTTTGAATACTATAGTAAAGAGGTTATAGTCTCCCCATGTGATTCATTAGACCCTCACCACTATTTAAAAACCTCTCGTGTATAAGGAGGTACGCTTGAGGTCATGTGGCGACCCAGCTCGGGGCACCGATTTAGTGACTTCCGGGTCGGGGATGTTACAAAGTGGTATTATAGTGGTTTTGTTTGTGGTATTACTATTTGGGATAGTAGATAGGAGGTTAGGAAGTGTTGGTACTTGGTAATGATATCATACATTGGAGTAGCTAACCCATGTATGAGGGAAAACCCAAGTGTCCGGGGTGGGAATTGTTGTTCTAAATGTCTTTTGTTACACTTGAATGATATTTCACCATTGAGTGATTCACTTGTTGTGTGATGTGACTATTTTATGATATTTTCTCATGGATGTAATGTTATGAGTTTGTGAATTCAAGCATCATTTTAGGCACCTAGGGATATATTTGGCATGTATCATGATAGACACACATGGAATGGGTGTGTGGGACATGAAGCGTAGGATGCATTTTAGTTCTTAAAAATTTAAAAAAAATGAATTTCTAATGAAGATGATGTAAATGGTTAAATAGAAATAATATTAATTAATGGTTAAAGAATTTTTCTTAATTAAGGGGAATAAATGAGTTAAAATTTTAGTCATAATGAGTAGTTAATAAGTTAAAACATTAGTTTTAATGAACTTTAAAGATAGAAATGTCCCTAAAGAAGAATTTTTTTCATTGTGAAAGTAAAAAATGGTTTAAAAAGATTATCTAATTAAAGACTTGTGACTGTAGGTTGGTTTACCTGGTTTTGACCATGACCTACGATAGGGATGATATAGGGTAGTTTTCTATATGTGATAATGTATATTGGTATAGTGTATGAAAAATCGAATGTTTATGGATAGTGGAGAGTCTTATTTTATGTAAATTGTATAAAAATGACAGTATGATGGCATGTACCGGTTGAGAGATAGGTGTATATCACCAAGAATGCTCCACCAATAGGATATCAAGGAAACCCATTGGTCTAAGATAACCTATAAGAGGAGCAGTTCCATGAGAAACTCACTTGTTTTATCCAAATAATAGAAAGGGACCCATGGTGGTTCATGCCGAGTATGTTTGATCTAACTATAGAGTTTTAGTTACAGCACCCTCCAATGTTTATTGGAGAGGGTAAACCCAAGGTAGAAGAGTTATGGATAGAGTCTATCCAAATGATCTTGAATCATCTGAAGTCTCCTATAGATAATAGAGTCAAGTTGGAAGCATACATGTTGCGGGGACCGGCAAATTGCTGGTGGGAAATTCTAGTTCAGACTTAGCAGGATGATGGTATGTTGTGTAAAGATTTTTAGGAAAAGTTTTTAGGGAATTTCTATCTAGAGACCTTGATATAGGAGCAGGATTCAGAATTTATGAGGTTGACCTAGGTAATGGTTTCAGTGATAGATTATGCAGGCTGTTTTATAGACTTTCAACACTTTGTCCCAACGATGGTAAGGGATGAGGCCACGATAAAAATACATTTCTAGGACAGGATTAGACATGATATTAAGTACCAGTTGAACTTATTCCACTTAAATAGGTTTGAAAAAGTTTTGTATCATGCCCTTATTTCATAAGGTAGCTTAAAGGAAGCTTCATATAGTGGTTTTTTGGTTTTAATTAGATGAACCAGTGGTGTGAATTCTGAGGAACGGAAGCATCATTTTAGAAATCTCCACTAGGATGAAAGTTTGTAGAGTGGTCTGAAGAGAGGACCAACCCCTCAGAGTGGTGACCAGGTATTTTTCTATTAGTGTGGTAGGTCGGGAAACATACATGGTTAGTGCCCCTGACCACCAGTTGAGTGTCGAGCATGTGGTAGAATAGGGTATATGAAAAGGTTTTGTAGGAACCCTTTATAGTTGGGCATGTATGTAGGATTTAGTATGATGTTGAGTGCGGGAAGTGTATTGATTACCCCTTATCAGGTGGGTAGTTAGAGTTTAACTGGCCATACCAGTAGAGGTGGTGGATGTGGTACTTCAGGGAAAGAATGTCCATATCAACAGGGCAGTGTAATACCAGGAACTCATACTAGGGACTAGGGTAGAGGGTAAGGTCAGCTTCATATATATTATTCTACACCTGGAGGTGGAGAGGCTGGACCATTGACTATTTGTGGTATGATCCTTATAGCTTCTATTCTCTCTAGTGCTTTATTTGAAATAGGTGTCTTGCATTATTTTATTTATGCTCAATTTGTGGTTGTGTTGGATCTAGCAGTGGAACTTTTGTGTGGGGTTATGTTGATTAATACACTGTTAGGTGTGAAAACAAATAATATCAGATAGTGTAAGGGGTGTTCTCTTGATATTGGTGGGTACCATTTCCTATGGGAGTTGTTTGTGCTTGAGATGTCGAGTTTTGATTTGATTTTGGGTATAGACTGGATAGCATTGTACCAATACCATATTTATTGTTACCATAATAGGGTAACATTTACATCTCTTAATGGAGACATGTATTTCCATCATGGTGACTATGATGCTCAGGTAGGCCGTGCAGAACTAGTTTGCCAGCATATGGGTAAACTCACACCCCAAGTGGCTTGTCTTGTTCTTTATGATGGGGGGAGTAGAGTAGCTTGTATTTCCTCCTATTGTGGATCAGTTATAGGATTCATTTCCTAAGAATTTATTGGGTCTTCCACTCAAGAGGTATGTTGAGTTCATGATAGAGTTACTATTGGGAGAAGAACCCGTTTATATTTTTCCATATAGAAGGGAATCGGCAGAACTCTAGGAGCTCAAAACTCAATTGGAGGAACTAGAGAACAAGGGTTCCATTCGTCCGAGTATGTCACCTTGGGGATATCTAGTGTTGTTTTCCGACAAGGTTGATGGATCTTTGCAGTTATGTGTTGATTATAGGATGTTAAATCAGATGATAGTTAAGAAACAATACCCTCTTCCTCAAATCGGTGATCTTTTTGGCCAACTGAGAGGTGTGTCAGTGTTCTCCAAGATTGATTTGAGATTGGGGCATCATTAGCTGAGGGTGATACATTATAATATACTATGGACTACTTTTAGGAATAGGTATGGGTTGTATGAGTTTTTTATGCCTTTTGGGTTGACCAATGCGCTGGTGGTGTTTACGTCCCTAATGAAACGAATCTTTCACCCATACCTGGATCATTTCATAGTCGTCTTTGTTGATGACGTCTTGGTGTACTCTAAGACTCAAGACAATCATTCCAAACATCTCTACATCATCCTGAGTACACTAAGAGAGCATAGGTTATACACCAAGCTATCCAAATGTCATTTTTGGATTGATAGGGTGCATTTCTTGGGTCACATCATCTCAAAGGAAGGCATGTCAATGGACCTAAAGAAAGTGCAGTAGATTGTGTCTTGGGAGAAGACCAATAATGTTTCTGATGTTAGAAGTTTTTTGGGCTTGGATGGCTATTACTGAAGGTTTATTAAATACTTTTCTAGGTTTTCAGAACCACTATTAGGTTTGATTAATAAGGGCATCAAGTTTGAATGGTAAGAATCATGTGAGAATGCTTTCCAATAATTAAAGAGGTGATTGAAAACCACACCAATTATGATCTTACTTGAGCCATGTGAGAAGTATACCTTGTTTTTTGATGCTTATGGTATTGTTCTTGGGGAGGTGTTGATGCAAGATGGTTGGGTTGTGGCATATGGGTCACAACAATTGAGGCCTCATGAAACAAATTACCCTACACATGATCTTGAATTAACCATGGTGGTTCATGCCCTAAAATGTTGTCAGTATTACTTATTGGTATAATGGTTTACTATGTATACTAATCATAAAATCCTTAAATATATATTCTCTCAACATGATTTGAATCTTCATCAGTGAATATGGGTTGAATACTTGCAATCCTTTAACTTTGAGTTGGTTTACACACTAGGAAAGGGAAATAATGTTTCATATGCTCTGAGTCAGAAGACTTAAAATCAAGAGGTTTGGGAGTCACGTTTAGAGTAGAAGATGGTGGTGTTTTTTGCTTACATGCATCTTGAGGTGTAGGATAGCTAAGGGAAAATAACCCTTGAATCTTTAGCATTTGATTCCATCTGAGTCGGATTAATGAAAGGTAGTATGAGGATTCAAAATGTTTGGACTTAAGGGAAAGTCTTAAAGGTGGGTAGTCACCTTCTGGTTGGACCATTGGAGATGATGGGATCATTTATGTTTGTGGTAATTAGGTTGTTCCAACATGTATGTGAGAATATTTGACGTGATAGTTTCATGCATTAAAGTGGTCAATGAATCCTAGTTTGACTAAAATGTATTGTGATCTCCGTATGCAGTATTGGTGGCCAGGGATGAAGAAAGAGGTTGTAGGCTTCCTAATGTGATGTCTTACTTTCCAGTAGGTAAAGGTCGAGCATCGTTGGATGAGTGGTTTATTGCATCTATTGTATATTTTGGAATGGAAGTGGGATGACGTGATGATGGATTTTATCATAGGTATTTCGAGTATCCCTCGGAAGAATGATGCACTATGGGTGGTTGTCGATTGGTTGAATAAGGTGGCTCATTTATTACCAATTAGAGATATTTTCATCATGGATCAGTTGTGTGAGTTATATGTTTGAGAGGTAGTGCAGTTTCATGGGGTATGACAGACTATAGTTTTAGATCATGATTTGCACTCCATTTTTTTCTTCTAGCATGGGTTAGAAAGAACGCTTGGTACCCATGTGTTTTTTAGTATGGCTTTCAACCCATAGACATATAGACAATCAGAGTGTACTATTCAAGTACTAGAGGACATGTTAAGGGCTTGTGTCCTAGAGTTTTTTGGATCATGGGAAAATCACCAAGCACGGGTTGAGATTTCCTATAATAATAATTACCAAACTATGATTCATATGGTGTCATATGAGTTTCTCTATGGTAGTTTGTGTCGATCCCTATTGTGTTGGTTAGAGGTTGTGGAATCAGAGATTTTGGGACCAAGTCTCATGTAGGAGATGTAGGAATAGGTTCAGTTGATTCAGAAACGTATGGAAATGGATCAGAGCTAGCCGAAGTCATTTGTGGATCGATGTTGTTGACCTCTTGAGTTTATGGTGGGTGATAATGTGTTTCTTTGGGTGTCACCAAGGTTGGGTCACCATTGGATTTGGAAGCTAGGTAAGTTGTCAACCAGGTATGTGGAGTCATTTGAGATTGTAGAGAGGATCGGACCAGTGGTGTATTGATTGGCTCTTCCACAGTGATATAGTGGTATGTACAATGTTTTTCATGTGTAATAGCTTTAGTATTATAACCCTAACCCCTCAAATGTGATTGATGTTGAGGATTTTGTTCTTGATACCGATGTATGAATATGATTCATATTGTGGGTCGTAGTGAGAAAGTATTGTGGGGAAATGTTGTGCCCTTGGTTTGAGTTTTTTGGAAGCAAGGTAATATCTAGGAAGAAAATTGGGAGATGGATATGGATATGTGGACCCAGTGGCTCAATATTTTACCTTGGAAGCCCAGTGATGCTTTGGAAGAGCGGCTCGAGGATGAGTCTCTATAAATTAGGGAGGTTGTAAGATCACAAACTTCATTGAGGTATGTCCTTGTTTAAATTTTAATTTAAATCTCTTAAATTTAGTTAATGTAATGTTTACTGGATTTATGTGGAGGCTCGGATGTGTCCTTGGGGTTCGAAACATAAAATAAAGGAGAAAAGTGGTCATCATATACATGTTGCATGGTTGGTGCATGATTAGTGCAAACTGTGTAATGGGGAAATCCAAACCATGTGACCTTGGATAGATGAATTTTGTACAGTTGGTGCACATTTTTTCAAACCATGAAAGATCCTTAGGTAACCGTGTGATTTGGACCCCTCTTGGATAGAGGTTGACACATGATTGGTGCAAGGTTTGGAAAACTATGTAGCCAACCTGTGTTCCCCATTAAAAAGTGAGAATTTACCATTTTCCACCTTATGATTTTAAGTTCCTCACCCGATTTTCTCCCCATTTCTTCCTCCTATATCCATAGTGATGAACCAAGACCCCAAAATCTTTCCAAGGGTTTATCTCCTTCATTTCTAGGCCGTTTGGAGTGTCGTTGGGTGCGAATCAAAGCTCTGGGTAAGTGTAACGCTTCTCTTTCTTTTATTTTCGGAATTAGGGATTGTAGATTTGTTCTTCTTCTTTTGAATCCCTAAAACCCTATTTTTCTAGGGGATTCTAGGTTGGGGATTCAAGGGGTTATTAAATCCAAATATAAGGCTAAGGTTAAGTGTGCATTCATCTTTATATTTGAGGTAGGTTTTCTATAAGTTATATATCATAGTCTCGTTGTTGATTTGTGTATGTGTGGTTGAGTTATTGGTTCCCTCTTGTTGTGAATTTGATACCATTGGTGTGATTTAGAAAAATGGTTTTCAAATTGATAAATTAAACCCCTGATGATCCATGTGGAATGAATTTAAAGCACCTAGAATAATTTAGGGCCACCCATGGGGTGAGACAACATTCTCGAACATGGAACATGGTAATGTTAAGCATGAAATTAACTTGTGTTAAAGTAGAACCCATGAAGAACCTGTTATTATGTTAGGTTAAATCATATAGAGGCGCTAATAGTAGTTGTGTTTAGTTGTTGGCAATGGCATAACGGGTTGTTTAGAATAATGTGAAAAATTGTTAAATGAATTACTATGAATGTGTCAAATGGATTATAAATTTGTGGTGATTAAGGCATGTGAAATGATAAATGTGCTAAATAGGACAGTTTATAGTAATTTTTGAATATAATTAATGGGTTAACACATGGTAAAGGTAAATGGGTTAAATGGGATTTGTAACATAATTGGTAAATGTGATAATGGGTTAAGGCTTGATATTAAATTCACATGTTGAATAATTATGTGATATGAATGTTATGTTTATTGATTGTGTATGGTTTGTGATATGTTATATGTGGTAAATAGATATATAATCATGTGCACGTGGCTTGGTAGTTTTGGGGTATTGGACTTGAGGATATATTCCCATGAGTCGGGTTATACTGAGTCTCTAAACCCCACCCCATAATGCATAGTTAGGTAAGGGTACCGAGGCTCTATGCCCCTAGCGGATGCATTTGATGAGACTACCTGGACCAAGGATCCAATATAAGTGTGGTGTAAATGTTTATAAAATGTTTATCACTAGAGATATAGGGAACTTGACTTATTACCTTATGCTTAGTAATTGGATATCTTAATCTATTGTGTAATTGATGTAAATTCCTAACCCATATACCAAGTAATAAAAATGGACTGAGTTATAAAAATGGTTAAAGTGAAAATTGTTATCTAATGGAACCCAAGTAGTATTTTTTACCTTGTAATTTATTTAGTTCTTTCATGCACTATTTATTTAGACTGGATATTCTGTAGATACCATTGGTGGTGGCCTACTGAGTTGTACTCACACCCTGCTCAGGTTGTCGTTGGGTACCCGAGCATATTTCATGGTTGCAGGTTAGGACAAGGGAAACATCCTTATTCTAGGGAGTTGAGTTGGGCTCGGTATGTGCATGGATGAGGATATCGACTTATATTCAGGGCCAGTTTTAGGGATTCAATTGTTTCTATTTATTTTGGGTTTTATTTCACTTTGGCACTGTTAGCATGACATGTGGTTTGTACCCTATTTGGGAAACAGTTTGTAATGAAAGTTCTTGGTTGATTGTTTATTATTTAATTTATTTCACATGTTTTATTATATGGATACTCTGGTAAATAGGGTACAGTCTCCCCACATGATCCATTAGACCCTTGCTTTTAGTCGACAACCTCTGAAATACGGGGAGGCATCCTTGAGGTCATGTGGCAACCCGGATCGGGGCACTGGTTTAGTGGCTTTTGGGTCAAGGACATTACCTAACCTTCTATGTCCATCTTTATCTTGAATACCCATTTTCACCCAATGGTATTTACATTTTGTAGTCAATTGACTGGAACCTAGACTTGGTTATGATATATGGAATCCATCTCAAAATTCAAGGCTTCTTGAAATCTTTCAATTTTTGATCTCCCTATTATATCTTTGTTGGTGAGAGGTTCATTATTTTCAACTAATAATGAGTCACCAACATCAGTGATAAAAAAATCATATCTTTCTAGTTCTATTACCTTCTCTAGCGCTTCTATGTAATACTTGAGGTTCAGGAACAAATTATTCCATGGGGACCTATGGAATATATTTCTATATCAGCTCTTGTGTATCTTGAGTATCAACTTCATTGAAGTAAATCATTCTTCCACTGTCCTCTATGAGGATTTTCCCCCTTTAAAGGAATATAGTGTAACAACCCAGGTAAATAAAGAATATGACATTTTCATATTTATTAATATTTGTGAATTAGATATTAATTTTACTTTAAAGTGGATGCTATGTTCGATGGTGTACTTGACACGCAACAATGGGTTTCTCTGAAATCTTATGTTGCACACAATGGTGAGTCATACGAAAATAATAACAATATAATATTATTATTTTAAATAGTAGTTAATGCCTAACAGTTGTATTAGCGGAAATGAATAGAACTAACTATATTGTGATTAAACATGTAGGTTAATTTTTTTTACATTTATCCAATCAAAGTTATAGGCTTAAAATGAGAATGAATCCAATTTTAAGCATATATACTCTAATATTTTTAAAAGGTAGTTTTACCGTCTTTTGATGGAGAACCCTTCTAAAAACTAGTTTTTTCACTTTTATATATTTCAATTGAAAAAATAAACTTTTTATTTATAATAGGGACATAAAAATTTACTTTGGGTAAATTTTTGGTATTTTCTGATAAAGTTCATTTTTTTAATGAATAATAAAAAATACTGCATTTTAAGTCAAAATTGTCTTTTCATCTAATTTATTTATATATTTAGATTATCTTTTGGATTGGTTTTAAAGTGTAATTAGATTAATTTTTTACCATTTCATCCAATTTTGGTAATTTTACATAATTTCACTTTTAAATTGGATATAAATACATGTCAATATTTTGGTAGTTTTTACTTCTTAAAAACGCGCTTTTTGGTTTTGACGACGGGAATTAATTTTAAATTAATTTCTGAAACTTCTGTGTTTTGAATTTGGAGAAATGGATTTCATATTTGGAATCAGGAGTTCCAAATTGTGTAAATAGATACCTTTTATTTTTAAACATTATGAATAGTAACTTCAGTAATTATTTTATTTACCATAGTTAAAGGGTAAATCTGGTAAATAAGGGTAAAAAATAATATTATAATAACATTAAATTACCCTAACACATGTACTAACCCAATTTTATGAGATATTTCCGACCATTGGAATCCTTGGGATGATTTTAGGACCCCATGGAGCCACTTGTGTGTGAAAATGACATTTAATTACTTTTAATTTAAAGTTAAGGAAAGTATAACCTAAACATGTATCTTTTAGTAAAAAAAATTATATGGGTTTATATAAGTTATCTTTTCAACTATAAATAGTCATTAGAAAGATAAAAATATTTAATACATCATGGTATTTTATTTATAATTTTTAGATATTAAATAAATAAATTTATTTATGACACAATGGTGATGTAGTGATTACCTTATTAATGAATGATTTAAATAAATGAGATTATAAAAATTACAATAAATTTATTTTGAAACTTTTTATGCCATCAATGAGTTTTGGGGTTGAGTATACTTTTTATATTTTAATTAATGAAGTTTTTTCAAAATAATAAAGTTGGTTTGGATTTTTTTAAAAGTCATGATATGAATAGTATATAAATTGACATAAATGAGTTTTTTAAAAAAATAATATTTTATTAAATGATATAATATTCCTAAAAATATAAGATTCATACAAATGAATTAAATAATGTTTAACATTCCATTAATGGGCCACTTGAGGTTCAATTGGAAATTTATAGTAACTATATTAACCATATAGTATGAATACACAAGAAGACATGGTAAGAGTTAAATTAGTTTACTACAGGTTAAAGCTAAAAGATAAGGTTAAATTTGGGACCAAAACATGTTTTAAACCTGTTGTTTTAGAGGTTTCCAACCCAAAAGAATCTTATATTTTAAATAAATGACTTTGAGACCATTTTAAACCGAAAATCATTTATTAATAAAATAATATTTCAAAACCTTCCTAAAGTTCCCCTCCTCCCTCTTATAAAAGGGAATCACCTCTACCCATTTAATCACACCTCTAAAACCCCTTGTCTCGTCCAACCTATACCAAAATAAGATTCCAATATCCCTATCTTCCTCCTAGAAGCCTTATCTTGGGTAGAAGTCAATTCAAGAAAGCCTTTTCGCTTAAATCAAACGGAGTTACCCGATTTGAGGTAATGTCTTCTCTCAAGCTTCTTCCATTTATTTTTCATTCTCCAGTCCCCTAAACTCTCTTTATTCCATTATTTTATAACAACACCAAAATATTCAGTATACTACTATGTTTTTATGAGAATTATTCTAACTACACTTACACAAACCTCCATCTAATGGATACAAACATATTGTTTCTGTGTACGACGAATTACTGCCTCACGAAACGATGATTGTTCAATTTTCTCCAACCACCACTCATGGTAGACATTATGATGGAACTGTATTTATATATGATATATATTATGTTTATATTTTCTTTATTCTTCTGTAATTTTTATTTACAATATACCTTTATTCTTTTCATGATGTGTAAACATGATAATTTCATTTGAGGAAGTGTGGACTACCACCCCCTCAAAGTGATATGAATCATTCAAGCCATACATTTAATGTATAAAGGATGGAGTTAATAAAATTATGTAACATATATATCATATTATATTATAATGTAATTATAATATACCTATGTATCATTTAGTTTTCATTTCTTGAAATATGAAGTAGAAATGAAAGTAGCGTTCATGCGTACGTACGGCTTACCATCTCCATGAACGGTGAATTTCATTTCTTATCTCCAAATGTTATGGAAAATTATAAATAAATATATACTAGATATATATGATATATATATATATTAATAATATTCTGGAGACAATGGACTTTTGATGACATGGACAATTTGTAATTATAACAAGTTCATTTTTGACTCAGGTACTGAATATCGACAAAACGTCTGATATAAACATAAATAATTATGTAATTTCTATAACATGGTAATAAGTTATTTAAAAGGAATAATAAACTTGAAAAAGGTTCTGAAGAAATTATAAATTAACTTAAGTTTATTATTCAATAAATTAAATAATGAAAGTGTCAAGTTGGACACGAGGTAAGGGACTTAGTCTCAATATCCTTTCATTGAGGCGTATTTTGATAATATACACCTCCTTATTTTACACAGTGTATAATAAACCCCTTTTACTTTTACTTTCATTCAAAGGGAATCTTTTATCTATGAAGCATTTTACTAAATGAAAAAATGAATGTTTTTAACGTTTACGGTGACAATTACTTCTCCGCCACCATAATCGTTATTTAGACTCCTCTATAAGCCTTAATGTTTTTTAAAAAAAGAAATCCATTATTCTCTTTTGGAGTGTTTTGGTATTGAAAATGGTATTTGAAATGGATTGATTATTTCAATATATTAAAATTATTTCTTGTGATTTCAAATGAAATGTTATTAGTGAAATATTGATATTTTCAATATTTTATGTTTTATGATTATATAATGGTACTTGGACATTTGACGAGTGGTTATGTGATAAACAAATGACAGGTGGTTATGTGATAAACCAAATAACGGGTGGATCCTTGATAAACCAAGGATGGATGGTTACGTTATATCCTCCAATGAATTGGGTATGCAATTTGGTCGTATGGCTATTCTATTTAGTGATATGTGTGGAAGTCGATCGTATGGTTATTCTATTTAAGTATGTTTATGTCCCAAGTTACCTTTATATGCTATATATTTCTTTATATGGGTTTTATGGTAATTTTTTGATTACAAAAAGGGGTAATCAATGAGCTTATATTCAGTGAAGTGTTTTTTCTTATTCTTTAAGGTTAAAAGTATTAATTTATGATATAGTATTCATGGTTTACATGTTGTTTTGAAAACTAATAGTTTTCCTTCTTTATGTATCCCTTGGTGAGATTTTTATTCTCATCCCAATTTTTTGAAATGTTTTTTGCAGGACTTAAAGTGGAATAGGGTCATGGATGGTATCAAAGAAAAGTCATGCTATTTAAAACATGGAAGTAAACATGTTTTATTTTTTTAAGAGTTTTTATTTTATGAAAAAATGGATATTGAGTAAAAGTGTCTACATGTAATATTAAAGTTGTTATGTATAAGTTATGACCTAATTCTCTAAAGCTCTAAACCTAAAAAGATCCTCAATGTGAATTATTAACTTAATTCAAGATTATGTAATGTTTAAGGTTGGGACCTTATAGTTGGTATCAGAGGTCAGTTTATAAAACTTTAGGAATTAGGATATTGTTAAATTAATATCTATAAATTTTTTTTACATTATGGTAAGATTTAAATGATATAGCTTTTTAATATTACCATGTTTCTTCACCTAAGATATTTTTGCGATCAGAATGGTTTTCCACATAGGAAATAGGGCAACTATGGTGGGATGACATCAATAGGAAAACAACCTTCCAAATTAGAAACCTGAGATGGTCAAAATCAGAACTGAACCATTTGTTGCAATGATGTAAAAATTGATTTAGGCTATAAATTGTGGTGGTATCCATGTATGAGATCAGTCAGATCAACCATAGAGGAACATGTCAGCAGTGGATCATTTCATGAGGCAATATCCCCCATCATTCAGAGGATCATCTGACCTTGTGCAAGATGAAGAGTGGATCAAAGCATTGGAAAAAAAATTGATGTCATGGGGTGTACAAACAGTCAAAAGTTTAGTCTTTTTGTTTACCGTTTTGAAAGAGAATCCAATAAGTGGTGGTCAATGGTTAAAAATATCAGGGACAGTGAGGATATTGATGCTCTTTGTTGGGAATAATTCAAAGGTATGTTTCTTGAGAAATATTTTCCTAAGGTGGTTCGACTTAAGATGGAAAAACAATTCTTGGAATTGAAGTATGAGGATGACTCAGTAGCTACTTACGAAGAAAATTTCACTCAATTGGCAAGGTATGATCCAATTTTCGTCCAAGATCTTAATAGTAAGATAAATCGGTTTTACTCGGGATTTAATCCATGATATCAAAAGGCATTAGCCTCTCGTGAATTCAAAAGCTATGAGAAACTTTTCAGATATTCTGAAAAGGTAAAAATGGATTTTTCTGATGATCAGGTGTTCCATGAGAGCAAAAAAAAGAAGAAGTACAGTTGGTAGGAAAAAGGGAAAGTATTCATCAAAAAAGCCTGGAGGTAAGAAAATTGAATTTCCATCTTATGAGAAGTGTGGTAAAAAGAATCCTGGAGAATGTATCTCAAAATCTGTAAAGTTATTCTGGTGTGGTAAGACTGTTCATATTGCTCATAACTGTAAGAAAGATGATCAAGAAGGAAATCAAAATCCAGTGGTAAGATTTTTTAGTTGCAATGAGTTTGAGAATTATTCTAATGTGTGTCCAAAGTTGATTACCCAGAGTGGAAAAGAGACATATTAAAAGAAGAAGGGTGTAGAGAAATATTTTTCTATTACTACGGTTGATGTGGGACCATCAAATAAATTTGTATCAGCTCTAGGGAGCTCAGTATTTTTCAAATATTGACTTGAGGTCAGAGTACTATCTGTTTAAAGTAAAGGAAGCATACATTCTGAAGACCGCATTTCGTACTAGATATGGTCATTATAAATTTTTAGTTATGCCTTTTGGGTTAACCAATGAACCTATTGTATTCATGTATCTTATGAATATAATTTTCTATAAATTCTTGGATAAGTTTGTGGTTGGGTTTATTGATGATATTTTGGTATATTCCAAAAGTAAAGAGGAAGCAATCACGCCAGCATTAATGCACCAAAAGTAAATAGGAACATGAAAGTCATTTAAGGGTTGTCTTTCAAACCTTAAAGGAAAAGAAATTTTATGGTAAATTCAAAGAGTGTGAGTTTTGGTTGTAGAAAATTTCATTCCTTGGTCACATTGTTTCTAAAGATGTAATAAATGTTTACCCTTCTAAAAAAAGTTATTGAAGTGTGTCCAAGACCTACCAATATCACAAAGATTTGTAGTTTTCTTGGTTTGGCAGGCTATTACTGAAGGTTTGTTGAAAATTTTGCACGGTTTTCTATCCCACTAACTAAGTTAACTCGAAAAGGTGTTAAATTTATCTAGAAAAAATAATGTGATGATTGTTTTCATGAATTGAAAAGAATATTGGTGAATGCTCCAGTTTTGTCCTTGCCTTCCAAAAATTGTGAATTTATTATCTATAGTGATGCTTTGTTGAAAGAACTTAGTTGTGTCCTAATGTGGATTTGATCAGGTAAATGTTTATGCTTCACGTCAATTGAAAACTCATGAGTTAAATTACTCTACACATAATTTGGAATTTTCTATTGTTGTTTTTTCTTTAAAAATTTTGAGGCATCATTTGTATGCCGTGAAATGTAAAATATATATTGATCAAAAAAGTTTGAAGTATATATTTAATCATAAAGAATTGAATATGGGACATAGTAGATTGATAAAATTAATCAAGGATTATGATTTCACAATTAATTACCATCCAAGAAAAGAAAATAAAGTGGTTGATGTATTGAGTCAAAAAGGAAATGCTACATTAACCATGCTACATTTGGAATGAGATCCTTTGGTTTTTGATTTGATGGATTTTGGATTAGAATTTGTTGGTGCAGGAGATTCCTCTGTTTTGTTTTTGGTGGTAGTGAAATCATCTCTAGCAGACAGAATAAAGCAAGCGTAGAAAAAAGACGGTGAGTTTCAGAAAAATGTAGAATTGGTTCATAAGGGTAAGTTACCTGAATTTAACATTGATAAATATTGTGTTTTGAGGTTTGGAAAGAGATTATGTGTTCCTTGTGATTCACAGTTAAATAAATAGTTGTTATGTAAAGCTCATAGTTCTCCTTTTTCAGTTCATCTGGGCAGTACTAAGATGTATAGAGATCTTCAAAAGTATTACTGGCAGGATGGAATGAAAATAGATATTTCTGACTTTACTGTGAAGTGTTTAACTTTTCAATAGTTTAAAGAAAAATGGAAGTTACCAAAAGGTAAACTTCATCCTTT
Source organism: Viscum album (assembly GCA_963277665.1). NCBI lineage: Eukaryota > Viridiplantae > Streptophyta > Magnoliopsida > Santalales > Viscaceae > Viscum > Viscum album. The sequence goes on from OY728123.1 coordinate 2,105,097,198, forward strand.
TCTAATTCTGGAGTGGAAATGGGAAAATGTGTCCATGGATTTCATAGTAGGATTACCAAAGACTTCTCGATGTAATAATGTAATCTAGGTTATTATTGATCGATTGACTAAATCTGCTCATTTCCTTCCTATTTGAGATACTTTGTCTCTAGATCAACTTTATCGATTATATATTAATGAGATAGTTAGGTTACATGGATTTCCCCTCTCTATTGTATCTAATCATGATCTCAGGTTCAATTTTAACTTTTGGAAGGGCCTTAAGAAGTTGTTGTGTAGTGAATTAAATTTCAGTACAAATTTTCATCCTCAATCATATGGGCGGTCAGAATGAAAAATTCATACATTGGAAGATATACTACATGATTCTTCAATGGATTACCAAGGAATTTGGGACCAACATCTTTCTTTGGTTGAGTTTTCTTATAATAAAAATTTTTATTCCAATATACAGATGAAACCATTTGAGTCATTATATAGAAAGTGGTGTCAAACTCCAACTTTTTGGGATGATATAGGTGAAAAAAAAAAGTTGATGGCACTAGAATTGGTAGAAGAGATGGTAGAAAAATTTTAGTTGATTCTGAAGCACATGAGAATAGCTCAGAGCAGACAGAAAAGGTATTCGGATAACCGAAGGAATAATATTTCTTTTTAGGTGGGTGATCATGTCTTTCCCAAAGTTTCTCCATGGAAAAGTGTGATGTGTTTTGATAAGAAGGTAAAGATGAGTCCGAGGTTCATTGGACCCTATGAAATCCTAGAGAAAGTTGGATCAGTAGCCTATAGAGTGTCTTTACCCCCAAGTTTATCCCAGGTACACAATGTTTTCCATGTTTCAATGTTGAGGAAGTATATTCCAGATCTGTCTCATGTTTTGAGTCCATGGGTAGTTCAGTTGGAAGAGAATCTCTCTTATGAGGAACAACCTGTCCAGATTCTTGACTGAAGAGAGCAAGTGTTGCGGAATAAGGTAATTCATCCAGTAAAGGTTTGTGCAAAAACTATATGGTTGAAGAGGCAACATGGGAATCTGAAAATACTATGAGGGATAAATACCCCCACTTATTTGATAAGTGAATAAAATCATGAGGACGCAATTTCCAAAAGGGGGAAGGATGTAAAATCTCAGGTAAATAAAGAATATAAAATTTTCATATTTATTAATATTTTTGAATTAGATATTAATTTTTATTTAAAGGGTATGCTATGTTTGATGGCGTACCCGACACGCAACAATGGGTTTCTCTGAAATCTTATGTTCCACACAATGCTGAGTCATACTAAAAAAAATAATATAATATTATTATTTTAAATGGTAGTTAACACCTAGTCATTATACTAGAGGAAGTAAATAAAACTAAATATATTATGATTAAACTTGTTTTCTAAATGTTTTTACATTTATCCAATAAAAGTTAGAGGCTTAAAATGAGAATGAATCTAATTTTAAGCATAAATACTCTAATATTTTTAAATGGTAGTTTTACCGCCTTTTGATGGCGAACCCTTTTTAAATCTAGTTTTTGTCACTTTTATATGTTCCAATTGACAAAATAAACTTTTTCTTTAGAATAATGATATCAAAATTTAATTTGGGTAATTGTTTGGTATTTTTTTGATAAAGTTCATTTTTTAAAGAATAGTGAAAAATACTGCATTTTAAGTCAAAACTGTCTTTTCATCTGATTTATTTATATAGTTAGATTATATTTTTAATTGGTTTTAAAGTATAATTAGATTATGTTTTTACAATTTAATCTAATTTTGTTCATTGGAGGTAATTTCACTTTTAAATTGGACATAAATACATATCAATCTTTTGGTAGTTTTTACTTCTTAAAAACATGCTTTTTGGTTTTGACACCGAGAATTAATTTTAAATTAATTTATGAAACTTCTGTGTTTTGAATTTGGAGAAATGGATTCCATATTTGGAATCAAGAGATCCAAATTGTGTAAATAGGTACCTTTTATTTTTAGACTTTATGAATAGTAACTTCAGTAATTATTTTATTTACCATGGTTAAAGGGTAAATCTGGTAAATAAGGGTAAAAAATAATATTATAATAATATTAAATTAACATAAAACATGTAAATACCCTATTGTATGATATATTCCTGACCATGGGTATCCTTGGGTCTATTTTAGGACCCCATGGAGCCACTTATGTGTGAAAATGACATTTAATTACTTTTAATTTAAAGTTAAGGAAAATATATCCTAAACATGTGTCTTTTAGTAAAACAACTTTTATATGAGGTTATATAAGTTGTATTTTCGAATATAAATAGTAATTATAAATCTAAAAATATTTCCTATATCATGGTATTTTATTTATAATTTTTATAAATTAAATAAATATATTTATTTATGACACAATGGTGATGTAGTGATTACCTTATTAATGAATGATTTAAATAAATGAGATTATAAATATTAAAATAAATTTATTTTGAAACTTTTTATTCCATCCACAAATTTTGGTGTTGATTATGACTTTATATCTTTGAATTAATGATGTTTTTTCTAAATAATCAAGTTGGTTTGGATTTTTTTTAAAAGTCATGATATGAATAGTATATAAATTGACATAAATGAGTTTTTAAAACAAATATTATTTTATTAAATTATATAATAGTATTAAAATTCTAATTCTCGTCCAAATGACTTAAATAATGTGGAACATGTCATTAATGGACCACTTGAGGTTCTATTGTCATTTTATAGTAACTATATTAACCATATAGTATGAATACACAAGAAGACATAGTAAGAGTTAAATTAGTTAACTAAGGATTAAAGTTGAACGATAAGGTACAATTTGAGACCAAAACTTGTCTAAAACCTATTGGTTGAGAGTTTTTAGACACAACAGCATCTTATATTTGAAATAAATGACTTTGGAACCATTTAAAACTGAAAATAACTTATTAATAAAATAATATTTTAATGTCTTCCTAAAGTGCCCCTCCTCCGTCTTATAAAAGGGCATCACCTCTACCCATTTAATCACACCTCTCAAGCCCCTTGGATCATCCAACCTCTACCCAGATAAGATCCCAGCATCCCTTTCATCCTTCTAGAAGCCTTACCTTGGGCATAAGGCAATTCAAGAAAGCCTTTTAGCTTAAATCAAAAGGAGTTACCCGATTTGAGGTAATGTCTTCTCTCAAGCTTCTTTCATTTATTTTTCCTTCTCTAACCCCATAAACTCTCTTTATTCCATTATTTTATAAAAAAACCAGTATCTTCATTATAATAGAATGTTGTTATGATAAGTATTCAAACTACACTAACACACACCTCCATCTAATGGATACGAACATATTGTTTCTTTGTACGGTGAACTACTGCCTCATGAAACGATGATTGTTCGATTTTCCCCTACCACCTCTCATGGTGGCCATTATGATGACACTATGTTTATATATGATATATATTATGTTTATATTGTGTTTATTCTTCTGTAATTTTTATTTAGAACATACCTTTATGCTTTTCATGATTGTAAACATGATAATTTCATTTGAGGAAGTGCGGACTACTGCCCCCTAAAAGTGATATGACTCATTCATGCCAGACATGGAACATATAAAGGATATCATTAATGAACTTATGTAACATATATATCATATTATATTATACTAGAATTATAATATACCTATGTATCATTTAGTTTTTATTTCTTTAAATATGGAGTAGAAATGAAAGTAGAGTTCATGCGTACGTACGGTTTACCGTCTCCATGAACGGTGCATTTCATTTCTTATCTCCAAATGTTATGGAAAATTATAAATACATATATACTGGATATATTTTATATATATATATAAATAATATTCTGGATATAATGTAATTTTCACCACATGGACAACTTGTAATTATAATAAGTTTATTTTTGACTCAGGTACCGAATGTCGACAAAATGTATGATATAAACATAAATAATTATGTAATTTTTATAATATGGTAATAAGTGATATAAAATGAATAATAAACTTGAAAAAGGTTCTGAAGCAGTTATAAATTAACTTAAGTTTATTATTCATGAAATTAAATAACGAACGAGTCAATTCGGACACGAGGTAAGGGACTTCGTCTCAATCTTTTTTCATTGAGTCATATTCTAATAATATACACCTCCTTTTACATGGTGTATAATAAACCCCTTTGACTTTTACTGTCATTAAAATGGAATCTTTTATCTATGAAGTTTTTTACTAAATGACAAAAGTAATGTTTTTAACATTTGTGGTGACAATGACCTCTCTACCATTGTAATAATTATTTGGCTTCCTCTATAAGACTTAATGTTTTTAAAAGGAAAAGAAATACCTTATTCCCTTTTTGGTTTTTTTGGAATTAAAAATGGTTTTTAAAATGGATTGATTATTTCAATATCTTGAAATGATTTCTTGTGATTTCAAATGAAATATTATTATTGAAATATTGATATTTGCAATATTTTATGTTTTATGATTATATAATTGTACTTGGACATTTGATGGGTGGTTACGTGATAAACTAATGACAGGTGGTTACGTGATAAACCAAATGATAGGTGGTTTTATGATAAACCAATGATGGATTTTTACGTTATAACCTCCAATGCATTGACTATGGAAATCGGTTGTATGGTTATTCCATTTAGTGATTTTTTTAGAAGTTGACCATATGGTTATTCCATTTAAGTATGTTTATGTCCCAAGTTACCTTTATTTTCTATATATTTATTTATATGGTTTTTATAGTAATTTTTTTCTTACAAAAAAGGGTAAGCAATGATCATATATTCAGTAAAGTGTTTTTTCTTCTTCGTTAAGGTGAAAATTATTACTTTATGATAAAGTATTCATGGTTTACATATTGTTTTGAAAACTAATAGTTATCCTTCTTTATGTATCCATTACTGATCTTTTTATGATCATCCCAAGTTTTTTAAATGTTTTTCACAGGACTTAAAGTGGAATAGGGTCAAGGATGGAATCAAGGAAAAGTCATGCTATTTAAAACATGGAACTAACCATGTTTCATTTTTTTAAGAGTTTTTATTTTATGAAAAAAATGGATACTGATTAGAATTTTCTACATGTAATATTCAAGTTGTTATGTATAAGTTATGACCTAATTCTCTAAATCTCTAAACCTGAAAATATACTCAATGTGAATTATTAACTTAATTCAAGATTATGTAATTTTTAAGGCTGGGGACTTATATATAGCTTGCATAAAATCTATAACCTTTTTATCTGAGGGGTCATATAGGTAGTATTCCCTTGTTTCTTAGGGTAAACTATAAAGATACACTTTGTGCCCTGGGGTTTCATTTTGTTTCTTGATACATCCTTAAAAAATACCTAGCAATCTCATGCATGAATATGTGATAAAATAGGTCTTTTCCTACTCTATAAATCACAGGGAATACTATTTTATGCTTTAGTTGGTACTTGGTTTAGTATGTAGACTACCTTGTGTAATTTATATCCTCAAAAGGATAATGGTAAGCTGGAGTAACTCATAATTGACCGTACCATGTCCAATAAGGTATGATTCCTCCTTTCACTAACACTATTCCACTATGGTTTATAAGGTGGATTAAGTTGATATAAAATCTCATACTCCTACATAAAGTTGATAAAGTGTTGGTTAAGATATTCACTACTTTGATTTGATAAAAGTATCTTTATATTCTTATCAAGTTAATTCTCAAATTCATTCTTGAACTCCTTGATCTTATCAAAAGATCTAGACTTATACTTCATTAAGTAGATGCAACTGCACCTACTCAAGTCATTGGTAAAAGTAATAAATCATGGGAATCCACCTTTATATTCTACTTGAAAAGTTCCAAACATGTTAGTGTGTACCAATTATAGAATCTTTGTGGACATTTCAACTTGTCCATCAAATAGTGGTTTGGCTAACTTGCCTTGTAAACAATCATGACATATTTCAAGTGGTTTAAGCTCAAAAGAGTCTAAGTAACCATCTTGGTAGTGATTTCTCAATCGCTTCTTGTTTATGTGACCAAGATGGTGATCCCATAACTGGGTATGAAATTAATCATGTGAATATGATTCATTATCAATTTATAATATATATTTTTCATAATTTAATACATGAAGACTTTTATTCAACTATGACATACCATAACATATGTTATCCTTATAAAAGTAGCAAATCTTATTTACAAAACTGTAAATAAATTCATCCATGTCTAAAAAATAAATGTAAATTATGTTTTTGGTAACACTAGACACATCATAACAGTTCTTTAAAACTAAAACCAACCATGTCAGAAATGTGAGGTGGTAGTATCCAATGGCTAGAGTAGTCAGCCTCACTTCATTAGCAGCCTATAGATCCACCTCACCTTTGGAAACATTCTTAAATCTACTTGGTTCATGTATTTGAATATAAATATGAGCACCACATATAGTATCTCATACCCAACTTGTAGATAGAGAAAGATTACACTTGATAAAAAATCACCTAATTTTTTCCCCTATTTCTTTGTATGGGTGTAGTTCCTCTTTTGGTGCCCTTTATTACCACATTAAAAACACACCGCATTATGTTCCTTTACTTGTTACTAGATCTTCTTCTTCTTAGAAGGATGGTTCTCTATGTCCATGGAGTTAGAATGAGTCTTCATACCCTTTTATTTATTCTTCCATTTCTTATTTATATAAGGACTACGGGTTTTTTATTCCTAATGTCTTTATCAACTTGGAGAATAAGAGTAAGAAGTTTTGAAAGAGTCTTCTCATTATTGCTCATATTATAATTCATAATAAAACTAGAAAGGGTTTTATATAATAAGGAAAAAATGAGATCTATGTGCAACTCATCATAGATCATAAACCCCAAGACGTTTAAGTGTTCTATATAGCCAATCATCTTGACTACATGAGGCCTAGATAGCACTGAATCTCCAAGATTGCAAGTTAAAAGTACATTGGAGATCTCATAACTCACTTTTCTCTCCTTCTCCTGATAAAGATCATGAATGTGATAAATGATGCTATATAAATCCATATCCACATATTGCTTTAGAATCTCAGCTGACATAGAGGATAACATGAAAAATTAGGAATTTATTAGATCTTCCACATGTTTCGCATAAATAGATACTTCTTCATCACTAGCCTCTTTTGCAAGTGAATTGGGATGTGCGGTTTCCAACATGTATAATTTCCATGCATGGCATAGCATAATGAACAAGTGCCAATACCATTTCTAGAAATTGAAGTTGTTGAGAAGGTTATCCTTATCTAGTATGGTTCATAGTGCTATTGTTTAATTCCTATGGTTTTCCATTTATACAAAAAATTAAGAGCATATAACTAGTACTTGATTACCAAATTAGATTAATAATATAAAATTTCATTAAATTTTACTAATATACCATTATTTTGTCAAAACCTAATATCCCTCGCCATTAGTTTTAGAATATAATGTTTCAAAAATATTCTAGTGTCAAGGACTCATATTCCCCTTCTCGTAACTCAGTATCGGGATTGATAAGTTATGCGAAGGGTTTCCCCTTCTCATAACTCAATCTTGGGATTGATAAGTTATGTGAAGGGTTTTAGGTGGGTTTAACTTACCAACTACATTGACTCGTAGTTCTTTGATCTGTTCAGTGTACTCCCCAATCTTAAGATCCTGGATAAAGATTTCTTTAACCCTTGCCTCTCTGTTATACCAAGTCATGCTTGGGCAGTCAAACCTTTATTTGAACCAAGTTAAGTCAACATAAACTTTAATTTAAAAGTTACCTGATGATTGAAAGCACCCTGACTTGGGCTGGTCAAGAACTTTGAACTATGGGTTCAACTTTTAACTTAAGTAATAGAAGGTCATATCAAATTAATATTTTAGTTGAGGTATTTTTATACATTATGCATATAAATCCTAGTTTTATCTTATCATGTTCCTTGTTAATATTAATTTGATTTTACTTAAGTGATTAACCATGTATGATAAAACATTTACGCATAATCTAGTTTTATTTTATTCTATCTTACATGCTTATTAATTTAATTATTAAGTGAACATGTAGCATCTACACACATAAATAATCAAACATGTAACTGAAATAAATAAAATATAAGTGGAATGATCATGAGATTATCTAATGGTTAGTTTATCTAGCATATGATAAACTAACCCTCGACCCTCAAGGAAAAATAGCTTGAACTATAGCTTGGTTCGTGTTGCAGCATTCCACCTTGGCTCCTATCTATCACCTTAATTGGTTTTACCACATCTCCTAAACTCAAACTATCTCCTATCACTTGGGATTTATGTCCTTACATAAGCTTTTAATCACACACATGTGAGGGGATCCAATGGATTGGATAAAGGGGGTTAACATAAAATAAACCACGGGCATGCAAGCCCTTACATAGTAAAGAGGAGGGGTTAACATGCAGGCCATCATTTTAATTTAATAATAATAATAAATTAAAATAAAACAACCACAAACAAAGGTTTTTTCTAATCTCATGATTGTTCATGAATCATGCAACGAACATTAATTTTCAATTTATTCATCAATTATTTTAATTCATTCTTTAATTAAGATAAATAACCACAAATTAATCCAATAGATTCAATTTATCTTAATATTATCTGAGAATCCTTAAAATTCTATCATTTATAATTTTAAACAAATTAAATTAATTAATTTTATTTAAAATTAAAAGTGTACATAAGTGTAATTGGAGGCAACGACGTGTACAACTACCCAGTATGATCCTTGTTCTTGTGTATTCCCTTGTCATCCAACACACATTTCATGATCGATAATTACATGGTGATTATTTTTAAACAAATGATACATGGAACACATGTGAATTACACTACATGTGATGGTCTTGATGAACACAGAATATTCTTTAAGAAAATACCATACAAAACTTTTAATTTTACAAGTTTACATGGAAATTGATTTAATTTATAGTTAACAGTCTAATTATATGGCATGTACTGTCAAATAAATTCCACACATAACACATGTAAATAGGTTTAATTATATAATCAATTATTCCCTCTATTAAATTAATAACACTATATATAGCAGACTATATAGAGTTTAATTGGTTATATGGTGTCTGGTCTCATCTCCCTATGTTCGTGACACATGCCTAGGTACTGGGCATATTACCTTCTATAGACATGTACAAGGTACACGGCATGTAATAGTTCATACACAGAGTGTTCCCTTAGAGTTTCATGATTTTCCAGTCCTCGTGTCATTTAGTAGATACATGACATGCTTGGGTCCTCATGTTCTCAGCCATGATAAAATGGGGACTACACATTGTGTACATGGGTTACATGATGTGTAGTTATTCAAACCATGTGTCAACCTGTCCAGATCTTCTCCCTAGTTCCCTTTTACTGGATCATTGATCTGATTTCATCAGATTGATCTAATTTTATCATGATATATATATGAGATACATGGGTACATGAAGTGTAGTTAAGAGATGCACATCATGTAGTCTTGTGTTATTTGAGAAGAACCATTATCACCTCTAGATAGTGATTTTGGATGTTTCTTAGTTTTATCTTTAACCAGTTACTGGTTTTGTGAGCGAGAATGAATAAAGGGAAGATAACATAATGTTCAGATTTCAAGAATGAATATGTCTGGAATAAGAGAAGTTTCAAATGAAAGTGATTCAATCAATGATTAATAAATAATTATAAATTAACCATGTGACCCCTCTGATATTACTTGTAGGTTCTAGACGCAAAAAAAAAGCACTTGTATAGCATGGACAAGTCATTTTTTTAGTATTAATTTATGAATGATCATTGTTTTGCATGATGAATAACATCATGACCAATGAAATTCATAGATTACATGACTTGATTAAATATTGTAACCAGAATAGGAGGATCATCACATGTAATTTATAATTAATATATAAGAAGATATATAATTACCTCGACTTGTAATTCTCTCTTCATTGATGATTTGGTTGACTTTATCTCATTGTACCATCATTGTGTTGTAGGATTCAAGTAGAGAATCCCTCTAGAAGTGATCCACACATGCACCATAATCTATGAATGTCGTCGTAGAATCATCGGGTGCTAGCACGATCAATTATAATTGCTTGCATCATTCATGGTTTATCACAACAGAATTATTCAATGAGGATGAATAACCCTTAATATTCTCTCAATGTCTTGATAGAGGAGGAGGAGAAGAGAGAACTTTAGGTCTCTTGATCTCCCTCTAGGTCTTGAGAGAGATCCTTGATCTATCTGTTGTGCACAACAATAGTGATTATGGAAAGTGATATAATTATATATTTATTATGGTGTGTTTAGGGTTGGAAACTTACACTCAAGCCCCTTTCCAATTACTTAATTCTTATTTTACCCATGAAAAATAATAATAATAAATATTATTATTATTAATCATTAGACATGTGAATTAATTCAAGAATATAAATAAATATCATTTATATCATTTTTTAACTCTGGACCATTAAACTTGATCCACTTATCCTCCTCAGTATTTACCAAACCTTGAATAATGACTATTTATTTAAAAAATATATATCATTGCATTATTCTTTGATAAATATAATAAATATTATATTCATCAAACCTTTAAAATAAATATTTATTATTATAATTATTTAACTCACTTATTCTTTTGAATAACTTGTGATTAAATCTTGGTGATCAACCAAAATCCAAATAAATATTATTTATTATAACTTGTTAAATTAAATACTAAATTTAAATGAGATTGTAGATAAACTTAGTGTGTGGCCCTCTAGGACCCTTTCTTAGTGGAATTAGTCAAAAACACCTTAAGTCCAATGTTATCATATAGCAACATGCCAAGGTACCCATAAAGAAAGAAGTTAATGTCACAATAACATGAAACCTCCTATGAACACTTACCGTGTAATATAATCCATTTATTGTGATATATCAAATCAATTGGGCTAGATACTGGTGTCATCAACCTATCTAATCGATGTCTTTTTCTTTGAATTTCCAAAAATGAACTTGCCTATGAATACCATGGCCATGGATTTATCCATGAAATTTCATTCCCATCAAAGAGCTTGAGATATCAAATTCCATCAAGGGATATAAGGGATAAATCCTTTCTCACATTATCCATTAATGCAATATCACTCATGACATACACAACATATCCTACCTCGCCACAAGAATATATCATCCATTTTTCATCAATAGATCAAATTACACAACTCGTGATATCCATTAATAATAATATTAAAGTATAAAGATAAATACATATGTTTTCATATGGGAACATCCAATGACACCTAAAATGTGGATTTCCTACTCGATGGTTCATTCTCATAACCTCACTTATTAGAGATTACCAAAGGAAAACACCATGAGAAGGTGCCTAAATTTATTATGAGCCTCATACCCATGATAGAATGTATCATATGTGCCTCATCATACAATATTATCCAACCATAGAACATGATTTTAAGTAATGTTGTCATGGTATCTTAAGTATCTCATCATAGCAGAGAAAAACTATGTACTTTCAATGTGGCATGTATCCTTAGTACATTATCACATACTATGTCATATATAGGAACAATAATGATGTGATAACAAACTTCATTAATAACCAATATAATTAATACATGTAATCGTCAAGTACTTATAAGTTGGTTCTAGGGCACCAACTCTAATAATAAGGTGTATACTTGGGGATATTACAACATGAATGATTTTTTTAGGTCAGTAAGGTCATAGTAAGTAAATTTGCAACACATAATTGTTTCAAGACTAACCCTAACCACTAAAATGTGGTAGGCTCAGCATTTATAGCTATACTCGGCTAAAGCATGTTTAACATGTGATAACTAAACAGTCAATTAACAGTTGGGTCTAGTGCAAGTGGGATTTTGTTAGAGTTGGTTCCCTAGAACCAACTACTTTTTACTTTAGATTACCTTTATATTAATATACTTGAATATTAATAGATGTATTATCATATATTGATTATTCTTCTATATAACTTGATAATGTCCTGGAGTGTCTATCGCATTAAAAAAGTTATAACAATTCTTTTTTATGATCAGAACCTTGAACTACTATAAATATATCCTTAAAATTAAATCCTATGGTCATATGATATTATCTAATTGGACACAGATGATGTATAATTTTAGGTGCAAGTACTCGTATGTGGATAATATTTCATCACATTAAGTTCAGACTTAGTAATTTCTAAGATGCGAGATTATGATGACAGACCTGCTAGTCAAAATTCCACATGTTTTGTGTTATTGGATATTTATATCTGTAAACATGTGTAATGATCCTTAGACTAAGATTGTTATTAATACATACCATTATTTTCATAATTTAACATACTGAACAAAACCTAACACTATATGTTTTTGAGAAGTAGGTTGTGTTGGGTGTGTCATGAATGGTGTGTTGTTAATGAGTAAGTCGAGGAAGCATTTGTCCCTTTCATCTTTATGGAAGTTGATATATCATCCTTTTTATTAGAATAGAATAGTTGAACTATATTTTATGGTCATGGTGTATTTATGGGTTCATTTTAGAAAATAAATGAAATTTGTATCAAGCATATAGGTTGATGACATGAATATGTAACATCCTTGATGAGATATCATAACAAAAGGATTATATTACAAAATACATGTATGTATGTGGTTTTCAATTATGTGGAATTAACTTCTTCCTCTATGGGTGTCATTACATGTTGTTAGATATTGATATTGGACATTGGGAAAATCCACCTAACACCACTGGGAAATAATCCTAGAGGGTCACACACTTAGTATTTCTATTGATATCAATTAAATTATATTTTAATTTAATTATTAGAGTAAATTTTATTCTCTAGACTAAGGAATCATACTTATTCAGAATTTATTGATTGTATATATTCAGCCACTATTTTATGTGAGTTGAATATTAAAATAAATATTTCCTCACAAGACCATGAATGTAATATTTATTTATTTATTTATTTATTTATTTATTTATTTATTTATTAAATGGATAGTATTTATTATTCTATGTTTGTTAAATTTCAAGGAAGGTGGATGGGCTAAGTAAGGTGTCCGGTTATAGGAATGATATACTAAATATCTTTTAAATTTATATTAATTTATTTATTGATATTTATATTGTCTGTGAGACATGTGTGTTGTTGGATTTGGTGTCCTAGAACCAATTGTTTGTACTTTTATTACATGTATATTCGATGTTTTGAATATTAATAAAACTTATTATTACATATTGTTTGTTGTTCTTCATGACTCTAATGTAATAATTTCCTAGAGTATATGTCGCATTCATAAGGTCATAGCAGATCCCTGTTATGATAAAAAAATTTGATGTCCTGTGATGATATTATCAAATAATGTTCATCAATTAGATAATATACTATGATGGGACACATAGTATATAGACTGTCATGTGCGAGTACTCATAAGCAGATGAGGTGACTTCTCATGAATTTCGCACTTGGTAATCTCCAAGACGAGAGATTATGAGAACATACCCACCAGTAAGAATTCTGCATGTTTTTGGTGTCATCAGATATTCCTATCTACGAGTGTGTGTGATGGTCCTTAAACTTTAATATTATTATTAATGCATGTTACAACTCGCGTACTTAGATGTATTTCATAAACCATCATAATAACAGTTCATGGAGAAGTTAGATACATTGGGTGAGTCACAAGTGATATGTCATTAATGAATAATTTGAGGAAGGATTTGTCCCTTCCATATTTATGGAAGATGATATCTTAGCCCTTTGATTGGAATAGAACCATAGTATTAAATTCCATGGTCATTGTGTAATGATGTTTTTATTTCAGATAGTCAAAAAAAGACATATTGAGCATATAGGTTGGTGGAACGGATGTGCATGTAGCTTGATGAGATATTGTAAGAAAGGGATTATATTACACAGTGAGCATTTGTATGTGGTTTTTGATGTTGCAACATTAAGTTATTTCTCTTGAGTTCCTTGACCCATTTCTAGATAGTAATCTTGGACTTTAGGCAAGCCCACCTAATGCCAATAAAAAAGAATCCTAGAGGGTCACATACTAAGTGTTTTTGTTGATCTCAATTAAATTCTATTTGAGTTTAATTAATGGAATAAATATTATTCTCATGATCGAGGAATAATTTTATTCAAGTTATATTGATCACATAAATTAAATAAATATTTATTCTTTGGCTTGTGAATAAAATATTTATTTTATTTATTGAATATTTTAATAAATATTTATTTGCACGATTGTGAATAAAATATGTATTTATGAAAAAAAAATATCTATTAAGTTGTTCAATAATTTCTAGAGGAGTTCAAATGGACCAAGACTAAGTCTGGTGAAAAATATTAATTAAAAATATTTTTATATAATATTTTTTATTATGAAAGTTGGCGCGCGCCACAAAATAATAATTATATAATTATTATTATGTGGCATGGGATTTATTAAAGGTAATTGATGTTATTTAATGGTCGGTATGAAATTAAATAATATTTTAAATTAAATCCCAACTCTATAAATAGACGGTTATATCTATTGTAAAGTGCATACAAAATTTAGAATAGAAAATTGTTGTGCACAACGAATTATCTCTCAAATCCCCCCCTCTCTCTCTCAAGAACAAGAAGTGCAAGAGAGATTTATTCAAGACCAAAGAATGATAGATTGATAATGAACAACACAAGACATTCAACTCTCTATGCTAGCACCTAGAGATCGAGTGATGTTGTTGTAAGATCGTAGAAGCACGTGTGGATCACCATGAGAGGAATTCTATCCTTGGATCCTCACTGCACAGCGAAGGTAATCTGAAAGGGTCTTTCCGAATGATCAACATTCACCAACGAAGAAAGTTCCTAAGCCCAGGTATTTATATATTCAAATATTAAATAAATTGATTATAAATTTGGCTTACAAGGCCCTCTCTCTTGGTTTTGGGAAATTATTATTAAAAAAATTAATATATTTCCCACCTTCGCACACTTCCATTGTGCCTGGAACCATAAAGTGGTATTAGAGAAGTCATGTTTAAATTTATAATTATTTATTTGATTGTTTATCTATGCACAATTTTTGTTAGATTTTCATTTTAAGTTATTCATTCTTTAATCTTATTTGAATTAACATATTATCGGTATATTAATCATGTTCGTTCAGTGCTTCATTTTCTTAGAAGTTTAAGAAAAAATGAAGAATGACTGAAGATGTTATTAGGAAGTTTCAAGCCTTTGTCCGGTAAAACTAGGTTACATAGTGTATAGTCGGAGCACACGTCGTATACTCATGTGCATTGTATCTAAATGCATCAATTAATAAATTACATGCTATGATTTTATTGCACACCACATGTTGACCAGGCCAACCTAACACACAACAAGCAGATACAAGGTGTGTAGTTGGTACGTACACATTGTGTAGCCTGGAAGAGTTAACATGTTGAATCCCCAGGCATGTGACTTGGATATATGTAAACTGAGGTACATGGTGTGTAACTGTATGCACATGTTGTGTAGTCTTCCATTAATGGAAAAAATTAAAATTACATTAAATTTTAAAATTTAAGCATTAAAATCTTTTTTTTATTGGCACATCGTTGTGTGTTTGATAATTTAATAAAAAATTTAAATAATTTTAAATGCTCAATTAAGTTAATGTAATTAATATGTCATTATTTTGTTGATTTTAACAGCCAAAGTGTGTTCAATAAAAATTTGGAGGCAAGTGTTAAGTAAATCCAAGTCTGGATTTCAGGATAGGGGGATCCACTCAACGGATCAAGGAGATGTAAGTCTACAGTTAGTAAGATTGTCCACCTAATTAGTTTATTATGGTTTTTATAGCCATTATTTGGATCATTAAGAAAATTAATGGGGATACTTGTCACTAGAATGTTTAAGAAACTAGAAATTTTGAGTTCAATGGTGAGGTCTATTGAGACTTGATAAAATAGTGGGAGATTTAAAAAATAAATAAATAAAACAAAAACATTTAATTTATTATATCTTGATTATTTTATAATCAAGAAAAGTACTAATAATCTGTTCTTTTTAATTATAAAATAAAATGGAAAGTCCATCATTCACACTATCCCTACGATCGATATTGGAGAAAGATAACCTCCTAATTAGAAATAACTTCTAGGAGTGGTATAGATACCTTCGGGTTGTGTTACGCCATGAATGGAAATATTACGTGCTAGAATCCTTAATTCCTGATCCACCTATTAAAGAGGAAATGGATAAAGAGTTCCTTGTATATGAAAAACATTTGAGCGACGCGGTCAACATTCAATGTTTGATGCTTTCATTAATTTCTAGTGAACTAATGAAGTATCACGAAAACATTTATGCGTATAGAATGCTTAATAACCTCAGCAGTATTTACCAGGAGAGAGCTAGATAGAAATAGTTTTAGATTTCCAAGGCGCTATTTCACAGCAAGTTTATATAGGGTGCCTCATATGGGCCTCACGTATTCAAGTTCATTTTCTACATTGAGCACTTAGAGGTTCTAAGGTTTAAACTCCCTAAATAACTAGGCATTGGCCTCATTATGGCATCACTTCCTTAGATCTTCTCTAGCTTTGTTGTGAATTTTAACATGAACAACATTGAGAAGTCTCTATCAGATCTTCTTACTCTTCTTCACCAAGAAGATAAGGATATGAAGAGTGAAAAACCTTCTATCCATGTGGTGAAAACGGAAAGGCCAAGCAAAGATATTTAAGCCCAAATCTTATTCACGCCCTTCCAAGAAGAGTAAGATCAAGGTGAAAGCAAGGGGAACAATATGTTGTATGTTTCGCAAGTGGTAAGAAGGTTCACTAGAAGAAAAACTGCACCCAGAAAAATAAGCAAGGGGAAGCTTTAGGTGCAATTATTATCGAGTGAAATTTATCTATTTCTATAAATTGGGTATTAGATACAGCTTTTGGTGCACACATATTCATTCAAATATAGGAACCAAGTATATTCAGAAAGATTGAATGAGGAGAGTTAGATCTTCAAGTAGCCAATGGATCTAAACTTACTATTGTATCTATCAGGGACTACCACCTCAAGTTACCGACCAGAATGGTCTTGGTTTTAAATGGTTATTATTATGTACCTTCAGTTACCAAAAACATTGTTTCTATATCTAGACTTGATATAGATGGATTTATTTTCAATTTTAGGAATAAATGTTGCTTCTTTTATAAAGATATCATTTATTATGGTAAGGAACATTTAAATAACAGTATTTATGTATTGGATTACATGAACCAAATATGTCGCTTCGGTGATGGAGTAGTGGTGCAAGGTTGACGTCCATAGCAATGGTGTTTGGTTAGGTATGAGATTTGATTCCTATGAGCCCGATCTTAGGGGAATTTCTTCCTACCATGCTTTTCTCGCCTTACCGAGTCACCCGATGTTTCATTAGGTGGGTAGAATGATGCAACCCACCTAACTGACAGATTTTTGTGTCGAACCATCGTTGATCGGGCTATTACCCCATGGGATGCTTTGCCATCTCGGCTGGCAATAGATCCTTCCCAACTCGGGCTTCTCTGGATGACCTCTTCATGAGGAGGGGGGGTTTTGAGTGTGGAGGTTTCAATAAGGCCACTC
Source organism: Viscum album (assembly GCA_963277665.1). Classification (NCBI taxonomy): domain Eukaryota; kingdom Viridiplantae; phylum Streptophyta; class Magnoliopsida; order Santalales; family Viscaceae; genus Viscum; species Viscum album. The sequence goes on from OY728123.1 coordinate 2,105,114,886, forward strand.
CCAGAGATTCCCTTTCTAAAAGGAAGATTACATGAACCAAATAATGGAAATTGATAATGAAGTTACTTCACATGACTCACTTCAAACCCAACTTTGACATCACTAGCTAGGTCATGTAAATGAAAATCGATTGACTAAATTACATCAAGATGGATATTTAGATTCTTTTGAACTAAAACCACTTGGTGTATGTCATGCATGTTTACAAGGAAAAATGACCAAACCCCCATTTAGTGGGAAAGGTGAAAGGGCTACAGAGCTTATTGAATTAGTTCATACCAATGTGTGTGGAACATTTATTATTAAAGTAAGGGGTGGGTACTCATACTTCATAACTTTTACTCATGATTTTAGTAGATATGAATATGTCTACTTAATGAGGTATAAGTCGGACTCTTTTGATAAATTCAAGGAATAAAAGAATGAAGTTGAGAATTAGCTTGGTAAAAATATTAAGAAAATTCACTTAGACCGTGGTGGAGAATATATTAATCAAGTCTTCATTGATTATTTATGGGAGTTTGGGATTTTATCTCAACTCACTCATTATACACCAAAATAGAATGGTGTAAGCGAAAGGAGGAACTACGCCTTATTGGATGTGATGATATCAATGATGATTCATTTAATTATTCTATCATACTTTTGGGGATATGCATTACAAAAAGCAGTGTATGTACTAAAATGAGTGTCAAATAAAGCAATAGATGGTATACCATACCAATTTTGGAATGGAAAGAAACTTGTGTTGTCTTGCTTACATGTGTGGGGTTGTGAAGCATTTGTTAAGGCCTCTTCAGTTAATAAGATTTCACCCTGAGGCACAAAGTGTATATTTGTAGGATATCCCAAAGAAGCAGAGGGATACTGATTATACAATCCTTTAAACAAAAAGGTTATGATTGACAGATTTCCCACATTTATTGAGAAGGATCTTATCTCTAAAAGATAAAGTAGGAGAGATATGGACTTCGATGAAGTCCAAGCTCAAGATACACAAGATTTGGCATAGGAACAAATTCCACAAATCCCCATGGAAGAATAAATTGTTCCAAAGAAACAATTACTTTGTAGGAGTACTAAAGATATTAGAGAACCAAAACAATGTATTTTTCTAGTCATCGAGGATGGTGACTCATTACTATTTAATAATAATGATCCTCTAACCTATAAGGAAGCAGTAAGTGGCACAGATGTTGACAAGTGGCATGAAGCCATGAATTTTGAAATGGATTCCATATACCAAAAAACAAGTCTAGATTTTGGTATACCCTCTAGTAGATGTAAAGATATTTGGTTATAAATGGTTATTCAAGAAGAAACTAGACATGGATGGACAAGTCAGTACCTATAATACACAACTAGCTATAAAAGGGTTTAAACAACGTTAAGGAATTGACTATGATGAAACCTTTTCACCAGTTGGAATTCTAAAATCCATTAGAATTCTACTTGTAATTTAATATTTCCATGATTATGATATTTGTATAATGGATTTCAAAATAGAATTCCTTAACAGGAACCTTTAGTAAGAATTATATATGACACAGCCTGAAGGATTTGTGATTCCAAAGGATGCCAACAAGGTATGCAAGTTGAAAATATCCATTTATTGATTAAAACAAGCATCCATGTCATGGAACATTCATTTTGATAATACCATAACAGAATTTAGTTTCATAAATAATGAATGTGATTCATGTGTCTATAAATAGTTTACTAGGAATGCAATCATTTTTTTAATAGTATATGTTGATGACATATTACTCATTGGAAACAAAATTCTAGTCTTACAGTATGTTAAGGAATGGTTGAATAAATGATTCTTTACGAAGGACTTGGGTGAGGTAGGATATATTATTGGGATAAATATCTATCATGATAGATCTGAGAGGTTGCTTGGGCTAAGTCAAAGTACATACATTAACAAGATACTGAAGAGATTCAGTATAGAATAATTCAAGAGGGGATTTTTTCTAGTGTCACATGGAATTAATCTTTCTAGAAAAATGCGTCCTCAAACAAATAAGGAAAGAAACAGAATGGGAGGTATTTCATATGCATTAGACATTGGGTCAGTCATGTATGTTATGATATGAACTAGTATAGATGTCATATGTGCATTAAGTGCGGTATGAAGATATCAAGATGGTCCAGGTGACTGTTATTGGATGGCAGTCAAGACTATCCTTAAATATCTGAGGCGTACTAAGGATATGTTCTTGGTTTATGGAGGATATGAGGAACTAATCACTAGAGGATATGCAGATTCTAGTTTCCAAATTGATCAAGATGACATGAATTAAAAAATAGGATACATATTCACTTTGAATGGAGGTGTTGCGAGCTAGAAGAGATCAAAGCAGGTTGTGGTTGCAGATTCTACGATAGAGTCTAAGTATATTGCGGCTTCTGAGGCAGCTAAAGAAGTAGTATGGATGTGAAAATTCATCTAAGATCTTGATGTGGTATCTAGTATAAAATATCATATCACACTCTATTGTGATAATACTATAGTAGTGGCTCTTGCAAAAGATCCAAGGTCACTTCAATGGATGAAGCACATAATTCGGAAGTATCATCTCTTGAGGGATTTTTCTCGGAGAGGTGAAGTTGTAGTGAACAGTATTTCCATGGAATACAATGTGGTGGACCCCTTGACTAAAGTCTTGACTCAGTGGAAACATGACTATCATGTGAGTTCTAGCAGAATGAAGGTCGTAGGCAGTTGGCTTTAGTCTAAGTGGGAGTTTGTTGGAGTTGGTGTCATGGGACCAACTATTTGTACTTTAATTGCATGTATATTCTAAGTATTGGATATCAATAAAACTTTTTATTATATATTGTTTGTTATTATGAATGAATATAATGTAATAATGTCCTATAGTATATGTTTCATTGATAATATCATAGGAGTTCCCCACTATGATAAGAACCTTGATGTGCTATAACGATATTCTTAAATAATGTTCTACGGTTAGATAACGTACTATGATGGGGAAAATAGTACATAGACTTTCGGGTGTGAGTACTCATAAGCAGATGATGTGTCTTCTCATGACGTTCACACTTGGTAATCTCCAATATGGGAGATTATGATAATAGACCCACCAGTAGGAATTCTACATGTTTTGGTGTCATCGGATATTTCAATCTACAAGTGTGTGTGATGGTCCTTAAACTTTAAGATTTTTTTTAATGCATGTTACAACTCGCATACTTATATGTATTTTTTAAACCATGATAATAACAGTTCATGGCGAAGTTGGATATGTTGGTTGCATCACGAGTGACATGTCATTAATGAATAAGTAAAGGAATGATTTTTCTATTCCATCTTCATGGAAGCTGATATCTCATCCCTTTAATTGAAATAGAATCATCACATTAAATTCCATGTTCATGGTATAACGATATATTTATTTCAAATAATTAAAGAAAGACATGTTAATCATATAGGTTGGTGATACGGATGTACAACCTACTTGATGAGATATTGTGGCAAAGGTATTATATTACACAGTGAACATTAATATGTGGTTGTCGATGTTGTGAAATTAAGTTCTTTCTCTTGGGTGTCTTGACCTGTTGCTAGATAGTAATCTTGGATTTTAGGCATGTCTGCCTAATGCCAACAAGAAAGAATCCTAGAGCATCACAGACTAAGTGTTTCCGTTGATCTCAATTAAATTATATTTGAGTTTCATTAATGGAATAAATATTATTATCAATTCTAATGAATAATTTTATTCAAGTTATATTGATCGCATAAATTAAATAAATATTTATTCTCTGTCTTGTAAATAAAATATTTATTTTATTTATTGAATATTTTAATAAATATTTATTTTCTCGATTATGAATAAAATATTTATTTGGTTATTCAATAAATTCTAGAGGAGTTTGAATGGACCAAGACTGAATCTGGTGACAAATATTAATTAATAAGTCCATTATATAATATTTGTTATTATATAAGTTGACGTGCGCCACAAAATAATAATTATATAATTATTATTATATAAAATGGGATTTATTAAAGGTAAGAAATGTTATTTAATGGTCGGTATGAAATTAAATAATATTTTAACATAAATCTCAACTCTATAAATAGTAAACTGTATCTATTGTATAGTGTATCCAAAATTGAGAATAGAGAATTGTTGCACACAAATAATTCTCTCTCAACTCCCTCTTCTCTCTCCCTTTCAAGAACAAGAAGTGCAAGAGTGATTTTTTCAAGACCAAAGAATGAACGATCAAGAATGAACAATGTAAGAAATTTGACTCACCGTGCTAGCACTTGAAGATCGAGTGGTGTTTCTCAGATATTATAGGAGCATGTGTGGATCACCATTAGTGAGATTCAACCTTGGATCCTCACAATGAAATGGAAGGTAATCTGAAAGGGTCTTTTTGGACGATCAATATTCACCAATGAAGAAAGTTCCTAAGCCCAAGTATTTATTTCTTCAAATATTAAATAAATTAATTATAAATTTTACATGCAAGATCCTCACTCTTGGTTTTGGACAATGATTATTAAAATAAATTTTAATATATTTCTCACCTCTGCACGCTTTTGCTACACCTGAAACCATCACGTGCATCAAAGAATTAATAATATTATTATTATATGTGGGATTTGATAAAGATTAATAGATTGACTAAGTGCCTTTGTGTAGTTACCAACTCTCTAATACTAGATTTATATATACCCAATTATATCATTTATGTGGATGTGTGGGAATAATTTTGTTATGAATAATGATTTCCTATGTAGAGAACTCTCTTTATAAAGAATTTATCTAAAATTTTCTCTCAAGATCGAGTGAATATTTTCAACCTCTCTCCTCCCTCTAAAGAATGGGGAACCAATGCCACTTTGGCAGTGGTGCAGTGGTAAAGGTGAGGAGCATAACAACATTGTTCTTTGGGAGGTGTAGGTTTCGATTCCTAAGAGCCCACTCTTGGGTGAATTTATTCCTCCTTCGGGATCCACTCGTCTTGTTGATTCACCCGATTTTTAACTGGGTGGGTGAATTAAGGCACAACCCACCCGTACTGATGGATTTTTGTGTCGAACCATCATCATTCAGGTTATCAACCTCCAGGATGCTTTGCCATATCGGCTGACAATGGGTCCTTCCCAGCTGGGGCTCTCTCTAGAGTGATCTCTTCTTAGGGAGGGGGTCCCCTTGTGTATATGGTTCGGAAAGGCCACACATGGGTATTATCTTTTAGAAAAAAAATAATGGGGGAATAAGAATCAATCCTTTAATTAAGAAGGATTGTGTTGTGATTAAAGATGAGCGACACAAAACGATCGGTATCACCATGCTATCACCCGAAGTATCATTGGTAACTCTTTGAGATCAAAGGAGCATGTGTGGATTATTGATGGAGGGATTCTACTTTGGATACTCTCAACACAATGATGGTACAGACAAAAAGAGGTGTGAATCAAGTTTTCTTAATTTTGTTTTTCATATTAAATTTGTTGTTTAATATATGATACCACTTAATTTTATGTCATGCTTTATATGTTTAATCTCACTGGATTTATATGTTGTTGGTCCTATTAAACTGGGCCACTTATTTGAGCTCTGTTGCATTTACTTTACCCATGTTCCATGTTGGAAATCTTATTTTGTTGACCACTTCCTTGTGCACTATTGATCACTTGCACCGCCCTTTTGTATCTAGTCATCCACTTGCTTCCTCCGTTGTTTGAGCCACTGAGTTTTGTTCGGCTATTTTTTTCCGTTGCGGCTCTATGGCACCCATGGATTGGGCGTGCAGTTATTGGGAAGCAGTTGCTTGAAAGGGGTTTTATCACCCCTTATTGTTGCTTCCCAGGAGACAATCAATGATCCTGGATTCTCATCTCTTCTTATACGTGTTCATTTAGATCTTCTTCGATGAAACCCTAGGGTCGCTTAGTTCCTGGTTCGATGGTTCAGCCTCCTCCTCAGAGCTCGTCCAAGCTTGTTTCTCTCCCTAGGCCTCTAGGCACAGTCGGTGCATGGTAGAGATGACATATTTCCCTGACGGAAGAAGTGCGGGTTCTCAGTGACAATTTCAAGAACTGCAGAAGGACTGGTGCACGAATGTACCACCGGATCTTGGAGGTTGCGCAATCAACCTCAGCTTGAAGAGATTAAGACCGCTGGACACATTGTTGTCTGTACTTGTGAGTATAGTTTGAATTTTTTTTTCTTAGGTTTGAAACTTGTAAATCTCATTTGTTTTCTTTCTTGTTCTACTTCGTCTTCTTGGTTCGATTTCATTGTATCTTTTCAGTTTCCTTTTGAGATTAATAAAGGTGTGTGTGTGTGTGTGTGTGTGGTGTTCTTATTGTGCATAAGGAACCCTAAGGGTCTGAAGCATGTTAAATCCTCATGTTATTTTACTTTTCTACATTCTTTTATTCGGTTTTGGTTCTTTCAATATCAAATTCACAATGTTGGTTTAGATCCTTCATGTCATTATGGTTGGTTGTCCCTTTTGTACTACTCCTCAACCACAACAAGTGGTATCAGAGCCTCCCTGGCCTATTATTATTTTTTGTTTCAATAATTTGGTTTCCATCATTCTGTTTATAGTGTTGTTAAACCTTTTTTCATTCTTATACTGAATCTATTCATTTGGTCTCTATTTAATAGTTTCCATAATTTGGTTTCCTATGTTTGTTACTTCTAGTTTTTCTAGCCTTGTTTACATTTTTGTTAAAACTAGTTTATTGTATCCTGCTTAATAGCTTCTATAAATATGGTTTCTTACGATTTTTGTTTAAATTTTTACTAATTCTTCTTATAACATTGATAAAACCGCTTCACTGTATTTTGTTTACAATTTATTACATTCAGTTTACAGTTTCATTAATTTAGTTGCCTTTATATTCTACATTTATTTCTCTATTTAATTCTTCTTGTTTAATTGATTTATATTTGTTAATATGAACCATTTTATTCATTGAAATCATCCAAATTTCATATCTCATGGTGCACATTTACCCAGTGAGATTGGTCGGTTCTTGGGGGCGTATACTTAATGTTATCCCCAACCACTCAACATCCACTCATCTAGATAAACATGTCAACAATGCGATACAAAATCGAGAAATTCGATGGAGAAAACAATTTCAATTTATGAAAAATTAAAATGAGGGAATTGCTTGTTCAAAAAGATTTAATTGATGCCCTACCTGGGCCTACAAAACCCGTCACAACCATTAATGAAGCTGGCCAGACCATTATAAAATACCAACAAATTCCCACTGACACACTTGTTAAAGCCCATAGTTACCTTTTACTTTCCTTATGTGATAAGGTCCTTAGGGAAGTGGATTATGAGTCTATCGTTGTAGGAATATGGCTTAAACTTGAAAAATTATACATGACTGTCTCCCTAAAAGGAAGACTTTACAAGAAGCATTGTATGTTCAATTTTAAAATGAAGTCTGGTACTACTATAAAAACCCATTTAGATGAATTCAATAAAGTCGTGCTAGATTTAGCCAATATCAATATTTCTGTAGATTATGAGGATCAAGCGATGATCCTCTTGATCTCTCGTGACCATAACTATAGCACACTTGTCGAGACTATGATGTATGGAAGGGAATAATGACCCTAGAAGAGGTTAAGTTAGACCTTCTTTCAAAATAATTACAGACTAAGAATGGGTTAGGATCATAGGGAGAGGGGCTCAATGTTATGGGTAGAGCAAATGATAGGGGTCAAGGGAAGAACAGTTATAAGGGTAAAATGCAATGTGCGAGTCAGTTTAGGACTCTAAAGTTGTCACGACCCCCTCCCCACAAAGTGTACCCCTCCTGGGCCGGCAATGTGAGAAAGAAGATAATGACCCACGATTCCTGCCTCTAGTAGGCCCCGGGTTGGCGACTAGCACTGAGGGTATAGTAAACACACAGATCAGAGGCATTACCCTCTAAGAGAACACATGCGGAAGAGAAAGATAATATAGACACCAACCAACTCCAACTCATACTACAATATAAAATAAATCCCAAGTGCGCATATGTAATGTCATGCAAAACTACTACAACTGAAAGGGTAAAACTACAAATACCCAAAATAAAGTAAAAAAAGCAGCAACCACAAGCCTGAACAGATCCTGCAACCCCAATCTAGTAGAAACTAGCTTGGTCTCCAACCTTCTCCAAGTGAACTAAAAAATAGTTTACATATACATAGGGTGAGTATAATAGTATACTCAGTAGGATCCTCACCGAAGCCTCTCATGCAAAAGTAAAGAAAGAATGTTAAAGCACAGTGAACAACAAGTGAAACTAAATCGTCAATTAAACAGGTATACTAAGTTCTAAGCCTCACCATGGCTACTCTCACCAAGTAACGCATACAAGAGTATATAATATAATAAAAAATATCAAGGGTACCCTGCTACTACTTCCCCACTGGTTTTCCACTTTTCCCCAAAAAGACAACCTCTGCCCCCAACTTCTCCCATATCAAGATGTAATGCCAATAGTTCTTCTATTACTCTCCAGGAATCACCAGATTCATGCACTACATCACCACGTGACTTCCTGCTCATTGCATCAACTATAACATTCCCCTTTCCAGGTGTATACAATATTTCGAAGTCATATTCCTGTAAGAACTCCATCCACCGACATTTTCGTAAGTTTAAGTCACGCTGGGAGAAAACATACCTCAGGCTCTTATGATCGGTGAAAACCACAAAGCGCTCACCAATGAGGTAATGTCTCCACAACTTTAGAGAAAACACTACGGATGCCAACTCAAGATTTTGGGTGGCATAGTTATTTTCATGGGGATGTAACTGCTGAGACCCATAAGAAACAACTGATCTTTGTTGCATCAGAACATAGCCCAACCCCAGATGCGAAGCATCGCAGAAAACATCAAACTGAACTCCCTCAGCTGGAAGACAAAGAAATAGAGCACTTACTAACTTCTCCTTTAGATACTCGAAAGCTGCCTAACACTGATCAGTCCATATGAATGTCTGATCCTTCCTGGTCAAAGCTATCAGAGGAGTCGCAACTCATGAGAAATCGGCTACGAACCTCTTATAGTAGCCTGCGAGACCGAGTAAACTTCGCACCTCTGACACTGTCTTGGGGGATTCTCAAGACAAAACTGCTTCTATCTTCGATGGATCCACAGCTACTCCATGCTGGGACACAACATGCCCCAAGAAACGGACTTCTTGAGCCCAAAACTCACACTTCTACAGCTTCCCAAACAGCTGATTTTGACGAAGAACTCCCAAAATTGTGTGTAGATAATCTGCATACTCCTCCTCAGACATGGAGTACACAAGGATTTCATCGATGAAAACCACCATGAACTTGTCTAGGAACTCACGAAACATAGCGTTCATCAATCCCATGAACACAGCTAGAGCATTCATCACACCAAATAGCATTACAACAAACTCATAATGCTCATAACGATAATGGAAAGTAGTCTTCGGGATATCCTCATCCTTTACACGCATCTGATGATATCATGATCGCAAGTCAATCTTTGAGAACCAACTTTCACCCTTCAGTTGATCGAATAAATAATTAATTCGTGGAAGAGGATAGCAATTCTTTATTGTCACTTTGTTCAAGCGATGATAATCGACACACAATTGCAAACTACCATTAGACTTATTCACGAAAAAAACTAGTGCACCCCATGGTGATGCACTTAGTCGAACAAAACCGCACTATAACAGACCATCAAGTTGTATACGCAACTCTCGTAACTCGTAAGGGGGAATCCTATATGGAGACATAGAGATAGGAGATGCTCTTGGTTGTAGCTCGATCCCAAACTCGATCTCTCATCGATGGAGTAATGCTACAACCTCTTCTGGAAAGACATTAGGGTAGTCTTTTGTGACCCTAGGAAATGCCAACTGCTGAACCTATGAAAAACTCAGCATCGGCTCAGCCATCATGGATGATAAGGACGGAACACACCTCTGACCCATTTGAGGGTCTCGCTCGCCAACGAATGCCATTGGCTCTCCATCTGCATCGAAGAACACAACCTGTATCCTGAAGCAATCCATGATATCCTCCATCAAATGCAACCAATCCATGCCAAGGATGAAATCATATGGTTGTATTCGTAAACATAGAAAATCTCCCCAAGAGCGGTGCTTCCCCAACACTAGCTCACAGTCTCTACATACTTCAAACAGGTCAGCTCGGCCTCCAAATGGCGTAGTCAACACCAAGGGCACTGGTATCCTCGCTACCTCAAGTCCCAAAGCAAGGAAAAGGGTCGGTGATATGAAGGAGTGTGTCACTCTTGAATCAAACAAGGCATACACCAAGGTAGAAAACAAGCAAAGGGTACCTCGAACGATGTCTGGATCGCCTGGAGCTGGCAACGCTAAAGCATGAAGCTGGAAACGACCTCCTACACGACCTCTCTGACCCTGATGACGACCACCACCACAGATGTGCTCTGCTCTCTAAGGAAGGGGAGTGTCACGGGGTTGTCCTCTGACCGCCCCATCTACCCTCTGCTGATCTAAAGCTGGTGCAACCTGCTGCTGCTGCCTCTGCTGAAACTGCCTCAACGGAGGAACCTGGAGCGGAACAACTAGTGCACAATGATTTCTCTAAAATGTTGAACACTCTCCCTACTAATGACCTCGACCGCCATAAGAAAAATAAGCACCTAATCCCTTGGAATAGGCCTGAGAGTTGCTACCCCTAGAGAAATGAGATGCTGAGGGTTAGGACCTACCCCCGGCCGAACGGAAACTCTTCTACCTTGAAAACTAGGAACCCTGGACCACAACTCTGCTTCGTGAGGAATCATGATGACTCTCCTCTATTGATTATCCGGCTCTAGCCAATGTCATCTTGATGACCTCTGCCCTCACCTACACCTCAAGATATGTCTTCAGCATAAATGGGGTGACCTAGCGCTGGATCTCTGGATGCAAAGCCTCCTCAAAATGCCTCACCCTAGCCTCCTCATCTGGAAACAGGTCCGAAGCATATTGTAAAAGGTTCCTGAAATGGATTCCAAACTCTCGCACACTGGATCTCCCCTGTCGAAGGGTAAGAAGATCCTGGCAATTGGACACCTTGGCGATCGAAGAAAGAAACTCGACTCTAAACTTGTCTCGAAACTCCTCCCATGAGATCGCTGACTCCTCATGATCCCTAAGGAACAAGAACCACCACTACCTCGTTTCTCCACACAGAATCATCACAACCAAGGACACCCAATTCTCCTTCTGAGCACGGATCGAACTGAAGCCTATCTCGACCTCCTCCAACCAGTCTTCTGTGACTGCATCTGAAACGGAGCCCTCGTACTTCTACAGACTCTGGCACTGAAACTCTAGGAGTGTCCTCCTCCAAGTGTCGTCATCTTCAACCTCTACCCTGCAGCGATCTACTGGCACAGTCTGCTAGACATATTCTATGTGATCCTGATGAGGATGTCGTTCTGGAGCCATACCTGTAAAATAACAAGCAGTTAGAGCTCCTAAACCTAGAATATGGAAGACTCAGCATTAATTAATTAGTTAATTGTTTTCTTTTATTAATTTTAGGTTAACCTATCCCAAGGTATACCCATTCAAACATAGGCACAAAGAAGAATGATGCATGATCCTTTTCTAGGTCTCTACCCTGCAACTAGTATCACCTCATTTAGTAGCCATTGTAAACATAAAGGTTTGTACATTAGATCATAGGGGGACCTAAACGCCTATGTCTTAGCCGGTCTCCAGTGTTTACATCACTTGATAAACTTGACTGACACTTTTTCCCTACCAACCCATGCAACCCCACCTGTTCCTAACACCATACTCTATCCTATCTCTCAACCAGACCTATGATACCACTCTTTCACGACCCCCTCCCCACAAAGTGTACCCCTCCTAGGCCGGCAATGTGAGAAGGAAGATAATGACCCCTGAGTCTCGCCTCCAGTAGGTCCTGGGTTGGCGACTAGCACCGAGGGTATAGTAAACACACAGATGGGAGGCATTACCCTCTAAGAGAACACATGCGGAAGTGAGAGATAAGATAGACACCAACCAACTCCAACTCAGACTGCAATATAAAAGAAATCCCAAGTGCGCATATGTAATGTCATGCAAAACTACTACAACTGAAAGGGGAAAACTAAAAATACCCAAAAGAAAGTAAAATCAGAAGCAACCACAAGCCCGAACAGCTCTTGAAACCCCAAGCTAGTAGAAACTAGCTTGATCTCCAACCTGTTCCAAGTGACCTGAAAAATAGTTTACATATATATAGGGTGAGTATAACAGTATACTCAGTAGGATCCTCCCCGAAGCCTCTCATGAAAAAGTAAATAAAGCATGCTAAATCATAGCGAACAACAAATGAAACTAACTCATCACCTAAACAGGTATACTAAGTTCTCAGCCTCACCATGGCTACTCTCACCAAGTAACGCATACAAGAGAATATAATATAATAAATAATATCAAAGGTACTCCGCTACTAATTCCCCACTGGTTTTCCACTTTTCCCTAATGTTGCACGTCCTAAGCATCTCTCTCCAAAAAGGCTTGCCCGGAGACACCTGGGCGAAGCACCAAAATATGCACCTTATGCAAAAAAACCACCACATCCACACAAGAAAGTTACCAGGTAGTTTTTAGGAGCCACCACATCTCGTATAACATGTATCATATGTTGGGTATTATACCTAAATCCATTACAGCCCATACAGTGAGTAAGGATCCTCAAGCCATCACATCCTATACACATTACACCTATAGTAGTCCATAGGATACTATATTCAGAATATATATGTGTGAATAACCACAAGCCATTACAGCCCTCTACACACATATATGGGAAAAACTAACCACTGTGCCTACCAGCACAAGTAACTACCAAGAGAAGAGAGCGGGGCCAAAGGGGTAGTCAGCCATCCATCCTCCCACCAGAATGTTGGGGAAAACACCCCCCCCCCCCCCCCCCCAGGGCTCAGAATCCCTGGGGTGTCCGTTTCCTTAACTGACAGCGTGGAGTAGCATATAGAAACACAAAAAGTACAAAATATACTATATCTCACAACCACACTGTGGGCATAACCTAGTCTTAGACTCAACTGCAGCTAATGTCTCTCGGACTCCCGGCTGCCACTTCTAAGACTAGATATCCTATATGCACACAACCATTTAAAGAGCTTTATTTCCTTACTTCATTCCCTTTTTATCAGTTCCACTTTATGTTAATTAATTCTTTAAACATTAATTAACCATTAACAATTCCACATTAAATTTCATTAGCATCACACCCAAAGTCCATTATCCCTTTTGTTGGAGTCGGTGGCCTAGAACCAACTACTTTGTACTTTATTCATTAGTAAATACCTTATCACATCTTTATTGTTCTTCTGCATGACAATGCATGTGATAATATCCTAAGGATAGTTGTTGCATTAAAGGGTCATAGAGGATCCTTGCTATGATGAGAACCTGAAAGTGTCATAACACTATTCTTGAATATATATGTTCTATGGCCGGATGATGTTATTTGAGGGACACAAATAATATAGGCCATTAGGGGTGAGGACTCATAAAACTTTGAGGCACCTTCGCATGGTGTGCACCCTTGGTAATATTCAGGAGGATATTATGAGAACGAGACTCACCAGTAGGAAATCTACATTTCATAGTGTTATTGGATTTCTATCTACGGACATGTGTATTGGTCATTAAACTTTAAGATTATTATTAATGGGTATTGCAACTCGCGCACTTAGATGTATTGACAAAAACTGTGACGATACACTGTTTGCAGTGAGGTAGGATACGTTGGGTGCATCACGAGTGATACTACATTAATATATCATGTGAGAAAGGATTTGTCCCTTCTGTCCCATAACGGAAGTAGATATCTCAGGCCCTTTAATGGAATTTATATAGCCTAAATAAATCCATGGCCATGGTGAGGAATGGGAAAGTTCAATTCTAGAAATTCAAAGAAAGAATAATCGAGCACATGGGTTGATGGAACTAGAATGCAACCCGCTTGATTCGAGATATCGAGACAAAGGGATTATATTACATGGTTAGTGTTTGTAGGAGGTGACATGTCATTGCGGCATTAACTTCTTTCTCTATGGGTGCCTTGGCGTGTTGCTAGACACTAACCTTGTACTTTAGGTAGGCTCCATCTAATGCCACTGAGAAAGAGGCCTAGAGGGTCACAGACTAAGTGTGTCCAAGTATCTCAGTTAAATATTAATTTAACAAGTTAAATATAGATTATTCCTTTTTTTAAGGGAATTCCCCTGTGTGGCCTTTTCGAACCCTCCACACAAGGGAACCCCCCTCCCCATGAAGGGGTCACTCCGGAGAGAGCCCCAGCCGAGAAGGAGTCATTGCCAGCCGAGATGGCAGAGCATCCCAGAGGGTGATGGCCCGGCAGCGATGGTCCGTCAAGCGATCCATCAACGATTGGGTCGTGCCTCATTTTGCCAGCCCAGATGAGACCGGGCGACCCAGCAAGGTGGGTGGATCCTAGGGGAGAGGCTCGCCCCAAAAGAGGACTTCCAGGATTCGAACCCTGAACCTCCCAAAGAACAGTGTGGATGTGCCACGCACCTTCACCACCACACCACCACCGAAGTGGAAAATAAATATTATTCCTGATTGTGGTTTAATAATTATTTAAGGATAGCTGATCGCATTTATTTCAACACTAGTTATTTGAGAGAATATATTTTGGGAAAAATAATATATTTATTAGCGAGTAATGTAGTGATATTTATTATAGAAATAAATATTCATTATTCAAGGTCTAATAAATTTGGTGGAGGAAATAAAGAAAATGGAAAAATAAAAGTACACGCCATGTATATTAAATATACACGCCATGTATTTTTTTGGAAATTTATGAGAAATAATATTATTTATTTAATTAAATAATATTAGGTTTAATTCGTTGAGTGCATGTCAAGTAATAATAATAGTAAACTGTTATTATTAGACATGGGGTATTACTAAGAATTAAATTAAATGAATCAATGCTTTAGGGTAATTAATTCATTTTATCATTATATGTAATTAAAAATCCCAATTATATATTTCTCATTAGCCTAGGAATTTTTTGTGTGGTTGTGCACAATGGATTTGGAAAAGCTCTCAAGCCAAGAGAGAATTCCTTTTCCACCAAGAACGCTATCAAGCTACGAGAGAGAGATCCACCTCCACCGGATCAAGGCGATCGAAGGCGGACATTGCAAGCGAAGACTCTTCCGCGCTAGCACTCGGAGATCCCTTTGGCGACGTCCATAGATACGTGGAGCATGTGTGGATCACCACTAGAGGAATCCTACACTTGGATTCTACAATGCAACGACAGATCATATCAGATCGTGACCGGAAACATCAACGAAGAAAGAATTTAATCAAGGTAATTCTTGTCAATTAATTAAATTAATTATAACCAACATATGATGATTCTATCTATGGTTATTGGAATACCCTCTTTCTTTTTCGTTCTTCATTCTATTCTGAAGATCCGGCGTTTTATTATCGTGATGAATCTCGGATTGATCGTTGTTAATGCTAAAATTAAAGTTTGGTACACCCACCAACGCGCTTCCGCTATGCCTGAAACCTACAAGTGGTATAAGAGGGGTCATATCATTGGTTATAATTATTTAAGTTTTTTGTTGGTAATTTACGCATTTAATAATTGAGTTGTTTCAATTCAAGTTAATCGTTCTTTAAAATCTGAATCTCGAGATCTGTTCCTCCTCTCAGGTTTCTCATTCACCTTAAAGAAACAAATTTTTCTTTTAATTTTGATTAAAATAAAATAGAGGGTCTCATCCAGAGGTGTCAAACGTTCCTGGTCGTACAACACCATAATACACGGGGTGTATTCGAAAGTACACGCCATGTAGTCTAGGTTCAATGCATCGGACTGGTCCGCCAAATCAGGTCGTGTGTTGGAGTATTTCTAAGTCATAAATGACACTGTGTGTTGACCAGGAACATGTGGCACACGGTTTTCAGATTACACACCGTGTGGTCCACTAAACACAGCGTGTAGTACCGTCGGGCTAGGGTTGGCCCGTGTACCCCATACATAGCTTGCCCGGCTGGAAACCGTGTAATACAGATACCACACGGCGTGTGTCCCACTGAACACGTCATGTACTCTGAAAATTTCTGAAGTACATCTACACGCCATGTCGTTGAGCGTGTACTTCGGATGGACGGTGAACAAAAGTACACACCATGTAGTCGGAACTACAGGTCGTGTACTCATCCAAATTACACATATTTATTAAAATTTATTATTATATTATACAAACTCTTGAGACGTGTACCATAGTGCAGGCATAAAGTTGAGGCACAACATGTGATAGGTGTTTTATATATGTGTGTTTAATTTAACATCTGTGTAATGTTCATTTCTACTCATTGGGTAGTTATGAACGGGAATTCACTGGGTTGCCTCCAAGGTACAAGTTACCTACAAAGATAATTTTAAATGAATTCATTTGTTTAAAATTATGATGGATGATAATCTCAAGTAAATTCATAAAAGGGTTTAAGATAAAAGGATTGATTAATTAAAGATAATTAATTTATCTAAGCGTGATTTATCTTAAACAAGAACGATTAAAGAATTGAATGCTAGTTTTATTTATGCATAAATATCATTGCATGTATAGATGATCATGAGCTAGACCAAGACCTTTTTATGTGAATGGTTTATTTTAATTTATTTATTTAAATTAAATTTGTTGGCATGTGAGCCTTCTCCTCATTAATATGTAGGGCATGTGCGCCCAAGATTTCTTTT
The DNA here is from genome assembly GCA_963277665.1 of Viscum album. NCBI lineage: Eukaryota > Viridiplantae > Streptophyta > Magnoliopsida > Santalales > Viscaceae > Viscum > Viscum album. Next base: position 2,105,131,720 of record OY728123.1, read on the forward strand.
ATGTAAAACCCCATTTTACCCCTCACCTGCATGTGAGATAAAAACATATGTAATGGATGGAGCTCCCAAGATGGTGGAGGCAGCTCAAGTTAGAAGCCAAGGTGAAACCAATCCAAGGAGATACAAAGGTGGACATGTGGAAAGTTATAAACACGAACCCAAAAGGTTCAAGGTGTTTCTCTTATCAACCGCTAGATAAACTGACCAATTGAACAAGATCATGATCATACCATTTATTTTATTTCTGTCAGTTGCATAGTTTATTTATTGTGGGTGTGTTTTCACAATCACACAATTAATGAATTAAACAAACATGCAAGATGGAACTAAAATAAGACCGGCTTATGCGTAAAATATTATCTTATACATGGTTAATAACTTAAGTATATCCCACTTAATATTAACAAGCATGTAATCAAAGATAATAAAATGGAAATTTACGTATAAAGGATAAAATCACTCAAAAAAATATTAAGTCGGTTTAGCCATCCATAATCTTGGTTAGAATTGAACTATAGTTCAAAGTGATTGACCAACCCTAGTTGGGGTGATTTCAATTATCGGGGAATTCTAATTCAGGGTTTTGGGTTGACTTGACTTGGTTCACATCAAGGGTTTACTACCACAGTAGGACTTGGTGTGACCAAGAGGTAAAGGTTGAGGAAATCCAAAAATAAAAGGTTTTCAGGATTGGGGGGTCCACTCAGCGGATCAAGGAGCTGCGAGTTAATGCAGTTGGCATTTAGAATGCCTACCTAAAACCCTTCAAGTTGCTTGACCAACCCTGGTTGGGGTAATGCGATGGGAAATATGGATCATTTCCACTAGAATATTCAGGAAACATAATATCCCGATGTCAATGGTGAGGGCTATTGGATTTTGATAAAATAGTGGGAGACTAATAAGTATTAACTTATTTATTTGTCTAAGTTTTATCATAATAAATCATTAAACCTTTTCTCATATTAATTTGTAGAAATGGAAAGAAAAATTAATTCAAACATATCATTACGAACCATACTTGAGAAGGAAAACCTTCTCACCAGCACCAATTTCCAAGAGTGGTAGAGGCGTTTACGCATCATCCTTCGCCACGAGAGGAAATTGTATGTGCTAGAAGTGCCTATTACAGTTGCGCCTGGAAAAGAGGTCAGTGATGAGGAACTATCTCTCTATATGAAACACATAGATGATGCCACAGATGTCCATTGTTTCATATTGTCGTCCATATCTAATGATCTCTTGAAGCAATATGAAAACATGGATGTGTATAGCATGATGTATCACCTTGAGGATCTCTATCAAGAGAAGGTGAGACAAAAGAGATATGAGATCTCCAATGCTTTGTTTACAATTAATCTTAGAGAGTTTGCGCCCGTTGGGACTCATGTAGTCAAGATCATTGGCTACATTGAACGCTTGGACATCTTAGGGATTAAGTTCCCGGATGAGTTGCGTGTAGATCTCATCCTATCATCACTGCCCAATACCTTATCTAGCTTTATTGTCAACTAAAACATGATCAACAATGAGAAGAGTCTATCAGAAATTCTAACCTTAATTCGCTGGGCAGATAAGGATGTGGGGTGTGACAAACCTGCAGTCCTTATGGTGAATAAGAAAAGGAAGGAAAAGGAAAAGGGGACAAAGACTTATAAAAGGTCTAAATCCCCCAAGCATCGTCCCTCCAAGAAGGGGATGATCCAGTGGGAGGGCAAGGAATGGGAGGCGGTATGTTTTGCATGTGGAAAGCAAGGTCACTGGAAGAGGAACTACACCCAGAAGCATAGGGACGCTAAAGGTGCGTTTGTTATCAAGTGTAATCTTTCCATTTCTATACATTGGGTATTAGATACAGCTTGTGGGGATCACATCTGTATTCAAATGCAGGAACTAAGTGGATTTAGAAATATTGCCAGAGGAGAGGTGGATCTTCGAGCTGCCAATGGCGCAAGGATGGTTGCGTTAGCCATTGGCGATTACCACCTCTCATTTCCAACTAGGGTGATTTTGGTTTTACATAACTGTTATTATGTGCCTAGTGTTACCAAGAACATAATTTCTATATCTTATTTGGATATGGATGGATTTATTTTCAAGTTTGGAAATAAGGGTTTTCTATTTTATAAGAATAATGTGTGTTATGGTATGAAGCATTTAAATAATGGTTTGTATGTATTAAATTATGAAAACCAAGTGTTGGCAATCGATAACGAAACAAACTCACATGACTCATACATCACCCAGTTGTGGCATCACCGTCTCGGTCATGTAAATGAGAAGCGCTTGACAAAGCTCTGCCTAGATGGCTATTTAGACTCTACTGAGCTAAAACCACTTGATAGATGTCACGCTTGTTTACAAGGAAAAATGACCAAGCCACCTTTCGGTGGACAGGGTGAAAGGGCCACAGAGCTTCTAGGATTGGTTCATAGAGATGTGTGTGGACCATTTCCAGTAGAATCTAGAGCTGGATATTCTTACTTCATTACTTTTAATGATGATTTGAGTAGATATGGATATGTCTAATTAATGAGGTATAAGTCAAAAGCCTTAGAGAAATTTAAGGAATTCAAGAATGAAGTAGAGAATCATCTTTTTAAGAAGATAAAGAAGCTTTGATCAGATCGAGGCAGAGAATATCTGAACCAAGAGTTCATCGATCTTCTACGAGAGTCTAGGATTCTATCTTAACCCACTCCTCCTTATACACCATAGTGGAATGGTGTTAGTTAAAGGAGAAACCTCACCTTGTTGGACATGGTGAGGTCGATTATGAGTCATGAAGATCTTCCATTATCCTTTTGGGGATATGCATTACAGACTGCAGTATACACATTAAACCGAGTACCAACCAAGGTGGAAAATGGAATTCCCTCCGAGTTATGGAATGGAAAGAAACCCATTTTGTCGCACACACGTGTATGGGGTGTGAGGAATTTTTTAAGGCCTTCTCAGGAAACAAACTAGTTCCCTGGGGCACAAAGTGTATCTTTATAGGATATCCCAAGGAAACAAAATAATATTACCTATATAACCCTTCATACAAGAAAGTGAATGTCGCTAGACAAGCCGTCTTTCTTGAGAGGGAGTACATCCTCAAAAAGGATAGTGGGAGAAAGATTGACTTCGATGAAGTTGATGCTCAAGATACACAGGAGTTGGTACAAGAACAAGTTCCAAAGGTCCCCATGGAAAAGGTTCCAGAAATACAAGTACTGCGTAGGAGCTCAAGAGAGGTAAGGGAACCAAAGAGATTTGGTTTCTTAGTCACTGAGGATGGTGAATCATTATTATTGGACAATGATGAACCTATATCCTACAAGGAAGTAGTATAAATATCAGAAGCTGCAAGATGACTAGAAGCTATGAATTCTGAGATGGATTTCATATATCAGAACCAAGTTTGGGTTCTGGTCGATGAGCCAGTTGATGTAAATCATGTTGGATGCAAATGGGTATTCAAGAGAAAACTAGACATGGAAGGTCAAGTTAGCACCTATAAAGCAAGGCTAGTGGAAAAAGGATTCAGACAACGTCAAGGAATTGACTATGATGAAACCTTCTCGCTAGTTGTCATGTTTAAATCCATAAGAATCATACTTTCCATAACAGCTTACCATGACTACGATATTTTTCAAATGAATGTCAAAACAGCATTCCTTAATGGGAACCATCAGGAAAATGTCTATATGACACAACCAGAAGGGTTTGTGACACTGGGTGAAGCCAAACGGGTTTGCAAGTTGCAGAAATCCATTTATGGATTAAATCAAGCATCCAGGTCGTAGAACATTTGATTTGATGAAGCCATAAAGGAATTTGGTTTCAATAAGAACGAATGTGATCCATGTGTTTATAAGCAGTTTAATGGGAATGCGATCATTATCCTAGTAGTATATGTTGACGACATATTGCTTATTGGAAACGATGTACCAGTCTTACAGTCAGTTAAGGACTGGTTGAACAAGTGTTTCTCCATTAAGGACTTAGGTGAAGTAGTCTACATTATAGGGATAAAGATCATTCATGATAGATCCAAGAGGCTGCTTGGAATAAGTCAGGGTACATACATTGACCAGATACTAAAGAGATTTAGTATGGAACAATCCAAGAGGGGATTGGTTCCAGTGTCACATGGACTACACCTTTTTAAGAAAATGTGTCCTCAGACACAATAAGAGAAAGATAGAATGAGTAAGATCTCATACGCTTCGGCTATAGGATCCATCATGTCTGCCATGTTATGTACCAGGCTTGATGTTGTCTATGCACTGAGCATTGTAGGCAGATATCAAGCAGATCCAGGAGAATAGTATTGGACTCTTGTTAAGACTATCCTTAATTATCTGATAAGAACTAAGGATATGTTTCTGGTGTATGGAGGAGATGAGGAGTTTGTCATCATAGGGTATGTTGATGCTGGTTCTCAGACAGATCAAAACGATATGAAGTCGCAATCTGGATATGTTTTATGTCTCGATGGAGGAGCTGTGAGCTGGAAGAGTTCAAAGCAGCCAGTTGTCACCGATTCTACAGCGAAGTTCGAATATATAGGGGCTTCTGATGTAGCCAAGGAAGTCGTCTAGATTCATAACATTGTCCAGGAGCTTGATGTAGCACCTAGCAGTAAAGATCATATCATGTTGTATTGTGATAATACTGCAGTGGTGGCTCTTGCAAAAGAACCAAGGTCACATCAACGGACAAATCACGTACTCCAGAAGTATCACCTCTTGAGGGATTTCCATCAAAGGGGTGAATTTGCAGTGAGCAGAGTGTCCATGGAAGAGAACATGATGGACCCCATGACTAAAGGCATATCTCAGCAGAAGCATGAATATCATGTGAGAGCTAACGGGCTAAAGGTTGTTAGCAGTTGGCTCTAGTCCAAGTGGGAGTCTGTCGGAGTTAGTGGCCTAGAACCAACTACTTTTTACTTTATTCATTAATAAATACCTTATCACGTCTTTATTATTCTTCCGCGTGATAATGCATGTGATAATGTCCTAAGGATAGTTGTTGCATTAAAGGGTCATAGCGGATCCCTGCTATAATGAAAACCTGAAAGTGCCATAACACTGTTCTTGAATATACGTTCTATGGACATATGATGTTATTTGAGGGACAAAAATAATACAATCCATTAGGAGTGAGGACTCATAAAACTTTGAGGCACCTTCTCATGGTGTGCGCCCTTGATAATATCCAGGAGGATATTATGAGAACAAGACCCACCAGTAGGAAAATCACATTTCATAGTGTCATTGGATGTTCCTATCTACGGACATATGTATTGGTCCTTAAACTTTAAGATTATTATTAATGGGTATTACAACTCGCGCACTTAGATATATTGATGAAAACTATGACGACACACTGTTTGCGGCGAGGTAGGATATGTTGGTTGCATCACGAGTGATACTACATTAATAGATAATGTGAGAAAGGATTTGTCCCTTCTGTTCCATAATGGAAGTAGATATCTCAGACCCTTTGATAGAATTGATATAGCCTAAATAAATCCATATCCATGGTGAGGAATGGACAAGTTCAATTCTAGAAATTCAAAGAAAGAATAATCAAGAACATGAGTTGATGGCACTAGCATGCAACCCGTTTGATTCGAGATATCAAGACAAAGGAATTATATTACACGGTAAGCATTCGTAGGAGGTGACACATTATTGTGGCATTAACTTCTTTCTCTATGGGTGCCTTGGTGTGTTGCTAGACGTTAACCTTGGACTTTAGGCAGGCTTCATCTAATGCCACTGAGAAAGAGGCCTAGAGGGTCACACACTAAGTGTGTCCAAGTATCTCAATTAAATATTAATTTAACAAGTTAAATAAATATTATTCTTGATTGTGGTTTAATAATTATTTAAGGATGACTGATCGCATTTATTTCAACACTAGTTATTCGAGAGAATATATTGTGGGTGAAATAATATATTTATTAGTGAGTAATGCAGTGATATTTATTTTAGAAATAAATATCCATTATTTAAGGTCTAATAAATTTGGTGGAGAAAATAAAGAAAATGGAAAAATAAAAGTACACGCTGTGTATATTAAAAATACACACCGTGTATTTTTTTAGGAATTTATGAGAAATAATATTATTTATTTAATTAAATAATATTAGGTGTAATTCGCTAGGCACATGTCAAGTAATAATAATAGTCAGCTGTTATTATTATACATGGGGTATTACTAAGAATTAAATGAAATGAATAAATGATTTCGAGTAATTAATTCATTTTATCATTCTATATAATTAAAAATCTCAATTATATATTTCTCATTAGCCTAGCCATTTTTTGTGTGGTTGTGCACAATGGATTTGAAAAAGCTCTCAAGCTAAGATAGAATTTCTTTTCCACCAAGAACGCTCTCAAGCTACGAGAGAGAGATCCACCTCCACCGGATCAAGGCAATCGAAGGCGGACATCGCAAGTGAAGACTCTTCCGCGCTAGCACCCAGAGATCCATTCGGCGACGTCCAGAGATATGTGGAGTACGTGTGGATCACCGCTAGAGGAATCCTACACTTGGATTCTACGATACAACGATGGATCACATCGGATCGTGACCGGAAACATCAATGAAGAAATAATTTCATCAAGGTAATTCTTGTAAATTAATTAAATTAATTATCACCAATATATGATGATCCTATCTATGGTTCTGGGACTCCCCACTTTCTTTTTTGTGCTTTGTTCTATTCTGAAGATCCGGCGTTTTATTATCGTGATAGATCTCGGATTGATCATTGTTAACACTAAAATTAAAGTTGGGTACACCCATCAACGCGCTTCCGCTACACCCAGAACTTACACCTTTAAAATTGTAACCTCAACATTTTGTTCTAGCAAGATCCAACACCATGGGTTAACATCATTTATTCAATTATTTATTTACAGCATTACTTTTCCATATTCCCATGCATTTTAGAAAAACATTCTATGCTACTAAACACAAGGGGGCTCAACACGGTGAGTAGATAACTACCTGTCGAATCTCTACCACCTATAGCAAGAGTGTAGACTCATCCTCCCTTGAGAATCTAGACACGAAAAGCATGTGGCATACCCCACGCGTCTTCGCCCCTTTCGAAAGAAGGGTAAGCAAGACCAGCTGCCTCAAGCAGTGGGGAAAGTAAAGCAGACAACCAATCAAAGAAACAGCAAGCATCCAAACATTCACATCCAACCCATTTCATCATCCTTGGTGTCCTCTCTGACACCCACATGCATAAACTGATGCATCTCACCACTCTAGGTGTCATCTGCTACCACAACCAATAGGTCTCCCTGCCCCCACATATCACAACAGCGATCAAAGCTCACATCACAACACAAGCAGCAGGAAAACAAACATCATATCAATTGGGCTCTTATTGTAAAGACCCGGAAATTTCAAGGAAATTTTTTTTTCTTAATTTTTTTTTAGAATTTTACAAAAACGCAGTTTCTGACGGAACCTGATTCTGAGGCCCGGTGTGCCCGGAATCATTTTTCGAAGTTTAGCTCGGGTACGTTCAGTGAACGAACGAGCGGCTTTTTCTAACTTTTGAACCGGTGCTCGGAATCGAATTCCGAGGGCACCGATGGAATTGCAGCGCCGGTATTTGCTTAGAAATACCTTTTTCGAAGTTGCGTTTGCTCGGGTGTGGTTTTTAATTTTTGGGGTTAAGTTAAAAATAAAATAAAGTGGTGCGACAACTTTATTTTATTTCACTTAAGCCACTTAAAGCTGCTTAAGATGAGTTGAGGCGGATATGGTGCAATCCAAAATATCATACCCTCTTGGTAGGATATTTGTGAGGTTGGGCCCGCACGAGCCCCACCATTTCTTTTCCTCTAAGTAACGCACCCGCGAAAACCCCTCTTTAATGAAAGTCAACTGTGCGTTTTTCTGGTTAAGAAACGCATCATTAATTAGGCAGTTAAATCGTTACAATTAATTCATTGAATTAATTGTTCGTTTCTTTTCTTTTGAAATTCAAATGTGTCATGTGCGTTAATAAAATAAGATAACTCTTATTTTTTTCTGTTGGAACTTGTGGCGTGGAGAGGATTTGGAGGAAAGCGTTCTTCTTCGACGAAGAACGTGAAGAACACGAAGAACGCTCCGACCTCCGACGAAGAACGCCAAACCCTCGGAGGTCGGCGACGCGACGTCGTGTACCGCGACGTCAACGACGCTTCTTCCGCGACGCTCCTTCCACGACGTTTCTTCCACGAAGATCCTTCTCTTCCGCGACGATCCTCTTCTTCCGCGATGGTTAATTCCGCGATGAACTCGCGTTCGATGACAACGCTTGAGGTAGGGAATTATGTTTGAGAATGATTTTATTCCCTTGTTTGTTACTTCCTTCTAAATCAAAGAACGCGGATCAACTAAACATCATGTTGATCCGCGAAGAATATGTTGCGGGTTGAGAATTCTTGTTTGCGGGAAAACTGTAGGGGTCGTTTTGAAAATGATTTTACCTATGTTTGTTTTCCTCCAAGGCAAGAACGCGGATCAACCAATTAACAAGTTGGCTCGCGGATTATTATTGCGGGTCGAGGTTTATCAATTGCTGGGAATTATGGTCTTGTTTCAAACCGCTAACGCGGTGGGTGCGGACCAACGAACAAGTTCGAACCCACCGCCCTTTTGTTCTTGGTGTGCGGAACGGCGGACGACGACAAAACGGGCCGCAAAGACGGTTTTTTGATTCCGCAGTGAAGAACGGGACACGGGATGAGCTACGGTGCAGACGGGAATGAAATCGGACCACCGGAGCAACTCCGGTGGCCCGCGGACTCCACCGGCGGCGCGGGTCGCCGGCGGTCGGAGGCGGCGGCGCCCCGGCGGGCCGCCGGACGGAGCTGTGGCGGCGGGGTGCGGTTCCGTGGCCGCGCGGAACCGAAGCAGGGACGCGGCCGGCTGCCGCGTCCATTGGTGAGAGGCGGCCCCAACCGGGGCCACAGATCCATCATGCGGGGGCAGCGCGCCCCCGCCCCCGGATTTCCCTCGCTCGGCCGCTCGACCGAGCCGAGCCGAGCCGACCCGCCGGGCCGGGTCGCACCCAGGCCGGGCCGGGCCGGGCCGGGCCGCCCTGGCCGGGCCGGGTCGCTCCCAACCGGGTCGGACCCGGTTCGGGCCGACCCAGGGGGGTCGGGCCGGGTCGGTCCGGGCCCAGACCCTCCATTTCCGGACCTTTTCGGTCTTTTGCTCATAACTTGAGCTAAGGACCTCCGAACGACGCACCGTCAGTGGCGATGCGACTCTTGGATCGATACGGTCGTTTCGGTATATTACACTCAAGGTTTAGGAATACCTTGGGTTCGGCCGAGTTGGTTCAGATACGAAACCAACCGGGCCCTCGGAGCGGAAACGCTTATATCTTGAGCTCCGGACATCCGATTGACGTGCCGTCGACTTTGATGGATTCCTCTAAGTGAGATGGATCTTTTGGATTACTCCTATCGAGGTTTGGATGACGTTGGAGTGCGTTCGGGTTAGTTCGCTCACGAAACCAACCGGGCCCCTAGAATGAAAAAAGTCAATAACTCACAGACTGGGCGTCCGATTGACGCGTCGTCTGTCTCGTTGTTTTCATCTTGATGAGATGGAACTTTTGGCATCCTTCGCCCGAGTTTTGGTTGTTGTTGGATAGTGTTCGGGTTGGATTGTACCCGAAATCCAACCGGGCCCTTGGAACGGAAAAGCTAATATCTTTCAGACTGGACGTCTGTTTGACGAACCGTCAGCGGCGTTGGTGATCACATAGAGAAATGGTCCCTTTGAGTTTACCCTATGAGAGTTCGGGGTACAGTTGAGATACGGCTGGGTTGGTTCGCTCACGAAACCAACCGGGCCCCTGGGACGAAAAGACTAGTAACTCACAGACCGGGCGTTTGATTGACGCGCTGTCTGTTTTGTTGAGACCCCTGTGACGAGGCGGTCCCTTGAGATACTTCTTCGTGGAACCTTGTGATACTTGTAGTATCGACCAGAAGCTCGTGGAGCGGAACCTCCCGGAGACGAGCGTGCGGAATACGGAGACCGTGTAGCCGGATGAGACCTGACGACTGCTTGATCGATCGACTCGGTGTGTTTCGGATAGCCCAGTGGGGAGCGCTTGGTTGTAGCGGCAGACCCACGGCGGAGGAGCGCTTGGTTGTAGCGGCAGACCCGCGGTACTCAACAGAAGGAGTACCTCTGGAGGCTATGAGGGGGAGCGCTTGGTTGTAGCGGCAGACCCACGGCGGAGGAGCGCTTGGTTGTAGCGGCAGACCCACGGTACTCAACAGAAGGAGTACCTCTTGAGGCTATGAGAGGGAGCGCTTGGTTATAGCGGCAGACCCATGGTGGGAAGCGCTTGGTTGTAGCAGCAGGCCCACAGTACTCAACAGGAGGAGTACCTCAGCATTCTTAGGTTAGTGAGCAGTGCCTCGGAGTCGTGACAGAACCACTGTACACTCCAGAGATGGGGCTCTTCAGCAGTTACGGTTTCGATAATGAAAATCCTGGTTTGAGCTGAGACTTTTGACCTTTGTGTTTACCTCATGATTGAGATGGGTCACTTGATAACTTAGGTATATGTATGGGCATATACCTGGGTAGTGGTTATCCGTTGATTTCATAATATTTGTGTTTCCTCATGATTGATATGGGTTGCTTGATAACTTAGGTATATGTATGGGTATATACCTAAGTAGAGGTTATCTGTTGAGATCTTCTTTGTGGTTATCTTTGTTGGTTTTAGTGAGACCTTGAGGGTCTCGGGGTCCCTACTGAGTATCGTTATACTCACCCCTGCACGGGCTATGCCCGCACCTCGTTGTGTTGGTTGCAGACGACGGGCAGTGCTGACGGAGGCCGAGTGTTCGAGGACTGGACGGTACCCGGAGGTGGACTACACGACGAGTCAGTATCCGGAGGTGGACTTCACGGCGAGACGACACTCGGAGGAGGTCGACGGGCGAGAGCATTGTGGAGGCTATCTGTACCTACCCTTCAGGTAGGATCCGTGGTGGGCGATCCAGGAGCTGCACCATCTGTACCTACCCTTCAGGTAGGATCCGAGGAGGACGACCCAGGAGCCGCTTCCGTTCTTCCAGCTGTTGTCTTTTTCTGTTGTACTTTGTTCAGTTGTAGTTGTACTTTCAGTTGGGTTTGTATTCTGGCTCATTTACCCTTCCGCACTTACTGTTGTACCAGTTTTTACTTAGTGTTTACTTTTTCTGCTTGCTTACTCTGTGGTGCTTGTTTTCTTTACAAAGGAAATGTCTTCCCTTTTACTGGGATTTATGCCTTGGTGCTAGTCGTCAGCCCCTGGCCTATGGAAGGCGGGCTTGGGGTAGTCACGGCACGGGCCCCGAGGACGGGTCGTGACACTTATCCCTTAAACAAGCAAAAAGGGTAACTCAGAACCCTACAAGGAATTATCTTTTATCAAACAACCAGTTCTTTAATCCATCTTGGATTAACCAATTTATTATTCGTAGGTTCCAAATATGGGAAACCTAACAAGTAAGCTATCACAAATAATTAAACAGGCTTACTGCACCAATTTGATTAACATCAAATTACAACAAAATCAATCGGATTCATTCACATGCCTCTTTATCTTTAGCCAAGCGATTATCAACTAATTCCGACTTTATGTTCTTTACCAATTTTCATCAAGAATGAAGAGCTAAACATGCAAGCTTTGATATCACACTATCTAGCAAAACAAGAGGCAATAATATACGATCGATATCAATTTATTTATCCGGTTCAAATATTTATTATGTCAATTCCATTGTGATCCAGCGGGATAAAACATGCTAACAATACAGTTGCACATAAAAGAAGAGAGAAGCAACGAATCTCCTACCTCAAATAGTTCTTGACGTTCTTTATACAAGAACGAGCCACACAACGGGTTACGATCTCCTCCCATGTGACAACTGTATCCACCCGAGGATGCAGAGACACCACCACATCGGCCAACACCCAAGAAAAGCCCATTAGGAACATGGAGGTAAAATTCCATAAAAGGGGCAAGGAGAAAGAAGGAGGTGAACCTGAAATAATGAAGATAGATCATACCTTATATCGAAGACTGATCGATATTGCTTGGTTGCATCAAAACAGAGCGAAACAAATCCTAGGAGGAAAGTTTGATTGCACAACTCCTACGGAAAGGAATGGGATGTTCGAGCGTCTCACACCCGAGAACAAGGAGGAAGAACTAGGGAGGAAGATATCTCGTCCCTTTAGAAGATTTAACAGAGTAGTGGTTTAAGATACGCTGAGTTTTCCATTAAAAGAGGATCGTATTAAACCACGTGGTTTGACCAAGTAAAAACATCTCGAGCCTTAGGAGAAATTAATATAGGAGTTACGGCCTTTTGAATCAGCCTTAATTTCCTTAAAATAATGCTTTAAATGCATTTTGCATCAAAGGAAACGTTAAATGGGCGAACTGTAGGAAGCTGTAAACACTGTTCACGACTCGGAATTTGGCAAAGGAAAAACATTGTTCATGAACCTCACCGTTGAAACCTCACTGTTCTGGAAACACTGTTCATGAACCTCACCGTTGGAACCTCACCGTTCTGGAAACACTGTTCATGAACTCAAAATTTGGCGAAGGAAAAAGGTCACCATTGGAACCTCACCGTTCTGGAAACACTATTCATGAACTCAAAATTTGGCAAAGGAAAAAGGTCACCGTTGGAACCTCACCGTTCTGGAAACACTGTTCATGAGCTCAAAATTTGGAAAAGGAAAAAGGTCATTGTTGGAACCTCACCATTGCACTGTTCACATAAGGTTACCGATGACACTGTTCACAGAAGGTCACCGATGACACTGTTCACATAAGGTCACCGATGTCACTGTTCACATAAGGTCACCGTTGCACTCTTCACATAAGGTTACCGATGACATTGTTCACATAAGGTCACCGATGACACTGTTCACATAAAGTCATCGATGTCACTGTTCACATAAGGTCACTGTTGCACTGTTCACATAAGGTTACTGATACACTGTTCACAACAGTCTACCATTGGAACTATTCACCGATGGAACTATTCATAGAAATGGAAATTTGGCCAAGTGTTGGGGATAAGTCACCTTGACCTCTTGAAACACCTCATACACCTGATTTTTCGCAAAGGAATGGACCAGAGAGGTCTGGGCCATTACAAAAGTGTTATAAGTGTGGTAAACCATGTCACTTTAATAGGGATTGTCTTGAAAGAAATGGTTTAAAGGGTAATGGGGCTCAATCCAATGTAGTTGAGTCTGGTTTCGATGATACCGATATATTTTAGTTTTTCTAGTGTGTTGCAGGGGGCAGAGTTGTGGGTTCAACTCTAGGTTTTGTTTCCTTCTTCGTGTCCTAGGAGTTTTGGGCTTCTTGGGAAGTAATCAGGTGTGAGGATTGTGAGGTCTTGGGCAGTGGTTAGAGAAGCAGGTACGTGGGTCGATGCATGGCTGATCACCAGACTTCATGATGGTGCTGCTGGTATCTCTTTGATGACATTGGATGGGTACCTGGAAATTAGGTTCTTGATGTTGTCAGTGTGTTAGATTTAAGGGGGTTTCTTTTGGTTGGTAGCGGGATGCCCTTGTTGGTTTTTGTTTCCTCATGGTTTCGAGTTGGCCTTTAGGACTGGGGTTGTATGGGTTATACATAGGTCTAGGTTAGGAGGTGGTTTCCCCTGTTGCACGGTTCTAAGCAGTGTCTTCTCCTTAGGTGGAGAGTCTTCTGGGTATGTTTTAGATTTAGGTGGAGTGAGTCGCTTGCTTGCTCTGAGCCTTGTGTTTTTTGTTTGCTTGTTTTCTTTCATTTGCATGAGCTATTTTATTTACTACTAGTGTTTGCATATGAATTGTTTCGTTTTGAGTTAATGTTCATACCTTGTATTGTTGTTATGCTTTGAGGATGGGTACTGGTTGGTTTATTGATGTTCTGCAGGCACTGGAGCTGTCCTAGGAACCTCTGATAGGCATGTGACCAGCAGAGAGTTGAGGTATGTGAAACGGGAAACTCGGGTATGTGAAGGTAAGTTAGGTTTATGTAGTTGTGTTTAGAAGTTTTAATTCTAAGCATGTTGAAGTAGTAGCTTAGATGTAATTGATGAGGGAAAATGTGTGTCACATTGATACACATTTTGAACATAAGCAGTGTATAGATTGACTAGCAGTGTTTATTGTCGGTGTTGTTTTGTTTAGGTTGTTTAGCATAATTGTCTGATTCAATTGGTAGGTTAAGTGCAAGAACATCACAAAAGTTAATTGAAAATGGTGGAGATTTTTGAATTAAGTTTTCTTAATTTTGTTTTTCATGTTAAACTTGTTGTTTAATATATGCATCCATTTAATTTTACACCATGCTTTATATGTTTAATCTCGCTGAATTTATATGTTGTTGAACATGTTAAACCGGGCCACTTATTTGAGCCTTGTTGCATTTCCTTTACCTGTGTTCCATGTTGGCAATCCTCTTTTGTTGATCGCTTCCTTGTGCACCGTTGATCACTTGCACCGCCCTTTTGCATTCAGTTGTCCACTTGCTTCCTCAGTTGTTTGAGCCGTTGAGTTTTGTCCGGCTATTCTGTTTCGCTGGTGCTTTGTGGCATCCATGGATTGGGCGTGTAGTTATCGGGAAGCAGTTGCTCGCATGGGGTTTTATCACCCCTTGTCCATTGCTTCCCGAGAGACTATCAATGATCTCGGCTTCTTGGCTCTCCTTTGACGTGGTGCTTTCAGTCTTCTTCGACGAAACCCTAACACCATTTGGTTCCTAGTTCGTTGGTTCAGCCTCCTCCTCGGAGCTCGTCCAAGGTTGTTGCTCTCCCTCGACCTCTTGGCGAGGTCGATGCGTGGCGGAGACGACATCCTTCCCTAACATAAGAAGTGCGGCTTCTTAGTGACGATTTCAAGAATCGTAGAAGGATCGATGCCCGGATGTACCACAAGATCTAGGAGGCTGCGCAATCAACCTCGACTTGAAGAGATTAGGACCGCCGGACACATTGTTGTTCGACATTGTAAGTATAGTTTGCATTTTTGTTTCTTTGGTTTGCAACATGTAAATCTCATTCGTTTTCTTTCCTATTCTACATCGTCTTCTTGGTCTGATTGCATTGTATCAATTCGGTTTCCTTTTGAGATTAATAAAGGTGTGCGTGTGTGTGGTGTTCGCGTCATGCAGTAGGACCCCTGAGGGTTGGAATCATGTTAAATTCTTGTGTTCATTTACTTTTATCCATTCTTGTATTCAGTTTTGGTTCTTGCAATATCGAATTCACAGTGTCGTCTTCGATCCTTCATATCATTGTGGTTGTTTGACCCTTTTGCACTTCTTCTCGACCACAACAAGAGGTTTGAATTGTCAACGCGTGCATCCAAAAAAAAAAAACTCAATATCGAGGTAGTTTATTTCTATTAAATTAATTATAAATTTAATCTGGAAAAAAATCCTCTCAAATGTTTCAGGATTCTTTTGTTATGATTATTGGGATATAATTAATAGACATGTCCATTTTTCATCATGTTATGATTTATTTGTTGGATTCAACCAAAAACCATCGTCGAGTATAGGCTCGACTGGATTCTATTGCGCTCGCTGGGGGCGAGGTACATGTACACCGGTGGCGCATTCTGATTGGACGGGAGGGCATGTGGGACACGTGGCGTCCACGCACTGGGTGGGGCTTTGGAAGGTCGCGTAGGCCGAAAGTCTACCATGTTTCTTCGCCCCACTACTATTAAAAACGTCGTCAAATGAAAAAACTATGATAAAATCGTCCCATCAAACCATAGTTTTTTTTTGTAATTTACAATTCCTCCAACATCGTTTGTAATTATTTATCTATAAATGTTTAAAATACATGTTCTTGATTTGATAGTTCGAAGCAGATGTGGCCGATCGAAAGTGGGGGAGAATCGAGGAGAGGGCACGCGTTGTAGGCTGCGGAAGGCACACCCGGCCCCGCCCTCTTTCTTTTTATAATTTAATAAATTCACCATTTTCTTATTTTTATTATATCCGATTTTTTTATATTACAATAGATATATATTTTCTATTTATGGTCCGTTTCGTCATTCAACATTCGTCGAATTGTTGACTTTACATTTCTGTGGGGGCGAAATGGTAAATGCCATGAAAAGCAGATGGGAGGGGACATGTTTGTTCGGGATTGGGAGTGGAGGAAAATGTCTCGATGGTCCCCACGACCCATGATGGGGATCCGACCCCCCACGACCATGATGGAGATCCGACCCTTTTTCCCTTTGTTATTTTAATTATATAAAAATGATCGATTCATTTAATACTCTCATTCTTGTATAATAGAAATATTTATTTCAATCCTCGATTGAATCGCCAAAAATTCAATAATGATGGTAATTCATGGAAATCCAAGAAAAAAAAGTGATATTCGACAATTATAAATTTCCTCCGAGCTTTTTACTCTCCCAAATATGCTCAAAATAGGGGATGAATTGAACTTCGTAAATTAAACCAAAATGATTAAAACTTTTAAATACTTTTAAAGTCAAATTAATAAAAACTCATCATCATCATTATTATTATTATTTTTTGAAGTAATGTGAGAGATTGCCTAGATGTACAAGTCTCCTTTATTATGCAAAATAAAACTACAACAATATAAAACATGTTTTTTTACAGACACCTTTTAAAAGGGAGCATAAGGTTCTCAAGTAAATAGTCAAAAAGAATGATACCATCACTACTAAACCATTTGTTCGCAAGTCCATCCACAATGTGATTGGCTTCCAAATAAACATGTGTGATGAAATAGATCATGAATGAGAGAAAATCCAAACATCTAATCCATTAGTCCGTGGGTTTCCATAAAAGATGCAATTGGTCAATTTTCATACCTTGCACAAGGATGGTAGAGTCACACACAAGCAAGATTTTGTCCAATCCTCTATGCCTTGCCTTCACAATCGCATTAATCACCTCCAACATTTGAATCTCCAAAGATGATGCAATTTCATAGGGGCCATAAAGACATCTCATGACAACATCGGAAAGGTTCTGGGGCCCGCAGCGGAAGCCGGTGGGTCGGAGATTTTAAATTTTTTCATCGACGGGTCGACATAACTTGTCGACGTCGACGATCCGAGCCCCGGTAAGGTCCGAGGATCTCGTGTAAATTATAAAGAGCACAAATTTAAATTGAAAACATACATGTTTCAAATTCAAATGTGCACTCGACTGCAACTCGTCTCTGGCGATCGCTGCTTGAAGAATCCATAGCAGGATCCCTCTAGATCGTCCACACGCGCTTCAAAAATCCGTTGGAACATCGATCGTCGAATTCCGGGTGCTAGCGCGGCGATCCGACGATGTCTTCGACGTCCTGACGATCACCGAATTGAGATCCCTTCGATGCTTGAGAGAGATCTTGATCCGAGCTTCTTGGATCGAGAGTTTCTCTCTCTAGAGAGTGAGAAGAGAGAGATACTCTGGATTTCATTCCATGAAATAAATGAATAGTGGAATGGCCAAACCAAGAGAGAGAGCATCCCCCTATATTTACAGTGGAGTTGGTAAATATCCAGTTGGGTTTCCCGACCCCCGTATATTTCAATGTTCACTAAATAAATAATTTTGAACTAAACTGCACCGAAACTATTTATTATTTTATCACAAACCTGTAATATATATAAAATATATTACGTGATAAAAAACCGAGGCTCTTATCTCGTATTTAATAAACTTGTAAATAAATTAAATAAATTCAATCCCAAATATTCATAACTTGAATATTAATGAATTTATTTAATTCTTTTGGTGATCAATAACTTGAACAACACTCGCACCCCGTGGTGGGGCCCACCATGCACATATACCTATTCAACTGAATATGGCGGATTCTTGAATACACTATTGTGTGTGACCCTCTAGCCTCTTATCTCGATAGCAATGAATAAAATCCACATACCAAGACCGGAGTTTAGCAACCCATCATGACCCCTAAAGAGATAAAGGTTGTCATAACAACGACAATCAACCTACGAACACTGATTGTGTACTATAATCTCTTTGTCATTAAATATCTCATAAAGTAGGACGCACACTTGTGTCATCGTCTTTTTCTTTATTATTTGTTGATCTTACCAGATGGATTTGTCTTTCAACTGCTTTAGCCAAAGACTTATTGAAGGCAACACCATCCTGATCAACCATGCCTGAGATATACATCTTCCTAAACTTGGAAGTGACAAATCTTTTCTTAACCATTCAACCAATAATATACTACAAATGGCGCACCCAACACAAACTACTCGCCACGATCTCAATACCATGGTTTTTGCCTTGCATCAAAGTACGCAATAAAATGGTTTACACTGGTAATGATCTTAAGTTAGGAGACCAATACACATGTTCATAAATAGGAACGACCAATAACACCCAAAACATGCGGTGTTCCTATTTGTGGGTCTGTCCTCATGATCTCATAACTAGAGATCACCAAGTGTGAACTTCATGAGAAAAAGTCTCAATATTTATGAGCCACCAACACCTGATAGTCAAACATCTACTGCGTCTAGTCAGTAATATGTATCTAGACTATAGAACATATATTTAATATTAATGTCATAGTATCTCAAGGTTCTCATTATAGTCTGGGATATGCTATAACCTCTCGACACGACAATTAATCTTTGGACATTTCCATTTCAATAGTGGACGTAGAAAAGTTTACACTATAATGGTAAGATGACATCATGTATAACTAACTGTACACATGATATGGTAACCAAAAGTACTGCATAGTTGGGTCTAGGGCACCCAATATTTCAACACTCCCACTTGCACTAGAGCCAACTTGCTAACCAAACTTGTTAGCTACTCACGTGATAAAGATCATGCTTCTGCTGAGTTATGGCTTTAACTACTAGGTCTGCCACGTTTTCGCCGCGTGACATATCTGTTGTATGCGACCTCATCTCCTTGAGTAAAATTTCTCAAGATAAGGTATCCCCTAAGTATATAACTTGGAAACTTGTCTAGTAAGAATATCATAATTGTGATAATACTTTTCTCACTAGGTGCAATTCCAAGAACTGGAACAAATCGTTGCATTTAACTACTTTTTAGCTGCCTTAGAAGCTGCAACGTACTCAGTATTTGTAGGTATGGCTACCACTGACTATTACGAGTTTGACTCGCTCATCTCCTTTCCCTAACTGCGATACTTGATCAAATTGATCTAAGGATTGCTAGTTTGTGTCCCACAAAAACTAGTATACTTTCTTCTCCATATACCAGGTATATATCATTTGTACTTGTCGAAGTACAAGATGATAGTTCTGACTGCTTCACTTGTAGTGTTCCTAGATATAATTGATATTTGACTACTATAAAGTATATCCTGACAGCATCAATTCTTGTACATATTATGGAATACGTGATTGATCCATCACTGAAGCGTATGGAACTCAATTCACAACTTTAATCTCTTCCCATGTTCCGAACATGTCAACCTAAAGAGATTATACCCTGTGACATAGGCGACAATTTTTAACTTGAATTGTTCCAACTTTAATTTTTTCAATACAATGTCACTATATGCACGATTGACTTGGTCCAAGCAACCGTTAGATCTACTTCGATAGATCTTGTTCCCTAGAACTTAGGTTGCTAATTTAAGTCAATCACCGAAAAATTACTTTTAACCTGATCTTATATAACTGTAAGACCAAGATCTGTTTTCCATATGTTGTTGAACATATTTTTACTTGGAAAACATTGGCGCTCCCATTAACCTTTGGTAGACACAAGACAAAGATTAATTTGAAATGAATGCTCTAAGATCTTGTTGCATACTTTAATCCAGAACTGGATTTCAGTAACTTGCAACCTACATTGGCATTCTATGGTGTCATCATCCCTTTCTGGTTGCGTCGTATAGATACCTTCCACAAAAGTTGATTATGACATCCAATGATCAATTTAATGATCTTAAAAGTTAGCTATGATAAGTAAAATTCTAATGGATTTAGGCATACCGATTTGGTATAACCAATTGAGCCTTATTGGTACCAAGTTTGTACCATCCATGTATAATCTCATTTGAATACCCACCGCAGTATTCAATTTATAAGCCCCTTTGCAATTTGATACGCAGAATCCATTAATTGAATTTTAATTGATCTTGTCAATCTTAGCTAATTTCCATATACTTCTTACTTGTAGGATTTATTATTCTTAATGAATAATTTATCACCGACCGCGGTGAATATAAAACCATCACCATGGTTTCATTCTTCCTACACAGTATGTGTCACTGAAACATACCTCTTCCACATGAACTTGTGAAACTTGTTCTTATGCTAACCATTTGTACATCTCGAGCATTGACTAAGCCTAAATTAATCTTTGTCTCACTATCTCTGATAGAGATGTACACCCTTATATAGAAATGCAGTCTAATACTTGGCTACAACTTTTCTATCTTAGGGATTTACGTAATATCCTAAGCAACTTTTAAGACAATTACTTAGATGCACCATGTGTTTGTTGGGTTTTTGGGGCCCGCAGCTGAAGCCGGTGGGCCGGGGATTTTAAAATTTTCATCGGCGCAATGACGGTACTTGTCGTCGCTGACGTTCTGAGCCCCGGAGAGGTCCGAGGATCTCGCGTAGATTGTAAAGAGCACAAAAATAAAACGAAAACATACCCGTTGCATATCTGAAGCCGTTGTCGACCGCTACTTGTCGACGACAATCGTTGCACGAAGGATCCATAGCAGGATCCCTCTAGATCGTCCACACACGCCTCAAAAATCCGCGGGAACGCCGATCGTCGAACTCTGGGTGCTAGCGCGGCGATTCAACGATATCTTCGACGTCCCGACGATCACCGCATCGTCGATCTTGCGATGCGTGAGGAGATACTTGATCCGAGCTCTTGGATCTTCAGCTTCTCTCTCTAGGAAGTGGGAGGAGAGATAGGCTCTCAAATTTCATTCCATAAACAAATGAATAGTGATGTGCACCTCAAAGAGAGAGAGCCTCCTCTCTTATTTATAGATACGTTGAGAAATACCCGGTTGGGTTCCCCGACCCCCGTATATTTCAACGTCCACATAAATAATTTTAACGAACTTAACTGCGCCAATATTATTTATTATTTTATCACATACTTGTAATATATATAAAATATATTACGTGATAAAATCTGAGCCATTTAACTCGACTCGTTGTCCCGCTTAATATTAAACGAACCTTGAATATTAAGATAATATTCGTTCGATTAATATTTTCTCGTATTTACTAAACTCGTAAATACATTAAATAAATTCAATCCCAAATATTCGTAACTTGAATATTAATGAATTTATTTAACTCTTTTGGTGATCGACAACTTGGACAACGCTCAGCCCCCATGGCGGGGCCCACTATGTCCATATTCGTATTCCACTGAATAGGTGCGGATTCTTGAATACGCTGTTGTGTGTGACCCTCTAGGCCCTTATCTCGATAGCAGTGAATAAAATTCACAGACCAAGAGCGGGGTCTAGCAACCCGTCATGACCCCTAAAGAGATAAGGATAGTCATAGCAATGACTACCATCATACGAACACTGACTGTGTACAATAGTCTCTTTGTCATTTGATATCTCATAAAGCAGGACGCACTCTTGTGTCATCGTCCTTATCTTGCTTTATTATTTGTTGATCTATCCGGATGAATTCGCATTTCTACTGCTTTGGCCAAAGACTTATGAAGGCGGCACCATCCTGATCAACCAGGCCTGAGATATACAACTTCCCAAACTTGGAAGCGACAAGTCCTTTCTTGACCATTCAACTAGCGTCATACCACTAATGACGCACCTGACACAAACTACCTCGCCACGACATTACTGTCATGGTTTTCGCCTTGCATCAAAGTACGTAATTAAATGATATACATTGGTAATGGTCTCAAGTCAGGAGACCAATACACATGTTCGTAGATAGGAACAACCAATGACACCCAAAACATGTGGTGTTCCTATTGACGTGTCTGTCCTCATGATCTCACTACTAGAGATCACCAAGTGCGAACTTCATGAGAAGAAGTCTCAATGATTATGAGCCCCCAGCACCTGATAGTCAGACATCTACTATGTCCAGTCAGTAAGATGTATCTAGACTATAGAACATATATTTAAGATCAATGTCATTGTATCTTGAGGTTCTCATTATAGCCTGGGATCTGCTATAACCTCTCGACACAACAACTAACCTTTGGACATTACCATTATTATAGTGGACACATAAAAGTCTGCACTATAATGGTAAGAAATCATCATGCATATCTAACTGTACACATGATACGGTAATCAAAAGTACTACATAGTTGGGTCTAGGGCACCCATTATTTCAACAGTGTTTAGCTTGATGCATGTTTGTTTATATCTTAACAAACTCTTTGCATCCTAACACATGATCTATGACATAATGTATTTTCATCATACTAAGACTCGTATGATATCCATTTGTCATTTATTAGTTGGCATATTGGTTATGGGATTTCGCCGTTATTTGTAAAGCACGTCATGAAATACAATAGAAGTTTCTGCAACTCGTAACATTGATACTCCATACATCATAACTCTGATGTATGAAATGTGCATTTAGAAATTTCTCCACGCTACATTTTTTTGATCAATGTTGACATATAAAACTTTATCATCGATCCTCCTTATGAACATCAATACCGCGATGTAGATAAGATAACATGCGTTTATGAATTACTCCACAGTACATTATCACGATCAATGAATGTTTGGTCAAGATATTCTTCAGCATGCCGATATGAAGCAACTTATATCTTATGACCATGCATACACTTCACTATTACATTCCTTAATAACTTAAATGAATCTTATGAAGTATCTTTACCTCTAGTTTTCCTTTAGAATAGTTCACACTCTCTTGTTGAACTAACCCCGGAAGCTTTGTGGCATACCTTTTTTCTAAAGGTTTCTTTGTCTAAACTAAAGATGTCAATAATACCAAATGTGTTTAGCTATGCCGAGCCTAAATACCATACTAGGTATATTCTTTACATCCACTTTTAGTTTTACTTGACAAAGAATTCTATTGCCACAACTGGGTAAGTCTTACATTTTTATATTTATCATGTATTGCCTATGATTCAAGTATGTATGAACTATTTGTTGAGTACGTTATACCATAAACAAAATTCATTCCTGAACTTGGAACAATGTCTCATTATGTCCAAAAGGACACTTGAGATAAATGTTTTGGTTATACTCAACAACTTGTTCAATTTGAATCAATCACTTGGCAATTAGAAGTTATGTATTTCTCACCGCTGACTTAGGAATCACCCTTTCTCAGCTACTTGGAGAAGACACTTTACTTTTTATAATGTGCCTATACTTACTTGGTTATTGTATTTAAATACACATATGTCATTGGCATATGGTATTGAATACCCAAGAAGTGTGCTAGAAACATTAATTTATATTGATGAATATATCTGAACAAGAAGCGGGTACTTGCTTCTTATAATTCAGTTCTTTATGTTTTTAAACTTGCATAAATTTATTTCAATATGTGATGCAAATAACCTCCTGTCAAATAACCAATCTCTTTTCTTTGAAGGACATGACAAAGGTGCCTTTGGCTTAATTTTCCATAGATCTTTTCGCCTTGTCTTTCAATATATTTTTCCATAAGAACAGAAGATGGTGGTATCTTTAATATTCTTATTACTTGGTGAATGTTGCCTTAAAGGTAATAAAGCGCTTACTCTATACCATTCGTTTGTATCCTTAAATGAAACTAGAGTAATTGGGTGTAAACGATATAAGAATGGCAGGCCATGAAAGATCATGAACTTTCTTTCACTTTGCACAAACTGAGTGCAATCATCACATTCAAATCTTGCTTCTCTTTCTCCTTGGAAACTTCTTGGAGATGAGACTTCATGTAATATCATCCATGTCGTGACGTAGCGACCACAACTAACATTAGACAGTGACGATAGTAGTAATGTGCGCAAACGCCTATACTACACTTGGAATTTCGTGCTTGTTTGGACATTAACTTTGTCCAATATTTATTGCAATTTTTACTTGTGGTATTACTTACCATTTTCTACAAATAAACTTTAGCAGATAGTACTTTTATGCTGATTACCGAATGTGACATTATCGATTAATTTAATCATTAAATGTATCCCACTAATTTTTCAAATTTTATGAACCCTCTGTATTAGAATCGGAATGCTCTATCGTTTGAGTATTCTAGTGGAAAGGAACCCTAAACCTCCATCATAGTCTACAAGCTATGGCTACGCCACTACTCGGAGAGTCCAAGGTAGGCTTTTGGCTGGCCAACCGCATTAACTCGCGGTTCCTTGATCAGTTGAGTGAAGTCCCAGCTTCAAAATAATTTCTTTATTTACTCAATGCTTGCCTCTAAAGTTACAACAAGTTAGCTATGACTATTTCTTTGCTTCAATTTTAGTTAAGTCAACCCACCACCCTAATAAGAACTCCCCGGTAGTAAGAGACATCCTCAATTATGGCATGACCGGCACCCCAAACATCCAGTTTTGTTCAAACTTGAATGATGGAAGGCTATTGTGACTTAACATTTCTTTGAGTTTTTTTGTGTTTTTCTCTCGATGAATGTGATCCATTTCTATTAAACTTGTTCATTTATGTTTTCGCGCTCACAACTGAACTTTAATAGAAAAACATACGCCGCTTCTTTATGCATTTTGTTATTTATTATTTTATGTATTTTCCAGCTGTTCTAAAATGCATAAAAATAATAAATAAAATCATAAAGGTTAACTTCTATCCGACTGGTCTTGAGCATCTAAACGACTTAAGGGGCATCATACCTGAGTCGAAGCTTGACTCTTGATGCAGCTTGCCCCCGTCTTGTATGTTCGCTTCGCTTATGGAGTATCGCCTTGTCTTGGCAGGGTCCATGTTACGTCTTAGAGTACCATCTCATCTTGATGGGATCCACGTGTCGTCTTGCACCATTTTGATCAACGTGCAACGCCTCATCTTGGCGGGGTCGACGTCACGTCTCGCATCGTCTTCATCCGGAATACAAAAAATACTCGCGAGCAGGCGAAGGAGATTAGGGGTATAAATGTACATCATGTAAATATTGGGCGTGTATGCCCTTATACATTTTAACCGAAAAAGACGATACACATACCGTCTTTTAATTAATTACAATCATCACACACAATTAAATAATTAATTAAATAAAAGCAGCATACACGGGTCGGTGCTCAAGACCAAAATACGGGTAAAATGCGCGATAAAATTAAAATGCATTAAATAAATATGAGGGTTATATAATTAAATTGAATGAATTAATAAATCAAAATAATTTAATTTTAATTAATTTAATTCAGATACTGAAATTAAATAAATTAAATGAATTATTTTTGATTAATTTAATTAGTTGGTCCTCGAAACACCATTGCATGGTTTGTGCGGGTTGGGCCAAATCCGCGTAGGGCCATTCCAGGCCGTGCAGGGCCAAATTGGGCCGGGCCGATCTGGCCAAACCCGTTCTGGGTTGGGCAGGTTCGTTCAGACCGCTTCCGGGCCAATTTTGCTTTGCATAAAAAATATCTTGCAGGCAAAATGAATGTACCTCCCGGGTGTAGATGAAGGCGGCTGACAACGCTGGCAGGAGTGGGCTGCCGCGGTCCGACAACGAGTGGGTGCGGGGCCAGGGCGCCTGAAGGTCGGAGCCGCGACGGTGTCTCCGGGAAGGTGGGACAGCGGGGATCTCCCGTGGGTCGCTTGTTGTGCGGTTGCTACAGGAAGCATCGGCGGTGGCCAGGTCGAGAGGCAACGTGGAAGGAGACGACAACGCTCAGTGCGGGTCAGCTGAGAGTAGGGCGGCGAGACGCTGCGGGTCGGCGGTCCGACGCCAATGACGGGGCGACAGTCGTTGGGAGGAGGCAGGAAGGTCGGACATCGGCCGACGTTGCGGAAGGAGGCTAAAGCCCGGTGCAATGCAGCTCCTACGCTGCGGTAGAGAGGGGCGTTGGGATCTAGAGCGGCCTAGTGGGCGGTGCGCTGACGAGCAGTGCCGGGTGGCAAGTCGGGCGGGAGGCCGGGGCACCGACACAACCGTCTAGAGCAGGACGACGGCCTGCTGAGATCTAGGCGGGTTGCCTGGTTCGCTGCTGGAGAGCGCATGGAGACGACGCCTGCAGCAGGTTGCCCGGGAGGAGGAGGCCGAAGGCCAGGTGTGCGACGTCCCGAGGAAACAAGTCCAGGGGGTCCTTGGACCCCTTTTTTCCTTTTTTTTGCTTACTCTATGCACCACCCCTTATTTTATTTTATTTTGATTGTTTTATTCTTTAAGACTTCTTTTGAAGTCTCCCTCCCCTTCCCTTTTTTTAAAGGCAAGTCTTCTCTTGAAGTCTTGGTCTTCCCAATTTTTTTTCCACACCCACAAAAATTCTAAAGGCTAAATAGCCTTTTAATTTAATAATAATAAAATTATTATAATAAAATAATAATTTATTATTATTATATTATTATAATAATAAAATAAATATTATAATAATAATAAAATTATTATGCAAATTAGAAAAATGTAAAAATAATTTGCATATAATTTTAATTATATCTGATGAACTGATTAAACTTGATCGGTTCTTCAGAATTAATTAAAATTTGATACCCGTGATCAAAACACAAATTTTGATCTAATTCAAAAAATTAAAATGGCCATATCTTGGTCGTTCGAGATCGGATCAAGTCGCTGTTTGAACCGCTGAGACCGTTTTTGAACCCTATATTTAATTTTATGCAAATTAATTTTATTTGGCTCAGAAAATCTACGCGATCTCTCTGATACCACTAAAAGATTCCAGGTCTCTCAATGGAAGTCGGTGGGCCAGAGATTTTAAATTTTTGCATCGATGGGTCGACATAATTTGTTGATGCCGACGATCCGAGCCCCGATAAGGTCTGAGGATCTCGCGTAAATTATAAAGAGCACCAAATTAAATTGAAAACATACCTGTTTCAAATTCGAAGGCGCGCTCGACTGCAACTCATCGCTGGCAATTGCTGCTTGAAGAATCCATAGTAGGATCCCTCTAGATCATCCACAGGTGCTTCAAAAATCCGCTGGAACGTCGATCGTCGAATTCCGGGTGCTAGCGCGGCGATCCGACGATGTCTTCGACATCCCGACGATCACCGCATCGAGATCCCTTCGATGCTTGAGAGAGATCTTGATCTGAGATTCTTGGATTGATAGCTTCTCTCTCTAGAGAGCGGGAGGAGAGAGATGCTCTGGAATTTTATTCCATGAAATGAATGAATAGTGGAATGACCACACCAAGAGAGAGAGCCTCCTCCTATATTTATAGTGGAGTTGGTAAATACCCGGTTGGGTTCCCCGGTCCCCAAATATTTCAACGTCTATTAAATAAATAATTTTGACTAAATAAATTGCGAAAAAACTATTTATTATTTTATCACATACCTATAATATATATAAAATATATTACGTGATAAAAACCAAGCCATTTAACTCAACTCGATGTCCCACTTAATATTAAACGAACCTTGAATATTAAATAATATTTGTTCGATTAATATTATCTCATATTTATTAAACTTGTAAATACATTAAATAAATTTAATCCCAAATATTCATAACTTGAATATTAATGAATTTATTTAATTCTTTTGGTGATTGATAACTTAGACAACACTCAGACCCCGTGGTGGGACCCACTATGCCCATATACCTATTCAACTGAATAGGGTTGATTCTTGAATACGCTATTGTGTGTGACCCTCTAGGCCCTTATCTCGATAGTAGTGAATAAAATCCACAGACCAAGAGTAGAGTCTAGCAACCCATCATGACCCCTAAATAGATAAGGATTGTCATAACAATGACAACCAACCTATAAACACTAACTGTGTACTATATTCTCTTTGTCATTAAATATCTCATAAAGCAGGGCACACACTTGTGTCATTGTCGTTTTCTTGCTTTATTATTTGGTGATCTTACCAGATGGATTTTCCTTTCGACTGCTTCGACTAAAGACTTATTGAAGACAACACTATCCTGATCAACCAAGCCTCAAATATACAACTTCCTAAACTTGGAAGCGACAAATCCTTTCTTGACCATTCAACCAATGACATACCACCAACGATGCACCAAACACAAGCTACCTCGCCACGATTTCAATACCATGGTTTTTGCCTTGCATCAAAGTACACAATCAAATGGTATACACTGGTAATGATCTCAAGTTAGGAGACCAATACACATGTTCGTAGATAGGAACGACCAATGACACCCAAAATATGTGGTGTTCCTATTGGAAGGTCTGTCCTCATGATCTCATAACTAGAGATCACCAAGTGCAAACTTCATGAGAAGACGTTCCAATGCTTATGAGCCCCCAACACCTGATAGTCAAACATCTACTGTGTTCAGTTAGTAAGATGTATCTATACTATAGAACATATATTTAAGATTAATGTCATAGTATCTCAAGGTTCTCATTATATCCTGGGATCTTCTATAACCTCTCGAAACGATAATTAATCTTTGGAAATTACCATTTCAATAGTGGACGTAGAAAAGTCTACAATATAATGATAAGATGAAATCATGTATAACTATCTGTACACATGATATGATAACCAAAAGTACTGCATAGATGGGTCTAGGGCACCCACTATTTCAACAGCATCCACTGCGACAGATGAGGCATTTAATAACGTTAAAAAGGTTTTTTAGCGCAAAAAAACTCTGACTATCTAAGCGCCATTAAAAGTGCGAGGTCTTTATCAATGCTAAATAAAACGCTGATAAATATATTCTTTATCAATGTCTTTTCGAGTGGTGATAAAGGTACCATTTATCAACACTTTCTCTAACACAAATAAAAGAGGTATTTATTGACATTTTTTCTTACATCAATAAAGAAGACCTTTATCAATGTTTTTTCTAGTTGCGATAAAGGTCATATCAACTTCTACACAACTACACCCCTGCAACACCCATGCGGAAACCCTATAAAAACAAACAAAATTAGAATACATAAACATAAATAAAAATATACAGAAAACCAGATTGAAATACAAATATCACATTGCACTATTATTTCAATTAAAAAATTGCAAACAAAATATTGACATTGATAACATATTTACAATTAATCAAAAAAAAAAAAATACAACCCACATGATAAATTATATAGTTAATTACTATATATATTAATGATTTTATCAGTTAATTGTGCATTGGATTGACATGTAGTCAATTCATACATGTCGCAAATGAATTATGAATCGTTGTCCTAAAGTTTAAAAACAATCCAAGTTCATTTGCTCAATTTTGGGTACGTGATACACATTTTAAATTAAAATGACACTTTTATATTGAAAACATGAATTTCCAGTCATATCGATCACATCGGGTGTCAGATTTGTTAGGGTTGGTGTCCTGAGAACCAACTGTTTTGTACTTTGATTCCATGAATGTACACTTATTATATATTGTTCATTGTTCTGCATGACTATAATATAATAATGTCCTGGAATATTTGTTGCATTGATAAGGTCATGGAAGATCCCCGCTATGATGAGAACCTTGAAATTCTATAACAATATTCTTAAATAAAGTTCTATGGTTGGATGACATACTATGATAGGACACATAGTATACAGATCGTCATGTGCGAGTACTCGTAAGAGGACAAGACACTCTCTCATGGAGTTCACACTTGGTAATATCCAAGATGGGAGATTATGAGAACAGACCCGTCAGTAGTAATTCCACTTATCTTGGTGTCATCGGATATTTCTATCTGTGAGCATGTGTAATGGTACTTAGACTGGAAGATTATCATTAACTCATGTCATGACTCACACACTAAGATTTGATGACGAAAACCGTCATGTAGACAGTTGGCGGGAAGTAGGGTACATTGGGTGTGTCACGAATGACATGTTGTTAATGGATAAGTCGAGGAAGGATTTGTCCCTTCCATATTTATGGAACTAGATATCTCGGGCCCTTTGATTGAAATAGAACTGTCGCCCAAATTCCATGGCCATGGTGTAACGACGAGTTTATTTATGGAAGTCAAAGAATGAAAGATCAAGTATATAGGTTTATGAAACTGCCATGAAACCTGGTTTAAGAGATATTGAGACAAAGGGATTAAATTACACATTAAGCATTCGTATGAGGTGACACGTCAAAGCGGTGTCAACTTATTTCTCTTGGGTGCCTTGACCCGTTGCTAGACAGTAATCTTGGACTTTAGGTAAGCCCACCTAATGCCAACGAGAAAGAGGCCTAGAGGGTCACACACTAAGTGTATCCAAGTATCTCAAGTAGAATAACGATTATTCCCGTACGTGGTTTAATAATTATTAAAGGAAGCCTAAATCGTTTTAATGTTGGAGGAAGAATAAAATGAAAACAAGTACATGCCGTGTATTAATGATTTCACGCTGTGTAGTTTTTATGGAAAGGAAATGTAAAACAAGTACATGTCGTGTATTAATGATTCCACACCGTGTAGTTTTATGAAAAACAAGTACACACCGTGTATTAATAAATACACGCCGTGTAGTTTTTCCAGTTGGGATTTTGAGTATATAATATTTTTTTATTAAATGATATTTATTATAATCAGTGTGGGCGCATGTCAAGGAATTAATAATTCGACATGGGGATTTTCAATAAGAGTTAATGAAATAAATAAAACGCATAAAACGTTTATTTATTGTCATAACTTTATTGACTCAAACCCAATTATAAATATCCTTACAACCCCAACACTTTTCCCCAATCATTGTGCACAACAATTCTGGAGAATTCTTTCAAGGCCGAAAGAACCTCTTCCTCAAAGAATGCTCTCAAGACCGAGAGATATCCTCTTCCATCGGATCAAGAAGATCTAAGGCGGACAATGCAAGCAAAGGTTTCTCCATGATATCACCCAGAGACTCCTTTGGCGACGTCCAAAGATACGAGGTGCACATGTAGATCACCGCTATAGGAAGTCTACACTTGGCTTCTGCGACGCAACGATGAATCACATCGGAACGTGATAAAAAATATCAACGAAGAAAGAACACCCAAAAGGTACTTCTTTTCAATTAATTAAATTAATTATAATCAACCTGTGATGATCCACTTTTGTGGTTCTGGGACCTTTCTTCCTTTTTGTCTATTTCTGTGAATCGATCAGTGGAGACTGGCGTTTATCGTCGTATTGATCCTAGATTGATCATTACTAATGACAAAAATCCAAGTGGGAACATCCACCCATGAGATTCCTGTTGGAACCGTGGTCTTCTATGAATGAATTGGAGTATGGTTTGTGTTTGTTGTCAATCCTCAGTGGAAGTTCAGAATGTGCACCAGAAAAGTGATCATATAGTTCAAGCAGACAACAGTATTGAAGGTGGCGCCCTTTCCCAGTGTTTGCCAAATTTTTGGGCCTGAAAATCGACAAATGGAGAAAAGTATTTTTGGCAAAGAGACTTGCGTGCCGTGTACTTGAAGAAGAGGAAACTTGTGCGCCATATGATTTTCAAGATCAGAACATGGAAAAATGGCAAAGGAAAGAGGGTCACGCAAGTATTGGGATGGTCACGCAAGTGACCTGCGCGCCATGAAGAGACTTGCGCGCCGATGCCTAGGAGGTTTGGAAACTTGCGCGCCAGTTGTTCTTCATGATCAGAACTTAAAAATATGGCAATGTAAAGTAGGTCGCGCAAGTATTGGTTGGGTTGCGCAAGTGAGTTGCGCGACAGAGGCTAGGACGGTTGGAGCTGCGCGCTGGGACTTGCGCGCCGTAAGGACACTTGTGCGCCACCGCACAGGGGGTCCATTTTGCCTATAAATAGAGGACCACCCCACCTCATTTGGGACAAATTTCAAGACTTAGATATTTTTCGAGCTCTCATCACGCAAGTGGTTGAGTCGCACAAGTGGTCGTTGGATCATGCAAGTAGAGGTTTCACGCCGGTTGTTGGCTGTGCGACCAAGGCAGTTTGGGAGTTAAAGGCACAACATCATGCAAGTTTGGAGTTGAAAGAGGCAGTGTCGTGAAAGTGGGTTGGTGTCACCTGCGTGCCGATTTTGTACCGCGCAAGTGACTTGCGCACCGTTCTTGAAACTTGCGCGCCAGTCTTGGAGAAGCGCGCCAGGTGAGGTAGTTGTACGCCGGTCCTTTTGGAGCTGCACCAAAGCTGGAAGATTTCCCAATATCTTCAGTGCAAAGTGAGATTAGTCTACGAGTGAAAGTTGGACTTCAACAGAGCATCTACACACAACAGAGGATGCATTCTTTTGAAATGATAAAGAGACCTTCACGTCTATAAACTGAGTGTGACTTCACCAAGGGCTGTGAGCCAGGGGGAGTCAACGAGAGTGACCCGAGGGACGCAGTGAGCTATCCCTGAACAATTGTAAAGGCAATGAGCCTGGGACACAGTGACTATTCCCAAACCTTTGTAATCCACATCAAGTTAAGTTTAGTGGAATTAGGTACGAATGAAAACCTATCGGCGTATGCTCCTTGGACGTAGCCCTTAGTGGTGAACCAAGTAAAAAGTGACGTGTCTTCTCTATGCATGTGAATGTTTTCTTTTTGATCACATTCATCATACAGGTTCAACAAGTTCCTACCAATGTGGGAACAAGATCCATCACATTAAAATAAAAAGTTGTCACCCTGATTCACCCCTCCCCTCTCAGGGTGTCCCAGGGTCCTTCACTTCCACTACGCTTGGAACCTTCAATTGGTATCAAAGGTAGGTTACAAAGTTGATTATAGTTATTTAATTTTTGTTGATAATTTACGCATTTATATTTGATTCAATTCAAGATAAATTGTTCTATAAAATTGAATGAACGAGACGTGTTCTTCCTCCTTCGTTTCTCAATTCACATCACAGAAACAACCTTTTAATTTTAATTTTGATTAAATTAAAAACGAGGAACTCATACAGAAGAGCCGATCTTTCTGCCCGTACAAAACAAGAATACATGACATGTAGTGAAAACTACACGCCGTGTACATAGGTTCAACAAACCGGTACTGGTCCGCCAAACCACGCCGTGTGAATTGGGTATACCTGAGTTTTATTACACCGTGTTGAACAGAATTGAATGAAACGTGGAAACCGAAATACACGACGTGTATGTTGAATCAACATGCCGTGTAGTCCGATCCGGCCCAGGTGAAACCGTGTACAAGGAGAAGTCGTGTTCCACGTACACAGGATTGACAGGCCGGTAACCACGTAACAATGAAGTACACGTCGTGTTAGATAAATCTACATGTTGTGTACTTCAAAATTTCCAAAGTACAGAAAACACGCCAAAGCCCTGGCGTGTACTTTGGATAAAGGGTGAAAAATACATAGCATGTAGGCTATATTACATGCCTTGTACTTTCCAGAAATGGAATCGCACCAGGTTTCCTCCAAAAGTACAAAGACCTGTACAAGGAATATGGATGAGAAGAATCTCAAGGAAATTCAGAAAGGAATTTAAGATAAAGAATTGATTAATTATAAGATCATAATTAATTGAATTCAAGCGCGAAATATCTTAAGTGAAAGAATGATTAAAATAATTTGAATTCTAAATATGCATAAATGTTGTTTCATGCTATGGATGATCATGAGCTAGACCAAAGGCCCTTTGTATGTGTGTATGGTTTCATTTAAATTCGTTGGCCTGTGATACTTCTTCTAATAAAATGTAGGGCCTACGTGCCCATGGTTTCTTTAATGTAAACTCCATGTAAAGGAGGATCTCCCAAGCCTGTGGAGACGGTTCAAAATCCGAAGATGAGGCAAAACCAACTCAAGAAGATGCAAAGGTGGTCAGGTGGGAGCTGCAAAACACAAACCATCGGTTCAAGGTGTTTTTCCCTAGGTCAGGGTTAAATTATCAAACCGCTAGATAAGCTAACCAATAGAAGCTCATGATCATGCCATCTTATTTTATTTCTGTTTGATTGCATGGTTTATTTATTATGTATGTGTTGTCGCGATCACATAATTAATGAAATAAACAAGCATACAAAGATGGAATAAAATAAAAACCAAACTATGTGTAAACATTATCAGAACATGGTTAATAACTTAAGAAAGCATCACTTAATATTAACAAGCATGTGATAATGAAAAAATACGCATAAAGAATAAAATCCCTCAAATACCATATTAAGTCAGACCAAGCCTTCCATTACTTGATTAAGGGAAAAAATCAATAAAACTATGTGTTTGACCAACCCTTGTTGGGACACTTACTTTTATAAAGGAAGCTCTTATGAAAGTTTCGGGTTGAATTAAAAATTTTACATCAAGAGGAGTAGCCCTTGCTAGAATTTTTGTAAAATGGAGTCAAGTGTTGAGGAAATCTATGTCAGGATTTCAGGATTGGGGAGTCCACCCAATAGATCAAGGAACTGTAAGCTCGCAATTGGCAGAGACCTGCCTACCTAAATACCTTCAAATAGCTTGAGCAACCCTTTTTGGGGTTATGCAAAGGGGAATATGGATCCTTGCCACTAGAATTTCAAAGCAACTGGACATTTCGAGTTCAATGGTGAGGGCCATTGGGACTTGATAAAATAGTGGGAGACTTAATAAAAAATTATTATTTCTCATAAAATGCAATCGAGAAAGTACTAATAAATCTGCTCTTTTTATTTGTAGAATCAAAATGACAAACTCATCAACCACCTTTTCTCTACGATCAATTCTAGATAAAGACGATATCCTCACTGACAGTAACTTTCTGGAATGGCTTAGGCGCCTTCGGGTTATCCTATTATCAACATTTGAATGATGCACTCGACGTTCAATGTTTGATGCTATCATCAATGTCTAGTGAGATCATGAAGTCTCATGAAGAAATGTATGCCTATAGCATGCTCGAGCACCTCTGTGGTCTATACCAGGAGAGAGAAAGATAGTAAAGGTTTGAGATATCCAAGGCCTTATTCTAGAGAAAGCTTGGAGAGGGTTCCCCAGCTGGGCCTCATGTAGTCAAGCTCATTGGCTACATTGAGCTCTTGGAGGTTCTAGGGTTTAAACTCCCTGAAGAACTGGGTACCGATCTCATTCTTGCATCAATACTCCAGAGCTTCTCTAACTTTGTTGTAAATTTCAACATGAACAACATTGAGAAGACTCTATCTAATCTCCTTATCCTCATTCGCCAAGTGGACAATGAAATAAAGCGTGAAAAGCCTTTTTTCCTTATGGTGAATAAAAGGAAAGGGAAGGAAAAGAGCTTTAATCCCAAATCTTCTTCAAGGCCTTCCAAGAAAAGGAAGATCAAATGGGAGGTAAGAGAACATGAGGCTGTTTGTTTCGCATGTGGCAAGAAGGGCCACTGGAAGAAAAACTGAACCCAGCCAAGGAAGCAAGGGGAAGCTTCAGGTGAGTTTGTTATCGAATGCAATCTATATGTTTCTACAAATTGGGTATTATATACTGCTTGTGGTGCTCACATTTGTATCCAAATACAGGAACCAAGTAGATTCATAAAGATTGACTGAGGTGAGGTGGATCTGCGAGCAGCCAACGGAGCCAGACTCGCTGCTATAGCTATCAGAGACTACCACCTCACATTGCCTACTGGGATGGTCTTGGTATTGAAAGGATGTTATTATGTACCCTCTAGTATGGTCTTGGATTCATCTTCAAGTTTGGAAAATAATGTTGCTACTTTTATAGAGATAGCATTTGTTTTGGTAGGGCACATTTATATAATGGCCTTTATGTGTTAGACTGCACAAACCAAGTAATGGAAATCGATGACAAAGTAAATTCACATGAATCATACCACACCCAACTTTGGCATCACCGGCTAGGTCATTTCAATGAGAAATGTTTGACAAAATTACATCAAGATGGGTATTTAGATTCTTTCGAACTAAAACCACTTGGTGTATGTCATGCGTGTCTACAAGAAAAAATGACCAAAGCCCCATTTAGTGGAAAAGGTGAAAGAGCTAAAGAGATTCTAGAATTAGTTCACACAG
Source organism: Viscum album (assembly GCA_963277665.1). Classification (NCBI taxonomy): domain Eukaryota; kingdom Viridiplantae; phylum Streptophyta; class Magnoliopsida; order Santalales; family Viscaceae; genus Viscum; species Viscum album. The sequence continues at coordinate 2,105,167,832 of OY728123.1, forward strand.
ATGTGTGTGGACCATTTCCAATTGAATCAAGGGGTGGGTTCTTGTACTTCATAACTTTTACTGATGATTTTAGTAGATATGGATATATTTACTTAATGAGGTATAAGTCAGATTCTTTTGATCAGTTCAAAGAATACAAGAATGAAGTTGAGAACCAGCTTGGTAAGAAGATTAATAAACTCCACTCAGAGAGAGGAGGAGAATATCTTAATCAGGACTTCATTGATTTCTTACGGGAGTTTTGGATTCTATCTCAACTCACTCCTCCGTACACACCTCAGTGGAATGGCATAAGTGAAAGGAGGAACCGCTCCCTGTTGGACATAGTGAGATCAATGATGAGTCATGCGAGTCTTCTATTATCCTTTTGGGGATATGAATTACAAACAAAAGCACACATACTAAACCAAGTACCAACTAAATCGATACATGCTATTCCATACGAATTATAGAGTGTATGCAAATCCATGTTAACAACTTTACATGTGTGGGGTAGCGAAGAATTTATTAGGGCCTCTTCAGATAACAAGCTTGTACCCCGAGGCAAAAAGTGTATCTTTATAGGATATCCCAAGGAAACAAGGGGATATTACCTATACAACCCCTCAGATAAAAAGGTAACAATGGAAAGACACACCATATTTCTTGAGAGGGATCACATCTCCAAAATAGATAGTGGGAGTGAGATAGACTTCGATGAAGTCGAGGCTCAAGATACATAGGAGTTGTTACAAGAACAGATTCCACAAAGCCCCGTGGAAGATCAATCTGTTCCAGAGACACAAGAACTACGTAGGAGCATGAGATAGGTGATAGAACCAGAAAAATATGGTTTTCTTATCACTGAGGATGGTGAATCATTATTGGTTGACAATGATGATCCTCTTACCTACAAGCAGTTGAAGACACATACGCTGCCAAGTGGCAAGAAGCCATGAATTCTGAAATGGATTCCATGTACCAAAACCAAGCCTGGATTTTGGTAGATCCTCTAGTTGATGTAAATCCTATTGGTAATAAATGGTTATTCAAGAAGAAACTGGACATGGAGAGGCAAGTCAGCACCTATAAGGCACGACTGGTTGCAATAGTTTTTAGATGGCATCAAGGAATTGACTATGATGAAACCTTTTCACCGGTTGCGATGTTGAAATCCATCAGAATCCTATTGGCCATTGCCACTTACCATGACTATGAAATTTGGAAAATGGATGTCAAAACATCATTACTTAAGGGGAACCTCCAGGAAGATGTCTACATGACACAACCTGAAGGATTTGTGACTCCAAAGGATGCCAACAAGGTATGCAAGTTGCAGAAATCCATTTATGGATTAAAGAAAACATCAAGGTCATGGAACATTCATTTTGATGAAGCCGTAACAGAATTTGGATTTGTTAAGAACGAATGTGAGCCTTGTGTCTATAAAAGGTTTAGTGGAAGTGCATTCATTTTCGTAATAGTATATGTTGATGACATATTACTAATTGGAAACTAAGTACCTGTCTTACAGTCAGTTAAGGCATGGTTGGATAAATGCTTCTCTATGAAAGACTTGGGTGAGGCAACATATATTCTAGGGATCAAGATCCATTGTGATAGATCCAAGAGAATGCCGGACCTAAGTCAAAGTACATACATTGACAAGATACTGAAGAGATTCAGTATGGAAAATTCCAAGAGGGGATTATTTCCAGTGTCACATGGCATTCATCTTTCCAAGAAAATGTGTCCTCAGACACATGAGGAAAGAAAGAAAATGACAAGGATACCTTACGCATCCGCGATTGGGTCAGTCATGTATGCCATGCTATGTACAAGGCTAGATGTTGCTTACGCATTAAGTGTGGTAGGCAGATATCAAGATGATCTAGGAGACTGCCATTGGATGGCAGTCAAGACTATCCTTAAGTATCTGAGATATACTAAGGATATGTTTCTGGTTTATAGAGGAGATGAGGAACTAGTCATCAGAGGACATGTAGATGCTAGTTTCCAGACTGATTAAGATGACATGAATTCGCAGACTGGATACATCTTCAATTTTAATGGAGGTGTAGTGATCTGGAAGAGCTCAAATCAAGGTGTGGTTTCTGAATCTACAGTAGAGTCCGAGTATATCATAGCTTCTGAGGCAGCTAAAGAAGCAATATGGATGCGAAGCTTCATCCAAGAGTTGGATGTAGTACCTAGCAGTAAAGATCCTATCACACTCTATTGTGATAATACTGCAGTAGTGACACTTGCAAAAGAGCCAAGGTCACATCAGCGGACAAAGCACATACTTAGGAAGTATCATCTCTTGAGGGATTTTTCTATGAGAGGTGAAGTTGCAGTGAGCAATATTTCCATGAAAGACAATGTGGCAGAACCCTTGACTAAAGCCTTGACCCAGTAGAAACATGATCATTATGTTAGGTCTAGCGGACTAAAATTCATAGGCATTTGGATTTAGTCCAAGTGGGAGTTTTTTAGTGTTGGTGTCCTGAGAACCAACTTTTTTGTACTTTGATTCCATGAATGTACACTTATTATATATTGTTCATTGTTCTTCATGACTATAATATAATAATGTCCTGGAATATTTGTTGCATTGATAAGGTCATGGAAGATCCCCGCTATGATGAGAACCTTGAAATGCTATAATAATATTCTTAAATAATGTTTTATGGTTGGATGACATACTATGATAGGACACATAGTATACAGACCGTCATGTGTGAGTACTCGTAAGAGGATGAGACCCTCTCTCATGGAGTTCACACTTGGTAATCTCCAAGATGGGAGATTACGAAAACAGACCTCCCAGTAGTAATTCCACATGTCTTAGTGTCATCGGATATTGCTATCTGCGAGCGTGTGTAATGGTCCTTAGACTGTAAGATTATCATTAACTCATGTCATGACTCACACACTTAGATTTTCTGATGAAAACCATCACGTAGACAGTTAGCGGGAAGTAGAGTACGTTGGGTGCATCACAGATGACATTTTTTTAATGGATAAGTCGAGGAAGGATTTGTCCCTCCCATATTTATGGAAGTAGATATCTCAGGCCCTTTGATTGAAATAGAACTGTCGCCCAAATTCCATGGCCATGGTGTAACGATGAGTTTATTTCTGGAAGTCAAAGAATGACAGATCAAGCATATAGGTTTATAAAACTACCATGAAACCTGCTTGACGAGATATTGAGACAAAGGGATTAAATTACACAGTAAGCATTCATATGAGGTGACACATCAATGTGGCGTCAACTTCTTTCTCTTGGGTGCCTTGACCCGTTGCTAGACAGTAATCTTGGACTTTAGGTAAGCCCACCTAATGCCAATGAGAAAGAGGCCTAGAGGGTCACACACTAAGTGTATCCAAGTATCTCAAGTAGAATAAATATTATTCCCGTACGTGGTTTAATAATTATTCAAGGAAGCCTAAATCATTTTAATGTTGGAGGAAGAATAAAATGAAAACAAGTACATGTCGTGTATTAATGATTACACGCCGTGTAGTTTTTATGGAAAGGAAATATAAAACAAGTACATGTCGTATATTAATGATTCCACACCATGTAGTTTTATGAAAAACAAGTACACGCCGTGTATTAATAAATACACGTCGTGTAGTTTTTCCAGTCGGGATTTTGAGGATATAATATTGTTTTATTAAATAATATTTATTATAATCAGTGTGGGAACATGTCAAGGAATTAATAATTCGACATGGGGGTTTTCAATAAGAGTTAATGAAATAAATAAAATGCGTAACACATTTATTTATTTTCATAACTATATAGCCTCAAACCCGATTATAAATATCCTCACAACCCCAACACTTTTCCCCAATCGTTGTGCACAACAATTCTGGAGAATTCTTTCAAGGTCGAAAGAACCTCTTCCTCTAAGAACGCTCTCAAGATCGAGAGATATCATCTTCCATCAGATCAAGACGATCTAAGGCGGACAACGCAAACAAAAGTTTCTCCACGCTAGCACCTGGAGACTCCTTTGGCGACGTCCAGAGATATGAGGTGCACGTGTGGATCACTGCTAGAGGAAGTCTACACTTGGATTCTATGATGCAATGATGAATCACATTAGAACATGATCAAAAATATCAACGAAGAAAGAACACACAAAAGGTACTTCTTTTCAATTAATTATAATCAATATGTGATGATCCACTTTTTTGGTTCTGGGACCTTTCTTCTTCTTTGTCTATATCTGTGAATCGATCCGTGGAGACTGGCGTTTATCGTCGTATTGATACCAGACTGATCATTGCTAATGAAAAAAAGTCAAGTGGGCACATCCACCCACGAGAATTTGCTGTGCCCAAAAACTTTACTATTGACATGTGTTCGATTCCTACCCGTCAAAAATGAATTATGGATCGTTGTCCTAAATTTTGAAAACAATCCGGGATCGTTTGTTTGATTTTAAAAATATGATGCGTGTTTTAAACTAAAATGAAACTTTTGTATTAAAAACACGCACTTCAAGTCATACCAACCACATAATGTGTCATATTGACCCACAATCAATTCCTAGATATCAAAATGAATTATGGATTGTTATCCTAAAGTTTGAAAACAATCTGGTCTAATTTGCTAATTTTTTTTAATGACACACATTTTGAACTAAAATGATACTTTTATATTGAAAACATGTATTTCGAGTAATAATAACCACATTGTGCATTAGATTAACATTTGGTCAATTCCTACACGTCAAAAATGAATTATGTATTGTTGTGCTAATGTTTGAAAACAATTCGAGCTCATTTTCTCTGTTTTTCCTATATGATGCACACTTTAAACTAAAATTAAAATTTTATATTGAAAACACGCATTTAAAGTCACATTGGTCACATCATGTGTTGGATTGATGTGAGGACAATTCCCACACATCACAAATGAATTATGGAGCATTGTCCTTAAGTTTGAAAACAATTCGATTTCGTTTTCTCATTTTTGGCTAGTAACATGCACTTTAAACTAAAATGATACTTTTATATTAAAAAAATGCACTTCAAGTCATACTACCCACATATTGTGTTGGATTGAAATTTTATTGATTCTTACACAAAAATAATGAATTAGAGATCGTTGTTCTAAAATTTGAAAACAATCCGAGCTTGTTTGCTCAGTTTTGGCTATGTGATGCGTGTTTTAAACTAAAATGATACTTTTATATTGAAAACATGAACTTCGATTCATACCAACCATATCGTGCATCAGATTAATGTGTTGTCAATTACTACATATCAAAAATGAATTATAGATCATTTTCATGAAGGTTGAAAATAATCTGACCTCATTTGCTTGGTTTTGGCTATGTAATGCGCGTTTTGAACTAAAATGACACTTTTATATTGAAAACACACACTTCGAGTCATACTGACCACATCCTATATCAGATTGACATGTAGTCAATTACTACAAATCACAAATGAATTATTTATCATTTTCCTAAAGTTTGAAAACAATATGAGCTTGTTTTCTGGGTTTTGGGTATGTGATGCACACTTTAAACTAAAATGGAACTTTTATATTGAAAACACATACTTCGAATTATACTAGTCACATCATGTATTGGATTTATGTACAATCAATTCATACACATCAAAAATTAATTATGGAGAATTTTCCTAAAAATTGAAAACAATCCGAACTCACTTCTTAGTTTTAGCTATGTGATGCACATTTTAAACTAAAATGACACTTTTATATTGAAAACATGCACTTCGAGTCACACCAACCACATTGTGTGTCAGATTGACATGTGATCAATTCCTACACATAAAAAATGAATTATGGATCATTTTTTTAAAGTTTGAAAACAACACAAACCCATTTTCTTAGTTTTTGCTAGGTAATGTGAGTTTTGAACTAAAACAACACTTTTGTATTAAAAACACGCACTTCGAGGCATACCGACCACATCGTGTATTGGATTGACGTGCGGTCGATTCATACACATAAAAAATGAATTATTGTTTTTTTTTCCTAAAGTTTAAAAACAATCCAAACTTGTTTTCTTGGTTTTGGATATGCGACATGCGTTTTAAACTAAAATGACACTTTTATATTGAAAACACACACTTTGAGTCACACCGACTACATCATGTGTCATATTGATGTGCGGTTGATTCCTACATATCAAAAATGAATTATGGATCATTTTTCTAAAGTTTGAAAACAATACAAGCTCTTTTTTTTAGTTTTGGCTATGTGATGTGCATTTTGAACTAAAATGATAGTTTTATATCGAAAACAGGCACTTCGAGTCATACTGACCACATCATGTGTCAGATTGACATGTCATCGATTCCTTCATGTCATAAATGAATTATGGATCATTTTACTAAACTTTGAAAAAAATTAGAGCTTGTTTGCTTGGTTTTGGTTACATGATGCATGTTTTAAACTAAAATGACACTTTTATATTAAAAGCACGCACTTCGAGTCATACCGACCACATCATGCGTCAGATTGAAATGTGGTCAATTCTTACACTCAAAAATGAATTATGGAGAATTTTCATAAATTTTAAAAACAATATGATATATATTTATCATTTTGGCTAGTGATGCACGTTTTAAACTAAAATATCACATTTATATTAAAAATACGCACTTCAAGTCATATCAACCACATCATGCGTCAGATTGATGTACCGTTGATTACTACATGCCAATAATGAATTATGGATCATTTTCCTAATGTTTGAAAAAATATGATCTCATTTGCTCAGTTTTGGCTATGTAATGCACGTTTTAAACTAAAATGATACTTTTATATTGAAAACATGCACTTCGAGTCATACTGATCAAATCATTTGTTAGATTGACATGTGGTCAATTACTATATGTCACAAATGAATTATATTTTTTTTCCAAAAGTATCAAAAAAATTTGAACGTGTTTTCTTAGTTTTGAGTATGTCACGTGTGTTTTGAACTAGAATGTCAATTTTAAACTAAAAACATACAATTCAAGTCATACTAGAAACACCGTGTACCAGAACAAGGTGCAGTTGATTCCTTCACATAAAAAATGACTTATGGATTATTTTCATAAATTATCAAAACAATCTGAATGGATTTTCTCTATTTTGAGTATGTGATGTGTATTTTGAACTAAAACGTCAATTTTAAACTGAAAGCATACACTTCGAGTCATACCGGGTACACTGTATATCAGATTGAGGTGCAGATGATTCTTACGCATCATAAATGACTTATGGATTTTTGTCACAATATATCAAAATAATATGAATGTTTTTTTATATTTTGAGTATGTGGCGCATGTTCTGAACTAAGGTATCAATTTTAAACTAAAAACATATACTTCGAGTCATACTGGGAACACCGTGTATCAGAATGAGATGTATTTGATTCTTACATGTCACAACATTTCTTATTGATCTCAAAAGCATGTGCTCTTGAATTGGATCACATTCATGGTGATAATAAACTCTCACCACAGATGTGAGCTAATTCAAGAGCACATTCCTTTTGATAACAACAATCCTTCAACAGTCACACCATTTCTTGTTCGTCTTTACGCATTATCTCTGTGGAAATTTACTAAATAAGTAGTAAGAATTCACCTTTTCATGTGTCTATATACACAACTAAAAAAAGGCATATTTCCACAGTTCAAAACTGTGGCAATAGGCCAAAAAACGGTGGCCGTAGGCCATGACCACGATTTTGGCTAACTGTGGCCGCTATCCCCAGAGCAGTAAGTCCTGGACAATTGCCATGATTTTAACCATGGAAGTAGCTGCATATTTCCACAGTTTTGGAAACCATGGAAATAGGCCTCGAAATTGGCCACCATGGCGGTTGACCTATAGCCACAGTTAAAACTGTGGCAATAGCCTAAATAAAAAATGGCATCGACAAGTTTCGATCCCTGCACCTCCCCTTTGCAATCCAACGTACTCACCACTGCACCAAATGATAATTCACACACACATATATATATTATGATATATATATTAATAAAAACCATGGGAATAGCCTCAAAATTGTGGTGGTAGGGCTTCCCGCCAATTTTTTTGTGGCAATTTTTTGTTCCCGCGGAAGCGCGGGAACCCTATAGCCACGATTTTGGAGAACCGTGGCTATACAACATTGAAAAAATTGTCCTATGGCCTTGGAAAATAGGAATATAGCTAAAATTTTAAAACAGTGTCCATAGGCCACAAAACCATGGATATAGCCATCTATATCCACAATTTTAAAACCGTGGCTATAGGTCCTTGGCACTAGCTTCATTTTTTAGTTGTGATAAATTTTTGACCCAATTCCCTATAACCATTATCTTAGTTGCAGCCTCCAAGTCCAATCTCCCATGAGTATGAGTAGCTTTGGACATGTTACTAGCTTTTCAAAAATCCATAGAGTGTACCCCACCATTATACTTCTCCTTGAGAAATAGGTCAAAAATAATATATAAGCATTATGATACTAATGCTCCACATACCAAATGTATCTGTTGTTGGTTCCAGGCGTATTGGAAGCATTGTGGTGGAGGGTAATATATTAAAATTTATTTTAATAATTGTTACCTGAAACCAAGAGTGAGGATCTTGCATGAAAAATTTATAATTAATTTATTTAATATCTAAATAAATAAATACTTGGGTTTAGGAACTTTATTCGTTGATGATTTTTGATCATACGAAAAGGCCCTTTCAGATTTCCTTCATTACGCTTGTGAGGATCCAAGGGTAGAATATCTCTAGTAGTGATCCACATGTTTTCCAATGGTCTCTGAGCAACGCCACTCATTCTCCGAGTGCTAGCGCGGTGAATCGAATAACTTGTATTGTTCATTCTTGATCGCTCGTTCTTCGGTCTTGAAGAAATTATCTCTTGGATTTATCATTCTTGAGAGGGAGAGAGGAGTAGGATTCAAGAGAGAATTCTTTGTGCGCAACAATTCTCTATTCCCAAACTTATAATTGGTTTCAAATGCTTTACACAATAGACATAGTCATCTATTTATAGAGCTCGGATTTTGGTCACAAAATTTAATTGCATAACAACCATAAAATATAAGTATAACCATGAATGAAATCCCATGCCACATAATAATAATAATAATAATATTATTATTATTATCATTTTGTGGTGCACCAACTTGCACAAAATGGATAAATAATATTTACCGACTTGTAAATAATTATTTTATCACCGAACACGGTCTTGGTCCGTTCGAACTCCTATTACATTTATTTAACACCTGAATAAATATCTTATTCTCTTAAATAAATATTTTATTCTTTATTATTGAAAAGGGAATTCCCAGGTGTGACCTTTTCGAACCCTCAACATCAGGAAAGCCTCCTCCCCATGAAGGGATCACTCCACAGAGGCCCCAACCAGAAATAAATATATTTTATTCATAATCCAATGAATAAATATTTATTTAATTTATGCGATCAATATAACTTGAATAAAATTATTCCTTAGTCTTGAGAATAATATTTATTCCATTAATTAAATTTAAATATAATTTAATCAAGACCAACAAAAGCACTTAGCGTGTGACCCTCTAGGATTACTTTATCATTGTCATTAGGAATACTTGCCTAAAGCCCAAGATTACTATCTAGAAACGGGTCAAGGCACCCCATAGAAAGAACTTAAAGTCACAATGACAACAACCACATATAAACGCTCGCTGTGTAATACAATCTATTTACTATAATATCTCAACAAGCAGGTTTCATGACAATGTCATCAAACTATATACTCGATACATCATCCATTGACTATCTGAAATAAAATCATCGTTACACCATGACCATGGAATTTAGGGAAACACTTCTATTTAAATCAAAGGGATGAGATATCAACTTCCATAAATATGGAAGAGACAAATCCTTCCTTGGCTTATCCATCAATAACATGTCTTTTATGATGCACCCAACATACCCTACTTCCCGCCAACATATGATGTGATAATTTTTGTTAGAAAATTTAAATGCATGAGTCATGACATGAGTTAATGACAATATTTACATTTAAGGACCATTACACATGCTCGTAGATATGAATATCTGATGACACAAAAATATGAGTAATTCCTACTGGTAGATCTGTTATCATAATCTCTAATCTTGGAGATTAATAAGTGTGAACTTCATGAGAAGAAGTCTTATCTTCTTATGAGTAATCATACATGACGGTCTATATAATATGTGTCCCATCATAGTATGTTATCTAACTGTAGAACTATATTAAGAATATTGTCATAACACTTAAACATTTTGTTCATAATGGGGAACTACAATGAACTTATCAATGTGACAAATACTCTAGGACATTATTACATTAAAGTCATACAGAACAATGAACAATATATAATAAGATGTTTAATTTAATATTTATTGCATCAAATATTCATGTAATAAAAGTAAAAATAGTTGGTTCTAGGACACCAACTCTAACAAAATCCCACTTGGACTAGAGCCAACCGCCTAGGACTTTCAGTCCACTAGACCTCACATGATAATCATGATTCTACTGAGTCAAGGATTTAGTCAAGGGGTCCACCACATTGTCTTCCATGGAAATAATTCTCACTACAACCTCAAATCTCTGAGAAAAATACCTTAAGAGATGATACTTACAAATAATGTGCTTCATCCGTTGATATGGCCTTGGCTCTTTAAGGAGATCCACCACTACAATATTATCACAATAGAGTGTGATTGGATCTTTACTGCTAGGTACCACATCAAGATTTTGGACAAAATTGTGCATCCAAACTACTTATTTAGCTTCCTCAAAAGCTGAAATATACTTATACTCTATTGTAGAATCTATGACTACAGTCTACTTTGATATCTTCCAGCTCACAACACCTCCATTCAAAGTGAATATATATCATGTTTGTGACTTCATGTCATCTTGATTAGTTTGGAAACTAGCATCTGTATATCCTATGATGACTAGTTCCTCATCTCCTCCATAAACCAGAAACACATCCATAGTAAACCTCATATACTTAAGGACAATCTTGACTTCCATACAATAACGTTCACCTGGATCAACTTGATATCTTCCCATTACACTTAATACGTAGGCGACATCTAGCCTAGTACATATCATCACATACATGTCTGACCCAATTTTTGATGCCTATGGAATCCTTTCTATTCTATTTATTTCCTCATGGGTCTGAGGGCACATTTTCTTGGAAAATGAATGTCATATTACACTGAAAAAAATCCACTCTTGGATTGTTCCATACTGAATCTCTTCAGTATCTTGTCAATGTATGTACTATGACTTAGGTCGAGAAACCTCTTAAATCTATCATAATAAATCTTGATCCCAAGAATATATGTTTTCTCGCCCAAGTCTTTCATAGAAAAGAATTTATTTAACCATACCTTAACAGATAGTACAACTGGTATTTCATTTACAATAAGTAATATATCTTCAACATATACTATTAAAAAAACGAGTGCACTACCACTAAACCATTTGTAGATAAAAGGCTCACATTCATTCTTTATAAAACCAAATTTCATTACGGATTCATCAAAATGAATGTTCCATGACCTGGATTCTTTCTTTAATCCATAAATGGATTTTTTCAACTTGCATATCTTATTGGCATCATTTAGAGTCACAAACCCTTCAGGTTGTGTCATATAGGAATATTTATAAAGGTTCTTGTTAAGGAAGACTATTTTTAAATCCATTTACAAATATCATAGTCATGGTAAGACACAACGAAAAGTAGAATTCTGATGGATTTCAGCATTGTAAATGGTGAAAAGGTTCCATCATAGTCAATGCCTTGATGCTGTTTAAACCCTTTTTCAACCAGTTGCACCTTATAGGTATTGACTTGTCCATCCATGTCCAGTTTCTTCTAGAATAACCATTTTCAACTGATGTTATTTACATCCACTAGAGGATCTATCAAAATCTAGACTTGGTTTTGGTACATGGAATCCATTTTAGAATTCATGGATTCTTGCCACTTGGAAACATCTGTGTCACTCACTACTTCCTTGTAGGTTAGAGGATCATTATTATCAACTAATAATGAGTCAATATCCTCAGTAACTAGAAAACCATACTATTCTCATTCTCTAACCTATCTTGTACTCTTGCGTAGTGCTTGTGTCTCTGGAATAGTTTCTTCTTCAATGAGGCTTTATGGAATTTGATACCATATCAACTATTGTGTGCCTTGAGCCTCAAATTCTTCGAAGTTTATCTCACTCCCACTATCTCTTTTGGATATGTGCTCCCTCTCAAGGAATATGGCGTGTCTTGATACTATAAACTTTTTGTCCAAGGGTTCGTATATGTAATATCCCCTTGTTCCCTTGGGGTATCCTAAAAAGGTACACTTTGTGCCTCGGGGTGTAAGTTTGTTACCTAAAGAGGCCTTAACAAACGTTTTTCTTCCCCACACATCTAAATTCGATAACATGGTTTTTCTTCCACTCCAAAATTTATATTTAATACCATTTATCGATTTATTTGGTACTTGGTTTAGTATTTGTGCCACTGTTTGTAACACATATCCACAAAAGGATAATGGAATATTCGCATGAATCATCATTGATCTCACCATGTCCAACAAGGTATAATCCCTACTTTCTCTTACACCATTCCACTGAGGTGTGTAAGGAGGAGTGAGTTGGGATAGGATCTCAAACTCCCATAAGTAATCAATGAAGTCTTGATTAAGATATTATCCACCACTGTCTGAGTAGAGTTTCTTAATCTTCCTACCAAACTGGTTCTCAAATTCATTCTTTTTATTCCTTGAATTTATTAAAATGAATCCGACTTATACCTCATTAAGTAAATATATCCATATCTACTAAAATCATTAGTAAAAGTTACGAAGTATGAGTACCCACCCATTGTTTCAACAAGAAATGATCCACACACATCGGTATGAACTAATTCAAGAAGATATTTATCCCTTTCACCTTTCTCATTAAATGGGGATTTAGTCATTTTTCTTTGTAAACATACGTAACATATACCAAGTGGTTTTCATTCAAAAGAATCTAAATATCCATCTTGATGTAATTTTGTTAGGCATTTTTCATTTATATGACCTAACCGGTGATGCCAAAGATGGGTGTGCTATGAGTCGTGCGAAGTAACTTCATTATCAATCACTATTACTTGGTTCATGTAATCCAACACATAAATACTGTTATGTAAATGTTCCTTACCATAAAAAATGCTATCTTTATAAAAGAAGCAACATTTATTTCCAAATTTGAAAATGAATCTATCCGTATCTAGTCTAGATAAAGAAATAATGTTTTTGGTAACTGAAGGAACATAATAAAAACCATTTTAAACCAAGATCATTCTAGTCAATAATGTGAGGTGGTAGTCCCCAATAGCTACAATAACAAGTTTAGCTCTATTGGATGCTCGTAGATCTAACTCCCCTAGATCAATTTTTCTGAATCTACTTGGTTCCTATATCTGAATACATATGCGAGAACCACAAGCTGTATATAACACCAAATTTGTAGAAATATATAAATTTCACTCAAAACAAATGCACCTAAAGCTTCCCCTTTCTTATTTAGTCATGTGTAGTTTTTCTTTCAGTGGCCCTTTTTTCCACATGTTAAACAAACAACATCCTATTCCTTTGCTTCCCCTTTAATCTTATTCTTCTTGGAAGGGTGTGGAGAAGATTTGGTCTTAAAGATATTTTCTTTCCCTTTCTATTTGTTCACCATAAGGAAAAAAATATTTTCATGCTTCATATATTTATCTACTTGGTGAAGGAGGATAATAAGATATATTAGAGACTTATCAATGTTGTTAATATTAAAATTCACAATAAAACTGGAGAACCTCTGAGAGAGTGATTACAAAATGAGATCGGTGTCCAGTTCTTTGGGGAGTTTAAACCTTATAACCTCTAAGTGCTTAATATAGCCAATGAGATTGACTACGTGAGGCCTAGCTGGGGTACCCTCTCCAATCTTACTCTAAAAGAGTGCCTTGAAAATATGCAAATATTATTACCTAACTCTCTCTTGGTAAATACCAAAAAGGTGATCAAGCATGCTATACACATCTATGTTTTCATGAGACTTCATGAGTTCACTAGACATAGGTTAAAACATCAAATATTGAATGTTTACTACACCGTTCATATGTTTTTAATAGACTAGGAACTCTTCATAACTTGCCTCTTAAGTTGGCGGATCAGGCATTGAGTATTCTAACAGGTAAGATTTCTGTTCATGGTGTAGAACAACCCAAAAGCATCTAAACCACTCCTAGAAGTTACTACTAGTGAGGAGATTATCTTTATCCAATATTGATCATAGGGATAGTGAGGTTGTAATTTTATTCTATAATTAAAAGCGTAGATTATTAGTACTTTTCTTGATTACAAATTTTGTGATAAATAATAAATTAATTGATTTTATTAAATCTCCCAATATTTTATCAAGTCCTAATAGCCCTCATCATTGAACTTATAATGTCTAGTTGTTAGGAAATTATAGTGGAAAGGATCCATATTCCCCTTCACATAAACTCAATAAGGGTTCGTCAAGCTATTTTGAAGGTATTTAGGTAGGCAATTCTTTGCCAACTATGGGTTTGCAGCTCCTTGATTCGTTGAGTAGACTCCCCAATATAGAAATACTGACTTGGATTTTCTCAAAACTTGCCTCCAAATTACACCAAGTCTAACAAGGGCTACTCCTCTTGATTTAAAATGGTTAAGTCAAGATGAAACCTTCATAAGAACTCCCCTTATAAAAGTAAGTGTCCCAACAGGGGTTGGTCAAACACATAACTCTACTGAGTTTTGTTCTTAATCAAGTAACAGAAGGCTTAGTCTGACTTAATATTAGATTGGAGGATTTTATTTTATTGTTCATAAATTTTTATGTTGTTTTATCCTTTATATTCCTTGTTAATATTTAAGTGGATGTTTACTTAATTAATTAACCATGTTTGGATAAAATATTTACGCATAATCAGTTTTATTTAAATTCCATCTTTTCATATTAATTCATTCATTTATGTGATTGTGGTCTTACATCAATAAATATAATTTTAATGCATTAGACAGAAAAATAATTAATTAATTAAATAAACCAATCATGAGTTTATTTGATGGTTGATTTAATGAGCACACATTAAATTAACCTATGACCTGGGGGAAATAACTCCTTATACCAGACTTGGCATGAGCTACAACATTCCACATGTCTACCTATGTATCACCGAGTTGGCATCATTATGGTTCCGTCTTGAACTGTCTCCATACACCTTGGGATACTTCATTAATTACAAATATTTATTACTCACACATAGGTTAGGGGAACCAAAGGATTGGTTAAAGGGAATAAAATAAATATCATAGGACACATAGGTCCTAAATAATAATGTAGAGAGGGATGACTCGTAGGATATATTTTAATTTAATATTAAATAATTTCAAAACCATGAAATAAATTTAATTAAATAAATGCCAACACATACATAGGTCTCGGTCAAGCTCATGATCAGTCGTACATACAACAAATACAAAAAAAGTAACTAGTTACTATTTATTTCTTTATTCATTCTTTATTATTAAGATGAACATGCTTGTATGAATTAATTAATAAATTAATTAATTCCCTTTCATCTTAATGATCATCCGAACATAATTGAAGATACCCATCAATTTGGAATTCATGGAAAATAAATAGTAGAACCATTAATGAAATATTTATTACAGTAAATCAATTGAGCATTTAAAATTCTTTAAAACCATTATTAAATTTTCAAACACACAACGGTGTTCCAATAAATAAAATAAGGTTTTAATGCTGTGTTTTTTTTAAATTTAATGTAATTTTAAAATTTTCCATTAGTGGGAGACTAATTGGCATGTACATCCATCTACACACCCTGTACCTTGATTACTATATATCCAAGTCACACATCTGGGGCTTTGGCGTGTTAACTCACCTAGACTACACGGTGTGTACATGCCAGCTACACACCATGTATCTGCTTGCTATGGGATAGGTTGGCTCGATCAACACACGGTGTGCAATAAAATTATAACATGTTTTTAATTTCTCAGTACATCTAGATATAATGCACATGGGTATATAGTGTGTGCTCCGACCACACGCCGTTTAACCCAGCTATACTAGCTAAAGTTTTAGAACTTCTTGATGGAATCTTTGATCATTCTTCATTTGTTCTTAAATATTTAAGAAAATGAAACACTGAACGAATATGATTAATATGTCGATAACATGTTAATTAAAATCATATTAAAGAATGAATAACATGAAATGAAAATCTAACCACGATTACACATAGATCAACAATCAAATAAATAATTATAAATTTAAATGCAACTTTGTTCTAATACCACTTGTTGGTTTTGGGCACAGTGGAAGTGTTGCAGTGGAGGGTGATATATTAAAATTTATTTTAATAATCATTGCCTGAAACCAAGAGTGAAGATATTACATGTCAAATTTATAATTATTTTATTTAATATCTGAAGAAATAAATACCTGGGCTTTGGAACTTTCTTCATTGATGATTTTTGATCATCTGAAAAGGACCTTCAAGATTGCCTTCATTGCGCTTGTGAGGATCCAAGGGTATAATCACTTTAACGTTTATCCACACGTTCTCTAATGGTTTCCAAGAAATACCACTCATTCTTCAGGTGCTAGTACGGAGAATCGAATGTGTTGCGTTGTTCATTCTTGATCGCTCATTCTTTGATCTTGAAGAAATTATCTATTGGGTTTCTCGTTCTTGAGAGGGAGAGAGGAGGAGGAGTCAAGAGAGAATTTATTATGCGCACCAATTTTCTATTCCTAAACTTAAAATTGGTTTCGAATTCTTTACACAATAGACATAGTTGTCTATTTATAGAGCCGGGATTTTGGTTACAAAATTTAATTGCATAATATCTATTAAATATAATTATAACCATCAATGAAATCCCATTCCACATAATAATAATATTATTTTGTGGTGTTCCAATTTTCACAAACTGGATAAATAATATTTACGGACTCGTAAATAATTATTTTATCACAGGACACAGTTTTGGTCAGTTTGAAATAATCTTGCATTTATTGAACACTAGAATAAATATTTTATTCTCTTAAATAAACATTTTATTCAAAAAATAGTAAATAAACATGTATTATATATTCAATAAAATAACTAAATAAATTTTATTCACAATATGGTGAATAAATATTTATTTAATTTATGCGATCAATATAACTTGAATAAAATTATTCCTCAACATTGAGAATAATATCTATTCCATTAATTAAATTCAAATAGAATTTAATCAAGACCAATAGAAACACTTAGCGTGTGACACTCTAGGATTCTTTCTCATTAGAATTAGGCGGACTTGCCTAAAGTCCAAGATTACTATCGAGCAACAGGTCAAGGCCCCCAAGAGAAAGAACTTAAAGTCACAATGATGACAACCACATACAAATTCTCACTGTGTAATATAATCCCTTTTTCACAATATCTCATCAAGCATGTTTCATGATAGTTTCATCAACCTATATGCTCGATATATCATTCTTTCACTATATAAAATAAACTCTTCATTACACTATGGCCATGAAATTTAGGGCAATGGTTCTATTTCAATAAAAGTACCAAGATATAAACTTCTATAAAGATGTAAGGGACAAATCCTTCCTTGAATTATTCATCAATAACATGTCATTCGTGACGCACCCAACATACCCTACTTCCTGCCAACATATGGTGTGACAATTTTTGTCAGCAAATCTAAGTGCGCAAGTCATGAAATTAATTAATGATAATATTAAAGTTTAAGGACCATTAAACACACTCGGAGATAGGAATGTATGATAAAACCAAAACATGTAGAATTCCGTGGGTCTATTCTCATAATCTACTCTCTTGGATATTACCAAGTACAGAATTCATGAGAAGAAGTATCATCTGCTTACGAGTACTCACACCTAATGATCTATATACTACATGTCCCATCATAGTATGTTATCCAACCACAAAACTATATTAGGAATATTTTCACAGCACTTAAAGGTTCTCATAATAGTGGGGAACTACTATGACCTTATCAATGCGACAAATACTATAGAATATTATTACATTAAAGCCATGTAGAATAATGAACAATATGTAATAAGATGTTTAATTTAATATTTAATACATAAAATATTCATGTTATCAAAGTACAAATAATTGGTTCTAGGACACCAACTCTAACATATATATGGTCATATACCATACTAGAACAAAAACTTAATTGTTAATCACCTAAATTTGATGTTGATAAACATTTTAACACGATGTAGTCTTCCCACTCATCTCTAAATAAATTTAATTCTTCTTTTGAGTATGTTTATTATTGTAAATCTTGGTAGTACTAAGAAAATATAGAAAAACTAATGAATAAAAAATATTTTTAATGAAATTGTTATTACCTTTAGAAATTTCTTGTTCGGGGATTCTAGTATTTTGATGGTATATGATATATTTCATAAATTTTCAAATGTAATATCCACAATCGTTATTGTTATCTTACTTCAGACACTACAGAAAAATTGGCCAAAATAATTAAATTGTTTTAAAATATGTTTTGATTGTTAAATCTCACTATATATACCTTAATCTATTTCCATTTGAATAAATATATAGGTTTCTTATGTGTAGGTTCCAGGAGCAGCATAATCATGTGATGGGTGGTGCCCAACATTTCTTTTTTCATGATCAATGATCAATCCGAGATCTAAACAATGATAAACATCGAGATCTATGAAATTAAGTCAAAGAAAAAAGACAAGGAAAATCATGCCATAACTGGAAGGAGAATCATCACATATTATTTATAATTAATTTAATTAAATAAAGAATCATCTTTGATGAAATTATTTCTTCATTGATGGATATAGTGACAGATCCGTGGTGCACCTCCATTGCGTTATAAAAACCAAGTGTAAATTTAATCTAGCGAAAATCTACATGTGTTCCAAGAATCTCTAGGCATCGCTGAAGGAATATTCCAGTGCTAGCATAGAAGATCCCTACGCTAGCACCATATGACTTTGATCACTTCAAGAACTGTTTCCAAAGTGTTATCCTTGATCCAGTGGAGGAGGATTACTCTATTATTAGGAGCATTCTTGGAGAAGGAAGATCTTTAGGCTTGAGAGGATTCTCCAAAATCCGTTGTGCACAACCAATACAAATGAATTGGATCTCTTGAGAAAATAACATAATTAAGTATTTATATTACTAGGGTTAATATAAAATAATTGCACAAGTGCCCTTAATTATTTTATTTAATCATAGAAAAACCCCATGTCAAATAATAATACCAATATCATTGTTTCTCAACATGCGCTTAACTTGAAAATTATAATTAAATATTATTTAATCAAATAATATTCAATATTTATTATTTCTTATCAGACCTAAAAACTCGGTCCAATATTACTCTATAATATTTATCAGACCTTGAATAATGATTATTTATTTATTAAATAAATATCACTACATTTTTTACCAATAAATAAATAAATATTATATTTACTAAATAAAAAATAAATATTTATATGCGATCAAGCATACATGAATAATTATTAAAACACGTACAAGAATGATATTTATTCAACATGTTAATAAGAAATAATAATATATATTATCTAACTGAGGTTCTGGATACACTTAGTGTGTGACCATCTAGGCATCTTTCTTAGTGGCATTAGGTGAAGTAACCTAAAGTCCAAGGTTAACATCTAACAACACGACAGAGAACCCATAGAGAAAGAAGTTAATACCGCAATGACATGTCATATCATATAGATGCTTACTGTATAATATAATCCCTTTATCTCTATATCTCTAATCAAGAAGGTTGCATGCTGGTGCCATCAATCTACGTGCTCGATGTCTCTTTCTTTGACTTCCTGAAAAATAAACTTGCCTTTAAAACACCATAGACATGGATTTATTTATGCTATATCATTTCCATTAAAGGGCTTTAGATATCAAATTTCATTAATAAATAGATGGTACAAATCCTTTCTCTCATTATTCATTAATGAAATATTACTCGTGATGTACCCAACATATCCTACTTCACTACGAACATCTATCATAATAGTTTTCATCAATACATTTAAGTGCATGACTCATAATACTCATTAATAATAATATTAAAGTCTAAGGACCAATACACACATCCATATATAGAAACATACAATAAAACATATAAATATGGATTTCTTACTGGTGGGTCTCATTCTCATAATATTCTACTGGATATTACCAAAGACATACACCATGAGAAGGTGCCTCAAAGTCCTATGAGTCTCCACCCATGATAGCCTATAAAATTTGTGTCCTTAAAATGATATCATCCGACTATATAAAATTTACTCAAGAAAAGTGTCATAGTACTTGCAGGTTCTCATCATAGTAGGGAACTACTATGACCTTTTAGTGTGACAGATACTCTTAGGACATTATTATATACTATGTTACACATAAAAACAATCATGAAATGATAAAGAGTTTATTAATATTCAAAAATAA
This sequence comes from Viscum album, assembly GCA_963277665.1. NCBI lineage: Eukaryota > Viridiplantae > Streptophyta > Magnoliopsida > Santalales > Viscaceae > Viscum > Viscum album. The sequence continues at coordinate 2,105,188,447 of OY728123.1, forward strand.
TGAATAAATTTTATCATAAAGTACAAAGAAGTTGGTTCTAGGGCACCAACTCCAATAGACTACCACTTGCACTAGAGACAACTGCTAACAACCTTCAGTACACTATCACTCACATGATACTCACGCTTCAGCTAAGATAAGACTTTAGTTAAGGGGTCCACCACATTCTCTTCTGTGGGTACTTTGCTCACTGCAACTTCACCCCTTCGATAAAGATCTCTCAAGAGGTGATACTTTCAGAGTATATGCTTTGTCTATTGGTGTGACCTTGGCTATTTTGTAAGAGCCACCACCGTAGTATTATCACAATACAATGTGATAGGGTATTTACTTCTTGGTATTACATTAAGCTCCAAGACAAAGTTATAAATCCAAACGGCTTCCTTGGCTACATCAAAAGCCACTATATACTTGGACTCCACTGTAGAATTAGCGAAAATTGGCTACTTTGAACTCTTCCATCTCACAACTCCTATGTTGAGACAGAAAACATATCCTGATTATGATTTAAAATCATTATAATATGTCTAAATATAATATCAGTATAACCCCTAATAATCAGCTCCTCATCTCATCCATACACTAGAAACATATCTTTAGTTCTTCTCAGATACTTAAGGATAGCCTTAACAGTAGTTCAATGATGTTCTCATGGATCTAGTTTATATCTACCTACCATGATCAATGCATAGGAAACCTCAATTCTAGTACATAAAATGACATACATGATTGATCCTATTTCCAAAGCATATGGGATGTTACTCATTCTATCTTTCCCATGTTGTTTCTGAGGACACATTTTATTAGAAAGATGTAAACCACGTGACAGTAGAACCAATCAACTCTTAGATTGTTCCATACTAAATCTCTTTAGTATCTGGTCAACATATGTAATTTGACTTAGTCCAATAAGACACTTAGATCTATCACAAATGATCTTGATCCCTATAATATAGGCTTCTTTGCCTAAGTCCTTCATGTAGAAACACTTGTTTAACCAGTTATTAAATGACTGTAAGCCTAGTATGTCATTTACAATAAGTAATATTCTATCAACATATACTACTATGATAATGACTGAATTCCTACTAAACCTCTTGTAAACACATGGTGCACATTTTTTCTTTATAAAACCAAATTATTTGATAGATTCATTGAATCAAATGCTCTATGACCTGGATGCCTGCTTCAATCCACAAATGGATCTCTGCAACTTGAAAATTTGTTTGGCTTCACTTAGAGTCAAAAACCCTTCTGGTTGTGTCATATAGAAATCTTCTTGAAGGTTCCCATTAAGGAATTATGTTTTTAAATCCATATGCCAAATCTTATAGTCATGGTAAGCTACTATAGAATGTAGAATTCGAATGGATTTAAACATGAAAACTGGTGAAAAGGTTTCATCATAGTCAATTCCTTGATATTTTTTAAACCCTATATCCACTAGCCTTGCTTTATAGGTATTTAATTTACCTTTCTTTTCTATTTTAATCTTGAATACCCATTTTCATTCAACAAGATTTACATCAACTAGCGTATCAACCAAAACCCAAACTTGGTTATAATACATGGAATCAATTTCAGAATTCAAGGATTATTTCCATCTTGTAGCTTCTGATCTCTCAAATATATTCTTGTAGGAGAGAGGTTATCATTGTAAAACAATAATGAATCACCATATTCAGTGACTAGAAAACCATATCTCTCTGGTTTTCTTACCTCTCTTACACTCCTACACAGATCTTGTATTTCAGGAACTAATTATTCCACAAGGACTTGTGGAATCTTTTTCTATACTAATACTTGTGTATCTTGAGAATCACATTCATCAAAGTTAATCTTTCTCCCACTATCCTTTTTGAGGAAGTAATACCTCTTAATAAAGATGGATTGTTAGGAGACAATCACTTTCTTGTCCAAGGGGTTGTATAGGTAGTATCCCTTTGTTTCCTTGGGATACCCTATAATGATACACATTGTGCCCCAGGGTGCTAGTTTGTTTCTTGAGAAGGCCTTAACAAATGCTTCGCAACCCCATACACATGTATGCGACAAAATGGGTTTCTTTATACTCCATAACTTTAAGGGAATTCCATTAGCCGTTTTAGTTGATACTCAGTTTAATGTATATGCCACATTTTGTAATGCATATCCCCAAAAGGATAATGAAAGATATGCATGACTCATCAGCGACCTTATTCATTAATTCAGTATTACTCCTGACACACCCAACATATCCTACTTCACTGTGAACATCTGTTGTCATGGTTTTCATCAATAAATCTAAGTGAGCAACTCATAATACTCATTAATATTAATCTTAAAGTCTAAGGACCAACACACATATTGACAGACGAGAACATCCAATGACACATATAAATGTGGATTTCCTACTGGAGGGTCTTGTTCTCATAATATCCTACTGAATATTACCAAGGGTGTACACTATAAGAAGTTGCCTCAAAGTCTTATGAGTCTCCACCCCTGATAGCCTGTAAAATTTATGTCCCTCAAATGATATCATCTGGATATAGAATATTTATTCAAGAATAGTGTCATAACACTTACATGTTCTCATCATAGAGGGGTACTTATATGACCTTTTAGTGAAAAAATACTCTTAGGATATCATCACATACTATGTTATGTATAATAATAATCATGATGTGATAAAGAGTTTATTAATATTCAAAAATCATGAATACAAGTTTATTATAAAGTAAAAAGAAGTTGGTTATAGGGAACCAACTCCAACATTATATTTAGTCAATGACCCCATATGATGATTTAGCCTATATTTATAGATCACCTTATTATACCAAAATTATCATTAAAATACAAACTACAACATATAATTTGAAGTGTATCTATAAAATGTTGATTTTAGTGGATTAAAAATTTACAATAAACATCATGTGTGGTCAGTTTTATGGGAATCCTTGTATTGGATCCAAAAAATAATCATTTAGGGTATTTAAATTGATTATAATCAGCATCCAGTGCTTCCTAAAAAAACAAAAACAAAAGTAATGAAAAAAATAAAAATATATTTTATATGATTAGATTTTATACTTTTACCCCCACATTATAGACATCAATAATAGTATATTGTCTGATATTTTCTTCTCAACCACCTCACTTATTACATCTTGCATCTTTTCAATTTATTTCAAATCCCAAGAATTTTTTTCTATAGAAATGATAAAGGGATTAATGAGTCCAAATATTAATTCACAAATTTTCCCCTTTATATATTAGTAATATATACAATTATAGAAAATATGAATAATTATTAACTATAATGAACATAATAGATCATTTTTTGGAAAAATGGATTATGAAAATGCACCTCAAGTATGTATTCACAACTGAGACTCCCATCCATTCAAACTTTATAATATCATTTATACTCTCCAGACCAACTGTGTCTGTAATGACATCTCTAAATATTTCTTCTTCATATTGAATGTAAGACATATTTCCATATTTGAATGTTGTGTCTACATGATTTTTTAATGTTAATATATGTGGTAGTGGAATTGGTGTGGAGAAGGCACCCTCGAAAGGTCCTTTTAATTTATTTTTTGATCCACTAGATTGTCTTGATACGACCTTCCATTTTCTTATCATTTTATCCTTTTGTAATGCCACACCTCATTTCAGACCCTTTTTCATCAATTGTTAAAGGTTTTTTCATTTGAAAAAAATTATTAAGGACATGCCTCATGTATTTTGTAGGATTATACAACCATGCTATGAAAGTTACTATATCATTATTAACTGTAGTAACATCCAAATCATCAAACAAAATAGGAAACTCAGCACTCAACTCATGAGTTACTTCAATCCCCACCCTCATGTGATCTTTTGGGATTTATTTGTTGCGTAGCATGTATCCTGAGATATTATACACCATACTCCTCACAACAAGGTTACACATGGGTGTTTATAGATATAAATCAAATACAACTTCACACTATATAATTTTAGTAATATAAAGTTATCAGAAGTTGTTTGATTCACATTTAGGAGAAAGAGTAATGAAAAAGTTAATTACCTCAGGTAAGGTAAGTGGTTAAGGGGAATGGCTAGCCTCAAATCTAGCGGGTTCATTTGGATCCTCAGGTACTGGTCTTTATTCCACTTTATGTTCACTTTGATCCTTTCACATACATTGGTTAAACAAACTAGATTAGAAAATAATATATTTCAAATAATCTATTTGTGCCTGCAGTCCTTTCATCATCTCATATGTATCTCCTTGTGGACCTATATTCTTTAATATATTTAAGGTGACACTCCAAAACTTGCACTTATAATTTGGTTACATTGTTATGGTTGCTTCAAATCTACTTAAAGTAGTTTTTCTTCAGGTACGGTCAATGAATATTCTTGTGTCTAAACCATATAAAAAATATAAAAAGATAAAAATATATTTTTATGTAATACTATTATAAATCATAACAAATTACTATTATGTCATACTTACACATTCTTCCCATACTGCTTGTGTGTTTTTATCAACTAGTTTACCCTCTTTATTTATGCGGGCCTCCTTCCATAAAACATGGCATGGGATGGAAGTGGCTTTAGATTTTGATTAATCAACCTGTATATAAAAAATGGAATTTATGTTGTTTCATATCATATAAAACTTTTATTTTAGATTTACAACATATACCATTTTATTTTCAATTTAAGCGTACCCCAACCTTGCTTTATGATAGGGGTACATTGGTTTTGTAGCATTTTTTTTATTCTCAGCACTCCTTTACTGTTTCTTAAATTAATTTTTTTGAATAAAAGTGGATTAAATAAATAATGTCAAATAAAATATTATAGATTACATTTCAACTAAAATTATTTCTCATCACTATGACTAATGAAATAATTTCATGTAACATGTTTTATAATGTGTGAATACATAACTAGTGGGTGAGGCTTTACTTTCCCCTCAGAATCCTTGAGATGATGCTTTATAAGAAGTATTTGGAAGCCTCTATGAGCTTTTCTAGTGACCATTAAGACACATTTCTTAGAAAAAAATCTACAATAAATGAAATCTATAAGGGATAATAAAAAATAAATCAATGTTTCATTATATAATTTTTAGTAAAATAGAGAAAGTATATCATAACATTACATTAATATCTTCCCAAAGGGCTTCCTTCAATATAGGCTAGACATGGTGCCACATATCTATATCAATTTGAACATGCATTTTTATTGTGACACCAATAGAACTAATGAACATTGACTTATTGGGGTCAACAGGTTGGTTGTGTTGATTCCATCCAACCTCAAATTTTATACCATTTCTTATTTCCCTGATAATTTTATTTAACATAGTGATGCTACACCATTATTTTTTTTCATCAACATGTTGTTGATCCCCTAATAAGTCAATAGTTTCAGTATCAATCATATGTTATTCCTAGATTTTGGTAACATCATCATGTGTACAAGTTACTATCTATATGAGTAGTCAAACATTTAATTTGGACTATGTAAATACGGTAGAGAACACATAATATTATGAGGAAAACACAGTATATTAAAAAATACTTTAACCTTCCATTTGAAATCTCTCTTTTTTTCCCTTTAAAATTTGAAGGGATTTTTATCCTCTATCGAGTATCCAAATTACCTCTTTTTTGGTTTGGGTCCATAACTTTACTGCACATGATTTTGAAAAAAAAAGTAGAGTCTGGTTAATGTATGTCTTACAATTTTAGGAAGAATTCAATGTAAAGTGGTGAGAATTAAATATTTCATCAAAACATGATATCCATGTGATTTTAGACCTTGTAACTTCAAATTAGTCATTAAAATGGAATTATTGATATTTTATGAATAACCCTATGGGGATTTTATATCATTAATGAAATTGAAAAAGTGTAATTTTTCTTGTCTAGACAGAGTGTATGTTGTTTGAGGAAGAAAAATCCACCTTACACCCTTCACCATTGACAACTCTTCCCTTATCTCCATGTCAATCATGTCCAACCTAGCCTTGATGAATTTTTTTATCAGGAACATTTAGAAACATTCCAATAACACCATCAATTACATTTTTTTTTTAACATTTATGACATCAAGAAAATGTATGATGTAAAAAAAATTCCAATACAAAAATTCAAAGAAAATTGATCTCTTTTCCAACATGATTTCATAAGGTTTTTTGAAAAGGGTTTACTAAAAAATGTCAATATCTTTTACTTTCTTGAACAATTGATCAACCGTTAGTGGAGATGGTGCTGTACCTTGTTCTGTATTCCCATCGAATATTGTCATCCAAGATCGATATTTATATCATCAAGGTAAAAATTTGTGATGTCCTAAAAACATAGTATTTTAGGAATGCTTCAACCAAATTGAATGTGTGCATTCTTCAAAAATGGGATACCCCAACATTCCTTTAATTCTATAGCCTAACAAATTTCCATAAGCAAGAAATTCATTCATCATCCCATATAACATGGATCTCAATGTGAATTCTTCACTTTTATGAGCATTAAACAATGTAACACCTATATCCCATATAAAATTTAGATCTTCAATAAATAGATCCAAATAAACATCAATATCATTACCAGATTTTTTTGGTCTTGATATAAGAAAAGAAAATATAATGTATTTTCACTACATGTATAACCACAATGAAAATTTATAATTTACCATCATAACTGGACATGTACTATAAGTACTAATACACCAAAAGAATTTATTCCATCTATAGATAGTGCAAGATAGAGGTTTCTAAACTCATTTCCAAATTTAGGATACTCATAATCAATTTTCTTCTATTAATGAGAGTATATTGGATGGCATAGTTTCCTCCAATGGCCCAAAGGCCTTCATTTTTTATTGATTTTTTGATAATCCACCATTCAAGGGGTGAGGTGGAACCATTACAAGGCCTGTAGGCATAAGCATTACATGGCCCGTAGGCCTTAGTAGAATTCATTGCCTGTAGGCATCAAACATTACATACAACCCAGACTAACTACTTGGAACTACTCCACCCTAGCATCTTCATCATGAAATCAACTCTCCGCCTTCACATGGCTATTAGGCTAGGCTTTCCCGTGCATGCACATGCTTGTCCCGATGGCAGGTGCCATACCCTCTCATTCTTGTATCGATTCACACCACACTTAGGGCATTTTTTTTGTGATTCGTTATCCTTGTGAAAAAATATACAATAATTTAGGCAGACAAGTTTTTTTCAAATATAATTCCCATTTAATTTAACATTAATTTAGTTCCATATGTTTGATAAGGAAGCTCATTTTCATTTGGTAGCATGTCATTCAAGAGACCAAGTAGTTCTGTAAAGCTAGCATCACTCTATTTGCTGCCATCTTTCAAATTATATAACTTTAATACAACTTAAAATGTTATATATTTAGTACAACTAGTATAAAATAGTCTCTTAACATATCTATTTAACTTCTCAAACAACTTTATAAAATCACAAAGGTCATCTTCACTTTCCATTGTCATTTTTCCATATGATCTCCATCATCATTTACACTGGTATTCATATAAAATGATCCACAAATCATAGCATTATCCCAATCAGTATGCACATTCAGTTTCTCCCTATGTTTATTCCAACATTTATAGATCTGATATATTTCTTGACAAATCAAATGTTCTTAAAACTCTTTCGGACTAATCTTTCTTGAATAAAAACAACACAAACACAAACAAAGGATTTGAGAAGGGCCGAATGAATGCTTCATTGAAAACATGATGAATTTTTTAACTCCATCCTCATACTCTTTTGTCATATAATTAGATATAATCTATTTTTGATTCATATCAAACCTATTAGGTATAATAAATATTAATTTTTTAAAATAAACAAATAAATACACATAAGGCATTCATAATCTAAGTATAAAGTTATAGATACTTATAATAAGGGGAACCCAAAATTTAAATGTTATTAGTGATGATTCATAACAAATTATCATTTAATACAAGGGTGGCATGAAAAGAAAAAACCTAGGGTAAAAATATGGTTGTTGGTCCAGGTTATTGATTTGATTTTTTGTAGGACAAAAGGTGTTAATTCTAGGATAACTTCTATAAATTTTCTATTTGGGAGTCCAGCAAGAGGGAGGAGTTGATATTTATTCATTTCTTTACTTGGTACATGGTGGGTATGGTGGTGTTTCAGTGATTGGGTGCTTAGGAACCAAAGTTGAGAATATTTTATTAGTTGATGAAATAATCAACTTCAACACAAGTTAAATAAGTGTCATTTTGGTATTAACATAAATCCTCATCTCAAACTAATTATTGGAGTATAATCCCAACTTCCCAGGACCAACTAGAAACAAAAATCAACCTCAATGGAACCAATAGAGAGAATCAACTCTGAAAAAATGTTAGAGTGGAAACTAGGAGTGAGGTTTAAAGAAGACAAAATAATATATGGATGTTTTGAATTGGGTTAGTAGGGGTAAGAAAAAACTATGACCGAAAATTTACAAAACTAGGGCACTACGAATGAAAAAAAGGTGAATTAACTTACTTAATAATGATATGAAACTTTCTATTATATACAATCACTTTTTTTATCATTCTTACATGAAGTCATTTTTTAACTGAACATGAGGTCAATAGTTTGTGTTGCAAAATGCCTATCATAGATGTTCACAATAATGAAAATATTAAAAGGATTGAAGTTACTTTTTCTATTAATAGAGGAAAATGGGAAAAATTGTTCGATTTTAATCCAAGAGAGAAACAAGGATACTTGGAACTTGGAATCTTATCCCTCACATTTGAATTTTGATCCAAGCCTTCGATCCAAAATTATCTCAGGATGTGGAAGGAGTGGAATAGTTCGGGTGACCAACACTTGCTAGTGTCCAAATATCACATATGAAAAGTATCATTCACCCAAACATTCACACTCCTTTGATATCTTGAGGTGAACCAGGTGATAGCCAAGTAGTGTGTGATGGTGGTTCCATATTAGGTATGCATGAGGGGGGTAATGTTCTTTGAGAATAGTATCACAAGGATAAAGATGCTTATAAAGGAGAAAAATTATGTCGACTAAAGATATATATTTTTAAATAAAGTAAATACATAAATATAAATCAATTTACAAGAAGTTATAAAAAATTAAATAATAAAAAATTCACTAAATGAATTACCATAAATTAGTAAAAAATAATATCTCTAAATATTTTTTTGGAATGTGGTAATTTTAAAAAATGATTTAAATCAGAAAATAGTACCATATACACTTCTTATGAAATTAATCAACATAATTTTAAAAAATAATCCTATACTATTTAAAGGTGCACTCTATATAAATTGAAAAAATTACAATTTAAAAATATTCTTTATAAGACATATTTAAGAAACCCACTAAATTTTTCAAGACAATAATAATAATAAAAAACCAGTTTATATGAAACACAGTTCAGTTTAACTTCAAAGGATATATTTAGTGAAAATTTCGCCACATCAAACTCTCAGAAAAAAATAATTGATTATCATTTTTCATTTTAAATTCATCACAACCAGATTTCAAAAAATGCACATGTACTCCTCATTAAACTTCAATAGATCAATTAAAAATTTTGAACTAAATAAATTTAATAGATAACAACACAACTATTTCTAAATATAAAATGTATTTAAACTTTTATAAAATCTGCTACAACATCAAATAATGGCTGGTTTATGTACATCATAAATAGATAGATCACCAACATGTACAGTAATGGATTCAAACACAACTTTTCCTCATTTCAGAATAACAATTAATAAATGTGAGGGTGAATAATAGGGTAAAGCAATAATGGATTGAGGTGAGGGATATTGGGTGGATAATTAGGGAGATTGAGGTAAAATCACACTCACACACCATTCAAATCCATTGGGAAAATTTAAAACACCCAAAAAAGAACTAAAATTTCTGAAACAACGAAAGAGCTTGAACGAGTCATACACTGTGGGGTTTGAAAGTGTTGATAGTTTGACACACCTTGTAGGCACTATGTGCTCACCCTTCAACCTCTATGCAGCCTGCCTTATAGACTAACCACCCAAGTGGTTGAATGTCACATCCATATCCCTCTTTTAAGGTACTTTTTTTTCTATTTTATTCTTGGCCTAACATTTCCCCTAGGTTTCCCCTACCCCCCCTTGAATTTGGAAGAAATTGGTCATGTTTTGGGTGGATAGAACTGGGCACATGGTTTACTAAACTGTGCAAGCAAACTGTGCAGCCCTGTCCAACTCATTAAAATTGTTTTGTAATTCCCATTTTTCCTTATATAATAAACCCTATTGTACCAATTTATTCCCCATTTAGTTCCTAGAATCCATGGATAGCCTCCAAGATCTCTCAACCTCCTTTGGAACTCAATTTTTGTAAGAAAGTCTACCACCTCACGAATCGATGTAATTTTTCTTCCTTCACCGAATATGATGGATGTTTATAATGATGCATTTAATTTATATATATTATATTATTAACATAATTATAATTATATAGGGATAATATGTCATGGATTTTCTTTCCTTTATATCCATTTAAAAAATGCTAATGCTGTTCGTGCGTACGTGTGGATTACCACCTCCACGAAGGGATGTGATTTATTTTCCGTAACCCCAACACATAACTAATATATATAAAGGAATTTAAATAAAGGCTATGATATTTTTTATATAATCATAATTATATAAAGATAAAATAATACTTAACTTCTTTTTTTTCATGTTTTTTGAATAATGGGAACATTTATCATGCGTACGTATGACCAACCGTATCCATGATTGTAATGTAGTTCATTTTTCATAACCATATTTCATGGTCAGATTTAAAAGTATACTTGATAAATAAAAATGATAATTATATACTGATAATTATTCTATAAATTATACATTAATTACCACTTTGACCATTTTCAACCTACTAAATTCATTTTGGACACATGAGTCAAATATAGTCAAAACATCCAATAAGAAATTAATTTATTTAGTAATTGAATATGACATGGTAATAAATAAAATAAAAGGAATAATAAATTTGAAAATATTTCTTAAGAAAGTAAATAATTAACATAAGTTTATTATTTAAGAATATAAATAACATACGTGATGAGTCATACTCGAGGTAAGTGACCCTTTAACTTAAAACCTTATTTTAAATGTTTTAATGATTAATTTTATAAATATTTCTATTCAAAGTACATATTCTTAAAATTATTATATCAATATATTTATATGTAAATAAATGAATTGTAAATGGTATTTTATGTCACTTTTTTAATTTCTAACATATATTTTTTAAAGGAATCTTTTATGTATTTTATACCAAATGTTTTGACTTTCTTTATAAAATAGAACAAGAAATGTTTTATTTTAATGTATATGGTATTAATAGATTTTTCCACCACCACAACAATTATTTTATGTTTGAATTACTTTACAAGATTATATGTTTTATTCAAAAAAATAATCATTCTTCCCTTTTTTCAGGTCATTTTAGTTTTGAAAATGGGTTTTTAAAAGGAAATGGTATTTCAATATCCAAACATGTTTTTCATATGGGTTTAAAAGCATTTTTCAAGAGTTTTATGATGAAAAAGTGCAAGATTAAAATGTTTTTTTTCATGCTATGGTACTTGAGAATTATCAATGATGAAGGGCGATCCCAATACAACTCATATGAATGGATGATCCTGATACAACATATACGAATAGGTGATCCCAATACAACTTATACAAATAGGTGAGCCTAATAAAAATTATATGATAGGTGAGCCTGACACTACTGGAAACTAAAGTTTTCCTAACGGATTTATACCAACGGTTTCTTCAAACCGTTGGTGTACTGTAAAAAAAGGAAACAATGGGTTGTTCAAACCGTTGGCAATGTGTTAATATAGTTAAAATTTCCCAACAGTTTGAAAAAATTGTTGGGAAATCTTTATTTCCTCTAAGATATACCAACGGTTTTAATAAACCTTTGGTATAGAGAGGCTTTACCAAAGGTTTTTAAAAACAATGGGAAAGTTTTTCCCCAAATACCCAGCACCCTAGATCCCACTCGGCCCGATTATGGACCCTAATCCAAAGCTCCTCCCGAAGTTTTATCGGCCTCAAAACACCTTCTAGCCATAGATCCATCTTCAATCAGTCAATTTTTTATTTCTATAATTCAAATTAGTAAGCGTTACCTTAGTTTTAATATTCTCCCTCTATTTTTTTTGTTTTTTGTTTTGATTTGGGATAAATTAGAGTTCTTGGCATACCGAACCCTTTGATTTTTTTGTTCTACACTTCAAACATGGTAAAGAGTTTGTTTAGTGGGGTGATATGGTAGTTTATATGGACTTTAGTTTAGTTGAAAATTGGATTTGGATTTCGCATTTATAGTTTTTGTTCAAGGAATAATGGGAAGGGTATTGATATTAAGGATGAATTGGATATTATTTGGGTGATGGATTGGAATCGTGAACACCCCCACCCCCACCCCTTGGACACCTCCCACCCCTTGGACACCCCCATTGGACAACCCCACCCCCTACACCCCCACCCCCTGGACACCCCCACCCCTTAGAAAGCCCCCTCCCCTCCACCCCATGGACACCCCCACCCCACCCTCCCTAGACACCCCTCACCCCCATGGACAACCCCCACCCCCTGGACACCCCCACCCCCACCCCCACCCTACCTGGACACCCCCACCCTCACCCCCATGGACAGCTCCCACCCCCTTGGACAGCCCCCACCCCTAGACACCCCCACCCCCTGGACACCCTCCACCCCCTTGGACAACCCCCACCCCCTTAGACAACCCTCCTGGACACCACCACACCTCCTAGACACCACTGCACCTCCTAAGTGCTTGGGCCAGTTTTTAAATTGGAATTAACAATGTAGTTGATTTCCCCTTTCCCCAATGACATTTCCTAAGTGACCCATAGAGCCTTATAAATTGAATTTGTCATGTTTTGAAACCTAAATGACCTGAAGGCCTTCATTTTTTTATTGATTTTTGATAACCCCCCTTTCAAGGGATGAGGGGGAACCCTTACAAGGCCCATAGGCTCAAAGATTACATGGACCAAAGGCTTAAGAGATTACATGAACCGAAGGTATTAGAGAATTCAACCAGACTATCTACAAGGAACTGCCCCTCCCCAGCATCTGCATCCTGATTTTTTGATAGCCCCCCTTTCATGTTTGATAAATTGATTTTTTCATGTTTTGATAAATTGAATTTGTCATGTTTTGATAAATTGAATTTGTAATGTTTTGATAAATTGAATGGGTTGTTTGGAATGAAATGGAAAATGCATGATGGTTTTCCTTTCTTAATGAATAAAATGATTTTAAATAAAATTACCCTAAGGGGGGCTACAGGAGGGGTAGGGGGGCTGTCCAGGTGGGGGGGGATTTCCAGGTGGGGGGTGGGTTGTCCAGGGGGTATGGGGGCTGCAGGGGGGTAAGGGGGGCTACATGGGTGTGTGGGAGGGGGGTATGGGCTGCCCAAGGAGGGGTGTGGGCTATCCAGGGGGGTCAGGGTGGGGTGTCCATTTGGGGGAGGGGGTGTGGGATGTCCTGGGTGGTGGGCTGTCCAGGGGGGTGGGGGTGGGGTGTCCAGGTGGGGGAGGGGGGTGTGGGCTGTCCAGGTGGGGGAGGGGGGGTGTGGGGTGTCAAGGGTTGGGGGATGGGCTGTCCATGTGGGGGGTGTGGGGGGGGTGTCTAGGTGGGGTGTGGTGGGGGGGGGGGGTGAGCTGTCTAGGTGGGAGGTGGGGGGGGATGTCCAGGTGGGGGTGGGAGGTGGGCTGTCTAGGTGGGGGGTGGGTTGTCCAGGTGGGGGTGGGGGGGCTGTACAGGTGGGGGGGGGGGGGGCTGTACAGGTGGGGGGGGGGGGGGGCTGTTCAGGTGGGGGGGGGGTCCAAGGGGGTGGGGGGGGGATATAGGGGAGGGGGATGTGGACTGTCCAAGGAGGGGGGTGGGATGTCCAGGGGGGGCTATCCAGGTGGGGGAGGGGGTATGGGCTTTCCAAGGAGGGGGGGGGGTGTCTAGTGGGGGGTGGGGGGGCATCGACTGTCCAGGTGGGGGGTGGTCTGTCTAGGGGGGTTGTAGGGGGGTAGGGGGGCTGTAGGGTAGGGGGTGTGGGCCCTCCAGGGAGGGGGGTGGGCTATCCAGGGGTGGTGGTGGGTGGGCTATCCAGGAGGGGGAGGGGGGGTGTGGGCTGTCCAGGGAGGGGGGGTGAGTTTTCCACTCTAATACTCTACAAAAAATAGGAATCACATATAACCAATGTATAATTTATTTCACACGTTAAGACTTTTCTTGAAGTTCCATACCAACACTCACTCTTACCCTTCCAAGAAGAAGTGATCTCTACAAAGAAATATCACTTAGGTTCTTATCCACTATCCATATTGATCTCATAAAAATTTAACATTCGTACAACTCCATATCACCTAATGATATAACAAGGATCATACTCCTACGAGTAGCATCCCATCGAATCATGGCTCATTAAATCCGATCCACATATGATATTTGGTGGTGTGTTTACAATTGGGTGTGTTGTGATTTATATGTATGATATTCATGGTTTACACCAATAATCTTATCGATCATATATAATAGGCTTGAAATCATGCTACAATTAGATAGAGATGG